>CM055117.1:44598880-46998880 GCA_029206835.1 Rana muscosa | reverse complement strand
CTGATGCGGTGCAAGGAGAGGTCCGCTTTGTTCTTTGGTGTGGGTCTTTGAGGTAGGCTTGCCAACGAGCTGCATGGCAGGTCAACATATGTCTGGTCAGGCATGTGGTACCCAAGCGGCTGATGTTTTGGCCACGCGATATACGCTTGAGACATATGTTGCAAACAGCAGCTGTGCGATCTGATGCACTAGCCTCAAAAAAGGCCCACACCAAGGAACTTTTTGAATGACGGGCAGAGGCTGCGCCCTGCACAGGCGGAGCTCTGCGGTGTGATTCCGTCGGTGTACTGCCCTTACGCTGGCCACCAAAGGGCATCCTGCCTCGTTGGAGATGTGCCTCCTCCTCATCCTCCTCCTCCTCCTCTCTCCTATTAGGCACCCACGTGGAGTCAGTGACCTCATCATCACCTCCCTCCTCATCACTGGAGCCAATCTGGCAGTATGCTGCAGCTGCTGGAACATGACTGCCAGATTGGTGTCCTTCTTGAGCATCCCCTCTGTCTGCTCTCACGCTACTGCCTTCCTGTAGCTGGGTTTCATCATCAGACCCTTCGAAACGCTGGGCATCCTCCTGGAGCATGTACCCAACACTGTGCTCAAACAGTTCGGGGGACTCCTCAGGAGGAGGACATGGTGGGTCTAGGGAAGGAGTGACTGATGATGAGTCTGACATTGATACCAGGGAAGAGGACGCTTTGGCAGCTGCTTTGCCAGTACCCTGAGCCTGGGTTAGAGAGGATGAGGAGGAGGAGGAGGGCTTGGTCATCCACTCTACCAAGTCTTCGGCATGATGTGGCTCAACATGTCCAGCTGCCGAAAAGAAGGACAAGTGTGTCCCATGGCCATGTGCTGATGACAATGCACCGCGTCCACGACCAGCACTGTTGCCCCCAGACACAGAGCCTGCTTGCCCTCTTTTATTGCCTCCTGACTGTCTGCCTCTCCTTGTTTGCCTTCCAGACATTCTAATAGATGGCCTGCAGGGAGATGGGAAAAAAGCAATAAGGGCTACCTTCAGGTGTCCTTCTCTGTCCCTTTACTTAAGGATTTCTAAATATGGTTGAGGATTATTGCTTTTGCACAGAATAGCACAACGACAATTTCCCTGACTGTCCAAAAAACAAGGATTTCAAAGATGGTTGATGAGGAATGCTTTAGCACACTATAGCACAAGGAGAATTCCCCTCACTTTCCTTCTTTGTCGCTAGAAACAAGGACTGGCACAGTGAAAGAAACTGACACTCTCCCTACCTAGAGTTTTCTGTCCCTAGAAAAAATGTTTTTTTAAAGCACACTATAGCACAAGGAGAATTCCCCTCACTTTCCTTCTTTGTCCCTAGAAACAAGGACTGGCACAGTGAAAGAAACTGACACTCTCCCTACCTAGAGTTTTCTGTCCCTAGAAAAAATGTTTTTTTAAAGCACACTATAGCACAAGGAGAATTCCCCTCACTTTCCTTCTTTGTCCCTAGAAACAAGGACTGGCACAGTGAAAGAAACTGACACTCTCCCTACCTAGAGTTTTCTGTCTCTAGAAAAAATGTTTTTTTAAAGCACACTATAGCACAAGGAGAATTCCCCTCACTTTCCTTCTTTGTCCCTAGAAACAAGGACTGGCACAATGAAAGAAACTGACACTCTCCCTACCTAGAGTTTTCTGTCCCTAGAAAAAATGTTTTTTTAAAGCACACTATAGCACAAGGAGAATTCCCCTCACTTTCCTTCTTTGTCCCTAGAAACAAGGACTGGCACAGTGAAAGAAACTGACACTCTCCCTACCTAGAGTTTTCTGTCCCTAGAAAAAATGTTTTTTTAAAGCACACTATAGCACAAGGAGAATTCCCCTCACTTTCCTTCTTTGTCCCTAGAAACAAGGACTGGCACAGTGAAAGAAACTGACACTCTCCCTACCTAGAGTTTTCTGTCCCTAGAAAAAATGTATTTTTAAAGCACACTATAGCACAAGGAGAATTCCCCTCACTTTCCTTCTTTGTCCCTAGAAACAAGGACTGGCACAGTGAAAGAAACTGACACTCTCCCTACCTAGAGTTTTCTGTCCCTAGAAAAAATGTTTTTTTAAAGCACACTATAGCACAAGGAGAATTCCCCTCACTTTCCTTCTTTGTCCCTAGAAACAAGGACTGGCACAGTGAAAGAAACTGACACTCTCCCTACCTAGAGTTTTCTGTCCCTAGAAAAAATGTTTTTTTAAAGCACACTATAGCACAAGGAGAATTCCCCTCACTTTCCTTCTTTGTCCCTAGAAACAAGGACTGGCACAGTGAAAGAAACTGACACTCTCCCTACCTAGAGTTTTCTGTCCCTAGAAAAAATGTTTTTTTAAAGCACACTATAGCACAAGGAGAATTCCCCTCACTTTCCTTCTTTGTCCCTAGAAACAAGGACTGGCACAGTGAAAGAAACTGACACTCTCCCTACCTAGAGTTTTCTGTCCCTAGAAAAAATGTTTTTTTAAAGCACACTATAGCACAAGGAGAATTCCCCTCACTTTCCTTCTTTGTCCCTAGAAACAAGGACTGGCACAGTGAAAGAAACTGACACTCTCCCTACCTAGAGTTTTCTGTCCCTAGAAAAAATGTTTTTTTAAAGCACACTATAGCACAAGGAGAATTCCCCTCACTTTCCTTCTTTGTCCCTAGAAACAAGGACTGGCACAGTGAAAGAAACTGACACTCTCCCTACCTATCCTTCTCTTTCCCTAAACTAAAGGAATCCAGGTTAAGCAAGAAAGAAATAAATGTCACTGTCCCTGCCTATGCTTGTCTTTCCCTGCTCAGGAACACACTACACTAGGCCGCCGTGCTGGCGGCCTTTTATAGTGTGGGGCGTGTACTAAACACCCTCAGCAATAATTGGCCACAGGCATCCTGCTTGTGGCCAATCATTGCTCTCCTCGCTGCCGGCGCTGTGATTGGCCAAGCATGCATGCTTGGCCAATCACAGCGCCTGGATGACACTGCGATGGCGTAGTGCATTGTGGGCCGTTCGCGTCACTCGAATTTGGCGCGAACGGCCCAAATCGTTCGATCTTCGTCGAACGATCGAACAGCCGATGTTCGAGTCGAACGTATGTTCGACTCGAACACGAAGCTCATCCCTAGTCACACGCATGCGCGCTCGGGCCGGCAAGATCCCACTCAGAAAACCGACAAGGATGCCGGCCCGCTAGTGCGCATGCGCGTGACGTCATCGGCGCTGTTTTTATAGTAAATATCTCCTTAACCGTGTAGGTTAAGGAGATATTTCATGCACCTACAGGTAAGCCTTAGTCTAGGCTTACTTGTAGGTGCAAGTTGTCAAAGTGAGTTTACAACCACTTTATAGGACAGTTACAATGTATGTTGTCTAAGCCGGGGTACACCCAGAGGCTTTATTTTGTAACTCTTACTTTTTTTTTCACACAAAAACTCAATAAATAGTATTTAAAAAATAAAAAATACAAACTCTCTTTTTATAGCAGTAACCTCCCTGCCCCACCCCCCTCTCCTCATTCCCAATATAAAGATCTCACCTGAGGATGATACATCCTGGTAAAGTAGAAGCAGGACAGCCAGAAGATACATTGTCTGCAGGTAAGATGATGACACTGAAAAGCAGAAGTGTACTATGAAAATGTCTCAGATTCTCACAGCTATTACCAGAATCACACATCCTGTACGTGTAATGGAGTTCTCTGAACTTTTATAATGTGGCGACTTAATGGTCACCAGCAAAACCATCAAGAAAACGTTACAAATTAAATTTGATAAAATATATGTTTGTGCTACAGGGGAGTATTAATAATAATAAAAAAAAATTGCAGAGCTATTCATCCTTTAAAACAGCATTTATGTTACAAGACTATTCTCTCCAGGTTGAATATTATTCATTCTTAAAAAAAGTAAAATACTAGACAATGCTGAAAAAAGTGTTCGTTTTCGTTATCGTTTCATTTGTTTGTTTGTTTGTTTTTCGTTTTTCAGGTCATTCGTTATGATCACAATTCATAAATTCGAAAAAAAATTGTAAATTCGTAAAAAATCGTAAATTCGGATATTTGGAAATTAGAATAAATTCGGAAATTCGAAATTCGAAAATCCGAAAACCTGGAAATTTGAAAATCTGAAATAATAACTAACTAATAATAACTTAACTATCAGTAACTATTAAATTATAGGTATTGGAATTTAATTTCAAATTTGGCTGTTAGTGAACGTAACGAATACGAATTTATCCAAAGTTACGAAATGTCCGAAATAACGAATTCCGCATCTAAACAAATGGTACAGAACAAATTAATAATAAAAAATAACAATAATAATACTAAAATCTATTTGTTATTAATTTGTTCCGTTCCATTTGTGTAGATTAGGGATGAGCTTCGTGTTCGAGTCGAACATACGTTCGACTCGAACATCGGCTGTTCGATCGTTCGACGAAGATCGAACGATTTGGGCCGTTCGCGCCAAATTCGAGTGACGCGAACGGCCCACAATGCACTACGCCATCGCAGTGTCATCCAGGCGCTGTGATTGGCCAAGCATGCACTGTGACCCCGCATGCTTGGCCAATCACAGCGCCGGCAGCGAGGAGAGCAATGATTGGCCACAGGCAGGATGCCTGTGGCCAATTATTGCTGAGGGGGTTTAGTACACACCCCACACTATAAAAGGCCGCCAGCGCGGCGGCCTTGTGTAGTGTGTTCCGGAGCAGGGAAAGAGAAGCATAGGCAGGGACAGTGTCATTTTTTTTCCTTTACTAATCCTGGATTCCTTGTGTTTAGGGACAAATAAGGATAGGTAGGGAGAGTGTCAGTGTGTTATTCTGTGCTAAACCTTGTTTGTAGGGACAGAGAGGTACAGTGAGGGAAAGTGTCAGTGTGCTATTCTGTTCTAAACCAATCTTGCTGAACCATATTTTCAATCCTTGAGTTTAGGGACAGAGAGGTACAGTGAGGGAAAGTGTCAGTGTGCTATTCTGTGCTAAATCTTGTTTGTAGGGACAGAGTAGGACAGTGAGGGAAAGTGTCAGTGTGCTATTCTGTTCTAAACCAATTTTGCTGAACCATATTTGAAATCCTTGAGTTTAGGGACAGAGAAGGACACTCGTGGAAACTATCAGTGTGCTATTCTGTGCTAAATCTTGTTTGTAGGGACAGAGTAGGACAGTGAGGGAAAGTGTCAGTGTGCTATTCTGTTCTAAACCAATTTTGCTGTTCCATATTTGAAATCCTTGAGTTTAGGGACAGAGAAGGACACTTGTGTAAACTATCAGTGTGCTATTCTGTGCTAAATCTTGTTTGTAGGGAGGGACAGAGTAGGACAGTGAGGGAAAGTGTCAGTGTGCTATTCTGTTCTAAACCAATTTTGCTGTTCCATATTTGAAATCCTTGAGTTTGGGGACAGAGAAGGACACTCGTGTAAACTATCAGTGTGCTATTCTGTGCTAAATCTTGTTTGTAGGGAGGGACAGAGTAGGACAGTAAGGGAAAGTGTCAGTGTGCTATTCTGTTCTAAACCAATTTTGCTGTTCCATATTTGAAATCCTTGAGTTTAGGGACAGAGAAGGACACTCGTGGAAACTATCAGTGTGCTATTCTGTGCTAAATCTTGTTTGTAGGGAGGGACAGAGTAGGACAGTGAGGGAAAGTGTCAGTGTGCTATTCTGTTCTAAACCAATTTTGCTGTTCCATATTTGAAATCCTTGAGTTTAGGGACAGAGAAGGACACTCGTGTAAACTATCAGTGTGCTATTCTGTGCTAAATCTTGTTTGTAGGGAGGGACAGAGTAGGACAGTGAGGGAAAGTGTCAGTGTGCTATTCTGTTCTAAACCAATTTTGCTGTTCCATATTTGAAATCCTTGAGTTTAGGGACAGAGAAGGACACTCGTGTAAACTATCAGTGTGCTATTCTGTGCTAAATCTTGTTTGTAGGGAGGGACAGAGTAGGACAGTGAGGGAAAGTGTCAGTGTGCTATTCTGTTCTAAACCAATTTTGCTGTTCCATATTTGAAATCCTTGAGTTTAGGGACAGAGAAGGACACTCGTGGAAACTATCAGTGTGCTATTCTGTGCTAAATCTTGTTTGTAGGGAGGGACAGAGTAGGACAGTGAGGGAAAGTGTCAGTGTGCTATTCTGTTCTAAACCAATTTTGCTGTTCCATATTTGAAATCCTTGAGTTTAGGGACAGAGAAGGATAGGCAGGGGACAGTGTCAGTGTCATTGTTGCTAAGCCTCCTGCACAGTATACACCTGAAGGTAGCCCTTATTGCTGTTTTTCCCATCTCCCTGCAGGCCATCCATTAAAATGTCTGGAAGGCAAACAAGGAGAGGCAGACAGTCAGGAGGCAAAAAAAGAGGGCAAGCAGGCTCTGTGTCTGGGGGCAACAGTGCTGGTCGTGGACGCGGTGCATTGTCATCAGCACATGGCCATGGGACACGCTTGTCCTTCTTTTCGGCAGCTGGACATGTTGAGCCACATCATGCCGAAGACTTGGTAGAGTGGATGACCAAGCCCAACTCATCCTCCTCATCCTCTCTCACCCAGGCTCAGGGTACTGGCAAAGCAGCTGCAAAAGCGTCCTCTTCTCTGGTATCATTATCTTCATTAGTCAATCCTTCCCTAGACCCACCATGTCCTTCTCCTGAGGAGTCCCCCGAACCAGCGTTTCGAAGGATCTGATGATGATACCCAGCTAGAGGAAGGCAGTAGCGTGAGAGCAGAGAGAGGGGATGCTCAAGAAGGACACCAATCTGGCAGTCATGCTCCAGCAGCTGCAGCATACTGCCAGATTGGCTCCAGTGATGAGGAGGGAGGGGATGATGAGGTCACTGACTCCACATGGGTGCCTAATAGGAGAGAGGAGGAAGAGGAGGATGAGGAGGAGGCACATCTCCAACGAGGCAGGATGCCCTTGAGTGGCCAGCGTATGGGCAGCACACCGACGGAATCACACCGCAGAGCTCCGCCTGTGCAGGGCGCTGCCTCTGCCCGTCATTCAAAAAGTTCTTTGGTGTGGGCCTTTTTTGAGGCGAGTGCATCAGATCGCACAGCTGCTGTTTGCAACATATGTCTCAAGCGTATATCGCGTGGCCAAAACATCAGCCGCTTGGGCACCACATGCTTGATCAGACATATGTTGACCTGCCATGCAGCTCGTTGGCAAGCCTACCTTAAAGACCCACACCAAAGAACAAAGCTGACCTCTTCTTGCACCGCATCAGCTGGGATCTCCAACCCCACTATACCTTCAGTCCTCTCTGAAACCTGCTCTGAGAGGAATGAAGGTGTAGAATTAGGTGTGTCACAGCCAAGTACTTGCGGGCACTCTGCTAGCAGTACACCAACGTCCGATTCTAGCAGGCAAATTTCCCTGCCCCAGCTGCTGGACCGTCGAAAGAAGTTCACTCCCAGCCATCCACATGCCCAGCGGTTGAATGCTAGCTTGGCTAAATTGCTAGCGCTTCAACTGCTGCCTTTTCAGTTGGTAGACTCGGCCCCCTTCCGTGAGTTTGTGCAATGTGCGGTTCCTCAGTGGCAGGTTCCCAAACGCCACTTTTTCGCACGGAAGGCGATTCCGGCTCTCTACAGGCATGTGGAAGGCAATGTCTTGGCCTCGCTGGACAGGGCGGTCAGCGGTAAGGTGCATATTACCGCTGACTCATGGTCCAGCAGGCATGGACAGGGACGTTACCTTTCTTTCACGGCCCATTGGGTCACTCTTTTGGCAGCTGGGAAGGATGCAGGACAAGGTGCAGTAGTGTTGGAGGTTGTTCCACCGCCACGCCTCCAAAATGCTACTACTGGTTGTGACACACCTCTCTCCTCCACCCCCTCCTCTTCTTCTTCCTCCATGGCCTCTTCCTGTGGTTTGTCCTCGGAACCAGCGGTGCTCCGTAGGCGTTCAAGGGGCTACGCAAGTACGCAGGCAAAAAGATGCCATGCCGTGCTTGCGCTGGTGTGTTTGGGGGACAGGAGCCACACTGGGGCAGAGGTCCTGTCTGCTCTGCAGGGGCAGGCCGAGAGGTGGTTGACGCCACGCCAGCTTAAGCCAGGAATGGTGGTTTGCGACAATGGCACCAACCTCCTCTCCGCCCTCCGACAGGGACAACTGACCCATGTGCCCTGTATGGCTCACGTCCTTAACCTGGTGGTGCAGCGGTTCTTGGGCAGGTACCCGGGCTTACAGGATGTCCTGAGGCAGGCCAGGAAAGTCTGTGTGCATTTCCGCAGATCTTATAATGCCAGTGCTCGCCTGGCTGAGCTGCAAAAGGAGTTGAACCTGCCCAAGAACCGCCTTATATGTGACATGCCCACCAGGTGGAACTCAACGTTGGCCATGCTGCAGCGGCTACACACACAGCAGAGGGCCATCAATGAGTACCTGTGCGACTACGGCACCAGGACAGGGTCAGGGGAGCTCAGGTTTTTTTCACCACGCCAGTGGGGCATGATCAGGGATGCATGCACTGTCCTGGCACCATTTGAGGAGGCCACGAGGATGGTGAGCAGTGACAGTGCATGCATCAGTGACACTGTACCTCTTGTCCACCTGTTGAAGCACACGATGCGTGGAATAATGGACAGGGCACTTGAGGCAGAACAGAGGCAGGAAGAGGAGGACTTCCTTGCCTCTCAAGGCCCCCTTTACCCAGACAGTGTTCCTTCTGTCCCACCCATCGCACAGGAAGAGGAGGAGGAGGAGGAGGAGGATTGTGTCAGCATGGAGGTGGAGGCTGGCACTCAGCATCATCAGCAGCAGTCTTTTAGGGATGATTTACAGTCCCAAGAAACCAGTGGACTTGTACGTGGCTGGGAGGAGGTGGCTGCGGATCATGTCGTCCTTAGTGACCCAGAGGACTCTGGACTGAATGCCTCAGCTAACCTACGCTGCATGGCCTCCCTGATCCTGCAAAGTCTGCGGAAGGATCCTCGTATTCTTCGGATCAAGGAGAGGGACCATTATTGGCTGGCCACTCTCCTTGATCCACGGTACAAGGGTAAGGTTGTGGACCTTATCTTACCGTCGCAGAGGGAGCAGAGGATGAGACAACTCCGGGAGGTCTTGCAGAAAGGTCTGTGCAATGCGTTCCCAGAGACTGGGAGGTTACAAACTCCTGGTCCTGGACAACGAGTTGCTGAGGCTTCGGGCAGTCAAAGAAGGAGCGGTGGGGAAGGTGGCCGTCTGACCGATGCGTTCAGACAATTCTTTAGTCCGCAGCCCCAAAGTATGATCGGTTCCAGCAACCATCGCCAGCGTCTGATATACATGGTGCAGGAATACCTAGGGGCAAGGTCAGACTTGGACACCTTCCCCACCGAAAATCCTCTGGCTTACTGGGTCTTGAGTAGGGATGAGCTTCGTGTTCGAGTCGAACATACGTTCGACTCGAACATCGGCTGTTCGATCGTTCGACGAAGATCGAACGATTTGGGCCGTTCGCGCCAAATTCGAGTGACGCGAACGGCCCACAATGCACTACGCCATCGCAGTGTCATCCAGGCGCTGTGATTGGCCAAGCATGCACTGTGACCCCGCATGCTTGGCCAATCACAGCGCCGGCAGCGAGGAGAGCAATGATTGGCCACAGGCAGGATGCCTGTGGCCAATTATTGCTGAGGGTGTTTAGTACACGCCCCACACTATAAAAGGCTGCCAGCACGGCGGCCTAGTGTAGTGTGTTCCGGAGCAGGGAAAGAGAAGCATAGGCAGGGACAGTGACATTTATTTCTTTCTTGCTTAACCTGGATTCCTTTAGTTTAGGGAAAGAGAAGGATAGGTAGGGAGAGTGTCAGTGTGTTTTACTGTGCGAATCCTTGTTTCTAGGGACAGTGAAGGAAAGTGAGGGGAATTCTCCTTGTGCTATAGTGTGCTTTAAAAAAACATTTTTTCTAGGGACAGAAAACTCTAGGTAGGGAGAGTGTCAGTTTCTTTCACTGTGATAATCCTTGTTTCTAGGGACAAAGAAGGAAAGTGAGGGGAATTCTCCTTGTGCTATAGTGTGCTTTAAAAAAACATTTTTTCTAGGGACAGAAAACTCTAGGTAGGGAGAGTGTCAGTTTCTTTCACTGTGCGAATCCTTGTTTCTAGGGACAGGGAAGGACAGTGAGTGAATTCTCCTTGTGCTATAGTGTGCTTTAAAAAAACATTTTTTCTAGGGACAGAAAACTCTAGGTAGGGAGAGTGTCAGTTTCTTTCACTGTGATAATCCTTGTTTCTAGGGACAAAGAAGGAAAGTGAGGGGAATTCTCCTTGTGCTATAGTGTGCTTTAAAAAAACATTTTTTCTAGGGACAGAAAACTCTAGGTAGGGAGAGTGTCAGTGTCTTTTACTGTGCGAATCCTTGTTTCTAGGGACAAAGAAGGAAAGTGAGGGGAATTCTCCTTGTGCTATAGTGTGCTTTAAAAAAACATTTTTTCTAGGGACAGAAAACTCTAGGTAGGGAGAGTGTCAGTGTCTTTTACTGTGCGAATCCTTGTTTCTAGGGACAAAGAAGGAAAGTGAGGGGAATTCTCCTTGTGCTATAGTGTGCTTTAAAAAAACATTTTTTCTAGGGACAGAAAACTCTAGGTAGGGAGAGTGTCAGTGTCTTTTACTGTGCAAATCCTTGTTTCTAGGGACAAAGAAGGAAAGTGAGGGGAATTCTCCTTGTGCTATAGTGTGCTTTAAAAAAACATTTTTTCTAGGGACAGAAAACTCTAGGTAGGGAGAGTGTCAGTGTCTTTTACTGTGCGAATCCTTGTTTCTAGGGACAAAGAAGGAAAGTGAGGGGAATTCTCCTTGTGCTATAGTGTGCTTTAAAAAAACATTTTTTCTAGTGTGACAGCAGGAAGGTAAAGTCACCTGGTTGCATCCAGGGGGGTAGATATATTTCGCCCAGATTCAGGCTTTACGCCGATTTATACAGCTAGGTGGAGAGTTGTATAAGCCCAGCTGAGACTAGTGGGCTCATTGATGACTCATACCTCTAGGGAGAGGGCTGGGCGTCGTGCAGACAGGGAGTTGATGAGACCAGCTGAACCTTGTCAGCTCATTTAGGCCTCTATAAGAAACTCCCAGATTCATTAGATGTTAGCTCATGCCTGGAACCAGACCTGTGTGGACTGTCTAGGGAGAGTGAACCCCTGTGCGGTGAGAGAAAGCCTGTGTGGCTATATTTTGCTTGGACATTTAAAACCAGGAACTAGGACAGCACTAGGCTGATCCCAGTCGTTAGTTAGGAAACCTGTAAGTTTAGTCAGAGGTCAAGTTGACCAGGATTTATTTTGTGTTTGTTTTTTTTTGCCTTGCTGTGTTTTTGTCACTGTAAATAGAAAATAAACCGCACCTTTTTGATTTTGAAAACCACAACCTCCGTCTGCTGGGCCTGTTTTTGGGTGGGGAGCCCATCCCGGGGGTCACACATACCCGCTGCCGAGCTAGCCCCCTCACAGTTGGTGGAGAACCAGTGGCAGTTTTTTTTTAAGCCAGCATGGAGGAGATACTGAAACAGCTGGCTCTAGCAAATGCCAATCAACAGCAGACAAATGCAGGTTTGCAAAGGAGCCTTGCAGCCCAGCAGCAAGCTCATCAACAGAGCCTTGCAACTTTACAACAGAGTCTGGAGGCTCAGCAACAAGCCCAACAGCAATCTGAGGCCCGCTTCATAGACCTGTTGCAGAAGCAAGAGCAGAGACTACAACAACAGATGGAAGCAGTAATGCAGCAACGTCCGCAGACCGGTGAGGAAAGCCGTCCCACTAATACCGCGTCCTTTGGGGTGAGTCGTTTATTGACAAAAATGACTGGAGAGGATGATCCAGAGGTATTTTTGACCACATTTGAAAGGACCGCTGAAAGAGAAAAGTGGCCTGAGGAGCAGTGGGCTGGACTGGTGGCTCCTCTGTTAACGGGTGAATCGCAGAAAGCTTACTATGACCTAGAGCCTGACCAAGCAAAAGACTATGTGATGCTAAAAGCTGAAATATTGGCAAGGCTGGGTGTCACCCTGGCTGTCCGGGCTCAGCGTGTGCATAACTGGACTTTCCAGCTTGGAAAACCCCCCAGGTCTCAAATGTATGATCTCATTCACCTGAGCAGAAAGTGGCTACAGCCAGAGACTTTGTCCGCACCAAAGATTGTGGAACGTGTTGTAATGGATCGGTTTTTGAGAGCTCTTCCTACTGCCATCCAAAAGTGGGTAAGCCATGGAGACCCAGAGACGGCCGATGGTCTTGTGGATCGTGTGGAGAAATACTTGGCTACAGAGAACCTGACGGCCTCTTCCAGAGACACTCGGACTTTCCACCCTAAGACCAGACCATCCCCAGGGGCGGATAAGATGATTCCAAGGGGTAAGGGTGGAGAGAGTGAGAGGGTGGGAGCTCTACCCCAAGTTTGGCGAGAACAGCCTGGGAAATCAGCGGCTCAAGAGGCGGCAAGAAGGATCATTTGCTACCGCTGCCGGCAAGCGGGACATATTGCAGCAAATTGCCCGGTTTTGGAGGAACCCATGCAGTGTGACTTTCTGACGGGCAGACGTCAGTCGCTGTGTGCGACAGTCGCATGCACTGCCATTCGGGGAACTGAGAAACATTTATGCAAAATGTGTATTAATGGTAGAAATGTTGTGGTATTGCTGGATTCAGGTAGCCTTGTGACCCTGATAAAGGCTGAGTTAGTTAAAACAGAGGTCTCTGGGAATAGCAAGGTAGCCGTTATTTGTGTGCATGGGGACACCCGAGAGTATCCAGTGACTACAGTGTGTTTCGAGACCCCCAAAGGTACCCTTTCTCATCCAGTGGGCTTAGTGTCTCAGTTACCGCATGACGCCATTGTGGGAAGGGATTTTCCGAAGTTCTGGGAACTGTGGGATGATCATGAGCCCCCCACTGGTGCCCCTATGTACCAGGAATATGATAGCCAGAACTCCTCTGAGAGTGGTGAGGACTCTCCCGAATTTCCCTTGTCAGTATTGGCAGGGGAGACTCAAGAAACTGGAGAGGAGCCCACCTCCTCAGACGAAAACCTACCGTCTGTGGAGTTTTCTGATCTTGAGGTTCACAGGGAAAACTTTGCCACAGAACAGTTGAAAGACCCCGCCCTAATAAAGGCACGGGAAAACGTAGTGAAAATAGATGGCGAGTTAGTGAACCCAGATAATACCTGCACTTACCCATACTTCAGCGTAGAGAAGGACCTACTGTATCGGGTGGCAAAAAGGGCAGAAGAAACCGTTGAGCAGCTGGTGGTGCCCAAACCTTACAGGAAGTTGGTGTTGGAGTTGACCCATGGGCACATTCTTGGAGGTCATCTGGGGACAGAGAAAACCCGAGAGAGGGTATTACAGAGATTCTATTGGCCTGGGGTGATGAAGGACATAGAAAATTATTGTTCCTCCTGCCCTGTGTGTCAGAGGTCGGCCCCGATGCCACACTTCCGTAGCCCGCTGGTCCCTCTACCCATCATTGAGGTCCCGTTTGAGAGAATCGCAATGGATTTGGTAGGTCCTATAATCAAGTCCGCTAGGGGGCACCAGTACATATTGGTTATAATGGACTATGCCACCCGTTATCCAGAAGCGATCCCTCTCAGAAATACCTCGGCCAAAACCATAGCCAAAGAGCTATCTCTTGTTTTTAGCCGGGTGGGTATTTGTAAAGAACTGCTTACGGACCAAGGTACACCCTTTATGTCCCGGGTTATGAAGGAGCTGTGTAAATTGTTCAAAGTGACGCAATTACGTACATCTGTGTATCACCCCCAAACCGATGGGCTGGTTGAAAGATTCAACAAAACCCTAAAACAAATGTTGAAGAAAGTGGTGGATAGGGATGGAAAGGATTGGGACTGTCTACTTCCTTATTTGATGTTTGCTATTAGGGAGGTGCCCCAATCCTCTACGGGATTCTCCCCCTTTGAGTTACTGTATGGGAGACACCCAAGAGGGCTGTTGGATATTGCCAAGGAAACTTGGGAAAGTGAGAGTTCTCCCCACAGGAGTGTGATTGAGCATGTCGCCCTGATGCAAGATCGAATTGCACAGGTAATGCCCATCGTGAAGGAACATTTGGCCCAAGCGCAGTTGGCACAGCAGAGAGTGTACAACCGTGGAGCCAAGACCCGTACCTTTTCCCCAGGGGATAGGATATTGGTACTTGTCCCTACGGTTGAAAGTAAATTCCTTGCCAAATGGCAAGGCCCCTACGAGATAATGGAAAAAGTGAGCGAAGTGAATTACAAGGTCAGACAACCAGGAAGGCGAAAGCCCGAACAGATCTATCACGTTAATCTGTTGAAAGCCTGGAGGGATAGAGAGTCCCTAGTCGCAGACACTTGGTCACCAGCTCAAACTGGTTGCGTGATTCCTGAGGTTGGAATCGCAGCCACCTTGTCACAACCCCAACAACAGGAGGTTAAGGAGTTTGTGCTTCGCAACAAGGAGGTATTCTCTGAGCTGCCGGGACAAACATCTGGGGTAGAGCATGACATTATTACCCCGCCCGGTGAAAGGGTGAAGTTAAAACCCTATCGGATCCCAGAGGCCCGACGGGAGGCAATACGGGAGGAAGTACAGAAAATGCTGAACTTAGGGGTGATAGAGGAGTCCCAAAGTGATTGGTCTAGTCCCATTGTGTTGGTGCCTAAACCGGATGGGAGCTGGCGATTTTGTAACGATTTTCGTCAGTTGAACAAAGTTACAAAATTTGACACCTACCCCATGCCACGTATAGATGAGTTGATCGACCGGCTGGGAACAGCCCGATACATGACGACTCTTGACCTCACAAAAGGGTATTGGCAAATCCCCCTGGCCAAGTCAGCCAAAGAGAAAACCGCATTTGTAACCCCAGACGGGGCGTTCCAATATAAAAGAATGCCGTTCGGGTTACAGAATGCGCCGGCCACATTCCAGCGGAAAATGGACCAGATGCTGAGGCCCCATCGGAAGTATGCTGCGGCTTACCTGGATGACGTAATTGTCCATAGCACAGATTGGGCCTCACATCTGCCAAAAGTGCAAGCAGTCCTGGACTCTGTTCGGGAAGCAGGGTTTACGGCTAACCCCAAGAAGTGTACCATTGGGCAGGAGGAGGCCAAATATCTTGGGTACACCATTGGGAGGGGAGTAATAGAACCCCAACTCAACAAAGTCGAGGCCATCCAGAGTTGGCCACGTCCCAACAGCAAGAAGCAGGTACGAGCCTTTCTGGGAATCGCTGGGTATTATCGGCGATTCATTCCCCACTTTGCTTCTAAGGCTGTGCCCCTAACCAACCTGACGAAGGGGAAAGGGTCGGTCATGATTAAATGGACCCCCGAGGCTGAGGCAGCATTCCAATTCTTGAAACAAGCCTTATGTAGCCAGCCAGTGTTGTACTCACCCGACTTCTCTAAAGACTTTGTCGTACAAAGTGATGCGTCAGATGTGGGGTTAGGAGCAGTATTGTCCCAGGTCTGGAACGGGGAAGAGCACCCAGTCATTTACCTCAGCAGGAAGTTGAAGTCCCATGAGGTAAATTACGCCACCGTTGAAAAGGAGTGTTTAGCGGTGAAGTGGGCTCTAGATTCCCTTCGGTACTACCTGCTAGGTAGGCACTTTGACATGGTTACGGATCACGCTCCGTTAAAGTGGATGGCTCAAAACAAGGAAACAAATAGAAGAGTGAATAGGTGGTTCCTGGCCCTCCAGGAATTCAACTTCACAGTAAAGCATCGCCCTGGCGTTCAAATGGGGAATGTGGATGCTTTGTCTCGAGTACATGAATGCCTGATTGCTGGTGTTCCAACCCCGAGGTTAAAACAAGAGGGGGGGGTATGTGACAGCAGGAAGGTAAAGTCACCTGGTTGCATCCAGGGGGGTAGATATATTTCGCCCAGATTCAGGCTTTACGCCGATTTATACAGCTAGGTGGAGAGTTGTATAAGCCCAGCTGAGACTAGTGGGCTCATTGATGACTCATACCTCTAGGGAGAGGGCTGGGCGTCGTGCAGACAGGGAGTTGATGAGACCAGCTGAACCTTGTCAGCTCATTTAGGCCTCTATAAGAAACTCCCAGATTCATTAGATGTTAGCTCATGCCTGGAACCAGACCTGTGTGGACTGTCTAGGGAGAGTGAACCCCTGTGCGGTGAGAGAAAGCCTGTGTGGCTATATTTTGCTTGGACATTTAAAACCAGGGACTAGGACAGCACTAGGCTGATCCCAGTCGTTAGTTAGGAAACCTGTAAGTTTAGTCAGAGGTCAAGTTGACCAGGATTTATTTTGTGTTTGTTTTTTTTTGCCTTGCTGTGTTTTTGTCACTGTAAATAGAAAATAAACCGCACCTTTTTGATTTTGAAAACCACAACCTCCGTCTGCTGGGCCTGTTTTTGGGTGGGGAGCCCATCCCGGGGGTCACACATACCCGCTGCCGAGCTAGCCCCCTCACACTAGGGACAGAAAACTCTAGGTAGGGAGAGTGTCAGTTTCTTTCACTGTGCGAATCCTTGTTTCTAGGGACAAAGAAGGATAGTGAGGGGAATTCTCCTTGTGCTATAGTGTGCTTTAAAAAAACATTTTTTCTAGGGACAGAAAACTCTAGGTAGGGAGAGTGTCAGTTTCTTTCACTGTGCGAATCCTTGTTTCTAGGGACAGTGAAGGACAGTGAGTGAATTCTCCTTGTGCTATAGTGTGCTTTAAAAAAACATTTTTTCTAGGGACAGAAAACTCTAGGTAGGGAGAGTGTCAGTTTCTTTCACTGTGCGAATCCTTGTTTCTAGGGACAAAGAAGGAAAGTGAGGGGAATTCTCCTTGTGCTATAGTGTGCTTTAAAAAAACATTTTTTCTAGGGACAGAAAACTCTAGGTAGGGAGAGTGTCAGTTTCTTTCACTGTGCGAATCCTTGTTTCTAGGGACAGGGAAGGACAGTGAGTGAATTCTCCTTGTGCTATAGTGTGCTTTAAAAAAACATTTTTTCTAGGGACAGAAAACTCTAGGTAGGGAGAGTGTCAGTTTCTTTCACTGTGCGAATCCTTGTTTCTAGGGACAAAGAAGGAAAGTGAGGGGAATTCTCCTTGTGCTATAGTGTGCTTTAAAAAAACATTTTTTCTAGGGACAGAAAACTCTAGGTAGGGAGAGTGTCAGTTTCTTTCACTGTGCGAATCCTTGTTTCTAGGGACAGGGAAGGACAGTGAGTGAATTCTCCTTGTGCTATAGTGTGCTTTAAAAAAACATTTTTTCTAGGGACAGAAAACTCTAGGTAGGGAGAGTGTCAGTTTCTTTCACTGTGCGAATCCCTGTTTCTAGGGACAGGGAAGGACAGTGAGTGAATTCTCCTTGTGCTATAGTGTGCTTTAAAGAAACATTTTTTCTAGGGACAGAAAACTCTAGGTAGGGAGAGTGTCAGTTTCTTTCACTGTGATAATCCTTGTTTCTAGGGACAAAGAAGGAAAGTGAGGGGAATTCTCCTTGTGCTATAGTGTGCTTTAAAAAAACATTTTTTCTAGGGACAGAAAACTCTAGGTAGGGAGAGTGTCAGTGTCTTTTACTGTGCGAATCCTTGTTTCTAGGGACAAAGAAGGAAAGTGAGGGGAATTCTCCTTGTGCTATAGTGTGCTTTAAAAAAACATTTTTTCTAGGGACAGAAAACTCTAGGTAGGGAGAGTGTCAGTGTCTTTTACTGTGCGAATCCTTGTTTCTAGGGACAAAGAAGGAAAGTGAGGGGAATTCTCCTTGTGCTATAGTGTGCTTTAAAAAAACATTTTTTCTAGGGACAGAAAACTCTAGGTAGGGAGAGTGTCAGTTTCTTTCACTGTGCGAATCCTTGTTTCTAGGGACAAAGAAGGAAAGTGAGGGGAATTCTCCTTGTGCTATAGTGCGCTTTAAAAAAACATTTTTTCTAGGGACAGAAAACTCTAGGTAGGGAGAGTGTCAGTTTCTTTCACTGTGCGAATCCTTGTTTCTAGGGACAGGGAAGGACAGTGAGTGAATTCTCCTTGTGCTATAGTGTGCTTTAAAAAAACATTTTTTCTAGGGACAGAAAACTCTAGGTAGGGAGAGTGTCAGTTTCTTTCACTGTGCGAATCCTTGTTTCTAGGGACAAAGAAGGAAAGTGAGGGGAATTCTCCTTGTGCTATAGTGTGCTTTAAAAAAACATTTTTTCTAGGGACAGAAAACTCTAGGTAGGGAGAGTGTCAGTTTCTTTCACTGTGCGAATCCTTGTTTCTAGGGACAGGGAAGGACAGTGAGTGAATTCTCCTTGTGCTATAGTGTGCTTTAAAAAAACATTTTTTCTAGGGACAGAAAACTCTAGGTAGGGAGAGTGTCAGTTTCTTTCACTGTGCGAATCCTTGTTTCTAGGGACAAAGAAGGAAAGTGAGGGGAATTCTCCTTGTGCTATAGTGTGCTTTAAAAAAACATTTTTTCTAGGGACAGAAAACTCTAGGTAGGGAGAGTGTCAGTTTCTTTCACTGTGCGAATCCTTGTTTCTAGGGATAGGGAAGGACAGTGAGTGAATTCTCCTTGTGCTATAGTGTGCTTTAAAAAAACATTTTTTCTAGGGACAGAAAACTCTAGGTAGGGAGAGTGTCAGTTTCTTTCACTGTGCGAATCCTTGTTTCTAGGAACAGGGAAGGACAGTGAGTGAATTCTCCTTGTGCTATAGTGTGCTTTAAAAAAAACATTTTTTCTAGGGACAGAAAACTCTAGGTAGGGAGAGTGTCAGTTTCTTTCACTGTGCGAATCCTTGTTTCTAGGGACAGGGAAGGACAGTGAGTGAATTCTCCTTGTGCTATAGTGTGCTTTAAAAAAACATTTTTTCTAGGGACAGAAAACTCTAGGTAGGGAGAGTGTCAGTGTCTTTTACTGTGCGAATCCTTGTTTCTAGGGACAAAGAAGGAAAGTGAGGGGAATTCTCCTTGTGCTATAGTGTGCTTTAAAAAAACATTTTTTCTAGGGACAGAAAACTCTAGGTAGGGAGAGTGTCAGTTTCTTTCACTGTGCGAATCCTTGTTTCTAGGGACAGTGAAGGACAGTGAGTGAATTCTCCTTGTGCTATAGTGTGCTTTAAAAAAACATTTTTTCTAGGGACAGAAAACTCTAGGTAGGGAGAGTGTCAGTTTCTTTCACTGTGCGAATCCTTGTTTCTAGGGACAAAGAAGGAAAGTGAGGGGAATTCTCCTTGTGCTATAGTGTGCTTTAAAAAAACATTTTTTCTAGGGACAGAAAACTCTAGGTAGGGAGAGTGTCAGTTTCTTTCACTGTGCGAATCCTTGTTTCTAGGGACAGGGAAGGACAGTGAGTGAATTCTCCTTGTGCTATAGTGTGCTTTAAAAAAATATTTTTTCTAGGGACAGAAAACTCTAGGTAGGGAGAGTGTCAGTTTCTTTCACTGTGCGAATCCTTGTTTCTAGGGACAAAGAAGGAAAGTGAGGGGAATTCTCCTTGTGCTATAGTGTGCTTTAAAAAAACATTTTTTCTAGGGACAGAAAACTCTAGGTAGGGAGAGTGTCAGTTTCTTTCACTGTGCGAATCCTTGTTTCTAGGGACAGGGAAGGACAGTGAGTGAATTCTCCTTGTGCTATAGTGTGCTTTAAAAAAACATTTTTTCTAGGGACAGAAAACTCTAGGTAGGGAGAGTGTCAGTTTCTTTCACTGTGCGAATCCCTGTTTCTAGGGACAGGGAAGGACAGTGAGTGAATTCTCCTTGTGCTATAGTGTGCTTTAAAAAAACATTTTTTCTAGGGACAGAAAACTCTAGGTAGGGAGAGTGTCAGTTTCTTTCACTGTGCGAATCCTTGTTTCTAGGGACAGGGAAGGACAGTGAGTGAATTCTCCTTGTGCTATAGTGTGCTTTAAAAAAACATTTTTTCTAGGGACAGAAAACTCTAGGTAGGGAGAGTGTCAGTTTCTTTCACTGTGCGAATCCTTGTTTCTAGGGACAAAGAAGGAAAGTGAGGGGAATTCTCCTTGTGCTATAGTGTGCTTTAAAAAAACATTTTTTCTAGGGACAGAAAACTCTAGGTAGGGAGAGTGTCAGTTTCTTTCACTGTGCGAATCCTTGTTTCTAGGGACAGGGAAGGACAGTGAGTGAATTCTCCTTGTGCTATAGTGTGCTTTAAAAAAACATTTTTTCTAGGGACAGAAAACTCTAGGTAGGGAGAGTGTCAGTTTCTTTCACTGTGCGAATCCTTGTTTCTAGGGACAAAGAAGGAAAGTGAGGGGAATTCTCCTTGTGCTATAGTGTGCTTTAAAAAAACATTTTTTCTAGGGACAGAAAACTCTAGGTAGGGAGAGTGTCAGTTTCTTTCACTGTGCGAATCCTTGTTTCTAGGGACAGGGAAGGACAGTGAGTGAATTCTCCTTGTGCTATAGTGTGCTTTAAAAAAACATTTTTTCTAGGGACAGAAAACTCTAGGTAGGGAGAGTGTCAGTTTCTTTCACTGTGCGAATCCTTGTTTCTAGGGACAAAGAAGGAAAGTGAGGGGAATTCTCCTTGTGCTATAGTGTGCTTTAAAAAAACATTTTTTCTAGGGACAGAAAACTCTAGGTAGGGAGAGTGTCAGTTTCTTTCACTGTGCGAATCCTTGTTTCTAGGGACAGGGAAGGACAGTGAGTGAATTCTCCTTGTGCTATAGTGTGCTTTAAAAAAACATTTTTTCTAGGGACAGAAAACTCTAGGTAGGGAGAGTGTCAGTTTCTTTCACTGTGCGAATCCTTGTTTCTAGGGACAAAGAAGGAAAGTGAGGGGAATTCTCCTTGTGCTATAGTGTGCTTTAAAAAAACATTTTTTCTAGGGACAGAAAACTCTAGGTAGGGAGAGTGTCAGTTTCTTTCACTGTGCGAATCCTTGTTTCTAGGGACAGGGAAGGACAGTGAGTGAATTCTCCTTGTGCTATAGTGTGCTTTAAAAAAACATTTTTTCTAGGGACAGAAAACTCTAGGTAGGGAGAGTGTCAGTTTCTTTCACTGTGCGAATCCCTGTTTCTAGGGACAGGGAAGGACAGTGAGTGAATTCTCCTTGTGCTATAGTGTGCTTTAAAGAAACATTTTTTCTAGGGACAGAAAACTCTAGGTAGGGAGAGTGTCAGTTTCTTTCACTGTGATAATCCTTGTTTCTAGGGACAAAGAAGGAAAGTGAGGGGAATTCTCCTTGTGCTATAGTGTGCTTTAAAAAAACATTTTTTCTAGGGACAGAAAACTCTAGGTAGGGAGAGTGTCAGTGTCTTTTACTGTGCGAATCCTTGTTTCTAGGGACAAAGAAGGAAAGTGAGGGGAATTCTCCTTGTGCTATAGTGTGCTTTAAAAAAACATTTTTTCTAGGGACAGAAAACTCTAGGTAGGGAGAGTGTCAGTGTCTTTTACTGTGCGAATCCTTGTTTCTAGGGACAAAGAAGGAAAGTGAGGGGAATTCTCCTTGTGCTATAGTGTGCTTTAAAAAAACATTTTTTCTAGGGACAGAAAACTCTAGGTAGGGAGAGTGTCAGTTTCTTTCACTGTGCGAATCCTTGTTTCTAGGGACAAAGAAGGAAAGTGAGGGGAATTCTCCTTGTGCTATAGTGTGCTTTAAAAAAACATTTTTTCTAGGGACAGAAAACTCTAGGTAGGGAGAGTGTCAGTTTCTTTCACTGTGCGAATCCTTGTTTCTAGGGACAGGGAAGGACAGTGAGTGAATTCTCCTTGTGCTATAGTGTGCTTTAAAAAAACATTTTTTCTAGGGACAGAAAACTCTAGGTAGGGAGAGTGTCAGTTTCTTTCACTGTGCGAATCCTTGTTTCTAGGGACAAAGAAGGAAAGTGAGGGGAATTCTCCTTGTGCTATAGTGTGCTTTAAAAAAACATTTTTTCTAGGGACAGAAAACTCTAGGTAGGGAGAGTGTCAGTTTCTTTCACTGTGCGAATCCTTGTTTCTAGGGATAGGGAAGGACAGTGAGTGAATTCTCCTTGTGCTATAGTGTGCTTTAAAAAAACATTTTTTCTAGGGACAGAAAACTCTAGGTAGGGAGAGTGTCAGTTTCTTTCACTGTGCGAATCCTTGTTTCTAGGGACAGGGAAGGACAGTGAGTGAATTCTCCTTGTGCTATAGTGTGCTTTAAAAAAACATTTTTTCTAGGGACAGAAAACTCTAGGTAGGGAGAGTGTCAGTTTCTTTCACTGTGCGAATCCTTGTTTCTAGGGACAGGGAAGGACAGTGAGTGAATTCTCCTTGTGCTATAGTGTGCTTTAAAAAAACATTTTTTCTAGGGACAGAAAACTCTAGGTAGGGAGAGTGTCAGTGTCTTTTACTGTGCGAATCCTTGTTTCTAGGGACAAAGAAGGAAAGTGAGGGGAATTCTCCTTGTGCTATAGTGTGCTTTAAAAAAACATTTTTTCTAGGGACAGAAAACTCTAGGTAGGGAGAGTGTCAGTGTCTTTTACTGTGCGAATCCTTGTTTCTAGGGACAAAGAAGGAAAGTGAGGGGAATTCTCCTTGTGCTATAGTGTGCTTTAAAAAAACATTTTTTCTAGGGACAGAAAACTCTAGGTAGGGAGAGTGTCAGTGTCTTTTACTGTGCGAATCCTTGTTTCTAGGGACAAAGAAGGAAAGTGAGGGGAATTCTCCTTGTGCTATAGTGTGCTTTAAAAAAACATTTTTTCTAGGGACAGAAAACTCTAGGTAGGGAGAGTGTCAGTTTCTTTCACTGTGCGAATCCTTGTTTCTAGGGACAGGGAAGGACAGTGAGGGAAATTCTCCTTGTGCTATAGTGTGCTAAAGCATTCCTCATCGACCATCTTTGAAATCCTTGTTTTTTGGACAGTCAGGGAAATTGTCGTTGTGCTATTCTGTGCAAAAGCAATCATCCTCAACCATATTTAGAAATCCTTAAGTAAAGGGACAGAGAAGGACACCTGAAGGTAGCCCTTATTGCTTTTTTCCCATCTCCCTGCAGGCCATCTATTAGAATGTCTGGAAGGCAAACAAGGAGAGGCAGACAGTCAGGAGGCAATAAAAGAGGGCAAGCAGGCTCTGTGTCTGGGGGCAACAGTGTTGGTCGTGGACGCGGTGCATTGTCATCAGCACATGGCCATGGGACACGCTTGTCCTTCTTTTCGGCAGCTGGACATGTTGAGCCACATCATGCCGAAGACTTGGTAGAGTGGATGACCAAGCCCTCCTCCTCCTCCTCATCCTCTCTCACCCAGGCTCAGGGTACTGGCAAAGCAGCTGCCAAAGCGTCCTCTTCCCTGGTATCAATGTCAGACTCATCATCAGTCACTCCTTCCCTAGACCCACCATGTCCTCCTCCTGAGGAGTCCCCCGAACTGTTTGAGCACAGTGTTGGGTACATGCTCCAGGAGGATGCCCAGCGTTTCGAAGGGTCTGATGATGAAACCCAGCTACAGGAAGGCAGTAGCGTGAGAGCAGACAGAGGGGATGCTCAAGAAGGACACCAATCTGGCAGTCATGTTCCAGCAGCTGCAGCATACTGCCAGATTGGCTCCAGTGATGAGGAGGGAGGGGATGATGAGGTCACTGACTCCACGTGGGTGCCTAATAGTAGAGAGGAGGAGGAGGAGGATGAGGAGGAGGCACATCTCCAACGAGGCAGGATGCCCTTTGGTGGCCAGCGTAAGGGCAGTACACCGACGGAATCACACCGCAGAGCTCCGCCTGTGCAGGGCGCTGCCTCTGCCCGTCATTCAAAAAGTTCCTTGGTGTGGGCCTTTTTTGAGGCTAGTGCATCAGATCGCACAGCTGCTGTTTGCAACATATGTCTCAAGCGTATATCGCGTGGCCAAAACATCAGCCGCTTGGGTACCACATGCCTGACCAGACATATGTTGACCTGCCATGCAGCTCGTTGGCAAGCCTACCTCAAAGACCCACACCAAAGAACAAAGCGGACCTCTCCTTGCACCGCATCAGCTGGGATCTCCAACCCCACTATAACTTCAGTCCTCTCTGAAACATGCACTGAGAGGAATGAAGGTGTAGAATTAGGTGTGTCACAGCCAAGTACTTGCGGCCACTCTGCTAGCAGTACACCGACGTCCGATTCTAGCAGGCAAATTTCCCTGCCCCAGCTGCTGGACCGTCAAAAGAAGTTCACTCCCAGCCATCCACATGCCCAGTGGTTGAATGCTAGCTTGGCTAAATTGCTAGCGCTTCAACTGCTGCCTTTTCAGTTGGTAGACTCGGCCCCCTTCCGTGAGTTTGTGCAATGTGCGGTTCCTCAGTGGCAGGTTCCCAAACGCCACTTTTTCTCACGGAAGGCTATTCCGGCTCTCTACCGGCATGTGGAAGGCAATGTCTTGGCCTCGCTGGACAGGGCGGTCAGTGGTAAGGTGCATATTACCGCTGACTCATGGTCCAGCAGGCATGGACAGGGACGTTACCTTTCTTTCACGGCCCATTGGGTCACTCTTTTGGCAGCTGGGAAGGATGCAGGACAAGGTGCAGTAGTGTTGGAGGTTGTCCCACCGCCACGCCTCCAAAATGCTACTACTGGTTGTGACACACCTCTCTCCTCCACCCCCTCCTCTTCTTCTTCCTCCATGGCCTCTTCCTGTGGTTTGTCCTATGAACCAGCGGTGCTCCGTAGCCGTTCACGGGGCTACGCAAGTACGCAGGCAAAAAGATAACATGCCGTGCTTGCGCTGGTGTGTTTGGGGGACAGAAGCCACACTGGGGCAGAGGTCCTGTCTGCTCTGCAGGGCCAGGCCGAGAGGTGGTTGACGCCACGCCAGCTTAAGCCAGGAATGGTGGTTTGCGACAATGGCACCAACCTCCTCTCCGCCCTCCGACAGGGACAACTGACCCATGTGCCCTGTGTGGCTCACGTCCTTAACCTGGTGGTGCAGCGGTTCTTGGGCAGGTACCCGGGCTTACAGGATGTCCTGAGGCAGGCCAGGAAAGTCTGTGTGCATTTCCGCAGATCTTATAATGCCAGTGCTCGCCTGGCTGAGCTGCAAAAGGAGTTGAACCTGCCCAAGAACCGCCTTATATGTGACATGCCCACCAGGTGGAACTCAACGTTGGCCATGCTGCAGCGGCTGCACACGCAGCAGAGGGCCATCAATGAGTACCTGTGCGACTACGGCACCAGGACAGGGTCAGGGGAGCTTGGTTTTTTTTCTCCACGCCAGTGGGGCATGATCAGGGATGCATGCACTGTCCTGGCACCATTTGAGGAGGCCACGAGGATGGTGAGCAGTGACAGTGCATGCATCAGTGACACTGTACCTCTTGTCCACCTGTTGGAGCACACGCTGCGTGGAATAATGGACAGGGCACTTGAGGCAGAACAGAGGCAGGAAGAGGAGGACTTCCTTGCCTCTCAAGGCCCCCTTTACCCAGACAGTGTTCCTTCTGTCCCACCCATCGCACAGGAAGAGGAAGAGGAGGAGGAGGAGGAGGATTGTGTCAGCATGGAGGTGGAGGCTGGCACTCAGCATCATCAGCAGCAGTCTTTTAGGGATGATTTACAGTCCCAAGAAACCAGTGGACTTGTACGTGGCTGGGAGGAGGTGGCTGCGGATCATGTCGTCCTTAGTGACCCAGAGGACTCCGGAGCGAATGCCTCAGCAAACCTACGCTGCATGGCCTCCCTGATCCTGCAAAGTCTGCGGAAGGATCCTCGTATTCTTCGG
Organism: Rana muscosa; assembly: GCA_029206835.1. Classification (NCBI taxonomy): domain Eukaryota; kingdom Metazoa; phylum Chordata; class Amphibia; order Anura; family Ranidae; genus Rana; species Rana muscosa. The sequence goes on along the minus strand of CM055117.1, from coordinate 46,973,291 downwards.
ATCAAGGAGAGGGACCATTACTGGCTGGCCACTCTCCTTGATCCACGGTACAAGGGTAAGGTTGCGGACCTTATGTTACCGTCGCAGAGGGAGCAGAGGATGAGACAACTCCGGGAGGCCTTGCAGAAAGGTCTGTGCAACGCGTTCCCAGAGACTGGGAGGTTACAAACTCCTGGTCCTGGACAACGAGTTGCTGAGGCTTCGGCCAGTCAAAGAAGGAGCGGTGGGGAAGGTGGCCGTCTGACCGATGCGTTCAGACAATTCTTTAGTCCGCAGCCCCAAAGTATGATTGGTTCCAGCAACCATCGCCAGCGTCTGATAAACATGGTGCAGGAATATCTAGGGGCAAGGTCAGACTTGGACACCTTCCCCACCGAAAATCCTCTGGCTTACTGGGTCTTGAGGATGGATCACTGGCCAGAGCTTGCACAGTATGCAATTGAGCTACTGGCCTGTCCTGCATCCAGCGTTCTTTCGGAACGCACATTCAGTGCTGCTGGAGGATTTGTCACGGATCACAGGGTGCGCCTGTCCACCGACTCGGTTGATCGACTGACTTTCATCAAGATGAACCAGTCTTGGATCACCACCAGCTACCACACACCTGATGCTGATATAACAGACTAATTGATTTTAAAATGTCACATCCCTTCAAGACTGATGCTGATGCTGAGTTCCTGTGCTGTTATGTTGACTAGCTATCCTCCTCCTCCTCCTCAATGATCCGATTAATGATGATAGCTTGGAAGATCATTTTGGTTTATGGGTGCCGCCACCAGTGGCTAAGGCCCAATTTTTCAGCCCCTGTTTAACAGGGGCGTGTAATTACAATTTTTGATGCAATACTTTGCAACAGGCCTCATTGCTGTGCTCCAAGTACAGTATCTGTGAGGGGTTGCAGTGTTGTGCCACCAGTGCCTAAGGCCCAATTTTTCAGCCCCTGTTTAACAGGGGCGTGTAATTACAATTTTTGATGCAATACTTTGCAACAGGCCTCATTGCTGTGTTCCAAGTACAGTATCTGTGAGGGGTTGCAGTGTTGTGCCACCAGTGCCTAAGGCCCAATTTTTCAGCCCCTGTTTAACAGGGGCGTGTAATTTCAATTTTTGATGCAATACTTTGCAACAGGCCTCATTGCTGTGTTCCAAGTACAGTATCTGTGAGGGGTTGCAGTGTTGTGCCACCAGTGCCTAAGGCCCAATTTTTCAGCCCCTGTTCAACAGGGGCATGCAATTATAATTATTGATCTAATAATTCACAGCAGGGCCCATTGCTGCGCCCACCAAGAGTAACTGTCAGGCCTTACAGTGTTGTGTCAACACCACCACCACCACCACCACCACCAAAGGCCCAATTTTTCAGCCCCTGTTCAACAGGGGCATGCAATTATAATTATTGATCTAATAATTCACAGCAGGGCCCATTGCTGCGCCCACCAAGAGTAACTGTCAGGCCTTACAGTGTTGTGTCAACACCACCACCACCACCACCAAAGGCCCAATTTTTCAGCCCCTGTTCAACAGGGGCATGCAATTATAATTATTGATCTAATAATTCACAGCAGGGCCCATTGCTGCGCCCACCAAGAGTAACTGTCAGGCCTTACAGTGTTGTGTCAACACCACCACCACCACCACCACCACCAAAGGCCCAATTTTTCAGCCCCTGTTCAACAGAGGCATGCAATTATAATTATTGATCTAATAATTCACAGCAGGGCCCATTGCTGCGCCCACCAAGAGTAACTGTCAGGCCTTACAGTGTTGTGGCACCAGCACCACCATCAAAGGCCCAATTTTTACTACCACTGATCAACAATTATATGTTATTACAATTCCTGATATAATAGTTGACAGCAGGGCGTTCCAGCACCCACCAAGAATAACTGTGAGTGCTTTCAGTGTTGTGCCAACACCAACACCTAAGGGGCCAATTTCTGCAGAGTATATACGGCAGGTCCCTACTTTCAAACATCCAACTTACAAACGACTACTACTTGCAAACGGAAGAAGACAACAGGAAGTGAGAGGAAATCTACCCCTTGGACGGAAAATTCTCTCCTGTAAGAATTAATATGGGAGAAAGGTGTCTCCTCTGTACTGATGCTTTATCACCAATCCTTGTTTCAATAAAAACACCACATTTCAAAAACAGTTGTCATTGGGACGCAAAGTGAGGTGAAATGTTCTGAACAGGGGCACAGACAACAAAAAAAATGTGACAGGGGTGATAACCGTTCCCTATGTTTTCCAAAAAGCTAAAACAAAGGAATTTGGCATGGAGCTACACTTAAACAATGCAGCTGTTCAAAATTACAAACACATTCTACATAAGAACAAACCTACAGTCCCTGTCTTGTATGCACCGCCTGTATACGGCTGTTCAGAGTATATAGGGCCTTTTTTATTTTGTGTGCGGGGTTCCCCTTAATATCCATACAAGACCCAAAGGGGCTGGTAATGGGCTGGGGTAGGGGGGGGGGGGGGCTGATGGGGTAGCTATGCCATTTTTCCTAAAGATTTTCATCCATATTACCGGGACCAGACATTGCATTAAAGCCGCAAGCAGTTTTAAATGGCTTTTTTTCCTTTAGAAATGTTATTTTGTGCAGGGACAGTTCTAAACACGGGAAACATGTGGCACTTCACAGGCATACTTTAGACACCCCCCAGGTACAATATTTAAAGGAATATTTGACTTTTTTTTTTTCACTTTATGCATCATTAAAATGACTGCTCCCTGACTGCTCCCGGAAAACGTCCGTTTTTAAAACTTATTTTTGCATTGATACATGTCCCCTGGTGCAGAACCCGGGTTCCCAAACTCTGTTTCGGACAATAACATGGATAATAGTCATTATAATTAGCACTTTAGAATCCGAACGTTCGCATCCATTGTATTTAATAGGGTTCTAATGTTCGTGCAAACTTTCGGTCCGTTTGCGGGTTCTGGTGCGAACCGAACCCGGGGGTGTTCGGCTCATCACTAGTGTAGATGCGTAATTTTGGATAATTCATAACTTTGGGTAAATTTGTATTCATTACGTTCACTAACAGACATTTGAAAGGAAGTTACAATAGCTATAATTTAATAGTTAGTAATAGTTAAGTTATTATTAGTTAGTAATTATTTCAGATTTTGGAATTTTGGAATTTTCGGGTTTTCTAATTTTGAATTTCCGAATTTCCAAATTTTCTAATTTACGAATTTGTTAGAATTTTCGAATATTCAAATTTATGAATATTCGGGGGAAAAAAAGTTTGTTAAATGGGTTTTCATTATTTTGGATATTTTCGAATTAACGAATTTGTCAAACTAAACGAATTGCACATGTCTAGAAACTACCGCATTATGGTCGATGGGGTTGGTGATCGTATGTAATGAATACTTATTTACTATGATCGTTAACTCTATCTATTGGCCAAACTGGGGTATTTGCCTGATTCGCTTTATTATTTAACCACTTAATAACTGGCCCATAGCGAATAACGGCTACAGGGCAGTTCCTTAACTCTGGGAGGGCGTTATATAACGTCCTCCCAGAATCGCGCCCCCGCGCACCCCTGGGGCGCGCACACGGGAGTGGACCCGGCGCATCACGGTAAATGGCCGCTGATAGCGGCTGTTTACCACGTGATCGCTTCGTCAAATGACGGAGCAATCACTTGTAAACAAACCGGCATCATGTCATGAAGCCGGTTTCTCTCTCCCCTCTCTGTACCGATCGGTACAGTAGGAGAGGGGGAAGAGATCCATCCATCCCTGCTCAGCCATCCCTGCCCTACCCTGCAATACTCTGCAATACTCTGCAATACCCTGCAATACTCTGCAATACCTTGCAATACCCTGCAATACCCTGCAATACCCTGCAATACTCTGCAATACCCTGCAATACCCTGCAATACTCTGCAATACCCTGCAATACTCTGCAATACCCTGCCATACTCTGCAATACTCTGCAATACCTTGCCATACCCTGCCATACTCTGCAATACCCTGCCATACTCTGCAATACCCTGCCATACTCTGCAATACCCTACCATACTCTGCAATAACCTGTAATACCCTGCAATACTCTGCATAACTCTGCGATACCCTGCCATTAGGGATGAGCTATGTGTTCGAGTCGAACGCATGTTCGACTCGAACATCGCCTGTTCGGCGAAACCAGAACTTTGTGGGCCGTTCACGCCAAATTCGTGTGACGCGAACGGCCCACAATGCACTGCGCCATCGCACTGCATTGCCGGCGCTGTTAGTGGCCAAGCATGCACTGTGACCCCGCATGCTTGGCCAATCACAGCGCTGGCAGCGAGGAGAGCCATAATTGGCCACAGGCAGGATGCCTGTGGCCAATCATAGCTCAGGGGGGTTTAGTACACGCTCCACACTATAAAAGGCCGCCAGCGCGGCGGCCTTGTGCAGTGTGTTCCGGCGTGCAGGGAAAGAGCTACATAGGCAAGGACAGTGTGTTCTACTTTGTGTTCTTTTCTCAGGCATCTTCAGGATTGCTGTTCATTGCTGTTCTCTAAGCTAGATAGGCAGGCAGGGACAGTGTGTTCTTTTCTCAGGCATCTGCAGGAGTTGCTGTTCATTGCTGTTCTCTAAGCTATATAGGCAGGCAGGGACAGTGTGTTCTTTTCTCAGGCATCTGCAGGAGTTGCTGTTCATTGCTGTTCTCTAAGCTAGATAGGCAGGCAGGGACAGTGTGTTCTTTTCTCAGGCATTTGCAGGAGTTGCTGTTCATTGCTGTTCTCTAAGCTAGATAGGCAGGCAGGGACAGTGTTTTCTTTTCTCAGGCATCTGCAGGAGTTGCTGTTCATTGCTGTTCTCTAAGCTAGATAGGCAGGCAGGGACAGTGTGTTCTTTTCTCAGGCATCTGCAGCAGTTAGTGGGTGTTGTGTGCCCCAGCACAGTATACACCTGTATATACCCGTCATTGCTGTTCTCTAAGCTAGATAGGCAGGCAGGGACAGTGTGTTCTTTTCTCAGGCATCTGCAGGAGTTGCTGTTCATTGCTGTTCTCTAAGCTAGATAGGCAGGCAGGGACAGTGTGTTCTTTTCTCAGGCATCTGCAGGAGTTGCTGTTCATTGCTGTTCTCTAAGCTAGATAGGCAGGCAGGGACAGTGTGTTCTTTTTTCAGGCATCTGCAGCAGTTAGTGGGTGTTGTGTGCCCCAGCACAGTATACACCTGTATATACCCGTCATTGCTGTTCTCTAAGCTAGATAGGCAGGCAGGGACAGTGTGTTCTTTTCTCAGGCATCTGCAGGAGTTGCTGTTCATTGCTGTTCTCTAAGCTAGAGAGGCAGGCAGGGACAGTGTGTTCTTTTCTCAGGCATTTGCAGGAGTTGCTGTTCATTGCTGTTCTCTAAGCTAGATAGGCAGGCAGGGACAGTGTTTTCTTTTCTCAGGCATCTGCAGGAGTTGCTGTTCATTGCTGTTCTCTAAGCTAGATAGGCAGGCAGGGACAGTGTGTTCTTTTCTCAGGCATCTGCAGCAGTTAGTGGGTGTTGTGTGCCCCAGCACAGTATACACCTGTATATACCCGTCATTGCTGTTCTCTAAGCTAGATAGGCAGGCAGGGACAGTGTGTTCTTTTCTCAGGCATCTGCAGGAGTTGCTGTTCATTGCTGTTCTCTAAGCTAGATAGGCAGGCAGGGACAGTGTGTTCTTTTCTCAGGCATCTGCAGGAGTTGCTGTACATTGCTGTTCTCTAAGCTAGATAGGCAGGCAGGGACAGTGTGTTCTTTTCTCAGGCATCTGCAGCAGTTAGTGGGTGTTGTGTGCCCCAGCACAGTATACACCTGTATATACCCGTCATTGCTGTTCTCTAAGCTAGATAGGCAGGCAGGGACAGTGTGTTCTTTTCTCAGGCATCTGCAGGAGTTGCTGTTCATTGCTGTTCTCTAAGCTAGAGAGGCAGGCAGGGACAGTGTGTTCTTTTCTCAGGCATCTGCAGCAGTTAGTGGGTGTTGTGTGCCCCAGAACAGTATACACCTGTATATACCCGTCATTGCTGTTCTCTAAGATAGATAGGCAGGCAGGGACAGTGTGTTCTTTTCTCAGGCATCTGCAGGAGTTGTTGTTCATTGCTGTTCTCTAAGCTAGATAGGCAGGCAGGGACAGTGTGTTCTTTTCTCAGGCATCTGCAGGAGTTAGCGGGTGTTGTCTGCCCTAGTACAGTATACACCTGTATATACCCGTCATTGCTGTTCTCTAATAAAGGCATCTGCTGGAGTTAGTGGGTGTTGTGTGCCCTAGTACAGTATACACCTGTATATACCCGTCATTGCTGTTCTCTAATAAAGGCATCTGCTGGAGTTAGTGGGTGTTTTGTGCCCTAGTACAGTATACACCTGTATATACCCGTCATTGCTGTTCTCTAATAAAGGCATCTGCTGGAGTTAGTGGGTATTGTGTGCCAACAAGGAGAGGCAGACAGTCACGAGCCAATAAAAGAGGGCAAGCAGGCTCTGTGTCTAGAGACAACAGTGCTGGTCGTGGACGTGGTGCATCGTCATCAGCACGTGGCCATGGGACACGTTTGTCCTTATTTTCGGCAGCTGGACGTGTTGAGCCGCATCATGCCGAAGACTTGGTAGAGTGGATGACCAAGCCCTTCTCATCCTCCTCATCCTCTCTCACCCAGGCTCAGGGTACTGGCAAAGCAGCTGCCAAAGCGTCCTCTTCCCTCGTATCAATGTCATCATCAGTCACTCCTTCCCTAGACCCACCGTGTCCTCCTGAGGAGTCCCCCGAACTGTTTGAGCACAGTGTTGGGTATATGCTCCAGGAGGATGCCCAGCGTTTCGTAGGGTCTGAAGATGATACCCAGCTAGAGGAAGGCAGTAGCATGAGATCAGAGAGAGAGGATGCTCAAGAAGGACAGCAATCTGGCAGTCATGTTCCAGCAGCTGCAGCATACTGCCAGATTGGCTCCAGTGATGAGGAGGGAGGGGATGATGAGGTCACTGACTCCACGTGGGTGCCTGATAGGAGAGAGGAGGAAGAGGAGGATGAGGAGGAGGCACATCTCCAATGAGGCAGGATGCCCCCCGGGGGCCAGCGTAAGGGCAGCACACGACTGAATCACACCGCAGAGCTCCGCCTGTGCAGGGCGCGGCCTCTGCCCGTTATTCCAAAAGTTCTTTGGTGTGGGCCTTTTTTGAGTCGAGTGCATCAGATCGCACCGCTGCTGTTTGCAACATATGTCTCAAGCGTATCTCGCGTGGCCAAAACATCAGCCGCTTGGGCACCACATGCTTGACCAGACATATGTTGACCTGCCATGCAGCTCGTTGGCAAGCGTACCTTAAAGACCCACACCAAAGAACAAAGCGGACCTCTCCTTGTTCCTCATCAGCTGGGATCTCCAACCCCACTATACCTTCAGTCCACTCTGAAACCAGCACTGAGAGGAATGAAGGTGTAGAATTAGGTGTGTCACAGCCAAGTACTTGCGGGCACTCTGCTAGCAGTACACCTACGTCCGATTATAGCAGGCAAATTTCCCTGCCCCAGCTGCTGGACCGTCAAAAGAAGTTCACTCCCAGCCATCCACATGCCCAGCGGTTGAATGCTAGCTTGGCTAAATTACTAGCACTTCAACTGCTGCCTTTTCAGTTGGTAGACTCGGCCCCCTTCCGTGAGTTTGTGCAATGTGCGGTTCCTCTGTGGCAGGTTCCCAAACGCCACTTTTTCTCATGGAAGGCGATTCCGGCTCTCTACCGGCATGTGGAAGGCAATGTCCATGCCTCGCTGGACAGGGCTGTCAGCGGTAAGGTGCATATTACCGCTGACTCATGGTCCAGCAGGCATGGACAGGGACGTTACCTTTCTTTCACGGCCCATTGGGTCACTCTTTTGGCAGCTGGGAAGGATGCAGGACAAGGTGCAGTAGTGTTGGAGGTTGTTCCACCGCCACGCCTCCAAAATGCTACTACTGGTTGTGACACACCTCTCTCCTCCACCCCCTCCTCTTCTTCTTCCTCCATGGCCTCTTCCTGTGCTTTGTTCTCGGAACCAGCGGTGCTCCGTAGGCATTCAAGGGGCTACGCAAGCACGCAGGCAAAAAGATGCCATGCCATGCTTGCGCTGGTGTGTTTGGGGGACAGGAGCCACACTGGGGCAGAGGTTCTGTCAGCTCTGCAGGAGCAGGCCAAGAGGTGGTTGACGCCACGCCAGCTTAAGCCAGGAATGGCGGTTTGCGACAATGGCACCAACCTCCTCTGCCCCCTCCGACAGGGACAACTGACCCATGTGCCCTGTGTGGCTCACGTCCTTAACCTGGTGGTGCAGCGGTTCTTGGGCAGGTACCCCGGGCTTACAGGATGTCCTGAGGCAGGCCAGGAAAGTCTGTGTGCATTTCTGCAGATCATATAATGCCAGTGCTCGGCTGGCTGAGCTGCAAAAGGAGTTGAACCTGCCCAAGAACCGCCTTATATGTGACATGCCCACCAGGTGGAACTCAATGTTGGCCATGCTGCAGCGGCTGCACACGCAGCAGAGGGCCATCAATGAGTACCTGTGCGACTACGGCACCAGGACAGGGTCAGGGGAGCTCGGTTTTTTTTCACCACGCCAGTGGGGCATGATCAGGAATGTATGCACTGTCCTGACACCATTTGAGGAGGTCACGAGGATGGTGAGCAGTGAAAGTGCATGCATCAGTGACACTGTACCTCTTGTCCACCTGTTGGAGCACACGTTGCGTGGAATAATGGACAGGGCACTTGAGGCAGAACAGAGGCAGGAAGAGGAGGACTTTCTTGCCTGTCAAGGCCCCCTTTACCCAGACAGTGTTCCTTCAGTCCCATCCATCGCACAGGAAAAGGACGAGGACGAGCATATTGCCGGGACCAGACATTACATTAAAGTCGCAAGCAGTTTTAAATGACCATTTTTTTCCTTTAGAAATGTAATTTTGTGCAGGGACAGTTCTAAACACGGGAAACACGTGCCACTTCACAGGCATACTTTAGACACCCCCAGGTACAATATTTAAAGGAATATTTCACTTTTTGTTTTTCACTTTATGCATCATTAAAATGACTGCTCCCGAAAAACGGCCGTTTTTAAAACTTCGTTTTGCATTGATACTTGTCCCCTGGGGCAGAACCCGGGTCCCCAAACCCTTTTTAGGACAATGACTTGCATATTAGCCGTTATAATTAGCACTTTTGATTTCGAACGTTCGCATCCATTGTATTTAATAGGGTTCTGAAGTTCGCGCGAACTTTCGGTCCGTTCGCAAGTTCTGGTGCGAACCGAACCGGGGGGTGTTCGGCTCATCCCTACCTGCCATACTCTGCGATACCCTGCCATACTCTGCAATACCCAGCCATACTCTGCAATACCCAGCCATACTCTGCCATGCTCTGCCATGCTCAGCCATGCTCTGCCATGCTCGGCTTTACTCGGCCTCTGTTTTTGACAGGCTGTGGAAGTCTCACACATGTGGTATCGCCGTACTCGGGAGGAGTAAGAGAATCTATTTTGGGGAGTAATTTTTGGTATGTACATGCTATGTGTTAGAAATATTGTAAAAATGGACAACTTTGTGTTAAAAAAAAAAACTGCGTTTTAACCACTTCTCGCCCGCCGGCCGTCATATAACGTCCTTGACTTTGTGCAGGGATATCTGAATGATGGGTGCAGCTACAGGCATCATTCAGATATCAGCTTTTTCAGCCAGCGATTCCCTACACCATAAAAATGATCATAGTGGCTGTTCCACTGCTTGATCGTTCTTACGGGAGGCGAGAGGGGACATCCCCCCCTCCCGCCGCCCTCCGGTGCTTCTACCGACTCACCGCTACGATCAAAGCCAGGATCGTTTTTTTATTTTTTTATTTCAGGCTTCCCAGCCTAGAGGTGAGATGTGGGGTCTTATCATATCATATCATATCGTATCATATAATTGTAGCGGCCTCACTCTCCCCCTCTTCTGCTTCACTTTACTGGCCGTAAGACTGCTGTCTAGGGGTACTTGGGAGGAGAGAGTGCGGTTACACCACCAGCTCGTACCCTCTGATGTTTGTATGCAGAGGTGCGAGCTTAAACCTTTACACTTCGGGTCTGTGTTCCCGTCCGGAGCCTCAGCTTCTTTTGTGGAGAATGATTGCCACCATACAATAAGGCACTTAGCTCCCAGTAACTTGAGTCCCACACCAAATAAAGTCCAACACTTATTTATTCTGTTTGAGCAATAAATAGTCCTTGAAGAGTAGACTGTTTGAACTTATAGAATAGACAGGGTGTGGGGAATGAGGAGGTCCAGGCACAATCAAAGAATCACATAATCTCCTGTCCCAAATCAGCGCAGACAGGCTTGGCGCACGGTCGCTGCCACCGACCGTGAATTTGGTACCTGCCACAGACCTGGTGAACGATGAGGCCTCTGCCATAGGCCTTAGGATAGGCCTGCCACTGACCTGATGTAGCTGGGTCTCTTCAAAGACCAAAGAACATGGACTACCTTCTCTCTTGTCTGCCCCTGTTAGGGAGATGATCCATCCCGGACGGTCCCCAGAGGCCTTCGCTGTCACCAGCCAATGCTGCGCTGGATCTTCAGGTAAGGTCACCTCCCTGGTTCTCCTCGTCCAGGACTCGGGCCCCCGCACTCAGTGGGCCCCTAGGTATCTTCTCCCATGCGGGACCCAGTCGAAGGTACTGGGTCCCAGGCCTCAGCTAGTACCTCACCCAGGCCGAAGGTGCCTGGGATGGAACTCGAACTCCCTCGCACCAAGGTCAAGGGCACCTGGGCGCGAACGACAGAACACAGCCCCCAGGCTGAAGGTACCTGGGGAATGGACCTTGTGCGCAAGATGTCCGCCCCCTTTATACACTCTCCCAGCAAGCACAGCGGGTTCCCCGCCCCACCGTACTGCTGCTCCAAGAGGACAAAAAGGGCACGGCCCTACAATGGTGGTTCAACCCCAGCCCAAGGCGACAGCGCCACCCAGGGGCCGCAGGGAACTGGACACCATTGATATCTTCCACGAACAAAAACAACCATAAAACCCTCGTAATTGCTGCATTTGGGCCATGCTACCGCCCAAATACTCCCCCTAAATATTTATACCCGCTACATAATGTTTTGGGGTTCTATGTAATTTTCTAGCAAATAAATGATGATTTTTACATGTAGGAGAGAAATGTCAGAATTGGCCTGGGTGCTCCAGAACGCCTGAAGGTGCTCCCTGCATGTTGGGCCTCTGTATGTGGCCACGCTGTGTAAACGTCTCACACATGTGGTATCGCCATACTCGGGAGTAATAGCAGAATGTGTTTTGGGGTGTAACTTGTGGCATGCATATGCTCTGTGTGAGAAATAAACTGCTAATATGACAATTTTGTGGAAAAGAAAAAAGAAAAAAAAAATCTTGATTTTGCAAAGAATTGTCGGAAAAAATGACAACTTCAAAAAACTCACAATGCCTCTTTCTAAATACCTTGGAATGTCTACTTTCCAAAAAGGGGTCATTTGGGGGGTATTTGTACTTTTTTGGCATGTTAGGGTCTTAAGAAATGAGATTAGCCGTCAGTACTTTAGGTGTGATCAATTTTCAGATATTGGCACCATAGCTTGTGGGCATTATTATAAGCAAATTCCGCTAAAGGCAGCAGGGACACCCAATCATCTTGTACAAAGGACGTGAAACATCTGATATACTGTTAAAGAGTCTGTTTTGTCCTCTCTGTTTGCCCGTTGGTTTGAGGGTGATAAGTTGAGGACAGAGCAAGTTCAATTTTCAAAATCCCACACAGAGCTCTCCAAAAACGTGAAGTGAACTGGACCCCCCTATCTGACACGATGTTTGAAGGGACTCCATGTAATCTGACAATTTCCTTGATGAATACACGGGCAGTCTCTGCAGCGAATGGGGTACCTTTTAGTGGCAGGAAATGGGCTATTTTAGACAGGCGGTCTATGACCACAAAGATTGCTGTACACCAGGGGTGCCCAACCTTTTGAAGGCCGAGGGCCACATAAGCGACTTGGTGACCAGTCGTGGGCCACAATGAGCGGAGTGGGCAGATGACAGGTCTGTGTTCAGTCTGCATATGCAAAGCAGACACAGACACAGCCCAATCTACTCTATGGGCCCTCCGATCCAATCAGATAGAAGGGGGCAGATCCGCTTCAGTTTTTTTTAGCAGATCGGATTGGAGGTAGGCAGGTGTAAACAGACCTCCAGAGGTGAATGGAGGGTCCGATTGGGTCGGACCGATCATGTGAAAGGGGCCTACGGCTTCTTTTACACTTATGGTCTGCGGTCTATTGTGGCGCAGTGTACCTGTGGATTTCCCTCTGGTTAGCTGCACTTTGCCATAGACGTCTATTATATCCTGCAGGTGTGGTGCACTTTCTGAAAAGCCACTTGCTTTCTCTACCGCCGGTTTCATTTACAACACTGATGCTCTCAGATGGCAGGTCGGCAACCTGCGATCTGGGCTTGCCAACCAGTCATCCCAGAGCAGGAGGTCATGGGCCACGTTAGAGGGCTCCGCGGGCCACATTTGGCCCCGGGCCACTGGTTGGGCTCCCCTGTTGTACACGCTTTGGAACATGGAAGTTTCACTATAAAGTCCATAGCGATCATTTTCCATGGTCTATCAGGTACAGGTAGGGGTTTCAGTAGTCCCCATGCTAGATTTCTTGTTGTCTTGTTTTGGGTACAGACAGGGCAGGCACTGACATATGATTTGCAGAACTTCTCCCGACCCGGCCACCAGAATGTGCGCCGAACCAGCTCAAGAGTCTTGCGGACTCCAAAGTGTCCTGCCAGCGGGTGATCGTGGATGATTTACAATAAAATACATCCAAAGAGAACTATTGTGATGGGAAATGTCTAAGTTCAAACACCAGTCGACGCGTTTTGTGGACTTACTGCTTCTTTAGGACTGGACATTACTTGACAAAAAATAATACATCTATTCATAATATTCATAATTGAACAATGGTCAAGGTCCATAAAGACATGGATGAGCGAATTTGGAGTGGAGAACCTTTGGGATGAATTAAAGCGGAGACTGCGAGCCAGGCCTTCTCGTTCAACATCAGTGCCTGACCTCACAAATGCTCTTCTGGAAGAATAGTCAAACATTCCCATAGACACACTCCTAAACCTTGTGGACAGTCTTCCCAGAAGAGTTGAAGCTGTTATAGCTGCAAAGGGTGGGCCAACTCAATATTGAACCCTATGGACTAAGACTGGGATGCCATCAAAGTTCATGTGTGTGTAAAGGCAGGAGTCCCAATACTTTTGGCAATATATGTTATATTATATATATATATATATATATATATATATATATATATATATATAATATATAGATATAGATATGTAGCGGGGTCTTCCCCTTTAATACAGAGAGAGAGGACTTTCCGGGTGAGAGGGGAGTCGGGAGGAAGTAGAGAAGAGACATTACTGGAAGTGAAAGCAGAAGTGAGAGACTACATTACCCAGAACCCCATTCGGCAATGTTTCCACCCCAGAGACTCATGGGAGGGGTTATATAAGGAGGAGGCGAGGCTAGGCGAGGCCTCTTTGGACACGAGACTTCAGTGACTGATCTTCCTGTGCGGATGTGCTGGTGTGCAAGGCCTGAAGCCTGAGGCCTTGCGAAGTGACAAAAGAGCCTTCCACCCCGCTGCGAGCCTGGGTGGCATCTGACTTCGCTTATCCACAGCCTTGGTTGGATCGGGGACCCGTTCGCTGGAGACACAGTGTGTGAAGACACAGTCGGTGGAAGTTCCCGGACTGGGATCGGGTCCGGAGGGGTGAGCGAGCGTATGCTCAGACCATATACTGTTTATTGCTGATGTGCCTATAGACTGCCGTGGCCCACTAGTTTATATCTGATATTCTCACTGGAGGTGTCCTAACAGAACTGAGTCAGAGGATCTTCAGTAAAGTGTTTTGTTCCTGTTACAACTTCCCACTGGATTACAAATATTGTTCTGTTATGTGCACCACCTTTAAAGACTTGCCGGTGAAGAAAACATCATCCCCTAGAGTCTGAGGCCTCGTACACACAACCGAGTTTCTCGGCAAGAACCAGCAAGAAACTTGCTGGCAGAGATGTCTTGCCGAGAAATTCGTTCGTGTGTATGGTTTCTCGTCGAGAAAACCGACAAGTAACCTCGACGAGAAAATAGAGAACCTGCTCTCTATTTTCTCGTCGAGATTCTCGTCAGCCTGTTTCTCGACGAGAAAAGTGAGTGTGTGTACACTTACCTGTCCGCCGGGAAGCCCGCGCATGTTCGAAATGAATTCGACGCATGCGCGGTAGCTTCCTAGGCATACGTAGGGTATACCAAGATGGCGGCGACGGCATCGAATGTGACGAGCGCATGCTCGACGTAGTCGATGACGTCACCGCGTACGCTCCATTCAAAGAACCGCGGGTTCTTTGAATCGAGCGTTTGTGTACACTCGGCCGGGACAAGTTTCTTGTCCAAGAATCTCGTCAAAAAAAAACGACATGTTTTTTTCGACGAGAATCTCGGCCGTGTGTACGAGGCCTGAGTCTTAGTATCTGAGCCAGGCCTGGTCAGCTAGGTAGTTCATTTAGTTGCTGCGCCACAGGGCGCCTAGTTAACGGTCACCCACGCGGTGACTGTTCCATTAATACATAGTGTGTTTATTGCTGCAGGGCTCTGCAACCAATTTCATGTAAACTGTTACCACTGTTGATTCTTTTTTTACCACAATTTAAAGTAAATCAGATATTCCTTTATTATTGCCTTGGTGTCTGAGTTTGATCATAGAGCATAAGAAATATATTGTTACCCTAGACTAACTGTGCCAGAAGTGGGTCGAGTAAATTGCCGGGGATTGGCGGAGCTGTCTTCAGGGCCCAAACTAATCTGCGGCCCTCTTAACTGAAGGTAACGCTACAGATATATATATCTATATCTATAGATACTGTATATATATCTATATAGATATATCTATATAGAAATATATATATATATATATATATATATATATATATATTGTGACAGCAGGAAGGTAAAGTCACCTGGTTGCATCCAGGGGGGTAGATATATTTCGCCCAGATTCAGGCTTTACGCCGACTTATACAGCTAGGTGGAGAGTTGTATAAGCCCAGCTGAGACTAGTGGGCTCATGGATGACTCATACCTCTAGGGAGAGGGCTGGGCGTCGTGCAGACAGGGAGTTGATGAGACCAGCTGAACCTTGTCAGCTCATTTAGGCCTCTATAAGAAACTCCCAGATTCATTAGATGTTAGCTCATGCCTGGAAGCAGACCTGTGTGGACTGTCTAGGGAGAGTGAACCCCTGTGCGGTGAGAGAAAGCCTGTGTGGCTATATATTTGCTTGGACATTTAAAACCAGGGACTTAGGGACTAGGACAGCACTAGGCTGATCCCAGTTGTTAGTTAGGAAACCTGTATGTTTAGTCAGAGGTCAAGTTGACCAGGATTTATTTTGTTTATGTTTTTTTTTGCCTTGCTGTGTTTTTGTCACTGTAAATAGAAAATAAACCGCACCTTTTTGATTTTGAAAACCACAACCTCCGTCTGCTGGGCCTGTTTTTGGGTGGGGAGCCCATCCCGGGGGTCACACACACCCGCTGCCGAGCTAACCCCCTCACAGTTGGTGGAGAATGCGGGCAGTTTTTTTTTAAGCCAGCATGGAGGAGATACTGAAACAGCTGGCTCTAGCAAATGCCAATCAACAGCAGACAAATGCAGGTTTGCAAAGGAGCCTTGCAGCCCAGCAGCAAGCTCATCAACAGAGCCTTGCAACTTTACAACAGAGTCTGGAGGCTCAGCAACAAGCCCATCAGCAATCTGAGGCCCGCTTCATAGACCTGTTGCAGAAGCAAGAGCAGAGACTACAACAACAGATGGAAGCAGTAATGCAGCAACGTCCGCAGACCAGTGAGGAAAGCCGTCCCACTAATACCGCGTCCTTTGGGGTGAGTCGTTTATTGACAAAAATGACTGGAGAGGATGATCCAGAGGTATTTTTGACCACATTTGAAAGGACCGCTGAAAGAGAAAAGTGGCCTGAGGAGCAGTGGGCTGGACTAGTGGCTCCTCTGTTAACTGGTGAATCGCAGAAAGCTTACTATGACCTAGAGCCTAACCAAGCAAAAGACTATGTGATGCTAAAAGCTGAAATATTGGCAAGGCTGGGTGTCACCCTGGCTGTCCGGGCTCAGCGTGTGCATAACTGGACTTTCCAGCTTGGAAAACCCCCCAGGTCTCAAATGTATGATCTCATTCACCTGAGCAGAAAGTGGCTACAGCCAGAGACTTTGTCCGCACCAAAGATTGTGGAACGTGTTGTAATGAATCGGTTTTTGAGAGCTCTTCCTACTGCCATCCAAAAGTGGGTAAGCCATGGAGACCCAGAGACGGCCGATGGTCTTGTGGATCGTGTGGAGAAATACTTGGCTACAGAGAACCTGACGGCCTCTTCCAGAGACACTCGGACTTTCCACCCTAAGACCAGACCATCCCCAGGGGCGGATAAGAGGATTCCAAGGGGTGAGGGTGGAGAGAGTGAGAGGGTGGGAGCTCTACCCCAAGTTTGGCGAGAACAGCCTGGGAAATCAGCGGCTCAAGAGGCCGCAAGAAGGATCGTTTGCTACCGCTGCCGGCAAGCGGGACATATTGCAGCAAATTGCCCGGTTGTGGAGGAACCCATGCAGTGTGACTTTCTGACGGGCAGACGTCAGTCGCTGTGTGCGACAGTCGCATGCACTGCCATTCGGGGAACTGAGAAACATTTATGCAAAATGTGTATTAATGGTAGAAATGTTGTGGTATTGCTGGATTCAGGTAGCCTTGTGACCCTGATAAAGGCTGAGTTAGTTAAAACAGAGGTCTCTGGGAATAGCAAGGTAGCCGTTATTTGTGTGCATGGGGACACCCGAGAGTATCCAGTGACTACAGTGTGTTTCGAGACCCCCAGAGGTACCCTCTCTCATCCAGTGGGCTTAGTATCTCAGTTACCGCATGACGCCATTGTGGGAAGGGATTTTCCGAAGTTCTGGGAACTGTGGGATGATCCTGAGCCCCCCACTGGTGCCCCTATGTACCAGGAATGTGATAGCCAGAACTCCCCTGAGAGTGGTGAGGACTCTCCGGAATTTCCCTTGTCAGTATTGGCAGGGGAGACTCAAGAAACTGGAGAGGAGCCCACCTCCTCAGACGAAAACCTACCGTCTGTGGAGTTTTCTGATCTTGAGGTTCACAGGGAAAACTTTGCCACAGAACAGTTGAAAGACCCCGCCCTAATAAAGGCACGGGAAAACGTAGTGAAAATAGATGGCGAGTTAGTGAACCCAGATAATACCGGCACTTACCCATACTTCAGCGTAGAGAAGGACCTACTGTATCGGGTGGCAAAAAGGGCAGAAGAAACCGTTGAGCAGCTTGTGGTGCCCAAACCTTACAGGAAGTTGGTGTTGGAGTTGGCCCATGGGCACATTCTTGGAGGTCATCTGGGGACAGAGAAAACCCGAGAGAGGGTATTACAGAGATTCTATTGGCCTGGGGTGATGAAGGACATAGAAAATTATTGTTCCTCCTGCCCTGTGTGTCAGAGGTCGGCCCCGATGCCACATTTCCGTAGCCCGCTGGTCCCTCTACCCATCATTGAGGTCCCGTTTGAGAGAATCGCAATGGATTTGGTAGGTCCTATAATCAAGTCCGCTAGGGGGCACCAGTACATATTGGTTATAATGGACTATGCCACCCGTTATCCAGAAGCGATCCCTCTCAGAAATACCTCGGCCAAAACCATAGCCAAAGAGCTATCTCTTGTTTTTAGCCGGGTGGGTATTTGTAAAGAACTGCTTACGGACCAAGGTACACCCTTTATGTCCCGGGTTATGAAAGAGCTGTGTAAATTGTTCAAAGTGACGCAATTGCGTACATCTGTGTATCACCCCCAAACCGATGGGCTGGTTGAAAGATTCAACAAAACCCTAAAACAAATGTTGAAGAAAGTGGTGGATAGAGATGGAAGGGATTGGGACTGTCTACTTCCTTATTTGATGTTTGCTATTAGGGAGGTGCCCCAATCCTCTACGGGATTCTCCCCCTTTGAGTTACTGTATGGGAGACACCCAAGAGGGCTGTTGGATATTGCCAAGGAAACTTGGGAAAGTGAGAGTTCTCCCCACAGGAGTGTGATTGAGCATGTCGCCCTGATGCAAGATCGAATTGCACAGGTAATGCCCATCGTGAAGGAACATTTGGCCCAAGCGCAGTTGGCACAGCAGAGAGTGTACAACCGTGGAGCCAAGACCCGTACCTTTTCCCCGGGGGATAGGATATTGGTACTTGTCCCTACGGTTGAAAGTAAATTCCTTGCCAAATGGCAAGGCCCCTACGAGATAATGGAAAAAGTGAGCGAAGTGAATTACAAGGTCAGACAACCAGGAAGGCGAAAGCCCGAACAGATCTATCACGTTAATCTGTTGAAAGCCTGGAGGGATAGAGAGTCCCTAGTCGCAGACACTTGGTCACCAGCTCAAACTGGTTGCGTGATTCCTGAGGTTGGAATCGCAGCCACCTTGTCACAACCCCAACAACAGGAGGTTAAGGAGTTTGTGCTTCGCAACAAGGAGGTATTCTCTGAGCTGCCGGGACAAACATCTGGGGTAGAGCATGACATTATTACCCCGCCCGGTGAAAGGGTGAAGTTAAAACCCTATCGGATCCCAGAGGCCCGACGGGAGGCAATACGGGAGGAAGTACAGAAAATGCTGAACTTAGGGGTGATAGAGGAGTCCCAAAGTGATTGGTCTAGTCCCATTGTGTTGGTGCCTAAACCGGATGGGAGCTGGCGATTTTGTAACGATTTTCGTCAGTTGAACAAAGTTACAAAATTTGACACCTACCCCATGCCACGTATAGATGAGTTGATCGACCGGCTGGGAACAGCCCGATACATGACGACTCTTGACCTCACAAAAGGGTATTGGCAAATCCCCCTGGCCAAGTCGGCCAAAGAGAAAACCGCATTTGTAACCCCAGACGGGGCGTTCCAATATAAAAGAATGCCGTTCGGGTTACAGAATGCGCCGGCCACATTCCAGCGGAAAATGGACCAGATGCTGAGGCCCCATCGGAAGTATGCTGCGGCTTACCTGGATGACATAATTGTCCATAGCACAGATTGGGCCTCACATCTGCCAAAAGTGCAAGCAGTCCTGGACTCTGTTCGGGAAGCAGGGTTTACGGCTAACCCCAAGAAGTGTACCATTGGGCAGGAGGAGGCCAAATATCTTGGGTACACCATTGGGAGGGGAGTAATAAAACCCCAACTCAACAAAGTCGAGGCCATCCAGAGTTGGCCACGTCCCAACAGCAAGAAGCAGGTACGAGCCTTTCTGGGAATCGCTGGGTATTATCGGCGATTCATTCCCCACTTTGCTTCTAAGGCTGTGCCCCTAACCAACCTGACGAAGGGGAAAGGGTCGGTCATGATTAAATGGACCCCCGAGGCTGAGGCAGCATTCCAATTCTTGAAACAAGCCTTATGTAGCCAGCCAGTGTTGTACTCACCCGACTTCTCTAGAGACTTTGTCGTACAAAGTGATGCGTCAGATGTGGGGTTAGGAGCAGTATTGTCCCAGGTCTGGAACGGGGAAGAGCACCCAGTCATTTACCTCAGCAGGAAGTTGAAGTCCCATGAGGTAAATTACGCCACCGTTGAAAAGGAGTGTTTAGCGGTGAAGTGGGCTCTAGATTCCCTTCGGTACTACCTGCTAGGTAGGCACTTTGACATGGTTACGGATCACGCTCCGTTAAAGTGGATGGCTCAAAACAAGGAAACAAATAGAAGAGTGAATAGGTGGTTCCTGGCCCTCCAGGAATTCAACTTCACAGTAAAGCATCGCCCTGGCGTTCAAATGGGGAATGTGGATGCTTTGTCTCGAGTACATGAATGCCTGATTGCTGGTGTTCCAACCCCGAGGTTAAAACAAGAGGGGGGGGTATGTGACAGCAGGAAGGTAAAGTCACCTGGTTGCATCCAGGGGGGTAGATATATTTCGCCCAGATTCAGGCTTTACGCCGACTTATACAGCTAGGTGGAGAGTTGTATAAGCCCAGCTGAGACTAGTGGGCTCATGGATGACTCATACCTCTAGGGAGAGGGCTGGGCGTCGTGCAGACAGGGAGTTGATGAGACCAGCTGAACCTTGTCAGCTCATTTAGGCCTCTATAAGAAACTCCCAGATTCATTAGATGTTAGCTCATGCCTGGAAGCAGACCTGTGTGGACTGTCTAGGGAGAGTGAACCCCTGTGCGGTGAGAGAAAGCCTGTGTGGCTATATATTTGCTTGGACATTTAAAACCAGGGACTTAGGGACTAGGACAGCACTAGGCTGATCCCAGTTGTTAGTTAGGAAACCTGTATGTTTAGTCAGAGGTCAAGTTGACCAGGATTTATTTTGTTTATGTTTTTTTTTGCCTTGCTGTGTTTTTGTCACTGTAAATAGAAAATAAACCGCACCTTTTTGATTTTGAAAACCACAACCTCCGTCTGCTGGGCCTGTTTTTGGGTGGGGAGCCCATCCCGGGGGTCACACACACCCGCTGCCGAGCTAACCCCCTCACAATATATATATATATATATATATACACACACACACAGTACTGTGCAAATGTTTTAGGCAGGTGTGAAGAAATGCTGTAAAGTAAGAATGCCTTCGAAAATATATATTTTAATTGTTTATTTTTATCAATTTACAAATTGCAAGACCAGAAGAAAAATCTAAATCATATCAATATTTGGTGTTACTTTTGATCATTTAGATACTTTTGATAATATAGTGCAGTTCTTAATGACATTGGCTGTATGTTTGGGGTCGTTGTCCTTCTGCAAAATAAATTTGGGGCCAATCACATGCCTCTCTGATGGTATGGTATGATGGATTAATATCTGCCTGTATTTCTCAGCATTGAGGACACCATTGATCATTCCTGACCAAATCTCCAACTCCATTTGCAGAAATGCAGCCTCAAACTTGCAAGGAACCTCCACCATGCTTCACATTTGGCTGCAGACACCCATTATTGTATCGCTCTCCTGCCCTTCACTAACAAACTGCCTCCTGCTACAGCCAAATATTTCACATTTCGACTCATCAGCCCAGAGCACCTGCTGCCATTTTTCTGCCCTCCGGTTCCTAGAATTTCATGCATAGTTGAGTCGCTTAGCTTTGTTTCCACATTGGAGGTTTGGCTTTTTTGGCTGCAATTCTTCCACGAAGACCAATTCTCGCCAGACTTCTCCAGACAGCAGATGGGTGTACCTGGGTCCCACTGGCTTTAAGACAGTGGCCTTTAAGAGAAGAGAAATATTTAAGAAACCTTTGGCCCTACTTCTCCTTTAACCCTTTTGCCGCCAGGTCCCGTACGTCATACGGACCTAACGATGGGGGGTATTGCACACAATATGGTGGCTGCAGCCACCGGGATTGTGTGTGAATCTGACAGGTGGACTCCTGCCTGTCAGGTGACAGCATTCCGGCGGCGCCACTGCCGCCCGATCGCTCTCATTCACCCCCAGTACCGGCACCCCCCCGCTCACGCGCTGCCGCCATGTTTACCGGGCTCCGCTTGCCCATCGGCGGGCCCGGGATAGTCATGGTGGGTGCCGGAGGGTAGAGGGGAAAGAGAAGAGCGTATACACGTCCGCTCTCCTCCCATTCTTGGGGGGGGGGGAGATTGTGGGACTTTAAATGAGGTGTGTTTCCTCAGACCAAACAAATCATATAAGTAAGTAAAAACATCCGTGTGTTTATTACTAAACCATAAATTGGCATAACATAGTACAGCATAACATGCATGATACAGTTTATAGAAATACATCAAGATAATTGTAGATCGCATGGCACATAATAGTAAAAGATATGCATGTTAGATATTGAACAAGATATCGTCAAATGGAAACATAAATTGATAAAACCATTTAGATATACACTGCATAGTTGGCCGGTCCTTAACAACCGCTATCACATTTTTCAGTTCAGATGTGAGCAATCTTAGGCATGGCCAGAAATTATTTAGTCATTTTTAGTAATTTTAAGTTCTTTATGGTGTTCGATACAACAGACTATAATGGTCATTTATTCCTTCCCTCTTTAGAACATGGATGCATGGCTCCTGATGAGTGGATGCAGTCCATGAAACGCGTCAAGTCTATTCTGATGCATCCAGTGTATATCTAAATGGTTTTATCAATATATGTTTCCATTTGGCAATATCTTGCTCAATATCTAACATGCATATCTTTTACTATTATGTGCCATGCGATCTACAATTATATTGATGTATTTCTATAAACTGTATCATGCATGTTATGCTGTACTATGTTATGCCAATTTATGGTTTAGTAATACATACACAGATGTTTTTACTTACTTATATGATTTGTTTGGTCTGAGCAAACACACCTCATTTAAACTCCCAAAACCCTCCCCCCCTTTATGTTGCATTCAGCACAGGGATGGAGGCGTGAACCTTCCCTCACGTCTCATTTAAAGTCCCAAATGTTCCCCCTTTTTTTCCTCCCCTTCTTGCAGTGACCCACAAAGCGACGTCTCTGACGTCACTTCAGGGTCACGGTCTCAGTGCCCCCGACTCGTTTCGCAGAGAAAGGATGTTTTGCAATGTGATCTGCATTGCAAAACATTCAGTGAAATACAGGGGAGACATGACCCTGCATATCTCAATAAAGAGAACCTGTCACCAAAAAAAAGATTTGTCCCCTATGTGATGGAAAAAAAAGTTACCGTATATACTCGAGTATAAACCGACCCAAGGATAAGCCGATGTACCTACTTTTACCACAAAAAACTGGGAAAACTTATTGACTCGAGTATAAGCCGAGGGGGGGGGGGAAATGTGGCCATTGCCACCTCACTGTGCCAATTGCCCAACCTTACTGTGCCCATTGCATCTCACTGTGCCACCTCACTGTGCCCATTGCCACCTCACTGTGCCCATTGCCACCTCACTGTGCCCCCTTACTGTGTCCATTGCAGCCTCCCTGTGCCCGAGTCAGTCAGTGTACCTGAAAATCTTCTTATTCCGCGGCCGGCGTCCATTGTTTAAATCTCGCTCCTTTCTCCCTGTCCCTTCTGTGATAGGCATTTCCAGCAAACACTGTGTTGAGTGTTGCGCCTATCACGGAGATCCTCTCATTCTCAGACTCCGTTTCCCAGCAGGCACTGTGTTCAGTGTTCCACCAATCACGGACGTCGGACAAGAGAACGTCCATGATAGGCGCAACACTCAACACAGTGTTTGCTGGAAACGCCTATCGCGGAAGAGACAGAGAGAAAGGCGCGAGATTTAACCACTTAAGCCCCGGACCATTTGGTAGCTAGAGGACCAGAGGTGAATTCAGAATTTTGCACTGCGCTGCTTTAACTGTAAATTGTGCGGACATGCACGAAATTTGCGTCCTTTTCTTCCCACAAATAGAGCTTTCTTTTAATGGTATTTGATTGCCTCTGCGATTTTTATTTTTTGCGATATAAACGGAAAAAGACCGAAAATTTTGAAAAAAAATGATATTTTCTACTTTTTGTTATAAGAAAAATCGAATAAACTCAATTGTAGTCATACATTTAGGCCAAAATGTATTCAGCCACATGTTTTTAGTAAAAAAAATGTCAATAAGCGTATATTTATTGGTTTGCGCAAAAGTTATAGCGTTTACAAACTAGGGTACATTTTCTGAAATTTACACAGCTTTAAATTTATGACTGCCTATCTCATTTCTTGAGGTGCTAAAATGACAGGGCAGTACAAAACCCCCTCAAATGACCCCATTTTGGAAAGTAGACACCCCAAGGAAATTGCTGAGAGGCCTGTTGAGCCCATTGAATTTTTTATTTTTTTGTCCCAAGTGATTGAATAATGACTAAAAAAAAAAAAAAAATTACAAAAAGTTGTCACTAAATGATATATTGCTCACACATGCCATGGTTATATGTGGAATTTCACCCCAAAATACATTTTGCTGCTTCTCCTGAGTACGGGGATACCACATGTGTGGGACTTTTTGGGAGCCTAGCCGCGTACGGGACCCCGGAAACCAAGCACCGCCTTCAGGATTTCTAAGGGCGCAAATTTTTGATTTCACTCCTCACTACCTATCACAGTTTCGAAGGCCATAAAATGCCAAAATAGCACAAAACCCCCCAAAATGACCCCATTTTAGAAAGTAGACACCCCAAGGAAATTGCTGAGAGGCCTGTTGAGCCCATTGAATATAATTTTTTTTGTCCCAAGTGATTGAATAATGACAAAAAATAAAAATAAAAAAAAAAATTACAAAAAGTTGTCACTAAATGATATATTGCTCACACATGCCATGGTTATATGTGGAATTACACCCCAAAATACATTTTTCTGCTTCTCCTGAGTACGGGGATACCACATGTGTGGGACTTTTTAGGAGCCTAGCCGCGTACGGGACCCCGAAAACCAAGCACCGCCTTCAGGATTTCTAGGCACAAATTTTTGATTTCACTCCTCACTACCTATCACAGTTTCGAAGGCCATAAAATGCCAAAATCGCACAAAACCCCCCAAATGACCCCATTTTGGAATATAGACACCCCAAGCTATTTGCTGAGAGGAATGGCGAGTATTTTACAGCTCTCATTTGTTTTTGAAAATGAAGAAAGAAAATATATATATATATATATTTTTTTTTTTTCAATTTTCAAAACTTTGTGACAAAAAGCGAGATCTGCAAAATACTCACAATACCTCTCAGCAAATAGCTTGGGGTGTCTACTTTCCAAAATGGGGTCATTTGGGGGGGTTTTGTGCTATCTGGGCATTCCATGGCCTCCGAAACTGTGATAGGCAGTGAGAAGTGAAATCAAAAATTTACACCCTTAGAAAGCCTGAAGGCGGTGCTTGGTTTTTGGGGTCCCGTACATGGCTAGGCTCCCAAAAAGTCTCACACATGTGGTATCCCCGTACTCAGGAGAAGCAACAGAATGTATTTTGGGGTGTAATTCCACATATGCCCATGGCATGTTTGAGCAATATATCATTTAGTGACAACTTTGTGCAAAAAAAAAAAAAAAATTGTCGTTTTTCCGCAACTTGTGTCAACATATAAAATATTCCATGGACTCGACATGCCTCTCAGTATATAGCTTGGGGTGTCTACTTTCCAAAATGGGGTCATTTGGGGGGGTTTTGAACTGTTCTGGCATTTTATACACAACATTAGGAAGCTTACATCCACTCTTCTAACCACTTGAAGACAAAGCCCTTTTTGACACTTTTTGTTTACATGAAAACATTTTTTTTTTTTGCAAGAAAATTATGTTGAACCCCCAAACATTATATATATATATTTTTAAAGCAAAGGCCCTACAGATTAAAATGGTGGGTGTTGCATTTTTTTTTTCTACACAGTATTTGCGCAGCGATTTTTCAAACGCATTTTTTGGGTTAAAAAATACACTTTTTTTAATTTTAATGCACTAAAACACACTATATTGCCCAAATGTTTGATGAAATAAAAAAGATGATCTTAGGCCAAGTACATAGATACCAAACACGACATGCTTTAAAATTTCGCACAAACGCGCATTGGCGACAAACTACATACATTTTTAAAAGCCTTTAAAAGCCTTTACAGGTTACCCCAGTAGATTTACAGAGGAGGTCTACTGCTAAAATGATTGCCCTCGATCTGACCTTCGCGGTGATACCTCACATGCATGGTGCAATTGCTGTTTACATATGACGCCAGACCGACGCTTGCGTTCGCCATTGGGCAAGAGCAGGGCAGGACAGGGGTGCTTTTTTTTTTTTTTTTTTTTTTTTTATTATTAATTTTGCTTTTTTATTTTATTTTTAAATTGTTCCTTCCAAGTATTTTTTTTTTTTATCATTTTTATTGTTATCTCAGGGAATGTAAATATCCCCTATGATAGCAATAGGTAGTGACAGGTACTCTTTTTTTGAAAAAACTGGGGTCTTCTAGACCCTAGATTTTTCCTCTGCCCTCAAAGCATCTGACCACACCAAGATCGGTGTGATAAAATGCTTTCCCAATTTCCCAATGGCGCTTTTTATATCCGGGGGGGGGCATTCCCTCCCACTGCTTGTAAAAGCAGTCCAGAGGCTAATTAGCCGCTAGGATTGCTTTTACATGAAAGCCGGCCGCAGGCTGAAAAGAATGATACCAAGATGATACCTAAACCCGCAGGCATCATTCTGGTATAAACAAAATAGTGTAAAATCAAAAATAACCTCACACAGCGGCGCTAAAAAAACCGATACCCTCCCCCTCCTGTGTCCGTGTGATTGGACTGGGAGAAGGTTACTGTTAATCAATTAAATATATACACCCTGTGACATAAGTGAATAATGTGCACAAGTAAACTAAATAAAGTCCACACAAATTCAATCCAAATGTGAGACAATCTTCTTCCAAATTCTCCACCACACACAGTGTTTAGTGTTTTCGTGATCCCGCTCCCATCAGATGGACACTCACCACAGCAAGTTGCCTCACACTTTCGTGTTTGGCTTAAAGACGTGTGCAAAGATCTTATACAGCTTTGCGGGCGATCCTCCCAATTCAAATCAAGTGTTTTTAAAGTTGTAATCCATATGCAAATGTAAAAGAAAGCTCCAAATAGTGTGATAACGTAAAATCAGTTTAATTACACACCAAACACGCACTTAAATACTGCAATTACCTAAAACACAGGGGCGTGGCTATGCGGTAACCGTCTGACGGATTATTCGACGTCACAGGATCGAATTGAGCAGCGAAGGAGTAGTGAGTGGCAGCGGGAAGGTGGTGAGATCTGACTGGTTTATTGAGGGTCCGCCGCGACCTGTACACTCGCTGTTCGGTGCACTTTTGCCTTTGGAGTTGCAGTGGTTTTATACGCTTATTTAAATTGTGTTTTAGGTAATTGCAGTATTTAAGTGCGTGTTTGGTGTGTAATTAAACTGATTTTACGTTATCACACTATTTGGAGCTTTCTTTTACATTTGCATATGGATTACAACTTTAAAAACACTTGATTTGAATTGGGAGGATCGCCCGCAAAGCTGTATAAGATCTTTGCACACGTCTTTAAGCCAAACACGAAAGTGTGAGGCAACTTGCTGTGGTGAGTGTCCATCTGATGGGAGCGGGATCACGAAAACACTAAACACTGTGTGTGGTGGAGAATTTGGAAGAAGATTGTCTCACATTTGGATTGAATTTGTGTGGACTTTATTTAGTTTACTTGTGCACATTATTCACTTATGTCACAGGGTGTATATATTTAATTGATTAACAGTAACCTTCTCCCAGTCCAATCACACGGACACAGGAGGGGGAGGGTATCGTTTTTTTTTAGCGCCGCTGTGTGAGGTTATTTTTGATTTTACACTATTTTGTTCATATTTTTATTTAAAGTGGCTGCTGCATATTTGGTATAGGTTTAGTTTTAACCCTTAAGCGCGGTGGTGGTATATATGGGAAGGGCGCAACTTAATATTACCAGTTTTACACATCATTCTGGTATAAACATTCAAAGTCCAGCAACATACCAGTACGTTGCTGGTCCTTGTTGGACATGTATTGTAATCTTTTTATTTCATGCAGCCAGTTGGCTGAACGAAAAAAGAGATTGATCGGTGGGTATGCCCACCATTAGAATACCGCCCTTCATCCACCCACTTCCAATGATGGGCATACACGCACCATTTATATATGCCGAAGCATGGGGGCATCCTCCCGCAAAAAGTTATGCCGCACACACATGGTCGGACTTTTCCACGGGCAAGCCTCCGTCGGAATTTCGACCGTATGTACGCGGCATTAGGAGCAAAATCGCTCCTCCGCCCCTGCTGCCCCAATGCTTCGGCATATTTGCTTTTTTTTTTTAACTGTGGTGGTGAAATCACCTCCTACAGCACTGGAGTCCAAGGGATCAGGCCTGTCTCTGCGAACGCTGCAGTTATGTGTGTTGTGTTTTGTAAGTGACAGTGATCGATCGATACTGCACTTGGGTGGCCTGGGCTGGACGGAGGGGCAAAACGCAGGTGCTAGCAGGTATCTGGGCTGATCCCGCTAACACTGCGTTTTTGGGAACCCTAAACTGCTGGGGACGCTAGTATAGATCTGATCAGATCAGATATTGATCTGTTCAGATACTATACCACTAAGGGGGGTGTATGCTTCACGCGTGGGTGTTAGCGTTACTGGCACTAACCTGACGCTGCCTGGGGTGTGACGCAGACCCTCTCTGATGCTAAAACCTAATTGATATCACCCGCCGGGCGATCAGGGGGTTAAACCTTTATTGGGTTATATACGGCGGGTGCCCTGACACTATAAAAAGCAAACTAACTAACCAGCGTCACCCGTAACACTTATATGGTGATCACTGGTGAAAGGGTTAACTAGGGGCAATCAGGGGGTTAAAACCTTTATTAGATAATATATGGGGGTACCTGACGCTATAAAAACCTGCGGCGAACCTAAAAAAAATTACCAGCTACCGATCTGCATCACCGACACTAAGACAGCGTTTAGAAAAACAATTGCTTAGCGACAGTGGTGATAGGGGGTGAAAGGGTTACCTGGGGGGCGATCAAGGGGGTTAAACCTTTATTAGATAATATATTGGGGTACCTGACGCTATAAAAACCTGCGGCGAACCTAAAAAAAATTACCGGCTACCGATCTGCATCACAGACACTAAGACAGCGTTTAGAAAAACGATCGCTTAGTGACAGTGGTGATAGGGGGTGAAAGGGTTACCTGGGGGGTGATCAAGGGGGTTAAACCTTTATTAGATAATATATTGGGGTACCTGACGCTATAAAAACATGCGGCGAACCTAAAAAAAATTACTGGCTACGATCTGCATCACCGACACTAAGACAGCGTTTAGAAAAACAATTGCTTAGCGACAGTGGTGATAGGGGGTGAAAGGGTTACCTGGGGGGCGATCAAGGGGGTTAAACCTTTATTAGATAATATATTGGGGTACCTGACGCTATAAAAACCTGCGGCGAACCTAAAAAAAATTA
Source organism: Rana muscosa (assembly GCA_029206835.1). Classification (NCBI taxonomy): domain Eukaryota; kingdom Metazoa; phylum Chordata; class Amphibia; order Anura; family Ranidae; genus Rana; species Rana muscosa. Next base: position 46,944,209 of record CM055117.1, on the reverse strand, counting down.
CCGGCTACCGATCTGCATCACAGACACTAAGACAGCCTTTAGAAAAACGATCGCTTAGTGATAGTGGTGATAGGGGGTGAAAGGGTTACCTGGGGGGCGATCAAGGGGGTTAAACCTTTATTAGATAATATATTGGGGTACCTGACGCTATAAAAACCTGCGGCGAACCTAAAAAAAATTACTGGCTGCCGATCGGCATCACTGACGCTAAGACAGCGATCAGAAAAATGATCGCTAAGCGACAGTGGTGATAGGCGGTGAAAGGGTTATCTGGGGGGTGATCAGGGGGTTAAACCTTTATTAGGGGGGTTAGGGGGCTACACTGGACCTAAGACTAAACTTTGGTGACACTTTTACAGTCACAAATGTCACTGATTGCAGTGATCACTAAATAAATGGTCACTGCAATCAGTGACACTGTGACTGGGGGCTGGGGGGGTGATCTGGGGGGTGATCTGGGGTGTCTGGGGGGGCCTGGGGGGGGCGATTTATGTCCCTATGTGTCCTGGTGTCAGTGTAGTGTTGTGTGCACTGACCTGATATCTTCTCTTGTACGGCGCTCGGTATATGTGAGCGCCGCACCAGAGATGACATCACTTCCTCCTGCTCCCTCTGTCTGACACAGACAGAGGGGGCATTTCCATTTGCCGGGAGCGATCGCGAGGGGGTGGCCAGAAACGAATGGCTGCCCCCTCATCCCGGAACGCTCCCGGACACTTAGCCACCGCTCACTGTACAGAAGGGGGGTCCGATTGGACCCCCCAACTGTACAAAGGCAATCACGTACACTCTACGTGATTGTGCCTGTCGGTGCCATTCTGCCGACGTATATATACAGTGAGCGGTCGTTAAGTGGTTAAACAATGGACGCCAGCCGCGGAATAACAAGATTTTCAGGTACTGACAGGTACTGACTCGAGTATAAGCCGAGGGGTATACTTTCAGCCCTAAAAAAAGGGCTGAAAAACTTGGCTTATACTCGAGTATATACGGTAAGTAAAAAAAAATCTATAAAGTTACACCGAAGCACATAAAACCCCCCAAAACAATTTTGAGGCCCCCCCACCCCCACATATAAACATGCATGAATGTAAACGCATAAGTTGGGGCGCCTACACGTGAAAACGTTGATTGCGATACACATGTTACATATCTCCTCGTACGCCGGAGTGAGAGCAATAGTTCTAGCACCAGACCTCCTCCGTAACACTTAACTGATACCTATAGGGGGCCTTTGAAGCGTCGCCTATAGAAAATGTAGGGTACTAAAGTTTGACGCCATTTCACAGGCGCAAAAAAATTCAAGGTTTGGCATGTTGGGTATCTATTTACTCGGCGTAACCTCATTTTTATATTTTAATATGTGGGTAATATGTGGGTAATTAATTGCGTTTGTTTGCCCTAAAATTCACGTTTCCTAGACCTTTGCGGTAATATCACGCGACAGCAAAAATTGGAACTACCGCCATTTTATTTTTCTAGGGTGTCTGCTTTCAGAAAATATATAATCTTTGGGGTTTTGTGTAATCTTCAGGCCTAAAAATTTTTTTCAAACATGTGTGCAAAAAATGAAAAAACGGCTCTGGCAGTGAAAGGTTTGGCTCCAAGCTGGAGCCATGACGCTCACTTATTCATAGTGTATTCCCCAAGTTGAATAATGCTGACTGTCCAATAACTTAGAGGTCATTGTGTGGCGGAGAAGAAGTACTGCAGGGGACATCTCCGGATTGAAGATGAGTACTGCAGCTGCTTTTATTTTATAGCTTGCCAAAGGGCCTGCTTAAATTTAAACAAAAATTGCCCAGAGTTGGACTTGAAATGCTGTAGGCTTGTTTGTGTGTTCTTGGAGTACAACTTCTGGGCTGACAATCTCTGTAGACGTTCATTTCATTGGTTTCATGGTCATATCTGGCTGATACCTCGTTCTTCTATCACACCTCGCCATCTTGTTCTTCATCTTCCTCCAGTCAAATACTATGTAGGTAATGAGCACAGTGTAGAAGACACAGATCACACCGTGTGACAGGAGGTGACCTGACCACATCACAGTCCAACGCTCTAATAAATGGAGACACAATGTTATTAGAATATGGAGATACAATGTGCCAGTTATAAAGAACAGCAATATATGAAACACTTTCAGATCACTCAGTATAACAGTGTAAATGTTGAAGCACAGTTAAAATATTAACAGTTCGGGGTTCTGCTTATCTTGATAAGGATGTAAAAGTTGAACATCAGGTAAACAGCTACATACAAAGAGGAAATACAATGGAAATACATGCATGAGAGCTATTTTATTTGTCAAAGGGTTGTATTTTTATCCATCCAGTCCTGAGATATACACAGCAAAGTCCTACCTGCAGGGGAGGGTCCTGATTTATCTAAGATTTTTCTGACTCAAATTGTTTTAATAGTGACCGAATGACGGCTACAGCGCGGATGGCTACTTTTGGGAGACCGTCATATGAAACTGCTGAACACAGATTGAGGAAAAGAGCCAATCAGCTTCTCTTTACCACGTGATCAGCTGTGTCCAATCACGGCTGATCATGGATGTAAATAGAAGCCAGTTATCGGCACTTCCTTCCTCATGTTGACAGCATGAGAATTGGAGGAGAGAGTGTCCTGATTATCAGTGCAGTCCCAACAGTGCCCATCGGTGCTGCCAATCAGTGCCTCTTCATCAGTATCAGTGCCACCTCTCAGTGCCCACCAGTGCCACCTACCAGTGCCTCCTCATCAGTGCCCATCAGTGCCACCTATCAGTGTCTATCAGTGCCCATTAGTGCAGCCCCCCAGTGACAACTCATCAGTGCTCATCAGTGCAGCCTATCAGTGCCCATTAGTGCAGCCTCCTCAGTGACACCTCATCAGTGCCCATCAGTGCAATCTCATCAGTGACGCCTCATCAGTGCAGCCTATCAGTGCAGCCTCCTCAGTGATGCCTCATCAGTGCCCATCAGTGCAGCCTCATCAGTGATGCCTCATCAGTGCCCATCAGTGCAGCCTATCCGTGCCCATTAGTGCAGCCTCCTCAGTGATACCTCATCAGTGCCCATCAGTGCAGCCTCATCAGTGACGCCTCATCAGTGACCATCAGTGCAGCCTATCAGTGCCCATAAGTGCAGCCTCCTCAGTGACGCCTCATCAGTGTCCATCCATGCAGCCTCATCAGTGACGCCCCATCAGTGCCCGTTATTGCAGCCTATCAGTGCCCATTAGTGCAGCCTCAGTGACGCCTCATCAATGCCCATCAGTGCATCCTCATCAGTGACCATCAGTGCAGCCTATCAGTGCCCATCAGTGCAGCCTCCTCAGTTATGCCTCATTAGTGCCCATCAGTGCAGCCTCCTCAGTGACACCTCATCAATGCAGCCTCATTAGTGACGCCTCATCAGTGCCCATCAGTGCAGCCTCATCAGCGCACATCAGCAAAGGAGAAAAATTTGTTATTTCAAAAATGTTATAACAAACTATGAAAAAGGGTTAGAAAGAGAACTGATACATTACATAGACCACCCTCCTGCTCTAAATTTCAACAGACTTCTATTAAAGAATAAATCCACTTTTGTTGAGAAAAGAAACCCTTCTGGGTGATCTATGTAGGCTGCTTTAACTTTAACAAATTTTGATGCAGAGTCCTACCTGTTTTTGTTCCCAAGACAAAGCTGTATGTTCAACTATGTCCTTGGAATACTGATTCCTGGATGGAAGTGTCTATGTTGATTCTAATCAGTGGATGTACTTACATTCTACGAGGAAATGTGCAGTGTCTGCATCCCTTTAGAATTTACCTTTTGGGAGTATCTCACCAAATAAATAATTCCTATTGCAGAGGGTGCCTAAAATCTTACTTGTATCTTAGTGCATAACTGAGGCATAGTAATCTCTGTTTACTATTGTTTTAGTTTGTGAATGAACAGGACACCACTGTACACAAAGCTTCCTATTCCCTCACTCTGCAGTGCAGCTGAGGCTGCAGAGTGTCAGGGCTGGGCTCATCCCTTCCTTCTCAGAGCTCTGTGCTCAGCTGTCGGTTAATTGCCAGAACTCTTGATTCCACAGTGACTCACCTGATCTTCATTTCCTGCTCGTCAGTAGGGATGAGCTTCGTGTTCGAGTCGAACATACGTTCGACTCGAACATCGGCTGTTCGATCGTTCGACGAAGATCGAACGATTTGGGCCGTTCGCGCCAAATTCGAGTGACGCGAACGGCCCACAATGCACTACGCCATCGCAGTGTCATCCAGGCGCTGTGATTGGCCAAGCATGCACTGTGACCCCGCATGCTTGGCCAATCACAGCGCCGGCAGCGAGGAGAGCAATGATTGGCCACAGGCAGGATGCCTGTGGCCAATTATTGCTGAGGGTGTTTAGTACACGCCCCACACTATAAAAGGCCGCCAGCACGGCGGCCTAGTGTAGTGTGTTCCGGAGCAGGGAAAGACAAGCATAGGCAGGGACAGTGACATTTATTTCTTTCTTGCTTAACCTGGATTCCTTTAGTTTAGGGAAAGAGAAGGATAGGTAGGGAGAGTGTCAGTGTGTTTTACTGTGCGAGTCCTTGTTTCTAGGGACAAAGAAGGAAAGTGAGGGGATTTCTCCTTGTGCTATAGTGTGCTTTAAAAAAACATTTTTTCTAGGGACAGAAAACTGTAGGTAGGGAGAGTGTCAGTTTCTTTCACTGTGCCAGTCCTTGTTTCTAGGGACAAAGAAGGAAAGTGAGGGGATTTCTCCTTGTGCTATAGTGTGCTTTAAAAAAACATTTTTTCTAGGGACAGAAAACTGTAGGTAGGGAGAGTGTCAGTTTCTTTCACTGTGCCAGTCCTTGTTTCTAGGGACAAAGAAGGAAAGTGAGGGGATTTCTCCTTGTGCTATAGTGTGCTTTAAAAAAAAATTTTTTCTAGGGACAGAAAACTGTAGGTAGGGAGAGTGTCAGTTTCTTTCACTGTGCCAGTCCTTGTTTCTAGGGACAAAGAAGGAAAGTGAGGGGATTTCTCCTTGTGCTATAGTGTGCTTTAAAAAAACATTTTTTCTAGGGACAGAAAACTGTAGGTAGGGAGAGTGTCAGTTTCTTTCACTGTGCCAGTCCTTGTTTCTAGGGACAAAGAAGGAAAGTGAGGGGATTTCTCCTTGTGCTATAGTGTGCTTTAAAAAAACATTTTTTCTAGGGACAGAAAACTGTAGGTAGGGAGAGTGTCAGTTTCTTTCACTGTGCCAGTCCTTGTTTCTAGGGACAAAGAAGGAAAGTGAGGGGATTTCTCCTTGTGCTATAGTGTGCTTTAAAAAAACATTTTTTCTAGGGACAGAAAACTGTAGGTAGGGAGAGTGTCAGTTTCTTTCACTGTGCCAGTCCTTGTTTCTAGGGACAAAGAAGGAAAGTGAGGGGATTTCTCCTTGTGCTATAGTGTGCTTTAAAAAAACATTTTTTCTAGGGACAGAAAACTGTAGGTAGGGAGAGTGTCAGTTTCTTTCACTGTGCCAGTCCTTGTTTCTAGGGACAAAGAAGGAAAGTGAGGGGATTTCTCCTTGTGCTATAGCGTGCTTTAAAAAAACATTTTTTCTAGGGACAGAAAACTGTAGGTAGGGAGAGTGTCAGTTTCTTTCACTGTGCCAGTCCTTGTTTCTAGGGACAAAGAAGGAAAGTGAGGGGAATTCTCCTTGTGCTATAGTGTGCTTTAAAAAAACATTTTTTCTAGGGACAGAAAACTGTAGGTAGGGAGAGTGTCAGTTTCTTTCACTGTGCCAGTCCTTGTTTCTAGGGACAAAGAAGGAAAGTGAGGGGATTTCTCCTTGTGCTATAGTGTGCTTTAAAAAAACATTTTTTCTAGGCACAGAAAACTGTAGGTAGGGAGAGTGTCAGTTTCTTTCACTGTGCCAGTCCTTGTTTCTAGGGACAAAGAAGGAAAGTGAGGGGAATTCTCCTTGTGCTATAGTGTGCTTTAAAAAAACATTTTTTCTAGGGACAGAAAACTGTAGGTAGGGAGAGTGTCAGTTTCTTTCACTGTGCCAGTCCTTGTTTCTAGGGACAAAGAAGGAAAGTGAGGGGAATTCTCCTTGTGCTATAGTGTGCTTTAAAAAAACATTTTTTCTAGGGACAGAAAACTGTAGGTAGGGAGAGTGTCAGTTTCTTTCACTGTGCCAGTCCTTGTTTCTAGGGACAAAGAAGGAAAGTGAGGGGATTTCTCCTTGTGCTATAGTGTGCTTTAAAAAAACATTTTTTCTAGGGACAGAAAACTGTAGGTAGGGAGAGTGTCAGTTTCTTTCACTGTGCCAGTCCTTGTTTCTAGGGACAAAGAAGGAAAGTGAGGGAATTTCTCCTTGTGCTATAGTGTGCTTTAAAAAACATTTTTTCTAGGGACAGAAAACTGTAGGTAGGGAGAGTGTCAGTTTCTTTCACTGTGCCAGTCCTTGTTTCTAGGGACAAAGAAGGAAAGTGAGGGGAATTCTCCTTGTGCTATAGTGTGCTTTAAAAAAACATTTTTTCTAGGGACAGAAAACTGTAGGTAGGGAGAGTGTCAGTTTCTTTCACTGTGCCAGTCCTTGTTTCTAGGGACAAAGAAGGAAAGTGAGGGGATTTCTCCTTGTGCTATAGTGTGCTTTAAAAAAAACATTTTTTCTAGGGACAGAAAACTGTAGGTAGGGAGAGTGTCAGTTTCTTTCACTGTGCCAGTCCTTGTTTCTAGGGACAAAGAAGGAAAGTGAGGGGATTTCTCCTTGTGCTATAGTGTGCTTTAAAAAAACATTTTTTCTAGGGACAGAAAACTGTAGGTAGGGAGAGTGTCAGTTTCTTTCACTGTGCCAGTCCTTGTTTCTAGGGACAAAGAAGGAAAGTGAGGGGAATTCTCCTTGTGCTATAGTGTGCTTTAAAAAAACATTTTTTCTAGGGACAGAAAACTGTAGGTAGGGAGTAGTGATGAGCCGAACACCCCCGGGTTCGGTTCGCACCAGAACCCGCGAACGGACCGAAAGTTCGTACGAACATTAGAACCCTATTAAATACAATGGATGCGAACGTTCGAATTCTAAAGTGCTAATTATAACAACTATTATGCATGTTATTGTCCTAAAAAGGGTTTGGGAACCCGGGTTGTGCACCAGGGGACATGTATCAATGCAAAAAGAAGTTTTAAAAACGGTAGTTTTTCGGGAGCAGTCATTTTAATGATGCATAAAGTGAAAAAAAAAAAGTCAAATATTCCTTTAAATATCGTACCTGGGGGGTGTCTAAAGTATGCCTGTGAAGTGCCACGTGTTTCCTGTGTTTAGAACTGTCCCTGCACAAAATGACACTTCTAAAGGAAAAAAAAAGCCATTTAAAACTGCTTGCGGCTTTAATGTAATGTCTGGTCCCGGTAATATGGATGAAAATCTTTAAGAAAAATGGCATAGCTACCCCATGACCCCCCCCCCTACCCCAGCCCATTACCAGCCCCTTTGGGTCTTGTATGGATATTAAGGGGAACCCCGCACATAAAATAAAAAAGGCCCTATATACTCTGAACAGCCGTATACAGGCGGTGCATACAAGACAGGGACTGTAGGTTTGTTCTTATGTAGAATGTGTTTGTAATTTTGAACAGGTACATTGTTGAAGTGTAGCTCCAGCCCAAAAATCTATTTTTAAACTTTTTGGAAAACATAGGTAAGGGTTATCACCCCTGTAACATTTGTTTTGCTGTCTGTGCCCCTGTTCAGAACATTTCACCTCACTTTCCGTCCCAATGACAACTGTTTTTGAAATGTGGTGTTTTTCTTGAAACAAGGATTGCTGATAAAGCATCAGTACAGAGGAGACACCTTTCTCCCATATTTATTCTTACAGGAGAGAATTTTCCTTCCTAGGGGTAGATTTCCTCTCACTTCCTGTTGTCTTCTTGCGTTTGCAAGTAGGAGTCGTTTGTAAGTTGGATGTTTGAAAGTAGGGACCTGCCGTATATACTCTGCAGAAATAGGCCCCTTAGTTGTTGGTGTTGGCACAACACTGTAAGCACTCACAGTTACTCTTGGTTGGTGCTGGAACGCCCTGCTGTCAACTATTATATCAGGAATTTTAATTACATATAATTGTTGAACAGTGGTAGTAAAAATTGGGGCTTTGATGGTGGTGCTGGTGCCACAACACTGTAAGCCCTGACAGTTACTCTTGGTGGGTGCAGCAATGGGCCCTGCTGTGAATTATTAGATCAAGAATTGTAATTACATGCCCCTTTTGAACAGGGGCTGAAAAATTGGGCCTTTCGTGGTGGTGGTGGTGGTGGCGTTGCCACAACACTGTAAGCCCTCAGACTTACTCTTGGTGGGTGCAGGAATGGGCCCTGCTGTGAATTATTAGATCAAGAATTGTAATTACATGCCCCTTTTGAACAGGGGCTGAAAAATTGGGCCTTTCGTGGTGGTGGTGGTGGTGGTGGTGGTGGTGGCGTTGCCACAACACTGTAAGCCCTCAGACTTACTCTTGGTGGGTGCAGGAATGGGCCCTGCTGTGAATTATTACATCAAGAATTGTAATTGCATGCCCCTGTTGAACAGGGGCTGAAAAATTGGGCCTTAGGCACTGGTGCCACAACACTCAAACCCCTCACAGATACTGTACTTGGAGCACAGCAATGAGCCCTATGGCAAATTATTGCTAAAAAAATTGTAAGTACACGCCCCTGTAAAACAGGGGCTGAAAAATTGGGCCTTAGCCACTGGTGGCGGCACCCATAAACAAAAATGATCTTCCAAGCTATCATCATCAATCGTATCATTGAGGACTCGGAGGAGGAGGATAGCCAGTCAACATAACAGCACAGGCACTCAGCATCAGTCTTGAAGGGATGTGACATGTTAAAATCAATTAGTCTGTTATATCAGCATCAGGTGTGTGGTAGCTGGTGGTGATCCAAGACTGGTTCATCTTGATGAAAGTCAGTCGATCAACCGAGTCGGTGGACAGGCGCACCCTGTGATCCGTGACAAATCCTCCAGCAGCACTGAATGTGCGTTCCGAAAGAACGCTGGATGCAGGACAGGCCAGTAGCTCAATTGCATACTGTGCAAGCTCTGGCCAGTGATCCATCCTCAAGACCCAGTAAGCCAGAGGATTTTCGGTGGGGAAGGTGTCCAAGTCTGACCTTGCCCCTAGATATTCCTGCACCATGTTTATCAGACGCTGGCGATGGTTGCTGGAACCGATCATACTTTGGGGCTGCGGACTAAAGAATTGTCTGAACGCATCGGTCAGACGGCCACCTTCCCCACCGCTCCTTCTTTGACTGGCCGAAGCCTCAGCAACTCGTTGTCCAGGACCAGGAGTTTGTAACCTCCCAGTCTCTGGGAACGCGTTGCACAGACCTTTCTGCAAGGCCTCCCGGAGTTGTCTCATCCTCTGCTCCCTCTGCGACGGTAACATAAGGTCCGCAACCTTACCCTTGTACCGTGGATCAAGGAGAGTGGCCAGCCAGTAATGGTCCCTCTCCTTGATCCGAAGAATACGAGGATCCTTCCGCAGACTTTGCAGGATCAGGGAGGCCATGCAGCGTAGGTTTGCTGAGGCATTCGCTCCGGAGTCCTCTGGGTCACTAAGGACGACATGATCCGCAGTCACCTCCTCCCAGCCACGTACAAGTCCACTGGTTTCTTGGGACTGTAAATCATCCCTAAAAGACTGCTGCTGATGATGCTGAGTGCCAGCCTCCACCTCCATGCTGACACAATCCTCCTCCTCCTCCTCCTCCTCCTCCTCCTCCTCCTCTTCCTCTTCCTGTGCGATGGGTGGGACAGAAGGAACACTGTCTGGGTAAAGGGGGCCTTGAGAGGCAAGGAAGTCCTCCTCTTCCTGCCTCTGTTCTGCCTCAAGTGCCCTGTCCATTATTCCACGCAGCGTGTGCTCCAACAGGTGGACAAGAGGTACAGTGTCACTGATGCATGCACTGTCACTGCTCACCATCCTCGTGGCCTCCTCAAATGGTGCCAGGACAGTGCATGCATCCCTGATCATGCCCCACTGGCGTGGAGAAAAAAAACCAAGCTCCCCTGACCCTGTCCTGGTGCTGTAGTCGCACAGGTACTCATTGATGGCCCTCTGCTGCGTGTGCAGCCGCTGCAGCATGGCCAACGTTGAGTTCCACCTGGTGGGCATGTCACATATAAGGCGGTTCTTGGGCAGGTTCAACTCCTTTTGCAGCTCAGCCAGGCGAGCACTGGCATTATAAGATCTGCGGAAATGCACACAGACTTTCCTGGCCTGCCTCAGGACATCCTGTAAGCCCGGGTACCTGCCCAAGAACCGCTGCACCACCAGGTTAAGGACGTGAGCCACACAGGGCACATGGGTCAGTTGTCCCTGTCGAAGGGCGGAGAGGAGGTTGGTGCCATTGTCGCAAACCACCATTCCTGGCTTAAGCTGGCGTGGCGTCAACCACCTCTCGGCCTGGCCCTGCAGAGCAGACAGGACCTCTGCCCCAGTGTGGCTTCTGTCCCCCAAACACACCAGCGCAAGCACGGCATGGCATCTTTTTGCCTGCGTACTTGCGTAGCCCCGTGAACGGCTACGGAGCACCGCTGGTTCATAGGACAAACCACAGGAAGAGGCCATGGAGGAAGAAGAAGAGGAGGGGGTGGAGGAGAGAGGTGTGTCACAACCAGTAGTAGCATTTTGGAGGCGTGGCGGTGGGACAACCTCCAACACTACTGCACCTTGTCCTGCATCCTTCCCAGCTGCCAAAAGAGTGACCCAATGGGCCGTGAAAGAAAGGTAACGTCCCTGTCCATGCCTGCTGGACCATGAGTCAGCGGTAATATGCACCTTACCGCTGACCGCCCTGTCCAGCGAGGCCAAGACATTGCCTTCCACATGCCGGTAGAGAGCCGGAATAGCCTTCCGTGAGAAAAAGTGGCGTTTGGGAACCTGCCACTGAGGAACCGCACATTGCACAAACTCACGGAAGGGGGCCGAGTCTACCAACTGAAAAGGCAGCAGTTGAAGCGCTAGCAATTTAGCCAAGCTAGCATTCAACCGCTGGGCATGTGGATGGCTGGGAGTGAACTTCTTTCGACGGTCCAGCAGCTGGGGCAGGGAAATTTGCCTGCTAGAATCGGACGTCGGTGTACTGCTAGCAGAGTGGCCGCAAGTACTTGGCTGTGACACACCTAATTCTACACCTTCATTCCTCTCAGTGCATGTTTCAGAGAGGACTGAAGTTATAGTGGGGTTGGAGATCCCAGCTGATGCGGTGCAAGGAGAGGTCCGCTTTGTTCTTTGGTGTGGGTCTTTGAGGTAGGCTTGCCAACGAGCTGCATGGCAGGTCAACATATGTCTGGTCAGGCATGTGGTACCCAAGCGGCTGATGTTTTGGCCATGCGATATACGCTTGAGACATATGTTGCAAACAGCAGCTGTGCGATCTGATGCACTAGCCTCAAAAAAGGCCCACACCAAGGAATTTTTTGAATGACGGGCAGAAGCAGCGCCCTGCACAGGCGGAGCTCTGCGGTGTGATTCCGTTGGTGTACTGCCCTTACGCTGGCCACCAAAGGGCATCCTGCCTCGTTGGAGATGTGCCTCCTCCTCATCCTCCTCCTCCTCTCTCCTATTAGGCACCCACGTGGAGTCAGTGACCTCATCATCCCCTCCCTCCTCATCACTGGAGCCAATCTGGCAGTATGCTGCAGCTGCTGGAACATGACTGCCAGATTGGTGTCCTTCTTGAGCATCCCCTCTGTCTGCTCTCACCCTACTGCCTTCCTGTAGCTGGGTTTCATCATTAGACCCTTCGAAACGCTGGGCATCCTCCTGGAGCATGTACCCAACACTGTGCTCAAACAGTTCGGGGGACTCCTCAGGAGGAGGACATGGTGGGTCTAGGGAAGGAGTGACTGATGATGAGTCTGACATTGATAACAGGGAAGAGGACGCTTTGGCAGCTGCTTTGCCAGTACCCTGAGCCTGGGTGAGAGAGGATGAGGAGGAGGAGGAGGGCTTGGTCATCCACTCTACCAAGTCTTCGGCATGATGTGGCTCAACATGTCCAGCTGCCGAAAAGAAGGACAAGCGTGTCCCATGGCCATGTGCTGATGACAATGCACCGCGTCCACGACCAGCACTGTTGCCCCCAGACACAGAGCCTGCTTGCCCTCTTTTATTGCCTCCTGACTGTCTGCCTCTCCTTGTTTGCCTTCCAGACATTCTAATAGATGGCCTGCAGGGAGATGGGAAAAAAGCAATAAGGGCTACCTTCAGGTGTCCTTCTCTGTCCCTTTACTTAAGGATTTCTAAATATGGTTGAGGATGATTGCTTTTGCACAGAATAGCACAATGACAATTTCCCTGACTGTCCAAAAATCAAGGATTTCAAAGATGGTTGATGAGGAATGCTTTAGCACACTATAGCACAAGGAGAATTCACTCACTGTCCTTCCCTGTCCCTGGAAACAAGGACTTGCACAGTGAAAGAAACTGACACTCTCCCTACCTAGAGTTTTCTGTCCCTAGAAAAAATGTTTTTTTTAAGCACACTATAGCACAAGGAGAATTCACTCACTGTCCTTCCCTGTCCCTGGAAACAAGGACTTGCACAGTGAAAGAAACTGACACTCTCCCTACCTAGAGTTTTCTGTCCCTAGAAAAAATGTTTTTTTTAAGCACACTATAGCACAAGGAGAATTCACTCACTGTCCTTCCCTGTCCCTGGAAACAAGGACTTGCACAGTGAAAGAAACTGACACTCTCCCTACCTAGAGTTTTCTGTCCCTAGAAAAAATGTTTTTTTAAGCACACTATAGCACACGGAGAATTCACTCACTGTCCTTCCCTGTCCCTGGAAACAAGGACTTGAACAGTGAAAGAAACTGACACTCTCCCTACCTAGAGTTTTCTGTCCCTAGAAAAAATGTTTTTTTTAAGCACACTATAGCACAAGGAGAATTCACTCACTGTCCTTCCCTGTCCCTGGAAACAAGGACTTGCACAGTGAAATAAACTGACACTCTCCCTACCTAGAGTTTTCTGTCCCTAGAAAAAATGTTTTTTTTAAGCACACTATAGCACAAGGAGAATTCACTCACTGTCCTTCCCTGTCCCTGGAAACAAGGACTTGCACAGTGAAAGAAACTGACACTCTCCCTACCTAGAGTTTTCTGTCCCTAGAAAAAATGTTTTTTTTAAGCACACTATAGCACAAGGAGAATTCACTCACTGTCCTTCCCTGTCCCTGGAAACAAGGACTTGCACAGTGAAAGAAACTGACACTCTCCCTACCTAGAGTTTTCTGTCCCTAGAAAAAATGTTTTTTTTAAGCACACTATAGCACAAGGAGAATTCACTCACTGTCCTTCCCTGTCCCTGGAAACAAGGACTTGCACAGTGAAAGAAACTGACACTCTCCCTACCTAGAGTTTTCTGTCCCTAGAAAAAATGTTTTTTTTAAGCACACTATAGCACAAGGAGAATTCACTCACTGTCCTTCCCTGTCCCTGGAAACAAGGACTTGCACAGTGAAAGAAACTGACACTCTCCCTACCTAGAGTTTTCTGTCCCTAGAAAAAATGTTTTTTTTAAGCACACTATAGCACAAGCACAAAACACACTGACACTCTCCCTACCTATCCTTCTCTTTCCCTAAACTAAAGGAATCCAGGTTAAGCAAGAAAGAAATAAAAGTCACTGTCCCTGCCTATGCTGCTCTTTCCCTGCTCCGGAACACACTACACTAGGCCGCCGTGCTGGCGGCCTTTTATAGTGTGGGGCGTGTACTAAACACCCTCAGCAATAATTGGCCACAGGCATCCTGCCTGTGGCCAATCATTGCTCTCCTCGCTGCCGGCGCTGTGATTGGCCAAGCATGCGGGGTCACAGTGCATGCTTGGCCAATCACAGCGCCTGGATGACACTGCGATGGCGTAGTGCATTGTGGGCCGTTCGCGTCACTCGAATTTGGCACGAACGGCCCAAATCGTTCGATCTTCGTCGAACGATCGAACAGCCGATGTTCGAGTCGAACGTATGTTCGACTCGAACACGAAGCTCATCCCTAGTAGGGAGAGTGTCAGTTTCTTTCACTGTGCCAGTCCTTGTTTCTAGGGACAAAGAAGGAAAGTGAGGGGATTTCTCCTTGTGCTATAGTGTGCTTTAAAAAAACATTTTTTCTAGGGACAGAAAACTGTAGGTAGGGAGAGTGTCAGTTTCTTTCACTGTGCCAGTCCTTGTTTCTAGGGACAAAGAAGGAAAGTGAGGGGATTTCTCCTTGTGCTATAGTGTGCTTTAAAAAAACATTTTTTCTAGGGACAGAAAACTGTAGGTAGGGAGAGTGTCAGTTTCTTTCACTGTGCCAGTCCTTGTTTCTAGGGACAAAGAAGGAAAGTGAGGGGAATTCTCCTTGTGCTATAGTGTGCTTTAAAAAAACATTTTTTCTAGGGACAGAAAACTGTAGGTAGGGAGAGTGTCAGTTTCTTTCACTGTGCCAGTCCTTGTTTCTAGGGACAAAGAAGGAAAGTGAGGGGATTTCTCCTTGTGCTATAGTGTGCTTTAAAAAAACATTTTTTCTAGGGACAGAAAACTGTAGGTAGGGAGAGTGTCAGTTTCTTTCACTGTGCCAGTCCTTGTTTCTAGGGACAAAGAAGGAAAGTGAGGGGATTTCTCCTTGTGCTATAGTGTGCTTTAAAAAAACATTTTTTCTAGGGACAGAAAACTGTAGGTAGGGAGAGTGTCAGTTTCTTTCACTGTGCCAGTCCTTGTTTCTAGGGACAAAGAAGGAAAGTGAGGGGAATTCTCCTTGTGCTATAGTGTGCTTTAAAAAAACATTTTTTCTAGGGACAGAAAACTGTAGGTAGGGAGAGTGTCAGTTTCTTTCACTGTGCCAGTCCTTGTTTCTAGGGACAAAGAAGGAAAGTGAGGGGAATTCTCCTTGTGCTATAGTGTGCCAAAGCATTCCTCATCAACCATCTTTGAAATCCTTGTTTTTTGGACAGTCAGGGAAATTGTCATTGTGCTATTCTGTGCAAAAGCAATAATCCTCAACCATATTTAGAAATCCTTAAGTAAAGGGACAGAGAAGGACACCTGAAGGTAGCCCTTATTGCTTTTTTCCCATCTCCCTACAGGCCATCTATTAGAATGTCTGGAAGGCAAACAAGGAGAGGCAGACAGTCAGGAGGCAATAAAAGAGGGCAAGCAGGCTCTGTGTCTGGGGGCAACAGTGCTGGTCGTGGACGCGGTGCATTGTCATCAGCACATGGCCATGGGACACGCTTGTCCTTCTTTTCGGCAGCTGGACATGTTGAGCCACATCATGCCGAAGACTTGGTAGAGTGGATGACCAAGCCCTCCTCCTCCTCCTCATCCTCTCTCACCCAGGCTCAGGGTACTGGCAAAGCAGCTGCCAAAGCGTCCTCTTCCCTGGTATCAATGTCAGACTCATCATCAGTCACTCCTTCCCTAGACCCACCATGTCCTCCTCCTGAGGAGTCCCCCGAACTGTTTGAGCACAGTGTTGGGTACATGCTCCAGGAGGATGCCCAGCGTTTCGAAGGGTCTGATGATGAAACCCAGCTACAGGAAGGCAGTAGCGTGAGAGCAGACAGAGGGGATGCTCAAGAAGGACACCAATCTGGCAGTCATGTTCCAGCAGCTGCAGCATACTGCCAGATTGGCTCCAGTGATGAGGAGGGAGGGGATGATGAGGTCACTGACTCCACGTGGGTGCCTAATAGGAGAGAGGAGGAGGAGGAGGATGAGGAGGAGGCACATCTCCAACGAGGCAGGATGCCCTTTGGTGGCCAGCGTAAGGGCAGTACACCGACGGAATCACACCGCAGAGCTCCGCCTGTGCAGGGCGCTGCCTCTGCCCGTCATTCAAAAAGTTCCTTGGTGTGGGCCTTTTTTGAGGCTAGTGCATCAGATCGCACAGCTGCTGTTTGCAACATATGTCTCAAGCGTATATCGCGTGGCCAAAACATCAGCCGCTTGGGTACCACATGCCTGACCAGACATATGTTGACCTGCCATGCAGCTCGTTGGCAAGCCTACCTCAAAGACCCACACCAAAGAACAAAGCGGACCTCTCCTTGCACCGCATCAGCTGGGATCTCCAACCCCACTATAACTTCAGTCCTCTCTGAAACATGCACTGAGAGGAATGAAGGTGTAGAATTAGGTGTGTCACAGCCAAGTACTTGCGGCCACTCTGCTAGCAGTACACCGACGTCCGATTCTAGCAGGCAAATTTCCCTGCCCCAGCTGCTGGACCGTCGAAAGAAGTTCACTCCCAGCCATCCACATGCCCAGCGTTTGAATGCTAGCTTGGCTAAATTGCTAGCGCTTCAACTGCTGCCTTTTCAGTTGGTAGACTCGGCCCCCTTCCGTGAGTTTATGCAATGTGCGGTTCCTCAGTGGCAGGTTCCCAAACGCCACTTTTTCTCACGGAAGGCTATTCCGGCTCTCTACCGGCATGTGGAAGGCAATGTCTTGGCCTCGCTGGACAGGGCGGTCAGCGGTAAGGTGCATATTACCGCTGACTCATGGTCCAGCAGGCATGGACAGGGACGTTACCTTTCTTTCACGGCCCATTGGGTCACTCTTTTGGCAGCTGGGAAGGATGCAGGACAAGGTGCAGTAGTGTTGGAGGTTGTTCCACCGCCACGCCTCCAAAATGCTACTACTGGTTGTGACACACCTCTCTCCTCCACCCCCTCCTCTTCTTCTTCCTCCATGGCCTCTTCCTGTGGTTTGTCCTATGAACCAGCGGTGCTCCGTAGCCGTTCACGGGGCTACGCAAGTACGCAGGAAAAAAGATGCCATGCCGTGCTTGCGCTGGTGTGTTTGGGGGACAGAAGCCACACTGGGACAGAGGTCCTGTCTGCTCTGCAGGGCCAGGCCGAGAGGTGGTTGACGCCACGCCAGCTTAAGCCAGGAATGGTGGTTTGCGACAATGGCACCAACCTCCTCTCCGCCCTCCGACAGGGACAACTGACCCATGTGCCCTGTGTGGCTCACGTCCTTAACCTGGTGGTGCAGCGGTTCTTGGGCAGGTACCCGGGCTTACAGGATGTCCTGAGGCAGGCCAGGAAAGTCTGTGTGCATTTCCGCAGATCTTATAATGCCAGTGCTCGCCTGGCTGAGCTGCAAAAGGAGTTGAACCTGCCCAAGAACCGCCTTATATGTGACATGCCCACCAGGTGGAACTCAACGTTGGCCATGCTGCAGCGGCTGCACATGCAGCAGAGGGCCATCAATGAGTACCTGTGCGACTACGGCACCAGGACAGGGTCAGGGGAGCTTGGTTTTTTTTCTCCACGCCAGTGGGGCATGATCAGGGATGCATGCACTGTCCTGGCACCATTTGAGGAGGCCACGAGGATGGTGAGCAGTGACAGTGCATGCATCAGTGACACTGTACCTCTTGTCCACCTGTTGGAGCACACGCTGCGTGGAATAATGGACAGGGCACTTGAGGCAGAACAGAGGCAGGAAGAGGAGGACTTCCTTGCCTCTCAAGGCCCCCTTTACCCAGACAGTGTTCCTTCTGTCCCACCCATCGCACAGGAAGAGGAAGAGGAGGAGGAGGAGGAGGAGGAGGAGGATTGTGTCAGCATGGAGGTGGAGGCTGGCACTCAGCATCATCAGCAGCAGTCTTTTAGGGATGATTTACAGTCCCAAGAAACCAGTGGACTTGTACGTGGCTGGGAGGAGGTGGCTGCGGATCATGTCGTCCTTAGTGACCCAGAGGACTCCGGAGCGAATGCCTCAGCAAACCTACGCTGCATGGCCTCCCTGATCCTGCAAAGTCTGCGGAAGGATCCTCGTATTCTTCGGATCAAGGAGAGGGACCATTACTGGCTGGCCACTCTCCTTGATCCACGGTACAAGGGTAAGGTTGCGGACCTTATGTTACCTTCGCAGAGGGAGCAGAGGATGAGACAACTCCGGGAGGCCTTGCAGAAAGGTCTGTGCAACGCGTTCCCAGAGACTGGGAGGTTACAAACTCCTGGTCCTGGACAACGAGTTGCTGAGGCTTCGGCCAGTCAAAGAAGGAGCGGTGGGGAAGGTGGCCGTCTGACCGATGCGTTCAGACAATTCTTTAGTCCGCAGCCCCAAAGTATGATCGGTTCCAGCAACCATCGCCAGCGTCTGATAAACATGGTGCAGGAATATCTAGGGGCAAGGTCAGACTTGGACACCTTCCCCACCGAAAATCCTCTGGCTTACTGGGTCTTGAGGATGGATCACTGGCCAGAGCTTGCACAGTATGCAATTGAGCTACTGGCCTGTCCTGCATTCAGCGTTCTTTCGGAACGCACATTCAGTGCTGCTGGAGGATTTGTCACGGATCACAGGGTGCGCCTGTCCACCGACTCGGTTGATCGACTGACTTTCATCAAGATGAACCAGTCTTGGATCACCACCAGCTACCACACACCTGATGCTGATATAACAGACTAATTGATTTTAACATGTCACATCCCTTCAAGACTGATGCTGATCCTGAGTGCCTGTGCTGTTATGTTGACTGGCTATCCTCCTCCTCCGAGTCCTCAATGATACGATTGATGATGATAGCTTGGAAGATCATTTTTGTTTATGGGTGCCGCCACCAGTGGCTAAGGCCCAATTTTTCAGCCCCTGTTTTACAGGGGCGTGTAATTACAATTTTTTTAGCAATAATTTGCCATAGGGCTCATTGCTGTGCTCCAAGTACAGTATCTGTGAGGGGTTGGAGTGTTGTGGCACCAGTGCCTAAGGCCCAATTTTTCAGCCCCTGTTTAACAGGGGCGTGTCATTACAATTTTTGAAGCAATACTTTGCAACAGGGCTCATTGCTGTGCTCCAAGTAACGTATCTGTGAGGGGTTGTAGTGTTGTGCCACCAGTGCCTAAGGGCCAATTTTTCAGCCCCTGTTCAACAGGGGCATGCAATTACAATTCTTGATCTAATAATTCACAGCAGGGCCCATTGCTGCACCCACCAAGAGTAACTCTGAGGGCTTACAGTGTTGTGGCAACGCCACCACCACCACCACCACCACGAAAGGCCCAATTTTTCAGCCCCTGTTCAAAAGGGGCATGTAATTACAATTCTTGATCTAATAATTCACAGCAGGGCCCATTCCTGCACCCACCAAGAGTAACTCTGAGGGCTTACAGTGTTGTGGCAACACCACCACCACCACCACCACCACGAAAGGCCCAATTTTTCAGCCCCTGTTCAACAGGGGCATGCAATTACAATTCTTGATCTAATAATTCACAGCAGGGCCCATTGCTGCACCCACCAAGAGTAACTGTCAGGGCTTACAGTGTTGTGGCACCAGCA
Organism: Rana muscosa; assembly: GCA_029206835.1. Lineage (NCBI taxonomy): Eukaryota > Metazoa > Chordata > Amphibia > Anura > Ranidae > Rana > Rana muscosa. The sequence continues at coordinate 46,924,913 of CM055117.1, read as the reverse complement.
CCACCATCAAAGGCCCAATTTTTACTACCACTGTTCAACAATTATATGTAATTAAAATTCCTGATATAATAGTTGACAGCAGGGCGTTCCAGCACCAACCAAGAGTAACTGTGAGTGCTTACAGTGTTGTGCCAACACCAACAACTAAGGGGCCTATTTCTGCAGAGTATATACGGCAGGTCCCTACTTTCAAACATCCAACTTACAAACGACTCCTACTTGCAAACGCAAGAAGACAACAGGAAGTGAGAGGAAATCTACCACTAGGAAGGAAAATTCTCTCCTGTAAGAATAAATATGGGAGAAAGGTGTCTCCTCTGTACTGATGCTTTATCAGCAATCCTTGTTTCAAGAAAAACACCACATTTCAAAAACAGTTGTCATTGGGACGGAAAGTGAGGTGAAATGTTCTGAACAGGGGCACAGACAGCAAAACAAATGTTACAGGGGTGATAACCCTTACCTATGTTTTCCAAAAAGTTTAAAAATAGATTTTTGGGCTGGAGCTACACTTCAACAATGTACCTGTTCAAAATTACAAACAGATTCTACATAAGAACAAACCTACAGTCCCTGTCTTGTATGCACCGCCTGTATACGGCTGTTCAGAGTATATAGGGCCTTTTTTATTTTATGTGCGGGGTTCCCCTTAATATCCATACAAGACCCAAAGGGGCTGGTAATGGGCTGGGGTAGGGGGGGGGGGGGTCATGGGGTAGCTATGCCATTTTTCTTAAAGATTTTCATCCATATTACCGGGACCAGACATTACATTAAAGCCGCAAGCAGTTTTAAATGGCTTTTTTTTCCTTTAGAAGTGTCATTTTGTGCAGGGACAGTTCTAAACACGGGAAACACGTGGCACTTCACAGGCATACTTTAGACACCCCCCAGGTACGATATTTAAAGGAATATTTGACTTTTTTTTTTTCACTTTATGCATCATTAAAATGACTGCTCCCGAAAAACGACCGTTTTTAAAACTTCTTTTTGCATTGATACATGTCCCTTGGTGCAGAACCCGGGTTCCCAAACCCTTTTTAGGACAATAACATGCATAATAGTTGTTATAATTAGCACTTTAGAATTCGAACGTTCGCATCCATTGTATTTAATAGGGTTCTAATGTTCGTACGAACTTTCGGTCCGTTCGCGGGTTCTGGTGCGAACCGAACCCGGGGGTGTTCGGCTCATCACTACTCGTCAGCTAGCTCTGATAGCTATTTAAACCGCATGGCTCAGATCTTCTGTGCCTTCGCCTTGGTCAACATAACCGGACTCTCTCTGCTGTGTTTTCCTGTTAAAGACTTTTGCTTGGCTGGCTTCCTGATCCTGTTTTCTGTACCCGACTTCGCTGATCTCTAGACTCCTGTTTCTCTGGCTTGTTCTGACTACCCATCCCGGTTACCGAACTCTGGTTATGTTTATAACATTTTACCATTTTATTAAATAGTGTGATTTTTACTGCACTTCTGTCTCTGTCTGATTCATGGTTCCTGACACAGAGAAAGGATTACGGAATCTGTGTCCTCAATCTTTTTCTCTGTCTCAAAAGTGAGACATCTGGGTCTGTTTAGACCCCTGATATTTCACCAAAGCCCTCCCTCCACTAGGCTGTTAAAAATTGTAAAAAATAAAATAGCAAAAATAATTTAATAATATTGTAAAAAAAAAACATGATTAGGGCTTATTCACATGGGTGGAGCCACCTATTACTCTATGGGGGCATAGCAGCTATAGGAACACAGCCCCAGGTTCTAATTTGACAAGTGTACAGGTGCAGGTGAGTGGCCCCAAATGCACACTGTCTGTGTTTGGGGCCGTAGACCGGCACCTACATAACAGGTAGGCTGTAGGGGACACCTGGGTTCAAGTGACGGCGGGTAAGAGCTGATCGGAGAGGAGCTGCTTAGAGTGGAGAGATGCATGTTCTGAATCATCTGAATTTTGATCAGTATATTTAAAGTATAACTAAAGGCAAAACATTTTTTTTGTTTTGCAGAGTGGAGAGGGTTTAGAATGCTTTTAAGTTTTTATTTCTGTCTGTGCCCCTGTTAAGGAGAGTCAACCTCTCTATTTATCCTGTTTAACACAATTATTGAAAGTGAAAGTTAGGTATGAGCTCCGGCGTATTCACAAAGCCCACGTGCAGAGCCTGCCAGGAAGTCGGCACTGCGCTAATCACAGGCAATGAGACATTTCCCAATCTCTGCAGCCACGCATCGGGACAATGTCTCACTGCCTGAGATTAGAGCAGCGCAGTGCCGACTTCCTGGCGGGCTCTGCACGTGGGCTTTGCAAACACGCCAGAGCTCATCCTTAGTGAAAGTAAAAGAAAAATCCACATTTTGGGTTGTCCCCAGAAAAGTAATAGAGGGAAAATCTTCCAATTGGGACACTAGTTTTGGTGACCTGGGGGGTCCCCAAGGAATTCCCTTAATTTGTAGGAATTTCCTCTCATTTCTTGTTTGGCTATGGGACAGGAAGTGAAGGGAAATCTCCCCAATGGGACACAGATGGCGAAAAAAAATAATCTGACATAGGTTATAACCTTCCCTTATGCCGCGTACACACGTTCGGAATTTCCGATGTATTTTCATCGGATATTCCGAACATGTGTGTAGCCCCTGCTCCCAATGAGTGTGCACTATATGTTAAATTATAGTTATCTGAGCAATAGTTTGGCTCAGAAGGATTGTGTTATAAATTGCACGGGGCGTGGCCTAACTCCGGACCGAGATGGATGCCTGATCCCTTTCCTCCGGCACAAAGGAGAAGCTAACTTGCGATTCAGGGCTAAATACACCCTAAACGAGTGGCAAAGTAAGTGCCCAAGGCTCCCCACACACCCGGGAATTGATGGAGCCTAATCAGCAGTCAGGCCCCATCATCCCTGCTATGTTCCGTGCGGCACAGGGAGAAGGCCTCAAAGCCGCGGCCTTGCCTAAGCCCCTCATCCCGCCCGGCGGCTCCAGCCCACTCGCGGACGGCTGAAACAGCGCTACTAACACAGCGTCTCCGCCAGCACAGCCATCCCATACCCTAAGCTTGGCAGACCTACAGGCAAACCTCCAGGCAATGGCAATGGACATAAAATAGTCTTTTGCAGCAGCCATTACAGAGATCAGGGCGGACATTCAGGGGATAGCAGTGAGGACTGGAGCAATGGAACAGGCCACAGCTCGTCACTCAGATGCCATAAAACAAATACAGAAAAATGCTGATTCCCATCTAACCTATTTGATTGAAATAAAGCGCCATTTGGAAGATTTAGACAATAGGGGGAGGCGCCATAATGTGAGAATTAGAGGGGTCCCAGAAATGCCTGAACAGATTCCGGTAGAACGCACAGCGGAAGCTATCTTCAATGATATACTGGACAGACCCCCTGACTCCCCCATTGAGTTTGAGAGGGTTCACAGAGCCCTCAGACCAAGAGGAAGAGATAACGAACCCCCTAGAGATATCATCTGTTGCCTGGTGAATTTTCCACTGAAAGAAGCTATTTTGAAAAAGGCGAGGGAAAAAAACAGAATAATATTCAACGGTAATGAAATTAAACTATATCAGGACCTTTCTAACATAACTTTGCAGCAACGCAGAGCACTGCGCCCTATCACAGAACAACTACGATCGAGAGGAATCCCCTATAGGTGGAAGTTTCCGTTCTGCCTTTCAGCTTCATGGAGGGGCCACACGGCATTACTTCGAACACCTGATGACTTACGATCATTCTGCGAATCCATGAACATCCCCAGGACTGAAGTTCCAGAGTGGTATGAATCATTTACGCTTAATGAACCATGAATTGCAGTTTCCAACAACCTCACTCCTAGAGCCCAGAGGCAGAGAGATCGACGCCGCAGATCACCGTCACCTCAGCACAGTAGGAGAGAAGATGTCCAAGGAGGACCAAGCAATTCTCCACCTAGACGCAGAGATCGCTTGGATCATCAGGATCGAATGGACACCTGAAAAAACTGTTTCGACTTCCTAAAAAAGAGCTCGGAGAAAATTGCCCCTGTGCGTTAACATAAATGTGAACACCACATGTCCTCTCTCACAACTAGTGATGAGCCGAACACCCCCGGGTTCGGTTCGCACCAGAACCCGCGAACGGACCGAAAGTTCGAACGAACATTAGAACCCTATTAAATACAATGGATGCGAACGTTCGAATTCTAAAGTGCTAATTATAACAACTATTATGCATGTTATTGTCCTAAAAAGGGTTTGGGAACCCGGGTTCTGCACCAGGGGACATGTATCAATGCAAAAAGAAGTTTTAAAAACGGTCGTTTTTCGGGAGCAGTCATTTTAATGATGCATAAAGTGAAAAAAAAAAAGTCAAATATTCCTTTAAATATCGTACCTGGGGGGTGTCTAAAGTATGCCTGTGAAGTGCCACGTGTTTCCCGTGTTTAGAACTGTCCCTGCACAAAATGACACTTCTAAAGGAAAAAAAAGCCATTTAAAACTGCTTGCGGCTTTAATGTAATGTCTGGTCCCGGTAATATGGATGAAATTCTTTAAGAAAAATGGCATAGCTACCCCATGACCCCCCCCCCTACCCCAGCCCATTACCAGCCCCTTTGGGTCTTGTATGGATATTAAGGGGAACCCCGCACATAAAATAAAAAAGGCCCTATATACTCTGAACAGCCCTATACAGGCGGTGCATACAAGACAGGGACTGTAGGTTTGTTCTTATGTAGAGTCTGTTTGTAATTTTGAACAGGTACATTGTTGAAGTGTAGCTCCAGACCAAAAATCTATTTTTAAACTTTTTGGAAAACATAGGTAAGGGTTATCACCCCTGTAACATTTGTTTTGCTGTCTGTGCCCCTGTTCAGAACATTTCACCTCACTTTCCGTCCCAATGACAACTGTTTTTGAAATGTGGTGTTTTTCTTGAAACAAGGATTGCTGATAAAGCATCAGTACAGAGGAGACACCTTTCTCCCATATTTATTCTTACAGGAGAGAATTTTCCTTCCTAGTGGTAGATTTCCTCTCACTTCCTGTTGTCTTCTTGCGTTTGCAAGTAGGAGTCGTTTGTAAGTTGGATGTTTGAAAGTAGGGACCTGCCGTATATACTCTGCAGAAATAGGCCCCTTAGTTGTTGGTGTTGGCACAACACTGTAAGCACTCACAGTTACTCTTGGTTGGTGCTGGAACGCCCTGCTGTCAACTATTATATCAGGAATTTTAATTACATATAATTGTTGAACAGTGGTAGTAAAAATTGGGCCTTTGATGGTGGTGCTGGTGCCACAACACTGTAAGCCCTGACAGTTACTCTTGGTGGGTGCAGCAATGGGCCCTGCTGTGAATTATTAGATCAAGAATTGTAATTACATGCCCCTGTTGAACAGGGGCTGAAAAATTGGGCCTTAGGCACTGGTGGCACAACACTGCAACCCCTCACAGATACTGTACTTGGAGCACAGCAATGAGCCCTGTTGCAAAGTATTGCTTCAAAAATTGTAATTACACGCCCCTGTTAAACAGGGGCTGAAAAATTGGGCGTTAGGCACTGGTGGCGGCACCCATAAACAAAAATGATCTTACAAGCTATCATCATCAATCGTATCATTGAGGACTCGGAGGAGGAGGATAGCCAGTCAACATAACAGCACAGGCACTCAGCATCAGCATCAGTCTTGAAGGGATGTGACATGTTAAAATCAATTAGTCTGTTATATCAGCATCAGGTGTGTGGTAGCTGGTGGTGATCCAAGACTGGTTCATCTTGATGAAAGTCAGTCGATCAACCGAGTCGGTGGACAGGCGCACCCTGTGATCCGTGACAAATCCTCCAGCAGCACTGAATGTGCGTTCCGAAAGAACGCTGGATGCAGGACAGGCCAGTAGCTCAATTGCATACTGTGCAAGCTCTGGCCAGTGATCCATCCTCAAGACCCAGTAAGCCAGAGGATTTTCGGTGGGGAAGGTGTCCAAGTCTGACCTTGCCCCTAGATATTCCTGCACCATGTTTATCAGACGCTGGCGATGGTTGCTGGAACCGATCATACTTTGGGGCTGCGGACTAAAGAATTGTCTGAACGCATCGGTCAGACGGCCACCTTCCCCACCGCTCCTTCTTTGACTGGCCGAAGCCTCAGCAACTCGTTGTCCAGGACCAGGAGTTTGCAACCTCCCAGTCTCTGGGAACGCGTTGCACAGACCTTTCTGCAAGGCCTCCCGGAGTTGTCTCATCCTCTGCTCCCTCTGCGACGGTAACATAAGGTCCGCAACCTTACCCTTGTACCGTGGATCAAGGAGAGTGGCCAGCCAGTAATGGTCCCTCTCCTTGATCCGAAGAATACGAGGATCCTTCCGCAGACTTTGCAGGATCAGGGAGGCCATGCAGCGTAGGTTTGCTGAGGCATTCGCTCCGGAGTCCTCTGGGTCACTAAGGACGACATGATCCGCAGCCACCTCCTCCCAGCCACGTACAAGTCCACTGGTTTCTTGGGACTGTAAATCATCCCTAAAAGACTGCTGCTGATGATGCTGAGTGCCAGCCTCCACCTCCATGCTGACACAATCCTCCTCCTCCTCCTCCTCCTCCTCCTCCTCCTCCTCCTCTTCCTGTGCGATGGGTGGGACAGAAGGAACACTGTCTGGGTAAAGGGGGCCTTGAGAGGCAAGGAAGTCCTCCTCTTCCTGCCTCTGTTCTGCCTCAAGTGCCCTGTCCATTATTCCACGCAGCGTGTGCTCCAACAGGTGGACAAGAGGTACAGTGTCACTGATGCATGCACTGTCACTGCTCACCATCCTCGTGGCCTCCTCAAATGGTGCCAGGACAGTGCATGCATCCCTGATCATGCCCCACTGGCGTGGAGAAAAAAAACCAAGCTCCCCTGACCCTGTCCTGGTGCCGTAGTCGCACAGGTACTCATTGATGGCCCTCTGCTGCGTGTGCAGCCGCTGCAGCATGGCCAACGTTGAGTTCCACCTGGTGGGCATGTCACATATAAGGCGGTTCTTGGGCAGGTTCAACTCCTTTTGCAGCTCAGCCAGGCGAGCACTGGCATTATAAGATCTGCGGAAATGCACACAGACTTTCCTGGCCTGCCTCAGGACATCCTGTAAGCCCGGGTACCTGCCCAAGAAGCGCTGCACCACCAGGTTAAGGACGTGAGCCACACAGGGCACATGGGTCAGTTGTCCCTGTCGGAGGGCGGAGAGGAGGTTGGTGCCATTGTCGCAAACCACCATTCCTGGCTTAAGCTGGCGTGGCGTCAACCACCTCTCGGCCTGGCCCTGCAGAGCAGACAGGACCTCTGCCCCAGTGTGGCTTCTGTCCCCCAAACACACCAGCGCAAGCACGGCATGGCATCTTTTTGCCTGCGTACTTGCGTAGCCCCGTGAACGGCTACGGAGCACCGCTGGTTCATAGGACAAACCACAGGAAGAGGCCATGGAGGAAGAAGAAGAGGAGGGGGTGGAGGAGAGAGGTGTGTCACAACCAGTAGTAGCATTTTGGAGGCGTGGCGGTGGGACAACCTCCAACACTACTGCACCTTGTCCTGAATCCTTCCCAGCTGCCAAAAGAGTGACCCAATGGGCCGTGAAAGAAAGGTAACGTCCCTGTCCATGCCTGCTGGACCATGAGTCAGCGGTAATATGCACCTTACCGCTGACCGCCCTGTCCAGCGAGGCCAAGACATTGCCTTCCACATGCCGGTAGAGAGCCGGAATAGCCTTCCGTGAGAAAAAGTGGCGTTTGGGAACCTGCCACTGAGGAACTGCACATTGCACAAACTCACGGAAGGGGGCCGAGTCTACCAACTGAAAAGGCAGCAGTTGAAGCGCTAGCAATTTAGCCAAGCTAGCATTCAACCGCTGGGCATGTGGATGGCTGGGAGTGAACTTCTTTCGACGGTCCAGCAGCTGGGGCAGGGAAATTTGCCTGCTAGAATCGGACGTCGGTGTACTGCTAGCAGAGTGGGCGCAAGTACTTGGCTGTGACACACCTAATTCTACACCTTCATTCCTCTCAGTGCATGTTTCAGAGAGGACTGAAGTTATAGTGGGGTTGGAGATCCCAGCTGATGCGGTGCAAGGAGAGGTCCGCTTTGTTCTTTGGTGTGGGTCTTTGAGGTAGGCTTGCCAACGAGCTGCATGGCAGGTCAACATATGTCTGGTCAGGCATGTGGTACCCAAGCGGCTGATGTTTTGGCCACGCGATATACGCTTGAGACATATGTTGCAAACAGCAGCTGTGCGATCTGATGCACTAGCCTCAAAAAAGGCCCACACCAAGGAACTTTTTGAATGACGGGCAGAGGCTGCGCCCTGCACAGGCGGAGCTCTGCGGTGTGATTCCGTCGGTGTACTGCCCTTACGCTGGCCACCAAAGGGCATCCTGCCTCGTTGGAGATGTGCCTCCTCCTCATCCTCCTCCTCCTCCTCTCTCCTATTAGGCACCCACGTGGAGTCAGTGACCTCATCATCCCCTCCCTCCTCATCACTGGAGCCAATCTGGCAGTATGCTGCAGCTGCTGGAACATGACTGCCAGATTGGTGTCCTTCTTGAGCATCCCCTCTGTCTGCTCTCACGCTACTGCCTTCCTCTAGCTGGGTTTCATCATCAGACCCTTCGAAACGCTGGGCATCCTCCTGGAGCATGTACCCAACACTGTGCTGAAACAGTTCGGGGGACTCCTCAGGAGGAGGACATGGTGGGTCTAGGGAAGGAGTGACTGATGATTTGTCTGACATTGATACCAGGGAAGACGACGCTTTGGCAGCTGCTTTTCCAGTACCCTGAGCCTGGGTGAGAGAGGATGAGGAGGAGGAGGAGGGCTTGGTCATCCACTCTACCAAGTCTTCGGCATTATGTGGCTCAACATGTCCAGCTGCCGAAAAGAAGGACAAGCGTGTCCCATGGCCATGTGCTGATGACAATGCACCGCGTCCACGACCAGCACTGTTGCCCCCAGACACAGAGCCTGCTTGCCCTCTTTTATTGCCTCCTGACTGTCTGCCTCTCCTTGTTTGCCTTCCAGACATTCTAATAGATGGCCTGCAGGGAGATGGGAAAAAAGCAATAAGGGCTACCTTCAGGTGTCCTTCTCTGTCCCTTGAAACAAGGACTTGCAGAGTGAAATAAACTGACACTCTCCCTACCTACAGTTTTCTGTCCCTAGAATAAATGTTTTTTTTAATCACAATATAGCACAAGGACAATTCAGTCACTGTCCTTCCAGGTCCCTGGAAACAAGGACTTGCAGAGTGAAATAAACTGACACTCTCCCTACCTACAGTTTTCTGTCCCTAGAATAAATGTTTTTTTTAAGCACAATATAGCACAAGGACAATTCACTCACTGTCCTTCCAGGTCCCTGGAAACAAGGACTTGCAGAGTGAAAGAAAAAAAACACTCTCCCTACCTACAGTTTTCTGTCCCTAGAAAAAATGTTTTTTTTAATCACAATATAACACAAGGACAATTCACTCACTGTCCTTCCAGGTCCCTGGAAACAAGGACTTGCAGAGTGAAATAAACTGACACTCTCCCTACCTACAGTTTTCTGTCCCTAGAATAAATGTTTTTTTTAAGCACAATATAGCACAAGGACAATTCAGTCACTGTCCTTCCAGGTCCCTGGAAACAAGGACTTGCAGAGTGAAAGAAACTGACACTCTCCCTACCTACAGTTTTCTGTCCCTAGAATAAATGTTTTTTTAAGCACAATATAGCACAAGGACAATTCACTCACTGTCCTTCCAGGTCCCTGGAAACAAGGACTTGCAGAGTGAAAGAAACTGACACTGTCCCTACCTACAGTTTTCTGTCCCTAGAATAAATGTTTTTTTTAAGCACACTATAGCACAAGGACAATTCAGTCACTGTCCTTCCAGGTCCCTGGAAACAAGGACTTGCAGAGTGAAATAAACTGACACTCTCCCTACCTACAGTTTTCTGTCCCTAGAATAAATGTTTTTTTTAATCACAATATAGCACAAGGACAATTCAGTCACTGTCCTTCCAGGTCCCTGGAAACAAGGACTTGCAGAGTGAAAGAAAAAAAACACTCTCCCTACCTACAGTTTTCTGTCCCTAGAAAAAATGTTTTTTTTAATCACAATATAACACAAGGACAATTCACTCACTGTCCTTCCAGGTCCCTGGAAACAAGGACTTGCAGAGTGAAATAAACTGACACTCTCCCTACCTACAGTTTTCTGTCCCTAGAATAAATGTTTTTTTTAAGCACAATATAGCACAAGGACAATTCAGTCACTGTCCTTCCAGGTCCCTGGAAACAAGGACTTGCAGAGTGAAAGAAACTGACACTCTCCCTACCTACAGTTTTCTGTCCCTAGAATAAATGTTTTTTTAAGCACAATATAGCACAAGGACAATTCACTCACTGTCCTTCCAGGTCCCTGGAAACAAGGACTTGCAGAGTGAAAGAAACTGACACTGTCCCTACCTACAGTTTTCTGTCCCTAGAATAAATGTTTTTTTTAAGCACACTATAGCACAAGGACAATTCAGTCACTGTCCTTCCAGGTCCCTGGAAACAAGGACTTGCAGAGTGAAATAAACTGACACTCTCCCTACCTACAGTTTTCTGTCCCTAGAATAAATGTTTTTTTTAATCACAATATAGCACAAGGACAATTCAGTCACTGTCCTTCCAGGTCCCTGGAAACAAGGACTTGCAGAGTGAAAGAAAAAAAACACTCTCCCTACCTACAGTTTTCTGTCCCTAGAAAAAATGTTTTTTTTAATCACAATATAACACAAGGACAATTCACTCACTGTCCTTCCAGGTCCCTGGAAACAAGGACTTGCAGAGTGAAAGAAACTGACACTGTCCCTACCTACAGTTTTCTGTCCCTAGAATAAATGTTTTTTTTAATCACAATATAGCACAAGGACAATTCAGTCACTGTCCTTCCAGGTCCCTGGAAACAAGGACTTGCAGAGTGAAATAAACTGACACTCTCCCTACCTACAGTTTTCTGTCCCTAGAATAAATGTTTTTTTTAATCACAATATAGCACAAGGACAATTCAGTCACTGTCCTTCCAGGTCCCTGGAAACAAGGACTTGCAGAGTGAAATAAACTGACACTCTCCCTACCTACAGTTTTCTGTCCCTAGAATAAATGTTTTTTTTAATCACAATATAGCACAAGGACAATTCAGTCACTGTCCTTCCAGGTCCCTGGAAACAAGGACTTGCAGAGTGAAATAAACTGACACTCTCCCTACCTACAGTTTTCTGTCCCTAGAATAAATGTTTTTTTTAATCACAATATAGCACAAGGACAATTCAGTCACTGTCCTTCCAGGTCCCTGGAAACAAGGACTTGCAGAGTGAAAGAAAAAAAACACTCTCCCTACCTACAGTTTTCTGTCCCTAGAAAAAATGTTTTTTTTAATCACAATATAACACAAGGACAATTCACTCACTGTCCTTCCAGGTCCCTGGAAACAAGGACTTGCAGAGTGAAATAAACTGACACTCTCCCTACCTACAGTTTTCTGTCCCTAGAATAAATGTTTTTTTTAAGCACAATATAGCACAAGGACAATTCAGTCACTGTCCTTCCAGGTCCCTGGAAACAAGGACTTGCAGAGTGAAAGAAACTGACACTCTCCCTACCTACAGTTTTCTGTCCCTAGAATAAATGTTTTTTTAAGCACAATATAGCACAAGGACAATTCACTCACTGTCCTTCCAGGTCCCTGGAAACAAGGACTTGCAGAGTGAAAGAAACTGACACTGTCCCTACCTACAGTTTTCTGTCCCTAGAATAAATGTTTTTTTTAAGCACACTATAGCACAAGGACAATTCAGTCACTGTCCTTCCAGGTCCCTGGAAACAAGGACTTGCAGAGTGAAATAAACTGACACTCTCCCTACCTACAGTTTTCTGTCCCTAGAATAAATGTTTTTTTTAATCACAATATAGCACAAGGACAATTCAGTCACTGTCCTTCCAGGTCCCTGGAAACAAGGACTTGCAGAGTGAAAGAAAAAAAACACTCTCCCTACCTACAGTTTTCTGTCCCTAGAAAAAATGTTTTTTTTAATCACAATATAACACAAGGACAATTCACTCACTGTCCTTCCAGGTCCCTGGAAACAAGGACTTGCAGAGTGAAAGAAACTGACACTGTCCCTACCTACAGTTTTCTGTCCCTAGAATAAATGTTTTTTTTAATCACAATATAGCACAAGGACAATTCAGTCACTGTCCTTCCAGGTCCCTGGAAACAAGGACTTGCAGAGTGAAAGAAACTGACACTGTCCCTACCTACAGTTTTCTGTCCCTAGAATAAATGTTTTTTTTAATCACAATATAGCACAAGGACAATTCAGTCACTGTCCTTCCAGGTCCCTGGAAACAAGGACTTGCAGAGTGAAATAAACTGACACTCTCCCTACCTACAGTTTTCTGTCCCTAGAATAAATGTTTTTTTTAATCACAATATAGCACAAGGACAATTCAGTCACTGTCCTTCCAGGTCCCTGGAAACAAGGACTTGCAGAGTGAAAGAAACTGACACTCTCCCTACCTACAGTTTTCTGTCCCTAGAATAAATGTTTTTTTAAGCACAATATAGCACAAGGACAATTGACTCACTGTCCTTCCAGGTCCCTGGAAACAAGGACTTGCAGAGTGAAAGAAACTGACACTGTCCCTACCTACAGTTTTCTGTCCCTAGAATAAATGTTTTTTTTAAGCACACTATAGCACAAGGACAATTCAGTCACTGTCCTTCCAGGTCCCTGGAAACAAGGACTTGCAGAGTGAAATAAACTGACACTCTCCCTACCTACAGTTTTCTGTCCCTAGAATAAATGTTTTTTTTAATCACAATATAGCACAAGGACAATTCAGTCACTGTCCTTCCAGGTCCCTGGAAACAAGGACTTGCAGAGTGAAAGAAACTGACACTCTCCCTACCTACAGTTTTCTGTCCCTAGAATAAATGTTTTTTTAAGCACAATATAGCACAAGGACAATTCAGTCACTGTCCTTCCAGGTCCCTGGAAACAAGGACTTGCAGAGTGAAATAAACTGACACTCTCCCTACCTACAGTTTTCTGTCCCTAGAATAAATGTTTTTTTTAATCACAATATAGCACAAGGACAATTCAGTCACTGTCCTTCCAGGTCCCTGGAAACAAGGACTTGCAGAGTGAAAGAAAAAAAACACTCTCCCTACCTACAGTTTTCTGTCCCTAGAAAAAATGTTTTTTTTAATCACAATATAACACAAGGACAATTCACTCACTGTCCTTCCAGGTCTCTGGAAACAAGGACTTGCAGAGTGAAAGAAACTGACACTGTCCCTACCTACAGTTTTCTGTCCCTAGAATAAATGTTTTTTTTAATCACAATATAGCACAAGGACAATTCAGTCACTGTCCTTCCAGGTCCCTGGAAACAAGGACTTGCAGAGTGAAATAAACTGACACTCTCCCTACCTACAGTTTTCTGTCCCTAGAATAAATGTTTTTTTTAATCACAATATAGCACAAGGACAATTCAGTCACTGTCCTTCCAGGTCCCTGGAAACAAGGACTTGCAGAGTGAAATAAACTGACACTCTCCCTACCTACAGTTTTCTGTCCCTAGAATAAATGTTTTTTTTAATCACAATATAGCACAAGGACAATTCAGTCACTGTCCTTCCAGGTCCCTGGAAACAAGGACTTGCAGAGTGAAATAAACTGACACTCTCCCTACCTACAGTTTTCTGTCCCTAGAATAAATGTTTTTTTTAATCACAATATAGCACAAGGACAATTCAGTCACTGTCCTTCCAGGTCCCTGGAAACAAGGACTTGCAGAGTGAAAGAAACTGACACTCTCCCTACCTACAGTTTTCTGTCCCTAGAATAAATGTTTTTTTAAGCACAATATAGCACAAGGACAATTGACTCACTGTCCTTCCAGGTCCCTGGAAACAAGGACTTGCAGAGTGAAAGAAACTGACACTGTCCCTACCTACAGTTTTCTGTCCCTAGAATAAATGTTTTTTTTAAGCACACTATAGCACAAGGACAATTCAGTCACTGTCCTTCCAGGTCCCTGGAAACAAGGACTTGCAGAGTGAAATAAACTGACACTCTCCCTACCTACAGTTTTCTGTCCCTAGAATAAATGTTTTTTTTAATCACAATATAGCACAAGGACAATTCAGTCACTGTCCTTCCAGGTCCCTGGAAACAAGGACTTGCAGAGTGAAAGAAACTGACACTCTCCCTACCTACAGTTTTCTGTCCCTAGAATAAATGTTTTTTTAAGCACAATATAGCACAAGGACAATTGACTCACTGTCCTTCCAGGTCCCTGGAAACAAGGACTTGCAGAGTGAAAGAAACTGACACTGTCCCTACCTACAGTTTTCTGTCCCTAGAATAAATGTTTTTTTTAAGCACACTATAGCACAAGCACAAAACACACTGACACTCTCCCTACCTATCCTTCTCTTTCCCTAAACTAAAGGAATCCAGGTTAAGCAAGAAAGAAATAACAGTCACTGTCCCTGCCTATGCTGCTCTATCCCTGCTCCGGAACACACTACACTAGGCCGCCGTGCTGGCGGCCTTTTATAGTGTGGGGCGTGTACTAAACACCCTCAGCAATAATTGGCCACAGGCATCCTGCCTGTGGCCAATCATTGCTCTCCTCGCTGCCGGCGCTGTGATTGGCCAAGCATGCGGGGTCACAGTGCATGCTTGGCCAATCACAGCGCCTGGATGACACTGCGATGGCGTAGTGCATTGTGGGCCGTTCGCGTCACTCGAATTTGGCGCGAACGGCCCAAATCGTTCGATCTTCGTCGAACGATCGAACAGCCGATGTTCGAGTCGAACGTATGTTCGACTCGAACACGAAGCTCATCCCTACTCACAACATACAGGTATGATCACATAAGATTGGACTTATCCCGACGTCTGTAAGTACTGATACCTTTATCCCACTTCACAAGAAGCTGTGACCTTATCATGGGGAAAACAATCAACATACTGTTGTCATTTCGAAACCGGTTGTTCCCTTTGATACAGAGTCATGAGGAACTACTATCATACGGTCTTCTTCTTGAGATCCGACCCATAAACCATACAAGACTGGATGTGACTCTTGATGCGGCTTGTAAGAACTACACAGCTTGATCACAGAACCGCTCACAACACAGATAAGTTTATGTCTGTTTACACAGGGTCTCTTTTTTGTTTTTTTTTGTGTTTAGTCTTTAGACCACGTTACCAGTTCTCGGTTATTTAGGGGATCCTTCCTCAACTATGGTCACGTTGCGAAGGAATGTAGCTAGCTTTTACTCTTCCCTTCTCTCGTGAAGAGATAAGGGAAGAAAGAAAAGGAGAGGGGAAAAAATTAATAAATAAATATATAGATAAAAAAAAAACGAAAAAATAGGGGAAACTACCTTACATATTCTTAGATACACCATTGTTAGGGAGGGCGGTGACCAACACCCTTTAAATCCTTCTGCAGAACAACTATAATGGATATCGTAAGAATTAGCCTCTCTTATTCCTAATTATTTAGAATGTTCAATACTCAGGTGTTTGGGGCGGAGGCACCCTCAATTCTAGATGTGCTCCTTGCACAAGTTAAACAATTTGTATGCGTCCTTGATTACCATGAAGTCTCGCATTCAACCCAGAACCCAACGGGAGACTCAAAACTGAATTTAATGATACCTTATAGATAACATGCATCAAAGAGCTGTACAAGTTGATTTACATATCAATTACTCTGTGTGTAAGAGTTTAATAGTTTTTCTTGGTGTTCTCCTATTGTTAACATGTTTTTCTTTCTCTTCAAGTGCACAATTTCATATGTGAAGCTCAGGAAGTAGATGCTTATCAAGCAATCTTTAATTTACCAACACAAAGGCTCCATCTAGTGGTGGTTTAACATTAATACCATCATAAAATCTTCCATTTAGATATAGGTTTTTACATCACAGAACTCAATGGGAATAGCTATTCCCCCATCTAAGTAACAACTTATAAATGCTAAGTAATTACATGGATTCCATCTAGATACCGCCCCATAGCTTACAACTTTAATGACTCCATCTCAACAATACTGATATACATTTACAAGCCATAACCTTATTCTCCCTCGGTGCGCTCATTAATTTTTGTTTAAAGCCCTGTACCATCCAATTATTCTATTTAGATAGCTTCTCCGGAGTGCTAGATCGCAAAGTAAAGAAAAAGGAAAAGAAAAAAAAAAAAAAGATAAAAAGAAAGAATAGTAGAACTCATCTCGTGACCCACTTGGACCACAAACCCGCACAAGGGACAGGAATTGACTATTTGTGAATTTTTGTCCCTTGAACTATCCGGCAATTCACAATTCGGGTAGACTAGCTGGTCTATTTCTGCCCTTTTCTCCCCCCCTCCTTTCCCCCCCTCCTCTCCCCTATACTAATTTTTCCTTGTCTTGCTGCCACTTTCCTTTGTGTTTTTCCCTTTTTCTCTCTGACAGAGAGAAGAGGGGAAGAAGAAAAAACGGACTGAACCAAGCATACTTCCAAACCCCTAAAGACAGACTATTAAGATAAGGAAAACGCACACAATACGAGATGTCTGCCAATACACAACAATCCACACCACTATCTATAAAGTTACTCTCTCTTAACGCTAAAGGTTTAAATATACCTGAAAAAAGAACTAAACTCTTAAATGAAGGCCGCAGACAAAAAGCAAACATTATCTTCATACAAGAAACTCACTTTAAGTCTGATAAAATCCCGAAATTACACGACAGGAGATATCCTACAGCATTCCACTCCACCAACCCAGAAGGGAAAACAAAGGGAGTTTCTATACTGATCTCTAACCAGACTCCTCTCCAGATACACGACACTTTGATAGACTCCAGTGGAAGATTCATAATCATAAAAGGGAAACTAGAAAATCACCCAATAACAATTGCAAACATATATGCTCCGAACTCGAGACAAGTACCTTTTTTTTCGTAAAATCAAAGAATTACTAATGACCTTTGCCTCAGGCATCTTAATCCTAGGAGGCGACTTCAACACTCCCATGAACCCACTTATAGATACCTCGAATGGAGCATCAAGCCTTCCGTACAGAGCACTGAAGCAAATTAAAACCCAGATAAAAGACTTAATGTTGCATGACGCCTGGAGAACCCTCTATCCTCAAACCAAGGACTATACTTTTTTTTTCCACTGTCCATCAGAAGTACTCTAGAATTGACTACTTTTTTTTAACACAACCTGATCTGCCCTACTTACAAAACTCAACGATTGAACCCATGACGATATCAGACCATCATCCAATCACCTTAACACTGACCTTCCCTGAGAAAAAAAACGTGACTAAAACCTGGAGACTCAACTCAGTCCTACTTAAAGACCCCGTAGATGTTCTTGAGTTTAAAGAAAAACTGCAAGACTATTTTTCAAGAAATGAAAATAACGAGACCTCGACCATCACTCAATGGAAGGCCCATAAATGTGTCATTAGGGGGGAATTTATCACAAAACTAGCTAAATTAAAGAAAGACCAACAATCCAAAATAAAAACCCTAGTGGACCAAATTCATAGATTAGAAATAACACATAAAAGAACAGTGGCGGTTTCTACACTTGAAGAACTAACTAAAGCAAGAACACTACTAGCAGAGGAACTGAACATTAAAATTAAAAGACAATACATACTGAGACGCAAGATCTTCTACGAACAGGGAAATAAAAGCGGGAAATTGCTTGCTAAAGCAGTCCAAAGTAAAAAAATTGCTTCTACAATACACCAAATAAGAGACAAACAAGGTAAGCCATTATCTTCAAACGAGGAAATAGCAAAACAGTTTGAAGAATACTACCAATCCCTATACAACATCCCACCCAACCCAAAGTGCCCCCCTAACTCAGATAAAAGGGCGAAACTCATCCAAGAATTTTTAGAGGAAAGGAAGGTGCGCCAAACTAAGTGCAGTATTAACGTTTTAATAACCATTAATAAAAACAGCCAAATGGCTACTCACAAATAGGAAGAAGTAATCAGGCATGTAGAGTGTAAATAGCATACAGGGTCCGGTGTCATCAACAGTCCGAGGGAAAGATGTAGGTCCCAGATGGAGAATAAGGCTGAAGGCTGAAGGCAGATGTAGTGTCAGCAATGGAAGTCCTGGGCGTAGAGATGCTGTATGTATGTTGTTATTCTTCCTGTAGTGGAGGAAGAGCCAGGACGATGCGCATCAGCGTGCGCTTCAGCGTGGAGCGCAGCGTGCCGTCGGACCGGAAGTGACCGGAAGTGACGTGGTAAGAAGAACGGACCAATAGGATCCGTCACGCTGATGCGCATCGTCCTGGCTCTTCCTCCACTACATGCCCACATCACAGTGATACCTAAAGAAGGCAAAGACAGAACACAGGTTACAAATTATAGACCCATATCCCTAATAAACGTAGATGTAAAGATATATGCTAAAATATATGCTAAAATACTAGCCAATAGATTGCTACCGCTACTAAACTCACTTATAGCACTAGATCAGGTGGGGTTCATCCCAGGTAGAGAGGGCGAGACAACACAACTAAAGCCTTAAATATAAGCCACTGGCTAACAACCAACAAAAAAAAAGGATTTTTCCTATCCTTGGACGCTGAAAAGGCATTCGATAGAGTGGCCTGGGACTTCATTGATGCAGTTTTGGAACACATAGGTATCTTGCCCCAAATGAGATCATATATTAAAGCATTGTACACCAATCCCACAGCACAAGTTAGAGTCAATGGCCACCTATCGAATGCCTTTAACTTACGCAACGGTACTAGACAGGGCTGTCCCTTATCCCCTCTTCTCTTTGTTCTAACTCTAGAACCACTGCTAAATAAAATTAGAACCAACCAAAACATCAAGGGGATAGAGATTCAAAAAAATACTTACAAAATCGCTGCGTTTGCCTACGACATGCTTCTCTTCCTCTCCGAACCCCATATCTCCATACCCAATTTACTACAGGACCTAGAGCATTACAACATGCTTTCCAACCTGAAAATCAATCACACAAAGTCGGTGGCCCTTAACATCTCGTTACCCCCTAGCTCAATAGATTTATGCAAATTAAATTTTCCATTTACATGGGCTAATCATAGTATAACCTATCTAGGGATTAAAATACCCTCAAACTTAGACGATCTCTTCAAACTAAACTACATACCTATACTTAAAGAAACACAGGATGACTTACAAAGATGGAATTCTCTAAATGTATCTTGGTTTGGGAGAGCATCCCTGATCAAGATGACAATCTTACCCAGATTCTTATATGTCATGCAGACCATACCCATCAATTTACCCTCTACTTTTTTCAACTCGTTCCGCAAAGCTTGCTCCACCTTTATCTGGAGAGGCAAACCTACAAGAATTACATTTTCCAGATTAAACCTGCCCAAGAACAAGGGTGGCATAGCGGTACCTGATTTGAAAAAATACCATCAAGCGACCCTATTGACACGAATAGTAGACTGGAATATACACCAAACAGTCAAAGACTGAGTATCACTAGAACAAATTCAGTTTTCCCAAGAGCTCGACACTTTGCCATGGACTCACCCTAAACACCATCCAAAATCTATCAAATCACATCCTCTTATAGGCCCCACATTAAGAATTTTCCTCAACACTTTCAAACCCTCCAATTCAACCCCTTGGCTAAGCCCCCTAACTCCAATGAGAAACAATACGGAGTTCCCCCCGGGACAGGAAAGGAATTTCTTAATACACAACTGGCCACATAAGAAAATGCTGACCAAACATTTCTTCAAAAATGGGAAAATATTACCTAGAGAAGAACTTAATAAAGCCATAGAACCATACCAAATCCCACACTGGAACTACATTCAAATCAGACATTTTCTAACTAGAAAAGAAACAGCTTTAGCATGGACAAAACCCCTTACGGAACTTGAGAAACTTTGTACGAAAAAAACCCACACAGACACATTTCAACACTTTACAACTCACTCTTTGGGGATCTGACGGACTTCTCCAGCTCGTCATGTCAGAACTGGGAAAAAGACCTAGATATCACTATAACTGAAAAAACCTGGGGAAAAATTTATATGCATGCTCACAAAGGCTCCCTAAATGTAGCCACACAAGAATGCGCTTACAAAATTATCACCAGATGGTACAGGACCCCTTCAATCTTGCATAAATTTTCACCACTAATCTCTGACCGCTGTTGGAGATGCAAACAAGATGAGGGCTCGATGCTCCATATATGGTGGAACTGCCAACTGATTCAAAAGTTCTGGAAAACAGTTCATAATATCATTACCACTATCACAGCAGAAAACATAAGTTATGACCCAGCACAATACCTACTACACCTAAACTCTTTCCCAAGAAAACAATATTTAAAGTCACTAACTATGTTCCTGATCAACGCAGCTCGCCAATGCATTCCATCACATTGGCGCACGACAACAGTGCCTTCCACAGCGGAATGGTTTAGGAGAATCAATAACACTGAAAGGATAGAGGAGCTCATAAGTATCTCTCAGGAAAGAATAACAAATTTCTCTGCAACATGGTATAACTGGACACTATTCAAAGAATCCCAGACATATAAAACTACCATTAAATAAGAACCAAAACCTCACTCTGAGGCCATAGGAAGATAGTTTGGAGAGGAGGATTAGACAAAAGTAAAAGTAAAGGGAAAAAAAAAAAATATATAAATAAATGAGTAAAAAACATATAAGTTTGTTCGGTCTCTTTGGACACCCCTCTCTTAGCAAGAGGATCTCTGTGCTGAACTGCTGTGTGCACAAGGCCTGAAGCCTGGGCCTTGTGCTCCTTTCCAAAGAGCCCCTCTGGCAGCCTAGCAGAACCTTAGAGACATCTTCTCATCCTTGCTGCAGTACACCAGAAGGATTGAAGACTTGGATGTCGGTGGATTCCTGTTCCTAGACGAATCGATGGAGGAAACGGACTTGGACTTGTCCGGGTGGTGAGAGCTGTTTAACCACTTAAGCCCCGGACCATTTCGGACCATTAGAACCAGGCCTGTTTTTGGGATTCGGCACTGCGCTGCTTTAACTGTAAATTGTGCGGACATGCAGTGTTGTACCCAAATGAAATTTGCGTCCTTTTCTTCCCACAAATAGAGCTTTCTTTTAATGGTATTTGATTGCCTCTGCGATTTTTATTTTTTGCGATATAAACAGAAAAAGACCAAAAATTTTGAAAAAAAATGATATTTTCTACTTTTTGTTATAAGAAAAATCGAATAAACTCAATTTTAGTCATACATTTAGGCCAAAATGTATTCAGCCACATGTCTTTGGTAAAAAAAATGTCAATAAGCGTATATTTATTGGTTTGCGCAAAAGTTATAGCGTTTACAAACTAGGGTACATTTTCTGAGGTGCTAAAATGGCAGGGCAGTACAAAACCCCCCCAAATGACCCCATTTTGGAAAGTAGACACCCCAAGGAAATTGCTGAGAGGCATGTTGAGCCCATTGAATATTTTTTTTTTGTCCCAAGTGATTGAATAATGACAAAAAAAAAATACAAAAAGTTGTCACTAAATGATATATTGCTCACACATGCCATGGTTATATGTGGAATTGCACCCCAAAATACATTCTGCTGCTTCTCCTGAGTACGGGGTTACCACATGTGTGGGACTTTTTAGGAGCCTAGCCACGTACGGGACCCCGGAAACCAAGCACCGCCTTCAGGATTTCTAAGGGCACAAATTTTTGATTTCACTCCTCACTACCTATCACAGTTTCGAAGGCCATAAAATGCCAAAATAGCACAAAACCCCCCCAAATGACCCCATTTTGGAAAGTAGACACCCCAAGCTATTTACTGAGAGGCATGTTCAGTCCATGGAATATTTTATATTTTGCCACAAGTTGCGGTATTATGACAAACTTTTTTTTTTTGCACAAAGTTGTCACTAAATGATATATTGCTCACACATGCCATGGGCATATGTGAAATTACACCCCAAAATACATTCTGCTGCTTCTCCTGAGTACGGGGATACCACATGTGTGGGACTTTTTGGGAGCCTAGCCGCGTACGGGACCCCAAAAACCAAGCACCGCCTTCAAGGTTTCTAAGGGCATAAATTTTTGATTTCACTCCTCACTACCTATCACAGTTTTGAAGGCCATAAAATGCCAAGATGGCACAAAACCCCCCCAAATGACCCCATTTTGGAAAGTAGACACCCCAAGCTATTTGCTGAGAGGCATGTTGACCCCATTGAATATTTTTTTTTTGTCCCAAATGATTGAATAATGACAAAAAGAAAAAAAAATGTACAAAAAGTTGTCACTAAATGATATATTGCTCACACATGCCATGGTTATATGTGGAATTGCACCCCAAAATACATTCTGCTGCTTTTCCTGAGTACGGGGATACCACATGTGTGGGACTTTTTGGGAGCCTAGCCGCGTACAGGGCCCCAAAAACCAAGCACCGCCTTCAGGATTTCTAAGGGCGTAAATTTTTGATTTCACTCCTCACTACCTATCACAGTTTCGAAGGCCATAAAATGCCAAAATAGCACAAAACCCCCCCAAATTACCCCATTTTGGAAAGTAGACACCCCAAGCTATTTGCTGAGAGGCATGTTGAGTCCATGGAATATTTTATATTTTGCCACAGGTTGCGGGAATATGACAAACTTTTTTTTTTTTTGCACAAAGTTGTCACTAAATGATATATTGCTCACACATGCCATGGGCATATGTGAAATTACACCCCAAAATACATTCTGCTGCTTCTCCTGAGTATGGGGATACCACATGTGTGGGACTTTTTGGGAGCCTAGCCGCGTACGGGACCCCAAAAACCAAGCACCGCCTTCAAGGTTTCTAAGGGCATAAACTTTTGATTTCGCTCCTCACTACCTATCACAGTTTTGAAGGCCATAAAATGCCAAGATGGCACAAACCCCCCCAAATGACCCCATTTTGGAAAGTAGACACCCCAAGCTATTTGCTGAGAGGCATGTTGAGCCCATTGAATATTTTTTTTTTGTCCCAAATGATTGAATAATGACAAAAAGAAAAAAAAAAATGTACAAAAAGTTGTCACTAAATGATATATTGCTCACACATGCCATGGTTATATGTGAAATTACACCCCAAAATACATTCTGCTGCTTCTCCTGAGTACGGGGATACCACATGTGTGGGACTTTTTGGGAGCCTAGCCGCGTACGGGACCCCAAAAACCAAGCACCGCCTTCAAGGTTTCTAAGGGCATAAATTTTTTATTTCACTCCTCACTACCTATCACAGTTTTGAAGGCCATAAAATGTCAAAATAGCCCAAAACCCCCACAAATGACCCCATTTTGGAAAGTAGACAACCCAAGCTATTTGCTGAGAGGCATGGTGAGTATTTTACAGCTCTCATTTGTTTTTGAAAATTAAGAAAGACATTTTTTTTTCTTTTTTTTTTCTTTTTTTACATTTTCAAAACTTTGTGACAAAAAGCGAGATCTGCAAAATACTCAACATACCTCTCAGCAAATAGCTTGGGGTGTCTACTTTCCAAAATGGGGTCATTTGGGGGGGTTTTGTGCCATCTGTGCATTCCATGGCCTCCGAAACTGTGATAGGCAGTGAGGAGTGAAATCAAAAATTTACACCCATAGAAATCCTGAAGGCGGTGCTTGGTTTTTGGGGTCCCGTACGCGACTAGGCTCCCAAAAAGTCCCACACATGTGGTATCCCCGTACTCAGGAGAAGCAACAGAATGTATTTTGGGGTGTAATTCCACATATGCCCATGGCATGTTTGAGCAATATATAATTTAGTGACAACTTTTTGTACATTTTTTTTTTTTTGGTCATTATTCAATCACTTGGGACAAAAAAAAAATATTCAATGGGCTCAACATGCCTCTCAGCAAATAGCTTGAGGTGTCTACTTTACAAAATGGGGTCATTTGGGGGGGTTTTGAACTGTCCTGGCATTTTATGCACAACATTAGGAAGCTTATGTCACACATCATCCACTCTTCTAACCACTTGAAGACAAAGCCCTTCTGACACTTTTTGTTTACATGAAAAAAAAAATTTTTTTGCAAGAAAATTATGTTGAACCCCCAAACATTATATATTTTTTTAAAGCAAAGGCCCTACAGATTAAAATAGTGGGTGTTGCATTTTTTTTTTCCACACAGTATTTGCGCAGCGATTTTTCAAACACATTTTTTGGGGGAAAAACACACTTTTTTTATTTTTAATGCACTAAAAAACACTATATTGCCCAAATGTTTGATGAAATAAAAAAGATGATCATAGGCCGAGTACATGGATACCAAACACGACATGCTTTAAAATTGCGCACAAACGCGCAGCGGCGACAAACTACATTCATTTTTAAGAGCATTTAAAAGCCTTTACAGGTTACCACGTTAGATTTACAGAGGAGGTCTACTGCTAAAATGACTGCCCTCGATCTGACCTTCGCGGTGATACCTCACATGCATGATGCAATTGCTGTTTACATATGACGCTAGACCGACGCTTGCGTTCGCCTTTGCGCAAGAGCAGGGGGGGACAGCGGTGCTTTTTTTTTTTTTATTATTTATTTGGCTTTTTTATTTTATTTTTAAACTGTGCCTTCCATATTTTATTTTTTTACCATTTTTATCGTTATCTCAGGGAATGTAAATATCCCCTATGATAGCAATAAGTAGTGACAGGTACTCTTTTTTTGAAAAAAATTGGGGGGTTAGACCCTAGATCTTTCCTCTGCCCTCAAAGCATCTGACCACACCAAGATCGGTGTGATAAAATGCTTTCCCAATTTCCCAATGGCGCTTTTTATATCCGGGGGGGGGGGACATTCCCTCCCACTGCTTGTAAAAGCAATCTAGAGGCTAAATATCTGCTAGAATTGCTTTTACATGAAAGCCGGCTGCTGGCTGAAAAGAATGATACCAAGATGATACCTAAACCCGCAGGCATCATTCTGGCATAAACATTCAAAGTCCAGCAACATACCAGTACGTTGCTGGTCCTTGTTGGACATGTATTGTAATCTTTTTTTTCATACAGCCCATTAGAATACCTCCCTTCATCCACCCACTTCTAATGATGGGCATATATGCCGAAGCATGGGGGCATCCTCCCGCAAAAAAGTTATGCCGCGTACACACGGTCAAGCCTTCGTCGGAATTTCGACCGTATGTACGCGGCATAAAAGGTTATGCCACGTACACACGGTCGGACTTTTCCACGGGCAAGCCTCCGTTGGAATTTCGACCGTATATACGCGGCATTAGGAGCAAAATCGCTCCTCCGCCCCTGCTGCCCCCATGCTTCGGCATATATGCTCTTTTTTTTAACTGTGGTGGTGAAATCACCTCCTACAGCGTTGGAGTCACGGCTTTATGTATCGTGGGAGCAAACGCTGTTGCTGTCAAGATAAATAGATCCGCGCTGCAACTGAATGGCGTACCTGCTAAGCAAATGGTGGTTAACATTAAAACAAAGTAACATTACAGTACAACAGTAAGACCTTACCATGCCATACCTGCAAAGCAAATACCAAAACAAAACCTAGTAAAAAATAAAAAAAATGTTTTAACGCAACCTGTGCCTAAAATATATATATGCCGAAGCATGGGGGCATCCTCCCGCAAAAAAGTTATGCCGCGTACACACGGTCGGAATTTTCCACGGGCAGGCCTCCGTCGGAATTTCGACCGTATGTACGCGGCATTAGGAGCAAAATCGCTCCTCCGCCCCTGCTGCCCCCATTCTTCGGCATATATGCTCTTTTTTTTAACTGTGGTGGTGAAATCACCTTCTACAGCACTGGAGTCACGGCTTTATGTATCGTGGGAGCAAACGCTGTTGCTGTCAAGATAAATAATTCCGCGCTGCAGTTGAATGGCGCACCTGAAAACAAAAAATTACATACCTGAAAAGCAAGCATGATAAAACATTGCAGAATAGAATACAGTAAAAAAGAGCAGAACAATAGAGAGAAAATAGAGAGAGAGAGAACAATAAAATGACAACTATTTTTGGTTTTTTTATTTTATATTTTTTTTGTGTTTTGTTTTTTACGTTTTTTTTTTCTTTTTTACACTTTTTTTTGTAACTTTACAACTGTAATGGTTCGGGTCTCTCAAAATGTAATGGCATCTTGGGAGACCCTGTGTAAGTGTGTCCTTGTCTGTGAAATGCTGTACCCTACGCTAAAACTTCACTTTTGAGTGGTAGCGTTCAAAACATTCACCTTGGCAAAGACCAGGCTTGTCAGGACAGAGTGGACAAAAACTACGGGTGTCACGCCTAAATCCACGCTTGCTACAGACACGACATCTTTTTTGGGGGTGGCTTTGGGTAGGGGTACTCGGGAGGACATACGAATAATGCCTCTCATGCAGCCGGCTTACTGCATTTGGTTGGGGATGGTGAGGTGCAGAACCGCCTGGATACAGGAGTTCTGTGACTATCTCATTCTGGAATTTTAGAAGAGATAACGTCCCGCCTGAAGCTCTGTATAGCACATGAGCGTTCAGCAAAGCCAATTGGAATAATGATAGAGACACTTTTTTGTACCAGCGTCTCGCCTTACGGTCAATTAGATACGGCGCCATCAACTGGTCGTTGAGGTCCACCCCTCCCATATTTTGGTTATATTCGTGGACACAGAGGGGTTTCTCCACAACACCAGTCGCCGTACGAATTTGGACTGTCGTGTCTGCATGAAGGGAGGTAAGAAGGAAAACATTCTTATTGTCCCTCCACTTCATAGCGAGCAAGTTATTACACTTCAAGCAGGCTCTCTCCCCCAGCCTAAGACGGGCATCTACAAGCCGCTGGGGAAAGCCCCGGCGATTAGGTCGCACGGTGCCACATGCTCCAATCTGATGATCAAACAAGTGACTAAACAGTGGCACGCTCGTGTAATAATTGTCCACATACAAGTGGTACCCCTTTCCGAATAAGGGTGACACCAAGTTCCACACTATCTTGCCAGCGCTCCCTATGTAATCCGGGCAGTTGACCGACTCAATCTGACTATCTTTTCCCTCATAAACCGTAAAGTTCACTACATAGCCTGTTGCCCTGTCACAGAACTTGTAGAGCTTGACCCCGTATCTGGCACGCTTGCTGGGAAGGTACTGCTTGAAAGACAAGCGGCCAGAAAATTTAATCAGGGACTCATCAACGCAGACAACTTGATCGGGAGTAAACAAGGCTGCAAAACGTTCGTTGAAGTGGTTTATGAGGGGCCGAATTTTATAGAGCCGGTCGTATTCAGGGTCCCCACGTGGACGACAAAGTTCATTGTCGTTGAAGTGCATGAACCGCAAAATCTGCTCGTATCGTGCCCTGGACATGGAGGCAGAGAACACGGGCATGTGGTCAATTGGGTGCGTGGACCAATAAGCACGCAATGAGGGAAATTTATGTGTGCCCATGTTGAGGGAAAGGCCCAGAAAGGTCTTAAATTCGGAAACCGTAATTGGTTTCCAATTTCTGGCAATTTTAGGCAACTGGGGGTTAGCGGCGATAAATTGACCAGCATATAAATTACTCTGGTCCACAATAGATCTATAGAGATCTTCCGTGAAAAACAGCGAATAAAAATCAATTGGAATAAAATCAGCTGTTTCCACCTGAATACTGGGTTGGGCAGTGAATGGGGGAAGTACGGGTTCTGCAGAAGTGGTGGGGACCCAATCAGGATAGGCGAATTCTGCAGGAAGGGCAGTATGGGCACGACGGGCCTGCCTTTGTCTTCTTGGTGGCAGCGGGACACTACTTGTGCTTGCCACCTCGCCAGCTTGAACTGCACTTATGGGACTCGCCACGTCACCAAGTGTTATTGCAGTGCTGGATGTACGTCCAGGCTGTACTAGGCCGCTGGTGCTTGCCAGTTCACCAGAAGGAATAGCGGCGCTAGTACTACTCTGCTCCATGATACGAGAGACCTGCGGTTCTTGCTCCTCAACAACCTCAGAAGATCGGGATCGGGTACACCTGACCTTAGCAGGGACCTCAACTTCGTCGTCAGAGCTATCTGACGTGGGGCCGCTGACGTCACTGTCTTCTACGGGAAGATATTCTGAGCCTGAATCTGACAGATACGTGACCTCCTCTTCACTATCTGTCATGCTCAGAATCTCGTAGGCCTCTTTACTAGTGTACCTTCGTCTTGCCATTTTGGGCTCTAAATTTAGGGGTACACTAGTAAGATTCACAGGAAAAAAAGCACCTGACTGTCGTCAGCAAATATATCAAACGCTACAAAAAAACTGTTAGCGATCGCAGGGATCAGGCCTGTCTCTGCGAACGCTGCAGTTATGTGTGTTGTGTTTGGTAAGTGACAGTGATCGATCGATACTGCACTTGGGTGGGCTGGGCTGGGCTGGGCTGGGCGGAGGGGCTAAACGCAGGCGCTAGCAGGTATCTGGGCTGATCCCGCTAACACTGCGTTTTTGGGAACCCTAAACCGCTGGGGATGCTAGTATAGATCTGATCAGATACTATACCATTAAGGGGGGTGTATGCTTTGCGCGTGGGTGTTAGCGTTACTGGCACTAACCTAACACTGCCTGGGGCGACGCAGACCCTCTCTGGCGCTAAAACCTAATTGATCTCACCCGCCGGGCGATCAGGGGGGTTAAACCTTTATTGGGTTATATACGGCGGGTGCCCTGATGCTATAAAAAGCAATCTAATCAACCAGCGTCACCCGTAACCTTTATATGGTGATCACTGGTGAAAGGGTTAACTAGGGGCAATCAGGGGGTTAAAACCTTTATTAGGTTAAATATGGGGGTACCCGACGCTATATAAAAACCTGACGGGTAACCTAAATAACTAAATAACTTACTGGCTAACCAGTGACACCAGTGACGCTTATACGGCGATCACTGGTGAAAGGGTTAACTCTAGGGGCAATCAGGGGGTTAAAATAATATATGGGGGTACCTGACACTAATAAAAACCTGCGGCGAACCTAAAAAAAAATAACTGCCTATCTAAAACACCAGCGACACGAATACAGCGATCGGAAAAACAATCGCTTAGTGACGCTGAAGTTAGGGGGTGAAAGGGTTACCTGGGGGGTGATCAAGGGGTTAAACCTTTATTAGGGGGGGTTAGGGGGCTACCCTGGACCTAAAGGGGCCTAATCCTAACTGCCCTGCAACTTTTTACAATCACAGATGACACTAAATGCAGTGATCAGTAAAATAAATGATCACTGCAATCAGTGACACTGTGATTGGGGGCTTTGGGGTGACCTGGGGGTGATCTGGGGGTGACTGGGGGGTGATTTGTGTGCCTATGTGTACCTACGTGTCAGTGGACTGTTGGAGCACTAACCTCTGTCTTCTCTCCTCGGCGCCGGGAACGAAAAGACCGCGGCGAGGGAGATGACATCACTTCCTCCAGCCTGTGTTTACATTTCAGGCAGGAGGAAGCATTTTCATTGGCCGGGAGCGATCGCGAGGGGGGGGCGGAATCGAGCGGCCGCCCCCTCATGCCTGATCGCTCCCGAACACTTAACGGCCGCTCACTGCAGTGAAGGGGGGTCCGGATGGACCCCCCAACTGCACAAAGGCGATCACGTAGATCTACATGATTCTGCCTGTCGGTGCCATTCTGCCGACGTAAATCGGCGGTGGGCGGTCGTTAAGTGGTTAAAGACAGATACTTTATCTTTACTATTCGTTGGGATTACAAAGTTGTTCTTCAAGTGCACCACCGAAAGATTGCTAGCGAATATTGTTTCACTGAACTTCCATTTAGATCAGTCAGGCCTGACTGCATAGGTAGACATTGCTGGGTGTTAGTCTACCCATGAGGGGAAGTAGCTGTAAAAGGGCAGCGCTAGAGTTGCATAGCAATACTTAATTATTCTGATTACTCTGTTTATCTTTATTACTGTTTATTGCAGGGATCTGCAACTTGTTATACTGTTGTTTATTACTTGCCCATTAGCCTCAGTAAAATATCTGGGTCAAGTACATTGGTGTCAGTTTCACTTACTTTAATAGAAGTTTTAAAGTATATCACTGTGTGTGTTTGCCATAGGACTGCGTCACCTAGAGTTGCGGTCACGCGGTCCTATCTCCCCTTACTAGCTGTGCCAGTAGGGGGTTGAGCATATTGCCGGGGGTTGGCGGAGCTGTCTTCAGGGCCCAACTAAATCTGCGGCCTTCTTAGTTGGAGGTATCGCTACACGTGGGGGCTCGTCCGGGATCCTGATACAGCAGGTGAATGCCAGAAGTGCCGGCATGGACCCCATCAAAGTAGTCCAATGGTGCGAAGCAGAAGGGACACTCTCAGAAGCGAGCATGGCCATTGAACTTCCAGGGAGTGACTGGAGAGAGAAACAAATTAAAGAGGTGGTACAAATATTGTCCCCGGATAGAAAGGCTTACGTGGTCGCAATGAGACCAGACTCAAGGACCAACTGCACCTATGCACTGATAGAGTGGGGACAGGATGTCCCTGAAAACTTCCACGGTGCCAGTATAAAATTGTCCGAAAAGACTGAGTTCCACCTGACACATCCCAGTCAGAAGCAGTTAGAACCCTTGGACAGGAAAGCAGGGGCTGCTGTTAAATCGCAGGCAGAGCAACAGCTGATTGATCTGAAACGACAGTACCGTGACATACAAGAGAGGTTTCAGGAGACTTCCAGTATGATAGCTGAACGCATTAAGGAGTTACGCGTCGCTCCTGAGGATCAGAAAGATGGTCAGATAAAGCCCAAACCTGGGAAGGTACCGAAGAAACAAGCTCAGGGTCGCCTGCAGGAAGTAACCATCCGGAAGGATTTCCGCATTGATGGCCAGATAGGAGAAAGAGGGCAGAAGGACAAACTGTCCTACACCAACCTCCTACACCAAATAGAGTTGGGGTTACAGAAAGGATATCAGGAATCTGAAATTAGAGAGGCTGTAATCCATGCCATCAGCCCAGGTTCAAGTGTCAGGGGCATGTTAGAGAGGAAGGGTGGATTGACCCTGAACCAGCTAAAGAGGATACTGAAAAGCTATTATGAGGAGGAACATGCCGCCGAGCTATTTCATCGACTGATAAATATGACCCAGGAGAGTGGAGAGACTCCTCAGAACTTCCTATTCTGGGCTATTGAGCTCAAGGACCGCCTGTTGTCCACATCCAAGGATGAAGGAAATGGGGAGCATTTTGGAGTCGAGCTAGTCCAAAAGAAATTCCGGAGATCTGTGACTACGGGAT
The DNA here is from genome assembly GCA_029206835.1 of Rana muscosa. Classification (NCBI taxonomy): domain Eukaryota; kingdom Metazoa; phylum Chordata; class Amphibia; order Anura; family Ranidae; genus Rana; species Rana muscosa. Next base: position 46,893,644 of record CM055117.1, on the reverse strand, counting down.
TGAGGAGTGACTACATCAAGCTACAGCTGTAGCAGCATTTGGAAGATCCCTCAACTCCGGATGAGGTCCTCATTGAGAAAATGAATGAAGCAGATAAGATGGAGATTGAGAAGGACCAAAAACAGAGGAAATTTCAATCTCCTAGCACCACAAGTGCCAAAGTACAACAGATAGATGTCCCTTCAGACACTCGGGAGCTTAGTGTACTGGCAGCAAGCACTGAACAGGGATCATGGTCTTCACCTATTCACCACTTCCCCACAAGTCAGACTGGATTGGAGGAGCTGTTCCAGACCCAGAAAGAAATACTAGAGATGATGACGATGTTGATGACTCGTCTGGTGAAACCCCAGACAGAAGAGGTCTCACCACTCATGGCACCAAAGACCCCTACCACTAACCGCTCTATGAAACCAATACAGAGAGCCTGCTTCAAATGTGGAGGAAAAGGACATCTCAGGTGAGTATGCCCAAGCCTGGTAGTTGAGGAAAAGTCCAAACAGCTGGCGGGAAACTTCAGCGGGCCCCGGTGAAGGAGCCGACCGGGTGCCCATCATTTTCAGTGAGTTCCAAACTGAATGAGAAGCTAAGGAAGAGAAAAGACAAAACTCCTCAGAGGAACTATAGTATCCCTCAGCAGGGGTACACCCCAAAGAGAGAGGGCCAGACCCCTCAGAAGAGGCACAGCATTCCCCAAAGGGAATGCACACCTAAGAAAAACTAAAGTATCCCTCAGCAGGTCTGTACGCCCATTAAAAGGAGGGAAATCGATGCATAGCAGGCCCAAGAAAGACTAAAGTCAAAAGGGAGATGGACGAGAGAGAGTCCGAAGGGAAAGGACCAGAAGAAGGCGACTCCTGCCAGGCCATATCCGGAGAAGCTGGTAGGCCCATCTCCTGTAGTGCCCATTCAAGTGGAGGGAGTTTACACCAGAGCCATCTTGGATACTGGGGCACAAGTGACCCTACTATGCCGGGATTTCTACGATAAGCACTTGAGTCATCTGCCCATCCAGAACATAGAGGAGCTGGAAATATGGGGAATTGGAACCCAGAGCTTCCCCTATGATGGCTATCTGCCCATCCGGATGACCTTTGACCCATCTGTGGCTGGGAAGGCCGAAGTGTTTGACACCCTGGCAGTTGTGTGCCCTCGGCCGCCAGGAGCCAACAAGAGCTCCCTTATAATAGGGACGAACACGGACCTGGTCCGAAGACTCCTGACCCCTTTAGTGGAAGAGAAGGGGCAAGCAGCCACCAAGATCCATCCCATGCTGAGAACGGCTTACCAAAGGCTGGTCCTAGAGCAGAAGACCCCGGTGGAGGGGATAGGGAAGGTGTGGAGACTTGGAAGAGGAGGGGTAGTGTTGCAGCCTGGCGAAGTAACCTGTCTCAGAGCCACTGTGAAGCTTACTTGGGAGCAGCCTGGACCCTTTGTCGTGCTGGAGTCCGACCCAAAAGGAGAGTCCTCAGGTCTGGAAGTGATACCAGAAGTGATTCCGCTGAAGGTTCTGAAGAAGGCCCATTGTAGAGTTCCAGTGAGTGTTAGAAACACTACCAGAGGCCCCATGGAAATCCCTGCCAGAATGCTGCTGGGCCAGGTGAGCCCTGCTGCCCTGGTTACCCTGTCAGAAGTAAAGGGGACGGGTGAAAGAGGAGATCTTTGGGAGAAGCTGTCCATGGAGAACTTGAATCTATCCAGGGTTTGGAAAGAGAGAGCCAAGGCCCAGTTGACTAGATGGGAGAAGATATTCTCCAGAGATGAGTTCGATGTGGGGTGTGCAAGGAGTGCCACCCATCGGATCCGCCTCCAGGAAGACAAGCCCTTCTGAGAGAGAGTCAGGCGGGTCCCACTAGCAGATCTGGAGGATCTAAGGGAACAACTTGCAGAACTCAAGAGGACTGGTGTGATACGGGAGTCCAGGAGCCCCTACGCCTCTCCCATAGTGGTGGTCAGAAAGAAGAATGGGTCATTGAGGCTCTGTATAGACTACAGGACTCAACAGAAAAACCATCCCCGACCAATACACCACTCCGAGGATAGAGGATGCCCTACAGAGCCTCTCTGGAGCCAAATGGTTCAGCGTTATGGACCTCAAGAGCGGGTACTATCAGATCCCTATGCATCCAGAAGACAAGGAGAAGACAGCTTTCATAACCCCAGTGGGGTTCTTTGAATTCAATCGGATGCCCCAAGGTCTGTCTGGAGCCCCAGCTACTTTCCAACGTCTTATGGAGAAGACTGTAGGAGACATGAACCTTATTGAAGTCCTTGTATACCTGGACAATGTCATTGTCTTTGGGAGAACCTTGGAAGAACACGAAGAGAGGCTGGAAAAAGTGTTGAGAAGACTAAGTGAGGAAGGACTCAAGCTTTCGCCTGAGAAGTGTCGGTTCTACCAGTCTTCTGTGAACTATCTGGGGCACATAGTGTCTGAAGAGGGGGTGGCCACAGACCCTGAGAAATTGGAGGCAGTTACCTCCTGGCCACGACCCACCACAGTAACAGAACTCAGATCCTTCTTGGGGTTCTGCTCCTATTACAGGAGGTTTGTGGAAGGATTCGCCCGAATTGCTAGACCATTGAATGAACTACTCAAGACCGAGGGGGAAGAGGACGACTCAGGGCCCAGGAAGCCGGGAAAGTCAGTCAGAGATCAGTGGAACCAGAAGTGTGAAGAGGCCTTCCAGGCATTAAAGGAGAGCCTAACCACTGCCCCGGTCTTGGCCTACGCAGACCCAACCAAACCCTATGAACTGCACGTGGATGCTAGTCATGACGGTCTGGGAGGAGTACTTTACCAAGAACACGAAGGGCAACTGCGGCCTGTTGCCTACGTGAGTAGGAGCCTGAACCCCTCGGAGAAGAACTACTCCACCCACAAGCTGGAGTTCCTGGCCCTTAAGTGGGCGGTAGTAGACAAACTCAAAGACTACCTATATGGGGCGGAGTTCACTGTGAAGACCGACAACAACCCCCTTACCTACCTTTTCACCACGGCCAAGCTGGACGCCACTGGACACAGGTGGCTGGCCGCACTTTCTGGATTCAACTTCAGCCTAAAGTATAGGCCAGGGACTGGGAATCGAGATGCAGACGCTCTGTCCAGGAGATCTCATTCTCTCACCAGTGACGTAGAAGATTGGACCCAAGTGGCACCGGACGGGGTGCGGGCCCTTTGTCAAGGAGCTGAATTCCAAGCTCGAGGAGGTTCCAGAGCAGAGGAAATAGGAGTTACCATGGTGGGAGTCCCCAAACACTACTGTGGAGTAGCTCAACTGGGAGAGGACAACCTGCCAAGACTGTCCAAGAAGGAGTTGAGGTGTGACCAATTGGAAGACCCCATGGGGAGATTGGTCCTGGAGGCCCTGGAGAATCAGGATCCAAACAGACTCATGCGTCAACCTTCAAAAGAAGCTCGCCTGCTGAGGAAAGAGTGGGACAGGTTGCAGTTACATCAGGGAGTGGTCTACCGAAGGGGCCCCTCTGATGACTCAGAAGATAAATGGCAGCTGTTTCTGCCAGAAAAGCACCGAGAGACTGTTCTAGTCGCCATGCATGACAATCATGGCCACCTAGGAGCTGAAAGGACCTTCCAACTTGTCAGAAGTCGGTTCTATTGGCCCTGCATGAGGGCAGAGGTAGAAGAGTACTGCCACTCATGTGCCCGATGCATCCAGAGGAAGACTTTGCCCCATCAAGCTGCCCCAATGGGCCATCTACAAAGTCAAGGCCCAATGGATCTGGTATGCATTGATTTTCTCTGCCTCGAACCCGACCTGAGTGGACTAGGAAATGTTCTGGTGATAACCGACCATTTCACCCGGTATGCCCAGGCTTTCCCGACCAAAGACCAGAAGGCCTCCACCGTAGCCAAGGTACTTATGGAGAAGTACTTTGTCCATTATGGGCTGCCACAGCGACTCCATTCAGATCAAGGGAGGGACTTCGAGAGTAAACTGATCCGGAAGCTCCTGGATTCTTTGGGAATCAAGAAGACTCGAACTACACCTTACCATCCACAGGGAGATGCTCAGCCGGAAAGGTTCAACCGAACCTTGCTCAACATGTTGGGGACTCTGGAAAGTGAGAAAAAGCAACATTGGAGCAAACACATAGCAGCCACAGTACATGCTTACAACTGCACCATCAGTGATGCTACAGGCTACTCCCCATATCGACTCATGTTTGGAAGAGAGGCGAGACTACCTGTGGACCTGGCCTTTGGCACCTCTCTGGACCATTCCTCAGTCACATCCCACAAAGGGTACGTGGACAGGCTCAGACAAAGCCTGAAAGTAGCTTATGAGCAAGCTCAAGCAGCTTCCGACCAAAGGGGGGCTAGAAATAAGAGAAACTTCGACTTGAAGGTCCGGGTGCAAGACCTACAGCCTGGGGATTGAGTGCTGTTACGCAACCTGGGGATCCCTGGGAAGCACAAACTTGCAGACAGATGGAGATCTGAACCTTATGTCATCTGTAGGAAGTTGCCGGGCCTACCTGTCTATAAGTTGAAATCAGAAGGAAAGGTAGGCCCACTGAAGACGTGGCATCGGAATCACCTGCTCCCACTTGCTGAGGCAGTTAGAATACCTCCTGCGGGAGACTCCCCTGAACCGGCCTCTATCCTGGATACTCCTAGGCCGAACACTCGGTCGCAGACCTCCCGAGCTGAAGATGGAGAGGCCTCTCAACTTAGTGAAAATGAAGAAGGAGAACTTGATTGGCTGTGGCCTTCCCCAACTCCAGAAACTTCTAATATTGATCTTCCAGCCACTGAAGACACTCAAGATGGAACACTGAACCCAGAAGCCACAGAGTTTATCCCTTCTAGTCCTTCAGCAGAATACTGGGAAGATGCCCAGGATGGTTGTTCAGAGGAAGAGGAGCCTGAGGCGCCAGAGCCAGAAATCCCAAGAGAGCAAAGGGCTCGAAGAGTCATCCGGCCTCCTAAGAAGCTGACCTACCCACAAATGGGGAACAGTTCGGAAGACTCTGTAGTCACTGCTAGAAGGAATGCTGAGAATCCGGATCCTTCCACTGTCCATTTAGTGGAGGGCAACCCCAGCTCACTCTCTGGCACAGGTAGACAGGTCGCCCCCACTGAAGCGACCTGTAGACAGGACAGCTCCCCATCCTATGATGATTGGTGGGAGGCTCCTCTGTCAATCCTATGCAACCGCATTGAATCTAAAATGTTTTGCAGATCTAAAAATGTTAGATGTCTTTGGGGACCAAAGATTTAAAGTGGGGGGAGACAGAGAGACAAGAAGTTCCAGGTGAGAGGTGAGTCGGGAGGAAGTAAAGAGACATTACTGGAAGTGAAAGCAGAGGAGAGAGAGAGACTACATCTCCCAGTACATCTTGCAGCACCCAGGGTACATTGCTCCGGAACAGAGACTGCTGGGGCAGACTTTATAAAGGGGAGGTGGAGTTTGTTCGGTCTCTTTGGACACCCCTCTCTTAGCAAGAGGATCTCTGTGCTGAACTGCTGTGTGCACAAGGCCTGAAGCCTGGGCCTTGTGCTCCTTTCCAAAGAGCTCCTCTGCCAGCCTAGCAGAACCTTAGAGACATCTTCTCATCCTTGCTGCAGTACACCAGAAGGATTGAAGACTTGGATGTCGGTGGATTCCTGTTCCTAGACGAATCGATGGAGGAAACGGACTTGGACTTGTCCGGGTGGTGAGAGCTGTTTAAAGACAGATACTTTATCTTTACTATTCGTTGGGATTACAAAGTTGTTCTTCAAGTGCACCACCGAAAGATTGCTAGCGAATATTGTTTCACTAAACTTCCATTTAGATCAGTCAGGCCTGACTGCATAGGTAGACATTGCTGGGTGTTAGTCTACCCATGAGGGGAAGTAGCTGTAAAAGGGCAGCGCTAGAGTTGCATAGCAATACTTAATTATTCTGATTACTCTGTTTATCTTTATTACTGTTTATTGCAGGGATCTGCAACTTGTTATACTGTTGTTTATTACTTGCCCATTAGCCTCAGTAAAATATCTGGGTCAAGTACATTGGTGTCAGTTTCACTTACTTTAATAGAAGTTTTAAAGTATATCACTGTGTGTGTTTGCCATAGGACTGTGTCACCTAGAGTTGCGGTCACGCGGTCCTATCTCCCCTTACTAGCTGTGCCAGTGGGGGGTTGAGCAGATTGCCGGGGGTTGGCGGAGCTGTCTTCAGGGCCCAACTAAATCTGCGGCCTTCTTAGTTGGAGGTATCGCTACATACTGTATTATTTTACTGTTCCTTTGTCACTCTCTTGTTCACCTAATAAAACTTTATGGAAAAAAATAAATAATAAATTGCACTCTGTTTCAGTTCAGCTGGTTGTGTGATTTCCCTCCTGACAGTGGGTGTCACTGGCACCGCTGGTCAGGATTGGAAAGGCTACAGGCTGGACGTATTGGGTACCTCTTTCCTAGCAAGCAGCCCAGGGGGCGTGGTGAACCCGCTGTGCATGTTGAGAGGGGGTATTTAAGTGACAGACGCCATTAGGGCAAAAAGAGATTTTGGGGTCGTGTCTTCGGTCCCCACCTGAGGGCCCTCATGGCCTCAGGGAAGTGTTGGCAGTTTCCGCCTCGGGGCCACGTTGGCCTGAGGCTCCATTACTGAAAAGTAGGCCCGGGAGTTGCTGGGGCCTACTGATCCAGGGATGATCCTGTGCCGCCTTACCTGCTGGAAGGGACCAAGCAATTGAGGACTTAATTGGAGGATGCATCTGGATTGTGGTCTACCTCACAGTATTGCCGGAACGGCTGGTAAATCCTGGCACTGAGAGCTGTGTTCTTCATTCAGAAGGTAACCCAAGTAAAGGTTACTCCAAGTCTGTGGCAGAGACTGTTCTATTTACTCCAAGTCTGTGGCAGAGACTGTTCTATTTGTACCAAGTCTGTGGCAGAGACTGTTCTATTTGTACCAAGTCTGTGGCAGAGACTGTAGGTGATCGAGCTGTACATCGGTTGCTAGGCCAGTGAGACTGGGCCTATCCGGTGTTTGCTGAGTCCAGTGTGGAGACAGTTGTTCCTCTGGACCTAGGAAAATTCCTGTGATTCGCAACTAAGGTACCTGAGTCCTCCCCATCCCTTCACCCCTCTCTGTTGGAAACTTTATTTCAAATAAACCCTTGAAAGAGACTTTTGTGTTGGTGCAAACTTCTTCTGGACAACTCTTCAAGGAGAACCCCTGAGACGAGAATACGGAACAGTAAGGTAACGTGCAAGGCCCAAAACGAAAGCAGCGGCCCGCTACGGGGGTATTGCTATATGTGTATGCCCCATCGGACTTTTTCCTTCGGAAATTCAGACGGATTTAGAAAGAGAACATGAATTCCGTTCGTCTGTATGGCACTCCGATGGAGAAAAAAACACGCATGCTCAGAATCGAGTCGACGCATGCTCGGAAGCATTGAACTTCATTTTTCTCGGCTCGTCGTAGTGTTGTACGTCACCGCGTTCTTGATGGTCAGATTTTGGTGTGACAGTGTGTATGCAAAACAGCTTGAACAGAATTCCGTCGGAAAAACCCGTCAGAGTTTATTCTGGCGGAAAATCCGATCGTGTGTACAAGGCATTACTCTATCCAAAATGAAAAAAAGTGTTGCCTATACAGTACCTGCCCGCGAGAATGTGTTTCCAGCGCGATCCCATCGCGCTCGTTCTCGGCGACAGGGTACTGTACATCTCGCGCTCGCTGCAATAGGAAAAATACATTACAGCGAGCGTGAGAAAGAAGCGACGGGGATCCGACTTGGATCCCCGCCAATACCAGGCACTGTGTTTGGTATGAATCATGAGGGGGAACTCCACACCAAATTTTAAATAAAAAAACGGCATGGGTTCCCCTCCAGGAGCATACCAGGCCCTTAGGTCTTGTATGGATTTTAAAGGGAACCCCCTACGCTGAAAAAACGGCGTGGGGGTCCCCCAAAAAAAGTGTCAAGAAAAAAAAACACTACACAGGTTTTTAAAGTCATTTATTAGGCAGCTCCGGGGGTCTTCTTTCAACACGTTTTTCCTCCAGGTGAATGGGTACCCCATACTTATTCACATAGGGTGGGGGGCCGGCATCTGGGGGCCCCCTTATTGAAGGGGGCTCCCAGATTCCGATAAGCTCCCCGCCCGCAGACCCCGACAACCAACGGTCAGGGTTGTCGGAAGAGGCCCTTGTCCTCATCAACATAGGGACAAGGTGCTTTGGGGTGGGGGTGCCCCAAATCACCCACCTCTCATGTTGAGGGCATGCGGCCTGGTACGGTTCAGGAGGGGGGAGGCGCTCGCTCATCCCCACTCCCTTTCCTGACCGTCCGGGCTGCATGCTCGGATAAGGGTCTGGTATGGATTTTGGGCGGACCCTCACAACGTTTTTTCGGCGTAGGGGGTTTCCCTTAAAATCCATACCAGACCTAAGGGCCTGGTATGCTCCTGGAGGGGCGTTCCCCCTCATGATTCATACCAAACACAGTGCCTGGTATTGGTGGGATCCAAGTCAGATCCCCGTTCATTGAAAGTCGGACGTATGTCGGCTTCAACACATTTTTCCTTTCCCGGCGAGCCAGCTCGGTGCTGGCTCCCGCGATGGGGCTCGTAGGTGGTCAATCTCGCTGATAAAAGCAGCGAGATTGACACAATATCGCGGTCACCTAGCATAGTTCTACTATAATAGGAAACAGTTCAGAACTTCAGTGTTAGTGCCGGTTCACAATGCTGCGCTGTGAATTTGTTCAGTTATTTCAGTCCATTCTGAGGTGCGAATTTACTGCGTTTTTGCCATAATCTTAATGCGAATTTCAGGAGTGGGACATAGCTGCGATTAATGTTTTTGTGGAGAGTAGTATGGTGGAGTTCGCACGTATGTGAACCATCAAATGCGATTCCAGAACGATTCATGTCTATGGAGACTAAATTCGCAAGGCAACGCTCTGAACTCGCACAAGACCCTCTTTTTCATCGCATCGCATTCGGAGAGGAATCGCAACGCATAGATGTGAATGACCATTATTGAAAACAATTACTTTTTGGATGACATGCAAATCCAGTTTGTGTTTAACGCATCACATTCGGTATCAACTCGCACAAGTGTGAACCGGCACTTAGGGTTTACATACTTTAAACTTCAGTGCTGATACATATCTAATATTGGTGCCAGCAGAATCAAAGAGGAGAATTTCCTGTTATTTATCACTAGAAATTACAAGTTAAAAGGCATGTTTACATCGCTGGTCTGTAACTGAATACCTTACCTGTGAGATTTTTAAAGTTGAACTATGGTCTCCTATTTAAACACATATGTACTGAAGCATTTCTAGGATTACCAGAGCATCAACACTAATGCCGCATACAGACGATCGGACATTCCGACAACAAAACCGTGGATTTTTTTCAGACGGATGTTGGCTCAAACTTGTCTTGTATACACACGGTCACACAAATGTTGTCGGAAATTGTGAACGTCAAGAACGCGGTAACGTAAAACACATACGACGAGCCGAGAAAAATTAAGTTCAATAGCCAGTGCGGCTCTTCTGCTTGATTTCGAGCATGCGTGGAATTTTTTGTGTCGGAATTGGGTACACACGCTCGGAATTTCCGACAACAAGTTTTGTTGTTGGAAAATTTGAGAACCAGCTCTTAAATTTTTGTTGTCGGAAATTCCGACAGCAAATGTCCGATGGAGCATACACACGGTCAGATTTTCCGACAACAAGCTCCCATCGAACATTTGTCGGAAATTCCGACCGTGTGTATGCGGCATTAGAGTTTTCTCTTGGATGTCTATGTCTGTTGGGGTGAATCTAACATTCTTAGTAGAAACTCACCGATTTTACTTGCTGATGCAATTGACTGGATCCAGAGATTCACAAATGTGGGATGAGACACAACACAGGTCACGTTGTCTCCATCAAACTTGTATGTGCTGATCACTGTCCAGGTATCATCCAAATCTTTTGTTTTTGTCATGTTTATATCATCTGAATGTGGGATCCAGGAGATCTCTGCAGGCGGGAATCCACCAATGGCTCTACACTCCGGAGATCCATCACTGTTTATATCCAGAGACACAGAGGGCTGAGCTGGAAGAATACAGAAGAACACATCACTAAACTATATGTAGCGCCACCCTTGTAGGAGCCGCTAGACGATGCCTGTCCCCAGAGGTTGCCCTGACTTTGCAAGCCTCCTGACACCTCTGACACCCTGGGTTCTGACATAATTCAAAGGAAATAGTAGAGATTCCCAGAAAATACTGTATTTTACTAGAGATGATCAAATCAAGAAAGAAACAGAATGTAAGTTACGGGTATTCCCCAAATAGCATTAAAGTAGTTGTAAGGCCGGGTTCACACCTATGCGAATTGGTTGCGGCTTACACCACAACCAATTCGCCTAACATTATAAAATACATTGATTTCAATGAGGCTGGTTCACATATGTGCGATGCATTTGCACTGCGCATTGCCGAAAAAAACGCGTGCATTCTCTAGGCATTGCGGTGCGGCTCAGGTGCGAATTCAGGCCCATTATGTTCTATCTGATTTGCACATGTGTTGCGTTCTGAACAGGGATCTTGAGGGGGAACTCCACGCCAAATTTTAAATAAAAAAACGGCAACGGTTCCCCTCCAGGAGCATACCAGGCCCTTAGGTCTGGTATGGACTTTAACGGAACCCCTACGCCGAAAAAAAGCGGCGTGGGGGTCCCCCCAAAATCCATAGCAGACCCTTATTCGAGCACGCAGCCCGGCCAGTCAGGAAAGGGGGTGGGGACGAGCGAGCGCCCCCCCCTCCTGAACCGTACCAGGCCGCATGCCCTCAACATGGGGGGTGGGTGCTTTGGGGCAGGGGGCGCCCTTCGGCCCCCCCACCCCAAGCCACCCTGCCCCCATGTTGATGAGGACAGGGCCTCTTCCCGACAACCCTGGCCGTTGGTTGTCGGGGTATGCGGGCGGGGGCACCGGAGACCCCCGAAGTTGGAAGAGATTTTGGGGGGACCCCCACATCGTTTTTTTTTTTCGGCGTAGGGGTTCCTGTTAAAGTCCATACTAGACCTAAGGGCCTGGTTTGCTCCTGGAGGGGAACCCATGCCAGTTTTTTATTAAAAATTTGGCGTGGAGTTCCCCCTCATGATAACAGCGGCGAGACTTCCCAGGTCGGCAAGTCCGCAGCTAAAAACGCAAAGGAACCGCTGAACGACTGATTGCGAACTTGGCAAAGACTCCAAGCTCAAAAACGCAACGCACAAGTGTGAACCCAGCCTAAAGGTTCCTTTTAAAAAAAATAAAAAATAACATATCATACTTGTCTCCACTGTGTAGTTCGTTTTGCACAGAGTGGCCCCGATCCTGCTGTTCTCGGGTCCCTCGGCGGCTCTCGCGGCTCCTCCCCGCAATAGCTAACCCCCTCTCTGGGAAGCTCTATCCCGAGGGGGTTAGCTTGCGGGCGCGCTCCCTGTCATACACGACAGACTGTCTATGCACGCAGCGTCCATAGACACAGAGTGTATGACTTGGTCCCGCCGCCCGGCGGCCACGTCATTAGATGTGATTGACAGCAGTGCGAGCGAATGGCTGCGCTGCTATCAATATATCCAATCAATGGCCAGACTCCCCGGCGTAGAAGAGGACCCTGGGGGACGCGCACAGCAGGTGAACAGGCTCAGGTAAGTAAACGGGGGGGCTGGGGGGCCGTCATTGCCAGGTGTTTTTTCACCTTAATGCATCCTATGCAAACCTTTACAACCCCTTTAACAGGGTTACACAATTATGCAATAAAATTACAGTAACCATGGATCTGATGGTAAGGGCCAATAGGTCTTAAGTAGGCTTAAGACTCCAGGAATAAGAGGCGGAAGAGAAGACTTTTTGTTAGTTAGTTTCCTCCAAGCCCTGAAGCCACAGGCAAAAATGGCAAAAAACTACATCTGACATCTGGGTAAGAGTTCCCCTTAAAGATAAACAGTTGCTACACTATGAACAATTTAACCGGTAACAGGTTCTGCAGACTGAATCCTTTGGGTGGTGGAGTCCTTAAAGTAAGGGTGTGCGTGGTCTTCAGCTAGTTATGAAGGGCCCAAATATATTGCAGTGCAATGGCGATCAGAAAAGTTGAATAGAATAAGCAAGCTGTTTCCCAGCGAAGGACTTTTGATGTAGATAAGGGGGTAAAGGTGTCTGCATGCAGTGTCTCTAAAGCCCTGTACACATGATCGGTTTTACCGATGAAAACAGTCCGATGGACTTTTTTCATCGGACAAAGCGATCGTGTATGGGCCCCATCAGTCTTTTTTCCATCAGTGATTAAAAATAGAACATGTTTTAAATTTATCCGATGGAAAAAAAAAACGATGGCAAATTCCGATCGTCTGTGTGGAACTTCATGTTTTACGTCACGGCGTTTGGGACGGTCGGATTTTTGACTGATGGGTGTGTAGGCAAGACTGATGGAAGTCAGCTTCATCGGAAATCCGATGGAAAAATTCATCGGATGTTATTCCATCGGAAATCCGAACGTGTGTACAGGGCTTGAGTGTAGTATTGGCTCACAGAGATGTTAGTTACTGAAGCCCGGCACTAGAGGGACATTGGAATAGATGGAGAATAACAAGGGTTGGTCTGCAAAGCAAAGTAACTGTAGTCCACTGTTGGCTACATTATAAATCTGTAAGTATTTTTTTTTTTTTTTTTTAATACCTTTATTTTCACCTGGTTAACTGGTCAGTAGCACATTGTCTTAGGGTGGCTTCTCTATCAATGGAGAAGCAACAGAGTCATCCTTGGACAGCAGCACTGTCTGGAAAAGGTAGTTTTAACCCTGGTACCCAGTGGGCAGAACAAAAAAAAAAACTGAAGAGCTTGGGGGGAGTTCGCTGTACTATGTAATGATCGGCTGCTGGTTATCCAACATGCTTGTTCAACAGAAGCTAGGCTTTGAGTCAGTGTTCTGCCGAAAACTCCAACTCGCCAAAATCTCCAACCACGTCACTAATGCCGCGTACCCATGGTCGGAATTTCCGAGGAAAAAAGTCCGACGTGTGTATGCCCCATCTGAGTTTTTCCGTCGCAAATTCCGACGGACTTAGAAAGAAAACATGTTGTCTTTTTTTTCCGCCGGAAAAAAATTCTATCTGAAATTCCGTTTGTATGGAACTCCGACGGAGAAAAAACCACCCATGCTCAGAATCAAGTCGATGCATGCTCGGAAGCATTGAACTTAATTTTTCTCGGCTCGTCGTAGTGTTGTACGTCACCACGTTCTTGACGGTCGGAATTTGGTGTGACAATGTGTATGCAAGACAGTAATTGTAATTTCGAAGAGTTGACTGTTTTCACTGAACACCGGGAGCATATACACTACAGTACATGATGAGTTTGCTGTTTTCACAGAACACCGGGTAAGGGGGAAAAAAAAGTTGTCGCGGCCTTGGAGGTAGCCATGTTGTTGGTTAGTAGCGAGAGGACAAACAATGTCCACTCATTATGTCGTGTATTGTAGTGTATACGCCCCCGGTGTTCTGTGAAAACAGCCAACTTGTCGAAATTACAATTATTGCTGCTGGAGAGAAACCAGGAGTGACGGGGTTGGAGATTTCAGCAAGTTGGAGTTTTTGGCAGAACACCAACTTCTTTTGAATAGGCTGCTGTACACACTGCCCGAACGTCGGCTAGTACGCGACGAGTTGGCTGTTTTCACAGAACACCGGGTAAGGTGGGAAAAAGTTGTCACCGCCTTGGAGGCAGTCATGTTGTTGGTTAGTAGCAGGCGGACTAACAATGTCCACTTATTGGCCAAATGTCGGCCGGTTTGTGTTGAACCAGCCGATACCGGCTGATATTCGGTCTGTGTGCACCAGGCTTTAGAGGAATTAGTCACAGTAAGTGACTAACAAATTAAAGCTGGACTCCAGCTAACACTTTTTCCCTTTCAATGATTTTTATTGAAATTACCAAGACAAATCAAAATTTTCGAGATTGAATAACTTTTTATATACCGTATATACTCGCGTATAAGCTGAGTTTTGAGCCCTTTTTTTGGGCTGAAAATGACCCCCTCGGCTTATACTCGAGTCAGTGTACCTGAGTCCATTGTCGCCTGACCTCACCGTGCCCATTGCAGAATCCGATCTGTGTACCCGAGTCCATGACATATTCGGACGGCGACCACGCAGTTTTAAAAACTTGCGCTCCTCCTTGTGCTGTTCCGTGATAGGCGGAACACTCGGCTTCCCAGCAAACCCTGTGTTCAGTGTTCCGCCTATCAGGGATGCCCTCTTATCCGTGATAGACAAGAGGACGAGAGGGCGTCCCTGATAGGCGGAACACTGAACACAGTGTTTGCTGGGAAGCCGAGTGTTCCGCCTATCACGGAACAGCACAAGGAGGAGCGCGAGTTTTTAACACTGCACGGCCGCCATCCGAATATGTCACGGACTCGGGTACACAGATCAGATACTGCAATGGGCACGGTGAGGTTAGTCTGCACATTACAATGGGTGCTATGGTAATGGGACCTGCCGGGGGAACCAACTGGATCCTGCCATACTACGAGGATGGTCGAGTTGAAGAGCTGCAATGGGCACAGTGAGGTCAGGCTGCAAATGGGCACAGTGAATATGCAAATGGGCACAGTGAGGCGTGCAAATGGGCATTGTTGACCCTCTTTTCGGCTTCCAGTAGCTGCTGCATTTCCCACCCTCGGCTTATACTCGAGTCAATAAGTTTTCCCAGTTTTTTGTGGTAAAATTAGGTCCTCAGCTTATACTCGGGTCGGCTTATACTCGAGTATATACGGTATCTGTATCGCAGTACAGTGAACATTTCGGGAAGAATTTTTGACATCTTATGACCTGCACATCCGTTACAGCTCATTACTCCATATCAGGGATAGAACAAAAATTACAAAACAGAACAACATTTCTGCACCCTAGAGGAAATGATAAGTATCTTATAGTTTCCCTGTCGCTCCACCACACACCATATGAGGAAGGAGGGGAAAAACCATGATAACATAACCGTGAGGCCAGTATCCTCTGTCCCCTTCATCATGGAAGCAGTGTGGTCTAGAAATACAGACCATAAATTTGGCATTTGAACAGAGTGTTGAAGCTTTCCCTTTGATGTTGTGTTCATTGTTATAGATTTTATAACATCGATCTCCCTGACTCTGCAGGAAGATTATAAGGAAAGGGGTAATCCAAAGAAAAGAGTGGGAAAAGAATAGAAAAACAGGATAGAATACCAAAGAAGAGAGTCATATTATGAGCTATGACATCTGACTAGGGGTCAAGTATTTAATCCAGGGTTCCCAGATCTTATCAAGCCTAGCCGAGCCCCCTTTAAAGCAATATTCTTTATTTCCTTTCGAGATAACACTTTTTTTTTAAAATAAATTAATCAAACCAGATTATGGTAAGCACCTGTCAGTGGTAAATGGTTTGTCTCAACCCTCCAACTGCCACTATTGCTGTACAGCTTGGTCTGCTAAAGGAAGTTGAAAAATTACAGACTTACTGGCTGGATCGCAAGGTGAATATAAGGGGAAAAAAAATAAAAAATAAAACGAATGCAGCCACTACATCAAAGAATTGGTAATCTGCAATATATTTTTGCTTTTGGTTTAGATATGTTTTAAATACCGTATATACTCGCGTATAAGCCAACCCGAGTATAAGCCGATGTACCTAATATTACCCCAATAAACTGGGAAAACGTATTGACTCGAGTATAAGCCTGGGGGGGGAAAAATGTGCCCTTTGCCACCTCACTGTGCCAATTGCCCAACCTTACTGTGCCCATTGCCACCTCACTGTACCCATTGCCACCTAACTGTGCCCATTGCCACCTAACTGTGCCACCTTACTGTGCCCATTGCCAGCTTACTGTGCCCAACCTCACTGTGTCCATTGCAGCCTCCCTTTGCCTGAGTCAGTGTACCTGAAAATCTTCTTATACTGAGGCCGGCGTCCATTGTTTAAATATCGCGGCTTTCTCCTGGTCCCTTCCGTGATAGGCGTTTCCAGCAAACACTGTGTTGAGTGTTCCGCCTATCACGGAGATCCTCTCATTCTCGGACTCCGTTTCCCAGCAGGCACTGTGTTCAGTGTTCCGCCAATCACGGACGTCTTTTCATCCTCGGACAAGAGAACGTCCATGATAGGCGGAACACTGAACACAGTGTCTGCTGGGAAACGGACTCCGAGAATGAGAGGATCTCCGTGATAGGCGGAACACTCAACACAGTGTTTGCTGGAAACGCCTATCACGGAAGGGACCAGGAGAAAGCCACGAAATTTAAACAATGGACGCCGGCCGCAGTCTAAGAAGATTTTCAGGTACTGACTCGAGTATATGCCGAGGGGTGTACTTTCAGCCCTAAAAAAAGGGCTGAAAAACTTGGCTTATACGGTAGATATTTCCATTTAAAGCTTCAATTATTACATGTCTTATTAAAGGCATTAGAATTTAGGGTTTGAAAAAATCTATAATAAAACATAATTTATTAGGACAGTTATATATTTTTTGGTTTGTGATAGGCATATACAGTATATAATGGACAAAAAATAGTGCTAAATTGAACTGACTTTCTTACGATGGTGAAATCAGATATTACTCACCTAATACATGTAATATGCATGTATTGATGAAAGTTCCTTCACGAGATGATATTTCACAGGTATAATTTCCTCCATCAGATATCTGGGTGTTGTGGATGGTCAGTGTTATATTGGTAAGTGTCATTATTGTACTGCAGTTGTTGTATATCTGGGGTCCTCCTTTCATGTGTGGACCGTATGAGAATAAACACTGAGAATTATTCATGTGATGGATCTTCCATATAACTCCCACTATTTGATCTCCGGGATCTCCTCCACATTGTAGAACTGTAGAATTCCCTCTTCTCCCCACAACAACTGTAACACCTGCAATCAGAAGATTTTTTTAGTGTAATGTTCATTGACATCCAATGTCATGTATAGGGATGAGCTTCGAGTTCGAGTCGAACTCATGTTCGACTCGAACATTGCCTGTTCGCCCGTTCGCCGAACAACGAACAAATTGGGGTGTTCGCGGCAAATTCGAAAAATCTATGGGAGAAATCTAAAGTGCTAATTATAAAGGCTTATATGCAAGTTATTGTCCTAAAAAGTGTTTGGGGACCCGGGTCCTGCCCCAGGGGACATGTATCAATGCAAAAAGAAGTTTTAAAAACGGCCGTTTTTTCGGGAGCAGTGATTTTAATAATGCTTAAAATGAAAAAATAAAAGTGAAATATTCCTTTAAATTTCGTACCTGGGGGGTGTGTATGATGTGCATGTAAAGTGGCGCATGTTTCCCGTGCTTAGAACTGTCCCTGCAAAAAGTGTCATTTTTGAAAGAAAAAAATGCATTTAAAACTGACTCGCGGCTATTAATGAATTGTCGGCTCCCGGCAATACATACAAAAGTCATTGAGAAAAAAAAAAAAAAAAAGCGTGGGGGTTCCCCAGAATTCTATTACCAGGCCCTTCAGGTCTGGAATGGATATTAAGGGGAACCCCGCCGCAAATAAAAAAAAAATTGACGTGGGGTTCCCCCAAATATCCATTCCAGGCCCTTCAGATCTGGCATGGATTTTAAGGGGAACTCCACCCCAAATTAAAAAAAAAATGGCGTGGAGTCCCCCTAAAAATCCATACCAGACCCCTTATCCGAGCATGCAACCTGGCCGGCTGCAGGGGAAAAGGGGGGGACGAGAGAGCGGCCCCCCCTCCCTCCTGAACCGTACCAAGCCACATGCCCTCAACATGGGGAGGATGTCCCCATGTTGATGGGGACAAGGGCCTCATCCCCACAACCCTTGCCCGGTGGTTGTGGGGGTCTGCGGGCGGGGGGCTTATCGGAATCTGGAAGACCCCTTTAACAAAGAGGACCCCCAGATCCCGCCCCCCCCCTATGTGAATTGGTAAGGGGTACATTGTACCCCTACCATTTCACGAAGAAAGCGTAAAAAAATGTTTAAAAAAACACAAACACCTTGAAAAAGTCCTTTATTTAAAAAAATAAAAAAAAAACATTCCAGCGGTGAAATCCAGTGTCCCGCGGCGATCCCGATGTCCAGCGCTGTCCGTCATTGGTTGTGCCTGAGCGGACCTGATGGGGAACTCCCTCTCAGTATTTTAAATGTATAGACCCGCCCCTTCTAAAGTTCCCCATCAGGTCCGCTCAGCGGACCAGATGCGGAACATGAGAAGGGGCGGGTCTATACATGTATTACCAAAGTGAGAGCAGTTCCCCATCAGGTCCGCCTCCTCGGTATGTCGGACCGGCTACGTCATTGGCTTGAGCGGGGAACTTCCTTCACTGTGTAATTTAAATTTACATAGTGAAGGAAGTTCCCCGCTCAAGCCAATGACGTAGGCGGGTCCGACATACCGAGGGGGCGGACCTGATGGGGAACTGCTCTCACTTTGGTAATACATGTATAGACCCGCCCCTTCTCATGTTCCGCATCTCGTCCGCTGAGCGGACCTGATGGGGAACTTTAGAAGGGGCGGGTCTATACATTTAAAATACTGAGAGGGAGTTCCCCATCAGGTCCGCTCAGGCACAACCAATGAAGGACAGCGCTGGACATCGGGACCGCCGCGGGACACTGGATTTCACCGCTGGAATGTTTATTTATTTATTTTTTTAAATAAAGGACTTTTTCAAGGTGTTTGTGTGTTTTTTTAAACATTTTTTTACGCTTTCTTCGTGAAATGGTAGGGGTACAATGTACCCCTTACCAATTCACATAGGGGGGGGGCGGGATCTGGGGGTCCCCTTTGTTAAAGGGGTCTTCCAGATTCCGATAAGCCCCCCGCCCGCAGACCCCCACAACCACCGGGCAAGGGTTGTGGGGATGAGGCCCTTGTCCCCATCAACATGGGGACATCCTCCCCATGTTGAGGGCATGTGGCTTGGTACGGTTCAGGAGGGAGGGGGGGCCGCTCTCTCGTCCCCCCCTTTTCCCCTGCGGCCAGCCAGGTTGCGTGCTCGGATAAGGGGTCTGGTATGGATTTTTAGGGGGACTCCACGCCATTTTTTTTTTAAACTTGGGGTGGAGTTCCCCTTAAAATCCATGCCAGATCTGAAGGGCCTGGTAATTGAATTCTGGGGAACCCCCACGCTTTTTTTTTTTTTTTTCTCAATGACTTTTGTATGTATTGCCGGGAGCCGACAATTCATTAATAGCCGCGAGTCAGTTTTAAATGCATTTTTTTTCTTTCAAAAATGACATTTTTTGCAGGGACAGTTCTAAGCACGGGAAACATGCGCCACTTCACATGCATATCATACACACCCCCCAGGTACGAAATTTAAAGGAATATTTCACTTTTATTTTTTCATTTTAAGCATTATTAAAATCACTGCTCCCGAAAAAACGGCCGTTTTTAAAACTTCTTTTTGCATTGATACATGTCCCCTGGGGCAGGACCCAGGTCCCCAAACACTTTTTAGGACAATAACTTGCATATTAGCCTTTATAATTAACACTTTAGATTTCGAACGTTCGAGTCCATTGTATTTAATAGGGTTCTAAAGTTTACACGAACATTTTGTCTGTTCGCAGGTTCTGGTGCGAACCGAACAGGGGGGTGTTCGGCTCATCCCTGGTCATGTATTATCACCAGGACTATTTACATTTAATCACATAGACTTTGGTCTAATAATTATATACATATACTGTATATTGAAACCTTACATGGAATAAAAATTTTGATTATCATTCCTCATCTGAAAATGATAGGTGCCTGACGGACTAGACATTCACCATTCATTTCTTTACAAATCGAAATTCTGAAACAAATTCATTATTTGGAGATTCAAATGTATCCTAATTTCCGAATCACAATATTAACACATTTCAACAAATCTGAAATAAATTACAGTGCAAGGAAACAATTAAAGAGAAAGAAATAAGAGAGACTAAGCTCTCTCAGGGTTGATGGGAATTTAATTGGAGATAGTATGTCTGTTATTAAGGTGAGCACACAACAGTTTCTTTAAGAAAATAAAAATGTATTAAATAGTATCATTTAAAAGTAACTAAGTCATATTACATATTTAGACCATGAGTTGATGCTTGATGCATGAGATGAGATGCTTGATAATGCAGGGAGCCAACATGTTTCGCAATGTGCTTCTTCAGGGCACTGCATACATCTATAATTGCATCTAGTTTATACAGGACATACAGCATGTCATTAGTATAATATGAAACAAGCAGTTATAAGTTGCAACAAGAATACAAGTTTTTGTCATATTTAACACTATAAATTGGCAGCAGAGGCTGCCCATGCTCACCTGGTCTATAAGGTAGGGCGACTCAAGCACATCATCACACAGGTCTCACCGCCCTGTGGCTATTAACCTAGTGGAAGCCAGATCCACCAGGATGGCAAGTGGGGATATTGGATCGTTGTGGCAGCCGGAATGGTGCATTCAAAGGGATCTATGAGTTTAATAAGGTAATTGTAATGAAATAATCATAGTATCTAGATTAAGTACAATTAGGTGTACTTTGATAAAGGCTACTAGTGTATTGCGGAGGCTAGTGAAGCTAGTAATAAAACTACTAAGTACCCAGTATGTGTTTTATCCGAAGGGAATATTCTAGGTACACTGTTATATAAATAGCCCTAATTGCACAGGATAGTAAAGGTTGGAGAAAAGGTTGGAGAAAATGTTTATATTCTCATAGTGGCGCTTATTTTTACTAATGCAACTGATGTTATAAATCCAAGGGATTAAAGTGGTTGTAAACCCACTTATGCAACTTGCACCTACAGGTAAGCCTAGATTAAGGCTTACCTGTAGATGTTTGCAATATTTCCTAAACCTACACGGTTTAGGAGATATTTTGCAAAAAATAATGCACCCGTCTAAGGCGCATGCGCGCCATAGACAACGGCGCTGCCGCACTGTCAACGTCGGTTTTATCAATGGATAATGCCGGCTTTGACGGCTCCCGCGCGCATGCGCGGTGACGTTATAGCCACTCCGGCCAATCAGAGCGCCGGAGCGGCGATACCTAGAAGTAACGTTCCGGAGCAATGTCTGCGGCCGGAGGGGGAGACGAGGGCCGCTTCGATCTAAGGTAAGTACTGCATAATGAGCTAGTATGCTAGTCATACTAACTCATTATGCCTTTCTCTTGCAGGTTATTTTTGTAAAAAAAAAAAAAATTGGGTTTAAAACCACTTTAAATAGAAAGGGTTGAAAGGGGGGATTAGTCTGATGATAAGGATAAGGCTAAGTTAGTGCTACATGGGAGACAAAAGGTATGGGTGCAAAGAGGTATATTGCTACATAAAAGGGAAAACCCTAAACATAGAGCACAGCATATAGGGCCCCTTTGGTAAGTATACTCGGATACCTGCCCCAAAGAACAGTGTTATGGCCATTTTAAAAGTGCGGTAGGAAATAACCTACATAAACCCATGTAAAGAATAGCTTAGTATTAAAAGTAGCCTACCAAGTCCCCCATAGGTAATTCCCTTACCTGGCCAACAAAGTAGTTGTAAATAGGTGAACCACGGTGTCTGAATCGCCGGTCCGGCAGTGACGAATAGGTCACTGTGTTGATGACTTCAAGACGTGTGTGTCGGCGTTGAAGCCGGCACCGCCATCTTAAATGTCCACAATCCCACCGGAAGTGAAGGGTCAAGCTTGACCCCTGACATCACTTCCGGTCTGGGCGTCCCTGGAGGCGTGCATGCGCACAAGGACCGCCACGGAGGTCAAAGGGCGCAGTCAGTCACATACTCTGTATCGTATGGACGGGAAGTGAGGAGGGAAAAGGAAGCTCCCTCCTCATCACCAGGGATGCACAAACATCCCCACCTCAGCCATAGACCACAGGGGGCCCCTGCAAATAGGTGATCCCCAGGCAATGGTACAACAGTCGTTCAAAAGGAAACAAATGATCTGAATTTGAAAATGAATTTGAATTCGAAGTGGAAACCTATTGCAATAAATACAGTAAGGTATAAAAATGAAATAAGATGGTGATTCCAACTTATGCCCTCTACACACGATCGGATTTCCGATGGAATAAAATCTGATGGATGAAGATGACTTCCATCAGTCTTGCCTGCACACCATCAGACAAAATTCCGACCGTCCAAAACGCTGTGACGTAAAACACTCCAACGAGCCGAGAAAAATTAAGTTCAATGCTTCTGAGCATGCGTTGACTTGATTCTGAGCATGCGTGGGTTTTTTCACCGATAGAGTTCCCCACAGACGATCGGAATTTGCTATTGTTTTTTTTTCCATCGGTAAAATTTAAAACATGTTCTATTTTTTTACACCGATGGAAAAAATACCGATGGGGCCCACACACGATCGTTTTTTCTGATGAAAAAAGTCCATCTGTCTTTTTTCATAGGAAAAACCGATGGTGTGCATGCGACATAAGGCTGTTTTTTTAGAATATATTAGAATAGAATAACACAGAATAGAATAGAATTAGACCACTTTCACACTGAGGCGCTTTTCAGGCGCTTTTGCGCTAAAAAAAGCGCCTGAAAACTTATTTCCATTAAAATCAATGAATGCTTTCACACTGGGGCAGTGCGCTGAAAAAACGCCCCTCTCCATTGAAATGAATTGAAAGCGCTTCGAAAGCGCCTGAAAAGCGCTCAGTGTTTTACTGGCAGTTTTTCAAGCACCTCAGTGTGAAAGTGGCCTTAAACAGAAAAGAATAGAATAAAGTAAAACAGAATAGAAAATAGTAGAATAGAATAAAACTGAATATAATACAATAGAAACTAAAATAATAGAAAATAAAAGAATAGTATAGAATAGAAAACAAATAGAATAAAATAGAACAAATATAGCCATCTTCTGAAATTTCAAATCGATTTACAAATAACCAATATATATGAAATAAATCTGAATATAAGAAATGAATTTCAAAAACGAATCATTCTAACATAACGAATATGATGAAACAAAATTATGAACTTAACGAAAAAATCCAAAACAAAACAAATTCCGCCAACCGACCCTCTTGTTTTAATACTTTCAGTCACTGACTGAAGTACATATGATCGCTTCTGGCTCTTCTCATATGCATAAGCCCTCTCAGTTCTTATGCCGCGTACACACGACCGCTTTTCTCAACGAGAAAAACTGCATTTTTTTTTTCGCCGAGAAAAACTATCGTCTGTGGGCTTTATGTCGTTTTTCTCGTCTAGAAAAATGTCATAAAAAACGACGAGAAAATTTAGAACATGTTCTAAATTTTCTCATCGTTTTTTCCAGCATTTTTTTCCGCGGCAGTTTTTCCATAGGGAAACACTGCCGCGGAGCCCACAGACGGTCGTTTTTCTCGTCAAGAGAAAAAATGACGGGAAAAACGACCGTGTGTAGGGAACCAAGCGGTTCCCTCGTTTTTCCTGTCATTATTCACGGCGGTTTTTTAACCGCCGTGAATAATGATCGTGTGTACGCGGCATTAGACTACAAAACACCTCCCCCTATGGTGTGGAGAAAGGGAGGGATTCTCTAGTTTGGAAAAAGGAAGCCGGTCAGGCTACATGTTACATAGGAAACACATTTACAGTGCCAGCAGCTCTTATGTTATTAGGAGTTAGTTACTTGTATTTATTAGGTGACAGTGCCGGAGTACCTTTAAATATAAGCTGGGCAGGGCTGACACCATTTCTTTGGATGTCGATACAGAAAAGGCAGCGTGTTGTCAGCTCACAAAATAAATATAAGGAGCTGATTGCAGTACTGTCGGGATCAACTGTCTTCCCCAGCCTTAAGCCTCATACACACGGTCTGACTTTTTGCCAACAAACTTCATTTTGAGCAAGTTTGGCAAAAAATCCGACCGTGTGTGCGCTCCATCGGACAAACTTTTTTGGTTTTCATCGGACAAAAGTTCGGTCTGCAAACGGACAAACTTTTCGGCAACAAAAGTCCGATGGAGCAAAGTCCGACCGTGTGTACAGAAAACCATTGGACTTTTGTCCGAAGGACAAAACAAATAATGTTAAAATCAACCAACAATAGCAGAAGTTGACCAAAGGGTGGCGGTAAAGAGCAGAAAAACCACGTGATGTTGGAAAAAGTTTTGGGAAAGTTTGCAGAAAAGTCCTGTGGTGTGTAGGCTATAGGTGTTCCCGGCCAACTCCGTTCGGACAAAAATCTACGGAAAAGTCTGATGGAAGTCTGACCGCGTGTACGAGGCTTTAGACTCGATAGTGAAACTTCCTTGTAGTTTTGGATAATGTATGACAGGAATGCAATCAGCTCCTTATATTTCTGTTGTGAGCGGACAACACGCTGCCTTTTCTGTATCGACATCCAAAGAAATGGTGTCAGCCCTGTTACATAGTTGCCTAGTAGGTGAGGTTGAAAAAAGACACAAGTCCATCATGTCCAACCTTTGTGTGTGTGAAGCCTCGTACACACGGTCGGACTTCAAACAAACTTTTCAGTGGATTTTTGTCCGAAGGGAGTTGGCTGGGCACACCCATAGCATACACACGGCAGGACTTTTCTGCAAACTTTCCCAAAACTTTCCCAACATCACGTGGTTTTTCTGCTCTTTTCTGCTCTTTACCGCCACCCTTTGGTCAACTTCTGCTTTTGTTGGTTGATTTTAACATTGGTTCCGGGCATGCTTATTTGTACTTCGGACAAAAGTCCGATGGATTTCTGTACACACGGTCGGACTTTGCTCCATCGGACTTTTGTTGCCGAAAAGTTTGTCCGTTTGCAGACCGAACTTTTGTCCGATGAAAACAGAAAAAGTTTGTCCGATGGAGCGTACACACGGTCGGATTTTTTGTCAAACTTGCTCAAAATGAAGTTTGTTGGCAAGAAGTCAGACCGTGTGTACGAGGCTTTAGACATCTGTCAAATATTATTGCCATTTGTGTCCTCGCTGGTGAGATTTCTCCTCTCTATTTGCCCTGCTGACCATTCCCCATTACAGGCAGTGATAGGAAATCTAAAATGTTTAGGTCGTCACCAAAACAGAAGATGAGAGAAAACCATCTATAGGGAACACTTGTTTTGGTGACAAATATGTAAGAGGGGATTTCCTGTTCATTTTGGGGATATTTCCTCTCACTTCCTGTTGGGTCTCTGGAACAGGAAGTGAAGGGAAATCTCCCTGATGGGACACTTTTCTTACTGTCCAAAACTGAAAAAAAAAAAAATGTTTTACAGACACTTTAAATGCAAACTCTCTTTTTAAAACAGTTACCTCCCTGCCCCCACCCTCCTCTCCTCATCCCCAATATAAAGCTCTCACCTGAGGAGGATACATCCCGGTATAGAAGCAACAGGACGGCCAGAAGATACATTGTCTGCAGGTAAGATGTTGACACGGAAAAGGAGACGTGTACTATGACAATGTCTCAGATTCTCACAGCTATTACCAGAATCACACATCCTGTACGTGTAATGGAGTTTTGTGGTGTATTTATATAAAAAAAAAAAAATTGCAGAGCTCTTTGTCCTACAAAACCACAATTCATTCATTTTATGTGAACTGTTGAACAAAATCAAATGTTACAAGGCTATTTTGAATGTTTTTTAACCACTTCAGCCCGGGAAGATTTGAACCCTTAACAACTTAAGCCCCGGACCATTTTGTAGCTAAAGGACCAGAGGTGATTTCAGAATTTTGCACTGTGCTGCTTTAACTGGAAATTGTACGGACATGCAATGTTGTACCCAAACGAAATTTGCGTCCTTTTCTTCCCACAAATAGAGCTTTCTTTTAATGGTATTTGATTGCCTCTGCGATTTTTATTTTTTGCGGTATAAACGGAAAAAGACAGAAAATTTTGAAAAAAAATGATATTTTCTAATTTTTGTTATAAGAAAAATCGAATAAACTCAATTTTAGTCATACATTTAGGCCAAAATGTATTCAGCCACATGTCTTTAGTAAAAAAAATGTCAATAAGAGTATATTTATTGGTTTGCGCAAAAGTTATAGCGTCTACAAACTAGGGTACATTTTCTGGAATTTACACAGCTTTTAATTTATGACTGCCTATCTCATTTCTTGAGGTGCTAAAATGGCAGGGCAGTACAAAACCCCCCCAAATGACCCCATTTTGGAAAGTAGACACCCCAAGGAAATTGCTGAGAGGCATGTTGAGCCCATTGAATATTTTTTATTTTTTGTCTCAAGTGATTGAATAATGACTAAAAAAAAAAAAAAATTACAAAAAGTTGTCACTAAATGATATATTGCTCACACCTGCCATGGTTATATGTGGAATTACACCCCAAAATAAATTTTACTGCTTCTCCTGAGTACGGGGATACCACATGTGTGGGACTTTTTGGGAGCCTAGCCGCGTACGGGCCCCCGGAAACCAAGCACCGCCTTCAGGATTTCTAAGGGCGCAAATTTTTGATTTCACTCCTCACTACCTATCAGTTTCGAAGGCCATAAAATGCCAAAATAGCACAAAACCCCCCCAAATGACCCCATTTTAGAAAGTAGACACCCCAAGGAAATTGCTGAGAGGCCTGTTGAGCCCATTGAATATTTTTCTTTTTTGTCCCAAGTGATTGAATAATGACAAAAAGGAAAAAAAAAAATGTACAAAAAAGTTGTCACTAAATGATATATTGCTCAAACATGCCATGGTTATATGTGGAATTGCACCCCAAAATACATTTTGCTGCTTCTCCTGAGTACGGGGATACCACATGTGTGGGACATTTTGGGAGCCTAGCCGCGTACGGGCCCCCGGAAACCAAGCACCGCCTTCAGGCTTTCTAAGGTCGCAAATTTTTGATTTCACTCCTCACTACCTATCAGTTTCGAAGGCCATAAAATGCCAAAATAGCACAAAACCCCCCCAAATGACCCTATTTTGGAAAGTAGACACCCCAAGCTATTTGCTGAGAGGCATGGTGAGTATTTTACAGCTCTCATTTGTTTTTGAAAATGAAGAAAGAAAATTATTATTTTTTTTTTTTCAATTTTCAAAACTTTGTGACAAAAAGCGAGATCTGCAAAATACTCACCATACCTCTCAGCAAATAGCTTGGGGTGTCTACTTTCCAAAATGGGGTTATTTGGGGGGGTTGTGCCATCTGGGCATTCCATGGCCTCCGAAACTGTGATAGGCAGTGAGGAGTGAAATCAAAAATTTACACCCTTAGAAAGCCTGAAGGCAGTGCTTGGTTTTTGAGGTCCCGTACGCGGCTAGGCTCCCAAAAAGTCTCACACATGTGGTATCCCCGTACTCAGGAGAAGCAACAGAATGTATTTTGGGGTGTAATTCCCCATATGCCCATGGCATGTTTGAGCAATATATCATTTAGTGACAACTTTGTGCAAAAAAAGAAATAAATAAAAATAAATTTGTCTTTTTTCCGCAACTTGTGTCAACATATAAAA
The DNA here is from genome assembly GCA_029206835.1 of Rana muscosa. Lineage (NCBI taxonomy): Eukaryota > Metazoa > Chordata > Amphibia > Anura > Ranidae > Rana > Rana muscosa. Next base: position 46,866,233 of record CM055117.1, on the reverse strand, counting down.
TATTCAATGGACTCGACATGCCTCTCAGTATATAGCTTGGGGTGTCTACTTTCCAAAATAGGGTCATTTGGGGGGGGGTTTGAACTGTCCTGGCATTTTATACACAACATTAGGAAGCTTACATCCACTCTTCTAACCACTTGAAGACAAAGCCCTTTACTCTTTCGTCCATGGACCGACACAGCTTCTCTATTGACAAAGTGGGTATTATCCGTTAATTAGGAGTGACTAGGCAGAAAAACTTGTAAAAAGTGTTGCATCACACCTTCTACAGTACCGCCCAGGGGGCGGACCCTCCGGGTATACCCTCTCAGTCTGCATCTTCGCAGATCAGTTTTTTTCTGTCTAGCAAGGAGTAGGACATGGCTCCCTTCGGGCCCATTGGTCCGGGGAAAAAAGATATATATATATATTTTTATTTTTTTTTGCTACATTTGTTGTTTCCTGCGATCTTCGATCAACTGCCGACTGGGTGACAGGCTGGATCCTCGATCCTTGTAGTCTCCCCAGTTTCGGCCATCGAGCGTGTGCCGACCCTAGCTACGCGCTGGGTTTTCCACGACATGCCCGTCGCTCCACGGGTGGCCGGTGAGCTTACGCTCCAGGGCCTGCATCGGACCGCTCAGCTTCGGCTGACCTTACGGCCGAGTCGCAGCAGCCTGGCCGGTGAGCTTACGCTCCAAGGCTTGCATCGGACCGCTCAGCTTCGGCTGACCTTACGGCCGAGTCGCAGCAGCCTGTACGGTGAGCGTCATGCTCCAGGGCATACATATGATCGTCCCTTCTGGGTCCAATCACAGCATGCCTGGCCAACAGTCACCTTCCGTGCGCGGACGATGATCTGTTTGGAATGTCTTCCAGCAGAATACATGCAGGATAGGTAAGTAAAACTCCCCTGCCTCGGCTGGGTGATTTAGCTGGACATTCCTGGAGAGATCAAGTAAGTGGTTGTGGCCCCTTTCTTCCCTCTCTCCCTGCCTTTCCCTCCTCCCTGGGCTTCTAGCTAAAGGTTGCTGGGTGCTGGGGGTCACCTAGGGGGTCCCACTGGAGCGGGGCTGGCTGTAACTAACATTTAAAAGAAATGTCATTTTTTCTTACCTGTGTTTGTGTCCTTCCTCCTCCATGCTGTCGGCGGCCATTTTGAGGTGGTCCATGCCAAGTTTGGCCTCTTGTGACTGCCCGGCGGCCATCTTCCTGTGGTTCGGCCACACCCACTGGCCCCTATCAGCTGATCGGCGGCCATGTTTGTCCACCCTGTATGCAGATATTGCCGTTCGGCGGCCATCTTTTTGTGGGCTATGGCTGCTTGACCTCTATCTTCTGTCGGCGGCCATTTTCATAGAGCCCACATTATCTTCCATACAGACGTTTTTGGCAACCATTTTTCGAGAGCCTCCGGCCTCTAGGGTGCATTACACTGGCGAGAAAATTCACACAGGAAGTGCTGATAAAAGAAGCAGACTGACACAGCAGCAGAGGGACAGCATCACAGGCGCAGCATAGCAGTACCTATCCAGGGTGGTGAGTCCTCTGGGTGACCCGGCCTCTCTGCAGCACAGGAGGGTGGCCTATTGATATCTTGCCTGGAGCCCTGTGAGTGTCAGCGTGTGGTCAGCATGGCATCTGAGCCAGATGTCTTCTCCCCTGAAACACCAGATTTAGCAGCTGGTGCCCCTGAGGTGTCTATGAACGCTATGACTGCAATCCTAGAGGCGTTTGCTGCCAGGGTGGAAGCAGCACACGGGAATACAGGGGGTAGTAAACGCCCCGTCCCCTGCAAGCTTCTGGGGATAATTCTGATGCAGAACCAGGTCCAGATACGGCTCCGGGCCCAGATTCTGACGCATCAGAGACTGCAGACCGTGACCGGACAGTGAGGATGACTCCAAGTCCAGGTCAGTACGCGAGACGGCTTGGTATCTGACCTTATTACTGCAGTGCGGGATACGCTAAAGTTGGAAAATACTGCAGAAGCAGCAGAGACTCCGGTCCACTTTGGGTTTCATAAACCTGCCCGCACTGCTAAGGTGTTCCCTTGTGTGTCTTTTGATAAACTCTTATACAAGGAATGGGAGAACCCACTGAGGGTCTTTACAGCCCCAAAGAGGTTTGCGGTACGGTACCCCTTTTGAGGAGAGTTTTCTGAAGAAATGGACCTCTCCCCCCTATAGTGGACCCTCCGGTGTCCAGACTTAATAGAGCCACCACAATTCCTGTAGAAGGGGCTCCTGTTTTCTAGGACCCTGTGGATAAGAAGGCTGAAGCACTCGCTTGCTACCTATACTCAGTAGTAGGCTCGGCAGTACGCCCGGCATTGGCGGGGGCCCTAGTGTCTCACACACTTACTGAATGGGCAAGATTGCTACTCCAGGGGTTAAGGAGCGAGATGCTCCTCCTGATGAGATAACATTGGCCGACCTGTTGGTCCAGGGCCTTAGGTTTGTCTGCGAGTCAGACATGAATACTATTCCCCTGCTGTCTAAAACTTCGGTTTATGCAGTAGCAATACGCCGCCTGATCTGGCTAAAAGGCTGGTCTGTGGACCAGACTTCCAAGAAAGCCCTGTTGGATCTGCCTTTTAAGGGCGACAGACTTTTTGGGGCTTCTCTGGATGACATCATCAAGGATGCCACAGGAAGTAAAAGCACTTTGCTTCCCCAAATTAGCAAGGGTAAGGGGCCACGCCAAGGGCAAGGGCCCTCCTTTACTGCACACAAGTGGTTTTTTCGTCCCCCTAGGGCGACAGGGAAAAGGCCCCAGGCCGATAAAGCGCCTGCCCAAGGACAAAAGCATCCCTGGTCCCGCATACCCAATAAGCCTGCGGACAAATTTGCGTCCGCATGAAGGTCCACCCCCACCCAGCTCTCGGGTGGGGAGACGTCTTCGCAAATTCGCGACTCAGTGGACAGCACTAATCTCTGACAGGTGGGTTTGCGAAGTAATCTCCTCAGGCTACAAGATAGAGTTTCTCTCTTGTCCACCGGACAGATTCAACACCTCCAATCTCCAGCTACTACCGACCCGTCGGGAGGCCCTGTATGGGGCGGTCCAGGGTCTACTGGAACGCGGGGTAGTTATTCCAGTTCCAGAACTGGAACGGGGTTTTTACTCAAATCTGTTCATTGTGCCGAAGAAGGGGGTTCGATCTGTAGTCACGGCTCTCCATCCGGGGGACTTTCTGGCCTCCTTGGACATCAAGGACGCATACCTGCATGTCCCCATATACTCCAGACACCAGAGGTTTCTGCGATTTGCTATCGGGAAGGACCACTACCAGTTTGTGGCCCTCCCGTTGGGCCTTGCCTCAGCACCCAGGACGTTCACCAAGGTGCTCGCTCCGATTCTGGCACTTCTAAGACAGCGGGGTATCGCTATCACAGGCTACTTATACGACCTTCTGCTGAAGGCCCCTTCAAGCTCAGAATTAGAGGTAAGCGTGTCCATTACCTGTCAGACTCTTCAAGACTGTGGTTGGATACTAAACACGCAAAAGTCAGTATTGGTGCCCACTCAACGCCTAGGGTACCTGGGGTTGATTCTGGATTCTTCAGAGGCAAAGGTATTCCTCCCTGTGGAGAAGTTGCAGACCCTCCGGGCTGCAGTACGGCAGCTGACTTCCAGGAATTGGTCGTCACTCCGTTTTTTGCATGCGAGTGTTGGGCCTCAGGGTAGCCTCCTTCGAGGCGGTTCCATATGCTCAATACCACACTCGAGTGTTACAGAAGGAAGTTCTGTCCAGATGGAACAGATGTCCATCATCTCTGGATTATCAAATCTGAGTGAGCCACATAGTCAGGAGATCCCTGGTATGGTGGCTGACAGCACCGGCTCTAATGGCCGGGAAGTCATTTCTTCCAGTTTACTGGATAGTGATCACGACGGACGCCAGCCTTACAGGTTGCGGGGGAGTCTGGGGTGTCCAGTCGGCGCAGGGTCGCTGGACCCCAGAGGAAGCCCTCCTGCCGATCAATGTACTGGAGATCCGGGCGATCAAGCTGTGCCTCTTCAAATGGTCTCAGAGGCTGCAAGGGCATCCAGTCAGGATCCAGTCAGACAACGCCACAGCAGTGGCATATGTCAATCATTAAGGAGGAACAAGAAGCTCAGCTGCAGCATCGGAGATCGCTCGCATCTTGAAGTGGGCAGAGAGGAGCGTACCGGCACTGTCGGCCGTGTACATTCCGGGTGTGGAAAACTGGCAGGCGGACTACCTGAGCCGCCAGATGCTGGACCAGGGAGAATGGTCCTTACACCCAGAGGTGTTCCAACTCCTCTGCCAAAGATGGGGCACACCAGACGTAGATCTTCTGGCTTCCCGACTCAATCGGAAGGTATTGAGATTTGTGGCCCGGTCAAGAGACCCATGGGCAGACGCAACGGACGCGTTGGTAGCATCGTGGGGTCAGTATCGGCTAATCTATGCCTTCCCTCCCTTAAGGCTTCTTCCTCTTCTGCTCCGCAGAGTGGAGGCAGAGGGAATTCCAATGATCCTAATCGCTCCAGATTGGCCTCAGCGTCCTTGGTACGACGATCTAGTACGTCTGGTAGCAGACGTCCCCTGGCGCCTACCACTACGGAAGGACCTGCTATCGCAAGGTCCCATATTCCATCCTGCTTTACAGTCATTGGCTTTAACGGCATGGCTGTTGAGAACCAGGTACTGAGAGACCGGGGCCTGTCAGACTCAGTAATCTCTACTACAAGGGCTTGCCCTAAGTACGATTTAAGGGACAGATATCTGCCCTGGCTGTCTTTTTTCAGCGACCCCTGGCGACTCACTCTCTCGTGAGTACATTTGTGCAGGGGGTCCGACAGGTGGCCCCTCCGGTCCGTCCCCCGTTACCTCCGTGGGACTTGAACCTGGTCCTCTCGGTGCTTCAGAAGGCACCGTTTGAGAATATTAGAGATATTCCCCTGTTGACACTTTCTCAGAAAGTGGTCTTTTTGGTGGCTGTTACGTCAGTTAGACGAGTCTCTGAGCTGGCAGCCTTGTCCTGCAAGGCTCCCTATTTGATTTTCCACAAGGATAAGGTGGTGCTGCGGCCGCAGCCTTCCTTTCTTCCGAAAGTCGTTTCGGCTTTTCATCTCAACGAAGACATTGTACTTCCATCCTTGTGTCCTCAGCCGTCGAATCCTAAGGAGTCGGCGTTGCATTCCTTGGACGTTGTCCGAGCTTTGAGAGTATACCTATCTGCTACTTCCCTGTTCCGGAAGTCAGACTCACTGTTTGTTTCGGTGGCTGGTCCCAAGAAGGGCCAAGCAGTCTCATCGGCCACCATCTCTAGGTGGATCCGACAGATAGTAATCCAGGCTTACGCCTTAAAGGGTCAGGCGCCCCCCTTTCCGGTCACGGCGCATTCGACCAGGGCAATAGGTGCCTCTTGGGCTTTCCGACATCAAGCGTCTGTTTCCCAACTATGTAAAGCGGCGACTTGGTCGTCCGCTCACACTTTCACAAAATTCTACAAAATTGATGTAGGTGCATCTTCGGATGCCTCTTTTGGCCGCAAGGTTTTGCAAGCGGCTGTTTAGAGTTGCAACTCCTCCGTTGGAGGAGTGCTGTTTTGTGTTTGGGGTGAAGTCTATTTTTATGCTGTTACCACCCCTCGTTTTTTCTCTGACACTGCTTTGGGACGTCCCACTTTGTCAATAGAGAAGCTGTGTCGGTCCATGGACGAAAGAGTAAATAGGATTTTTTACTCACCGTAAAATCCTTTTCTCTGAGTCCATGGACCGACAGCACCCACCCCTCCTTTTAAGTTTGTACTGCTTTTTGACGAACTGATCTGCGAAGATGCAGACTGAGAGGGTATACCCGGAGGGTCCGCCCCCTGGGCGGTACTGTAGAAGGTGTGATGCAACACTTTTTACAAGTTTTTCTGCCTAGTCACTCCAAATTAACGGATAATACCCACTTTGTCAATAGAGAAGCTGTGTCGGTCCATGGACTCAGAGAAAAGGATTTTACGGTGAGTAAAAAATCCTATTTTTGACACTTTTTGTTTACATGAAAACATATTTTTTTTGCAAGAAAATTATGTTGAACCCCCAAACATTATATATATATTTTTTAAAGCAAAGGCCCTACAGATTAAAATGGTGGGTGTTGCATTTTTTTTTCCACACAGTATTTGCGCAGCGATTTTTCGAACGCATTATTTGGGGAAATAATACACTTTTTTTAATTTTAATGCACTAAAACACACTATATTGCCAAAATGTTTGATGAAATAAAAAAGATGATCTTAGGCCGAGTACATAGATACCAAACACGACAGTTTCGAAGGCCATAAAATGCCAAAATAGCACAAACCCCCCCCCCCCAAATGATCCCATTTTGGAAATAAGACACCCCAAGCTATTTGCTGAGAGGCATGGTGAGTATTTTACAGCTCTCATTTGTTTTTGAAAATGAAGAAATAAAATAATTAAATAATTTTTTTTATTTTTTCAATTTTCAAAACTTTGTGACAAAAAGCGAGATCTGCAAAATACTCACCATACCTCTCAGCAAATAGCTTGGGGTGTCTACTTTCCAAAATGGGGTAATTTGGGGGGATTTGTGCCATCTGGGCATTCCAGGGCCTCCGAAACTGTGATAGGTAGTGAGAAGTGAAATAAAAAATTTACACCCTTAGAAATCCTGAAGGCGGTGCTTGGTTTTGGGGTCCCGTACGCGGCTAGGCTCCCAAAAAGTCTCACACATGTGGTATCCCCGTACTCAGGAGAAGCAACAGAATGTATTTTGGGGTGTAATTCCACATATGCCCATGACATGTTTGAGCAATATATCATTTAGTGACAACTTTGTGCAAAAAAAAAAATTGTCTTTTTTCCGCAACTTGTGTCAACATATAAAATATTCAATGGGCTCAACATGCCTCTCAGTATATAGCTTGGGGTGTCTACTTTCCAAAATGGGGTCATTTGGGGGGGTTTTGAACTGTCCTGGCATTTTATGCACAACATTAGGAAGCTTACATCCACTCTTCTAACCACTTGAAGACAAAGCCCTTTCTGACACTTTTTGTTTACATGAAAATTTTTGCAAGAAAATTACGTTGAACCCCGAAACATTATATATTTTTTTAAAGTAAATACCCTACAGATTAAAATGGTGGGTGTTGCATTTTTTTTTCCACACAGTATTTGCGCAGCGATTTTTCAAACACATTTTTTGGGGAAAAAATACACTTTTTTTAATTTTAATGCACTAAAACACACTATATTGCCAAAATGTTTGATGAAATAAAAAAGATGATCTTAGGCCGAGTACATAGATACCAAACACGACATGCTTTAAAATTTCGCACAAACGCGCATTGGCGACAAACTACATACATTTTTAAAAGCCTTTACAGGTTACCACGTTAGATTTACAGAGGAGGTCTACTGCTAAAATTACTGCCCTCGATCTGACCTTCGCGGTGATACCTCACATGCATGATGCAATTGCTGTTTACATATGACGCCAGACCGACGCTTGCGTTCGCCATTGCGCAAGAGCAGGGCGGGACAGGGGTGCTTTTTTTTTTTTCTTTTTTTTTATTATTAGTTTTGTTTTTTTATTTTATTTTTAAACTGTTCCTTCCATATATATATATATATTTTTTTTATCATTTTTATTGTTATCTCAGGGAATGTAAATATCCCCTATGATAGCAATAGGTAGTGATAGGTACACTTTTTTTGAAAAAACTGGGGTCTATTAGACCCTAGATCTTTCCTCTGCCCTCAAAGCATCTGACCACACCAAGATCGGTGTGATAAAATGCTTTCCCAATTTCCCAATGGCGCTTTTTATATCCGGGGGGGGGGACATTCCCTCCCACTGCTTGTAAAAGCAGTCCAGAGGCTAATTAGCCACTAGGATTGCTTTTACATGAAAGCCGGCCGCTGTCTGAAAAGAATGATACCAAGATCATACCTAAACCCGCAGGCATCAATCTGGTATAACCATTCAAAGTCCAGCAACATGCCAGTACGTTGCTGGTTCTTGTTGGACATGTATTGTAATCTTTTTTTTTCATGCAGCCTGTTGGCTGAACGAAAAAAGAGATTGATCGGTGAGTATGCCCACCATTAGAATACCTCCCTTCATCCACCCACTTCTAATGATGGGCATACATGCACCATTTATATATGCCGAAGTATGGGGGCATCCTCCCGCAAAAGTTATGCCGCATACACATGGTCGGACTTTTCCACGGGCAAGCCTCCGTCGGAATTTCGACCGTATTTACGCGGCATTAGGAGCAAAATCGCTCCTCCGCCCCTGCTGCCCCAATGCTTCGGCATTTATGCTTTTTTTTTTTAACTGTGGTGGTGAAATCACCTCCTACAGCACTGGAGTCGCAGGGATCAGGCCTGTAGCCTTGTACACACGGCCGAGAATCTCGTCGTAAAAAACACGTCGTTTTTTTCGACGAGATCCTTGGACAAGAAACTTGTCCCGGCCGAGTGTACACACGCTCATTTCAAAGAACCCGCGGTTCTTTGAATGGAGCGAACGAGGTGACGTAATCGAATACGACAAGCATGCGCTCGTCACATTCGATGCCGTCGCCGCCATCTTGGTATACCCTACGTATGCCTAGGAAGCTACCGCGCATGCGTCGAATTCATTTCGAACATGCGCGGGCTTCCCGGAGGACAGGTAAGTGTACACACACACAATTTTCTCGTCGAGAAACAGGCTGACGAGAATCTCGATGAGAAAATAGAGAGCAGGTTCTCTATTTTCTCGTTGAGATTCTTGTCGCTTTTCTTGACGAGAAACCATACACACGAACGAATTTCTCTGCAAGAAATCTCTGCCAGCAAGTTTCTTGCTGGTTCTTGCCGAGAAACTCGGTCGTGTGTACGAGGCTTAACTCTACGAACGCTGCAGTTATGTGTGTTGTGTTTTGTAAGTTTGTAAGTGACAGTGATCGATCGATACTGCACTTGGGTGGCCTGGGCTGGACGGAGGGGCAAAACGCAGGTGCCAGCAGGTATCTGGGCTGATCCCGCTAACACTGCGTTTTTGGGAACCCTAAATTTCTGGGGACGCTAGTATAGATCTGATCAGATCAGATATTGATCTGTTCAGATACTATACCACTAAGGGAGGTGTATGCTTCACGCGTGGGTGTTAGCGTTACTGGCACTAACCTGACGCTGCCTGGGGTGTGACGCAGACCCTCTCTGATGCTAAAACCTAATTGATAACAATCAGCGTCACCCGTAACACTTATATGGTGATCACTGGTGAAAGGGTTAACTAGGGGCAATCAGGGGGTTAAACCTTTATTAGGTAATATATGGGGGTACCCGACGCTATAAAAACCTGCGGCGAACCTAAAAAAAATAACTGGCTACCTATCGGCATCACTGTCACTAAGACAGCGATCAGAAAAACGATCGCTTAGTGACACTGGCAAAAGGGGGTGAAAGGGTTACCTGGGGGGGTGATAAAGGGGTTAAACCTTTATTAGGTAATATATGGGGGTACCCGACGCTATAAAAACCTGCGGCGAACCTAAAAAAAATAACTGGCTACCTATCGGCATCACCGACACTAAGACAGCGATCAGAAAAACGATCGCTTAGTAAAACGGGTGAAAGGGTTACCTGGGGGGGCGATCAAGGGTTTAAACCTTTATTAGGTAATATATGGGGGTACCCGACGCTATAAAAACCTGCGGCAACCTAAAAAAAATAACTGGCTACCGATCAGCATCACCGACACTAAAACAGCGACCAGAAAAACGATCGCTTAGTGACGGCGGTGATAGGGGGTGAAAGGGTTACCTGGGGGGCGATCAAGGGGTTAAACCTTTATTAGGGGGGGTTAGGGGGCTACACTGGATCTAAATCTAACTGCCCTGACACTTTTACAGTCACAAATGTCACTGATTGCAGTGATCAGTAAATAAATGGTCACTGCAATCAGTGACACTGTGACTGGGGGCTGGGGGGTGATCTGGGGGGGCCTGGGGGGGCGATTTATGTACCTATGTGTCCTGGTGTCAGTGTAGTGTTAGTGCACTAACCTGACATCTTCTCTCATGCGGCGCTCGGTATATGTGAGCGCCGCATGAGGGATGACATCACTTCCTCCTGCCTGTGTAAACATTACACAGGCAGAGGAAGCATTTGATTCGCCGGGAGCGATCGCGAGGGGGTGGCCAGAATCGAATGGCGGCCCCCTCATCACGGATCACTCCCGAAGCGATCCCGGCTGCCCACTGTACCGGAGGGGGGTCCGATTGGACCCCCCACCCATACGAAGGCGGTCACGTGATTGTGCCTGTCCGTGCCATTCTGCCGACGTATAATTACAATGGGCGGTCGTTAAGTGGTTAATGACCAGGCCATTTTTTGCGATACGGCACTGCGTCGTTTTAACTGACAATTGCGCTGGCGTGCGACTTTGTACAAAAACAAAATTGATATCCATTTTCCCCCACAAATAGAGCTTTCTTTTGGTGGTATTTGATCACCTCTGCGATTTGTATTTTTTGCGCTATAAACATAAAAACAGAGACTATTTTGAAAATATATATATATATATATATATATATATATATATATATTTAACTTTTTGCTATAATAAATATCCCCAAAAATCTTTTTAAAAATCTAATTTTTTCTCAGTTTAGGCCGAAACGTATTCTTCTACATATTTTTGGTACAAAAAAATCGCAATAAGCGTATATTGATTGGTTTGCGCAAAAGTTATAGCGTCTACAAAAATATTTATGGCATTTTTACTATTATTATTATTTTTTACTAGTAATGGCGGTGATCTGCTTTTTATCGGGACTGCAACATTGTGGAGGGACAGATCAGACACTTTTGAAACTTTTTTTGGGACCAGTGACATTTATACAGTGATCAGTGCTATAAAAATGCCCTGATTACTGTATAAATGACACTGGCAGGGAAGGGGTTAACAGTAGGGGGCGATCAAGGGGTTAAATGTGTGTCCTAGGGAGTGATTCTAACTGTGGGGGGATGAGACTGCCTGGGTAAGGAGACCGATCGTTGTTCATACTTTGCATGAACAACAGATCAGTCTCCTCTCACCTGAGGGCACAGAGATCTGTCTGTTTACATTGACAGATCTCCGTTCTGTCTCTGTCTGGAGCGATCATGGGTTCCCGGCGGTCATTGTGTCCGCCGAGCACGAGCATCGACTCCGGCGGAGTGCCCCTTAGTGGACTGAAAGCCAGCCGACGTATAGCTACGACGGCTCACCCAGGGGAGCCAGCCTGCCGCAGTATAACTGCGGCGGCTGGACGGAAAGTGGTTAATTCATAAAAAATAGAGTGAATCAGTAAAATGCCGCAATATGGCCACTAGATGGAGCTGGTGATCATAGGAAATAAATACTTACAGGCGCATCTCAGAAAATCAGAAAATCATCAAAAAGTTTATTTATTTCAGTAATTCAATTCAAAAAGTGAAACTCATATATTTCATATAGGTGCGTTACACGCAGAGTGATATCTTTCAAGCATTTCTTTCTTTTAATTTCGATGATTATGGCTTACAGCTAGTGAAAACCCCAAATTCAGTATCTCAGAAAATTATAATATTACATAAGACCAATAAATAAAAGGATTTTAATACAGAAATGTTGGCTTTCTGAAAAGTCTGTCCATGTACAGTATAGTATGCACTCAATACTTGGTCAGGCTCCTTTTGCATGAATTACGGCGTCAATGCGGTGTGGCATGGAGGCGATCAGCCTGTGGCACTGCTGAGGTGTTATGGAAGCCCAGGTTGCTTTGATAGCGGCCTTCAGCTCTTCTGCATTCTTGGGTCTGGTGTCTCTCATCTTCCTCTTGACAATTTCCCACAGATTCTCTATGGGGTTTAGGTCAGGTGACTTGGCTAGCCAATTGAACCAGGTTGATCATTGAACCAGGTATTGGTACTTTTGGCAGTGTGGGAGGTGTCAAGTCCTGCTGGAAAATGAAATCAGCATCCCCATAGAGCTGATCAGCAGAGGGAAGCATGAAGTGCTCTAGAATTTCCTGCTAGACGGCTGCACTGACTTTGGACTTGATAAAACCCAGTGGACCAACACCAGCAGATGACACGGCGCCCCAAATCATCACTGGCCAATGGCGTCCCTAGGGGGGGACCAGAGGGGGCCCTGGCCCCCCCAACATTATGCTGTGCCCCACCATGTGCCCCCCCCCCAAAAAAAAAAATATATATATATTTTTTTTGCATTTTTTTTTTCGCTCGGGCTGCTGCTGGGGTAACATAGTCTCTCCTGAGAGGGAGAGCGTCCCCAGTCAGCTCCTGCGGTGGATTCCTCCCCCCTCCCTCTGCTCGCTGACACTGCATAATGCGAGCGCTCACACAACCACAGCCGCCCGATCTGCTCCTTTCCCTGCATCCTCATTGGCACGGAGAAGAGCGAGTTGCAGGAAGGACTCCACGAGCACTGTGGGAGGGGGGGGAGGGGGGCCCAAGCCTTCATCTCAGTTACTGAAAAAACAGACTGATTTCTCCTGTCCTTAGGACAGTAGAACCAGCCTGTAAATTCCGAGAATGGTGACTGCAAGCTGAGCCGAGTGTCAGTCTATGACACTCTTTCACAGCCCAGCGAGTCCAGCCACCCCCCTCACATACGAGCAGGGAGCAATACAGCTCCTCCTCCTCCTTCCAGTCCCGCCCACACTATCCCGGCGTGCTGTATCTGAAGAGAGGGGATGTGTGGGCGGGAAATATGAAAATCAGCAGCATTCCTGGCTGTGTGTGAATGATGCCTGAGATTCTAGCCTGGACCGTGGGTAAGTGTGTGCACTGCAGACTGCAGTACACTGTAATCACTGAACTGCATTATCTCCATCCCTTCTCTCCCCCATCTGTCTCCCTCCCCCTCTCCTGTTCTTTCAAGACATTCACAATTTACTTTCACTTTCAGTTAGGCAGGTAATAGACGGTGCACATTTCTTTCCTGCATCCACAGATTGCAGGAAAGAAACTTGCATAATTCCCCCATCAACACAGACAGTGCTGACAGGGGAATATCCCTCCTGCCCAGCAATTGTATTCTCCCGACAAACAGTGATTACCACTAGTGGCTATAGCAATCACTAGTGATAATCATAAGAGAATCTGCTCATAATGGTTCGAATCTTAGCCAGTTCCTGCTGAACCAGCTGAGATTTAAACTGTCTATGGCTGGTCTTAGCTCTTTGGCAGCCCATACATTGATCACCGGAACGCCAGCACCCAAGCTGAAGGTGCCTGGGTGCGGCCGCATCTTCTGGCTCCGGACTCCGTGATCAGGGCGTCCGCCCCTTTTATGACCTCTCCCTTCGCGCCACAGCGGGTTCCCCGCCCCGCTGTACCAGCTCCAGGGGAGGACAAAAAGGTACAGTCTTGAGGTGCAAGCCCAACCCCGGTCCAAGGCAACAACGCCACCTATAGGCCGGCGGGAACTTCACACCACCAGAGTCCTCCAAGATTCACAAAGGGAACCTTGAATTTTCTAACAATCAAGGCATCTGGGTTACACTACCACCCAGATGCTTTCCCTAAATTCAAGTACCCGCTACACCATCTACACATTATAGGTGGATGGGGGAATGTTCCCAGCGTGGACCAGTGCTGGAACAACCAGAGTTGCTGTCCTGTCCCGGCTATTCACAGCGCTGGTCTCTGTCTCCATGGTAGCGGCAGCAGCACATTGGAACCCAGTGCTGGTTACTTTATCGGGCTGATGTACAGGAGGGCCAGCACAATTTGTTGTTAAAGATGGGCTGGGCATGTTCAAAATTCCACATGCCAGAGCCTGTCAGGAAGCCCACACTGCACAGCGCTAATCACAGGCAATGAGACATTTCCCGGTCCGCAGCTCCACAGATCAGGAAATGTCTCACTGGCTGTGATTAGCACTGTGGAGTGTCGGCTTCCTGGCGGGATCGGGCATGTGGGTTTTAAAACACACCCAAGCCCATCTCTATTGGTTGTAGACAGTTGAGCTCCCTGCAGGTTGCTTAGCAGCAGTGGAGCCTTCTCTGACATGCTGATCATGATGCAATCCAGATGATGCTCCTAGTCAAATCCTAGTGTTAAATATCAGTGATTTTATTGATCGAAGCCCACACTTTACAGGTATAGAGCCCACATGGCTGCTGAACATACGGTTGATTATATATATGTGGTTGTACTCTTGATCCTAATAAATACTGTGTTTATTAGATCTGACTGGGAGCATCACTAGGATCACATCCCGATCAGCATGTCAACAGAGAAGGTTATACAGCATTACTGCTGCTAGGTGACCAGCTGGGGACTCGGCTCTCTATAACCAATAGTGCCAGCCTTCCCCTACATGCACGCATAATGTCACCAGCACAAAGTCCTAATAGACTGCCGCCGGTACCAAGGAGACAGATGCCAGACCAGCGCTGTCAATAACAGGGACAGGACAACTGGGGAACCCCACAGTGGCAGAACACCAGGGCCCGGTGGCAAGACAACCTTTGCAACCCTGATAGTTCTCCCACTGCTTTGGACCCTTATATTTTCTTGGTGTGCTGGTGACATATATCTCTTGTTTTCTGCCACCCTGGTGGGGCCCCAGTATAGTAGGAAGGGAGCTCACTGCAGAAAATGTGAAAGAGCCCATTGTGGGATCGTAGTAAAGGGCCCCAGGATATATATATATATATATATATATATATATATACTGTATATATATATATATATATAAAATTGCATTTTATAGTTGGCCCCCCTACTTTTGTCCCTGTCCCCCCATGTGCCCCCCCTAAATATGAAAGCTGGAGACGCCACTGTCACTGGCTGTGGAAAATGTTGCATTTCATTTGGAGATCAAGGTCCCAGAGTCTGGAGAAAGAATAGAGAGGCACAGAATCCAAGTTGCAGGAGGTCCAGTGTGAAGTTTCCACAGTCCGTGATGATTTGGGGCGCCATGTCATCTGCTGGTGTTGATCCACTGGGTTTTATTAAGTCCAAAGAGCGCAGCCGTCTACCAGGAAATTCTAGAGCACTTCATGCTTGATTGGCCAGCAAACTCGCCTGACGTACACCCCATAGAGAATCTGAGTATTGTCAAGAGGAAGATGAGAGACACCAGACCCAACAATGCAGATGAGCTGAAGGCCACTATCAAAGCAACCTGGGCTTCCACAGGCTGATCGCCTCCATGCCACGCCACATTGATGCCGTAATTCATGCAAAAGGAGCCCCGACCAAGTATTGAGTGCATACTATACTGTACAGTACATGGACAGACTTTTCTGTAAGCCAACATTTCTGTATTAAAAATCTTTTTTTTTTATTGGTCTTATGTAATATTCTAATTATATGAGATACATCATTTTGGGTTTTCACTCGCTGTAAGCCATAATCATCAAAATTAAAAGAAAGAAATGCTTGAAATATATCACTCTGCGTTGTGAGGGGGTTAGCTTGGCAGCGGGTGTGTGTGACCCCCGGGATGGGCTCCCCACACAAAAACAGGCCCAGCAAACGGAGGTTGTGGTTTTCAAAATCAAAAAAAAAAGGTGCGGTTTATTTTCTATTTACAGTGACAAAACACAGCAAAGCCAAAAGAAACATAAACAAATTAAATCCTGGTCAACTTGACCTCTGACTAAACATACAGGTTTCCTAACTAACAACTGGGATCAGCCTAGTGCTGTCCTAGTCCCTAAGTCCCTGGTTTTAAATGTCCAAGCAAATAGCCACACAGGCTTTGTCTCACCGGACAAGGGTTCACTCTCTCCAGGAAGTCCACACAGGTCTGCTTCCAGGCATGAGCTAACATCTAATGAAGCTGGGAGTTCTTATAGAGGCCTAAATGAGCTGACAAGTTTCAGCTGGTCTCATCAACTCCCTGTCTGTACGACGCCCCACACTCTCCCTAGAGGTATGAGTCATCCATGAGCCCACTAGCCTTAGCTGGGCTTATACAACTCTCCACCTAGTTGTATAAGTCGGCGTAAAGCCTGAATCTGGGCGAAATATATCTACCCCCCTGGATGCAACCAGGTGACTTTACCTTCCTGCTGTCACATACCCCCCCCTCTTGTTTTAACCTCGGGGTTGGAACACCAGCAATCAGGCATTCATGTACTCGAGACAAAGCATCCACATTCCCCATTTGAACGCCAGGGCGATGCTTTACTGTGAAGTTGAATTCCTGGAGGGCCAGGAACCACCTATTCACTCTTCTATTTGTTTCCTTGTTTTGAGCCATCCACTTTAACGGAGCGTGATCCGTAACCATGTCAAAGTGCCTACCTAGCAGGTAGTACCGAAGGGAATCTAGAGCCCACTTCACCGCTAAACACTCCTTTTCAACGGTGGCGTAATTTACCTCATGGGACTTCAACTTCCTGCTGAGGTAAATGACTGGGTGCTCTTCCCCGTTCCAGACCTGGGACAATACTGCTCCTAACCCCACATCTGACGCATCACTTTGTACGACAAAGTCTTTAGAGAAGTCGGGTGAGTACAACACTGGCTGGCTACATAAGGCTTGTTTCAAGAATTGGAATGCTGCCTCAGCCTCGGGGGTCCATTTAATCATGACCGACCCTTTCCCCTTCGTTAGGTTGGTTAGGGGCACAGCCTTAGAGGCAAAGTGGGGAATGAATCGCCGATAATACCCAGCGATTCCCAGAAAGGCTCGTACCTGCTTCTTGCTGTTGGGACGTGGCCAACTCTGGATGGCCTCGACTTTGTTGAGTTGGGGTTTTATTACTCCCCTCCCAATGGTGTACCCAAGATATTTGGCCTCCTCCTGCCCAATGGTACACTTCTTGGGGTTAGCCGTAAACCCCGCTTCCCGAACAGAGTCCAGGACTGCTTGCACTTTTGGCAGATGTGAGGCCCAATCTGTGCTATGGACAATTACGTCATCCAGGTAAGCCGCAGCATACTTCCGATGGGGCCTCAGCATCTGGTCCATTTTCCGCTGGAATGTGGCCGGCGCATTCTGTAACCCGAACGGCATTCTTTTATATTGGAACGCCCCGTCTGGGGTTACAAATGCGGTTTTCTCTTTGGCCAATTTGGCCAGGGGGATTTGCCAATACCCTTTTGTGAGGTCAAGAGTCGTCATGTATCGGGCTGTTCCCAGCCGGTCGATCAACTCATCTATACGTGGCATGGGGTAGGTGTCAAATTTTGTAACTTTGTTCAACTGACGAAAATCGTTACAAAATCGCCAGCTCCCATCCGGTTTAGGCACCAACACAATGGGACTAGACCAATCACTTTGGGACTCCTCTATCACCCCTAAGTTCAGCATTTTCTGTACTTCCTCCCGTATTGCCTCCCGTCGGGCCTCTGGGATCCGATAGGGTTTTAACTTCACCCTTTCACCGGGCGGGGTAATGATGTCATGCTCTACCCCAGATGTTTGTCCCGGCAGCTCAGAGAATACCTCCTTGTTGCGAAGCACAAACTCCTTAACCTCCTGTTGTTGGGGTTGTGACAAGGTGGCTGCTATTCCAACCTCAGGAATCACGCAACCAGTTTGAGCTGGTGACCAAGTGTCTGCGACTAGGGACTCTCTATCCCTCCAGGCTTTCAACAGATTAACGTGATAGATCTGTTCGGGCTTTCGCCTTCCTGGTTGTCTGACCTTGTAATTCACTTCGCTCACTTTTTCCATTATCTCGTAGGGGCCTTGCCATTTGGCAAGGAATTTACTTTCAACCGTAGGGACAAGTACCAGTATCCTATCCCCCGGGGAAAAGGTACGGGTCTTGGCTCCACGGTTGTACACTCTCTGCTGTGCTAACTGCGCTTGGGCCAAATGTTCCTTCACGATGGGCATTACCTGTGCAATTCGGTCTTGCATCAGGGCGACATGCTCAATCACACTCCTGTGGGGAGAACTCTCACTTTCCCAAGTTTCCTTGGCAATATCCAACAGCCCTCTTGGGTGTCTCCCATACAGTAACTCAAAGGGGGAGAATCCCGTAGAGGATTGGGGCACCTCCCTAATAGCAAACATCAGATAAGGAAGTAGACAGTCCCAATCCTTTCCATCTCTATCCACCACTTTCTTCAACATTTGCTTTAGGGTTTTGTTGAATCTTTCAACCAGCCCATCGGTTTGGGGGTGATACACAGATGTACGTAATTGCGTCACTTTGAACAATTTACACAGCTCCTTCATAACCCGGGACATAAAGGGTGTACCTTGGTCCGTAAGCAGTTCTCTACAAATACCCACCCGGCTAAACACAAGAGATAGCTCTTTGGCTATGGTTTTGGCCGAGGTATTTCGGAGAGGGATCGCTTCTGGATAACGGGTGGCATAGTCCATTATAACTAATATGTACTGGTGCCCCCTAGCGGACTTCATTATAGGACCTACCAAATCCATGGCGATCCTCTCAAACGGGACCTCAATGATGGGTAGAGGGACCAGCGGGCTACGGAAATGTGGCATCGGGGCCGACCTCTGACACACAGGGCAGGAGGAACAATAATTTTCTATGTCCTTTATCACCCCCGGCCAATAGAATCTCTGTAATACCCTCTCTCGGGTTTTCTCTGTCCCCAGATGACCTCCAAGAATGTGCCCATGGGCCAACTCCAACACCAACTTCCTGTAAGGTTTGGGCACCACAAGCTGCTCAACGGTTTCTTCTGCCCTTTTTGCCACCCGATACAGTAGGTCCTTCTCTACGCTGAAGTATGGGTAAGTGCAGGTATTATCTGGGTTCACTAACTCGCCATCTATTTTCACTACGTTTTCCCGTGCCTTTATTAGGGCGGGGTCTTTCAACTGTTCTGTGGCAAAGTTTTCCCTGTGAACCTCAAGATCAGAAAACTCCACAGACGGTAGGTTTTCGTCTGAGGAGGTGGGCTCCTCTCCAGTTTCTTGAGTCTCCCCTGCCAATACTGATAAGGGAAATTCCGGAGAGTCCTCACCACTCTCAGGGGAGTTCTGGCTATCCCATTCCTGGTACATAGGGGCACCAGTGGGGGGCTCAGGATCATCCCACAGTTCCCAGAACTTCGGAAAATCCCTTCCCACAATGGCGTCATGCGGTAACTGAGATACTAAGCCCACTGGATGAGAGAGGGTACCTTTGGGGGTCTCGAAACACACTGTAGTCACTGGATACTCTCGGGTGTCCCCATGCACACAAATAACAGCTACCTTGCTATTCCCAGAGACCTCTGTTTTAACTAACTCAGCCTTTATCAGGGTCACAAGGCTACCTGAATCCAGCAATACCACAACATTTCTACCATTAACACACATTTTGCATAAATGTTTCTCAGTTCCTCGAATGGCAGTGCATGCGACTGTCGCACACAGCGACTGACGTCTGCCCATCAGAAAGTCACACTGCATGGGTTCCTCCACAACCGGGCAATTGGCTGCAATATGTCCCGCTTGCCGGCAGCGGTAGCAAACGATCCTTCTTGCCGCCTCTTGAGCCGCTGATTTCCCAGGCTGTTCTCGCCAAACTTGGGGTAGAGCTCCCACCCTCTCACTCTCTCCACCCTCACCCCTTGGAATCCTCTTATCCGCCCCTGGGGATGGTCTGGTCTTAGGGTGGAAAGTCCGAGTGTCTCTGGAAGAGGCCGTCAGGTTCTCTGTAGCCAAGTATTTCTCCACACGATCCACAAGACCATCGGCCGTCTCTGGGTCTCCATGGCTTACCCACTTTTGGATGGCAGTAGGAAGAGCTCTCAAAAACCGATCCATTACAACACGTTCCACAATCTTTGGTGCGGACAAAGTCTCTGGCTGTAGCCACTTTCTGCTCAGGTGAATGAGATCATACATTTGAGACCTGGGGGGTTTTCCAAGCTGGAAAGTCCAGTTATGCACACGCTGAGCCCGGACAGCCTGGGTGACACCCAGCCTTGCCAATATTTCAGCTTTTAGCATCACATAGTCTTTTGCTTGGTCAGGCTCTAGGTCATAGTAAGCCTTCTGCGATTCACCAGTTAACAGAGGAGCCACCAGTCCAGCCCACTGCTCCTCAGGCCACTTTTCTCTTTCAGCAGTCCTTTCAAATGTGGTCAAAAATACCTCTGGATCATCCTCTCCAGTCATTTTTGTCAATAAACGACTCACCCCAAAGGACGCGGTATTAGTGGGACGGCTTTCCTCACTGGTCTGCGGACGTTGCTGCATTACTGCTTCCATTTGTTGTAGTCTCTGCTCTTGCTTCTGTAACAGGTCTATGAAGCGGGCCTCAGATTGCTGCTGGGCTTGTTGCTGAGCTTCCAGACTCTGTTGGTGAGCTTGCTGCTGGGCTGCAAGGCTCTGTTGATGAGCTTGCTGCTGGGCTGCGAAGTTCTGTTGTTGAGCTGCAAGGCTCTTTTGCAAACCTGCATTTGTCTGCTGTTGATTGGCATTTGCTAGAGCCAGCTGCTTCAGTATCTCCTCCATGCTGGCTTAAAAAAAAACTGCCACTGGTTCTCCACCAACTGTGAGGGGGTTAGCTTGGCAGCGGGTGTGTGTGACCCCCGGGATGGGCTCCCCACACAAAAACAGGCCCAGCAAACGGAGGTTGTGGTTTTCAAAATCAAAAAAAAAGGTGCGGTTTATTTTCTATTTACAGTGACAAAACACAGCAAAGCCAAAAGAAACATAAACAAATTAAATCCTGGTCAACTTGACCTCTGACTAAACATACAGGTTTCCTAACTAACAACTGGGATCAGCCTAGTGCTGTCCTAGTCCCTAAGTCCCTGGTTTTAAATGTCCAAGCAAATAGCCACACAGGCTTTGTCTCACCGGACAAGGGTTCACTCTCTCCAGGAAGTCCACACAGGTCTGCTTCCAGGCATGAGCTAACATCTAATGAAGCTGGGAGTTCTTATAGAGGCCTAAATGAGCTGACAAGTTTCAGCTGGTCTCATCAACTCCCTGTCTGTACGACGCCCCACACTCTCCCTAGAGGTATGAGTCATCCATGAGCCCACTAGCCTTAGCTGGGCTTATACAACTCTCCACCTAGTTGTATAAGTCGGCGTAAAGCCTGAATCTGGGCGAAATATATCTACCCCCCTGGATGCAACCAGGTGACTTTACCTTCCTGCTGTCACAGCGTGTAACGCACCTATATGAAATATATGAGTTTCACTTCTTGAATTGAATTACTGAAATAAATTAACTTTTTGATGATAATTAAATTTTATGAGATGCACTTGTATTTACTGGGATCATCAGTTCTATCTTTTGGCTGAATGCGGTATTTGCCTGATTCACTCCTTTATAAGCTAATAACATTCAACCTAGAGATTAAAGGAGTTGTAAAAGCAGAAGGTTTTTCATCTTAATGCATTCTATACATTAGGATAAACAACCTTCTGTGTGTAGCAGCCACCCCAGCACCCTCTAATTACCTACCTGAGCCCCATCTCTCTTCAGCAAAGTCCACGATCCCCTCAGCCATCCAGTACACTCCTCCTGATTGGCTGAGACACAGCAGCGGAGCCATTGGCTCTCACGGCTGTCAATCAAAATCTAAGTCAGCCAATCAGGGGAGAGAGGGGGCAGGGCCAGGTTGGGGCTCTGTGTCTGAATGGATACACAGAGCTCTGACTCGGCTTGGGTGCCCCCTGTAGCCAGCTGGCTGAGGGGGCACTCAAAGGAGGGAGGGGCTAGGAGAAGCAAAGAGGGACCCGAGAAGAGGAGGATCCGGGCTGCTCTGTGCAAAACCAACTGCACAGAGGAGGTAAGTATAACATGAAAAACCTATACAAGAGTCAATACCTGGATCTTGAACATTACAATTTTGGAAAAGAGCTGTAGAAGAAGGGTTTATCACATGGTCCCATTTCTGTGTCTCCTGCCATAGGTAAGAGGTTCTTGAGAATTCTACAAACCTGAAACGTTGGGATTTCCTCCTCCTCTTCTATTTTCACCAGGGTCTGGCTCTGCTCTCTTTCTCTCATTCTATTCTGGGTACTGACTTCCTATTTGTATTTCTGAACATCAGCTGCTATATGAGTAAGTGGTGCTCACTTTACCTGTGTGCATGCATGTATTCTTTATTAATACAGATTTTGATATACCGTATATACTCGAGTATAAGCCGAGTTTTTCAGCACATTTTTTGTGCTGAAAATGCCCCCCTCGGCTTATACTCGAGTCTGTGTCCATCTTCATATTTGGGCGCCTGATCCTGGCCAGCTGTAGGTCCCCTGGACCCCAAACTTGGCACACATGTAGCCCCACCCTTCCTCTACAAGTGTGCAAAGTTTTTTGTCTGGGGGACCTACAGCCGGGGAGCACCGATTTTAAAAAGCCGGGCACCCCTTCCATAGACTCTCATGTTAAACGTCAGTCTAGTCACACAGCGCAGGTGGTCAGGTAGGGAGATTGGGCACAGTGACAGTGAGGCATGGGCACAGTGACAGTGAGGCATGGACACAGTGAGGCATGGGCACAGTGAGGCATGGGCACAGTGACAGTGAGACATGGACACAGTGAGGCATGGGCACAGTGAGGCATGGACACAGTGAGGCATGGGCACAGTGAGGCATGGGCACAGTGACAGTGAGACATGGACACAGTGAGGCATGGGCACAGTGAGGCATGGGCACAGTAAGGCATAGTGAGGCATTGACACAGTGAGGCATGGGCACAGTGACAGTGAGGCATGGGCACAGTGACAGTGAGACATGGGCACAGTGATGCATGGGCACAGTGAGGCATGGGTACAGTAAGGCATAGTGAGGCATGGACACAGTGTGGCAAAGTGAGGCACAGTGAGGCATGCAGATGGACACCCTAGGCTTATACTCGAGTCAATAAGTTTTCCCATTTTTTTGTGGTAAAATTGGGTGCCTCGGCTTATTATCGGGTCGGCTTATACTCGAGTATAAAAGAAGTAATTTTGATTGGGGTACGGCGCTGCTCCCTAACCCTAATGAAAGGGTCAGTATTCCTAAGTGATTGCTATATTACTCAAAATTAAAGTGTAAATGATATAAACTACAAGAGGTGAACAATTATAATCAGTCCACCTTTCAACAGTGGTGTTGACACTAGATGCATAAAACCAACATCACCATCAGATGCACCACGGTGAACATAGGGACACCCAAAAACAAAGTGTAAGTGTCAAACTAATTATATGTTAGTATACAAAAAATACAAGAATGTATCATTAAGACCACAGTTTAGTGCAACACATCTATACACATTGATAAGATCCAAATGTGATAAGTGCACGTTAGCTCCAGATAGAAGCTCCAATCTGCAGCTGCAGATACCTATCTCTGCCAGATAGCAACACAGTCCAAAATTAGTATGCACACAGACAGTAAACAGTCCTCTTCATAAATTTCAAAAGTAAACGTTCTGCTCTTCATTTAGATGTCAGTGTCCCCCACATGTGTCCCCACTCACCAGATCCTTTAACCCCTACAGGGGTAAACAGCTCAAAGGGATATCCGGATCACACGTCCACAGGGGAGATATCAGCTGGGCTAGTTCTTCCTATAATTTGTGAAGTTCCATGGAAGGGAGGATTCCCAATTACCTCATAGGTGCAGACAAAAAGAGAGAGAGGCTTCCATAGTGCAGATGAAAAAAACTTCCGGCTTTATTAAAAAATATATATAAAAACATACAATGCAGCAAGGTCTGCAATAGACAAGCTACACGCCAAAGGAACAAACAAAAACGGACAGCACAGCAGTCCTCAATTTCGTATATAAGCAGCGGTCAGTACCAGCTGGTAACGCTGCATGCGTTCCAAATGCGTTCCAGCAGTACTTCCGGGTTAGCGTGGTATGCGTATGACGTAGCTCCGCCTTACGCGTTTCGTCATAGGACTTCGTCTAGAGGCGGTACCACGCTACGCTATCTCCACGCTTAAGAAGGGAGAGCGTCACTCTGAGCCCACCCACTCCTTCAGGGCTGCCAAATCAGGCCTTAGTATCACGGTTCATCACCGGCCAATGGGCTGGTCATGCTACAACGAGGGGAGGCATCTCCACAGGAGCAATTTGATGTGTATTCCCCCGGGTCATACTGTCTACCGTGACGCTCTTCCAACTACAAAGTTATAATATTATGGAGGGACTGTGAGATATAAATTATAAAATATGACAGGTTTAAGATTGGTACGTTACTATCCACACTTTAACATGTTTACAGCACTCCATAAATCACTCCATATGTTTTCTATCTATGTATTTCGCCTAGGCAGATGCATGCGCCCTCTATGGTGAAAATAAATCACTACACTAGTTGCACTGTATGAACCCAGCTATTGCCTTGTAAATGTGTAAAAATCATCTCCTCTAATTTTAATATACATCCAGCCTCTGCGATCAGATGGCTATGCTATATTTAGTATTCATATCTAGATGTAAATTATAAGGAGAAAATGAGCTATAGCATATGGGTGAATTATATAACTGAATTGTATCTACAATGAGCGCACATATACCGCCCTACAATTCACTCACCATAGTCTGTCATTAAGTCTAACTCAGGTTAGGATTGTGCGCCCTCTCTGGTGATAGTGTATACTACACTATCTGTATAGTGCAAACCCAGCTACTGCCTTGTAAAGCTTGTAAAGATATCCACATGTGGGTGTACCAACTTCGATGGTGGATATGCTGAACAGCCCAACTTCTATGCAATAGGTAATATATATAGTGTGGATCCAAAGAAGTTAAAAATTACAAAATTAAATATTGTAATGGAAAATATAAAAAATATAAAAAAAATTTCTTATTCTTGAAATTATTTTTCAAGACCATGGGTATGTCTATGTAAGCATAACGCCTATCCATATAGTCACCATGCCACATATGCGTACATACTCAGGCTAGAAGTGTGTTAGCTAGGGGATGGCCTAGAATTAATTAGGTAGTAAGTAGGTACATAAATATGCCCCAGTTAAGCCATGCTACGCGCATGCCAGATGGCAACCATACATCCTGTCCCCACATGGGGTGCTAGTAAAGCAGCCCAGTATGAAAAAGGGGAAAGGAAATGTATGGTATGAAGAGAATGCAAAAATATATAGGATACTTCCTATGTTCTAAATGTCGGGGCCAGTATACTCAAGGGTTGGCTATGAAGTAGTTTAGGTCTATGTCCACGTTCAACCCTTTCGGCACCAAAGACCCAAGTCGATAGATCCAACTAGTCTCATTTTGGGAAATGCGAGTGGTTTTGTTACCCCCCCCCCTCCAATGATCCTTGATCAAATCAATCCCATAGAATATGAGTCCAGTTGGATCTCTCCTATGAAATAAATCAAAATGTCGTGAGAGGTTGTGTTTAGGGAACCCCTTCTTTATGTTGTTTATATGTTCCCTAATGCGTACGCACAGTGGGCGTGTAGTCCGACCCACATATTGTAGGTGACATGGACATTCGATAACGTAGGTGACGTGCGTACTATTGCATGTTATCAATTCACAAATTTTGTATTCTTTATAGTCTACCCTTGATTTAAATGTTTCTTTCCTACGTGGCTGCTTCTTACTGACCCTACATGCCAAACATCTTTGGCATTTATAGAACCCTTTCATTTCAGGAAAGATGTTGACTGCTTTGGGGGCATTGATTACATTATGTACTATATGATTCCGTAGACTAGGGGCTTTTCTGTACACAAATGCTGGTTTGTTAGGTAGAACCGTCGATAATACTCTGTCTTCTTTCAAAATGGGCCAATATTTCTTAATGATGCCCTCCAAGGCCCTATATTGGTTATTAAACCCCGTAATAAATGCCAATTCCATTTTGTTCTGTTTAATGGACGTTTTTTTCAGCAGGCTGGATCTATCTAGCTTGGAGATCTCTTCCTTCATTTTAGTCAGGGATGTGATCTCATAACCTTTTTCTTGAAATCTATTAACGACAACATCCGCTTGCTGGTTGAAATCCATCAATGAGCTGCAATTTCTTCGCAGCCAGAGCAATTGTCCTTTAGGGACATTTCCCTTCCATCTAGGGTGGTGACAGCTGGAAGTAGGGATGTATCCGTTACGATCCGTAACTTTAAAATAGGTTTTTGTATGAAGCAGATCCCCTTGCTTAAAAATCTCCAAATCCAGATAATCAATTTTTTGTTGGTCACATTTTCCCGTAAAAGTTAACCCGTACCTATTGTTATTTAGTTGTTGAAGGAAGATTTGGAAGGTTTCGATTGGTCCATCCCATAATATCACTAAGTCATCTATGTACCGCCGGTACAACTTGATTTCAGGGAGGTTCCTATGATAAATGTACTCCTCTTCCCACATTGTCATTAGGAGGTTCGCTACACTGGGGGCATAACGCGCCCCCATAGCTACCCCCTTAGTTTGGACATAATAGGTTTTATCATGCCAAAAGTAATTACATTCCATAGCCATTTTCAGGCCTTCTAAGATGTAGTCTATTTGTTGTTGTCTCATATTGGTACTCTCATGTAGTGCCTTTTCCACACTTTTAAGTCCATCTTCTTGGAAAATACTAGTATACAGGGAATTCACATCCACTGTTGCTAGTAGGAGGTCCTGTGCACCCCTAATGTCCTGTATTTCCTGTATGAGTTGCAGACTATCTCTTAGGTATGATCTACCTTCCTTTACAATAGGCTTTAGAAAAGTGTCCAAGTATTCTCCTAAACGTGAGAATACAGAATTGATTCCACTTATTATCGGCCTACCCGGTGGTTTTATTAGCCTTTTGTGGACTTTCGGCGTGTAGTACATAACTGGGGTTTTGGTAGAGTTGGATACCATATATTCAGCTTCCTTTGTGTTCAGAATTCCCATCAATAGTCCTTTCTTTACATAATTTTTTAATTTGTTCTCAAATATAATTTTTGGATTCCCCTTAAGCTTTTTATACGTATTCTCAATGTTAAGTAAATTTTGCATTTCTTCTTCATAATCTTTCTTGTTTAGAATTACTAGCCCACCCCCTTTGTCGGCTGGTCTAATTACGACTTCATTCTTTTTCCCAATATCTTTAATCGCTTTCCAAATTTCTTTTATTCTGGAATGCTTCTTCCCTGGATGTTTCAATTTTTGCAGGTCATCTTCGACCATTTTTTTGAACGCTCCTATACACTGGTTGCCTGGAGTGTTAGGATTAAAAATCGAATTATTTTTCAGCCTCGTGTGTACGTATTGTGTTTCCTCCGTTGTCCTAACGTCCTTGTTTAACGCAAAGTGTTTCTTCAGATTTACCTTTCGTAAGAATTTTTGAAGGTCAATGAATACCTCAAATTTATTTAGAGGTTTATCAGGGGCATATTTAAGCCCCAGATCTAAAAGCTTCATTTCCTCCTCGGAGAGCTCAATATTGCTCAGGTTGTAGATACCTTTCCCTAGTACTCTCTTGGGCGCTTTCTTCTTCCCCCCTCTACATCCTCTGGTATTCTGTTTTCTCTTTCCAGATTTCTTTGCAGGGCCACTGTGTTTTTCTCTATGTAGTTGTCCCTGCCATTCCTCTGGCTGCCGTAGTCTCCTTGTCTCCATTCTCCATCGTTTCTCTGGTTCTCGGATCCTCGTCTCGGTTCCCTCCGAGGTCCTCCTCGATTCCCACTCATTCCTCTCCACCCAGGATTGCTGTTGGGTGCTCGTGCCTTCCATCTTCCAGGCGGTCTGTCTTGATACCCTCTCCTTGGAAAATCCCAGTTGTCTCTGTGGTCTCTTCTATATTGGGGACTGGATTCATATTGGCGATTTCTTCTTATTGGGGAGAATCTATTGTTAGTGGGTATATTATACCTGGAAGGATAAGGGCTACGATATTCATGAGGATCCTGGTAATTAACCCTTCTTTGGTCTGGCCTGTCATGTTGTCGATTAGGCAAATTAGGTCTCCCACGGTACTCGAGTATATACGGTAGATTAGAATTAACTGTGCAGTAGATACCTTTTGTTGTATTATGCTTGATGTGATATGACATGCCTGGATATTTGTACCTATACACTAAATACAACTTGCCCAGGGTAGAGCCTAGGGTAGAGCAGAGGTCACCTGCGTACCAACTTCCATCTGACCATGCTTCCCAACACTCCCTTCTATTCCCCCCCCAAAGAAAACACACTATTCTGAAGTCCAGTTAAAGGGCCTTAGCAGTCTTTTATTATAAATAACATACAAAATTTAAAAACATAACATAAATCAAATCATGTTGCAGGTCCTTGAAGGTATCATAGAACCAATTAGTTAAGTTATGCCCCCGACCACAAAATACTACCTCAGGGACTATCCCAACTGATCTCAGACATGTACTGGTCTACAACCACCCGGTGACTATTGGATGATTGGACCAACTAAAGGATACCAAACCAAAAATGGTCCCCCACCTTTCTTGTTCATACATCACGGGACACAGAGCAGCATAGTCATTACTATGTGGGTTATATAGAATTACCTTCAGGTGCTGGCACTGGCAACTTCCAAAACAGGAAGTACCCTCCCCTATATAAGCCCCTCCCATCCGGGAGTACCTCAGTTTTTTGCCAGTGTCTAAGGTGTTGGCCAAGGTTAACATGTATTCATCTGGGCTTGTGTACACGTTCTCTGGGCCTTAGCAAGCTATTCCGGATCCGACCAAAAAAGCTTCATAGCTAAACGGTCGGTACCCGGGCCTTGCAGAGAAGAGCAGGGTTTTGCCTGTAATGCCTCTCTTAGGAGGGCTGGACCCTGGGATCCAGAGCTCTGGTCATACCCAAAACCAAGAGGCTATCTGTGCAGGGTGCTATACAGGTCCAGGGGAGTGGAATCCTTGGGAACCCGGTCCCTGAAGGTCTAGTACAATGCCTGCCGTGAGAGGTGAAGTTTGGGCTTCTGTGGACCAAACAAAGTCCTGCGGCGGGGAAAAGGTAAGTGGGGGCCCCTCAGGAACTTGGTTCTATTGAGGGGACCCCCAAGCCTAATATGTCTTTCTGCCTGTTACCTAAAGGGTATTCCCGCTAATAGCTGTATATGCCTAAGAAATCCTAGAAATGTTTTTTCATAAGGGAAGTTTTAAAAAAACTGTAAACCTGGAAATGTTTTTCATAAAGGAGGTTTTAAAAAAAAAAAAAAAAAAAGGACAAAAGTGCGGTACCTGTGTTTGTCCACTAGAGGCCTCTGTGGAACGTCTTTTTTCTTGGGACTATTCCTTCCATGGTGAAAGTCCAGGCAGATGAGTGAGCTCTCTATCAGGGAAGCTGCATTCCTCTGTCATGCTGCCAAGTAGTTTCCTTCCATCCCCGAGTCCTGGTGAAACAGGGACCCTGGCTCCTCTCCCTACATGGCGCCAAGAGCGCACACGTGCACGCGCGCGCGCGCACACATGCTTTCCTTTTATAAGGTTTAGCTTCAAAAAAGGGGGCGGAGCCTGGCGGATGACGCGCTCTGTGCGCCCAGCGCTTCTGCGCATGTGCGGGCGTCCCAGCAAGATAAAAGGACTCAGTCCACGCTGCTTGCTATGGACACAGAGCATGAAAAGGAGCTGGTAGCATGGTATAGGGGCTTACAGCGGGCGGTTGATACAGGCATCCCCAGAAAGGCGCATTAGTAGACACCCACTGATGTACATAGCAGCAAATTGCATTAGACTATTTCAGTAAGGGGTGTATTGCGGCTGGAATACCTCAGCTTTGAACTAAGGAATATGCCGCCTAAAAAACTCAGAGATATACCTCTCAGGAAGTGTAGGGTGTCTCCATCGGGCTCTGAGGATCTGGAGCAGTCATCTGCACCCTCCTCCCCTGAGAAATCAGAGGTTAATACCCATAAGGAACCCCCGGGAGTGCCAGGTACTGCGGCTGTCCTCAGTCCACCTGCTCCTGCATATATAACAGAGGAGGTTTTTTCCTCAACTCTGGAGGGATTGGAGCAGAGATTGGCAGCATTGATCGCTTCTTCTCTACAGGAAAGAAAGCGCGCCAGATCTCCATCACCTCCATTAGAGTGCCTGTTGGCAGAGCAACAGTCCCAGGAAGGGACCGACCTACCTGAAGGGGATCAGGAGGAGGTTAGCTCTGTTTTTGAGGAATCGACAGTAGATGAACCATTTTCAGCATCACAGACTGAAAGATTGTGGGTCCAGACCCTAACTGACATGGTTCGATCTGCATTTAAAATGCCTCTTGTTGAACCATCAACTACTGCTGTCTCCTCATTGGGGTCGCTAAAAGCTCCCCAGGTTAATTGCTCCTTTCCAATACATCCATTATTGGAAGGACTTATATACCAGGACTGGGAACATCCTGATAAACTATTTGTTCTGCCTAAAAGGTTTCCGGTGATCTATCCCATGGAGGAAAAGTTCACCCAGAGATGGAATGTTCCTACGGTGGATGCAGCCATCTCTTCTGTGAACAAATCACTGACATGTCCAGTAGATAATGTTCAAATGTTCAAAGATCCAGTGGATAAAAAATTGGAAATGTTTATTAAAATCTGTTTTTTCCACAGCAGGGGCTGTTACACAGCCAGCAGTGGCAGCTATTGGGGTCTGCCAAGCTTTAAAGGATCAAATGAAAATGGTCCTGAGGGATTTGCCAGACCAGCAGGCCCAGGCTCTGGCTGATCTGCCTAGAGCATTATGCTTTGCGGTTGACGCCATCAAGGATTCTATCCATCAGGCCTCCCGCCTCACGCTGTCTTTGGTACATATGCGTAGGCTTCTGTGGCTCAAAAACTGGTCTGCTGAAGCTCCCTGTAAGAAGCTCTTAGTTAGCTTCCCATTTCATGGGGAACGCCTTTTTGGCGAAGACCTGGATAAGTATATCCAGAAGATTTCCAGTGGTAAAAGTACTCTCTTACCGAGTAAGAAGAGGTCTAGGGGTCCATCTTTTAAGAGGACTACCTCTCCTATCCCTGCGACGTCTGCTACTAAGCAGTTCCGACGGCCTCCTCGGTCAAACTCAGGAGGTAAAAATCAGGGACAGCCACAGGGTAATAAAAAGCCCTGGATCCGAAGAGGTACTAAACCAGCCTCCAAGTCAAGCCTATGAAGGGCTGCCCCCACTCAAACGGGTGGGGGGAAGACTTCAGTTGTTCGCAGAGACCTGGCGGGAGACGATCAAAGACAGATGGGTGCTCTCCGCAGTAACTCTGGGATACAAGTTGGAGTTAAAAGAGTCTCCTCCGTCCCATTTTATGTGGTCAGGCATGCCAAGAGACCCTCTGAAAAGAGGGTCTCTCCTATTGGCGTTAGAACAACTATTGCTCCAAGGAGTAATTATGGAGGTTCCTATGGAAGAGTGGGGGTTGGGTTTCTACTCAAACCTTTTCACAGTCCCGAAGCCAAACGGGGACATAAGACCCATATTGGACCTAAAGAGTCTAAACAAATTTCTAAACGTCCGGTCTTTCCAGATGGAGTCGATCCGATCGGTCACCGCTGCCCTACAAGGGGAGGAATGGTTAGCCTCGATCGACATCAAAGATGCTTACTTGCATGTTCCCATCTTTCCAGGTCATCAAAAATTCCTACGCTTTGCAGTAGAAGGGCGCCATTTTCAGTTCAGAGCCTTACCATTCGGTCTGGCCACAGCACCACGAGTGTTCACAAAATTTCTGGCCCCACTGTTGGCCGATCTAAGAACACGGGGTGTAACGATAATGGCATACCTAGACGACCTGTTGTTGATGGACCACTCAGTTGCCAAGCTAGAAGTGGTAATTGTCGATACAATCAAGTATCTAGAATCTCACGGTTGGGTCATCAACCTGGACAAGTCAGCCCTACAGCCAGTGAAAAACCTGGTATATCTAGGGCTACGGCTGGATTCAGACCAGAGGAAGATTTTCTTACCTCTAGACAAGGTATCCTCTTTGAGGGGCTTGGTCCGTCTGCTTTGTGCAAAAAGACAGCCGTCCATACGCCTGTGCATGAGGCTGCTAGGAAAGATGGTAGCATCATTCGAAGCTGTGCCATACGCCCAATTCCACTCAAGGAATTTACAAAGGGCCATATTGTCAGCCTGGAACGGAAAAGTTCAGGCTCTAGACTTCCCGATGGCTTTGTCCCCTTCCGTTCGGAAGAGTCTCTGCTGGTGGTTGATCCCCCAGAATCTCCAGAAGGGAAAACCCTTCAGCCCGATATCTTGGAAGGTGGTCACTACAGATGCCAGCCTTATAGGCTGGGGGGCAGTACTGGAGCAATGGTCTCTCCAGGGCAGATGGTCAAATGTAGTAAAAACCCTGCCCATCAATCTCTTAGAGATACGAGCAGCCCGGTACGCCCTAGTAGCCTGGACATCCAGACTCCAAGGGTCCCCTGTCAGAATTCAATCAGACAATGCCACAGCAGTGGCATATATCAATCATCAGGGAGGCACCAGGAGTCGTGCAGCCCAGAGGGAAGTAAGTCACATCCTGGAATGGGCAGAAAAGCATGTCCCATGTATATCAGCTGTCTTCATTCCAGGGGTGGAGAATTGGAAGGCGGACTTTCTGAGTCGCCAACAGTTATGCC
Organism: Rana muscosa; assembly: GCA_029206835.1. Lineage (NCBI taxonomy): Eukaryota > Metazoa > Chordata > Amphibia > Anura > Ranidae > Rana > Rana muscosa. The sequence continues at coordinate 46,833,822 of CM055117.1, read as the reverse complement.
CAGGGGAATGGTCCCTTCATCCCGAGGTCTTCCGAGCAATATGTCAGCGGTGGGGAACACCGGATGTAGATCTGCTAGCATCCAGATTCAACGCAAAGGTGGACAGATTTGTCTCCCGGACAAGGGATCCCCTCGCTTGCGGCTCGGATGCTCTGGTGTTCCCTTGGGATCAGTTCAGACTGATATATGCATTCCCTCCGCTACAATTGTTGCCTCGACTCCTTCGCAGAGTCAGGTTGGAGAAGAAGCCGGTGATCCTGGTGGCTCCAGCGTGGCCCCGAAGGGCCTGGTACGCGGAGATCATCAAAATGTCTGTGGGGAGTCCTTGGACCCTTCCACGTCGTCCGGACCTGCTTTCGCAAGGACCGATATACCACCCTTCCTTACTAACTCTAAGTTTAACGGCCTGGCTATTGAATCCCACATCCTAAAGAAGAGAGGTCTCTCTAACTCTGTGGTATCAACTATAATCAATGCCAGGAAGCCTGTATCCAGGCAGATCTACTATAGAGTTTGGAAGGCGTACATCACTTGGTGCGAGGCCAGAAAATGGCATCCACGTAAGTACGTTATAGGCAGAATTCTGGACTTCCTGCAGTGGGCTGTAGACAGGAAGTTTGCCTTAAGTACTATCAAGGGCCAGGTTTCGGCCTTGTCAATACTATTTCAAAGGCCCCTGGCTATGCATTCACTTGTCAAATCCTTTATGCAAGGTGTGACTCGTATTATTCCACCGATTAAGGCTCCCATATGCCCATGGGATCTAAATTTGGTTCTGTCGGTTCTGCAGAAGCAGCCATTTGAACCTTTGCGGCACATTTCCTTGGTTCTACTCACCAGGAAATTGATATTTTTAGTAGCCATATGCTCGGCTAGAAGAGTGTCGGAATTAGCCGCCATGTCCTGTAAAGAGCCATATCTGGTTATCCATAAGGACAGAGTAGTATTACGTCCTCACCCAGCCTTTCTTCCTAAGGTGGTATCGAGGTTTCACTTGAACCAGGATGTGGTTCTTCCTTCTTTTTTCCCCAAACCAAGCTCGGTAGAGGAAAAGTTATTGCATTATTTGGATGTAGTAAGAGCAGTTAAAGCTTATCTAAAAGCCACTGCTCAGATTCGTAGAACGGATTCTTTGTTTGTTCTGCCGGAAGGCCCCAGAAAGGGTCAGGCAGCATCAAAATCTACTTTAGCCAAGTGGATTCGACAGGTCATAATACAAGCCTATGGCTTGAGAAGTAGACCGCCTCCGTTCAAAGTTAGGGCGCACTCCACGAGAGCAGTTGGAACTTCATGGGCAGTGCATCACCAGGCCTCCCTGGCGCAAATTTGTAAGGCCGCAACATGGTCTTCAGTACACACGTTTACTAGGTTCTACCAGGTGGACGTTAGAAGTCAGGAGGATGTCGCCTTTGGGCGCAGTGTGTTGCAGGCCGCAAAAGATCCTCATGCCTGATGGCGCCCAGCTTATGTATGGTGTATCCCCCCCCTCATGTGGCATTGCTTTGGGACGTCCCACATAGTAATGACTATGCTGCTCTGTGTCCCGTGATGTACGAGAAAGAAAATAGGATTTTTAAAACAGCTTACCTGTAAAATCCTTTTCTTGGAGTACATCACGGGACACAGAGCTCCCACCCCTCTTTTGGGGACACGTATTGCTTTGCTACAAAACTGAGGTACTCCCGGATGGGAGGGGCTTATATAGGGGAGGGTACTTCCTGTTTTGGAAGTTGCCAGTGCCAGCACCTGAAGGTAATTCTATATAACCCATTAGTAATGACTATGTCGCTCTGTGTCCCGTGATGTACTCCAAGAAAAGGATTTTACAGGTAAGCTGTTTTAAAAATCCTACTTTTCCCAAAAACCACAAGATTTAAGGCAGCTTCAAGGACCCCAAATCATCAACTTCTTCTATAACCTAAATCCAGGCCATCAAGAACCAATAAATAGGGTGGGAGGGAGAAACGTTCACCCGATGACTTCAGATCCTCCTTTCAGACTATCCTCGCATGTCCTTCCCATCAGCTCACGTCTTCTGACCAATACAGTAAGTGTCACTAATTGAGTTATACATTTATTTTTGGAAACCCATAGCTCCACACTGCCTGGTTCTGTAAGTCATGTATGTCCTTCACTTAATTCACTACCTTCATAGTTCCAGACCTACCTTTATCAAAAGCCTTCCTGGTATGTGGTATGCTTTTGCCTTGTACTAGACATGTGCAATTCGTTTAGTTTCTAATTCGTTTTTCACGAATTTTGAGAATTTCATAAATTTCGAAATTTCCGAATTTCAGAATTTTTAAATTTCCGAATTTTCAGATTTTCGAATTTCCGAATTTCCGAATTTTTCAATTTCCGAATTTTCGGATTTTTGAATTTCCGAATTTCCGAATTTGAAAAATTCAGAAATCCGAAAATTCGTAATTTCCGGATTTTCGGATTTTCAGATTTCCGAAATTTTGAATTTCTGAATTTCGGAAATTAGGATTTTCGAAATTCGGAATTTCGAATTGTCGAATTTCGAAAATTCGAAAATTGAAAATTTCGAAAATTCGAGATTCGAAATTGCAAAATTCGAAAATCTAAATTTGAAAATGGAAAATTTGGAAAGTTGAATTTCCAAATTCCGAATTTTTAGAATTTCCGAATTTCCGAAAATCGGAAATTCGTTTTTTTAGTTTTTTTGCTTTTTTCGGAAATTCTAAAAATTGTTTTTTTTTCGTTTTCGTTTTATTGTTTTTTTTGGGAAATTCGGAAATTCGAAAATTCGGAATTCCGAATTTCCGAAAAAAAACAAAAAAACGAAAAAAACTAATTTTTAGAATCTCCCGAATTTACGAAAAAAGCAAAATAACGAAAACGAAAAAAAAAGATTTTCCGGCAGTGTACATGCGGATTTTAGACCACCGGATACTCCGATCGTGTGAACAAGGTAGTTGTACACACAATCAGAGTATCCGATGGTCTAAAATCCGATGGGATTTTTCATCGGAATTCCGTTCAAGCTGTCTTGCATACACACTGTCCGACTAAATTCTGACCGTCCAAAAACATGGTGACGTAAAACACTACGACGAGTTGAGAAAAATGAAGTTCAATGCTTCTGAGCATGCGTTGACTTGATTCTGAGCATGTGTGGGTTTTTTCTCCGTTGGAGTTCCACACAGATTATCGGTTTTCTTTCCATCGGAAAAATTTAAAACATGTTCTATTTTTAAACAAAAAAAGTTCGATGGGGCCCATACACACACAATCGGAGTTTCAGATGAAACAAGTCCATCGGACTTGTTTCATCGGAAATTCTTATCATGTGTACAAGGCATTACTCTACATATTTAAAAGTATTGTACTAGCTTGTTGTTACACAGTGGTGGGTTTAAGCACCCTAAAAATCTCTTATGTTGGTTGCAAAATAGTGCAGTTAATAGTGGTGTGCAGACCCTTATTTCTAACTAAATGCTCATTTATGCCTTTTACATACCTCATTCCTCACTCCCTCGGCAGCTAACAAGAGGTCCACGCTGCTCACAGGTGAGCCGGCTCCACAAGTATGATCTCCTCACTGCAGGGCGCTCGCCCAGTCGCAGCTGAAGCAATAATATAAGGAAAGTCTGGATGGCTGCACACCAAACTGAGATCCAAATGCCTTTATTCACATAAAACCATGAATTGTGCTTTATGAAAGGGCTTTGATAAACCACAATTTGTGTACGAAACATGTAAGCTGTGCCTCCCTTAAGTGTACATGTTGTGCTCATCATGTTCTTCATGGTTTTATGTGAATAAAGGCATTTGGATCTCAATTTGGTGTGCAGCCATCTGGACTTTCCTTTCATTATCCCTGGTCAGCCAGCGCTCACTCATATATATATATTCTCCCTGACTCTCCAGCTTGTGGGCAGTCCATCCGCATCCTTATGTACAATGCAGGACTATTGGCCAATAGCAACAGCTAGGAGAGGAGCAAAGAGGAATATTATAGAGTGTCATTTAAAGGCTGGCTCCACCTTTTGCAACATTTTACAGGTCACACCTCTGAGGAGATGGAAAGAGAAAGGTTGGGACTTTAATTGAGGCCTGAGACAATTAAGTCAATAAGCCTCCATTCCTGTAAGTACGGAAACAGAAAAGGGTCGGGACTTTGTATGAAGCATGCGGATTGAAGGCAAGAATGAGCTAGTATGTCAGATATAGTAAATTTATTAAATATTGTACAGTAAAATACATAAGACACCGTAGTACATATTCCATCACCCAACATAGTTGGTTAGTCCATGTATTGACATTAATTAATAAAATAATTGAGTAAAACAGTGAAAACATGAGATGGAACTACATAATTGAGTATAGTTTTGGCATCTGAAGCTCAACGCGTTTCGCAGCTGTCATGCCGCTCATCAGGAGCTGATAGATAATAGATGTCTATAAAACAAGAACATTATACCAAATAATAGGTTAGGCTTTTTATAAAAAAGAGAAGGGGGAGAAAAATATGCACTTAAGCCAACAGCCCATACTTACAGGTCGGGTGATGGTATGGGAACGGCAGAGGGCATGCAGACGGCCAGGGACATTGTCCGACACGGGGGCTGAGGCAGCATAGCAGGTGGCACAGCATGGAGGCAAGTAACATTGTGGGAGCTGAACATGTGATCTTCACCAGGGTCAAGGGGCACATGCAAAATGACTCCTGGGCCATCTAAAACCAAATGTGAATTGCAAAAAGTTTACTGTTAGTTTTGGATTGCTGAAGGGAGATGAGCCCTTGTACAGCAGTGAAGGGGTGGAAAGTGAATGTGAATGAAAAGGGTGGTGGTAGACAAGATGTCTGAGATATGTGATAGTGTAGCTATGTTGAAAGCAATGGAGTGCTCCAACATTGAGAACGCTATCGTTGAAAAGTGAAAGGAGTGAAACAGAGTAAATGTGGGATGGTGAAATTGTTTGGGAGCAATGAGGATGCTCTAACATATAAACACTGTCATTGGAGGATTAAAAGAGGGGGGGGGAAGGGGGGTACCGGCCTGTAATGACCTCTGAGGAGAACCTGCGAAACAGGTCAGGATGGAGTTATTCTTCCATCAAATCTCAGCCTAGATGCCCATTTGGGTGGAAGTACTGGAGCAATAAGTATTCATCTGGCTACCATGACTCATATGGAAAAATATTTGCTTTAAGTGATAATACTGCCATTGCTACCTGATCTATCTATTGCATGACTTTTATGGGGACAACCCACCTGTTGGATTGAATTGTTTACTTTGGCTGTATCACACAGAAAATAAATTGTTCTGACATTTGTACTCTATATGGGAGATACTTTCCAGTTATTCATAAACCTGTGGTTGCCAACTCTAATGCCGCGTACACACGAACATTATTCACGGCGGTTAAAAAACCGCTGTGAATAATGTCATTAAAAACGAGGGAACGGCTTGTTCCCCACACACGGTCGTTTTTCACGTCGTTTTTTCTCTTGTCGAGAAAAACGACCGTCTGTGGGCTCCGCGGCAGTGTTTCCCTATGGGAAACACTGCCGCGGGAAACATGTCGAAAAAAACGACGAGAAAAATTAGAACATGTTCTAATTTTTCTCGTCGTTTTTAATGCCGTTTTACTTGTCGAAAAAAACGGCAAAAAGCCCACAGACGATCGTTTTTCTAGTTGAAAGGAAAAAATTTTGTTTTTCTCGACGAGAAAAACGGCCGTGTGTACGCGGCATCAGCGTGATGGAGGCAAAGAGACTCTCTATACTGGAATCCACCTCTGGACCACGCTTTCACCTATTTCTCTTTAACCACTGCATGAAATTTACACTTTCTATGTCAAGGTGTTCAATTATAAATTGTTATACAGATCCTACTTTACTCCATGCTTACTATTTAAACTGAATAGATTGCCCTCTGCACTGTGCTCTCGTTGCGGCATGGCTGATGGCACGTTCTTTCATTTAATGTGGGAGTGTCCTCCGATCAGGCAGTTCTGGTCGGAGGTCACGGCCCTCATTAGTTCACTGACACAATTACCTAATGTCTGTAATCCTTTAAGGTGTTTACTGGGCTATATTGATGATGATAGTATATCCGAGAGTACACAAACATTTCTGAGAATAGTATTGTTTTATGCTAAGATAGCAATAAACTTCCATTGGAAGTCTCCATCCTTGCCCACTATTGCCTTCTGGTTCACAAATATTAACCATGCTGTATCATTATACAAACTGACATATGAGGCTAGAGGGTGTCCGAAAAAATTCAGGAAGGTTTGGGGCTACTGGGTTGATTCTGAGAGCACCGTCTCTCCTGCTCCTTAAAAATGTGACTGAATATTGTCTTCCTGATATATGCCAATTGTTTACCAGCTTTCTAAAAAAAAACATTTTTTGCACCGTACTGGATTGGGCGATGTTCGCTCCATATGTGTCTGTTTGTTGTCTATTGTATGTCTTGTTTTGAAAAAAAAAACGTAATAAAAAAAATTAACCTTTAAAAAAAAAAAGATGTTCAATTATCTGCTGGGACACATATGAATGCACATTATCCTCTAACAGTGTGCAAGGGAGGCGGAAACATACCTGTGACCTTTTGATATCAAGTCCTCCTCTGGACCACACTGTATTAAGAGCATTAGTTCTCATCTTAAATATCAGTCAACATATGTCTAGATCAGTGATGGTGAACCTTGACACCCCAGATGTTTTGGAACTACATTTCCCATGATGCTCCACTGCACTGCAGAGTGCATGAATATCATGGGAAATGTAGTTCCAAAACATCTGGGGTGCCAAGGTTCACCATCACTGGTCTAGATCAGGGTTTCTCAACTCCAGTCCTCAAGGCGCCCCAACAGGTCATGTTTTCAGGCTTTCCATTATTTTGCACAGGGGATGTAATCAGTTTCACTGCCTTAGTAATTACCACAGCTGTTTCATCTGAGGGAAATCCTGAAAACATGACCTGTTGGTGCGCCTTGAGGACTGGAGTTGAGAAACACTGGTCTAGATGGATGGAGTTTACAGTTTTCTTGAGACTTCCAGGGTGATTCAGTCTATATGGAGAATGTACATCTAGCACCAAAGGGGAACTACACGTCATAATGGATACAATGTTTACAACGAATGGATCCTCCAAAATTTGAAGTCATGCGTGTTTTTCGCACAATATTTTTGGTACAATTAATAATTTCGTATTACCATATGCATATGGGACTATCTCTTTTTGAATGAATGTACCAGGTGATGAGATATGATCAAACATCCACAAGGGTATCTTTATAAATCTTGTCTAAGTATGACAGAGGAGGGTTTATGCTTTATGTGTACAGTACATGTTTTGTGTATAATAAAGTGGATTGATTTAATGCTGTGGCTATACATCCTACCTTTGTATTATATGTACATGTAGATTTAGGACCCATCCCAGATCTGGTTGAGTCCATAACTACTAATTTTATGGGGTTTTTTAGGATTTAATATGCAACATAGTGTCCTGTGCCTTTTCGGGCACCGGGCACCTGCATTACAGCGGCAGGGTATTTTTTGGAAGCACCTGATTAGAGCTATAGGCTCTAATAGGCGTCCAAAAAGGTATACAGCAGGCGCCATACTGGGCGCTCGCTGTTCACTCAGCGTTGTGTTAGGAAAGCAAATTAATTTGCTTTTCTAACACTGAACCGCCTCCCAGCCAATCAGGTGCTCAGGTCTGTTACCTATCACCTGATTGGCTGAAACGACAGGCGCTGTGACTGGACGCCTGATAGAGAGGACGGGAGAATACATCAAAGAGCGCGGAGGACACCACCGTGACCCGCTGCGAGACAGGTAAGTGACGGGCGGGCGGGGGGATGCACACTGGCAGCATTTAATGGGGCACAGTAGCGGCAATTGATGGGCACAGTGGCAGCAATTGATGGGCACAGTAGCGGCAATTGATGGGCTCACTGACAGCAATTGATGGACACAGTAGCGGCAATTGATGGGCACACTGGCAGCAATTGATGGGCACAGTGTCACCAATTGATGGGCACACTGGCAGCAATTGTTGTTCACAGTAGCAGCAATTGATAAGCACAGTGTCACCAATTGATGGGCACACTGGCAGCAATTGTTGGGCACAGTGGCAGCAATTGATGGGCACAGTGGCAGCAATTGATGGGCACACTGGCAGCAATTGATGGGCACACTGGCAGCAATTGATGGGTACAGTAGCTGCGCTTGATGGCACAGTGGCTGCAATTTATGGGTACAGTGGCTGCGTTTGATGGCACAGTGGCTGCATTTGATGGCACAGTGGCGGCAATTGACAGTGGCTGTGTTTGCTGGGCACAGTGGCTGCGTTTGCTGGGCACAGTGGCAGCATTTGCTGGGTGCAGTGGCAGCGTTTGCTGGGCGCAGTGGCTGCATTTGATGGCACAGTGGCTGCGTTTGATGGCACAGTGGCCGCGTTTGATGGCATAGTGGCCGCGTTTGATGGGCACAGTGGTTGCGTTTGATGGGCACAGTGGTTGCGTTTGATGGGCACAGTGGCTGCAATTGATGATTTTTTTTTCAGTTTGTTTGCGCCCCCCCCCCCCCCCAAAAAAAATAAAAATTTGCGCACCAGCTGCCACTGCTGTGTATACAAGCAGCTATTGTACTTGGATAACAAGTCAAGGACCTGCTTGAATAAGCACCCCACCTATGGATGGAACAGAACACAGTATGGGGAGGAGGAGGCCCAGTGTTTAGGCTGCTGGATGGATAGAGACATATGGCTGTGCTGTTACTGATTGCTGCTGGTAGTCCAGTGCCATGTGCTGCTGCGATGGGTTATTCTGTCTACAAAACAGACTGATTCTGTGCTGAGCCCAGAGAGACTATCTGCTGTGAGATTCTGTGCTGAGAGACCTGCTGGGGTACAGTGCCACCAGAGGGCCATGTACTTTAGGACTGAGCTGTTCTGTGTGCCAAGGCTGCTGGTGCTACCCAAAGACTGGGCTGTTGTTTCAGGGAGCCGCTGTTCTATTGTTCTGCTCTGCTTTTCCAGTAATGCTGCATCAGAGACTTCAGAGATACAGAAAGGAGTCTACAGACATTGTCCATCACCAAATCATCAGGAGTGGTGAGAGGCCTCTGGTCATTTTGTTTCTGTTTGCTTTACTTTGTTCTTGGGATTACGAATATCCTCCAGTGTTCCACTTTGGATTATGTTTCTTTTCCTACATAAGTATTGCCTTGGACTTGCATCTGCAGTATAAAAAGAGTCCTATGACAAGACAACTGAAGATGATGAGGGCAATAATTCTCCAAAAATAATGAGTATGATCTAAAGGTAAAGGAAATTGCAGAGTGAAGGTTAATGTCATCACTTATAATCATATTTACAATCCTGTCTGGGTTGGTTATGACAATGATCTAATAATGCAGGGGTAGACAACCCCCGGCACTGGTGCCGCAAGCGGCACTCCGAAGCCTTTTTTGCCCTCACTTGACTCCCTCCCCATCAGCAGAGCAGCGCAGGGAAGTGTCAGTGAGACACGAATGCATTCCAATTTCAGAATTCCCACACCGCACCTCCACTAAGGGGGAGGCACTGAGCCCCACACATTGTAAAAGATGGGAAACATTGTTTGGTTCTCTAACTTTGCTGTAGCAGCGATCGTCAGCTTTTGTGATGGGGAAGAGATTGGTTGCAGTTTTGCTAGGGGGGGGGGGGGGGGGCTGGCAGTCCCTGTTTCCAGATAGAGGAGGACTGTTATTGGCCACTGCTGAAGCCAATCACAGTCCTGCTAGTCCCGCCCACCATCTGGAGGAAGATGACTCGCTTGGTTGCCACTACCAATCTCAGAAAGAAGGGATTTCACTGTGATTGAGAAAACCCCAATCAGGTGACAGTTTGTGGAATTACTGTTGAGCTTCTGGGAACTTTGTTGAAATTATTCCTAAACCTTTGTGTCACTTACTACTGAATCCCTGCACTGTGTGTCCCTTTAAGCCAGTATTCCGAGCAATGAAAATCGCACCCAACTTTTGCTGCGGCGCTGAGCGCCACACTTTTTCTCAACTTATGATCCTGCACACAGGCCCACTGCTTTAAGAAAATGCCCCTGACCTGAGCTCATCATTGCACATCCATTCCAGATACTTGTATGTGACATCACATACATCACATACAGGGCCGCCATCAGGGGGGTACAGGCAGTACACCTGTAAGGGGCCCAAATGGCCCCCCCCTTTTTTTTTACATTTTTTTTTCCCCGGGTCCCCGAATGTCAACCCCCCTTTTTTGTATTTTTTTTTTTATAATTTTTTTTATTATTAATTTTTTTATAAAATGTTTTTTTATTTATTTATTTTATTTTATTTTTTTGATTTTTTTGTAAGGGGCCCAGAGGTCCCCAGAGGCCCGGAGGTCCCCAGGGCCCCGGATGGAAACCTCCCTTTTTTTTATTTATTTTTTATAAAAAAAATGATTATACATTTTTTTTATTAAATGTATTTTTATTTATTTATTTTATTTTAAAAAAAAATTGTAAGGGGCCCAGAGGTCCCCAGAGGCCCGGAGGTCCCCAAGGCCCCGGATGGAAACCTCCCTTTTTTTATTTATTTTTTATTAAAAAAAATGATTATAATTTTTTTTATTAAATGTATTTTTATTTATTTATTTTATTTATTTTTTTATTTTTTTTGTAAGGGACCCAGAGGTCCCCATGGCCCCGGATGGAAACCTCCCTCTTTCATTTTTTTTATAAAAATGATTATTATTATTTTTTTTTATAATTTTTTTTTTTTGTAAGGGGCCCAGGAGGTCCCCAGAGGCCCGGAGGTCCCCAGGGCCCTGGATTGCAACCCCCCTTTTTTTTTTTTTTTGTGTTCGTCAGCACCTAAACCCCCTGCTTCTCAATTCGTGGCACCCCACCCCCCGGTTCTCCTCTGCTCCAGGGGGGGGGCCCCATGTCTGAAGCTGTGTAAGGGGCCCCAAAATTCCTGATGGCGGCCCTGATCACATACATCCCATACAAGCATGTGGGCTGGATGCGAGAGGTGGATCAGCAGGATGAGTGTGCCAGGACAGGTAGATGTCTCATCTCTGCTTCCTTTCACCACTCTGCATATCATAGATGAGAAGTGGGTACAGCAGTGGAGCAGATGTGCAGGGAGGTACAGTGGTGGAAGAGATAAGAAGGGGCTTCAGCAGTGGGAAGGTTAAGCAGGAGGGTTACAGTGGTGGGACAGATGAGCAGGGGGGTTCAGTGTTGGGGCAGATGAGAAGGGGGTTCAGTGGTGGGACAGAAAAGCAGAGGGGTAGAGCAGTGGGGCAGATGTAAAAGGAGGTGTATTGGTGGGACAGATGAGCGGGGGGAACAGAGGTGAGACAGATGTGCAGGAGGTACAGTGGTGGGGCAGATGAGAAAGCAGGTTACAGTGGTGGGGCAGATGAGCAGATGGGTTTAGTGTTAGGACAGATGAAAAGATGGTTCAGTGGTGAGACAGAAGAGCATGGGGGTAAGGCGATGGAACAGATATGCAGAGAGGTACAGAGGTGGGGCAGATGAGCAGGGTGGTACAGTGGTGGGGCAGATGAGCAGGGTGGTACAGTGGTGGGGCAGATGAGCAGGGTGGTACAGTGGTGGGACAGAAGAGCAGGGGGTTACAGTGGTGGAGCAGATGTGCAGGGGGGGTTACAGTGATGAAACAGATTTGCAGGGGGGCAGTGATCTGAGGTGTGAAGGTGCATGAATTGGAGCTGATGTGAAGTGTGGAGTTGCAGGAATTGGGGCTGATCTGAGGCGTGAGTGCAGGATGTTAATTTCTCACTACTACTCTAGTGGTTTACAGCATTTACTTTATAAAAAATCCTTTTCGTGATTGAGAGTGTGAAGTTGACATTTTTTGTTATAAAATCGGCACTCTCAATTTCTTTGAAAATATGTTTCGGCACGCTGTGCTCAAAAGGTTGCCTACCCCTGTAATAATGTTATCTAAAGGAACACATACAGTTTACATTGTACAGTGCAGTGACCCCTGTAGGAAGCCCCTTTCCATTGCAGAATGAGTTCCCAACCTTCTCTATTGATACCCAGCCCTTAATATGAAAGGGATCCTATGGTAAGGTAGCCTAAAACACACAACACTTAGGAACAGGAGGCAGACATTTAACATATAAAAACAATATTAAGAGACTTCAATAATAGGGAACCATGTTATGCATGTAGCACATATCAAACCACCTGCTAGGATCTGGGGGTGTGGCCAATAAGGTAGGTGTTACTTCAAGGTGTTTGGCATGTAGTGTGGTAATAAAAAAATACTACAGCACTCTACAGACAAACCCCAGAACAGCTAATGACAAGGGTGTTAGTGAAGCACCTGACCAACAATGTCTACTGAAGGGACCCAAGATGACTTATGCCGCCGGCGTACACACGACTGTTTTTCATGACGAGAAAAATGCCATTTTTTAATTAGGTAATTAAAAACGATGGTGTGTAGGCTCCAGAGCATTTTTCACGACGGGCATTAAAAATTTGGAACATGCTCTATTTTTTTCATGTCGTTTTTCACGTCGTCGTTTTTCTCGGCGTGAAAATGGGTCGTGTGTGGGCTTTAACGACGTGAAAAAAACATGCATGCTCAGAAGCAAGTTATGAGACGGGAGCGCTCCTTCTGGTAAAACTAGCGTTCATAATGGAGATAGCACATTCGTCACGCTGTAACGGACTGAAGAGCACGAGGCTGAAAAGCGCAAATCGTCTCTCACCAAACATTACTAACACGAGGATCAGCAAAAGCAGCCCAAAGGGTGGCGCCATCCGAATGGAACTTCCCCTTTATAGTGCCGTCCTACGTGTTGTACGTCACCGCGCTTTGTTCGAGCGTTTTTTTTCACAATAGTGTGTAGGCAAGGCAGACTTGAGAAGAATCACATAGAGAAAAACGTTTTTTCAATGACATTAAAAACGGTCGTGTGTATGCGGCATTAGGGGCCACAGAGTGGAGCAGGAAAGGCATTAGGTGGGTGTGAGAATCCTAGGGGGAGCTGTTGTCAGGGGCTCCAGCCTCCAAGAGAAGAGGAGGGAGGGTTAGGCATAAGGCAGAGAGGGGCCCTCAGAGTTCTGCTCAGGGGCCTTAGGATATTTGTGCCAGATGAGCAAAAAAATAGATTCCATCAAATTAAAGAGAATAATTTCCTCTTATGGAGCCCACCTAATGCAGCTTCTTGCACTTCTGAATTTGGAGTAGAGTTGCCTCTCTCACATAGAGCTGTGTCTGATTGCGCTACAATGGGAATGAGCTTTGAGGTCCATAGACTGTCATCCTCCAACATTTTGGTTTAAATGTAGAGTAAGAAGGCTGGATGTCTGTGTCTGTTAGGGGAATCTAACATTCTAAAGATAAACTCACCGGTTGCATATGGTGATACAATAGACTGGATCCAGACATTCCCAAATGTGGGATGAGACACAACACATGTCACGTTGTCTCCATCAGACTCGTATGTGCTGATCACTGTCCAGGTGTCATCCAAATCTTTCATTTCTGTTGTGTTTATATCATCTGAATGTGGGATCCAGGAGATCTCTGCAGCCGGGAATCCACCAATGGCTCTACACTCCGGAGATCCAGCACTGTTTATATCCAGAGACACAGAGGGCTGAGCTGGGGGAAAAAAATTAACTCATTACTAAACCATATAATACTAAATTATTGCTGCAAAAGGTTTTTCAGATGTACAGATGAATAAAATCTTCTGTGAAATATGCACATTATGCACACTTATTCTGCATCTTGGCTGGGACTGTGTGGACTACTGAACATTAGTGATGAGCCGAACACCCCCGGGTTCGGTTCGCACCAGAACCCGCGAACGGACCGAACGTTCGTACGAACATTAGAACCCTATTAAATACAATGGATGCGAACGTTTGAATTCTAAAGTGCTAATTATAACGACTATTATGCATGTTATTGTCCTAAAAAGGGTTTGGGAACCCGGGTTCTGCACCAGGGGACATGTATCAATGCAAAAAGAAGTTTTAAAAACGGTCGTTTTTCGGGAGCAGTCATTTTAATGATGCATAAAGTGAAAAAAAAAAAAGTCAAATATTCCTTTAAATATCGTACCTGGGGGGTGTCTAAAGTATGCCTGTGAAGTGCCACGTGTTTCCCGTGTTTAGAACTGTCCCTGCACAAAATGACACTTCTAAAGGAAAAAAAAGCCATTTAAAACTGCTTGCGGCTTTAATGTAATGTCTGGTCCCGGTAATATGGATGAAAATCTTTAAGAAAAATGGCATAGCTACCCCATGACCCCCCCCCCCCTACCCCAGCCCATTACCAGCCCCTTTGGGTCTTGTATGGATATTAAGGGGAACACCGCACACAAAATAAAAAAGGCCCTATATACTCTGAACAGCCGTATACAGGTGGTGCATACAAGACAGGGACTCTAGATTTGTTCTTATGTAGAATGTGTTTGTAATTTTGAACAGGTACATTGTTTAAGTGTAGCTCCAGCCCAAAAATCTATTTTTAAACTTTTTGGAAAACATAGGTAAGGGTTATCACCCCTGTAACATTTGTTTTGCTGTCTGTGCCCCTGTTCAGAACATTTCACCTCACTTTCCGTCCCAATGACAACTGTTTTTGAAATGTGGTGTTTTTCTTGAAACAAGGATTGGTGATAAAGCATCAGTACAGAGGAGACACCTTTCTCCCATATTAATTCTTACAGGAGAGAATTTTCCTTCCTAGGGGTAGATTTCCTCTCACTTCCTGTTGTCTTCTTGCGTTTGCAAGTAGGAGTCGTTTGTAAGTTGGATGTTTGAAAGTAGGGACCTGCCGTATATACTCTGCAGAAATAGGCCCCTTAGTTGTTGGTACAACACTGTAAGCACTCACAGTTACTCTTGGTTGGTGCTGGAACGCCCTGCTGTCAACTATTATATCAGGAATTGTAATTACATATAATTGTTGAACAGTGGTAGTAAAAATTGGGCCTTTGATGGTGGTGCTGGTGCCACAACACTGTAAGCCCTGACAGTTACTCTTGGTGGGTGCAGCAATGGGCCCTGCTGTGAATTATTAGATCAAGAATTGTAATTGCATGCCCCTGTTGAACAGGGGCTGAAAAATTGGGCCTTTCGCGGTGGTGGTGGTGTTGCCACAACACTGTAAGCCCTCAGAGTTACTCTTGGTGGGTGCAGGAATGGGCCCTGCTGTGAATTATTAGATCAAGAATTGTAATTACATGCCCCTTTTGAACAGGGGCTGAAAAATTGGGCCTTTCGTGGTGGTGGTGGTGGTGGCGTTGCCACAACACTGTAAGCCCTCAGAGTTACTCTTGGTGGGTGCAGCAATGGGCCCTGCTGTGAATTATTAGATCAAGAATTGTAATTACATGCCCCTGTTGAACAGGGGCTGAAAAATTGGGCCTTAGGCACTGGTGGCACAACACTGCAACCCCTCACAGATACTGTACTTGGAGCACAGCAATGAGCCCTGTTGCAAAGTATTGCTTCAAAAATTGTAATTACACGCCCCTGTTAAACAGGGGCTGAAAAATTGGGCCTTAGCCACTGGTGGCGGCACCCATAAACAAAAATGATCTTCCAAGCTATCATCATCAATCGTATCATTGAGGACTCGGAGGAGGAGGATAGCCAGTCAACATAACAGCACAGGCACTCAGCATCAGCATCAGTCTTGAAGGGATGTGACATGTTAAAATCAATTAGTCTGTTATATCAGCATCAGGTGTGTGGTAGCTGGTGGTGATCCAAGACTGGTTCATCTTGATGAAAGTCAGTCGATCAACCGAGTCGGTGGACAGGCGCACCCTGTGATCCGTGACAAACCCTCAGCAGCACTGAATGTGCGTTCCGAAAGAACGCTGGATGCAGGACAGGCCAGTAGCTCAATTGCATACTGTGCAAGCTCTGGCCAGTGATCCATCCTCAAGACCCAGTAAGCCAGAGGATTTTCGGTGGGGAAGGTGTCCAAGTCTGACCTTGCCCCTAGATATTCCTGCACCATGTTTATCAGACGCTGGCGATGGTTGCTGGAACCGATCATACTTTGGGGCTGCGGACTAAAGAATTGTCTGAACGCATCGGTCAGACGGCCACCTTCCCCACCGCTCCTTCTTTGACTGGCCGAAGCCTCAGCAACTCGTTGTCCAGGACCAGGAGTTTGTAACCTCACAGTCTCTGGGAACGCGTTGCACAGACCTTTCTGCAAGGCCTCCCGGAGTTGTCTCATCCTCTGCTCCCTCTGCGACGGTAACATAAGGTCCGCAACCTTACCCTTGTACCGTGGATCAAGAAGAGTGGCCAGCCAGTAATGGTCCCTCTCCTTGATCCGAAGAATACGAGGATCCTTCCGCAGACTTTGCAGGATCAGGGAGGCCATGCAGCGTAGGTTAGCTGAGGCATTCGGTCCGGAGTCCTCTGGGTCACTAAGGACGACATGATCCGCAGCCACCTCCTCCCAGCCACGTACAAGTCCACTGGTTTCTTGGGACTGTAAATCATCCCTAAAAGACTGCTGCTGATGATGCTGAGTGCCAGCCTCCACCTCCATGCTGACACAATCCTCCTCCTCCTCCTCCTCCTCCTCCTCCTCCTCTTCCTGTGCGATGGGTGGGACAGAAGGAACACTGTCTGGGTAAAGGGGGCCTTGAGAGGCAAGGAAGTCCTCCTCTTCCTGCCTCTGTTCTGCCTCAAGTGCCCTGTCCATTATTCCATGCAGCGTGTGCTCCAACAGGTGGACAAGAGGTACAGTGTCACTGATGCATGCACTGTCACAGCTCACCATCCTCGTGGCCTCCTCAAATGGTGCCAGGACAGTGCATGCATCCCTGATCATGCCCCACTGGCGTGGAGAAAAAAAACCAAGCTCCCCTGACCCTGTCCTGGTGCCGTAGTCGCACAGGTACTCATTGATGGCCCTCTGCTGCGTGTGCAGCCGCTGCAGCATGGCCAACGTTGAGTTCCACCTGGTGGGCATGTCACATATAAGGCGGTTCTTGGGCAGGTTCAACTCCTTTTGCAGCTCAGCCAGGCGAGCACTGGCATTATAAGATCTGCGGAAATGCACACAGACTTTCCTGGCCTGCCTCAGGACATCCTGTAAGCCCGGGTACCTGCCCAAGAACCGCTGCACCACCAGGTTAAGGACGTGAGCCACACAGGGCACATGGGTCAGTTGTCCCTGTCGGAGGGCAGAGAGGAGGTTGGTGCCATTGTCGCAAACCACCATTCCTGGCTTAAGCTGGCGTGGCGTCAACCACCTCTCGGCCTGGCCCTGCAGAGCAGACAGGTCCTCTGCCCCAGTGTGGCTTCTGTCCCCCAAACACACCAGCGCAAGCACGGCATGGCATCTTTTTGCCTGCGTACTTGCGTAGCCCCTTGAACGGCTACGGAGCACCGCTGGTTCAGAGGACAAAGCACAGGAAGAGGCCATGGAGGAAGAAGAAGAGGAGGGGGTGGAGGAGAGAGGTGTGTCACAACCACTAGTAGCATTTTGTAGGCGTGGCGGTGGAACAACCTCCAACACTACTGCACCTTGTCCTGCATCCTTCCCAGCTGCCAAAAGAGTGACCCAATGGGCCGTGAAAGAAAGGTAACGTCCCTGTCCATGCCTGCTGGACCATGAGTCAGCGGTAATATGCACCTTACCGCTGACCGCCCTGTCCAGCGAGGCCAAGACATTGCCTTCCACATGCCGGTAGAGAGCCGGAATAGCCTTCCGTGAGAAAAAGTGGCGTTTGGGAACCTGCCACTGAGGAACCGCACATTGCACAAACTCACGGAAGGGGGCCGAGTCTACCAACTGAAAAGGCAGCAGTTGAAGCGCTAGCAATTTAGCCAAGCTAGCATTCAACCGCTAGGCATGTGGATGGCTGGGAGTGAACTTCTTTCGACGGTCCAGCAGCTGGGGCAGGGAAATTTGCCTGCTAGAATCGGATGTCGGTGTACTGCTAGCAGAGTGGCCGCAAGTACTTGGCTGTGACACACCTAATTCTACACCTTCATTCCTCTCAGTGCATGTTTCAGAGAGGACTGAAGTTATAGTGGGGTTGGAGATCCCAGCTGATGCGGTGCAAGGAGAGGTCCGCTTTGTTCTTTGGTGTGGGTCTTTGAGGTAGGCTTGCCAACGAGCTGCATGGCAGGTCAACATATGTCTGGTCAGGCATGTGGTACCCAAGCGGCTGATGTTTTGGCCACGCGATATACGCTTGAGACATATGTTGCAAACAGCAGCTGTGCGATCTGATGCACTAGCCTCAAAAAAGGCCCACACCAAAGAACTTTTTGAATGATGGGCAGAGGCAGCGCCCTGCACAGGCGGAGCTCTGCGGTGTGATTCCGTCGGTGTACTGCCCTTACGCTGGCCACCAAAGGGCATCCTGCCTCGTTGGAGATGTGCCTTCTACTCATCCTCCTCCTCCTCCTCTCTCCTATTAGGCACCCACGTGGAGTCAGTGACCTCATCATCCCCTCCCTACTCATCACTGGAGCCAATCTGGCAGTATGCTGCAGCTGCTGGAACATGACTGCCAGATTGGTGTCCTTCTTGAGCATCCCCTCTGTCTGCTCTCACGCTACTGCCTTCCTGTAGCTGGGTTTCATCATCAGACCCTTCGAAACGCTGGGCATCCTCCTGGAGCATGTACCCAACACTGTGCTCAAACAGTTCGGGGGACTCCTCAGGAGGAGGACATGGTGGGTCTAGGGAAGGAGTGACTGATGATGAGTCTGACATTGATACCAGGGAAGAGGACGCTTTGGCAGCTGCTTTGCCAGTACCCTGAGCCTGGGTGAGAGAGGATGAGGAGGAGGAGGAGGGCTTGGTCATCCACTCTACCAAGTCTTCGGCATGATGTGGCTCAACATGTCCAGCTGCCGAAAAGAAGGACAAGCGTGTCCCATGGCCATGTGCTGAAGACAATGCACCGCGTCCACGACCAGCACTGTTGCCCCCAGACACAGAGCCTGCTTGCCCTCTTTTATTGCCTCCTGACTGTCTGCCTCTCCTTGTTTGCCTTCCAGACATTCTAATGGATGGCCTGCAGGGAGATGGGAAAAAAGCAATAAGGGCTACCTTCAGGTGTCCTTCTCTGTCCCTTTACTTAAGGATTTCTAAATATGGTTGAGGATGATTGCTTTCGCACAGAATAGCACAATGACAATTTCCCTGACTGTTCAAAAAACAAGGATTTCAAAGATGGTTGATGAGGAATGCTTTAGCACAGTATAGCACAAGGAGAATTTCCCTCACTGTCCTTCCCTGTCCCTAGAAACAAGGATTAGCACAGTAAACCACAGTGACACTCTCGCTACCTATAGTTTTCTGTCCCTAGAAAAAATGTTTTTTTAAAGATGGTTGATGATCAATGTTTTAGCACAGTATAGCACAAGGAGAATTTCCCTCACTGTCCTTCCCTGTCCCTAGAAACAAGGATTAGCACAGTAAACCACAGTGACACTCTCGCTACCTATAGTTTTCTGTCCCTAGAAAAAAAGTTTTTTTAAAGATGGTTGATGATCATTGTTTTAGCACAGTATAGCACAAGGAGAATTTCCCTCACTGTCCTTCCCTGTCCCTAAAAACAAGGATTAGCACAGTAAACCACAGTGACACTCTCGCTACCTATAGTTTTCTGTCCCTAGAAAAAATGTTTTTTTAAAGATGGTTGATGATCAATGCTTTAGCACAGTATAGCACAAGGCGAATTTCCCTCACTGTCCTTCCCTGTCCCTAGAAACAAGGATTAGCACAGTAAACCACAGTGACACTCTCGCTACCTATAGTTTTCTGTCCCTAGAAAAATGTTTTTTTAAAGATGGTTGATGATCAATGTTTTAGCACAGTATAGCACAAGGAGAATTTCCCTCACTGTCCTTCCCTGTCCCTAGAAACAAGGATTAGCACAGTAAACCACAGTGACACTCTCGCTACCTATAGTTTTCTGTCCCTAGAAAAAAAGTTTTTTTAAAGATGGTTGATGATCAATGTTTTAGCACAGTATAGCACAAGGAGAATTTCCCTCACTGTCCTTCCCTGTCCCTAGAAACAAGGATTAGCACAGTAAACCACAGTGACACTCTCGCTACCTATAGTTTACTGTCCCTAGAAAAAATGTTTTTTTAAAGATGGTTGATGATCAATGTTTTAGCACAGTATAGCACAAGGAGAATTTCCCTCACTGTCCTTCCCTGTCCCTAGAAACAAGGATTAGCACAGTAAACCACAGTGACACTCTCGCTACCTATAGTTTTCTGTCCCTAGAAAAAATGTTTTTTTAAAGATGGTTGATGATCAATGCTTTAGCACAGTATAGCACAAGGAGAATTTCCCTCACTGTCCTTCCCTGTCCCTAGAAACAAGGATTAGCACAGTAAACCACAGTGACACTCTCGCTACCTATAGTTTTCTGTCCCTAGAAAAAATGTTTTTTTAAAGATGGTTGATGATCAATGTTTTAGCACAGTATAGCACAAGGAGAATTTCCCTCACTGTCCTTCCCTGTCCCTAGAAACAAGGATTAGCACAGTAAACCACAGTGACACTCTCGCTACCTATAGTTTACTGTCCCTAGAAAAAATGTTTTTTTAAAGATGGTTGATGATCAATGTTTTAGCACAGTATAGCACAAGGAGAATTTCCCTCACTGTCCTTCCCTGTCCCTAGAAACAAGGATTAGCACAGTAAAACACAGTGACACTCTCGCTAACTATAGTTTTCTGTCCCTAGAAAAAATGTTTTTTTAAATATGGTTGATGATCAATGCTTTAGCACAGTATAGCACAAGGAGAATTTCCCTCACTGTCCTTCCCTGTCCCTAGAAACAAGGATTAGCACAGTAAACCACAGTGACACTCTCGCTACCTATAGTTTTCTGTCCCTAGAAAAAATGTTTTTTTAAAGATGGTTGATGATCAATGTTTTAGCACAGTATAGCACAAGTAGAATTTCCCTCACTGTCCTTCCCTGTCTCTAGAAACAAGGATTAGCACAGTAAACCACAGTGACACTCTCGCTACCTATAGTTTTCTGTCCCTAGAAAAAATGTTTTTTTAAAGATGGTTGATGATCAATGCTTTAGCACAGTATAGCACAAGGAGAATTTCCCTCACTGTCCTTCCCTGTCCCTAGAAACAAGGATTAGCACAGTAAACCACAGTGACACTCTCGCTACCTATAGTTTTCTGTCCCTAGAAAAAATGTTTTTTTAAAGATGGTTGATGATCAATGTTTTAGCACAGTATAGCACAAGGAGAATTTCCCTCACTGTCCTTCCCTGTCCCTAGAAACAAGGATTAGCACAGTAAACCACAGTGACACTCTCGCTACCTATAGTTTTCTGTCCCTAGAAAAAATGTTTTTTTAAAGATGGTTGATGATCAATGTTTTAGCACAGTATAGCACAAGGAGAATTTCCCTCACTGTCCTTCCCTGTCCCTAGAAACAAGGATTAGCACAGTAAACCACAGTGACACTCTCGCTACCTATAGTTTTCTGTCCCTAGAAAAAATGTTTTTTTAAAGATGGTTGATGATCAATGTTTTAGCACAGTATAGCACAAGGAGAATTTCCCTCACTGTCCTTCCCTGTCCCTAGAAACAAGGATTAGCACAGTAAACCACAGTGACACTCTCGCTACCTATAGATTACTGTCCCTAGAAAAAATGTTTTTTTAAAGGTGGTTGATGATCAATGTTTTAGCACAGTATAGCACAAGGAGAATTTCCCTCACTGTCCTTCCCTGTCCCTAGAAACAAGGATTAGCACAGTAAACCACAGTGACACTCTCGCTACCTATAGTTTACTGTCCCTAGAAAAAATGTTTTTTTAAAGATGGTTGATGATCAATGTTTTAGCACAGTATAGCACAAGGAGAATTTCCCTCACTGTCCTTCCCTGTCCCTAGAAACAAGGATTAGCACAGTAAAACACAGTGACACTCTCGCTACCTATAGTTTTCTGTCCCTAGAAAAAATGTTTTTTTAAAGATGGTTGATGATCAATGCTTTAGCACAGTATAGCACAAGGAGAATTTCCCTCACTGTCCTTCCCTGTCCCTAGAAACAAGGATTAGCACAGTAAAACACAGTGACACTCTCGCTACCTATAGTTTTCTGTCCCTAGAAAAAATGTTTTTTTAAAGATGGTTGATGATCAATGTTTTAGCACAGTATAGCACAAGGAGAATTTCCCTCACTGTCCTTCCCTGTCCCTAGAAACAAGGATTAGCACAGTAAACCACAGTGACACTCTCGCTACCTATAGTTTTCTGTCCCTAGAAAAAATGTTTTTTTAAAGATGGTTGATGATCAATGTTTTAGCACAGTATAGCACAAGGAGAATTTCCCTCACTGTCCTTCCCTGTCCCTAGAAACAAGGATTAGCACAGTAAAACACAGTGACACTCTCGCTACCTATAGTTTTCTGTCCCTAGAAAAAATGTTTTTTTAAAGATGGTTGATGATCAATGCTTTAGCACAGTATAGCACAAGGAGAATTTCCCTCACTGTCCTTCCCTGTCCCTAGAAACAAGGATTAGCACAGTAAAACACAGTGACACTCTCGCTACCTATAGTTTTCTGTCCCTAGAAAAAATGTTTTTTAAAAGATGGTTGATGATCAATGTTTTAGCACAGTATAGCACAAGGAGAATTTCCCTCACTGTCCTTCCCTGTCCCTAGAAACAAGGATTAGCACAGTAAAACACAGTGACACTCTCGCTACCTATAGTTTTCTGTCCCTAGAAAAAATGTTTTTTTAAAGATGGTTGATGATCAATGTTTTAGCACAGTATAGCACAAGGAGAATTTCCCTCACTGTCCTTCCCTGTCCCTAGAAACAAGGATTAGCACAGTAAACCACAGTGACACTCTCGCTACCTATAGTTTTCTGTCCCTAGAAAAAATGTTTTTTTAAAGATGGTTGATGATCAATGTTTTAGCACAGTATAGCACAAGGAGAATTTCCCTCACTGTCCTTCCCTGTCCCTAGAAACAAGGATTAGCACAGTAAACCACAGTGACACTCTCGCTACCTATAGTTTTCTGTCCCTAGAAAAAATGTTTTTTTAAAGATGGTTGATGATCAATGTTTGAAAAAAATTGGAAAAGGGGTGCCCCTGGGATTGTGTGGATTGGAGTAAATTATGGATTGCCACCAAGTATATATAGAAAAATATAAAGAATTTTATTTATACATAATACACATATATATCAAAAATGGTTTAAAATCAAAGAGAGGAACAGACATATACAGTCATTGAAAAACAATTGCATGAGGACACCTTACTACTTGAGACATATAAGTCATATAGCTAGTGGTGACACAACCGACATGTTTCGGATACTCGAGCTATATCTGTGATAGCCTCCATTATTTCCTTCTTCAAGGTTCATGCAATAGTTTGAAGACAATTTAGTCTCTATATAAGAGAAAAAAACAACATAGTATGTGATAGCTATATAATACACAACAGTGTATTGGCATGATTACATTATTTTGAATTTCTCCCATATGTGGGCAGCTAGAAGATGGACATTGTTGCAGAGAGAAAATAAAATAAACTAAAATAAACAATAAGAGAAGAGAAGAAGAAAGGGGGGGGAGAGAAACAAAGGAAAAGAAAAAGAAAAAGAAGAATAAATATACATGAAAGTTCATTTAAGAATACATGAATGCATATATACATTGTATAATTGTATGTCTATAAGATACAGTACATCTATATCAAATAGTGTTGCATACATACATTTCCAATGGTAATATAAACATCAGCCGTTTGGAGGAATTGTCCCGGTGATATAGAGCCCAAACGGATATGGTGCGAGTTTACTGGTCGCGTAAAGACAAATACAGCGGCCAAAGAAACACTGCAGGCAAGATGACAGAGCCACGGGGAAATGTGTAGGAGGACCAACCCAAAAACGCCCCTCAAAGCTCACAGGGAAGCCTCAAATTGCAGCGGAAAGACTGCCACGGCCTCTCTGTAAAAACATACACACATGGATTATAGTTTCTAGATCGCAGACTAGCCCTGTAACCAGGCATCCCATAACTCTGATGAAGTGTTTGAAAAAAAGGGCTTAGTACCTGTCAATGTGGCGCAAGGACATCCACACTCTGGCTGTGCAGCAATTGGCCAAGTCAGGTGGGACTTTTTATAGAGCTGTCGCTGGTGTTGCAGCCAATCAGCTCAAATGGCGCCAAGGGTGAAGCTGCAAAAGGAAGGAATTCAACCAATGAGGTAGAGCGTGGGAGGCCACAACAGGGCTAGACTGTGCGTCCGGGTAGGAACCCAATTAACTACGTATTGAAAATGAATAGAGAGGCTCTTACAGGACAGGCACCGCATACAGAGGCCGCCCTCGATCCCGGCGGCGTCCGGCGTCATCGCGCACCCACGCAGATGTGAAGGACGTCCACGACGCCGGCGCGGTGACGTCAGACGTCGACCCGACCGCCAGCACAACGAAAAGGGCGGAAGTGCTAAAAGAAGATCACTCCGTTGCCCGCACCAGACCCAAAAAGGTCAGCGCAAAGGCAGCACAATTGTATGTGCTGCACCAAACGGCGCCATCGGAGGAATGGGGAAAAATTGACTAATCCAAAACCCCATGGGTAGTAAACAGTGTAACATGAATACCCTCCGTCCCATATGTGTGTGATTCTTAGGACAGGGAGAGAAATTTATTCATATGCACATAACCGTCCATTTGCTCAAATATGAGCAGTCAGCCCCCGATTATCAAAATAGCCGGGGGCTGTTTTTGTGCTGGGGAGCGTCAGTGGGCCCAATGGGTGGTCCCCAAATCCCCGGCTCCAATATGTCAAAAAGTGCAGGGTACAATTGTCATTTGATTAATTTCTAAATAATAAACAATAATCAACAATATAATAACTAGGCACTAATCTCCAGTGGGCGAATCATCAGGTAAAGTTCCACCAATTGGATCCAATCTTGTTTACTTAAAAAGGATTTTTTAGTTTTTACATGAATATCTAACCGGCATACATCAGAAACATTAGTACACATGTTATACAGCTGGCATAGTTCATACATATTTATTTATTTTTCTTTCAGGAAAAAAAAAAAAAAAAAACAAACAAAAACCCAACACACAAACTAGGTATAAACAGCTTGTTGAGCTCAGTTTAGCAGATCCCTATCAAACTTCGCAGATGTAAAACCTGGTAAGAAGGGTTTAAAGTTAATTGCCTGGTTCAAGCCAGGGGGTGAGGTGGCGTTGAGGATCGAGATCCATCTCAGCTCCCTTTGAAGAAGGTGCTTGTTAAGGTCACCTCCGCGGGGGCTGCGGTGGACCCTGTCCAAAACTAACACCTCAAGGTTTGGTACGCAATCTCCATGAACTTGGGCAGCATGTCTGCCAAGAGGGAGATCAGGATTTTGTTCCTTCATCCCTTTTAGATGCCGGTAAATTCTCTGCCACAATTTTTGTATAGTTTTTCCTACATAGAAGCAGTTACAACTGCAAATAATGAGATATACTACGTCCGTAGTTTGACAGTTTGCATAGTGTTTTGGTCGAAATTTTTGACCATTCGGTAACCGAATGTTCTTTCTAGTGTTCATATATTTACAGTATGTGCAATTACCACATTGGAAAGTTCCCAGGTCCTTACATGGATCTCCCCTATTGGTGTTCTCAAATTCACTCTGTACTAGCATGTCCTTCAAGGACGTTGCTCGTCTATAGGTAATATTTGGCCTGGGGGGTACTAGTGGTCCTATCACAGGATCTGCTGTAAGTAGATGCCAGTGCTTTTGGTAGATTTTAAGAAGTTCAGCGTGATCATCAGAATAAGTGTTAATAATACGATGATCACTTTCACTTTTTTTAGATTTAGATATTAGTAACTCATGTCGATTTAGATTTGAAGTGCGTTTAAAGGCCTTTTTGAGGCACTTATGGCTGTATCCCCTTGCTAGAAGTCTTTGCCTTAAGTTATTGGCTTCTCTTTTATAATCGACCTCGTTAGAGCAATTTCTTTTTATTCTCAAATATTGTCCATAGGGAATAGATTCAACTAGGGATTTAGGGTGAAAACTAGAAGAATGTAAGATTGTATTGCCTGCACTTGGTTTGCGGAACAGCTTACATGATAACATGTTTTGCTTGTCTCTGAAGATCTCCACATCAAGGAAGGTTATGGTATTTGGGTCCGATATCATTGTAAACTTAAGATTAAAAGTATTTAAGTTTAGGGCGATGAGACACTCATCCAAACATTGCTGGGAGCCCGTCCATACAATGAAGATGTCATCAATGTACCTGTGCCATAGAGCTACATGGCACAGGTACATTGAGAGATCCCCGCTGGAAAAGATTGCATGCTCCCATTCCCCCAGGTACAGGTTGGCGTAGCCAGGGGCACAACTGGTGCCCATGGCTACGCCCTGTACCTGGAGGAAACATTGACCATCGAAAGTGAAGACATTGTGTCTCAGTATGAAATCCAAGGACTGGATTATAAATTCATTGAACAAACGTTCATGGTGACTGGTTTGTGATAGAATATGTCTAATACAAGCAATACCTAAAGAATGAGGAATCGAGCTGTAAAGTGCCTCCACGTCGATACTGACAAGTATCGAATCTATAGGAATTTGTACTCCCTTGATAATGCTTAATAAGTGAGGTGTATCTTTAACATAAGAGGGGATGCTCTGAACAAAAGGTTTTAGATGCTCATCAATGAGTCGTGAAAGATTTTCAATAATAGCTCCGTTTCCAGATATAATAGGACGTCCTGGGGGATTTAGGGGATCCTTGTGGATTTTGGGGAGTGAGTAGAATGTTGGTGTGCGGGGAAAGGAGGTGCGAACAAATTCCCAAGTTTGTTTAGAAATGACATTATTTTGAAAAGCTTCATCTACCAAAGTGTAGAATTTTTTATTAAAGGCATCTACAACACCCCTACTGACAGGGCGATACCACTCATGATTTCTTAATATGTTGAAACACATTTCAAGATATTGGGGGTTGTCCATGATGACAATGTTTCCTCCTTTATCCGATAATTTAATCGTAATTTGATGATTTTTGGATAGATTTTTTAAGGCCATCTTTTCAGTAGGAATAAGATTTGTATGTCTAGATGTTATAGGTACTAGGTTATTTATTTCTTGGCTGATATTTTTAAGAAAATTAGATAACCTGGATTTGAGCTAGGCACTGGGTAAAAAGTTGATGTTTTTTTAAGGGAAGTTTGTTTTAGGTACTGGGGATCTCGGTGTCAATTGTGCTGGCATTAGCCAAAAGTAAGTCAAGGTCCAGGGTGTCGATGAGGTCTTTGGATTCATTTTCCTCAAGTAAAGATTTGAGATTACCCAGAGCTTGACGTTCACTATACGTGTGAAATTCCCGTGTATCTGGGTCGCTCTTTTCAAAAATGCTTTTAAGTAGCAATTTGCGGGCCTATAAATGAAGATCTTTAATGGTCTCAAATTTGTCTACAGGTTTATTAGGGCAGAAAGTTCATCCTTTTGAGAGGACTGAGATCTCATCGACACTCAGGACATGTGATGACAAATTTATAATATTAAAAGCCGAGGCTATGTCGTAGTCGGGTTGTGAGGAGTGAGTGAGTTTCCCGAGTTCTTAGAGAACATTAAGGGAACCTTAGGCGTGACAAAAGTGCCCATATTTTCAAGTGATTCATGTGCACTGACGGTGACATCCAAGGCCGTCAATGTGGAAGTGTTGGGGACTGATGGGAGCAGAGTACGAGGATACTGTTTAGGGGGACGTTTTTTAGTAGTATTACTATTGGAGGAATTTTCAAAGTCACGATTTCTTTTAGATGGTTTTGTGCGTTTTCCTTTCATCGGTGCATATGACATGTTAGACGAAACCGAAGAGGTATCAGATGTATCCAACTGTGTGGAACGATGATTGTCGTTCTTATATTGGACTCTAGGTCTAGTTGAAAAAGCCCATCTATATGCTCTGCCTTCTTCGAAGGCTTGTTTATCCCGCATGTATTTAAACTCTTTTTTTGCTAGGATCGATTTGTTGAATAGTTCAATATGGGTTTTAAGTTTCTCATTTAGATCTTTGTATGAGGAATGGGCTTGTAGGGGTTTGATTCTAGAATAGATTTTTTCAATGTTCGTGTTGATATAGACGAGACGTCTCCGATATTCATCAGAAAGAAGCCTCATCATACCAGCCGAGCATGATTTTAAATTCGTTTCCCATGCTTGTTTGAACGTCGGGTCCAGATCCTCAAAAGTTGGGAAGATCTGGACTCGAAGTCCAAGTGGGTTTAAATCATCTCTTATGTACTCATCAAACGTTTTTATATGCCAATGCATTGAAGATTTCCTCTCCAACCATCTAGCTAGGTTGGAGAAAAGAAAGGTTAGCTCAGATTCCAAGGATTCATTTTTACCATAGTTTGATTGTAATTGTTCAGTGAAAACCTCCCATGATTCACTGTAAAGTTCAGCCATGATGATGGTGTCACTGAGCTCTACACAAATGGATATACCAACACAATAAGACAATAACAATAATAATAAAAAAAAAAAAAGAGAAAGAGAAAAAGAATTGCAGCACTGCTGCAATTCTTTTTCTCTTTCTCTTTTTTTTTTTTTTTTTTTTTATTATTATTGTTATTGTCTTATTGTGTTGTTTTTTTTTTTTTTTTCCTGAAAGAGAAATAAATAAATATGTATGAACTATGCCAGCTGTATAACATGTGTACTAATGTTTCTGATGTATGCCGGTTAGATATTCATGTAAAAACTAAAAAATCCTTTTTAAGTAAACAAGATTGGATCCAATTGGTGGAACTTTACCTGATGATTCGCCCACTGGAGATTAGTGCCTAGTTATTATATTGTTGATTATTGTTTATTATTTAGAAATTAATCAAATGACAATTGTACCCTGCACTTTTTGACATATTGGAGCCCGGGGATTTGGGGACCACCCATTGGGCCCACTGACGCTCCCCAGCACAAAAACAGCCCCCGGCTATTTTGATAATCGGGGGCTGACTGCTCATATTTGAGCAAATGGACGGTTATGTGCATATGAATAAATTTCTCTCCCTGTCCTAAGAATCACACACATATGGGACGGAGGGTATTCATGTTACACTGTTTACTACCCATGGGGTTTTGGATTAGTCAATTTTTCCCCATTCCTCCGATGGCGCCGTTTGGCGCAGCACATACAATTGTGCTGCCTTTGCGCTGACCTTTTTGGGTCTGGTGCGGGCAACGGAGTGATCTTCTTTTAGCACTTCCGCCCTTTTCGTTGTGCTGGCGGTCGGGTCGACGTCTGACGTCACCGCGCCGGCGTCGTGGACGTCCTTCACATCTGCGTGGGTGCGCGATGACGCCGGACGCCGCCGGGATCGAGGGCGGCCTCTGTATGCGGTGCCTGTCCTGTAAGAGCCTCTCTATTCATTTTCAATACGTAGTTAATTGGGTTCCTACCCGGACGCACAGTCTAGCCCTGTTGTGGCCTCCCACGCTCTACCTCATTGGTTGAATTCCTTCCTTTTGCAGCTTCACCCTTGGCGCCATTTGAGCTGATTGGCTGCAACACCAGCGACAGCTCTATAAAAAGTCCCACCTGACTTGGCCAATTGCTGCACAGCCAGAGTGTGGATGTCCTTGCGCCACATTGACAGGTACTAAGCCCTTTTTTTCAAACACTTCATCAGAGTTATGGGATGCCTGGTTACAGGGCTAGTCTGCGATCTAGAAACTATAATCCATGTGTGTATGTTTTTACAGAGAGGCCGTGGCAGTCTTTTCCGCTGCAATTTGAGGCTTCCCTGTGAGCTTTGAGGGGCGTTTTTGGGTTGGTCCTCCTACACATTTCCCCGTGGCTCTGTCATCTTGCCTGCAGTGTTTCTTTGGCCGCTGTATTTGTCTTTACGCGACCAGTAAACTCGCTCCATATCCGTTTGGGCTCTATATCACCGGGACAATTCCTCCAAACGGCTGATGTTTATATTACCATTGGAAATGTATGTATGCAACACTATTTGATATAGATGTACTGTATCTTATAGACATACAATTATACAATGTATATATGCATTCATGTATTCTTAAATGAACTTTCATGTATATTTATTCTTCTTTTTCTTTTTCTTTTCCTTTGTTTCTCTCCCCCCCCTTTCTTCTTCTCTTCTCTTATTGTTTATTTTAGTTTATTTTATTTTCTCTCTGCAACAATGTCCATCTTCTAGCTGCCCACATATGGGAGAAATTCAAAATAATGTAATCATGCCAATACACTGTTGTGTATTATATAGCTATCACATACTACGTTGTTTTTTTCTCTTATATAGAGACTAAATTGTCTTCAAACTATTGCATGAACCTTGAAGAAGGAAATAATGGAGGCTATCACAGATATAGCTCGAGTATCCGAAACATGTCGGTTGTGTCACCACTAGCTATATGACTTATATGTCTCAAGTAGTAAGGTGTCCTCATGCAATTGTTTTTCAATGACTGTATATGTCTGTTCCTCTCTTTGATTTTAAACCATTTTTGATATATATGTGTATTATGTATAAATAAAATTCTTTATATTTTTCTATATATACTTGGTGGCAATCCATAATTTACTCCAATCCACACAATCCCAGGGGCACCCCTTTTCCAATTTTTTTCAAAATTACCGGGATGTGATTGGTAAAAATGGTAACTTGCCCTGTATCTGCTGGCTAATGGCTTCATCTCCCCCTAATCAAGATGATCAATGTTTTAGCACAGTATAGCACAAGGAGAATTTCCCTCACTGTCCTTCCCTGTCCCTAGAAACAAGGATTAGCACAGTAAACCACAGTGACACTCTCGCTACCTATAGTTTACTGTCCCTAGAATTTTTTTTTT
Source organism: Rana muscosa (assembly GCA_029206835.1). Lineage (NCBI taxonomy): Eukaryota > Metazoa > Chordata > Amphibia > Anura > Ranidae > Rana > Rana muscosa. Next base: position 46,802,932 of record CM055117.1, on the reverse strand, counting down.
TTAAAGATGGTTGATGATCAATGTTTTAGCACAGTATAGCACAAGGAGAATTTCCCTCACTGTCCTTCCCTGTCCCTAGAAACAAGGATTAGCACAGTAAAACACAGTGACACTCTCGCTACCTATAGTTTTCTGTCCCTAGAAAAAATGTTTTTTTAAAGATGGTTGATGATCAATGCTTTAGCACAGTATAGCACAAGGAGAATTTCCCTCACTGTCCTTCCCTGTCCCTAGAAACAAGGATTAGCACAGTAAAACACAGTGACACTCTCGCTACCTATAGTTTTCTGTCCCTAGAAAAAATGTTTTTTTAAAGATGGTTGATGATCAATGTTTTAGCACAGTATAGCACAAGGAGAATTTCCCTCACTGTCCTTCCCTGTCCCTAGAAACAAGGATTAGCACAGTAAACCACAGTGACACTCTCGCTACCTATAGTTTTCTGTCCCTAGAAAAAATGTTTTTTTAAAGATGGTTGATGATCAATGCTTTAGCACAGTATAGCACAAGGAGAATTTCCCTCACTGTCCTTCCCTGTCCCTAGAAACAAGGATTAGCACAGTAAACCACAGTGACACTCTCGCTACCTATAGTTTTCTGTCCCTAGAAAAAATGTTTTTTTAAAGATGATTGATGATCAATGTTTTAGCACAGTATAGCACAAGGAGAATTTCCCTCACTGTCCTTCCCTGTCCCTAGAAACAAGGATTAGCACAGTAAACCACAGTGACACTCTCGCTACCTATAGTTTTCTGTCCCTAGAAAAAATGTTTTTTTAAAGATGGTTGATGATCAATGTTTTAGCACAGTATAGCACAAGGAGAATTTCCCTCACTGTCCTTCCCTGTCCCTAGAAACAAGGATTAGCACAGTAAAACACACTGACACTCTCCCTACCTATAGTTTTCTGTCCCTAGAAAAAATGTTTTTTTAAAGATGGTTGATGATCAATGCTTTAGCACAGTATAGCACAAGGAGAATTTCCCTCACTGTCCTTCCCTGTCCCTAGAAACAAGGATTAGCACAGTAAAACACACTGACACTCTCCCTACCTATAGTTTTCTGTCCCTAGAAAAAATGTTTTTAAAGATGGTTGATGATCAATGCTTTAGCACAGTATAGCACAAGGAGAATTTCCCTCACTGTCCTTCCCTGTCCCTAGAAACAAGGATTAGCACAGTAAAACACACTGACACTCTCCCTACCTATAGTTTTCTGTCCCTATAAAAAATGTTTTTTTAAAGATGGTTGATGATCAATGCTTTAGCACAGTATAGCACAAGGAGAATTTCCCTCACTGTCCTTCCATGTCCCTAGAAACAAGGATTAGCACAGTAAAACACACTGACACTCTCCCTACCTATCCTTCTCTTTCCCTAAACTAAAGGAATCCAGGTTAAGCAAGAAAAAAAAATGTCACTGTCCCTGCCTATGCTTCTCTTTCCCTGCACCGGAACACACTACACTAGGCCGCCGTGCTGGCGGCCTTTTATAGTGTGGGGTGTGTACTAAACACCCTCAGCAATAATTGGCCACAGGCATCCTGCCTGTGGCCAATCATTGCTCTCCTCGCTGCCGGCGCTGTGATTGGCCAAGCATGCGGGGTCACAGTGCATGCTTGGCCAATCACAGCGCCTGGATGACACTGCGATGGCGTAGTGCATTGTGGGCCGTTCGCGTCACTCGAATTAGGCGCGAACGGCCCAAATCGTTCGATCTTCGTCGAACGATCGAACAGCCGATGTTCGAGTCGAACTTATGTTCGACTCGAACACCGAGCTCATCCCTACTGAACATTGATTATAATAATGTCCATGTAGCCGGGTGCTTGGCTAAGAATGAGAGAAACACTGGCTGCAGCTGCTCTCTGTATCTGCTGCCCTTTAGTGCTGAACTGGTTAACAGCTGTATCAGCAAAAGAAAGGAGCCGCAGCACACATCTTCCTCTTGCCGTGAGGGGGACTGGAGTGTGCACCACCATTGCTGCATATCAGCGGCCTCAGAAGGATCCAGAATGCTGAGTTTGGGGGTGCCAACAGACAGAGTCACCTGGGTGCTGAGCAGTGGTGGACTAATTGCTGTGTGTGTGACCAGATGGTGAGCTGCAATATCGCAAGTACTGGTGATCTGCTGCTGTGGTCTGCGGCTGCTAGAGAGACTGAGCCCTTTGGGAATTGACCATACAGCCATTTAGTAGCCTTATTACTGCCTGAAGTCTTTTTTTGTGCACCCAACGCTGTCTGAACATTTAGGACTAAAGACTACCCCTTCACAGCTGTTACATGAGACCTTTACCTGTTGCTTATGCTAAGAGGTATCTCTCAGGGGACATTGCACCATATCCTAGACATCCTCCTAGAGTGCACTCTGGACTAACTATAGTATTATTATTCATATTGCAGTTAACGCTTTTATGCACTATTTATTGCTGACTTATGGTATGGAACTGTATTATAAGTTACTTTGTCATAGTGATTATACTGTCTATTGTCTAGCAGACTTCTGGGCGGGGCCACTTGCCCTGCATGTGGGGGTACCTTTCGCATAGAGCGCACTCATCAATGCCCAGGACAAGCCGGGGAACACGTGTATGTGAAAACCAAGAATTATGGTGGTTCCCCAGCTTAGAGGTGAGCTGTACACTCTGTGCAGTATTAAATGTACAGAGTTCCACTGTAAAGTACCGTCCCACTATACACTTTAACTGGATGTATGTTGCATTTAGGAGGGATATCGCTTCGTCATGCCCTCTCCTCCAGTCCAGCATACCTCTGCCACCTCTCTCCCAGGGACAAAATGGGGTTCTGCCATGTACCTAATGCAGACCTCATGTGTCCTCCTTCCTTCCCGTACCATGTGGCCAGGCTTGGGGTCTCCATAACGCAGGGTTGGTCCCAGTTGCTAACGGAAACCGACCACTGGGGAGAGTACCAGATCACCGACCTCCTCACCAGCGGAGTACCCGTGACCTACACCAGGCAGGTACCATGCTTCACGACTGCCTGAAATGTACTTTGCACTAGTTCTTGGTTACCCATAGCAACTGCATTCCTCCTCCGACTTGTCCTGCCGAGTTAACCTTGTAGTGGTGACTTTACTTCATACCCCTTATGTGCTTTATTGATGCTAGGAAACAATCTTACACCCTTTTAAATGACTTCAGACCAAGTTTAGGACAGTTGATGCAACTTATACTTAAAGCATATTGAATATACAGTTCAACGTGAACATATGAAATAGAGCATCTCTAACTATCTTATCAGGCTGCCCAACCATTTCTGTACAAGGTATGCTTGGTGTTCTCCAGGGACTGGTGGATGTCCGGACTCCCGGTGCCTTCTGGCGGAATGCAGGGCACAGGAGCCCTCCACCGGTCTCTGCAACAGTCATGGCAGTTCTTTTTGCACGAACTGAAGAAGCCACGGAACCCTTATTTGTATTACAGGGCGAATAGGCTGGGTCAAAAAAAGCCTGCGAACAGAGCAGCAGCCCTTTCCCAGCCTGAGCCAGCCAACTACAGTGGAACCTCGGATTGCAAGGAACGCGGTTAACGAGCGTTTCGCAATACGCGCACTGTATTTTGAAAAAGCCTAACTCGGTTTGCAAGTGTTGTCCTGCAAAACGAGCAGGATTCAGGCCAAAGCCATGTGCAGTACCGCGTTTGGCCTGATCGGCGCCATCAGGGCCGTTTGGAAATGTTCAGGAAAGACTCGGAAATACTACGTTCCCGAGCCTTTCCGAGGTTTGCCAAGGTCAGCCGGGCTGTACTCTGACCTTTCCGGCTGTTTCCGAGGCTCTCCGGCGCCCCCGCCTCTGACAGCATGCGGTATTGCATGCCATCGAAGTCAATGCGGAACAAATTATTTTCTTTTCCATTGACTTCAATGGGGAAACTCGCTTTGATATGCGAGTACTTTGGATTACGAGCATTCTCCTGGAATGGATTATGCTCGTAATCCGAGGTTCCACTGTACCTAGCTAACAAACCTGCCATAAGACTTTGTCTGAACTTATCTTCTGTGTGCTCATTTATGCTCAAACCATCATTTATTCTAACCCATACCAATACTTTAAGTTAATTTACCACTAAATGGTCTTTTGTCTATTTCTCACAGCCAAGTTGAAGATATCTATACTCATGTTTGTATAAGTGATTGCAGTAGCTTTCATTCAACCAGGTGTGTTAGAGGGTCTGAGGGCGTTCTTGAAATTGAGGCTCAGAACAGAGAACCCAAATTACCAAGCAGCTTCTTCATGGGTAGCGCTACATCCGTTGGGGGAGAATTACTAAAATTGATGCACACAGAACCTGGTACAGCTGTACATAGTAACCAATCAGCTCCTATGTTTTATTATCAAAGCTTAAGCGAAAGAAAAACCCTTCTCAAGAAAAAAAAAAAAAAGACCCTGGAAGACAAAGGCATAATGAGCTAGTATGCATAGCATACTAGCTCATTATGAATTACTTACCTGAGATCGAAGCCCCCGCAGCGGCCCTCGTTCGCCTCCTCCGTCGCCGCCATGATACCCGGAGTGACTTCCGGGTATAGCTGCTCCGGCGCTGTGACTGGCCGGAGCAGCGATGACGTCACTCCTGCACATGCGCGCGGGAGCCGGCAGTGACGACATGATCGTCTTCACTAACAGCACACTTAGTGCGCCTGCGCCGTTGTCTACGGCGCGCATGCGCCATAGACATCGGTGCCGTCTTTCTTGCAAATATCTCCTTAACCATGTAGGCTTAAGTGGTTGTAAACCCAATTTTTTTATTTTTTTTTTAAAGAATAACCTGCAAGAGAAAGGCATAATGAACTAGTATGACTAGCATACTAGCTCATTATGCAGTACTTACCTTAGATTGAAGCCCCCGAAGCCGTCCTCATCCCCTCCTCCGGCCGCAGACATCTCTCCGGAAGGTTACTTCCGGGTATTGCCGCTCCGGCGCTCTGATTGGCCGGAGCGGCGATGACGTCACTGCGCATGCGCGCGGGAGCCGTCAACGCCGGCATTATCCATTGATAAAACCAGCGTTGACAGTTCGGCAGCACCGTTGTCTATGGCGCGCATGCTCCATAGACGGGTGCATTCTTTTTTGGAAAATATCTCCTAAACCGTGTAGGTTTAGGAGATATTGCAAACACCTACCGGTAAGCCTTAATCTAGGCTTACCTGTAGGTGCAAGTTGTGGGTTTACAACCACTTTAAGGAGATATTTCTTCCACCTACAGGTAAGCCTTAATCTAGGCTTACCTGTAGGTCAAACTGGTCTGTAAGGATTTACAATGACTTTAACTGAACAAGCTGAAGTTAGAAGCCGATTGGTTACTATGGACAACTGCACCAGTTTCAGTAAATTCTCTCATTATTTAGATTATGTGAACTATGTTTTAATTTGCTCAGTTTTTTAAAATTTTAGAATATCTATAGCACTGGTTTTTATTTTATTATACTCTTGTGAAAATATATACCCCTATAGCTGGCTGACGATTTAAGAGAGGATCACGGGAATATAGATTACCGTATTTATCGGCGTATAACACACAGTTTTTTCCCCTGAAAATCAGGGGAAAATCGTGGGTGCGTGTTATACGCCGATACCCACATCCCTGGGCTGTCTCCGCTGACTGTGAGCGGAGCGGACCGAGTGTACTCGGCTATACTCGGCTTTTCTTGGCTCCACTCACAGTCACGCCCAGTCCCGCCATTGGACCTGTGTTATGTCCATCATAGGGCGGGACTCGGCGTGACTGTGAGCGGAGCCGAGAAAAGTACACTCGGCTATGTGTATCTCGGCGGCGGCTCCGCCCAGTCCCTGCGTCCCTGCGTTCTCGGCGGCGTCCGCCCCGCTCCGCACAGTCTCGGCGCCAATTTTAAAATCCGGCACGGCGACACTGGGGCAAGGCTGCACGGCGACACTGTGGCAAGGCTGCACGGCGACACTGGGGCAAGGCTGCACGGCTACACTGGGGCAAGGCTGCACGGCGACACTGGGGCAAGGCTGCACGGCGACACTGGGGCAAGGCTGAAATGGACTCTGGGGCAAGGCTGCAATGGACACTGACAAGGCTGCACTGTGACAAGGCTGCAATGGACACTGACAAGGCTGCACTGTGACAAGGCTGCAATGGACACTGACAAGGCTGCACTGTGACAAGGCTGCAATGGACACTGACAAGGCTGCACTGTCTGTAACAAGGCTGCAATGGACACTGACAAGGCTGCATTTAAATGTAAGTTATTTTTCCTTAAACTTCCCTCCTAAAAGTTTTTTCCCTAAAATTTCCTCCTAAACTTGGGGTGCGTGTTATACGCCGGCGCGTGTTATACGCCGATAAATATGGTATTTATTCTTTAGAGCCTACCAGTGCCCATAACTTATGCACAGGAGAAAGCAAGAATAATAAAATAAGTTCCTAAATATATAAAATATATCTAAACCCAAAAACAAAAATGTAATGCATTGTAGATTACAAGGCCTAATGCCGCGTACACATGACCGTTTTTAATGTCATTGAAAAAAATGGCGTTTTTCTCAACGTGATTCTTCTCAAGCCTGCCTTGCCTACACACTATCGTGGAGAAAAGCGCAGTGACGTATGAAACGTACGACAGCACTATAAAGGGGAAGTTCCATTCGGATTGCGCCACCCTTTGGGCTGCTTTTGCTGATCCTCGTGTTAGTAAAGTTTGGTGAGCGACGATTCGCGCTTTTCAGCCTCATGCTTTTCAATCCGTTACAGCGTGATGAATGTGCTATCTCCATTACAAACACTAGTTTTCCTAGAACGAACGCTCCCGTCTCATCACTTGCTTCTGAGCATGCGCATTTTTTTCACGTTGTTAAAGTGTACACACGGCCGTTTTTCATGACGAGAAAAACAACGACGTGAAAAACAACGAGAAAAATTTGAGCATGTTCCAAATTTTTAATGGTCATTTTTCACGTCGTGAAAAACGCTCTGGAGCCAACACACGATCGTTTTTAACCACTTAACGACCGCTCACTGTATATATACGTCGGCAGAATGGCACCGACAGGCACAATCACGTAGAGTGTACGTGATTGCCTTTGTACAGTTGGGGGGTCCAATCGGACCCCCCTCCTATACAGTGAGCGGTGGCTAAGTGTCCGGGAGCGTTCCGGGATGAGGGGGCAGCCATTCGTTTCTGGCCACCCCCTCGCGATCGCTCCCGGCGAATGGAAATGCCCCCTCTGTCTGTGTCAGACAGAGGGAGCAGGAGGAAGTGATGTCATCTCTGGTGCGGCGCTCACATATACCGAGCGCCGTACAAGAGAAGATATCAGGTCAGTGCACACAACACTACACTGACACCAGGACACATAGGGACATAAATCGCCCCCCCAGACACCCCAGATCACCCCCCAGATCACCCCCCCAGCCCCCAGTCACAGTGTCACTGATTGCAGTGACCATTTATTTACTGATCACTGCAATCAGTGACATTTGTGACTGTAAAAGTGTCACCAAAGTTTAGTCTTAGGTCCAGTGTAGCCCCCTAACCCCCCCTAATAAAGGTTTAACCCCCTGATCACCCCCCAGATAACCCTTTTACCGCCTATCACCACTGTCGCTTAGCGATCATTTTTCTGATCGCTGTCTTAGCGTCAGTGATGCCGATCGGCAGCCAGTAATTTTTTTTAGGTTCGCCGCAGGTTTTTATAGCGTCAGGTACCCCAATATATTATCTAATAAAGGTTTAACCCCCTTGATCGACCCCCAGGTAACCCTTTCACCCCCTATCACCACTATCACTAAGCGAACGTTTTTCTAAACGCTGTCTTAGTGTCTGTGATGCAGATCGGTAGCCGGTAATTTTTTTTAGGTTCGCCGCAGGTTTTTATAGCGTCAGGTACCCCAATATATTATCTAATAAAGGTTTAACCCCCTTGATCGCCCCCCAGGTAACCCTTTCACCCCCTATCACCACTGTCGCTAAGCAATTGTTTTTCTAAACGCTGTCTTAGTGTCGGTGATGCAGATCGTAGCCAGTAATTTTTTTTATGTTCGCCGCATGTTTTTATAGCGTCAGGTACCCCAATATATTATCTAATAAAGGTTTAACCCCCTTGATCGCCCCCCAGGTAACCCTTTCACCCCCTATCACCACTGTCACTAAGCGATCGTTTTTCTAAACGCTGTCTTAGTGTCTGTGATGCAGATCGGTAGCCGGTAATTTTTTTTAGGTTCGCCGCAGGTTTTTATAGCGTCAGGTACCCCAATATATTATCTAATAAAGGTTTAACCCCCTTGATCGCCCCCCAGGTAACCCTTTCACCCCCTATCACCACTGTCGCTAAGCAATTGTTTTTCTAAACGCTGTCTTAGTGTCGGTGATGCAGATCGTAGCCAGTATTTTTTTTTAGGTTCGCCGCATGTTTTTATAGTGTCAGGTACCCCAATATATTATCTAATAAAGGTTTAACCCCCTTGATCGCCCCCCCAGGTAACCCTTTCACCCCCATCACCACTGTCGCTAAGCAATCGTTTTTCTAAACGCTGTCTTAGTGTCGGTGATGCAGATCGGTAGCTGGTAATTTTTTTTAGGTTCGCCGCAGGTTTTTATAGCGTCAGGTACCCCCATATATTATCTAATAAAGGTTTTAACCCCCTGATTGCCCCTAGTTAACCCTTTCACCAGTGATCACCATATAAGTGTTACGGGTGACGCTGGTGGTTAGTTAGTTTGTTTTTTATAGTGTCAGGGCACCCGCCGTGTATATAACCCAATAAAGGTTTAACCCCCTGATCGCCCGGCGGGTGATATCAATTAGGTTTTAGCATCAGAGAGGGTCTGAGTCACACCCCAGGCAGCGTCAGGTTAGTGCCAGTAACGCTAACACCCACGCGTGAAGCATACACCCCCCTTAGTGGTATAGTATCTGAACAGATCAATATCTGATCTGATCAGATCTATACTAGCGTCCCCAGCAGTTTAGGGTTCCCAAAAACGCAGTGTTAGCGGGATCAGCCCAGATACCTGCTGGCACCTGCGTTTTGCCCCTCCGTCTAGCCCAGGCCACCCAAGTGCAGTATCGATCGATCACTGTCACTTACAAAACAAAAACACACATAACTGCAGCGTTCGCAGAGACAGGCCTGATCCCTGCGACTCCAGTGCTGTAGGAGGTGATTTCACCACCACAGTTAAAAAAAAAAAGCATATATGCCGAAGCATTGGGGCAGCAGGGGCGGAGGAGCGATTTTGCTCCTAATGCCGCGTACATACGGTCGAAATTCCGACGGAGGCTTGCCCGTGGAAAAGTCTGACCATGTGTGTGCGGCATAACTTTTTTGCGGGAGGATGCCCCCATGCTTCGGCATATATAAATGGTGCGTGTATGCCCATCATTGGAAGTGGGTGGATGAAGGGCGGTATTCTAATGGTGGGCATACCCACCGATCAATCTCTTTTTTCGTTCAGCCAACTGGCTGCATGAAATAAAAAGATTACAATACATGTCCAACAAGGACCAGCAACGTACTGGTATGTTGCTGGACTTTGAATGTTTATACCAGAATGATGCCTGCGGGTTTAGGTATCATCTTGGTATCATTCTTTTCAGCCTGCGGCCGGCTTTCATGTAAAAGCAATCCTAGCGGCTAATTAGCCTCTGGACTGCTTTTACAAGCAGTGGGAGGGAATGCCCCCCCGGATATAAAAAGCGCCATTGGGAAATTGGGAAAGCATTTTATCACACCGATCTTGGTGTGGTCAGATGCTTTGAGGGCAGAGGAAAAATCTAGGGTCTAGAAGACCCCAGTTTTTTCAAAAAAAGAGTACCTGTCACTACCTATTGCTATCATAGGGGATATTTACATTCCCTGAGATAACAATAAAAATGATTAAAAAAAAATACTTGGAAGGAACAATTTAAAAATAAAATAAAAAAGCAAAATTAATAATAAAAAAAAAAAAAAAAAAAAAAAAAGCACCCCTGTCCTGCCCTGCTCTTGCCCAATGGCGAACGCAAGCGTCGGTCTGGCGTCATATGTAAACAGCAATTGCACCATGCATGTGAGGTATCACCGCGAAGTTCAGATCGAGGGCAATCATTTTAGCAGTAGACCTCCTCTGTAAATCTACTGGGGTAACCTGTAAAGGCTTTTAAAGGCTTTTAAAAATGTATGTAGTTTGTCGCCAATGCGCGTTTGTGCGAAATTTTAAAGCATGTCGTGTTTGGTATCTATGTACTCGGCCTAAGATCATCTTTTTTATTTCATCAAACATTTGGGCAATATAGTGTGTTTTAGTGCATTAAAATTAAAAAAAGTGTATTTTTTAACCCAAAAAATGCGTTTGAAAAATCGCTGCGCAAATACTGTGTAGAAAAAAAAAATGCAACACCCACCATTTTAATCTGTAGGGCCTTTGCTTTAAAAATATATATAATGTTTGGGGGTTCAACATAATTTTCTTGCAAAAAAAAAATGTTTTCATGTAAACAAAAAGTGTCAAAAAGGGCTTTGTCTTCAAGTGGTTAGAAGAGTGGATGTAAGCTTCCTAATGTTGTGTATAAAATGCCAGAACAGTTCAAAACCCCCCAAATGACCCCATTTTGGAAAGTAGACACCCCAAGCTATATACTGAGAGGCATGTCGAGTCCATGGAATATTTTATATGTTGACACAAGTTGCGGAAAAACAACAATTTTTTTTTTTTTTTGCACAAAGTTGTCACTAAATGATATATTGCTCAAACATGCCATGGGCATATGTGGAATTACACCCCAAAATACATTCTGTTGCTTCTCCTGAGTACGGGGATACCACATGTGTGAGACTTTTTGGGAGCCTAGCCATGTACGGGACCCCAAAAACCAAGCACCGCCTTCAGGCTTTCTAAGGGTGTAAATTTTTGATTTCACTTCTCACTGCCTATCACAGTTTCGGAGGCCATGGAATGCCCAGATAGCACAAAACCCCCCCAAATGACCCCATTTTGGAAAGTAGACACCCCAAGCTATTTGCTGAGAGGTATTGTGAGTATTTTGCAGATCTCGCTTTTTGTCACAAAGTTTTGAAAATTGAAAAAAAAAAAATATATATATATATATTTTCTTTCTTCATTTTCAAAAACAAATGAGAGCTGTAAAATACTCGCCATTCCTCTCAGCAAATAGCTTGGGGTGTCTGTATTCCAAAATGGGGTCATTTGGGGGGGTTTTGTGCGATTTTGGCATTTTATGGCCTTCGAAACTGTGATAGGTAGTGAGGAGTGAAATCAAAAATTTGTGCCTAGAAATCCTGAAGGCGGTGCTTGGTTTTCGGGGTCCCGTACGCGGCTAGGCTCCTAAAAAGTCCCACACATGTGGTATCCCCATACTCAGGAGAAGCAGAAAAATGTATTTTGGGGTGTAATTCCACATATAACCATGGCATGTGTGAGCAATATATCATTTAGTGACAACTTTTTGTAATTTTTTTTTGTTTTTTTTGTCATTATTCAATCACTTGGGACAAAAAAATTATATTCAATGGGCTCAACAGGCCTCTCAGCAATTTCCTTGGGGTGTCTACTTTCTAAAATGGGGTCATTTGGGGGGTTTTGTGCTATTTTGGCATTTTATGGCCTTCGAAACTGTGATAGGTAGTGAGGAGTGAAATCAAAAATTTGTGCCCTTAGAAATCCTGAAGGCGGTGCTTGGTTTCCGGGGTCCCGTACGCGGCTAGGCTCCCAAAAAGTCCCACACATGTGGTATCCCCGTACTCAGGAGAAGCAGCAAAATGTATTTTGGGGTGAAATTCCACATATAACCATGGCATGTGTGAGCAATATATCATTTAGTGACAACTTTTTGTAATTTTTTTTTTTTTTTAGTCATTATTCAATCACTTGGGACAAAAAAATAAAAAATTCAATGGGCTCAACATGCCTCTCAGCAATTTCCTTGGGGTGTCTACTTTCCAAAATGGGGTCATTTGGGGGGGTTTTGTACTGCCCTGTCATTTTAGCACCTCAAGAAATGAGATAGGCAGTCATAAATTTAAAGCTGTGTAAATTTTAGAAAATGTACCCTAGTTTGTAAACTCTATAACTTTTGCGCAAACCAATAAATATACGCTTATTGACATTTTTTTTACTAAAAACATGTGGCTGAATACATTTTGGCCTAAATGTATGACTACAATTGAGTTTATTAGATTTTTCTTATAACAAAAAGTAGAAAATATCATTTTTTTTCAAAATTTTCGGTCTTTTTCCGTTTATATCGCAAAAAATAAAAATTGCAGAGGCAATCAAATACCATTAAAAGAAAGCTCTATTTGTGGGAAGAAAAGGACGCAAATTTCGTTTGGGTACAACATTGCATGTCCGCACAATTTACAGTTAAAGCAGCGCAGTGCAAAATTCTGAATTCACCTCTGGTCCTCTAGCTACCAAATGGTCCGGGGCTTAAGTGGTTAATGACCAAATAAAAAAAATTAAATTTTTCTCGTTATGAAAAACGGTCGTGTGTACGCGGCATTAGATGTGCTGACATTCATTTTTATGTTTTTAGGGTTCTCTCCTTTTTTTTTCACCCGATGATTAAGTCACTAACACACTTCCTGTCTTAGGGCGTCTCTTCTATCTTTGGAGGAACAATGGAGACACTATTGGACAGTAGCACTGTCTGGAGAGGGTGGTTTTAGATGGACTAGTAGATTTAGATGAACTTTACATAAATGACTAATAAATTAAAGCCAAACTCTGGCTAATGCTTTTAACCAATTGCAGACTCTGGACGTAATAGACACGCCCAAAAACATGTCATCAGTACACACAGGGCGTGTCTAGTATGTCCAGTCCTTCTGCTCTACTGACGTTTTTTTCCCAGTCCCAGTACCTGACAATTCAGCTCTGATTAATTACAGCTACAGTGAAGAGTACACAGAGAAGGTCGGCAGCAGGAGCTGTCAAAAAGAAAGCAGTCTGACAATGTTTATCAACAACATTGCTCAGCCACGAATACAGAATGTTACATTGAAACATTGTATTAATTGTAACTTTCTGTGTTTCTCATCTACAAATCAAAGGGATGAACTTTGTTCTGCAGATGAAGAGAGTTAAAGCAACATTGCCAAGTAAAAAAAAAATAAAAAAAATTTCTTCTAATTAAATATTCCTCTACTGAACCCCTTAGTTTACTCTAATCAGCACTAGTTAACTCCGTATTCTCCTTTGTCATTCAATTGTAATTTTCCTAGTGATTTAAATCTTCTATTTTAATAACTAATATTTTTTTCTGTTTTTGTTTGCTTTGTTCATTAATATTTTTACACCTTTTACATATATTTACACATATAACACCGAAAAAGCGCAAAATTTTAAAGAAACCACGTTATTTAATTTGCAAATAACTTTGCAATACTTTGTACCAAAATCATAATTTAAGTGTTGTTTTAAAGAGGACAAATTACAGAATAAAATGCACACTTTTTATGTACAGTAACACTATTTATGTTTAAACTAACACTGCTCAAAAAAAAAGAAAACATGCCTTTTGTTTCGTTTTATTACATTTAGGATTGCAAAAAAAAATTTTGTTGCAAGACCATATTCACAACAAAAAAAAGCCTTGTTTGTCCTTAAAAAAACAATGTATGTATTATATTATGTTAAGCAATGACAAAGTTATCGCCAAATACACAGGCTCATAGCAGAAATCTGAAATTTGCTCTGGTCCATAAGGGGTAAACAGGTGTGAGAGCCGAAGTGGTTAACCACTTGCTGACCGCTGCACGCCGATATACGTCGGCACAATGGCAGCGGTGGGCAAATGGACATACCTGTACGTCCCCTTTAAGAAGCCGCACGGCAAACCTGGAAGGGGTGACAGGCTCTACCTCCTGTTGAGGTTGTGTAATGTGTTAACATAGGTAGTCCACATAAGAACGAAATTTTCATAGTCGTAAGTTTGATATCTGATGCACATTTTGTTAATGTATGGTGATTAGGGATGAGCTTCGTGTTCGAGTCGAACATACGTTCGACTCGAACATTGGCTGTTCGATCGTTCGACGAAGATCGAACGATTTGGGCCGTTCGCGCCAAATTCGAGTGACGCGAACGGCCCACAATGCACTACGCCATCGCAGTGTCATCCAGGCGCTGTGATTGGCCAAGCATGCACTGTGACCCCGCATGCTTGGCCAATCACAGCGCCGGCAGCGAGGAGAGCAATGATTGGCCACAGGCAGGATGCCTGTGGCCAATTATTGCTGAGGGTGTTTAGTACACGCCCCACACTATAAAAGGCCGCCAGCACGGCGGCCTAGTGTAGTGTGTTCCGGAGCAGGGAAAGAGAAGCATAGGCAGGGACAGTGACATTTATTTCTTTCTTGCTTAACCTGGATTCCTTTAGTTTAGGGAAAGAGAAGGATAGGTAGGGAGAGTGTCAGTGTGTTTTACTGTGCGAATCCTTGTTTCTAGGGACAGGGAAGGACAGTGAGGGAATTCTCCTTGTGCTATAGTGTGCTTTAAAAAAACATTTTTTCTAGGGACAGAAAACTCTAGGTAGGGAGAGTGTCAGTGTCTTTTACTGTGCGAATCCTTGTTTCTAGGGACAGGGAAGGACAGTGAGGGAATTCTCCTTGTGCTATAGTGTGCTTTAAAAAAACATTTTTTCTAGGGACAGAAAACTCTAGGTAGGGAGAGTGTCAGTTTCTTTCACTGTGATAATCCTTGTTTCTAGGGACAAAGAAGGAAAGTGAGGGAAATTCTCCTTGTGCTATAGTGTGCTTTAAAAAAACATTTTTTCTAGGGACAGAAAACTCTAGGTAGGGAGAGTGTCAGTGTCTTTTACTGTGCGAATCCTTGTTTCTAGGGACAGGGAAGGACAGTGAGGGAATTCTCCTTGTGCTATAGTGTGCTTTAAAAAAACATTTTTTCTAGGGACAGAAAACTCTAGGTAGGGAGAGTGTCAGTTTCTTTCACTGTGATAATCCTTGTTTTTAGGGACAAAGAAGGAAAGTGAGGGAAATTCTCCTTGTGCTATAGTGTGCTTTAAAAAAACATTTTTTCTAGGGACAGAAAACTCTAGGTAGGGAGAGTGTCAGTGTCTTTTACTGTGCGAATCCTTGTTTCTAGGGACAGGGAAGGACAGTGAGGGAATTCTCCTTGTGCTATAGTGTGCTTTAAAAAAACATTTTTTCTAGGGACAGAAAACTCTAGGTAGGGAGAGTGTCAGTGTCTTTTGCTGTGCGAATCCTTGTTTCTAGGGACAGGGAAGGACAGTGAGGGAAGTCTCCTTGTGCTATAGTGTGCTTTAAAAAAACATTTTTTCTAGGGACAGAAAACTCTAGGTAGGGAGAGTGTCAGTTTCTTTCACTGTGATAATCCTTGTTTCTAGGGACAAAGAAGGAAAGTGAGGGAAATTCTCCTTGTGCTATAGTGTGCTTTAAAAAAACATTTTTTCTAGGGACAGAAAACTCTAGGTAGGGAGAGTGTCAGTGTCTTTTACTGTGCGAATCCTTGTTTCTAGGGACAGGGAAGGACAGTGAGGGAATTCTCCTTGTGCTATAGTGTGCTTTAAAAAAACATTTTTTCTAGGGACAGAAAACTCTAGGTAGGGAGAGTGTCAGTGTCTTTTACTGTGCGAATCCTTGTTTCTAGGGACAGGGAAGGACAGTGAGGGAATTCTCCTTGTGCTATAGTGTGCTTTAAAAAAACATTTTTTCTAGGGACAGAAAACTCTAGGTAGGGAGAGTGTCAGTTTCTTTCACTGTGATAATCCTTGTTTCTAGGGACAAAGAAGGAAAGTGAGGGAAATTCTCCTTGTGCTATAGTGTGCTTTAAAAAAACATTTTTTCTAGGGACAGAAAACTCTAGGTAGGGAGAGTGTCAGTGTCTTTTACTGTGCGAATCCTTGTTTCTAGGGACAGGGAAGGACAGTGAGGGAATTCTCCTTGTGCTATAGTGTGCTTTAAAAAATCATTTTTTCTAGGGACAGAAAACTCTAGGTAGGGAGAGTGTCAGTTTCTTTCACTGTGATAATCCTTGTTTCTAGGGACAAAGAAGGAAAGTGAGGGGAATTCTCCTTGTGCTATAGTGTGCTTTAAAAAAACTTTTTTTCTAGGGACAGAAAACTCTAGGTAGGGAGAGTGTCAGTTTCTTTCACTGTGCGAATCCTTGTTTCTAGGGACAAAGAAGGAAAGTGAGGGGAATTCTCCTTGTGCTATAGTGTGCTTTAAAAAAACATTTTTTCTAGGGACAGAAAACTCTAGGTAGGGAGAGTGTCAGTTTCTTTCACTGTGCGAGTCCTTGTTTCTAGGGACAAAGAAGGAAAGTGAGGGGAATTCTCCTTGTGCTATAGTGTGCTTTAAAAAAACATTTTTTCTAGGGACAGAAAACTCTAGGTAGGGAGAGTGTCAGTTTCTTTCACTGTGCGAGTCCTTGTTTCTAGGGACAAAGAAGGAAAGTGAGGGGAATTCTCCTTGTGCTATAGTGTTTTTTTTTTAAAACATTTTTTCTAGGGACAGAAAACTCTAGGTAGGGAGAGTGTCAGTGTCTTTTACTGTGCGAATCCTTGTTTCTAGGGACAGGGAAGGAAAGTGAGGGGAATTCTCCTTGTGCTATAGTGTGCTTTAAAAAAACATTTTTTCTAGGGACAGAAAACTCTAGGTAGGGACTCGGGAGAGTGTCAGTGTCTTTTACTGTGCGAGTCCTTGTTTCTAGGGACAAAGAAGGAAAGTGAGGGGAATTCTCCTTGTGCTATAGTGTGCTTTAAAAAAACATTTTTTCTAGGGACAGAAAACTCTAGGTAGGGAGAGTGTCAGTTTCTTTCACTGTGCGAGTCCTTGTTTCTAGGGACAAAGAAGGAAAGTGAGGGGAATTCTCCTTATGCTATAGTGTGCTTTAAAAAAACATTTTTTCTAGGGACAGAAAACTCTAGGTAGGGAGAGTGTCAGTTTCTTTCACTGTGCGAGTCCTTGTTTCTAGGGACAAAGAAGGAAAGTGAGGGGAATTCTCCTTGTGCTATAGTGTGCTTTAAAAAAACATTTTTTCTAGGGACAGAAAACTCTAGGTAGGGAGAGTGTCAGTGTCTTTTACTGTGCGAGTCCTTGTTTCTAGGGACAAAGAAGGAAAGTGAGGGGAATTCTCCTTGTGCTATAGTGTGCTTTAAAAAAACATTTTTTCTAGGGACAGAAAACTCTAGGTAGGGAGAGTGTCAGTTTCTTTCACTGTGCGAGTCCTTGTTTCTAGGGACAAAGAAGGAAAGTGAGGGGAATTCTCCTTGTGCTATAGTGTGCTTTAAAAAAACATTTTTTCTAGGGACAGAAAACTCTAGGTAGGGAGAGTGTCAGTTTCTTTCACTGTGCGAGTCCTTGTTTCTAGGGACAAAGAAGGAAAGTGAGGGGAATTCTCCTTGTGCTATAGTGTGCTTTAAAAAAAACATTTTTTCTAGGGACAGAAAACTCTAGGTAGGGAGAGTGTCAGTTTCTTTCACTGTGCGAGTCCTTGTTTCTAGGGACAAAGAAGGAAAGTGAGGGGAATTCTCCTTGTGCTATAGTGTGCTTTAAAAAAACATTTTTTCTAGGGACAGAAAACTCTAGGTAGGGAGAGTGTTAGTGTCTTTTACTGTGCGAGTCCTTGTTTCTAGGGACAAAGAAGGAAAGTGAGGGGAATTCTCCTTGTGCTATAGTGTTTTTTTTTAAAAACATTTTTTCTAGGGACAGAAAACTCTAGGTAGGGAGAGTGTCAGTGTCTTTTACTGTGCGAGTCCTTGTTTCTAGGGACAAAGAAGGAAAGTGAGGGGAATTGTCCTTGTGCTATAGTGTGCTTTAAAAAAACATTTTTTCTAGGGACAGAAATCTCTAGGTAGGGAGAGTGTCAGTTTCTTTCACTGTGCGAGTCCTTGTTTCTAGGGACAAAGAAGGAAAGTGAGGGGAATTCTCCTTGTGCTATAGTGTGCTTTAAAAAAACATTTTTTCTAGGGACAGAAAACTCTAGGTAGGGAGAGTGTCAGTGTCTTTTACTGTGCGAGTCCTTGTTTCTAGGGACAAAGAAGGAAAGTGAGGGGAATTGTCCTTGTGCTATAGTGTGCTTTAAAAAAACATTTTTTCTAGGGACAGAAAACTCTAGGTAGGGAGAGTGTCAGTGTCTTTTACTGTGCGAGTCCTTGTTTCTAGGGACAAAGAAGGAAAGTGAGGGGAATTCTCCTTGTGCTATAGTGTGCTTTAAAAAAACATTTTTTCTAGGGACAGAAAACTCTAGGTAGGGAGAGTGTCAGTTTCTTTCACTGTGCGAGTCCTTGTTTCTAGGGACAAAGAAGGAAAGTGAGGGGAATTCTCCTTGTGCTATAGTGTGCTAAAGCATTCCTCATCAACCATCTTTGAAATCCTTGTTTTTTGGACAGTCAGGGAAATTGTCGTTGTGCTATTCTGTGCAAAAGCAATCATCCTCAACCATATTTAGAAATCCTTAAGTAAAGGGACAGAGAAGGACACCTGAAGGTAGCCCTTATTGCTTTTTTCCCATCTCCCTGCAGGCCATCTATTAGAATGTCTGGAAGGCAAACAAGGAGAGGCAGACAGTCAGGAGGCAATAAAAGAGGGCAAGCAGGCTCTGTGTCTGGGGGCAACAGTGCTGGTCGTGGACGCGGTGCATTGTCATCAGCACATGGCCATGGGACACGCTTGTCCTTCTTTTCGGCAGCTGGACATGTTGAGCCACATCATGCCGAAGACTTGGTAGAGTGGATGACCAAGCCCTCCTCCTCCTCCTCATCCTCTCTCACCCAGGCTCAGGGTACTGGCAAAGCAGCTGCCAAAGCGTCCTCTTCCCTGGTATCAATGTCAGACTCATCATCAGTCACTCCTTCCCTAGACCCACCATGTCCTCCTCCTGAGGAGTCCCCCGAACTGTTTGAGCACAGTGTTGGGTACATGCTCCAGGAGGATGCCCAGCGTTTCGAAGGGTCTGATGATGAAACCCAGCTACAGGAAGGCAGTAGGGTGAGAGCAGACAGAGGGGATGCTCAAGAAGGACACCAATCTGGCAGTCATGTTCCAGCAGCTGCAGCATACTGCCAGATTGGCTCCAGTGATGAGGAGGGAGGGGATGATGAGGTCACTGACTCCACGTGGGTGCCTAATAGGAGAGAGGAGGAGGAGGAGGATGAGGAGGAGGCACATCTCCAACGAGGCAGGATGCCCTTTGGTGGCCAGCGTAAGGGCAGTACACCGACGGAATCACACCGCAGAGCTCCGCCTGTGCAGGGCGCTGCCTCTGCCCGTCATTCAAAAAGTTCCTTGGTGTGGGCCTTTTTTGAGGCTAGTGCATCAGATCGCACAGCTGCTGTTTGCAACATATGTCTCAAGCGTATATCGCGTGGCCAAAACATCAGCCGCTTGGGTACCACATGCCTGACCAGACATATGTTGACCTGCCATGCAGCTCGTTGGCAAGCCTACCTCAAAGACCCACACCAAAGAACAAAGCGGACCTCTCCTTGCACCGCATCAGCTGGGATCTCCAACCCCACTATAACTTCAGTCCTCTCTGAAACATGCACTGAGAGGAATGAAGGTGTAGAATTAGGTGTGTCACAGCCAAGTACTTGCGGCCACTCTGCTAGCAGTACACCGACGTCCGATTCTAGCAGGCAAATTTCCCTGCCCCAGCTGCTGGACCGTCGAAAGAAGTTCACTCCCAGCCATCCACATGCCCAGCGGTTGAATGCTAGCTTGGCTAAATTGCTAGCGCTTCAACTGCTGCCTTTTCAGTTGGTAGACTCGGCCCCCTTCCGTGAGTTTGTGCAATGTGCGGTTCCTCAGTGGCAGGTTCCCAAACGCCACTTTTTCTCACGGAAGGCTATTCCGGCTCTCTACCGGCATGTGGAAGGCAATGTCTTGGCCTCGCTGGACAGGGCGGTCAGCGGTAAGGTGCATATTACCGCTGACTCATGGTCCAGCAGGCATGGACAGGGACGTTACCTTTCTTTCACGGCCCATTGGGTCACTCTTTTGGCAGCTGGGAAGGATGCAGGACAAGGTGCAGTAGTGTTGGAGGTTGTTCCACCACCACGCCTCCAAAATGCTACTACTGGTTGTGACACACCTCTCTCCTCCACCCCCTCCTCTTCTTCTTTCTCCATGGCCTCTTCCTGTGGTTTGTCCTATGAACCAGCGGTGCTCCGTAGCCGTTCACGGGGCTACGCAAGTACGCAGGCAAAAAGATGCCATGCCGTGCTTGCGCTGGTGTGTTTGGGGGACAGAAGCCACACTGGGGCAGAGGTCCTGTCTGCTCTGCAGGGCCAGGCCGAGAGGTGGTTGACGCCACGCCAGCTTAAGCCAGGAATGGTGGTTTGCGACAATGGCACCAACCTCCTCTCCGCCCTCCGACAGGGACAACTGACCCATGTGCCCTGTGTGGCTCACGTCCTTAACCTGGTGGTGCAGCGGTTCTTGGGCAGGTACCCGGGCTTACAGGATGTCCTGAGGCAGGCCAGGAAAGTCTGTGTGCATTTCCGCAGATCTTATAATGCCAGTGCTCGCCTGGCTGAGCTGCAAAAGGAGTTGAACCTGCCCAAGAACCGCCTTATATGTGACATGCCCACCAGGTGGAACTCAACGTTGGCCATGCTGCAGCGGCTGCACACGCAGCAGAGGGCCATCAATGAGTACCTGTGCGACTACGGCACCAGGACAGGGTCAGGGGAGCTTGGTTTTTTTTCTCCACGCCAGTGGGGCATGATCAGGGATGCATGCACTGTCCTGGCACCATTTGAGGAGGCCACGAGGATGGTGAGCAGTGACAGTGCATGCATCAGTGACACTGTACCTCTTGTCCACCTGTTGGAGCACACGCTGCGTGGAATAATGGACAGGGCACTTGAGGCAGAACAGAGGCAGGAAGAGGAGGACTTCCTTGCCTCTCAAGGCCCCCTTTACCCAGACAGTGTTCCTTCTGTCCCACCCATCGCACAGGAAGAGGAGGAGGAGGAGGATTGTGTCAGCATGGAGGTGGAGGCTGGCACTCAGCATCATCAGCAGCAGTCTTTTAGGGATGATTTACAGTCCCAAGAAACCAGTGGACTTGTACGTGGCTGGGAGGAGGTGGCTGCGGATCATGTCGTCCTTAGTGACCCAGAGGACTCCGGAGCGAATGCCTCAGCAAACCTACGCTGCATGGCCTCCCTGATCCTGCAAAGTCTGCGGAAGGATCCTCGTATTCTTCGGATCAAGGAGAGGGACCATTACTGGCTGGCCACTCTCCTTGATCCACGGTACAAGGGTAAGGTTACGGACCTTATGTTACCGTCGCAGAGGGAGCAGAGGATTAGACAACTCCGGGAGGCCTTGCAGAAAGGTCTGTGCAACGCGTTCCCAGAGACTGGGAGGTTACAAACTCCTGGTCCTGGACAACGAGTTGCTGAGGCTTCGGCCAGTCAAAGAAGGAGCGGTGGGGAAGGTGGCCGTCTGACCGATGCGTTCAGACAATTCTTTAGTCCGCAGCCCCAAAGTATGATCGGTTCCAGCAACCATCGCCAGCGTCTGATAAACATGGTGCAGGAATATCTAGGGGCAAGGTCAGACTTGGACACCTTCCCCACCGAAAATCCTCTGGCTTACTGAGTCTTGAGGATGGATCACTGGCCAGAGCTTGCACAGTATGCAATTGAGCTACTGGCCTGTCCTGCATCCAGCGTTCTTTCGGAACGCACATTCAGTGCTGCTGGAGGATTTGTCACGGATCACAGGGTGCGCCTGTCCACCGACTCGGTTGATCGACTGACTTTCATCAAGATGAACCAGTCTTGGATCACCACCAGCTACCACACACCTGATGCTGATATAACAGACTAATTGATTTTAACATGTCACATCCCTTCAAGACTGATGCTGATGCTGAGTGCCTGTGCTGTTATGTTGACTGGCTATCCTCCTCCTCCGAGTCCTCAATGATACGATTGATGATGATAGCTTGGAAGATCATTTTTGTTTATGGGTGCCGCCACCAGTGGCTAAGGCCCAATTTTTCAGCCCCTGTTTTACAGGGGCGTGTAATTACAATTTTTTTAGCAATAATTTGCCATAGGGCTCATTGCTGTGCTCCAAGTACAGTATCTGTGAGGGGTTGGAGTGTTGTGGCACCAGTGCCTAAGGCCCAATTTTTCAGCCCCTGTTTAACAGGGGCGTGTCATTACAATTTTTGAAGCAATACTTTGCAACAGGGCTCATTGCTGTGCTCCAAGTACAGTATCTGTGAGGGGTTGTAGTGTTGTGCCACCAGTGCCTAAGGCCCAATTTTTCAGCTCCTGTTTAACAGGGGCGTGTCATTACAATTTTTGAAGCAATACTTTGCAACAGGGCTCATTGCTGTGCTCCAAGTACAGTATCTGTGAGGGGTTGTAGTGTTGTGCCACCAGTGCCTAAGGCCCAATTTTTCAGCCCCTGTTTAACAGGGGCGTGTCATTACAATTTTTGAAGCAATACTTTGCAACAGGGCTCATTGCTGTGCTCCAAGTACAGTATCTGTGAGGGGTTGTAGTGTTGTGCCACCAGTGCCTAAGGCCCAATTTTTCAGCCCCTGTTCAACAGGGGCATGCAATTACAATTCTTGATGTAATAATTCACAGCAGGGCCCATTGCTGCACCCACCAAGAGTAACTCTGAGGGCTTACAGTGTTGTGGCAACGCCACCACCACCACCACCACGAAAGGCCCAATTTTTCAGCCCCTGTTCAAAAGGGGCATGTAATTACAATTCTTGATCTAATAATTCACAGCAGGGCCCATTCCTGTACCCACCAAGAGTAACTCTGAGGGCTTACAGTGTTGTGGCAACGCCACCACCACCACCACCACGAAAGGCCCAATTTTTCAGCCCCTGTTCAAAAGGGGCATGTAATTACAATTCTTGATCTAATAATTCACAGCAGGGCCCATTCCTGCACCCACCAAGAGTAACTCTGAGGGCTTACAGTGTTGTGGCAACACCACCACCACCACCACCACGAAAGGCCCAATTTTTCAGCCCCTGTTCAAAAGGGGCATGTAATTACAATTCTTGATCTAATAATTCACAGCAGGGCCCATTCCTGCACCCACCAAGAGTAACTCTGAGGGCTTACAGTGTTGTGGCAACGCCACCACCACCACCACCACGAAAGGGCCAATTTTTCAGCCCCTGTTCAAAAGGGGCATGTAATTACAATTCTTGATCTAATAATTCACAGCAGGGCCCATTCCTGCACCCACCAAGAGTAACTCTGAGGGCTTACAGTGTTGTGGCAACGCCACCACCACCACCACCACGAAAGGCCCAATTTTTCAGCCCCTGTTCAAAAGGGGCATGTAATTACAATTCTTGATCTAATAATTCACAGCAGGGCCCATTCCTGCACCCACCAAGAGTAACTCTGAGGGCTTACAGTGTTGTGGCAACGCCACCACCACCACCACCACGAAAGGCCCAATTTTTCAGCCCCTGTTCAAAAGGGGCATGTAATTACAATTCTTGATCTAATAATTCACAGCAGGGCCCATTCCTGCACCCACCAAGAGTAACTCTGAGGGCTTACAGTGTTGTGGCAACGCCACCACCACCACCACCACGAAAGGCCCAATTTTTCAGCCCCTGTTCAAAAGGGGCATGTAATTACAATTCTTGATCTAATAATTCACAGCAGGGCCCATTCCTGCACCCACCAAGAGTAACTCTGAGGGCTTACAGTGTTGTGGCAACACCACCACCACCACCACGAAAGGCCCAATTTTTCAGCCCCTGTTCAACAGGGGCATGCAATTACAATTCTTGATCTAATAATTCACAGCAGGGCCCATTGCTGCACCCACCAAGAGTAACTGTCAGGGCTTACAGTGTTGTGGCACCAGCACCACCATCAAAGGCCCAATTTTTACTACCACTGTTCAACAATTATATGTAATTAAAATTCCTGATATAATAGTTGACAGCAGGGCGTTCCAGCACCAACCAAGAGTAACTGTGAGTGCTTACAGTGTTGTGCCAACACCAACAACTAAGGGGCCTATTTCTGCAGAGTATATACGGCAGGTCCCTACTTTCAAACATCCAACTTACAAACGACTCCTACTTGCAAACGCAAGAAGACAACAGGAAGTGAGAGGAAATCTACCACTAGGAAGGAAAATTCTCTCCTGTAAGAATAAATATGGGAGAAAGGTGTCTCCTCTGTACTGATGCTTTATCAGCAATCCTTGTTTCAAGAAAAACACCACATTTCAAAAACAGTTGTCATTGGGACGGAAAGTGAGGTGAAATGTTCTGAACAGGGGCACAGACAGCAAAACAAATGTTACAGGGGTGATAACCCTTACCTATGTTTTCCAAAAAGTTTAAAAATAGATTTTTGGGCTGGAGCTACACTTCAACAATGTACCTGTTCAAAATTACAAACAGATTCTACATAAGAACAAACCTACAGTCCCTGTCTTGTATGCACCGCCTGTATACGGCTGTTCAGAGTATATAGGGCCTTTTTTATTTTATGTGCGGGGTTCCCCTTAATATCCATACAAGACCCAAAGGGGCTGGTAATGGGCTGGGGTGGGGGGGGGGGGGGGGTCATGGGGTAGCTATGCCATTTTTCTTAAAGAATTTCATCCATATTACCGGGACCAGACATTACATTAAAGCCGCAAGCAGTTTTAAATGGCTTTTTTTTCCTTTAGAAGTGTCATTTTGTGCAGGGACAGTTCTAAACACGGGAAACACGTGGCACTTCACAGGCATACTTTAGACACCCCCCAGGTACGATATTTAAAGGAATATTTGACTTTTTTTTTTTTCACTTTATGCATCATTAAAATGACTGCTCCCGAAAAACGACCGTTTTTAAAACTTCTTTTTGCATTGATACATGTCCCCTGGTGCACAACCCGGGTTCCCAAACCCTTTTTAGGACAATAACATGCATAATAGTTGTTATAATTAGCACTTTAGAATTCGAACGTTCGCATCCATTGTATTTAATAGGGTTCTAATGTTCGTACGAACTTTTGGTCCGTTCGCGGGTTCTGGTGCGAACCGAACCCGGGGGTGTTCGGCTCATCACTAATGGTGATATTTGCAAAGCTTTATACTTATGTGTAATCTGTAAAACTCAATAAAAATCTATGGTTAAAAAAAAAAAAAAGAAGCCGTACGGCCCGCGATCGTGTCACGGAGAGGCAGAATGGGGAGATGCCTATGTAAACAAGGCATTTCCCTGTTCTGCCTAGTGACAGGACAGGGATCCACTGCTCCCTGTCACCGGGAGCAGTGATCAGTGTCGTGTCACTTGTAGCCCATCCCCCCCACAGTTAGAATCACTCCCTAGGACACACTTAACCCCTTCATCGCCCCCTAGTGGTTAACTCCTTCCCTGCCAGTGTCATTTACACAGTAATCAGTGCATTTTTTATGCACTGATGGCTGTATAAATGACAATGGTCCCAAAATAGTGTCAAAAGTGTCCGATCTGTCTGCCATAATGTCGCAGTCACGATAAAAATCACAGATCGCCGCCATTACTAATAAAAAAATAAAATAAAATAAAAATATCATAATTATATCCCCTATTTTGTAGACGCTATAACTTTCGCGCAAACCAATGAATATACGCTTATTGCGATTTATTTACCAAAAATATGTAGAAGAATACGTATCGGCCTAAACTGAGGAAAAAAAATGTTTTTTTATATATTTTTTGGGGATATTTATTATAGCAAAAATATTGTTTTTTTTTTCAAAATTGTTGCTCTTTATTTGTTTATAGCGCAAAAATTAAAAACCGCAGAGGTCATCAGATACCAGCAAAAGAAAGCTCTATTTGTGGGGGAAAAAAAGGATGTCAATTTTGTTTTGGTGCAATGTCGCACGACCGCGCAACTGTCAGTTAAAGTGACGCAGTGCCGAATCGCAGAAAGTGCTCTGGTCAGGAAGGGGGTAAATTCTTCCGGGGCTGAAGTGGTTAAGCAGATAAAACAATATTTTTTATTTTGGGATAAAGGTTATACCTAAATTAATAAAAGCTGATTATTGTAAGCATCTCTGTCAGTGGTAAATGGTTTGTCCCTAACTGCCACTTTTGCCGAAGAGCTTGGTCTGATAAAGGATGTTGAAAAATGACAGACTTACTGGGCAGGTGAAAATGAAGGGAAAAAAAATGAAAGCTAACGCAGCCACCACAACTAAGAATCGGCAAACTGCAATATATTACATGTTTGGTTTTGGGTGTAGATAGGCTTTAAATAGAAATGTCTTTTTATATCTTCAATTAGTTAATGTAATATTAAGGGTATCAGGATTTTTTTTTTTTTAAATCTATAATAAAACATACTTTGTGAGGATAATTATAATTTTGGGCTTTATGATATGTTTATATACAATATGGTAGTCAGAAAGAATTGTGTTTAATTTACCTGAGTTTCTCATGGTGGTGAAATCAGATATTACTCACCTAATACTTGTAAAATAGTTGTATAGAAGAAGGTCCCTCCAGGATATGACATCTCACAGGTATAATTTCCTCCATCAGATATCTGGGTGTTGTGGATGGTCAGTGTTATATTGGTAAGTGTCATTCTTGTACTGCAGTTGTTGTATATCTGGGGTCCTCCTCTGATGTGTGGACTATATGAGAATAAACACTGAGAATTATTCATGTGATGGATCTTCCATACAACTCCAAATAATTTATCTCCAGGATCTCCTCCACATTGTAGAACTGTAGAATTCCCTCTTCTCCCCACAACTGTAACACCTGAAATCAGAAGATTGCTTTT
This sequence comes from Rana muscosa, assembly GCA_029206835.1. Taxonomy (NCBI): domain Eukaryota; kingdom Metazoa; phylum Chordata; class Amphibia; order Anura; family Ranidae; genus Rana; species Rana muscosa. The sequence continues at coordinate 46,776,176 of CM055117.1, read as the reverse complement.
TTTAGCACATTTTTTACTGACTGCCAATGTCATCTATTATATATTATCACTATTTACATTTAGTCATGTAGATGTTGGTCTAATAATTATACACATATACGGTATACTGGAACCTTACCTGGAATAAAACAGTAGATTGGTATTCTTAATCTACAAATGCTAGTTGCCTGGCCGACTATTCTCTTTTAATACATTCAGTCACCGACTCAGAATAAGAATAAATAAGATCACTTCTGACTTTCCTCATATGCAATAGACATGTGCACACTGAAATATTTTGTTTCGGAATTTCGTTTTCGTCCGAAAAATACATTTATTTAGTTACTCCCGAAATTCGTCTTTATTTATTTCGTTTTTCGTTAGAAATTGCATTCGTCCGAAAATCTGAATGAATTAAGGTCGAATCTGTCATTGAAGGCTTATGGTGTCTGTTGAATGTTCAAAGAAGATTCGACGGAGCAGCGAAACTGTATGACGCTGCAATCGTACTTTTCCGGTCGAATGTTCCGCCCACAAGCTATAGTAGAATTCTAATGTTGTATGACTAGTAATAATTATATTTATTAATTATTATTACTAGTCAACCAACATTAGAATTCTTCTATAGCCTATGGGCCGAGCATTTGACCGGAAATGTACGATTGCAGCATCGTACAGTTTAGCTGCTCCGTGGAATCTTCTAACTTTCGACAGACACCATAAGCCTTCAATGACAGATTCGACGTTTGTATGTTTTTCGATGCTTTGTCGAATATTCTTCGTTCATGTTTAATTATCAAGTTAGTTCTAGCTATTTTACTGCTCCTCCTCTTTGGTTACAATCAGCCAATAACATTCATCATCATCATCATTTTTATTTTACTTCCCCCCACCCAATTCCAGCAGCGATCTTTTCTCTCTATAATGTCGAATCTTTTCTCTCTATAATGTTGAATCTTTTCTCTCTATAATGTCGAATCTTTTCTCTCTATAATGTCGAATCTTTTCTCTCTATGAAGAATAATCTTGGACTAATAGAGTTAAAGCGGAGCTCCGCCGGAAAAAAAAAATATTAAAAGCCAGCAGCTACAGCTACAGCAGCTGCTGGCTTTTAATATTTGGACACTTACCTGTCCTGGAGTCCAGCGACGTCCGGAGCAGAGGACGAGCGACTTCATGCCCCGTTCCCTACGGCGCATGCGCGAGTCGCGCTGCCCCGTTCTGATTGGGGCTCCTGTGTTCTGGGAGCCGAGTGTCTCCCAGAACACTACGGGAAGTCTGGGGGAAGTGACCTCACTCCCGGAGATTCCCGGAGAGAGGACTCCCGGATGTGGGTGAAAATACCTGTTTTAGACAGGTATCTTCACCCCCCTGAAAGGTGTCAATTGTGACACCGGAGGGGGGGAGGGTTCCGATTAACAAAAGTGAAAATTTAGGGTGGAGCTCCACTTTAAGGTTAGGCACATTCGACCACAGGTTCGATTGACACAGATTGTTATTGTCAGCGTCACGTCGAATCTCCTATCTATATCGAACTATTGTCACAACGAAAATGAAAATAAAGCATTTGTTTATGTCGGATCTTTCGGTTTTCGGATTCTGTGCTTTCGTTTTCGTTTGTTAAAACGATAACGAAAATAGCTGAAATTCGGACGAAAATGCATTCGGATGAAAACGAATGCACATGTCTACTATGCATACTGTTCCAGGGCTGCTTATATTCCAAATGCAAACATAAAATACCTGTTGATCCTGCAGGAGCCACCCTGTGTCTTGTTCACTCAAGCAGTTAACTAAGCCCTCTCGTTTTCTATCTTAGCCTAATAAAAAAACCTCCTCCTCTGGTGTGGTGTAGGAGAGGGATTCTCTAGCTTCGCAAAAGGCAACTGGGCAGGACTGACACCAATTCGTTGGATTTCGATGCAGAAAAGGCAGCGTTTTGTTAGCTCACAACAGAAAATTAGGAGGTTAGTATATGACTACCAGGATCAACAGCCTTCACCAGTAATCATTTTGGGTAGAGTAAGCCCTGTACACACAATCGGAATTCCTATGGATTTTAAACCGATGGATTTTTCCATCGGATTTCTGATGAAGCTGACTTCCATCAGTCTTGCCTACACACCATCAGTCAAAAAACCGACAGTCCCAAACACGGTGATGTAAAACACTCCGATGAGCCGAGAAATATGAAGTTCAATGCTTCTGAGCATGCGTCGACTTGATTCTGAGCATGCGTGGATTTTTTATCCGATGGAGTTCCCCACAGACAATAGTAATTTGCTATCGTTTTTTTTTCCAGTGGATAAATTTAAAACAGGTTCTATTTTTTGACACTGATGAAAAAAAGAACGATGGGGCCCACACACGATCGGTTTGTCCGATGAAAAGTCCATTGGACTGTTTTCATCGGTAAAACCGATCGTGTGTACACGGCTTTAGGGAAGTGCTAAACATCTGTCCATTTTATTGCTGTTTGTGTCCTTGCTGGTAAAATTTCCCCTCTCTATTTGTTCTACTGACATTGTCCCCAGTACAGAAAGTGATGGGAAAGTAGAGCTGTCACCAGAACAGGAGATGAGAGAAAACCTCCCAAAAGAAACACTTGTTTTGGTGGGAAATTCTAATGCCCTGTACACACGATCGTTTTTTCCGATGAAAAAAGTCAGATGGACTTTTTTCATCGGAAAAACCGATCGTGTGTGGGCCCCATTGGACTTTTTTCCATCGGTGTTAAAAAATAGAACATGTTTTAATTTTTTCCGATGGAAAAAAAACGATAGGAAATTCTGATCGTCTGTGTGGAACTCCAACGGGGAAAAAAACCCACGCATGCTCAGAATCAAGTCGACGCATGCTCAAAAGCATTGAACTTCTTTTTTCTCAGCTCGTCGGAGTGTTTTATGTCACAGCGTTTTGGACGGTCGGAATTTTGTCTGATGGTATGTAGGCAAGACTGATGGAAGTCAGCTTCATCGGAATTCCGATGGAAAATTCCATCGGACTTTATTCCATCGGAAATCCGATCGTGTGTACAGGGCATAAGAGAGGATTTCCAGTCACTTTATACATACCTCCCAACTGTCCCAGATTTTGAGGGACTGTCCCTGATCTGTAGCAAAGTCCCTTTGTCCCTCTTTCCTCCTCATTTGTTCCTCATTTTGGTCAGATCTTTATAGCTGTATATAAAATTCACTATTTATCTTTCAAAAAGTGTTTCCCAGTGATAAACCTTTCATCCAATTTCTAAATTGCTGCATTTGTAAATTTAAAAGCTAATATAAATAAATAGTAGTAGTAAAAAAAAGCCCTTGTGGATTTAATGAACTTTCTTTGGTTATTCTCCTTTAAGGGGGTGTGGTTAAGGGCATGTCCTATTCCTACATACGTTTTCTAGTAGGCGTCCCTCATTCCCATCTCAAAATGTTGGGAGGTATGATTTATAGAGATTTCTCCCGGGACAGGAAGTGAAGGGAAATCTCCCTGATGGGAAACGTTTCTTACTCTGTCCAAAGCAAAAAAATAACAGTTTTGGTTTTGCATACACTTTAAATACAAACTCCATTTTCATAACCTCCCTGCCCCCACCCTCCTCTCCGCACCCCCAAAATAAAGCTCTGACCTGAGGAGGATACATCCCGGTATAGAAGCAGGAGGACGGCCAGAAGATACATTGTCTGCAGGTAAGATGTTGATGCTGCAAAGGAGACGTGTGCTATGACAATGTCACCGATACTCACAGCTATTACCAGAATCACACATCCTGTACGTGTAATGGCTTTCTTGGAACTTACACATTGTGGCCAATTAGTGGTCATTAGCAAAATATCAAGAAAACGTACAATTTAATTTTGAAAAATATATATTTTTTGCTACATTAGGGGTGCATTTAAAAAAAAAATTGCAGAGATATTTATTTTTTCAAAACTGCATAAACATTTGTTTTGTGGGAACTGGGCAAACAATCCAATGTTACAAGGCTATTTTCTGTACAGGTTGAAGGTTATTAACCCCCTCCCACCCGCACTATAGCTGAAATACGGCTACAGCGCGCGCCTTAATTGCAGGGAGGGTGTCCATGTACATCCTCCCGAGCATGCGCTGTCTGGGCGCCCCCCGCGGAGCACACGCAATGCGCATTGTGATCACTGAGTCAAGGAGATCAGTTCGGAGTAAGGGGCCGAACCCGACACCTTACCACGTGATCAGATGTCAGCCAATGACAGCTGATCACGTGATGCAAACAGAAGATCGTTAATCGCCTTTTTTTCCCTCATGCTGACAGCGTAAGGAGAAAAAAAAAGTCAATCACCGGCTTCTGTCAGAGGGATATTGGTACTGAACATGGAGAGCCACTGCCGCCTCATCTTTGCCCTACAGTGCCACCTGCCAGTGCATATCAGTGCTGCCAATCATTGCCCCCCTGTTCCACCTATCAGTGTCCACTAGTGCCACCTATCAATGCCCATCCATGCTGCCAATCAGTGCCTCATCATCAGTGCCACCTATCAGTGCTGCCTATCAGTGTCACCTACCAGTGCCTCATCCTCAGTGCCACCTATCAGTGCCACATATCAGTTCCACCTATCAATGCCCTTCAATGCCACCTATCAGTGCCCTTCAGTGCTGCCCATCATTGCCCTTCAGTGCCGCCTATTAGTGCCACCCATCAGTTCCACCTATCAGTCCCACCTATCAGTGCCGCCCATCAGTGGCCATTAGTGCAGCCTATCCGTGCCCATCAGTGCAGCCTCCTCAGCACACATCAATAATGGAGAAAAATTACCTGTTTGCAAAATTTTATAACACACTATAAAACTATTTTGTTTTTCCAAATTTTTGTTCTTATTTTCGTTTTTTTTAGCAAAAAATAAAAAACCAAGCATTGATTAAATACCACCAAAAGAAAGCTCTATTTGTGGGGAAAAACATTATAAAAATGTAATTTGGGTACAGTGTTGCATGACCGCGCAATTGTCATTCAAAGAGTGACAGTGCTGGAAGCTGAAAATTGGCCTGGGCAGGAAGAGGGTTTAATTGTCCAGTAAGCAAGTGGCTAATTCATAAAAAATAGATTCATCTGTAAAATGACACATTCTGGCCACTAAATGGAGCTGGTGATCATAGAAAATAAATACTTATTTACTATGATCATAAGTTCCAACTATTGGCCAAAATTCTGTATTTGATTGATTCACTCATTGTAGAACTGTGCATTGTTACTGTAATGCAGATCTTTATCTTGACCACAAGATGGCAGTGTTCAACAACTCTGTTTTATTTATTTTTTTATTTATAACAGGGACAAGGCCCACACGGGCCGACACAGTACACAGAATACATATGATAAGGCAATAACACAATTACAGTGCATAATGAATAAGATTATGTCAAATAGGACAACATTTCCAACAACGAAATACTGTATGATGGGCTACATCAATACATCATCATGACAGTGAGGTGGCTCGTATGCCCTTGATGGTTGTCTATGCGTTACTTCTTTAAGGAACATGAGGTGATAACAGGAAAAAACCTACCCAAGGGAGGTTGTGTATACGTCTATTCCCAGGAGGATTCCGGCCCCTGCGCTCAGTCCCCTCATTTTCTCTTTTTTAACAATAAAAGAAAAAGTCCCCCAATTCTGGAGGTAAGAGAATTATAGAAAGAAAGAAATAATAAATCGAAAATAGAAAGAGAAGGGGGGCGTGGCCTAGACCGGCATGTGAGAAGACGTGAGTCTCACAGCTCCTGCTTAGTACCCGGTATTGATCCTCTCCCAGCAGCACTTCGGCGATTTTGAGCGGCTCTCCCGCTGGCTGACATCCCGGTCACCCTCCCGGTCTATCCGCCGGCTCTCTGCACCCGTGGAATGGGGAAGAAAAAGGGGAATTCCCAGGCTCCCGAAATCCAAGATGGCGCCGGCGCGGCTATGGCTCAGCGCACTCCGCGCGGCGCCGACGGATACAAGGAGGGAACCAACAACACCAACAATAAAGGTCAGAAGGCGCAGGGTAGGGACTACCCGAGGGACATGACCTATTACACCCAAAAGTTGGGGGGCCCTCATGAGCAGACCGAGGGGGGGGCTGCAGACTACTCGCACACTGAAGCACAGGCCTCACAGAGCCTGCTAGCAGGGGGAGCAGCTCACAATGGAGGACAGACTGACACAGAGGAGCAGGCTGATTCACCGCATACTGCCCCAGACGTGGAGGACATGGAACAACCGACCCTGGCTGAAATACTCAGGGCGGTGCATGAATGCACTGCTTCAGTGAGAGAAGAGGTGTCCCTGCTACGCCAGGACCTTCAAAAGATCCGTGAGCGCACAACGGCTGTGGAGACCCAGATGAGTGAGATGGAGGACAGGCTGCCCCCGGTTGCTCGAGAGGCACTTGTTGCGCATCAGCTAGCCAGAGGGGTTAACAACAGAGCGGATGATATCGAGAACCGTTTACGGAGGAACAACGTGCGCATAGTGGGGCTGCCCGAGAGGACGGAGGGTAGGGACCCCACTAACTTTATTGAAGGTTGGCTGATAGACATTTTTGGGAGGGAGGCTTTCTCTCCATTTTTTACGGTAGAGAGGGCTCACCGTACACCTGGCCGTCCACCACAGCCCGGAGCCCCCCCTAGACCCATCCTTGCCCGCCTCCTGCATTACAGGGATAGGGAGGCGGTGCTGAGGCATGCTAGAGAGAAGGCTAATATCCAGGCGAATGGGGTTCGTGTATCCTTCTACCCGGACTTCTCGGCGGAGGTGCAGAAGCGCCGGGCCAAGTTCTCAGATGTTAAAAAACGCCTGCGGGCCCTACAGCTACCTTACGCCATGTTATACCCAGCCAAACTGAGAGTTACAGCTGAGAGAGAAACCCACTTTTTTGAATCCGCGCAAGATGCTGCACTATGGCTGGACCGCAACGAACAGGCCCTGCGACACCGTGATAGAGAGGAGGAAGTGGAGTAGCCTGCCGACTGATACACTGGGTTGCTGGGAAATGTTTGTGCTGGACCACCTGCTTGGCTTTACCTGGAAGATCCACCTTATGTTCCCATTTTCTTTTCTTGTCCGTACCCTGACTCTATTTTTGCTCTGCTGGGAGACATTATTTGTGAATATGGAACATGAGCTATCTTGTAAAGCGGCAAGAACAATGCGACTTTCCCGCGTAAGACGGGAAACAAAAATGCCTCTTAGGATGCTGCTCCCGGTTGGAGCCCTGAGGCCTGCTCTGTTGGCAGGCCAAACCTATGCTTTAGGCGCACTAAAGTGCTACTGTATGTTTACAAGTTTTCTACTAGGAGTCGTCCAGTTGACGATTTGTTTTTTTGTGATTTCGCATTTTTTACGCTTACACCGAGAGCTATGTTCACCAACTGCCACACTCTGGAACTGTCCCTTTGTAAATCTGACCGTCGCCAGGGTCTCTGAGGCCCACACTGGTCCCGTTCCCCTTTCTGTCTTGCTGGACTCTGCGATGCTGCTTCACCCCTTGATTAGATCATGCTTGCTATACCCCAATGGCTGAACTACCAATTGTCTCCTGGAATGTGAGGGGCTTAGGCTCCCCGCTCAAGCGTATGATGGTATCCTCCTGTCTGAAGAAATATCACCCTATGATTTTGTGCATGCAGGAAACGCATTTGACGGCTGAAACACAATGCTGTATTAAATATGCCTGGGTAGGGAAGGCGTATCATTCCACTCACACCTCCTACTCTAGGGGGGTGAGTATAATGATCCATGTTTCTGTGGATTTTCAAGAAATTGATGTGTGCATAGATGCCGAGGGGCGGTTTATATTTTTACACTGTCGGGTGGGTAGGATGTACTGTATATTGGCATGCGTGTACATACCCCCGCCGTTTTCGGTGCTGGTGCTCCGGCGATTACTGACCTATTTGGAGGGCAGGCCGGATCTCCCGCTGCTGATTGTGGGAGACTTTAATTGCTGGCTGAGTCCCTCCATGGACAGACACCCCAACTCGGGGGTTCCTGCTGCATGGAGGGAGTCTCCATTGTGGCGACTGTTTAATGAAGTGGGCTGGATTGATCTGTGGAGGGCTAAGTATCCATTAGATAGGCAATTCTCCTGTTTTTCCAAAACCCACGGGACACTGTCCAGAATTGACCTGGCCGTCGGCAACCTCGCCATGCTCCCGTCTGTCTCTGATGTGGTGTACAAACCTCGCAGTGTGTCAGACCACTCCCATGTGGTGACTACTTTGATCATTACCCAATCTACCACCCTCTTAAGAGCCCCATGGAAATTGAATGCCTTTTGGCTGAAACTATTCTTGGATCATGAGGAGGTGGAGCGGAGCATGGGGGACTTTCTTGATGGCCGGGACTTTGCTGACTCTCCGGTATTACGGTGGGATGCCTTTAAGGCACATCTGAGGGGGTTGTTTATTTCAGAAATTAATAAGGTTAAAAAAAACTCTTCGGGGCTCAGAGAGGACCTTGAAAAACAGGTGGCGGCCCTGGAAGAGGCATTTGTCCTAAACCCCACGGATCCGGCCAGGGAGGCATGGCAGGCGGCGCAGTCAGCATACGCACGGCTGCTGTCCTCCACGGCAGAAAAGAAGCTATTTTTCTCCAAGCTAGCCTTTTACGAGGAGGGCGAGAGTACGGGGCGACTGCTGGCCAAGATAGCTAGCTCGCAGCAACGTGCTCCCGCTATAGGAGCCATTAAAACGGCTGGGGGTAAGATAGTGAACTCCCCCGACCTAATATTGACGGAATTGGCCAGATTCTATGAGACCCTATATCTCCCAACGGAACGATTCACTAGGCAGGAACTTTTGACCTATTTACAGGACATTGACTTTCCACAACTTTCGACTGAACAGCAGAGAGCCCTGGATGCTCCCTTTACATTGGCAGAGCTGCAGACAGCTCTGTCTGCATTCCCCAACTGTAAAGCCCCGGGGGCGGACGGACTGCCCATGGAAGTGTACAAACAATATGCAGATATCCTTCTGCCAAAGCTACTGGAGGTGTTCCATGCGGCCAGGGAACAACAGGTGCTCCCCTCTTCTATGGCTACTGCCAATATTGTTTTGATATTGAAGCCCGGTAAGGACCCTATAGACCCAGGGTCTTACAGACCTATATCTTTGCTTCAGAGCGATATTAAGCTTCTGGCCAAGATGCTGGCGATTAGGCTGAATGGTGTCATTACAAGCATTATTCATCCTGACCAAGCTGGCTTTATGCCCAACAAGTCGACGGCTGTCAACTTGCGGAGGCTCTACCTTAACATGCAATCCCGGCGGATAATGTGGGACAGAGGGCCTTGCTCTCATTGGACGCTATGAAGGCCTTCGATAGCGTCGAATGGGAGTATCTGTGGGAAATTCTCAGGTGCTTTGGATTTGGAGACGTGTATATTTCCTGGGTAAGATTACTCTATCACAACCCGCGAGCAGCCATTAGATCTTCTGGGGCGATGTCGCATACTTTTGCCTTGGGGAGAGGGACGCGACAGGGGTGTCCCTTGTCACCCCTGCTTTTCGCCTTGGCCATAGAACCCCTGGAGATTAAAGTGAGAGCCAATACGGAGATTGTGGTATTCAGGTACGGGGATAGGCAGGAGAAAATAATGCTCTATGCGGACGACACGATGATCCTGCTTGGGGATGTGGAGGGTTCCCTTACGGAGGCCATGGCCACCGTGGGGGACTTCGGTAGATTCTCGGGGCTACGGATAAACTGGGCCAAGTCCTCCCTGATGCTTATTGACGAGGGGGGGACTCCCCCGACCTCCTCCACGGTACCCTTGACAGACTCGTTCAGATACTTGGGCATTCAGGTGACGCCTAGAATTCGTGAATACGGTCATTTAAACGTGTCACCGCTGCTGCAGAAGTTTCGAGACCGCATCAAAACGTGGAACTCTCTCTGCCTGTCGGTAGCAGGCAGGGTGAATTTGATCAAAATGATCCTCATGCCCCAGTTGCTATATGTGCTCCACAACTCCCCGACGGTAGTGACTTTGAAAATATTTAGACTTGTCAGTTCCCTATTCCGTAAACTTATATGGAAAAACCGTACACCCAGAATCAAACTGGAACATCTTCAACGCCCGAAGGATGAGGGAGGCCTGGCTCTCCCGAACCCTTGGGTATATTACATTGCTGCGCAATTGCAACACTTGATAGGTACTATTCGCAGGGAGGGGGGGGATGGGGACAGGACTGACGACTCCTCTGAGCTCGTGATGCAACACACGGTGGGCAGGGACTCGTTCCCTATGGCACTAGAATCGCAGGCATTTGGAAAACCAAACAAACAATACCCGACCTACAACCTTATCCAGAAGATCTGGAATAAAACAATATATTTACAGGGAGTGGTGGGATACACAGACTATAGCCCTATTTGGTCCAATGATTTATACCCAGAATTGGCAAAATTGCAACACGGGGTGCTCTGGAGGAGGTGTGGGGTGACGCATCTTAGTCAAATTTTCAGTAATGGGAAATTCCTCACCTTCGAAGAGCTGCAAGGTAAATTCGGGCTCCTGCCTTCTATGAGATTCTATTATATGCAACTACACCATGCAATTACTGCTCAGGCCAGGTCCTCGGACTGGGTACCCTCCCCAACTCCACTGTTTAACTTAATGGCACAAGCTGAAACGACTAAGGGATTCATATCACATTGCTACAACATGATATTACCAAAGGTCCTGGCTAAACACCCTTTGAGAATACGAATCAAGTGGGAAGGGGATGTGGGACCGCTTGATGGAGATCAGTGGGAGGAGGCCTTGCAGGCGGTGCCAACTTGCTCCTTGAACGTGTCGCATAGGGTATCACAATTGTACTTGTTGCTGAGAGTTTACTATACCCCTCACAGGCTGTGTGCTATGGGCCTGCGACCCACCCCCTTGTGTTCCAGATGCAAGAGGGACCATGGAGACCTGATCCACCTACTGTGGAGGTGCCCAAAACTCCACCTCTATTGGGCAGGGGTGGTGGACACCATAAACGGGGTGTTTCGGGTCTCGCTCCCCGTGGACCCGAGACACTGCTTACTATTAACACTGCAGGAATTGGAGTGGGAGGAATGCACTAGAGTGGCGGTCTCTAGGTCCCTGTTTATGGCACGTAAAATTATCATGACTCATTGGATAGCGGAGGAGCCACCGGCTCTTAAGGAGTGGATTAATGTCATGGGAGATATGCTTCGCAAGGAAAAAATCATATACCAACACAGGGGTAGCACGCAGAAATTTGAAAAACTGTGGGGTCGATGGCTGGATGTACCGGGCTTGGCCCCGGTGGATCTAGTCATGGGACGATTGCTGGGCATGGGAGCTGGTGATGGGATGTAGCTGATGATTGAGGTGTCTTTTTCTAACTGTATTTTTTTTTCATGCCATCCTTTTTTCATGTATCTAAGGAGGGGTGGTACGCCACACCTCGGGGATATATGGCACTACTCGGAAACAGCATATAGTAACTATGTAGAATATTTGGTTTTATGGCTTACACTACATATAATGTACCAGAATGGTTGTAATGCTCAAGGTGTATGTTATCATTATGTTCTTCAATAAACTTTTTTCTGGATTAAAAAGAAGAAAATAGAAAGAGAAGAACTTACGCCTTAAACTCTGACCGTTTTTTCTTTCTTCTCTTGTGCCTGATACCAAAGTTCTCCTGAAGAAGCCATTTAAACAGCAAAACATGTAGAGACCAATCAGTTTTGCACTTTTGTTTGTATAGCAATATCCACTGTTTGAATGTCATCTTATGTATTCATTCTATATCAATTTTAACCTATTAAATGTATATGTTTCTATATTCTTGTTTTTTCTTGCGCCTAAAAAGTCCCATAAACCTTGTTTTCATATATTGTTCATATATTAAGGGTAGGGATGAGCTTCGTGTTCGAGTCGAACATACGTTCGACTCGAACATCGGCTGTTCGATCGTTCGACGAAGATCGAACGATTTGGGCCGTTCGCGCCAAATTCGAGTGACGCGAACGGCCCACAATGCACTACGCCATCGCAGTGTCATCCAGGCGCTGTGATTGGCCAAGCATGCACTGTGACCCCGCATGCTTGGCCAATCACAGCGCCGGCAGCGAGGAGAGCAATGATTGGCCACAGGCAGGATGCCTGTGGCCAATTATTGCTGAGGGTGTTTAGTACACGCCCCACACTATAAAAGGCCGCCAGCACGGCGGCCTAGTGTAGTGTGTTCCGGAGCAGGGAAAGAGAAACATAGGCAGGGACAGTGACATTTATTTTTTTCTTGCTTAACCTGGATTCCTTTAGTTTAGGGAAAGAGAAGGATAGGTAGGGAGAGTGTCAGTGTGTTTTACTGTGCGAATCCTTGTTTCTAGGGACAGGGAAGGACAGTGAGGGAATTCTCCTTGTGCTATAGTGTGCTTTAAAAAAACATTTTTTCTAGGGACAGAAAACTATAGGTAGGGAGAGTGTCAGTTTCTTTCACTGTGATAATCCTTGTTTCTAGGGACAAAGAAGGAAAGTGAGTGAAATTCTCCTTGTGCTATAGTGTGCTTTAAAAAAACATTTTTTCTAGGGACAGAAAACTATAGGTAGGGAGAGTGTCAGTGTCTTTTACTGTGCGAATCCTTGTTTCTAGGGACAGGGAAGGACAGTGAGGGAATTCTCCTTGTGCTATAGTGTGCTTTAAAAAAACATTTTTTCTAGGGACAGAAAACTATAGGTAGGGAGAGTGTCAGTGTGTTTTACTGTGCGAATCCTTGTTTCTAGGGACAGGGAAGGACAGTGAGGGAATTCTCCTTGTGCTATAGTGTGCTTTAAAAAAACATTTTTTCTAGGGACAGAAAACTATAGGTAGGGAGAGTGTCAGTGTCTTTTACTGTGCAAATCCTTGTTTCTAGGGACAGGGAAGGACAGTGAGGGAATTCTCCTTGTGCTATAGTGTGCTTTAAAAAAACATTTTTTTCTAGGGACAGAAAACTATAGGAAGGAAGAGTGTCAGTTTCTTTCACTGTGATAATCCTTGTTTCTAGGGACAAAGAAGGAAAGTGAGTGAAATTCTCCTTGTGCTATAGTGTGCTTTAAAAAAACATTTTTTCTAGGGACAGAAAACTATAGGTAGGAAGAGTGTCAGTTTCTTTCACTGTGATAATCCTTGTTTCTAGGGACAAAGAAGGAAAGTGAGTGAAATTCTCCTTGTGCTATAGTGTGCTTTAAAAAAACATTTTTTCTAGGGACAGAAAACTATAGGTAGGGAGAGTGTCAGTGTCTTTTACTGTGCGAATCCTTGTTTCTAGGGACAGGGAAGGACAGTGAGGGAATTCTCCTAGTGCTATAGTGTGCTTTAAAAAAACATTTTTTCTAGGGACAGAAAACTATAGGAAGGAAGAGTGTCAGTTTCTTTCACTGTGATAATCCTTGTTTCTAGGGACAAAGAAGGAAAGTGAGTGAAATTCTCCTTGTGCTATAGTGTGCTTTAAAAAAACTTTTTTTCTAGGGACAGAAAACTATAGGAAGGAAGAGTGTCAGTTTCTTTCACTGTGATAATCCTTGTTTCTAGGGACAAAGAAGGAAAGTGAGTGAAATTCTCCTTGTGCTATAGTGTGCTTTAAAAAAACATTTTTTCTAGGGACAGAAAACTATAGGTAGGGAGAGTGTCAGTGTCTTTTACTGTGTGAATCCTTGTTTCTAGGGACAGGGAAGGACAGTGAGGGAATTCTCCTTGTGCTATAGTGTGCTTTAAAAAAACATTTTTTCTAGGGACAGAAAATTATAGGAAGGAAGAGTGTCAGTTTCTTTCACTGTGATAATCCTTGTTTCTAGGGACAAAGAAGGAAAGTGAGTGAAATTCTCCTTGTGCTATAGTGTGCTTTAAAAAAACATTTTTTTTAGGGACAGAAAACTATAGGTAGGGAGAGTGTCAGTGTGTTTTACTGTGCGAATCCTTGTTTCTAGGGACAGGGAAGGACAGTGAGGGAATTCTCCTTGTGCTATAGTGTGCTTTAAAAAAACATTTTTTCTAGGGACAGAAAACTATAGGTAGGGAGAGTGTCAGTGTGTTTTACTGTGCGAATCCTTGTTTCTAGGGACAGGGAAGGACAGTGAGGGAATTCTCCTTGTGCTATAGTGTGCTTTAAAAAAACATTTTTTCTAGGGACAGAAAACTACAGGAAGGAAGAGTGTCAGTTTCTTTCACTGTGATAATCCTTGTTTCTAGGGACAAAGAAGGAAAGTGAGTGAAATTCTCCTTGTGCTATAGTGTGCTTTAAAAAAACATTTTTTCTAGGGACAGAAAACTTTAGGTAGGGAGAGTGTCAGTGTGTTTTACTGTGCGAATCCTTGTTTCTAGGGACAGGGAAGGACAGTGAGGGAATTCTCCTTGTGCTATAGTGTGCTAAAGCATTCCTCATCAACCATCTTTGAAATCCTTGTTTTTTTGGACAGTCAGGGAAATTGTCGTTGTGCTATTCTGTGCAAAAGCAATCATCCTCAACCATATTTAGAAATCCTTAAGTAAAGGGACAGAGAAGGACACCTGAAGGTAGCCCTTATTGCTTTTTTCCCATCTCCCTGCAGGCCATCTATTAGAATGTCTGGAAGGCAAACAAGGAGAGGCAGACAGTCAGGAGGCAATAAAAGAGGGCAAGCAGGCTCTGTGTCTGGGGGCAACAGTGCTGGTCGTGGACGCGGTGCATTGTCATCAGCACATGGCCATGGGACACGCTTGTCCTTCTTTTCGGCAGCTGGACATGTTGAGCCACATCATGCCGAAGACTTGGTAGAGTGGATGACCAAGCCCTCCTCCTCCTCCTCATCCTCTCTCACCCAGGCTCAGGGTACTGGAAAAGCAGCTGCCAAAGCGTCCTCTTCCCTGGTATCAATGTCAGACTCATCATCAGTCACTCCTTCCCTAGACCCACCATGTCCTCCTCCTGAGGAGTCCCTCAAACTGTTTGAGCACAGTGTTGGGTACATGCTCCAGGAGGATGCCCAGCGTTTCGAAGGGTCTGATGATGAAACCCAGCTAGAGGAAGGCAGTAGCGTGAGAGCAGACAGAGGGGATGCTCAAGAAGGACACCAATCTGGCAGTCATGTTCCAGCAGCTGCAGCATACTGCCAGATTGGCTCCAGTGATGAGGAGGGAGGTGATGATGAGGTCACTGACTCCACGTGGGTGCCTAATAGGAGAGAGGAGGAGGAGGAGGATGAGGAGGAGGAGGCACATCTCCAACGAGGCAGGATGCCCTTTGGTGGCCAGCGTAAGGGCAGTACACCGACGGAATCACACCGCAGAGCTCCGCCTGTGCAGGGCGCTGCCTCTGCCCGTCATTCAAAAAGTTCTTTGGTGTGGGCCTTTTTTGAGGCTAGTGCATCAGATCGCACAGCTGCTGTTTGCAACATATGTCTCAAGCGTATATCGCGTGGCCAAAACATCAGCCGCTTGGGTACCACATGCCTGACCAGACATATGTTGACCTGCCATGCAGCTCGTTGGCAAGCCTACCTCAAAGACCCACACCAAAGAACAAAGCGGACCTCTCCTTGCACCGCATCAGCTGGGATCTCCAACCCCACTATAACTTCAGTCCTCTCTGAAACATGCACTGAGAGGAATGAAGGTGTAGAATTAGGTGTGTCACAGCCAAGTACTTGCGGCCACTCTGCTAGCAGTACACCGACGTCCGATTCTAGCAGGCAAATTTCCCTGCCCCAGCTGCTGGACCGTCGAAAGAAGTTCACTCCCAGCCATCCACATGCCCAGCGGTTGAATGCTAGCTTGGCTAAATTGCTAGCGCTTCAACTGCTGCCTTTTCAGTTGGTAGACTCGGCCCCCTTCCGTGAGTTTGTGCAATGTGCGGTTCCTCAGTGGCAGGTTCCCAAACGCCACTTTTTCTCACGGAAGGCTATTCCGGCTCTCTACCGGCATGTGTAAGGCAATGTCTTGGCCTCGCTGGACAGGGCGGTCAGCGGTAAGGTGCATATTACCGCTGACTCATGGTCCAGCAGGCATGGACAGGGACGTTACCTTTCTTTCACGGCCCATTGGGTCACTCTTTTGGCAGCTGGGAAGGATGCAGGACAAGGTGCAGTAGTGTTGGAGGTTGTTCCACCGCCACGCCTCCAAAATGCTACTACTGGTTGTGACACACCTCTCTCCTCCACCCCCTCCTCTTCTTCTTCCTCCATGGCCTCTTCCTGTGGTTTGTCCTCGGAACCAGCGGTGCTCCGTAGGCGTTCTAGGGGCTACGCAAGTACGCAGGCAAAAAGATGACATGCCGTGCTTGCGCTGGTGTGTTTGGGGGACAGAAGCCACACTGGGGCAGAGGTCCTGTCTGCTCTGCAGGGCCAGGCCGAGAGGTGGCTGACGCCACGCCAGCTTAAGCCAGGAATGGTGGTTTGCGACAATGGCACCAACCTCCTCTCCGCCCTCCGACAGGGACAACTGACCCATGTGCCCTGTGTGGCTCACGTCCTTAACCTGGTGGTGCAGCGGTTCTTGGGCAGGTACCCGGGCTTACAGGATGTCCTGAGGCAGGCCAGGAAAGTCTGTGTGCATTTCCGCAGATCTTATAATGCCAGTGCTCGCCTGGCTGAGCTGCAAAAGGAGTTGAACCTGCCCAAGAACCGCCTTATATGTGACATGCCCACCAGGTGGAACTCAACGTTGGCCATGCTGCAGCGGCTGCACACGCAGCAGAGGGCCATCAATGAGTACCTGTGCGACTACGGCACCAGGACAGGGTCAGGGGAGCTTGGTTTTTTTTCTCCACGCCAGTGGGGCATGATCAGGGATGCATGCACTGTCCTGGCACCATTTGAGGAGGCCACGAGGATGGTGAGCAGTGACAGTGCATGCATCAGTGACACTGTACCTCTTGTCCACCTGTTGGAGCACACGCTGCGTGGAATAATGGACAGGGCACTTGAGGCAGAACAGAGGCAGGAAGAGGAGGACTTCCTTGCCTCTCAAGGCCCCCTTTACCCAGACAGTGTTCCTTCTGTCCCACCCATCGCACAGGAAGAGGAGGAGGAGGAGGAGGAGGAGGATTGTGTCAGCATGGAGGTGGAGGCTGGCACTCAGCATCATCAGCAGCAGTCTTTTAGGGATGATTTACAGTCCCAAGAAACCAGTGGACTTGTACGTGGCTGGGAGGAGGTGGCTGCGGATCATGTCGTCCTTAGTGACCCAGAGGACTCCGGAGCGAATGCCTCAGCAAACCTACGCTGCATGGCCTCCCTGATCCTGCAAAGTCTGCGGAAGGATCCTCGTATTCTTCGGATCAAGGAGAGGGACCATTACTGGCTGGCCACTCTCCTTGATCCACGGTACAAGGGTAAGGTTGCGGACCTTATGTTACCGTCGCAGAGGGAGCAGAGGATGAGACAACTCCGGGAGGCCTTGCAGAAAGGTCTGTGCAACGCGTTCCCAGAGACTGGGAGGTTACAAACTCCTGGTCCTGGACAACGAGTTGCTGAGGCTTCGGCCAGTCAAAGAAGGAGCGGTGGGGAAGGTGGCCGTCTGACCGATGCGTTCAGACAATTCTTTAGTCCGCAGCCCCAAAGTATGATCGGTTCCAGCAACCATCGCCAGCGTCTGATAAACATGGTGCAGGAATATCTAGGGGCAAGGTCAGACTTGGACACCTTCCCCACCGAAAATCCTCTGGCTTACTGGGTCTTGAGGATGGATCACTGGCCAGAGCTTGCACAGTATGCAATTGAGCTACTGGCCTGTCCTGCATCCAGCGTTCTTTCGGAACGCACATTCAGTGCTGCTGGAGGATTTGTCACGGATCACAGGGTGCGCCTGTCCACCGACTCGGTTGATCGACTGACTTTCATCAAGATGAACCAGTCTTGGATCACCACCAGCTACCACACACCTGATGCTGATATAACAGACTAATTGATTTTAACATGTCACATCCCTTCAAGACTGATGCTGATGCTGAGTGCCTGTGCTGTTATGTTGACTGGCTATCCTCCTCCTCCGAGTCCTCAATGATACGATTGATGATGATAGTTTGGAAGATCATTTTTGTTTATGGGTGCCGCCACCAGTGGCTAAGGCCCAATTTTTCAGCCCCTGTTTTACAGGGGCGTGTAATTACAATTTTTTTAGCAATAATTTGCCATAGGGCTCATTGCTGTGCTCCAAGTACAGTATCTGTGAGGGGATGGAGTGTTGTGGCACCAGTGCCTAAGGCCCAATTTTTCAGCCCCTGTTTAACAGGGGCGTGTCATTACAATTTTTGAAGCAATACTTTGCAACAGGGCTCATTGCTGTGCTCCAAGTACAGTATCTGTGAGGGGTTGTAGTGTTGTGCCACCAGTGCCTAAGGCCCAATTTTTCAGCCCCTGTTCAACAGGGGCATGCAATTACAATTCTTGATCTAATAATTCACAGCAGGGCCCATTGCTGCACCCACCAAGAGTAACTCTGAGGGCTTACAGTGTTGTGGCAACGCCACCACCACCACCACCACGAAAGGCCCAATTTTTCAGCCCCTGTTCAAAAGGGGCATGTAATTACAATTCTTGATCTAATAATTCACAGCAGGGCCCATTGCTGCACCCACCAAGAGTAACTCTGAGGGCTTACAGTGTTGTGGCAACGCCACCACCACCACCACCACGAAAGGCCCAATTTTTCAGCCCCTGTTCAAAAGGGGCATGTAATTACAATTCTTGATCTAATAATTCACAGTAGGGCCCATTGCTGCACCCACCAAGAGTAACTCTGAGGGCTTACAGTGTTGTGGCAACACCACCACCACCACCACCACCACGAAAGGCCCAATTTTTCAGCCCCTGTTCAACAGGGGCATGCAATTACAATTCTTGATTTAATAATTCACAGCAGGGCCCATTCCTGCACCCACCAAGAGTAACTCTGAGGGCTTACAGTGTTGTGGCAACACCACCACCACCACCACCACCACGAAAGGCCCAATTTTTCAGCCCCTGTTCAACAGGGGCATGCAATTACAATTCTTGATCTAATAATTCACAGCAGGGCCCATTGCTGCACCCACCAAGAGTAACTGTCAGGGCTTACAGTGTTGTGGCACCAGCACCACCATCAAAGGCCCAATTTTTACTACCACTGTTCAAGAATTATATGTAATTAAAATTCCTGATATAATAGTTGACAGCAGGGCGTTCCAGCACCAACCAAGAGTAACTGTGAGTGCTTACAGTGTTGTGCCAACACCAACAACTAAGGGGCCTATTTCTGCAGAGTATATACGGCAGGTCCCTACTTTCAAACATCCAACTTACAAACGACTCCTACTTGCAAACGCAAGAAGACAACAGGAAGTGAGAGGAAATCTACCACTAGGAAGGAAAATTCTCTCCTGTAAGAATAAATATGGGAGAAAGGTGTCTCCTCTGTACTGATGCTTTATCAGCAATCCTTGTTTCAAGAAAAACACCACATTTCAAAAACAGTTGTCATTGGGACGGAAAGTGAGGTGAAATGTTCTGAACAGGGGCACAGACAGCAAAACAAATGTTACAGGGGTGATAACCCTTACCTATGTTTTCCAAAAAGTTTAAAAATAGATTTTTGGGCTGGAGCTACACTTCAACAATGTACCTGTTCAAAATTACAAACAGATTCTACATAAGAACAAACCTACAGTCCCTGTCTTGTATGCACCGCCTGTATACGGCTGTTCAGAGTATATAGGGCCTTTTTTATTTTATGTGCGGGGTTCCCCTTAATATCCATACAAGACCCAAAGGGGCTGGTAATGGGCTGGGGTAGGGGGGGGGGGGGTCATGGGGTAGCTATGCCATTTTTCTTAAAGATTTTCATCCATATTACCGGGACCAGACATTACATTAAAGCCGCAAGCAGTTTTAAATGGCTTTTTTTCCCTTTAGAAGTGTCATTTTGTGCAGGGACAGTTCTAAACACGGGAAACACGTGGCACTTCACAGGCATACTTTAGACACCCCCCAGGTACGATATTTAAAGGAATATTTGACTTTTTTTTTTTCACTTTATGCATCATTAAAATGACTGCTCCCGAAAAACGACCGTTTTTAAAACTTCTTTTTGCATTGATACATGTCCCCTGGTGCACAACCCGGGTTCCCAAACCCTTTTTAGGACAATAACATGCATAATAGTTGTTATAATTAGCACTTTAGAATTCGAACGTTCGCATCCATTGTATTTAATAGGGTTCTAATGTTCGTACGAACTTTCGGTCCGTTCGCGGGTTCTGGTGCGAACCGAACCCGGGGGTGTTCGGCTCATCACTAATTAAGGGAAGTGGCGCTATTCAATCTTTCAGTAGCCCAGCCCAAAAAAAATCTTTGCCTGCATACGGGAGCTGACGGTCACGGCACTGCCCCTTTAGGAACGGCACTATCGTGCCCTTTCTCCGGTGAGCATGCACCGATGACGTCAGTGCAAGCGTATATGGTAAATATCTCCTAAACTGTGTAGGTTTAGAACATATTTCCAGTACCTACAGGTAAGCCTTATTACAGGCTTACCTGTAGGTAAAAGTGGTGTGTAAGTGTTTACAACCACTTTAACCCTACTGAACCCCTTTGGTAAGAATCAGAACACTGTTTACAAACCAGGTCTTCTCATCAAAAACCAGTACCCAACCTCACTTTTGGCTGAACACTAATTCCCACAGACATGCTCCAAAATATTTTGGAAAGCTGTAGAAGCAATTTATGTTGTAAATGGGGCACCAACTCCATATTATTTCCCATGATTTGGGAATGGGGTGTCTAACAGGTTCATATAGTTGTGAAGGTCAGGTTTCCTCAACTTTTGGCCATATAGTGTTCCTTCATACACATACATTATTGATAACAAGGGTCTTTCCTTGTAGACATCCTATAGCGGCGGTATATCCTGCACTCTCATTTCAGTTTGTACCTCGAAGAGAAAACATTATTTCAGGGATCGTAGAACAGCAGAAAAAAGTCAGTGTTTTTAAGTCTTTATGCAAATGTTGTAGGCTTGTTCATGTGGCCTTGTACAACTTCCAGATTGATGATGAATGTCAATGTTTGTTGCGCTAAGTTGTTTTGGATGATTACATTTCATTGGTTCCATGGATATATATGTCTGATACCTCATCGTCCTCTCACATCACCATTTCATTCTTCATCTTCCTTCAGTCAAAAACGATGTAAATGAGGAGCGCAGTGTAGAGGACACAGACCACACCATGTGACAAGAGGTGACCCCAGCTTGACCACACCGCAGTCGAATGTTCTGATAAATGGAGATACAATGTTAAAAAAAATTGGGGATATAATGTGCCAGTTATACAGAAGACCAATATGTAAAACACAGTCATATTATTTAGTAGGACAGTTTAAATGTAGAAGTACAGTTATAATATTAACAGTTTGGAGATTCTGGTTATCTTGATAAGGATGTTAAAGCTAGACTTCAGGCAAACCGCTACATACATAGAGGAAATACATATATGAGTGTCAAGGTCACCTGTGGCCAGGTGACAGATGCACACCGTAGGGGGACAGGAGTGCACCGCAAGGTAGTGAACCCTATGGCTGACTGCTGCGGATAGGAAACTGGGTGGTTGTGGAAAGCGGGACCAGAGGAGCACAACCGGGATCCTAACGGAAGCTAGAGCCAAGATTCCCCAGGGCGCGGAGTCTAAGACCCAGCAGGTCTTCTCCAGGGCCTCTAGTGGTGAGGATGTTATGCTGCAGGCTGGGACCAGGTCGCGGCCCCTGGAGTTTCCTAGCTCACGCCCCGTAGGATAAGGGGAAAAGAGGGGAAGCAGCAGCACAAGATATGAGAGAACCGAATAACAAGCTGAAGGTCAGGGGCCACAAGCAGACAAGGATAACGAAAGAACGAGCCGAAGGTCAAGGGTCACGAGCAGACAGGGATAGTCAGGGACAAGCCAAATATGTAACAGAGAGACAGACGTAGCACACGGCAGGCAGGAACCCAAACACACAATGCCTAACAAACACGTTGATCAGCAAAGCAGGCTTGCAGTGCACAGGTTAATATAGTGTTCTGTGATAGGGCCTGGGGTGGAGTCTGGCTGGGAGGAGATTATAAAGGAAGCCAGGTGAAAGGGCTCAGGCCTCTAAGATGAACACATGGGAAGGAAGGTAAGCTGACAGACAAACACTACTGCATATCCATGACAGTACCCTCCCTCTTATGGGCCCTCCCCCGCCTGGGCCCAGGCTTAAAGGGAAATCTCTGATGAAACCTTCTCAACAGATGAGGTGCAGCGACATCAGATGCAGCGATCCAAGACGCCTCCTCAGGACCAAAACCTCTCCAATGCACAAGGTACTGAAGAATGCCTCTGCAGAGCCGAGAATCCAGAACTTGTCTAACCTCGTACTTAAGATTATCCTCAGAGACTGAAAACGAGGTAGGGAGATGACAAGAAGATCTATTGAGGACCAAAGGCTCTCTAGGAATAAGCAAGGGCATGAGAGGATCAACAGGAATCTGAGGAGGGTCCCCTAGACCCTTAAAGGGGAACTGGTCATTTTGCACAGGACCATCAAACTGGGCAGATGTCAGTGGAACCCTGAAGTCAGGTTGGTTAGAGGGTGACATGTCACAGGAGTCAAGCTGAATAGCTGAAAGACAAGCAGAATGTCCTGAACAAGAAAAAGTAGGAGGCTCACTGGGCATGGGCTGGACTGGCATAACTAGTACAGAGGCAGAGTGAATAGCTGAGTCAGGTGTAGCGACTACCTGAATCGCATCGCAAGACGTAGCGACTGCAGGACTTGTAGACAAGCTAGCCTGGCTGTGCGTCCAAGGGTGGTTAGGGACAGAGAAATGTAAATGGTTATGCAACCTGGAATGAATGACCGGCTCAGATTCACAGGGGGCAACCTTGGGTAGGTAGGACGAGGAACAGGAGGGACCCCAAGCCAGGATCTGTCCAGTAGTCCAGTCCACATGAGGAGAATGGAGCTGTAACCATGGGAGACCCAAAATTATAGGCGTTGAGGCCTTGGGTAAGATAAGGAAGGATATCCACTCCTGGTGGAGTGTCCCTACCGACATCTTAACAGGGAGGGTCTGGAAGCGGATAGGTCCCCCTGGGAGAACAGTACCATCAATCGCCAAGACCACCAATGGTGTGGTGAGGGGCAAAAGAGTAAGTCTCATGGACGATGCGATTTCCCAGTCCATAAAATTACCAGCGGCTCCGGAATCCAGATATGCTGAGACCGAATGAAAAGAAGCACCAACATGAAGGAACACAGAAAGCAGAAGACGAGAAGGGGAAGGTGATATTTCTGGGTCCAATACTCCACTTTCCAGATGAAGTGGACCCGAACGTTTTTCTGGACAAAGAGAGCAAGTGTCACGAAAATGACCTTTGCCCCCACAGTAAAGACACAGACCAAGAGTTCTGCGCCTAGCACGTTCCTCGGGGGATAGCCTGGTCCGACCCAGCTGCATGGGTTCCTCAGCTGGTAGGAGATGCTCTACGGGTCGAAGAGAGGGGAGCTCAGGCTGACTAAGAACCAAGGAGTGCTGGCGTTGCTTTTCTAAGGTCCTCTCCTGAAAGCGAATATCGATCTGGTTACACAAGGAGATAACGCCGGCCAGATCAGTGGGGATGGTTCTTCCTGCTAATTCATCCTTCACTCTATCAGACAGGCCATGCAAAACGGTTGCGACTAAGGCCTCATTGTTCCAGCTCAACTCAGCCGACAGTATGCGGAAATGAAGGGCATACTGTCCCCTAGAAGCAGACTCTTGGCGGAGACGTAAAAGGGCTCTGGCCGCTGAAGAGACACGAGCCGGTTCTTCGAAGATATTCCGAAAAAGTTTCAAGAAGCCAGACAGGCTAGAAACCACTGGATCATTCAGTTCCCACAGAGGGGCTGCCCAGGCTAAAGCTTCACCAGAGAGGAGGGAAATGATATAGGCTACCTTAGCCCGATCAGACAGGAAGTTTTGGGGCTGGAGCTCAAAATGAATTGTGAATTGGCTAAGGAACCCCCTGCAAGCCTTGGAGTCCCCAGAGAAACGGGACGGAGCTGGCAGTTGTAGTGAGTGTGTGGCTGCGACTGGTGCAATAGGTGCAGCCGCTGGTTGTATTTGAGGTTGCGGATTCAGGGTTCCCAAGGAGGCCTGAAGCTGCTCAAAGCGAGAAGCCAGATCCTGTAGGAATCGCATCACCTGAGTCTGATTCGATTCCTGGGTTTCAAGTCTGCAAACTATGCCCTGCAACGGATCATCCACGGGTAACGGGATGTCAGCCGGGTTCATGGCTGATCAAACTGTCAAGGTCACCTGTGGCCAGGTGACAGATGCACACCGTAGGGGGACAGGAGTGCACCGCAAGGTAGTGAACCCTATGGCTGACTGCTGCGGATAGGAAACTGGGTGGTTGTGGAAAGCGGGACCAGAGGAGCACAACCGGGATCCTAACGGAAGCTAGAGCCAAGATTCCCCAGGGCGCGTAGTCTAAGACCCAGCAGGTCTTCTCCAGGGCCTCTAGTGGTGAGGATGTTATGCTGCAGGCTGGGACCAGGTCGCGGCCCCTGGAGTTTCCTAGCTCACGCCCCGTAGGATAAGGGGAAAAGAGGGGAAGCAGCAGCACAAGATATGAGAGAACCAAATAACAAGCTGAAGGTCAGGGGCCACAAGCAGACAAGGATAACGAAAGAACGTGCCGAAGGTCAAGGGTCGCGAGCAGACAGGGATAGTCGGGGACAAGCCAAATATGTAACAGAGAGACAGACGTAGCACACGGCAGGCAGGAACCCAAACACACAATGCCTAACAAACACGTTGATCAGCAAAGCAGGCTTGCAGTGCACAGGTTAATATAGTGTTCTGTGATAGGGCCTGGGGTGGAGTCTGGCTGGGAGGAGATTATAAAGGAAGCCAGGTGAAAGGGCTCAGGCCTCTAAGATGAACACATGGGAAGGAAGGTAAGCTGACAGACAAACACTACTGCATATCCATGACAATGAGATCAGTTTCTCAAAGTTCTTACTTTCTTAATTAAGTCTTGATATTTACACAGCTCTGCCCTACCTCTGTTGGTATTGCGCTGTTTTTAGGGGGGGGGGGTTTACCTTCTTGTTAGGCAAAAATGTCCGTACCTGCCTCCCCATACACATTGCCTTAGGAGAATAACGTGCACATTGACCGCTGTGTCTCCTGGGATATGCTTGTCACATATCCCAGGAGGCATAGCCTTCCATTCAGAAAAGGAGAAGGTGACGGGCCTAGCGGCGCATCGTTGGGAGGCTCGCCTGCTGACCCAGGAAGAGCCAGCGGGCCTCTAGATGATGTTAGAAAAAACATGGTGGTGAAAGACAGAGCTGTGGCCGGGCATAAGAGGATTATTATTATTTATTATTAATTAGTTCTGTTCCGGTGGGGAGAGGAAAGGGTAGGGAGAGATTTGAAGTTTTGAAAGCCGAGAGGTAGAGGATTAAGCCCCGTACACACGGTCAGACTTTTGGCCAACAAACTTCATTTTGAGCAAGTTGGACCAACAATCCGACCGTGTGTACGCTCCATCGGACAAACTTTTTTTGCTTTTTTCTTGTTTTCATCGGACAAAAGTTTGGTCTGCAAACGGACAAACTTTTGCCCAACAAAAGTCCGATGGAGCAAAGTCCGACCGTGTGTACAGAAAACCATCGGACTTTTGTCCGATGGACAAAACAACTAATGTTAAAATCAACCAACAATAGCAGAAGTTGACTAAAGGGTGGCGGTAAAGAGCAGAAAAGAGCAGAAAAACCACTTGATGTTGCAAAAAGTTTTGGCAAAGTTTGCAGAAAAGTCTGAGCGTGTGTATGCTATGGGTGTTCCCAACCAACTCAGTTCGGACAAAAAACCACTGAAAAGTCCGATAGAAGTCCGACCGTGTGTACGAGGCTTAAGACTAATAATCAGATTTTAATATTTACATTTTTGAATAAAAGAAAACTAATAATGAATACAATTTTTCAAAAACACCACGATGATTTAAAACCGAGATGGAGACAACAAATGAACGAAAAATTGAATAAGTCTCTCGCTAGTTTGTTGAAGTGGTTATAAAATATAAAAAAAGATAATTTGTTCCGTTCTGTTTGTTTAGATGTGGCATTCGTTATTTCGGATAAATTCGTATTCGTTAAGTTGACTAACAGCCAAATTGGAAAGGAAATTCCAATACCTATAATTCCATAGTTAGTTATTATTAGTTAGTTATTATTTAGAACTTTTCGGATTTTCTTTCTTACTTCTGAATTTTCATTTATTAGTTAGTTATTTACGAATTTACTAATTTATTAGTTTGTTTCAAATTTTACGATTTTTTTAATTTATTAGTTAGTTATATATGAATTTACAAATTTATTAGTTAGTTTTTTACGAGTTTACGAATTTATTAGTTTTTTTTTTTTTTGTTTACCGTATTTATCGGCGTATAACACGCACCGGCGTATAACACGCACCCCAAGTTTAGGAGGGAATTTTAAGGAAAAAAACTTTTAGGAGGGAAGTTCAAGGAAAAAAAACTTACATTTAAATGCAGCATGCAGCCTTGCCCAGTGTCCATCTGCAGCCTTGCCCAGTGTCCATCTGTCCATCTGCAGCCTTGCCCAGTGTCCATCTGTCCATCTGCAGCCTTGCCCAGTGTCCATCTGTCCATCTGCAGCCGTGCCCAGTGTCCATCTGTCCATCTGCAGCCTTGCCTAGTGTCCATCTGTCCATCTGCAGCCGTGCCCAGTGTCCATCTGTCCATCTGCAGCCTTGCCCAGTGTCCATCTGTCCATCTGCAGCCTTGCCCAGTGCCTTTGCGATCGTGTCAGTCCCGGCGTTTTTTTAAATTTGGCGCCGATTTCTGTGGAGAGGAGCGAGCGGGGCCGAGTGTACTTCGGCTAGACTCGGCTCCTCTCGCAGTCCCGCCCATCTCCACTGACTGCGCCGCTGACGGAGAAAGCCGAGTGTACTTCGGCTAGACTCGGCTCTGCTCACAGTCACAGGCAGGACTGCGAGAGGAGCCGAGACTAGCCGAAGTACACTCGGCTTTCTCTATGACAGCGGCGCAGTCAGAGATGGGCGGGACTGCGAGAGGAGCCGAGTAAAGCCGATTGTACTTCGGCTTCGGCTGCGCTCGCTCCTCTCGCTCGTTTTCAGCAGGGGAATTCGACGGAGTATCGGCGTATAACACGCACCCACGATTTTCCCCTGATTTTAAGGGGAAAAAAGTGCGTGTTATACGCCGATAAATACGGTATATTCTCTTTATTAATTTTCTTTCATATTCAAATTAACAGTGTACATATTTATACATATTTATTTTTCATAATTAAAAATGGCAAAATATTATCGGTATATTTTTCACTCTATTGACCCTTATCCCTCCCTCCTTCCCCCCTCCCACTTTACCATTTCTCATACTGGGTTTTTCTATTTTCTTTTCTTCCATTTTTACACATTATTTAATGTTATTTTTATTTTCATTTACTTTTCATTATACCATACTTCTTACTTCCTTTTTCTATTTTACAGGGGATTCCCCATTTTTTCCAACCACGAGTTCCACACTTTTTCAAACTCTCTTATATTCCTTCTCTTGGTATACACTACTTTCTCCTTCCAAATTGTTTCAGTAACAATATTAACCCATTCTCTCACTGAAGGGGGGTTTTCTGCCTGCCATCTTTGCGCAATAAATTTTCTTGCATGAAAAAGACATCTGAGCACTGCTTTTGTTATATTGGCTGCTCTGCTTATTCCTTCCTCTAGTCCCAGGATACACATTCTAGGGTCCATTTCTAATGCTGTCTTGTATGTCCTGTTTATGATATCAAGAACCTCTGACCAATACCTGTATAATTTCGGGGGCCTCCATATCATATGTATTAGATCCCCTGTACCCTGGCATTTGGGACACCTTGCATCTGTTCTCCACCCAAACTTAAACAGCCTTTTTGGTGTGTAATATGTCCTGTGTAGCAGCATTAGGAATGAAAACTTCTGGGCTGGCGAAACGGTTACCAGTAGGGATGAGCTTCGTGTTCGAGTCGAACATACGTTCGACTCGAACATCGGCTGTTCGATCGTTCGACGAAGATCGAACGATTTGGGCCGTTCGTGCCAAATTCGAGTGACGCGAACGGCCCACAATGCACTACGCCATCGCAGTGTCATCCAGGCGCTGTGATTGGCCAAGCATGCACTGTGACCCCGCATGCTTGGCCAATCACAGCGCCGGCAGCGAGGAGAGCAATGATTGGCCACAGGCAGGATGCCTGTGGCCAATTATTGCTGATGGGGTTTAGTACACGCCCCACACTATAAAAGGCCGCCAGCGCGGCGGCCTTGTGTAGTGTGTTCCGGAGCAGGGAAAGAGAAGCATAGGCAGGGACAGTGTCATTATTTTTCCTTTACTATTCCTGGATTCCTTGTGTTTAGGGACAAATAAGGATAGGTAGGGAGAGTGTAAGTGACAGTGTGCTATTCTGTGCTAATCCTTGTTTGTAGGGACAGAGAGGTACAGTGAGGGAAAGTGTCAGTGTGCTATTCTGTTCTAAAACTATTTTGCTGAACCATATTTTCAATCCTTGAGTTTAGGGACAGAGAGGTACAGTGAGGGAAAGTGTCAGTGTGCTATTCTGTTCTAAAACTATTTTGCTGAACCATATTTTCAATCCTTGAGTTGAGGGACAGAGAGGTACAGTGAGTGAAACTGACAGTGTGCTATTCTGTTCTAAACCAATTTTGCTGTTCCATATTTTCAATCCTTGAGTTGAGGGACAGAGAGGTACAGTGAGTGAAACTGACAGTGTGCTATACTGTTCTAAACCAATTTTGCTGTTCCATATTTTCAATCCTTGAGTTGAGGGACAGAGAGGTACAGTCAGTGAAACTGACAGTGTGCTATTCTGTTCTAAACCAATTTTGCTGTTCCATATTTTCAATCCTTGAGTTTAGGGACAGAGAGGTACAGTGAGTGAAACTGACAGTGTGCTATTCTGTTCTAAACCAATTTTGCTGTTCCATATTTTCAATCCTTGAGTTTAGGGACAGAGAAGGACACTCGTAGAAATTATCAGTGTGCTATTCTGTGCTAAATCTTGTTTGTAGGGAGGGACAGAGTAGGACAGTGAGGGAAAGTGTCAGTGTGCTATTCTGTTCTAAAACTATTTTGCTGAACCATATTTTCAATCCTTGAGTTTAGGGACAGAGAGGTACAGTGAGGGAAAGTGTCAGTGTGCTATTCTGTTCTAAAACTATTTTGCTGAACCATATTTTCAATCCTTGAGTTGAGGGACAGAGAGGTACAGTGAGTGAAACTGACAGTGTGCTATTCTGTTCTAAACCAATTTTGCTGTTCCATATTTTCAATCCTTGAGTTTAGGGACAGAGAGGTACAGTGAGTGAAACTGACAGTGTGCTATTCTGTTCTAAACCAATTTTGCTGTTCCATATTTTCAATCCTTGAGTTTAGGGACAGAGAAGGACACTCGTAGAAATTATCAGTGTGCTATTCTGTGCTAAATCTTGTTTGTAGGGAGGGACAGAGTAGGACAGTGAGGGAAAGTGTCAGTGTGCTATTCTGTTCTAAAACTATTTTGCTGAACCATATTTTCAATCCTTGAGTTTAGGGACAGAGAGGTACAGTGAGTGAAACTGACAGTGTGCTATTCTGTTCTAAACCAATTTTGCTGTTCCATATTTTCAATCCTTGAGTTGAGGGACAGAGAGGTACAGTCAGTGAAACTGACAGTGTGCTATTCTGTTCTAAACCAATTTTGCTGTTCCATATTTTCAATCCTTGAGTTTAGGGACAGAGAGGTACAGTGAGTGAAACTGACAGTGTGCTATTCTGTTCTAAACCAATTTTGCTGTTCCATATTTTCAATCCTTGAGTTTAGGGACAGAGAAGGACACTCGTAGAAATTATCAGTGTGCTATTCTGTGCTAAATCTTGTTTGTAGGGAGGGACAGAGTAGGACAGTGAGGGAAAGTGTCAGTGTGCTATTCTGTTCTAAAACTATTTTGCTGAACCATATTTTCAATCCTTGAGTTGAGGGACAGAGAGGTACAGTGAGTGAAACTGACAGTGTGCTATTCTGTTCTAAACCAATTTTGCTGTTCCATATTTTCAATCCTTGAGTTGAGGGACAGCGAGGTACAGTGAGTGAAACTGACAGTGTGCTATTCTGTTCTAAACCAATTTTGTTGTTCCATATTTTCAATCCTTGAGTTTAGGGACAGAGAAGGACACTCGTAGAAATTATCAGTGTGCTATTCTGTGCTAAATCTTGTTTGTAGGGAGGGACAGAGTAGGACAGTGAGGGAAAGTGTCAGTGTGCTATTCTGTTCTAAAACTATTTTGCTGAACCATATTTTCAATCCTTGAGTTGAGGGACAGAGAGGTACAGTGAGTGAAACTGACAGTGTGCTATTCTGTTCTAAACCAATTTTGCTGTTCCATATTTTCAATCCTTGAGTTGAGGGACAGAGAGGTACAGTCAGTGAAACTGACAGTGTGCTATTCTGTTCTAAACCAATTTTGCTGTTCCATATTTTCAATCCTTGAGTTGAGGGACAGAGAGGTACAGTGAGTGAAACTGACAGTGTGCTATTCTGTTCTAAACCAATTTTGCTGTTCCATATTTTCAATCCTTGAGTTTAGGGACAGAGAAGGACACTCGTAGAAATTATCAGTGTGCTATTCTGTGCTAAATCTTGTTTGTAGGGAGGGACAGAGTAGGACAGTGAGGGAAAGTGTCAGTGTGCTATTCTGTTCTAAAACTATTTTGCTGAACCATATTTTCAATCCTTGAGTTGAGGGACAGAGAGGTACAGTGAGTGAAACTGACAGTGTGCTATTCTGTTCTAAACCAATTTTGCTGTTCCATATTTTCAATCCTTGAGTTGAGGGACAGAGAGGTACAGTGAGTGAAACTGACAGTGTGCTATTCTGTTCTAAACCAATTTTGCTGTTCCATATTTTCAATCCTTGAGTTTAGGGACAGAGAAGGACACTCGTAGAAATTATCAGTGTGCTATTCTGTGCTAAATCTTGTTTGTAGGGAGGGACAGAGTAGGACAGTGAGGGAAAGTGTCAGTGTGCTATTCTGTTCTAAACCAATTTTGCTGTTCCATATTTTCAATCCTTGAGTTGAGGGACAGAGAGGTACAGTCAGTGAAACTGACAGTGTGCTATTCTGTTCTAAACCAATTTTGCTGTTCCATATTTTCAATCCTTGAGTTTAGGGACAGAGAAGGACACTCGTAGAAATTATCAGTGTGCTATTCTGTGCTAAATCTTGTTTGTAGGGAGGGACAGAGTAGGACAGTGAGGGAAAGTGTCAGTGTGCTATTCTGTTCTAAAACTATTTTGCTGAACCATATTTTCAATCCTTGAGTTG
This sequence comes from Rana muscosa, assembly GCA_029206835.1. Lineage (NCBI taxonomy): Eukaryota > Metazoa > Chordata > Amphibia > Anura > Ranidae > Rana > Rana muscosa. The sequence goes on along the minus strand of CM055117.1, from coordinate 46,744,815 downwards.
AGGGACAGAGAGGTACAGTCAGTGAAACTGACAGTGTGCTATTCTGTTCTAAACCAATTTTGCTGTTCCATATTTTCAATCCTTGAGTTGAGGGACAGAGAGGTACAGTCAGTGAAACTGACAGTGTGCTATTCTGTTCTAAACCAATTTTGCTGTTCCATATTTTCAATCCTTGAGTTTAGGGACAGAGAAGGACACTCGTAGAAATTATCAGTGTGCTATTCTGTGCTAAATCTTGTTTGTAGGGAGGGACAGAGTAGGACAGTGAGGGAAAGTGTCAGTGTGCTATTCTGTTCTAAAACTTTTTTGCTGAACCATATTTTCAATCCTTGTGTTTAGGGACAGAGAAGGATAGGCAGGGGACAGTGTCAGTGTCATTGTTGCTAAGCCTCCTGCACAATATACACCTGAAGGTAGCCCTTATTGCTGTTTTTCCCATCTCCCTGCAGGCCATCCATTAAAATGTCTGGAAGGCAACCAAGGAGAGGCAGACAGTCAGGAGGCAAAAAAAGAGGGCATGCAGGCTCTGTGTCTGGGGGCAACAGTGCTGGTCGTGTACGCGGTGCATTGTCATCAGCACATGGCCATGGGACACGCTTGTCCTTGTTTTCGGCAGCTGGACATGTTGAGCCACATCATGCCGAAGACTTGGTAGAGTGGATGACCAAGCCCACCTCATCCTCCTCATCCTCTCTCACCCAGGCTCAGGGTACTGGCAAAGCAGCTGCCAAAGCGTCCTCTTCTCTGGTATCATTATCTTCATTAGTCAATCCTTCCCTAGACCCACCATGCCCTCCTCCTGAGGAGTCCCCCGAACTGTTTGAGCACAGTGTTGGGTACATGCTCCAGGAGGATGCCCAGCGTTTGGAAGGATCTGATGATGATACCCAGCTAGAGGAGGGCAGCAGCGTGAGAGCAGAGAGAGGGGATGCTCAAGAAGGACACCAATCTGGCAGTCATGTTCCAGCAGCTGCAGCATACTGCCAGATTGGCTCCAGTGATGAGGAGGGAGGGGATGATGAGGTCACTGACTCCACGTGGGTGCCTAATAGGAGAGAGGAGGAGGATGAGGAGGAGGCACATCTCCAACGAGGCAGGATGCCCTTGAGTGGCCAGCGTATGGGCAGCACACCGACGGAATCACACCGCAGAGCTCCGCCTGTGCAGGGCGCTGCCTCTGCCCGTCATTCAAAAAGTTCTTTGGTGTGGGCCTTTTTTGAGGCGAGTGCATCAGATCGCACAGCTGCTGTTTGCAACATATGTCTCAAGCGTATATCGCGTGGCCACAACATCAGCCGCTTGGGCACCACATGCTTGATCAGACATATGTTGACCTGCCATGCAGCTCGTTGGCAAGCCTACCTTAAAGACCCACACCAAAGAACAAAGCTGACCTCTTCTTGCACCGCATCAGCTGGGATCTCCAACCCCACTATACCTTCACTCCTCTCTGAAACCTGCTCTGAGAGGAATGAAGGTGTAGAATTAGGTGTGTCACAGGCAAGTACTTGCGGGCACTCTGCTAGCAGTACACCAACGTCCGATTCTAGCAGGCAAATTTCCCTGCCCCAGCTGCTGGACCGTCGAAAGAAGTTCACTCCCAGCCATCCACATGCCCAGCGGTTGAATGCTAGCTTGGCTAAATTGCTAGCGCTTCAACTGCTGCCTTTTCAGTTGGTAGACTCGGCCCCCTTCCGTGAGTTTGTGCAATGTGCGGTTCCTCAGTGGCAGGTTCCCAAACGACACTTTTTCGCACGGAAGGCTATTCCGGCTCTCTACAGGCATGTGGAAGGCAATGTCTTGGCCTCGCTGGACAGGGCGGTCAGCGGTAAGGTGCATATTACCGCTGACTCATGGTCCAGCAGGCATGGACAGGGACGTTACCTTTCTTTCACGGCCCATTGGGTCACTCTTTTGGCAGCTGGGAAGGATGCAGGACAAGGTGCAGTAGTGTTGGAGGTTGTTCCACTGCCACGCCTCCAAAATGCTACTACTGGTTGTGACACACCTCTCTCCTCCACCCCCTCCTCTTCTTCTTCCTCCATGGCCTCTTCCTGTGGTTTGTCCTCGGAACCAGCGGTGCTCCGTAGGCGTTCAAGGGGCTACGCAAGTACGCAGGCAAAAAGATGCCATGCCGTGCTTGCGCTGGTGTGTTTGGGGGACAGGAGCCACACTGGGGCAGAGGTCCTGTCTGCTCTGCAGGGGCAGGCCGAGAGGTGGTTGACGCCACGCCAGCTTAAGCCAGGAATGGTGGTTTGCGACAATGGCACCAACCTCCTCTCCGCCCTCCGACAGGGACAACTGACCCATGTGCCCTGTATGGCTCACGTCCTTAACCTGGTGGTGCAGCGGTTCTTGGGCAGGTACCCGGGCTTACAGGATGTCCTGAGGCAGGCCAGGAAAGTCTGTGTGCATTTCCGCAGATCTTATAATGCCAGTGCTCGCCTGGCTGAGCTTCAAAAGGAGTTGAACCTGCCCAAGAACCGCCTTATATGTGACATGCCCACCAGGTGGAACTCAACGTTGGCCATGCTGCAGCGGCTGCACACGCAGCAGAGGGTCATCAATGAGTACCTGTGCGACTACGGCACCAGGACAGGGTCAGGGGAGCTCGGGTTTTTTTCACCACGCCAGTGGGGCATGATCAGGGATGCATGCACTGTCCTGGCACCATTTGAGGAGGCCACGAGGATGGTGAGCAGTGACAGTGCATGCATCAGTGACACTGTACCTCTTGTCCACCTGTTGGAGCACACGCTGCGTGGAATAATGGACAGGGCACTTGAGGCAGAACAGAGGCAGGAAGAGGAGGACTTCCTTGCCTCTCAAGGCCCCCTTTACCCAGACAGTGTTCCTTCTGTCCCACCCATCGCACAGGAAGAGGAGGAGGAGGAGGAGGAGGAGGAGGAGGAGGATTGTGTCAGCATGGAGGTGGAGGCTGGCACTCAGCATCATCAGCAGCAGTCTTTTAGGAATGATTTACAGTCCCAAGAAACCAGTGGACTTGTACGTGGCTGGGAGGAGGTGGCTGCGGATCATGTCATCCTTAGTGACCCAGAGGACTCCGGACTGAATGCCTCAGCTAACCTACGCTGCATGGCCTCCCTGATCCTGCAAAGTCTGCGGAAGGATCCTCGTATTCTTCGGATCAAGGAGAGGGACCATTACTGGCTGGCCACTCTCCTTGATCCATGGTACAAGGGTAAGGTTGAGGACCTTATCGTACCGTCGCAGAGGGAGCAGAGGATGAGACAACTCCGGGAGGCCTTGCAGAAAGGTCTGTGCAACGCGTTCCCAGAGACTGGGAGGTTACAAACTCCTGGTCCTGGACAACGAGTTGCTGAGGCTTCGGGCAGTCAAAGAAGGAGCGGTGGGGAAGGTGGCCGTCTGACCGATGCGTTCAGACAATTCTTTAGTCCGCAGCCCCAAAGTATGATCGGTTCCAGCAACCATCGCCAGCGTCTGATATACATGGTCCAGGAATACCTAGGGGCAAGGTCAGACTTGGACACCTTCCCCACCGAAAATCCTCTGGCTTACTGGGTCTTGAGGATGGATCACTGGCCAGAGCTTGCACAGTATGCAATTAAGCTACTGGCCTGTCCTGCATCCAGCGTTCTTTCAGAACGCACATTCAGTGCTGCTGGAGGATTTGTCACGGATCACAGGGTGCGCCTGTCCACCGACTCTGTTGATCGACTGACTTTCATCAAGATGAACCAGTCTTGGATCACCACCAGCTACCACACACCAGATGCTGATATAACAGACTAATTGATTTTAAAATGTCACATCCCTTCAAGACTGATGCTGATGCTGAGTGCCTGTGCTGTTATGTTGACTGGCTATCCTCCTCCTCCTCCTCAATGATACGATTAACGATAATAGCTTGGAAGATCATTTTGGTTTATGGGTGACGCCACCAGTGGCTAAGGCCCAATTTTTCAGCCCCTATTTAACAGGGGCGTGTAATTAAAATTTTTGATGCAATACTTTGCAACAGGCCTCATTGCTGTGCTCCAAGTACAGTATCTGTGAGGGGTTGCAGTGTTGTGCCACCAGTGCCTAAGGCCCAATTTTTCAGCCCCTGTTCAACAGGGGCATGCAATTATAATTATTGATCTAATAATTCACAGCAGGGCCCATTGCTGCGCCCACCAAGAGTAACTGTCAGGCCTTACAGTGTTGTGGCACCAGCACCACCATCACCACCACCACCACCACCAAATGCCCAATTTTTCAGCCCCTGTTCAACAGGGGCATGCAATTATAATTATTGATCTAATAATTCACAGCAGGGCCCATTGCTGCGCCCACCAAGAGTAACTGTCAGGCCTTACAGTGTTGTGGCACCAGCACCACCATCACCACCACCACCACCACCAAAGGCCCAATTTTTCAGCCCCTGTTCAACAGGGGCATGCAATTATAATTATTGATCTAATAATTCACAGCAGGGACCATTGCTGCGCCCACCAAGAGTAACTGTCAGGCCTTACAGTGTTGTGGCACCAGCACCACCATCAAAGGCCCAATTTTTACTACCACTGATCAACAATTATATGTTATTACAATTCCTGATATTATACTTGACAGCAGGGCGTTCCAGCACCCACCAAGAATAACTGTGAGTGCTTTCAGTGTTGTGCCAACACCAACACCTAAGGGGCCAATTTCTGCAGAGTATATACGGAAGGTCCCTACTTTCAAACATCCAACTTACAAACTACTACTACTTGCAAACGGAAGAAGACAACAGGAAGTGAGAGGAAATCTACCCCTTGGAAGGAAAATTCTCTCCTGTAAGAATTAATATGGGAGAAAGGTGTCTCCTCTCTACTGATGCTTTATCACCAATCCTTGTTTCAATAAAAACACCACATTTCAAAAACAGTTGTCATTGGGACGCAAAGTGAGGTGAAATGTTCTGAACAGGGGCACAGACAGCAAAAAAAATGTGACAGGGGTGATAACCGTTCCCTATGTTTTACAAAAAGCTAAAAAAAAGGAATTTGCCATGGAGCTCCACTTAAACAATGCAGCTGTTCAAAATTATAAACAGATTCTACATAAGAACAAACCTACAGTCCCTGTCTTGTATGCACCGCCTGTATACGGCTGTTTAGAGTATATAGGTCCTTTTTTATTTTGTGTGCGGGGTTCCCCTTAATATCCATACAAGACCCAAAGGGGCTGGTAATGGGCTGGGGTGGGGGGGGGGGGTTGATGGGGTAGCTATGCCATTTTTCCTAAAGATTTTCATCCATATTACCGGGACCAGACATTGCATTAAAGCCGCAAGCAGTTTTAAATGACTTTTTTCCCTTTAGAAATTTTATTTTGTGCAGGGACAGTTCTAAACACGGGAAACACGTGGCACTTCACAGGCATATTTTAGACACCCCCCAGGTACAATATTTAAAGGAATATTTGACTTTTTTTTTTTTCACTTTATGCATCATTAAAATGACTGCTCCCGGAAAACGTCCGTTTTTAAAACTTCTTTTTGCATTGATACATGTCCCCTGGTGCAGAAGCCGGGTTCCCAAACTCTGTTTCGGACAATAACATGGATAATAGTCGTTATAATTAGCACTTTAGAATCCGAACGTTCGCATCCATTGTATTTAATAGGGTTCTAATGTTCGTGCGAACTTTCGGTCCGTTCGCGGGTTCTGGTGCGAACCGAACCCGGGGGTGTTCGGCTCATCACTAGTTACCAGGTGTCCACTTTCTAATACCTTTTTCCATTACCCCTCGGATATGGGTCCTAGATCTTCCTCCCATTTCCCTTTACTTAAAAGATGTTCTGGAGCCTCAATACTTCCTTTACATATATGCGGATACATTTCAGAGATAAGGCCCCCGGTCCCACTCTGATTACCCAATCTCTGTAGAATAGGAGTTTTACACCAGGCTGGTCCCAATCTGTCAAACTGAGAATTTAATGCGTGTCTAATTTGAAGATATCTATAAAATGTATGTTTAGGGCTATCATATTCCTCTCTCAATGCAGTGAAAGTTTTTAGGGTCCTTCCCTCATACAACTGGGGCTAGCCCCTTTACTTCCTATTCCTTGATTTTCCCCACTGCCTCCAACTCCTGAAGATTCCTATTGTCCCAAAGGGGTGCGTATTCTGTTTCTCCTTCTTGTCCCCCTATTGCTTTCACAGCTTTCCATACCTTGAGGCTTCATGCCCACTGACGTTTTTACAGCTGCGTTTTTTACAGCTTAAAAACGCCTGTCCATGTTATTGTAAATTTTTTTTTTTTTTTTTTTTGCGAAAAAAAAAATGTCGGAGCTAAAAAAAACGCGACCGTGCGTTAGTGCGCGTTAGTGCGCGTTTTTGAGCGTTTTTTGACGCTCGCGTTTTTTTCTGCCTAACTCCGACGCTGAGGAACGCACTGGTCCTTGTTTTTTTTTACAGCTTAAAAACGTCTATGCTATTTGCAGCTCAAAAACGTCTAGGTGGGCATGAAGCTATAGACTAACATGGACAGGCGTTTTTAAGCTGTAAAAAACGCTCAAAAACGCGGCTGTAAAAACGTCCGTGGGCATGAGGCCTTATTACCATCTTAACCGTGGGGGATTTGTTTACAAACGAGTTAGCCCCTAGTGTCATCAGTCCCCCATTTATATCTCCTCCTAACTCTGATCTCGCTCCTATATGCTGCAATTGTGCTGCCAGGAAGTATCACCGTGGATGTGGCATTGCCATACCTCCCTCCCTTGTTGATAACTGTAGGGTCTGTAGCCTTATCCTGGATTGACCTCCTTTCCATATTAGTTCTCTAAATAGTGTGTCAATTTTCCTAAGCCATTTCTTATGTATCCATATTAGTGTATTATGCGATACATATAATAACTGTGGCATCCACAGCATTTTGATCAGATTGCATCTCCCTGCAACTGACAGTGGGAGACGCCGCCATATTTGGATTTTATTTTTAAATTTAGACAAGAGGGGAACTATGTTATTATTTATATATTTCTTAGGGTCACATGTTATTATATATTCCCAGGTATTTCATTGTATCAACTGTTTCCAATTGGGGCGTTTCTACTAAAGTTTGATTTACAATAGGGTCCACTGGCATCAAAGTTGATTTCTCCCAATTTATAACCAGTCCTGAGAGTCTACCAAATTTTCTAAAGATACTCATTGCCTGCTTGAGTGAGTGATCTGTATCTCCAAGGAAGAGGAGAACATCGTCCGCGTAGAGTGCGATTCTCTCCTCCTCGAACGGTCTCACAAATCCCTCCATTTTTGTATTCACTCTTATTGCAATGGCCAATGGCTCCTTTGCTAGTGCAAAAAGCAGGGGTGACAATGGGCACCCCTGCCTTGTGCCCCTCTACAATTGAATCTTACCTGAATAATCATTATTGACTCTGATTTTTGCACTGGGATCACTATACAAAATTTTTATCCATCTAATAAATGATGGGCCGAAACCAAATGCTCCTAAAACATGCCAGATATACCCCCACTCCAAGCTATCAAAGGCCTTAACCACATCTAAGGACATAACTGCTCTTGTACCCATATTCTGTGTTGGTGTTTGTGGATTAAGGAATACCCTCCTAATATTCATACTAGTTGATCTTCTGGGGATAAACCCGGTTTGATCTTTATGTATTAATCTTGAAATAATTTTATTTAACCTGACTGCCATTATTTTGGCCAGTATTTTAGCATCTGAACAGAGGAGGGAAATAGGTCTATAGGATATGGTCTCTAACGGGTCTTTCCCTTCTTTATGCAGGACTATAATTGTTGCTTCTGTCAATGATTTAGGCAGTTTCCCCTCCTCCCTTGCCCAGTTCAACACTTTAAGAAGTTCTGGTAATAACACTTTCCCGTAGTATTTATACGTTTCTATAGGGAGACCGTCAGGTCCGGGCGATTTCTGATTAGCCATCTCTGCGACTGCTATTTGTATTTCTTCAAGGGTTATCGGAGCCTCAATTCCCTCCTTCTCTGCTTCAGTGAGAATCTGTATTTTTATTTTCCCAAAGAAGGTTTCCAATTCCTCCTCTCCCGCTGCACCCTGCGACTTATATAATTTATCATAATATTCTCTAAATGTATCTGTGATCACTGAAACCCGAGTGGAGATTTCTCCATTCGCTGTCCTAATCGCGGGTACTGCGGAGGGAGAGGAATTAGTTCTCACCAGATGTTCCAGCATTCTTCCGACATTTTCCCCCTCCCCAAATGCAACTTGTTTCTGGAATAATCTCTTATTCTCTGATTTTTTGGTCATTACTATTTTATATTCTTCCCCTTGACTGTGTGCTCCATATAAAGTCCCAAACTTGTCCATAGTATTCCTCTTCCCCCTCCCCTTATTATTCGTTTTTATTTTATATTCTTGTTGCTTATTCAGCCATGTTCTTTGTCGCTCTGGTGTTGGATTTTCAACATATTCCTTTTCTACGTTCACCAGTTCCATCCTAATCTTATTCTCCCACTCTCTAGATGCCTTTTTTATTTTAGCCACTTGTTGAATACATATACCCCTTAGGAATGCCTTCAATGTATCCCACATCACTCCCCGTGTCACAGTTCCTTCATCAAATTCTGTAAACTCTTTTAATTTAAATAGTATCTCCTCTGGGTTCCCAATTACTTCGAACCACAGAGGGTTCATCTTCCATACTCTGATAGATCTATTCCTTTCTAGGTTTACCAAAACCGTCACTAGTGAGTGGTCTGACACCCCTCTCGGCTGGTATACTACATCTTTTATTATCTGGGAGGCTTCCGTGTTACCCAGGACTAAGTCTATCCTAGAGAGTGTTGAATAGGAACTGGAAAAACAAGAATATTTTAACACATCCGGGTTCCTCACTCTCCATATATCAAACAGCCCAGCTTCTTGTAGGATCTGATACAACCGACTCTCTGAGACATTCGGTTCCCTTTCCCCTGGAAACCTATCCCATTTTTTATTTATAACCTCATTAAAATCCCCCACTGCTATAACTGGTATCCTGGTTTTATCCATCATAAATTCCATTAATTTATATATGACCTCCATTTTAAAAGGAGGAGGTATATTATTATTTGCGAGGACATATTCTCAACTCTCTCTTACACAGTGAAGAAAAATATAACAAATTTATTAGTTAGTTATTTACAAATTTCAATCATAGAGAATAACCCGAAAAACTAAAAAAACAAACAAATAACGAATGAAACGAAAACTAACAAATTTTTCGGCAGTGCACATGTCTAAGAGTTACTAGACAGAACCCAGCAGGGACAGAACACGTCTGTTACCTGAACATGCGTAGTACATCTGAATGGTGGATCTCTCATTAATTTGGTTTTTCACCATACAGTTGATGTTCCAGGAATCCCACAGTGACACAGAAGGCACAGCGACTCGGACTGTCCACCCTGAGTTGGTGGCATTATATACATTTGACTCTTCACTCGTAGTCAGATAGAGGGAGGTGTCAGTCCCATTCTTCACCCTGCAGGAGATCTCAGCGCTGCCATTCTTTGGGCACAAAGCATCCAGGACTGGAGCCGACATTGACACTGAGAGATACAGAGATGGAAGGAAGGATTATTATTATTAATAAACAGGATTTATATAGCACAAACAGTTTGCACAGCGCTTTACAATGCAGAGGGAGGACAGTACAATTACAATACAATTCAATACAGAAGGAATATTGTTTTAATTATGATGGTGTCGGTGTCCATTGTCACCAGGTGGGTATAAACTCCATACAAATTTTTTAAACTTATAAATTACTCTAAAGTTTCAAACAAGAGTAATCTTCTTTTTTTTTTTGTCATCAAGAATGTTTTAAAGGAAAATGAATGAAAAAGGTAAACAGCGTGGATGAATGAATTTACTATTCCTGCTATTATATTCTGACAGCAGTCACCTCTAGCTATCAGAATACCTTAACAGTGCCTGCATCTGGTTGGATACAGGGGCTGTTCAGCCAAGAATTCTCCTGACATCTTCAACAAAAATACTGAAACATTTACTTTTTTCGAGCAGGGTTGTTCTGTCTCAACTACAAAGCGATAAAGTTCATCTCCAGGTTTAAGTAGGCCTTACTCAAGCTGGTTTGATATTCATCCCTTGCATCGATACAGGCAGTTTAACTCAATGAATAAACTCACAGTTAGGACGACAGACGATGAATCCTTTCGAATTTTCCGTTTAATGATGAATATTCATAGGTAGAAAAACGTTGCAGTTGTAAGCCACATGTAAGATGTTAGCATGAAAGAAATACAGGAGTAATGACCAGAATCAGGAAGTGGAGGAGATATATAAAGAACTACGGTGAGAGAGAGCGTTCAGCTAGAAAGAAGGGGACAGATCTTAAAGACACAGAGCAAGAATAATCACATAGTGTAACACAACACTCCCCGTCTGAAATCTTTAGATTTCATAACCTCAAACTAAAATATATATTTTCAAAAAGTCCAATACTGACGAATGTCCTGGAACCTGTAATGAAAAACATGCAACAAGCAAATAATAAACGTAAGTTCAACAGGATGAAGAACATAAAGTCACAGTATGATGTCTTCAAATAATTCCAAAGTTCTGAGTAGAACCTGTAGATGGCAGCAATGTACTCCCCGCCGTGCCAACAGCATGGCTAGTCCTTGCACAAGTCACTCACCTGGCAAAAGGAGTACTAACTCTGTAATTGGTCGACTAAAGGTTCGTGTCGATCCTCCCTTGGTTACCTTAACTTCTACCTTCCGGACTTTGTTATCGTCGCTGGGCATAACTTTAGTAATAAGACCCATAGGCCACTCATTCCGACAAACTTCCTTGTCTTTTAGAAGGATGAGGTCTCCAACCTTAAGATTCGGCTTAGATGCTTGCCATTTGTTATGACCTTGAAGGTGGTGAAGATACTTTTTCTTCCAGCGATGCCAGAACACATTGGCCAGATGCTGCACCTGCTTCCATTGATGCCTGTAATGGTGTGACCGCAGCTTCTGTTTTGTACTTACAGAAGTGTAGAGTGAGGTGTTCACAGTTCTTATTTCCTTATCATCTTCAGGGCTTACTAGTCCATAGGTGGTGTCAATAGGGAGCAGGGATGAGCCGAACACCCCCCTGTTCGGTTCGCACCAGAACCTGCGAACAGACAAAATGTTCGTGTAAACTTTAGAACCCTATTAAATACAATGGACTCGAACGTTTGAAATCTAAAGTGTTAATTATAAAGGCTAATATGCAAGTTATTGTCCTAAAAAGTGTTTGGGGACCCGGGTCCCGCCCCAGGGGACATGTATCAATGCAAAAAAAAGTTTTAAAAACGGCCGTTTTTTCGGGAGCAGTGATTTTAATAATGCTTAAAATGAAAAAATAAAAGTGAAATATTCCTTTAAATTTCGTACCTGGGGGGTGTGTATGATATGCATGTGAAGTGGCGCATGTTTCCCGTGCTTAGAACTGTCCCTGCAAAAAATGTCATTTTTGAAAGAAAAAAAGTCTTTTAAAACTGACTTGCGGCTATTAATGAATTGTCAGCTCCCGGCAATACATACAAAAGTCATTGATAAAAAAAAAAAAGCGTGGGGGTCCCCCAGAATTCAATTACCAGGCCCTTCAGGTCTGGAATGGATATTAAGGGGAACCCCGCCGCAAATTTAAAAAAAAATTGACGTGGGGTTCCCCCAAATATCCATTCCAGGCCCTTCAGATCTGGCATGGATTTTAAGGGGAACTCCACCCCAAATTTAAAAAAAATGGCGTGGAGTCCCCCTAAAAATCCATACCAGACCCCTTATCCGAGCACGCAACCTGGCCGGCCGCAGGGGAAAAGGGGGGGACGAGAGAGAGCGGCCCCCCTCCCTCCTGAACCGTACCAAGCCACATGCCCTCAACATGGGGAGGATGTCCCCATGCTGATGGGGACAAGGGCCTCATCCCCACAACCCTTGCCCGGTGGTTGTGGGGGTCTGCGGGCGGGGGGCTTATCGGAATCTGGAAGACCCCTTTAACAAAGGGGACCCCCAGATCCCCCCCCCTATGTGAATTGGTAAGGGGTACATTGTACCCCTACCATTTCACGAAGAAAGCGTAACATTTTTTAAAAAAAAACACACAAACACCTTGAAAAAGTCCTTTATTTAAAAAAAAAAAAAAACATTCCAGCGGTGAAATCCAGTGTCCCGTGGCGATCCCGATGTCCAGCGCTGTCCTTTATTGGTTGTGCCTGAGCGGACCTGATGGGGAACTCCCTCTCAGTATTTTAAATGTATAGACCCGCCCCTTCTAAAGTTCCCCATCAGGTCCGCTCAGCGGACCAGATGCGGAACATGAGAAGGGGCGGGTCTATACATGTATTGCCAAAGTGAGAGCAGTTCCCCATCAGGCCTGCCCCCTCGGTATGTCGGACCCGCCTACGTCATTGGCTTGAGCGGGGAACTTCCTTCACTATGTAAATTTAAATTACACAGTGAAGGAAGTTCCCTGCTCAAGCCAATGACGTAGGCGGGTCCGACATACCGAGGGAGCGGACCTGATGGGGAACTTTAGAAGGGGCGGGTCTATACATTTAAAATACTGAGAGGGAGTTCCCCATCAGGTCCGCTCAGGCACAACCAATGAAGGACAGCGCTGGACATCGGGATCGCCGCGGGACACTGGATTTCAGCGCTGGAATGTTTTTTTTTTTTTATTATTTTAAATAAAGGACTTTTTCAAGGTGTTTGTGTGGTTTTTTTAAACATTTTTTAACGCTTTCTTCGTGAAATGGTAGGGGTACAATGTACCCCTTACCAATTCACATAGGGGGGGCAGGATCTGGGGTTCCCCTTTGTTAAAGGGGTCTTCCAGATTCCGATAAGCCCCCCGCCCGCAGACCCCCACAACCACCGGGCAAGGGTTGTGGGGATGAGGCCCTTGTCCCCATCAACATGGGGACATCCTCCCCATGTTGAGGGCATGTGGCCTGGTACGGTTCAGGAGGGAGGGGGGGCCGCTCTCTCGTCCCCCCCTTTTCCCCCGCGGCCGGCCAGGTTGCGTGCTTGGATAAGGGGTCTGGTATGGATTTTTAGGGGGACTCCACGCCATTTTTTTAAAATTTGGGGTGGAGTTCCCCTTAAAATCCATGCCAGATCTGAAGGGCCTGGAATGGATATTTGGGGGAACCCCACGTCAATTTTTTTTTTAATTTGCGGCGGGGTTCCCCTTAATATCCATTCCAGACCTGAAGGGCCTGGTAATTGAATTCTGGGGAACCCCCAGGCTTTTTTTTTTTTTTTTATCAATGACTTTTGTATGTATTGCCGGGAGCCGACAATTCATTAATAGCCGCGAGTCAGTTTTAAAAGACTTTTTTTCTTTCAAAAATGACATTTTTTGCAGGGACAGTCCTAAGCACGGGAAACATGCGCCACTTCACATGCATATCATACACACCCCCCAGGTACGAAATTTAAAGGAATATTTCACTTTTATTTTTTCATTTTAAGCATTATTAAAATCACTGCTCCCGAAAAAACGGCCGTTTTTAAAACTTCTTTTTGCATTGATACATGTCCCCTGGGGCAGGACCCCGGTCCCCAAACACTTTTTAGGACAATAACTTGCATATTAGCCTTTATAATTAACACTTTAGATTTCTCCCATAGATTTTTCGAATTTGCCGCGAACACCCCAATTTGTTCGCTGTTCGGCGAACGGGCGAACAGGCAATGTTCGAGTCGAACATGAGTTCGACTCGAACTCGAAGCTCATCCCTAATAGGGAGTAAGTAAGAGTCCTCACGCAGAAACCTTGGAGGTGACAGCCATAAGCTGTCCTGAAGAGCGTCAGGTGACACGGCTCTGGTCCCACAGTCAGCTGGGTTGAGTTCAGTGGGAACGTGATGCCATTGACTTGGTAGAGAGAATCTCTTGATACGTTCAACCCTGTTGCTGACGTACACATAAAATTGTTTTGTTTGGTTGTTTATGTAACCAAGTACTACCTTACTGTCTGTATAGAAGGTGAAAGAATCAATTGTAGTGTCCATTTCACCTCGTATGACCTCTGCAATTTCTACTGCTAGCACGGCTGCACAAAGTTCAAGTCTTGGTATGGTATGTGCAGGCTTGGGAGTGAGTTTTGCCTTGCCTAGGACAAAACTACAGTGTGATTCTCCATTCAGTTCGGAGGTCTTCAAATAGGCTACTGCAGCAATAGCTTCAACTGATGCATCAGAGAAAATATGAATCTCTCTCCGGTTAGCAGTTGAAGTGGATCCTGGAACATAGCAACGGGGAATCTGAAGTTTTTCTAGTGACTTCAAAGAATATCTCCACCTTTCCCACTTGTGTTGATTCTCACTAGGCAAGAGAGTATCCCAGTCTATGTTCTCAGTAGACAACTGTCTTAGTAAAATCTTACCTTGAATGGTAACTGGAGCAAGGAAACCCAGTGGGTCATAGATGCTATTCACCACGGACAGGACTCCTCTCTTAGTGAAGGGTTTGTCACAAGTTGACACTTGGAAGGTGAATTTGTCTTGCTTGATGTTCCACAACAAACCCAGACTTCGCTGTACAGGAGGCACATCTGTACCTAAGTCAAGGTTTTTTAGACTAGTGGCATAGTCCTCAGAGTGAAAGGCATTCATAAGTTCCTGGCTGTTGGATATAATCTTGTGCAGTCTAAGGTTTGCTACAGACAGCATCTCCTTTGTTCTGGTGAGAAGATCAATTGCTTCTTTAGCAGTTGGAAAGGACTTAAGTGCGTCGTCAACGTAGAAGTTTCTTTCAACAAATTGACGGGCATCAGATCCATATTCAACTTCTCCAGGCTGAGCTGTTCTCCTTAGCCCATAAGTTGCCACTGCTGGGGAAGGACTGTTACCGAAGACATGTACCTTCATGCGATAATCTATAACTTCCTTGTTGAGGTCATTTCCCTTGTGCCATAGAAACCTGAGGTAGTTTCTGTTGTCTTCTCTGACGATGAAGCAGTGAAACATCTGTTGAATGTCGGCCATTACTGCTACAGGCTCTTGTCTGAAACGAATCAAGACTCCTATTAGACTGTTGCTCAAGTTGGGTCCAGTAAGGAGCATGTTGTTAAGAGAAACACATTCGTGCTGAGCACTGGAATCAAAGACAACTCTGATTTGGTCTGGTTTGCGTGGGTGATACACGCCAAAGGATGGAAGGTACCAGCATTCTTCTCCCTCCTTTAGTGGGGGAGCAGGCTCTGCATGATCTCTGTCAAATAGATTTGCATAAAGTCCACAAAGTGCTTTTGCATCTCTGGTTTCCTGCTTAAGTTTCGCTTTAAGGAGGAGAATCTACTGATGGCCTGCTGTAAGTTGTTGGGCAATCTCTCTCTTGGAAGACGAAAGGGTAGGGGTGCTACCCAGTTATTGGAGTCATCTTGAAAGAACTCATTGTCCATTACCTTGATGAATTCTTTGTCTTCCATTGAAGGAGCCAGTATGTCATCTTCACTGGTTGCTTTAAACACTGTAGAGCCGAAGTCGCCATCATGGCAGGAGAAAGGGCTTGTGTCACCTGAGATACCATGTTGCCATTCGTGGCTGGCTATCTTCTCTTTCACCCAGTAGTGATGTGGGCATGGCTCAAAGTAAGTGTTTCGGCCATTTGGCAGAACATTTGTCTTGAATGACGAAATGTTGGTAGGTCTTTTCATTTTGCCTATGCAGACATTGCCTATGATGACCCACCCTAGATCCGTGCGCTGGGCAAATGGGGCATCTGGGGGTCCACTGACTTGTCTGTGTACCTTGTGAACTCTTAGAATGTCTCTTCCTAACAAAAGAAGTATCTGAACATCTTTGTCAAGTGGCGGTATCTCATTTGCTATTACCTTGAGGTGAAGGTGATGGAAAGCAGCAGCTGGAGTAGGGATTTCTTCCCTGATAGCAGGTATCTGATTGCACTCAACAAGTGTAGGTAAGGGTAATTGTAAGTTACCTTTGAGAGAAGATACCATGAGTCCATGAGCCCTTCTTCCAGAAACCTCTATAGTTCCACTACAGGTACCCAAGGTGTAAGGATGAGCTTCGCCTTTTATTTCAAATAGATTGAACAATTCCGATTTTGCAAGTGATCGATTGCTCTGATCGTCTAAGATAGCATATGCCTTTAGAGACTTTTCTGATTGATCCTTGTGGTAAATGTTCACCAAGCATATCTTAGCACAGGACTTACTACAGCGGTCTTCTCCACAAACTTCAGTGCAGGATGAAGAAATGATGGTAGAATTAGGCACTTGGTCTGTATTCTCCCCGCCATGCGTTAACCTGGGAGGAGCGTTGGCAGGTTGTGCAGAGCTGGGCTCAAGAGGATGGAGGGCTTGCACATGTTCTTCAGAGCCACACTCTATGCACTTGATGGACACATTACAGTCCCTTGCAAAATGTTCTGTAGAAGCACAGCACCTGAAACATACCCTAAATGTCTTTAAAAGCTCCTTGCGCTCTTCCAGAGGCTTTTTCCTAAAGCCGATACATTTATTGAGGGGGTGTGGCTTCTTGTGTATGGGACACTCTCTGTTAGGGTTTTCAATCTTCCTACTCTGTTTGTTCGTGGCCAGAACTGTGGTAGGAGTGGGAAGGATGTCAGTCTTTTTCACGGTCACTGGGCCTCTATGGTTTCTATAGTTGCCCTGAAGACTGGTACTCTTAGGAAAGGGTGAGAAGAGGCTGTACTCACCGTAGGAAAAACTTGGATCGTTCTTGGTCTCTGCAATTGTCCTGATGAATTCACAGAAGAAAGAGAATGGAGGGAAGGAAACCTTGTTCTCTCTTTTGTATGATGACCCTAGTGCAGTCCATTTCTCTTGCAAACCATACGGGAGCTTGGAGACAATTGGGTTTACCCCTCTTGGAGTGTCAAGGTAACTGGGTCCAGGTAGTTTTGGGTCTGTCTTGGCTAGCTGAAGCTCAAGGAGAAGGTCACTCAGTCTCTGGAACTCCTTGTTGTCCTTACCGGATATCTTTGGGAAAGTTTCCAGACGCATGAACAAAGCATTTTCTATAGCTTCTGGACTGCCATAACTTTGCTCTAGTCGCTCCCATGCAGCTGTGAGGCCTGCAGTAGGATTGTCCATGAAAACCGATCTTAATGGCTTAACACGTGCAGCAGATAGAGGACCAAGCCATTTGATCAGCAGATTCAATTCTTGATCAGCTGTAATGCCAATATTGCTGATTGTAGTTCTGAAGGCACATTTCCAACTTCTGTAGTTCTCAGGTTGGTCATCAAAACTTGTAAGACCAGTCTTTGTGAGCTCTCTGCGAAGCATGTACCTCACAAACTCTTCTGTCTCAGTTGTCTCCGCCTTTATGTGAGATGCTGTTGGCTGTATGGTGCTGATTGCGTTATCTTTGACATTGTTGTTAAAGGACACAGGGAAATATGGTGCAGCAGATGCATCCAGGTGAGTTGCTTGCTTGAAGTCAGTTGTTCCAATGGTACGTTGATTCAAGGCTGTACCGATGACTGGAGATTGATGACTTGCTTGAAGCTTGCGCTGATGCTCTGTGACGTATGAAGGCAGGCAAGGTAGGCAGGTAGGAAATGCAGTGGAGTGATTTTGAGTGCAGGAAGTTGCTGGAACCTCTTTAACTTGAAGCTGTGAAGGAGTCTCTATGTAGTCGGGAGCATTGGAGACAATGGAGTGTGCACTGCAGTGGCTTAGGACATAGTCTTTAGTGCGTTTGAGGGGGTCTTCCATATCTGCTATGTTTACAGTAGGTGCCGCCGACATTGTGTTTCCAGCGCGATGGGATCGCGCTGGAAATCACCGCTGGGAGGCTGTGCTTTTCGCGCTCGCCACCCCTGAGACCATCCGCGATAGGGCTCGCACTGTTCATTAATACTTTCTAAAACTGTTGTTGCGATGTGTAACCGCGGGGTGGTGCAAGGCAAAAACCTTTGTGCAAATGCCAGCTTTTGTTCAGTTCTCCTCTGAGACCCCGGTTCGATCCCAGCCATGGCCAATCTTTTTTCAAATCCAAAACTCTGCACGGACCAATTACTGTAAAGTGTGTTTGCTCCGTGCTCTTATACTGTACAGCTGCTGCCAAGCCTGTTCACTGTACAGTACTGTACAGTACATGTCTACCGCTCCGCACTCATGCACCCTTCAGCTGGCGCGGCACATCATTCGGCATTCGTCATTCATCAACGCTATGAAGTTCCGCTTTAGTTATAGTCCGCTTTGTCTTGGTATTGTAAATGCAATTGTATGCCAAACATGTCTGCACAGTTTAGCGCCTGTACTGTACACTTCCATTTTTATTTAACACATGTTGTTGCCGTACTGTACTGTCATTCGGCATTAGTGATTCATTAACGTTGTGAAGTTCTAATTTAGCTATGTGTGTCTGTGGTCCAGTGGGTGCGTCTCTGACTTTAGTGCACTGTGTCCAGAGTTTGATTCCCCAGTTAACTTTGTTTTTATAGTCTTATTTGTAATAAAGCATATTCGAGTACAGTACTGTATGTATTTGATACAGTACAGTATGTGTTACTTTATG
Source organism: Rana muscosa (assembly GCA_029206835.1). NCBI lineage: Eukaryota > Metazoa > Chordata > Amphibia > Anura > Ranidae > Rana > Rana muscosa. The sequence continues at coordinate 46,726,298 of CM055117.1, read as the reverse complement.
TTTTAAACGTTTTGATTTAACACAACTTTTTACTCTACAAGTGTAACAAATTAATAGACTCGCCCCTTCAAAAGTTCCCCATCAGGTCCGCTCAGCCAATGACGTTGGTGTAAGGCTGAGCGGACCTGATGGGGAACTTTTGAAGCGGCGGGTCTATTCATTTATTTCACTGTGGTGGAAGTTCCCCATCAGGGGAACCCGCCCCCTCGCATGTCAGACCCGCCTACGTCATTGGCTGGCTGACCTGATGGAGAACTTCATCCTCAGTGTAATAAATCAATAGACCCGCCCCTTCAAAAGTTCCCCATCAGGACCGCAGTATGATAATGTAAAATACTACCATTTAAATGGGATTTTACTGATCTAAATGTAAATGTGAATTTCTATGCAAAAATGAGAATTCTAAAAGAGGAACTATTGTAATGTCTACCTCAACTTGTTTTCTTAGCCTTTTATTTCCAGCCTTTTATTTATTTTCTGCTTTTCATCCAAGAGCCATACAGTAGATTTTCACTTTGTATTCTCCTAATTTATTGTTAGTTTAACATAAAAGAACAGAAATATATATATTTTTTTTAAATAGTTATTTTGAAACAAGAGTTTGGCAACACTGTTTCCAGGCGTCTCTCAGGATCTTTTCTAAGTATGGGTGTTTATGTTCAATAAGCCTGTTAAATTTGCTAGAATCCATTAGGGATTAGAGGAAAGCAGTAGTTAAAAAAAAAAAAAAAAGCACCAAGTTAGCCATCGCGGTCATTTCTTTTTGAAAATGCTAGTTACCTGGCTTTTATGATGAGCCAATGACTAACTCTGGAAAACTATGCAGATAAGGATTTCCAATTGCACTCTGACTATCCAGTTTTGAAGTCAACGCCAGCCAGTAGACTAGCCATGGCCAATCTCAAAGTTACAATCTGCACAGAGCGGGGGGAGGGGAGCTGTAATTTAAACATTTACAGTAACACATGTTCTTCTAGTGGAATTTCATGTGCACTTGTAGTGCAAAGTGAATTTTTCTTTCGTAAATAACCCCCAATGTGTCCTCTAAAATCTAATGTTTTTTGAATGTTGTACAGTAATTGTGGTTTGTGGGAAATAGAAACATACAGTTTTAGAAATGAAGAAAGCATTATTACTACTAAAAACAAATGAACTGACCGCAATACTGTATTTATAATCAACAGTTTCAGAAGAGGGATTGGCTGTCGCAGAACGGCTGAGGAAGGGAGAGGAGCTAACATTCTGCCCAACACCTAAATTCCATGGACTCCACGCTGCCCCTGAAATCCATGCACGGTTTCCATCACAAGCGCCTGCACGTAATGCAACCCCTGCACAGCCACCAACACTTGATGTGGATGACCTGCCTGCGCTTTCTGCCGCACCTGCATCCGAAGTGCCTGTGCTCACTGTAACCCCTGCACAGCCAGCAATACTTGAAGTTGACAAACTCCCTGCATTTGAAGTAAAAAGGGTTCATGGACTTAAAAAGAGAAAGCTTTTTTGGAAGCAGGCAGTTGACAGACAGCATAATAGTGAACACCTTATGCATCTCAAGCGGCTGGAACGTCAGGTGCGCTTAATGCATAAAACACTGGCGAGAGCAGTGGAGTGCGTACTGCAGATTCACACTGGAAATGAAGAACTTAAGTCTGGACAGGAAGAACTCAAGGCTGGGCAAGAGAGGCTGGAGCAGGAGTTTGCGAACACTCGGGTGGACAGAATTAGCAAGATAGATTTGCAAGAGGATTACATGGCACCACAAGAGATGGGGGGCGATTCACAGATTCCTCTTTCTCTTATTTTGCAAATACCCGCAGATGCTGACGATCGGACACATCTCACTGCACCTCTGACACCACCAATATATGACAAGGTTACTGCTGTGGCACCATTGGATTCTATGACCACCCCAGTCAGAAGCAATCCAAGCCCAGTGTCCTTCACATCTGCCACACCATTGGATTCTATGACCACCCCAGTCAGAAGCAATCCAAGCCCAGTCCCCTTCACATCTGCCACACCATTGGATTCTATGACCACCCCAGTCAGAAGCAATCCAAGCACAGTGACATACCCAACGACAAGCACTACAGGCAGCAGGGTATTGTCTGTGACAAGGAGGAGAAAGACCATGTCTCCATTACCAGACTGTGCCCTCCCAGTCATAACCGAAGAGGATACAGCCCTTATAGTCCTGCATTCGGTCAACAAACCGGGGAATATGGCCCGGCTTGTTTTGAAACATTTAATCACATGGGAGCAATACCAGCAGTGGACCAAGAGGGTTAATTTTGATGGTGATAATCGCAAACCGGGTATCCCAGCAAATCTGAAAGCAACCATTCTCGACTTTGTCCACACAAGTGTCCAAGGGGATAATGTGCAAGCTTGTAGGGATAAAGTTAACGAATTCCTCAGGATGTCACGAGAATGCCCTTGGTCAAAGTTGGAGTAAAGACACTTGAGTTACAGTGTTAAATAATATCATGTACCGTACAGTAGTTACAGTAATGTGCTGTAGACACTGCAGAAACTGTACTGTAATGTACCATTTTGCTGTGCTGTTGATTGGTGTGTGTGGGAGGAGGGACACCTTTCAGTGCTAGACAACCTTGTGCCCGGCCTACAGTAACAGACTGCCTAGGGCTGAATCTTTTAATCTTTTTTTTCTCACAGCTCTGTCTCAGCAAGCTTAAATTACAGCTCCCCTCCCCCCGCTCTGTTCACATTGTAACTTTGAGAGCCTGAGGAGGGAAGAGAATGAGTGCCAACTGGGCCAACACCCCAACAGGCTGAGTTGTTAGGAGGGGTGTGTGGGTGGGGGGAAGTATGTTTCCTACTGTACTTGATAATGTACTGCACAAGTGTTGTACTACTGTAATGAAACATCCCAATATGTACTGTACAGTTTATTATTGCTAAGCTCCGTTAAATAAAAAATAGTTTAAGAACAGTATGAGAGAACATGTACTGTATTTATTCACTTTGCCAACCTTACTACTAGTTGAAATTGGCTAACCTTCAGCTTACAGTACAGTACTGTGCAGTACAGTATATCATGAGCCAGACCTTGGGGCACAGGCAATGTTTTCGAGTGGCAGAGCACTGTACTGAACCTGTTGTCAGGTGGAAAACCGTACACCAAATTACTGTACACATTAAACATAACAAAAAAAAAAATACACAAATACTATTTTAGAATTCACATTTTTTATATAAATTCACATGTACCATTTTGCTGTGCTGTTGATTGGTGTGTATGGGAGGAGGGACACCTTTTAATTTTCATGAACATTTACTACTGGCTGGCATTGACTTCAATACTGGGAAAGCCTACAGTAACTTACAGTAGAACAACACTGCAAAACTTCTGGCTTTTATAAGAATCATGGCATGTTGGGAGACAGGTGTCTGGGAGGTGCCCCTACAGTACACTTGCAATCAACAATTAGGAAAAGGTGTGAATCTTGTTGTCTAGCAGAGTCCCAACAGCCATTGTTCAATAGTCTGCAATACCATGTCCTGGAGTAGGGATGAGCTTCGTGTTCGAGTCGAACATACGTTCGACTCGAACATTGGCTGTTCGATCGTTCGACGAAGATCGAACGATTTGGGCCGTTCGCGCCAAATTCGAGTGACGCGAACGGCCCACAATGCACTACGCCATCGCAGTGTCATCCAGGCGCTGTGATTGGCCAAGCATGCACTGTGACCCCGCATGCTTGGCCAATCACAGCGCCGGCAGCGAGGAGAGCAATGATTGGCCACAGGCAGGATGCCTGTGGCCAATTATTGCTGAGGGTGTTTAGTACACGCCCCACACTATAAAAGGCCGCCAGCACGGCGGCCTAGTGTAGTGTGTTCCGGAGCAGGGATAGAGTAGCATAGGCAGGGACAGTGACTGTTATTTCTTTCTTGCTTAACCTGGATTCCTTTAGTTTAGGGAAAGAGAAGGATAGGTAGGGAGAGTGTCAGTGTGTTTTGTGCTTCTGCTATAGTGTGCTTAAAAAAAAACATTTATTCTAGGGACAGAAAACTCTAGGTAGGGACAGTGTCAGTTTCTTTCACTCTGCAAGTCCTTGTTTCCAGGGACCTGGAAGGACAGTGAGTGAATTGTCCTTTTGCTATATTGTGATTAAAAAAAACATTTATTCTAGGGACAGAAAACTCTAGGTAGGGACAGTGTCAGTTTCTTTCACTCTGCAAGTCCTTGTTTCCAGGGACCTGGAAGGACAGTGAGTGAATTGTCCTTTTGCTATATTGTGATTAAAAAAAACATTTATTCTAGGGACAGAAAACTCTAGGTAGGGACAGTGTCAGTTTCTTTCACTCTGCAAGTCCTTGTTTCCAGGGACCTGGAAGGACAGTGAGTGAATTGTCCTTTTGCTATATTGTGATTAAAAAAAACATTTTTTTCTAGGGACAGAAAACTGTAGGTAGGGAGAGTATTTTTTTTCTTTCACTCTGCAAGTCCTTGTTTCCAGGGACCTGTAAGGACAGTGAGTTAATTGTCCTTGTGCTATATTGTGCTGAAAAAAACATTTATTCCAGGGACAGAAAACTCTAGGTAGGGACAGTGTCAGTTTCTTTCACTCTGCAAGTCCTTGTTTCCAGGGACCTGGAAGGACAGTGAGTGAATTGTCCTTTTGCTATATTGTGATTAAAAAAAACATTTTTTTCTAGGGACAGAAAACTGTAGGTAGGGAGAGTGTTTTTTTTCTTTCACTCTGCAAGTCCTTGTTTCCAGGGACCTGTAAGGACAGTGAGTTAATTTTCCTTGTGCTATATTGTGATTAAAAAAAACATTTATTCTAGGGACAGAAAACTCTAGGTAGGGACAGTGTCAGTTTCTTTCACTCTGCAAGTCCTTGTTTCCAGGGACCTGGAAGGACAGTGAGTGAATTGTCCTTTTGCTATATTGTGATTTAAAAAAACATTTATTCTAGGGACAGAAAACTCTAGGTAGGGACAGTGTCAGTTTCTTTCACTCTGCAAGTCCTTGTTTCCAGGGACCTGGAAGGACAGTGAGTGAATTGTCCTTTTGCTATATTGTGATTAAAAAAAACATTTTTTTCTAGGGACAGAAAACTGTAGGTAGGGAGAGTATTTTTTTTCTTTCACTCTGCAAGTCCTTGTTTCCAGGGACCTGTAAGGACAGTGAGTTAATTGTCCTTGTGCTATATTGTGCTGAAAAAAACATTTATTCCAGGGACAGAAAACTCTAGGTAGGGACAGTGTCAGTTTCTTTCACTCTGCAAGTCCTTGTTTCCAGGGACCTGGAAGGACAGTGAGTGAATTGTCCTTTTGCTATATTGTGATTAAAAAAAACATTTTTTTCTAGGGACAGAAAACTGTAGGTAGGGAGAGTATTTTTTTTCTTTCACTCTGCAAGTCCTTGTTTCCAGGGACCTGTAAGGACAGTGAGTTAATTTTCCTTGTGCTATATTGTGATTAAAAAAAACATTTATTCTAGGGACAGAAAACTCTAGGTAGGGACAGTGTCAGTTTCTTTCACTCTGCAAGTCCTTGTTTCCAGGGACCTGGAAGGACAGTGAGTGAATTGTCCTTTTGCTATATTGTGATTAAAAAAAACATTTTTTTCTAGGGACAGAAAACTGTAGGTAGGGAGAGTATTTTTTTTCTTTCACTCTGCAAGTCCTTGTTTCCAGGGACCTGTAAGGACAGTGAGTTAATTGTCCTTTTGCTATATTGTGCTGAAAAAAACATTTATTCCAGGGACAGAAAACTCTAGGTAGGGACAGTGTCAGTTTCTTTCACTCTGCAAGTCCTTGTTTCCAGGGACCTGGAAGGACAGTGAGTGAATTGTCCTTTTGCTATATTGTGATAAAAAAAAACATTTTTTTCTAGGGACAGAAAACTGTAGGTAGGGAGAGTGTTTTTTTTCTTTCACTCTGCAAGTCCTTGTTTCCAGGGACCTGTAAGGACAGTGAGTTAATTTTCCTTGTGCTATATTGTGATTAAAAAAAACATTTATTCTAGGGACAGAAAACTCTAGGTAGGGACAGTGTCAGTTTCTTTCACTCTGCAAGTCCTTGTTTCCAGGGACCTGGAAGGACAGTGAGTGAATTGTCCTTTTGCTATATTGTGATTAAAAAAAACATTTTTTTCTAGGGACAGAAAACTGTAGGTAGGGAGAGTGTTTTTTTTCTTTCACTCTGCAAGTCCTTGTTTCCAGGGACCTGTAAGGACAGTGAGTTAATTTTCCTTGTGCTATATTGTGATTAAAAAAAACATTTATTCTAGGGACAGAAAACTCTAGGTAGGGACAGTGTCAGTTTCTTTCACTCTGCAAGTCCTTGTTTCCAGGGACCTGGAAGGACAGTGAGTGAATTGTCCTTTTGCTATATTGTGATTAAAAAAAACATTTATTCTAGGGACAGAAAACTCTAGGTAGGGACAGTGTCAGTTTCTTTCACTCTGCAAGTCCTTGTTTCCAGGGACCTGGAAGGACAGTGAGTGAATTGTCCTTTTGCTATATTGTGATTAAAAAAAACATTTTTTTCTAGGGACAGAAAACTGTAGGTAGGGAGAGTATTTTTTTTCTTTCACTCTGCAAGTCCTTGTTTCCAGGGACCTGTAAGGACAGTGAGTTAATTGTCCTTGTGCTATATTGTGCTGAAAAAAACATTTATTCCAGGGACAGAAAACTCTAGGTAGGGACAGTGTCAGTTTCTTTCACTCTGCAAGTCCTTGTTTCCAGGGACCTGGAAGGACAGTGAGTGAATTGTCCTTTTGCTATATTGTGATAAAAAAAAACATTTTTTTCTAGGGACAGAAAACTGTAGGTAGGGAGAGTGTTTTTTTTCTTTCACTCTGCAAGTCCTTGTTTCCAGGGACCTGTAAGGACAGTGAGTTAATTTTCCTTGTGCTATATTGTGATTAAAAAAAACATTTATTCTAGGGACAGAAAACTCTAGGTAGGGACAGTGTCAGTTTCTTTCACTCTGCAAGTCCTTGTTTCCAGGGACCTGGAAGGACAGTGAGTGAATTGTCCTTTTGCTATATTGTGATTAAAAAAAACATTTTTTTCTAGGGACAGAAAACTGTAGGTAGGGAGAGTGTTTTTTTTCTTTCACTCTGCAAGTCCTTGTTTCCAGGGACCTGTAAGGACAGTGAGTTAATTTTCCTTGTGCTATATTGTGATTAAAAAAAACATTTATTCTAGGGACAGAAAACTCTAGGTAGGGACAGTGTCAGTTTCTTTCACTCTGCAAGTCCTTGTTTCCAGGGACCTGGAAGGACAGTGAGTGAATTGTCCTTTTGCTATATTGTGATTAAAAAAAACATTTATTCTAGGGACAGAAAACTCTAGGTAGGGACAGTGTCAGTTTCTTTCACTCTGCAAGTCCTTGTTTCCAGGGACCTGGAAGGACAGTGAGTGAATTGTCCTTTTGCTATATTGTGATTAAAAAAAACATTTTTTTCTAGGGACAGAAAACTGTAGGTAGGGAGAGTATTTTTTTTCTTTCACTCTGCAAGTCCTTGTTTCCAGGGACCTGTAAGGACAGTGAGTTAATTGTCCTTGTGCTATATTGTGCTGAAAAAAACATTTATTCCAGGGACAGAAAACTCTAGGTAGGGACAGTGTCAGTTTCTTTCACTCTGCAAGTCCTTGTTTCCAGGGACCTGGAAGGACAGTGAGTGAATTGTCCTTTTGCTATATTGTGATTAAAAAAAACATTTTTTTCTAGGGACAGAAAACTGTAGGTAGGGAGAGTGTTTTTTTTCTTTCACTCTGCAAGTCCTTGTTTCCAGGGACCTGTAAGGACAGTGAGTTAATTTTCCTTGTGCTATATTGTGATTAAAAAAAACATTTTTTCTAGGGACAGAAAACTGTAGGTAGGGAGAGTGTTTTTTTTCTTTCACTCTGCAAGTCCTTGTTTCCAGGGACAGAGAAGGACACCTGAAGGTAGCCCTTATTGCTTTTTTCCCATCTCCCTGCAGGCCATCTATTAGAATGTCTGGAAGGCAAACAAGGAGAGGCAGACAGTCAGGAGGCAATAAAAGAGGGCAAGCAGGCTCTGTGTCTGGGGGCAACAGTGCTGGTCGTGGACGCGGTGCATTGTCATCAGCACATGGCCATGGGACACGCTTGTCCTTCTTTTCGGCAGCTGGACATGTTGAGCCACATCATGCCGAAGACTTGGTAGAGTGGATGACCAAGCCCTCCTCCTCCTCCTCATCCTCTCTCACCCAGGCTCAGGGTACTGGAAAAGCAGCTGCCAAAGCGTCGTCTTCCCTGGTATCAATGTCAGACAAATCATCAGTCACTCCTTCCCTAGACCCACCATGTCCTCCTCCTGAGGAGTCCCCCGAACTGTTTCAGCACAGTGTTGGGTACATGCTCCAGGAGGATGCCCAGCGTTTCGAAGGGTCTGATGATGAAACCCAGCTAGAGGAAGGCAGTAGCGTGAGAGCAGACAGAGGGGATGCTCAAGAAGGACACCAATCTGGCAGTCATGTTCCAGCAGCTGCAGCATACTGCCAGATTGGCTCCAGTGATGAGGAGGGAGGGGATGATGAGGTCAATGACTCCACGTGGGTGCCTAATAGGAGAGAGGAGGAGGAGGAGGATGAGGAGGAGGCACATCTCCAACGAGGCAGGATGCCCTTTGGTGGCCAGCGTAAGGGCAGTACACCGACGGAATCACACCGCAGAGCTCCGCCTGTGCAGGGCGCTGCCTCTGCCCGTCATTCAAAAAGTTCTTTGGTGTGGGCCTTTTTTGAGGCTAGTGCATCAGATCGCACAGCTGCTGTTTGCAACATATGTCTCAAGCGTATATCGCGTGGCCAAAACATCAGCCGCTTGGGTACCACATGCCTGACCAGACATATGTTGACCTGCCATGCAGCTCGTTGGCAAGCCTACCTCAAAGACCCACACCAAAGAACAAAGCGGACCTCTCCTTGCACCGCATCAGCTGGGATCTCCAACCCCACTATAACTTCAGTCCTCTCTGAAACATGCACTGAGAGGAATGAAGGTGTAGAATTAGGTGTGTCACAGCCAAGTACTTGCGCCCACTCTGCTAGCAGTACACCGACGTCCGATTCTAGCAGGCAAATTTCCCTGCCCCAGCTGCTGGACCGTCGAAAGAAGTTCACTCCCAGCCATCCACATGCCCAGCGGTTGAATGCTAGCTTGGCTAAATTGCTAGCGCTTCAACTGCTGCCTTTTCAGTTGGTAGACTCGGCCCCCTTCCGTGAGTTTGTGCAATGTGCGGTTCCTCAGTGGCAGGTTCCCAAACGCCACTTTTTCTCACGGAAGGCTATTCCGGCTCTCTACCGGCATGTGGAAGGCAATGTCTTGGCCTCGCTGGACAGGGCGGTCAGCGGTAAGGTGCATATTACCGCTGACTCATGGTCCAGCAGGCATGGACAGGGACGTTACCTTTCTTTCACGGCCCATTGGGTCACTCTTTTGGCAGCTGGGAAGGATTCAGGACAAGGTGCAGTAGTGTTGGAGGTTGTCCCACCGCCACGCCTCCAAAATGCTACTACTGGTTGTGACACACCTCTCTCCTCCACCCCCTCCTCTTCTTCTTCCTCCATGGCCTCTTCCTGTGGTTTGTCCTATGAACCAGCGGTGCTCCGTAGCCGTTCACGGGGCTACGCAAGTACGCAGGCAAAAAGATGCCATGCCGTGCTTGCGCTGGTGTGTTTGGGGGACAGAAGCCACACTGGGGCAGAGGTCCTGTCTGCTCTGCAGGGCCAGGCCGAGAGGTGGTTGACGCCACGCCAGCTTAAGCCAGGAATGGTGGTTTGCGACAATGGCACCAACCTCCTCTCCGCCCTCCGACAGGGACAACTGACCCATGTGCCCTGTGTGGCTCACGTCCTTAACCTGGTGGTGCAGCGGTTCTTGGGCAGGTACCCGGGCTTACAGGATGTCCTGAGGCAGGCCAGGAAAGTCTGTGTGCATTTCCGCAGATCTTATAATGCCAGTGCTCGCCTGGCTGAGCTGCAAAAGGAGTTGAACCTGCCCAAGAACCGCCTTATATGTGACATGCCCACCAGGTGGAACTCAACGTTGGCCATGCTGCAGCGGCTGCACACGCAGCAGAGGGCCATCAATGAGTACCTGTGCGACTACGGCACCAGGACAGGGTCAGGGGAGCTTGGTTTTTTTTCTCCACGCCAGTGGGGCATGATCAGGGATGCATGCACTGTCCTGGCACCATTTGAGGAGGCCACGAGGATGGTGAGCAGTGACAGTGCATGCATCAGTGACACTGTACCTCTTGTCCACCTGTTGGAGCACACGCTGCGTGGAATAATGGACAGGGCACTTGAGGCAGAACAGAGGCAGGAAGAGGAGGACTTCCTTGCCTCTCAAGGCCCCCTTTACCCAGACAGTGTTCCTTCTGTCCCACCCATCGCACAGGAAGAGGAGGAGGAGGAGGAGGAGGAGGAGGATTGTGTCAGCATGGAGGTGGAGGCTGGCACTCAGCATCATCAGCAGCAGTCTTTTAGGGATGATTTACAGTCCCAAGAAACCAGTGGACTTGTACGTGGCTGGGAGGAGGTGGCTGCGGATCATGTCGTCCTTAGTGACCCAGAGGACTCCGGAGCGAATGCCTCAGCAAACCTACGCTGCATGGCCTCCCTGATCCTGCAAAGTCTGCGGAAGGATCCTCGTATTCTTCGGATCAAGGAGAGGGACCATTACTGGCTGGCCACTCTCCTTGATCCACGGTACAAGGGTAAGGTTGCGGACCTTATGTTACCGTCGCAGAGGGAGCAGAGGATGAGACAACTCCGGGAGGCCTTGCAGAAAGGTCTGTGCAACGCGTTCCCAGAGACTGGGAGGTTGCAAACTCCTGGTCCTGGACAACGAGTTGCTGAGGCTTCGGCCAGTCAAAGAAGGAGCGGTGGGGAAGGTGGCCGTCTGACCGATGCGTTCAGACAATTCTTTAGTCCGCAGCCCCAAAGTATGATTGGTTCCAGCAACCATCGCCAGCGTCTGATAAACATGGTGCAGGAATATCTAGGGGCAAGGTCAGACTTGGACACCTTCCCCACCGAAAATCCTCTGGCTTACTGGGTCTTGAGGATGGATCACTGGCCAGAGCTTGCACAGTATGCAATTGAGCTACTGGCCTGTCCTGCATCCAGCGTTCTTTCGGAACGCACATTCAGTGCTGCTGGAGGATTTGTCACGGATCACAGGGTGCGCCTGTCCACCGACTCGGTTGATCGACTGACTTTCATCAAGATGAACCAGTCTTGGATCACCACCAGCTACCACACACCTGATGCTGATATAACAGACTAATTGATTTTAAAATGTCACATCCCTTCAAGACTGATGCTGATGCTGAGTGCCTGTGCTGTTATGTTGACTGCCTATCCTCCTCCTCCGAGTCCTCAATGATACGATTGATGATGATAGCTTGGAAGATCATTTTTGTTTATGGGTGCCGCCACCAGTGCCTAACGCCCAATTTTTCAGCCCCTGTTTAACAGGGGCGTGTAATTACAATTTTTGAAGCAATACTTTGCAACAGGGCTCATTGCTGTGCTCCAAGTACAGTATCTGTGAGGAGTTGCAGTGTTGTGCCACCAGTGCCTAAGGCCCAATTTTTCAGCCCCTGTTTAACAGGGGCGTGTCATTACAATTTTTGAAGCAATACTTTGCAACAGGGCTCATTGCTGTGCTCCAAGTACAGTATCTGTGAGGGGTTGCAGTGTTGTGCCACCAGTGCCTAAGGCCCAATTTTTCAGCCCCTGTTCAACAGGGGCATGTAATTACAATTCTTGATCTAATAATTCACAGCAGGGCCCATTGCTGCACCCACCAAGAGTAACTGTCAGGGCTTACAGTGTTGTGGCACCAGCACCACCATCAAAGGCCCAATTTTTACTACCACTGTTCAACAATTATATGTAATTAAAATTCCTGATATAATAGTTGACAGCAGGGCGTTCCAGCACCAACCAAGAGTAACTGTGAGTGCTTACAGTGTTGTGCCAACACCAACAACTAAGGGGCCTATTTCTGCAGAGTATATACGGCAGGTCCCTACTTTCAAACATCCAACTTACAAACGACTCCTACTTGCAAACGCAAGAAGACAACAGGAAGTGAGAGGAAATCTACCACTAGGAAGGAAAATTCTCTCCTGTAAGAATAAATATGGGAGAAAGGTGTCTCCTCTGTACTGATGCTTTATCAGCAATCCTTGTTTCAAGAAAAACACCACATTTCAAAAACAGTTGTCATTGGGACGGAAAGTGAGGTGAAATGTTCTGAACAGGGGCACAGACAGCAAAACAAATGTTACAGGGGTGATAACCCTTACCTATGTTTTCCAAAAAGTTTAAAAATAGATTTTTGGGCTGGAGCTACACTTCAACAATGTACCTGTTCAAAATTACAAACAGATTCTACATAAGAACAAACCTACAGTCCCTGTCTTGTATGCACCGCCTGTATACGGCTGTTCAGAGTATATAGGGCCTTTTTTATTTTATGTGCGGGGTTCCCCTTAATATCCATACAAGACCCAAAGGGGCTGGTAATGGGCTGGGGTAGGGGGGGGGGGGTCATGGGGTAGCTATGCCATTTTTCTTAAAGAATTTCATCCATATTACCGGGACCAGACATTACATTAAAGCCGCAAGCAGTTTTAAATGGCTTTTTTTTCCTTTAGAAGTGTCATTTTGTGCAGGGACAGTTCTAAACACGGGAAACACGTGGCACTTCACAGGCATACTTTAGACACCCCCCAGGTACGATATTTAAAGGAATATTTGACTTTTTTTTTTTCACTTTATGCATCATTAAAATGACTGCTCCCGAAAAACGACCGTTTTTAAAACTTATTTTTGCATTGATACATGTCCCCTGGTGCAGAACCCGGGTTCCCAAACCCTTTTTAGGACAATAACATGCATAATAGTTGTTATAATTAGCACTTTAGAATTCGAACGTTCGCATCCATTGTATTTAATAGGGTTCTAATGTTCGTTCGAACTTCCGGTCCGTTCGCGGGTTCTGGTGCGAACCGAACCCGGGGGTGTTCGGCTCATCACTATCCTGGAGACATCATGTCTGGCACGTCAGACACCATTTACACAAGTCAAAAAACCTGTAAAAAAATGTAAAGCATTGCTTAGTATACAAAAAAAAATCGTGCTAACTTTAGTGTTTTTTTTTTTTATTTTTATGAATGAAACAGTTTCTTTCCAAAAAAACACTTGTACAGTAAAAGATGTGTTAAATCAAAACGTTTAAAACATAAAGTAACACATACTGTACTGTATCAAATACATACAGTACTGTACTCGAATATGCTTTATTACAAATAAGACTATAAAAATGACAGTACAGTACGGCAACAACATGTGTTAAATGTTTAAATTACAGCTCCCCTCCCCCCGCTCTGTGCAGATTGTAACTTTGAGAGCCGCTAAATACACAGGTGAAAAAATATACTGTATACTGTCTGGGAGCAGTTTTGCCAGTTAAAGGCTTTTAATTTTCATGAACATTTTACTGACAGAAATACAGAGAATGTCACTACTCAGCTTCCTCAGAAAATGCTAGTCTACTGGCTGGCGTTGACTTCAATACTGGGAAAGCCTACAGTAACTTACAGTAGAACAACACTGCAAAACTGGATAGTCAGAGTGCAATTGGAAATCCTTATCTGCATAGTTTTCCAGAGTTAGTCATTGGCTCATCATAAAAGCCAGGTAACTAGCATTTTCAAAAAGAAATGACCGCGATGGCTACCTTGGTGCTTTTTTTTTTTTTTAACTACTGCTTTCCTCTAATCCCTAATGGATTCTAGCAAATTTAACAGGCTTATTGAACATAAACACCCATACTTAGAAAAGATCCTGAGAGACGCCTGGAAACAGTGTTGCCAAACTCTTGTTTCAAAATAACTATTTTAAAAAAATATATATATTTCTGTTCTTTTATGTTAAACTAAAAATAAATTAGGAGAATACAAAGTGAAAATCTACTGTATGGCTCTTGGATGAAAAGCAGAAAATAAATAAAAGGCTGGAAATAAAAGGCTAAGAAAACAAGTTGAGGTAGACATTACAATAGTTCCTCTTTTAGAATTCTCATTTTTGCATAGAAATTCACAATTACATTTAGATCAGTAAAAGTATTTTACATTATCATACTTCGGTCCTGATGGGGAACTTTTGAAGGGGCGGGTCTATTGATTTATTACACTGAGGATGAAGTTCTCCATCAGGTCCGCCAGCCAATGACGTAGGCGGGTCTGACATGCGAGGGGGCGGGTTCCCCTGAAATAACCACAGTGAAATAATAGGATTTTTATAACAGCTTACCTGTAAAATCCTTTTCTTGGAGTACATCACGGGACACAGAGCGACATAGTCATTACTAATGGGTTATATAGATACCGTCAGGTGCTGGCACTGGCAACTTCCAAAACCGGAAGTACCCTCCCCTATATAAGCCCCTCCCATCCGGGAGCACCTCAGTTTTGTAGCAAAGCAATAAGTGTCCCTAAAGAGGGGCGGGAGCTCTGTGTCCCGTGATGTACTCCAAGAAAAGGATTTTACAGGTAAGCTGTTATAAAAATCCTATTTTCTTTCTCGTACATCACGGGACACAGAGCGACATAGTCATTACTAATGGGATGTCCTAAAGCAATGCCAAATGAGGGGGGGGGATACACCATATATAAGCTGAGCGCTATCAGACATAAGGATCTTTTGCGGCCTGCAACACACTGCGCCCAAAGGCGACATCCTCCTGACTTCTAACGTCCACCTGGTAGAACCTAGTAAACGTGTGAACTGAAGACCATGTTGCGGCCTTACAGATTTGAGCCAGGGAGGCCTGGTGATGCACTGCCCATGAAGTTCCAACTGCTCTCGTGGAGTGCGCTCTAACTTTGAACGGAGGCGGTCTCCTTCTCAAGCCATAAGCTTGCATAATGACCTGTCGAATCCACTTGGCTAAAGTAGATTTTGACGCTGCCTGACCCTTTCTGGGGCCTTCCGGCAGAATAAACAAAGTATCCGTTCTGCGAATCTGAGCAGTGGCCTTTAGATAAGCTTTAACTGCTCTTACTACATCCAAAGAATGCAATAACTTTTCCTCTACCAAAGTAGGTTTGGGGAAAAAAGAAGGAAGAACCACATCTTGGTTCAAATGAAACCTCGATACCACCTTAGGAAGAAAGGCTGGATGAGGACGTAACACTACTCTGTCCTTATGGATAACCAGATATGGCTCCTTACAGGACATAGCTGCTAATTCCGATACTCTTTTAGCCGAACAATTGGCTACTAGAAAAATCAATTTCCTGGTGAGAAGCACCAAGGAAATATACCGTAATGGTTCAAATGGTTGTTTCTGTAGAACCGACAGAACCAAGTTTAGATCCCATGGACATATGGGAATATTAACCGGAGGACTAATACGCATCACTCCTTGTATAAAGGCTTTGACTAGTGAATGCGAAGCCAAGGGCCTTTGAAAAAATATTGACAAGGCCGAAATCTGACCCTTGATAGTACTCAAGGCAAGCTTCCTATCTACAGCCCACTGTAGGAAGTCCAGAATCCTACCTATTACGTACTTATGTGGATGCCATTTCCTGGCCTCACACCACGCGATGTACGCCTTCCAGATTCTATAGTAGATCTGCCTGGATACCGGCTTCCTGGCATTGATCATGGTAGATACCACAGCATTAGAGAGCCCTCTCTTTTTTAGAATGTGGGCTTCAATAGCCAGGCCGTCAAACCTAGGGCTGGTAAGGAAGGGTGGTATATCGGTCCTTGCGAAAGCAGGTCCGGACGACGTGGGAGAGTCCAAGGACTCCCCACTGAAATTTTACAATCTCCGCGTACCACGCTCTTCGGGGCCACGCTGGAGCCACCGGAATCACTGTTTCTTTTCTACCCTGATTCTGCGGAGTAATCGAGGTAACCATTGTGGCGGTGTGAATGCATATATCAGCTTGAACTGATCCCAAGGGAACACTAGGGCATCCGAGCCGCAAGCTAGGGGATCCCTTGTCCGAGAGACAAACCTGTCCCCCCTTTGCGTTGAATCTGGATGCTAGAAGATCTACATCCGATGTTCCCCACCGCTGACATATTGTCCAGAAAACCTCGGGGTGAAGGGACCCTTCCTCTGGGCCTAATTGCTGGCGACTTAGAAAGTCCGCCTTCCAATTCTCCACTCCTGGAATGAATACCGCAGATATGGCTGGGACATATTTTTCTGCCCATTTCAGGATGTAATTTACTTCCCTCTGGGCTGCACGACTCCTGGTGCCCCCCTGATGATTGATATATGCCACTGCTGTGGCATTGTCTGATTGAATTCTGACAGGGGACCCTTGGAGTTTGGATGTCCATGCTACTAGGGCATACCGGGCTGCTCGTATCTCTAAGAGATTGATGGGCAGGGCCTTTTCTGCATCCGACCATCTGCCCTGGAGAGACTATTGCTCCAGTACTGCTCCCCAGCCTATAAGGCTGGCATCTGTAGTGACCACCTTCCAAGAAATCGGACTGAAGGATTTCCTTTTTTCCAGATTCTGGGGAACCAACCACCAACGGAGGCTCTTGCGAACGGAAGGGGACAAGGACATTGTAAGTCTAGGGCCTGAACTTTTTTGTTCCAGGCTGACAGTATGGCCCCTTGCAAATTCCTTGAATGGAATTGACCGTAGGGTACTGCTTCGAATGATGCCACCATTTTTCCCAGCAGCCTCATATACAGGCGTATGGACGGCTGTCTTTTTTGTACCCACTAAGTGGATCAAATCTTTCAAAGACAACACCTTTCCTCGAGGCAAGAATATTTTTCTCTGGCCTGAATCCAACCTTAGCCCCAAGTATTCCAGACTTTTGATTGGTTTTTAGGGCTGACTTGTCTCGGTTGATAATCCAACCGTGAGATTCCAGATACTTGATTGTCTTGTGAACGACCACGTCTAGTTTTTTCACTGAGTGGTCTATCAGCAATAAGTCATCCAGATATGCCATTATCATTACACCTTGTGTTCTTAGATTGGCCAATAAAGGGCCAGAATTTTTGTAAACACTCGTGGTGCTGTGGCCAAACCGAAGGGTAAGGCTCTGAACTGAAAATGGCGCCCTTCTACTGCAAAGCGTAGAAATTTTTGGTGGACTGGAAAGATGGGAATGTGCAAATAAGCATCTTTGATGTCGATCGCGGCTAACCAATCCTCCCCTTGTAGAGCAGTGGCCACCGATCGGATCGACTCCATCGGAAAGTCCTGATATACAGGAATTTGTATAGCCCTTTTAGAATTAATATGGGCCTCCCGTCCGCGTTTGCTTCGGGACTGTAAAGAGGTTTGAGTAAAACCCGAACCCTCATTCTTCCAGGGGAACCTCCATAATTACTCCTTGGAGCAATAGTTGTTCTAGTGCCAACAGGAGGGACTCTCTCTTCCGGGGATCCCTTGGCACGTTTGACCTCAAAAATGGGAAGGAGGAGAGTCTTTTAACTCCAAACTGTATCCCAAACCTACTGCGGAGAGCACCTATCTGTCTTGATCGTGTCCCGCCAGGTCTCTAGCGAACAACTGGAGTCCTCCCCCCACCCGACTGAGTGGGGGCTTCAATGAATTTAACTTTGGGGAAGGTTTTGTACCTCCCCTGACCCAGGGTTTCTCATTACCCTGCTACTGTCCCTGTTTTTTACCCCCGGGATTTGACCGAGGAGGCCGTCGGAACTGTTACACAGCCGATGCCCCAGGGACTGGAGAAGCAGGCCTCTCAAAGAGGGACCTCTAACTCTGTTTTTAACCGGCAAGAGCGTATTTTTACCGCTGGAAATTTTCTGGATATATTTGTCCAGGTTTTCCCTGAATAAGCGTTCACCATGAAACGGGACGCTAACCAGCCATTCTTTACAGGGAGCTTCAGCAGACCAGTTTTTGAGCCATAGGAGCCTACGCATATGTACTATAGACAGCGTAAGGCGGGAGGCCTGATGGACTGAATCCTCTATGGCGTCAACCGCAAAGCCTAAGGCTCTAGGTAGATCAGCTAGGGCAAAGCCTGCTGATCTGTCAAGTCCCTCAAGACCTTGCCGCAGGCCGGGGGATGGACGAGCACTGCAACATGGCAGAGGAAGCAGTTTCCTATAAGAGAACTCACCATCTGCCTGGACTTTGCTCTGCTGAGAAGAAGCTAGTCCACATGACAAGAAAACATTCCACAGCGGCCTCTAGTGGACAAACACAGGTACCGCAGTCTAATATATTTTTTTTTTAAATTTCATATCTTTATTAAGCATTTTCCATTTTCCAACAATACATACATTCCCTCCTTCCCTCCCCCCTGTCTCCCATACAAAAAAAAAAAAAAAAATATATTAAATATATATATAAAAACATTTTTTTTTTTTCTTGACCACCATTAAAAATTATTACATTTTTTTAGTAGTTACAGGCATGCACAGAATTTTGCGGGAATACCATTAGGTAACAGACAGAAAGACAAATTAGGCTTGGGGGTCCCCCAATAGAACCAAGTTCCTGGGAGCCCCCACTTACCTGTTCCCCGCCGCAGGACTTTGTTTGGTCCACAAAAGCCCAAACTTCACCTATCACGGCAGGCATTGTAATCAAACCTTCAGGGACCGGGTTCCCAAGGATTCCACTCCCCTGGACCTGTATAGCACCCTGCACAGAAAACATCTTGGTCGTGGGTATGAGCAGAGCTCTGGATCCCAGGGTCCAGCTCTCCTAAGAGAAGCATTACAGGCAAAACCTTGCTCTTCTCTGCAAGGCCCGGGTACCGACCGTTTAGCTATGAAGCTTTTTTGGTCGGATCCGGAATAGCTTACTGAGGCCCAAAAGAACCTGTACGCAAGCTCAGTGAAAAACACATGTTTCTTCTTGGCCAACACTTTAGACACTGGCAAAAAACTGAGGTGCTCCCGGATGGGAGGGGCTTATATAGGGGAGGGTACTTCCGGTTTTGGAAGTTGCCAGTGCCAGCACCTGACGGTATCTATATAACCCATTAGTAATGACTATGTCGCTCTGTGTCCCGTGATGTACGAGAAAGAAAAATGAATAGACCCGCCGCTTCAAAAGTTCCCCATCAGGTCCGCTCAGCCTTACACCAACGTCATTGGCTGAGCGGACCTGATGGGGAACTTTTGAAGGGGTGGGTCTATTAATTCGTTACACTTGTACAGTAAAAAGATGTGTTAAATATAAACGTTTAAAAGAAAAGTAACACATACAGTACTGTACTCGAATATGCTTTATTACAAATAAGACTATAAAAAACAAAGTTAACTGGGGAATCGAACTCTGGACACAGTGCACTAAAGTCAGAGACGCATCCACTGGACCATCAACCAATAGAGCTTATTCATTCAGCGTTTTGCATTTGAAAAAAGATTGGCCATGGCTGGGATCGTAAAGTAAAATAGAAAACTAAGCGCGCACGACATCTAGCGGTGAAAGTGATTTAGGCAGGAAAAAAAAGAATGAATGAGCGACAGAGCTCGGCGCTGGCACCCGCGACGGGGGTCACAGGTGTCAATCTCGCCGCTGACAGCGGCGAGATTGACACAATATCGGCGGCACCTACTGTAGGTTAATGCTGTCTTTCTCACTTGCACCTTCGTCTGCACTGATAGCTTGCTGTAGGACCCTTAGCTTTGCCATAGCTGCGTCATGTTTACACTGTTCATTTAAGGTTTCCATTGTTGCTCTTTGTCGTGCTGACTGCGCTTCCAACTCTGCCCTTTGACGTGCTGACTGCGCTTCCAACTCTGCTCTTTTTTCTGCATATGTCACCTGCACTTTGCTGGCTTCCACTTCAGCGCAGGCATTAATAAGTCGCTCACTGAGTGTTGAGTATCTTGAACTATGGGATCTTGACGAGTTTTTAGAATGTCTGGTGGAAACAGATCTGTGAGATGCAGTGTCCTGTAACAGATTTATTTTTGCTTCTGCCTTTAATCTGGTTTGCTGGATAAAACTGTCTCTTTCAATATTGAGAGCATTGACACGCTTTAATTGCGTCATCGCACTTTCTGTATTCATGTTTTGTAAGACATTAGTGAATTTGCTGCTGGTAAGCTGATAAAGCTCATATGAGGCAGAAAGTTGTTTAATGGCGCCCTCTAGTGTCAGTAGTTCACATTCAACAGACACTGTATTGGCTTCAGCAAGGATTTTCTCCCAGACTAATTCCAAGCTATTTGACAATTCAGTCCTTGAAGCTTCATAATTCTCCATTACTTTCCAAGTGGGTTTAACTGAGCGTTTGGGTAACTCAGTTTCTTCAGGAACTTGTGAGGAGGTAGATGTGAGTTCACATGCAGAAGCTTGGTCACTCATGATAGCAGACTGACTGTGAAAGCAGGCAGGATCTGTGTGCTGAAATATGACACTGTGCAGATTGTCTCAGGCTATAAGGCTGCCATGTGCTGCTCTGTCCCTTCTGTCTTGCTATGAGGGCAGTAAATCTTGTCTGTTTCAGTACTGACATGCAGAAATCTTGTAATTAGGCTGTGAAACTCTGTTTTTCTACTGTTCTGTCTCAACTACAAAGCGATAAAGTTCATCTCCAGGTTTAAGTAGGCCTTACTCAAGCTGGTTTGATATTCATCCCTTGCATCGATACAGGCAGTTTAACTCAATGAATAAACTCACAGTTAGGACGACAGACGATGAATCCTTTCGAATGTTCCGTTTAATGATGGATATTCATAGGTAGAAAAACGTTGCAGTTGTAAGCCACATGTAAGATGTTAGCATGGAAGAAATACAGGAGTAATGACCAGATTTAGGAAGTGGAGGAGATATATAAAGAACTACGGTGAGAGAGAGAGTTCAGCTAGAAAGAAGGGGACAGATCTTAAAGACACAGAGCAAGAATAATCACATAGTGTAACACAACAAGGGTCCAAATGCGATGCAAGTTCAGCCATGCAATCTGTATGGCTGAATTTGCATCACACACATTGCATGTGATTTGCACAGCAGTACAGTGCGAATCACATACGATGTCTGACATCGCTATTGTGTGAACCGAGCCTTAAAGTGTCACCTATGGAAAATATAGGGTATCAAAAATTGCTGTCATTTTGCAGGCATGGACAAATTTAAAGCGTGACATGTTGGGTATCTATTAAACCCTTGGTTCCGGCTGCTGC
This sequence comes from Rana muscosa, assembly GCA_029206835.1. Taxonomy (NCBI): domain Eukaryota; kingdom Metazoa; phylum Chordata; class Amphibia; order Anura; family Ranidae; genus Rana; species Rana muscosa. The sequence goes on along the minus strand of CM055117.1, from coordinate 46,705,114 downwards.
CGGCCCTTTAAGGGGTTTTCTATGCCGGGGTTTATGGACATGTGACCGCTGTGATTGGCTGTCACGGCGGTCACATGATCAGAAAAAGAGTTTTCTGTGAGCCGTCGGTCTGCAGGGTGCACGCTCTCGGCACAGCACGGTTGGCGCTACTGTACACAAGTATGCGGCCGCTCGGCACCAAGGCCGGGCCACTGAGAGGCAGCATATTTGTGTGCGCTCGGTGCCAAGAGGTTAACTTTGCACAACCTCATCTTTTATATTTTCCTTAAAAAACTGGGTAATACAGTGTATTGCATTTTTGTGCCCTAAAATAAACGTATATACATTTTTTCTGGAAATTTTTCGCTTAATAAACTGTTGCGTAAATATAATGTGATATGAAAAATTAGAACTGCTGAATTTTTTTACTCTAGGGTTTCTCCTTTTAGAAAATATATAGCGTTTGGGGGTTTTACCTAATCTTCAGGCCTAAAGTTATTTTTGAAATGTGCAAAAAAAGAAAAGAAAGCAAAAATGGCCATGGCAGCCAAAATGTTAAGCCCACACCCAAAATTCAGTGCGGCATGTTACGTAACTTTCCATTTTCATGGTGCTATCAGTAGATTGTGTGTATATCTTGAATATTTGTCTCTTTTTTTCAAAAGTCTGTGACCATTTTTTTCCACTGAGTGTTAAAAATGAGGGTGTGGTTTTGTGGGTGTGGCTACCAATGAGGGTGTGATTTTGTGGGTGTGGCTACAAATGACAGTGTGATTTTATTGGCATGCTTGAAAGTGGCTATGGTCAGTTTCATTTTAAAAATCTGGTAACCCTACTTTTATATAACTATAACATTCATTTATATTTCAGGTCACATAAGGTTGTGTTTTTAAGGTCAGGGGTCAGACCCAGAGTCCGGTAGCTATTGCAGTAGAGAGGCTCCCACCGACCAGCTGGATTAGTCACCCGCCAGGTCATTCTGGCGGGTGACATGGGCTCACCCGAGGTGTGGTGTTTAAGCACTAGCTAGTGTTCACCAGAGCCCCTGATGGTGGAGATGGGTTTTGCTGTGTACCAGGTCGTGCTCCTCAAGATCGCCCACCAGGAGGTGAGCAAGCCAGGGTCCAGTAGCAGACATAGCAGGTAGGGATCAAGCAGAAGCGTAGTCAAGGAAAAAGCCAAAAGTCAGTAACGAGTGGTAGCGAAGATACAGACGGCAGCAGAAGTGACATGAGCAGGATATTGGCTAGAGAGAGCACAATAATCTGGCAAAGAGAAGGTGCAAAGACATGGCTTAAATAGGAAGTTCATGAAAAGACTAAGGAGTTCACATTTCAGCAAAAACAAGGCATAAGGCAGGATTGTCTGATGGATCAGAGAAGATGCTGCTCAGTATCTCAGGCGGCTCAGAAAGAAGATACATCACCAGACACAGCAGAGATCACAGGTTCATACCCGGGTCTTGACATGTACTGTAAAATGAGCATTCTTTTTGGGATATGAATCCATACAATATGGCAACAGGCGCCTTTGTGCAAAACTACACCGTATTACACCGTATATGCAATTAGCTACATAAAAGGAGTTAAATGCTGCTCACCTAATACTTGTAAAATGGTTGTCTTTATAAAGGTCCCTTCAAGACATGACAATTCACAAGGGTAGTTCCCTTCATCAGATATCTGGGTGTTCTGGATGGTCAGTGATATATTATTGGTAAGCTTCATTCTTGGACTGCAGTCATTATGTACTTTAATCCTTCTTTTGTGTAGGTAATATGAGACGAAACACAGAGAACTATTAATGTGATGGACCTTCCATATAACGGCCACTAACTGGTTTCCAGGATCACCCCCACATTGCAGAACTGTAGAACTCCCTCTTCTCCCCACCACAACAGCACCACCTGAAAATCAGGACATATAATTGTTGTAATCGAGTTATTACTGTATTAATAATCGATGTTCAATAATTCATATTGATGAGGAAAGTTCCAAGAAAATCTGTTTAGTTCTCGTGTAAAAACTAAAAAATTGATTTAATAATAAAATAGCAAAATATTACAAGAACAATATCAAAATGTAGAATATAATAATAGTATCAATAATGTACCGTATATACTTGAGTATAAGCCGACCCGAATATAAGCCGAGGCACCTAATTTTACCACAAAAAAAATGGGAAAACGTATTGACTCGAGTATCAGCCTATGGTGTCCATCTGCATGCCTCACTGTGCCTCACTTTGCCTCACTGTGTCCATGTGCATGCCTCACTGTGCCTCACTGTGTCCATGCCTCACTGTGCCCATGCCTCACTGTATCCTTGACTAGACTGACGTTTAACATGGGAGTCTATAGAAGGGGTGCCCGGATTTGAAAAATCGGTGATCCCCAGGCCGTAGGTCCCCCAGACAAAAGACTTTGCACACTTATAGAGAAGAAATGGGGCTACATGTGTGCCAGGTTTCGGATCGAGGGGACCTACGACCGGCCAGTACCGGGTCCCCAAATTCACAAGAGAAATTACCGTTTAACATAGGAGTCTATGGAAGGGGTACCCGAGTTTTAAAAATTGGTGCTCCCCGGCCGTAGGTTCCACAGACAACAAACTTTGCACACTTGTAGAGGAAGAGTTGGGCTACATGTGTGTCAAGTTTGGGGTCCAGGGGGACCTACGGCCAGCCGGTACCGGGTCCCCAAAGTCCGGGAGATCAGGCGCAAAAAGGTGACTCGAGTATAAGCCAAGGGAGGCATTTTCAGCACAAAAAAATGTGCTGAAAAACTCGGCTTATACTCGAGTATATACGGTAATTGTATTCTTAAAAATAAAGATTGAATAAGATGTGTCTGTGTGAAGTTTCCTTGAGTCTCAGCGTGTCTGCTCGTGTCAGCTTCAAAAACTTTTCTGACTAGCTCTTACTTTACAACTAAAAAAGCTGATTTAACGTTCCGCTGACTCTTATTGTTCCACAGAAAGCCTGCGAATTTCAAACATCTCCTTCACACAGGAGTAGGGGTTGTTCAGTCTAACGTTTCTGAGAAGTAGACATGTGGCCAGAATCATTTAACATATACAATATAAGTTTATTTTAACATCGAAATCATATACTTATATATATATATATATATATATATATAATATTCATTGAAAACCGAATGTTCTTATTTAATATCCTAATCAAGTAATATTGTAATATTTAAGAACTTATAATCTTAACTAAAACAAACTTTGTATCTTTGAAAATAATGTAACCTGGCCAATTCCCTGACGAGATGTTGATGGCTAACCTCTCCTTAATCCCAAAACCACATAAAGATCACTCCCTTCCTCAAAACTTTCGCCCCATATCTGTCCTCAATAATGATATTAAGCTTTTTGGTAAATTACTAGCCAACAGACTAGCTTCTGTTGTCACTTCCTTAGTACACACTGACCAGTCGGGCTTTATCCCAGGACGTCAAATTACGGATAACATCAGACTAGTGTCCAACGTTATACAAGACGCTAATCTTCACTCCCGCCCAATCTGTCTTTTAAGCCTTGATATACACAAGGCTTTCGACAGCGTCAGCTGGTCATACATCAATCACCTCCTTCCTAAACTTGGCCTCTCAGAAAAATTCATACACGGCTTTAATGCCCTTTATCACTCCCCAAAGACTAGAATTAGAATTCCAGGTAGCAACTCCGAATTTTTCCCCATAAATAGAGGTACTAGACAGGGCTGTCCACTTTCCCCCCTCCTGTTTGCCCTGGCAATGGAGCCCCTTGCCATAGCTATCAGACAAAATATTAACATTAAAGGATATCAAAAAAATGTCACTCAATTTAAAATTAGCCTATATGCTGACGACGCTCTATTATTTCTGACCGATCCAATTACCTCCATTCCCAACTTATTAGATGAACTCAACTCCTTCCATGCAATCTCTGGCCTATCTATAAACACCAACAAAAGCTCTGCTCTACCTATTAACTACCCCCCAAACATGCTAAGCACACTCCAAAATAATTTTAACTTCATCTGGCCATCCAACTCAATCAAATATTTGGGAGTCTATATTACCCCCACCCACACATCTCTTTATAAAGCCAATTACATTCCTCTCTTCTCCCACATAAATTCACTACTTAAATCATGGTCCAATCATCATATCTCCTTCTTAGGCAGAATATGTGCGTTCAAAATGTCGATCCTCCCCAAGCTTCTCTACTATTTCAGAGCGCTCCCCATTAATGTCCCCAAATCCAGAATAACATCCCTTCAAAGGGAAATTAATAAATTTATCTGGAACAATAAAAAACCCAGGTGCAGTTATGCGCTTATGCATAACCCACAAAACAAAGGCGGCATGGGCCTCCCAAACCTCTGGCACTATTATTTAGCAGCCAGACTCTCACATATGGCCCAATGGCATTCCCCCACTACACACATTCCATGGTTGATCTTTGAATCTTCTTCCATCTCCCCTTTATCATTAAAAAGCATTTTATGGTCCCCTATAACTCACTACCGCTCTCTTCTTAAGGAAAACATGATTATCGCCCACTCTTTGCAACTATGGAATAAATTCAAAGACTATTACGCCTTGTCCTCAACTACCCCCCCTTTGGCCAACTTCCTGGGAGATCCCAGGTTTACCCCCGCGTTCCCAAACTACAATCTCTTTCACCACTGGATTCAACTTAAATTAACCACTCTTAGATCACTAGTGACCAACCTAAAATTCCCAACCTTCGCATCCCTCCAATCTAGTCACAAACTCCCTGACTCTGAACTCCCCCAATATCTCCAAATCCAAAACTTTTTTGCCACTCACTATTCCCTTTCCATCGACACCCCATGCACCACTTTTGAGCGCATCTGCACTTCCTCTTACAGAGATAAGGGTGTCATTTCACAAATGTACAATTCCTTAAACGATCTACACCAGCCCGAGAAAACAGGCCCTATGATACGTTGGGAAGCTGACTTGAGCTGCTCCCTCCCCATAGAAACCTGGTTAAAGATGATAGACAACCTCCGCAAAAGCAATCGCGCTGCAGCCTTTAGGGAATCCCCCCTTAAACTCTTTGTCAGATGGTATATGACCCCTGCCAAGATCCATTCATTTTATCCCTCAGTCTCCAATACCTGCTTTAGAGGCTGCCCTGATGAAGGGAACTATCTCCACATCTTCTGGAGCTGTAAACTCCTTGAACCCATATGGCAAGCAGTAGTAAACACTTTAGAACCCACACTCAAGAAAAAAATCCACCTCTCACCACAAATCTGCATTCTTTATGCTGAGGTTTCAGATATCCCCTTACCTTGTACTAGACTACTTCATTCACTGATAAGCTCCGTTCAATGGATGATCGCCCTAAACTGGAAAACACACAACCTTCCTTGGTCCCAGGTCTTGGCCAGAATGGAGGCTCTTAGATTATCTGAAAGGATCCACCATACTCTCTTAGATAGCATACACACATACAATGGAAAATGGATGTATTGGTCTACAACTTAACAGAACTTACCGCTATAACATACTATTGAGCGCACTACTATGGGACCCTTTTTTTTTTTTTCCCACGCCACCCCACCTTCACACCCAAATGTTATCTTGTCCTTATGGTTGATACTGATTGCATATGGATATAACCTTTGTTGCCATTCTCATGTACAAACTTTTGTTAACCCAAGCACTACCGTACTTTGTATATCACTTTATACTGAAGTTTGTCATTTTACTGTCTTCCAAATAAAACTTTTGTAAACAAAGAAAATAATGTAACCTTATCCAGTGGCGTAGCGTGGGGGGGCCAGGAGGGGCGGTTGCCCCGGATGCAAAATTTAGAGGGGCGCAGCGGCAGGCGGCAGGTTACCTGCAGCTCTTATCCTGCGCTGTGCAGTCTAGGAGACTGTGAGCTCAGGGGCGTGGCCTGGACCGGCATGTGAGAGGACACAGCTCTCACAGCTCCTGAGCTTGATCCGTTACCGATCCTCCCTCAGCCACATAACCGGTCTTCTGCGACTATATGCTGCAAGCTGCTGACCCCGGGATCACAGGGGAACCTTCGCCAGTCCTCTGCACCAGAGGAATGACCCGGAAAACTCTATCTGACATGGGTCCCGATGTCCGAGATGGCGCCACCGCGTCCACAGTGAAGGGGACCCCACGAGGAGCTGACAGGGGGAAGGAGCTGGGACCCAAAGGACAGAGGCAGCCCAGGAGTCAGGGTAGGGATGCACCTAGAGATATGGTGTATTACACCCAGAAAATGAATGGGCTGATGGGGACAGAGGAGGCTGGACACTCACAGCACATAGAGCATGCTTCACAGGACACGCAGGCTGGGGCAGCCATCTTGGCTGCACACAGTGCGCAAGATGAGAATGATCACTCTGATTCTGGGGCCTCTGAGAATGGTGAACGGGACACTTCTGGGACTGCTCAGCCTACACTGGCAGACATCCTCAGGGCAGTTAACATTGGCAATGCCTCGGTAGCCACCATGAGAGAAGAACTGTCGCTGTTGCGACAAGATATGCAAAAAATGCGGGAACGCACCACTGCAGTGGAAAGTAGGGTGAGTGAAATTGAGGATTGTTTACCCCCTATTGAGAGAGATGCCAAGGCCGCTTATCAACTTGCGAGGGAGGCTATTGACAGAGCAGAAGATTTTGAGAACCGCCTCAGGAGGAATAACATTCGCATTGTGGGGCTCCCTGAAAAGGCGGAGGGTAGGGATCCCACAGCATACGTGGAGGGCTGGTTACTGGACATTTTTGGAAAGAATGCCTTCTCCCCTCTGTTTGCGGTGGAGCGCGCTCACAGGGTGCCATCTCGCCCCACTCAACCTGGGGGGCCCCCCAGGTCAATACTAGCAAGACTGCTACATTACAGGGACAGGGAAACAGTGCTCCGACTCGCACGGGAATGGGCCAACATACAACATAATGGAACCAGAGTGTCCTTTTATCCTGACTTTTCGGCTGAGGTGCAGAAACGCCGGGCAAAGTTTTTTGATATAAAGCGCAGGCTCCGACAGATGCAGCTCCCTTATGCTATGTTGTACCCGGCTAAGTTACGAGTGATAGTCCGTGGCCAGGCGCAGTTTTTTGAGTCTGCTAAGGAGGCAGTTAACTGGCTGGACTGTAACGAACAAGCCTTGAGGCGGCGTGACCAGAATGAAGAGGAGGAATGATGGAGGTGGGCTGACCCGTAAAAGATGCTGGATCTTCGCACAGTTCCTGGGGTGATCTGATCTGGTGGGAAGACTTTGTTCTGATCTTATCCGGATAAACCCTGGCTGAGGGACATTATCTTGCATCATATCAAGACAAGAGCTTCAGACATCGTCAACGTGGATTTACAAATTGAGCACTTGAGAGACCCCCCGAGTGTGTTTCCGGGGGAGCACGGTTGTCCTACCCTGTTGACAGGACATGGTTATAAGTTACTGAAGGGGGTTGCTTGTTGCCTCCCCTGCTTTTCTTTTTTTCTTTTTCCTTTTCACTTTTTTGATGAGCGGCATGGCGGCAATGCTTCTCAGGTGGGCACTATGACTGATCCATATACACTTCTTCATGACCTGATAATTTACTCCAGAGCTGCCAGACTTCTGGGCCTGGTGACATTTTCAATGCTTGTTCCTATGTTTAACTTTGTCAAATGGCAGGGATTCCTATAGTATCGTGGAATGTGAGGGAACTGCATTCCCCCCTCAAGAGAACTATGGTGCGCATGTGCCTTAAAAAGTTTCAGCCTGGGATATTCTGCTTCCAAGAAACACATTTGACGCCTGAGACAGTGGGGTGTATACAGTATAATTGGGTGACTAAAGCTTACCACTCCACTCACACCTCGTATTCTAGAGGGGTCAGTGTTTTGATTCACGGCTCCTTGGACTACCAAGAGATGGACAGTTTAATTGATCCTGAGGGTCGATTTGTGTTTCTACATTGCAGATTGGGTGCCTTAACGTGTGTAATTGCTGGAGTATATGTCCCCCCCCCTTTCACGGCGGTGGTGCTGAGGGCCTTGATATCCTACTTGGATGATAGGCCGGAGGTACCGCTGCTAGTGATCGGGGACTTTAATTGTTGTTTGGACCTCTTGCTGGATAGACACCCGGCCGTAAGAGCCTTTGCCCTCTCCAGGGGTACCCCCTGGCGCGGTTGTTGCAAGAGGTGGGCTGGGTGGATGTTTGGCGACATCGTCACCCGGGGGTAAGACAGTATTCATGTTTTTCCAAAGCTCATGGCAGTCTGTCTAGGATTGACTTGGTGGTGGGAAACGCACACATGCTCCAATATGTAGACGCTATGGAATAGAGGCCCCATAGTGTGTCGGACCCTTCCCCATTTATAGTGCACCTGATGGTTTCTCAACTGGTGGTGCTCCCAAGGGCGCCGTGGAAATTCAACGCCTTCTGGCTGAAACTATTTAAATTCCCTGAAATTATAGAGGAGAACATGTGTGGGTTTTTCATTGCTCAGGACCCTGTGGGTCCCTGTATGCAGCAGTGGGAGGCCTTTAAGGCATTTTTGAGGAGGATTTTGACCATTTGAAATGACTAAAGTAAAAAGAGAATCTTCTGCCTTTGTGGTGGAACTGGAGAATAGAGTGAAGGAACTTGAGCGACGCTTTATCATGGACCCCTCTGACTCGGCACGGGAGGAGTGGCAGGCTGCTAAGTCAGCTTACGAGCGGGTGCTCTCCTCAACTGCCGAGAAAAACGTTTTTTTACCAAACAGGCCTTCTTTGAGGAGGGGGAGAAAACGGGGCGCTTACTGGCTAGAATAGCGAATGCCCAGCAGAGGTCTCCAACTATAGGGGCTATTAAATCCAAGGCTGGGCCGCTGGTCAGGACCCCGGAACTTATCATGCAGGAGTTGGCGGGGTTTTATGAGGAGTTGTACCGCCCCGGAGCAGCCTATGATCAGGCGGATCTGGACCGGTACTTAACTGAGTTGAACTTCCCTAGGCTTAATGCGGGACAGAGGGAGGAGTTAGATGCGCCTCTTACGGTGGAGGAAATGCAGGAGGCAGTAGGCAGGTTCCCTAATTGTAAGGCACCGGGGGAGGATGGGATTCCCATGGAAGTATACAAGCAGCATGCGGAAGTATTGTTACCGCGCTTATTGAGGGTGTTTAACGCTGCCTTGGAGGTGGGAGTCCTTCCACCTTCTATGGCGAAAGCCAATATTGTATTGCTCCTTAAACCAGGTAAGGACCCGGTTGAACCTGGGTCATACAGGCCAATCTCTTTGTTACAATGCGATATTAAAATTCTTGCGAAAGTGCTAGCAATGCGACTTAATAAGGTTATAGCCTCCCTCGTACATGATGATCAGGCAGGATTTATGCCAAATAAATCCACGGCCATTAACCTGCGGCGGTTATTTTTGAATATGCAATCGGACGTCGACAATCCGGGATGCAGGGCCCTGCTGTCCTTGGATGCCACTAAGGCATTTGACAGTATTGATTGGACATACTTGTGGGCGGTACTGGAGCGTTTTGGATTTGGCGAAACGTATATAGCGTGGGTGCGCCTCCTGTACAGCGGACCTGAGGCTGCTATTCGGGCCTTCGGTTTCCTGTCACAGGATTTTGCATTGAGGAGGGGGACGAGGCAAGGATGCCCGCTGTCCCCTCTGCTCTTTGCATTGGCTATTGAACCCCTGGCCATGGAGATAAGGGCTAATGAGCGCATTGTGGGATTTTGCTATGGTCCCCTGCAGGAGAAGATAATGCTATACGCAGATGACACCCTGCTTATGCTGGGAGATACTGATGAGTCCCTGCGGGAGGCCATGGCAGCCATTACAAAATTTGGGGTATACTCGGGCTTACAAATTAACTGGTCAAAATATGCCCTGTTACTGTTGAACGGGGATGCCACACAGATGATAGCTCCATCGTGCCCCATCCCAGTCACTACTTCCTTTAAATACTTGGGGATTCAGATCACTTCTAACCCGAGGGATTTCAGCCGACTAAATATCTCGCCCCTGCTTCAGAGGTTTAGGGAGAGAGTTAGGACGTGGAACGGCCTTCACATGTCGGTGGCGAGCAAGGTAAATTTGGTGAAGATGATTCTTATGCCTCAATTACTCTACTGTCTTCACAATGCCCCGGTTGTGGTCCCTTAAAAAAATTTTGAATGGTTAATTCCATCTTTCGTACTTTAATATGGAAGAATAAACCCCCGAGGATAAAATTAGAACATCTTCAAAGGCCTAAGGATGATGGCGGGCTGGCACTGCCCAACCCGTGGTTGTACTACCTGGCTGCCCAGTTACAGCAGCTGGTGGGGTGCTTTGGGACTGAGCCGGCTGGCTCTTTCCGGGCACTCATGCTCCGCACAATAGATGCAGGTCCCATTCCTCTGGCACTGGAGGCCCTGGCATTTGCCAGGCCGAATAAGAAGTATCCTACATACAATCTTATACAAAAAGTGTGGAATAAGTGCAAGTATATACAACAGGCTGAGGGGTATACTGAATATAGCCCTCTTTGGCATAACGAGACTTATACGGAACTGGCTAAGTTGCAGGGAGGGGCTAGATGGATAGCACACGGGATTACCCATGTTAGGCACGTTTTTAAGAACGGTATTCTTAGGACATTTGCGGATCTGCAGGCGGAGTTTGGCCTGCCGTCCTCAATGTTCTTCCAATATCTGCAACTTCAACATGCGGTTAGAGCACAGAGTAGATCTTCAGAGTGGCACTTGTCTCCAACTCCTGTATTCGGCCTCATCAGAGATGCTGTGACCTCGAAGGGATTTATTTCCCAAAGCTACAATATCCTTTTACAATACTTCCTGGGGCAGCATCCCCTGAAGGTGAGGGAGAGGTGGGAGAGAGATGTGGGTCAAATGAACGGGGAGGAGTGGGAGGAGATATTTCAAGGGGTAGGTGTGTGCTCTCTAAATGTGGCCCAGCGGCTCACGCAACTGTATATTATTCTGAGGGTGTACTACACGCCGCATAGACTACAGCTGATGGGGTTGCAGACAGATGGTACCTGTACCAGATGTAGGAGGGACCATGGGGATCTTATTCACCTCCTATGGCGTTGCCCCAAACTGCATTTATATTGGAATGAGGTGGTGACTGTGGTCAATTCTATGTTCAAGATATCTTTACCAGTAGATCCCAAGGTTTGCCTCTTGGGAGTGGTGGAAGAACATGTGATAGAAGTGCACCCCAGGGAGGCAGTTCTGAGGGTGATGTTCCAAGCCAGGAGGCTGATTATGTTGTATTGGAAATCTGAGGCGCCCCCAACTTCGAGGGAATGGATATGTAAGATAGGGGATATGTTACGTATGGAAAAGCTCATCTACCAGCACAGGGGGAGCATGCAGAAATATGAAAATTCTTGGGCGCCGTGGCTGGATACACCGGGGCTTGCCCCGGTGGACCTGGTCGCGGACAGATTACTGGGCTAGTCATGGGGGGGGGGGAACACTCTGCTTGTGAATGCTATATTGTAGGACGAGAAGTATTATGAGGTTGCTACTTTAACCCTGTTTTGTATCAATCGGTCATGTGCATGGAAGTGCTGATTATTGTTTTTGATGTATATGACTGTGTACCACCTTTGAATCAATAAACACATTTTTGTTGGTAAAAAAAAAAAAGGAGACTGTGAGCTCTTCTGCTTCGCTATGAGAAAGAAGTTGTGGTGCAGTCCCGGCTTAGGCTCCAGCGGTGACACTGACACAGCAGTGAGTAAATGTACACCGAAGACCATCCATGATGATCCCAGGGATTGTGACCGTGCAGAGACTAGGGGGAAGGAGGAGGGCAGGTCAGTATAAGAATCAGGTAGGTCAGTGTAGTGGTCAGTATAGGAATCAGGTAGGTCAGTGTAGTGGTCAGTATAGCAATCATGTAGGTCAGTTTAGTGGTCAGTGTAGGAATCAGGTAGGTTAGTATAGTGATCAGGTAGGTCAGTGTAGGAATCAGGTTGGTCAGTACTACTGTACTAGTGGAAGGGACTCAGAGTGCTAAAAATCTGCGGGTTAGGGGGCGCAAATCTCTTGCCCTGCCCCGGGTGCTGACAACCCATGCTACGCCACTGACCTTATCTATTTCATTTACCATGGGGGAAGGTGAGAATAACTCAAGTTTCCTAATTACTAACACATGTTTGAGCTCTTTAGAAAAGCATATAAAGCTTAGCTTATAACAAAATGTATACTTTCACAAGTATAAAAGTCTATATAATTTCACTTTTTCCATATTTAGAAGACATAACGATATATATATATATATATATATATATATATATATATATATATATATTAATCAATTATTCTCAGAGACCCAATCCAGTCATTCATTTGTTAATATTTGTTAATTGATGATGATTGGATATTAGAAAACTTTCTAACAATAATTTCTTCCAATGTAGATATTGGGATTACATTTATTAAGTACCTCCATCAAGGTCTATAGATCGGTATCAACCGATGCCATACTCATCACAACAATGGTGGACTCCAAATAAAATTCATTATTTGTCTATCTGGCAGAATTCTCTCCATTTTTAAAGCCCAACATTTGGTTCTGTGCACCCTCCACACAGTGCACCTTGCTTCATATACACCCCAGGGTGTATTTTTTTTTTAATTTTTTTTTTACTATTTACTTTTTTCTGAACTATTCAGGTTGGTTTTAGGCCCCTTTCACACTGGGGCGTTTTTCATGCGGTTTAGCGCTAATATTAGCGCTATTATACCGCATGAAAAATTCGTGCCTGTAGCCTTCAATGTGAAAGCCCGAAGGCTTTCACACTGAAGCGGTGCGCTAGCAGGACCGCTCCAAAAGTCCTGCTAGCCGCTTCTTTACAGCGGTGAAGGAGCAGTGTGTTCACCGCTCCTTTACCGCGGCTGCCCATTGAAATCAATGGGACAGCGCGGAAATACCGCCTGCAAACCGCGGCAATAGCCGCAGTTTGCGGGCGGTATTAACCCTTTTTCAGCCGCTAGCGGGGGTTAAATTCACCCCCCTAGCGGCCGCATACCGCGGTAAGAACGACGGTATAGCAGCGCTGAAAATCGCGCTGCTATACCGCCACCGCACCTGCCCGCCCCAGTGTGAAAGGGGCCTTAATGACACACTGCCTATTCTCCAACCCCGGGTGGTCCCCAATGATACAAAAAGTGACACTGATGTGAAGATGTCAGCACTGTTCTGTGCATCATTCCACTGTGTGTGCCGGGGTGGGTCCAGGATGCCTTGCATTCCCAGCATATCCTTAATCTTCCAGTTTGATTGACTTTGAGCAGGATAGCGCCAAAGAGGTGTATACTTTATTGCAGCCAGAGCTGTTTTTAATTTTCGCTCGTGCTCAGGGACCTTTAAACAAAAATAGTCTAAATCTAACACATCCACCTATCCAAGTTCAACCATGAACTTTCTCTAAGATTTCGTTTTTTTTTTTGCAGTTACTGCGGACCTTCACTCAAAAAGTGAAGTCCTACTTGTTCTCTCTGTCCCCCCTGCCTGTAACTTGGGGAGGGGGGTGAGTACTATTTTTATATCGGACCCTTGTCCCACCACCTTCCTTCCCACAGCCTCCTGGGACACAACAAATGTCCCAGGAGGCTTCAGGATCATTCACAAAGTGCTGCAGGAACCACAGCTAGTTCCCATATCCAAGGTAGCAATGCCAACAACCTGTAGCGGTAAGAACCAGCTTTCGGAAGACAGTGTTGGACCCCAGGCTCTGGCAACTACCTGATTTTTAAAAGTCAGCAGCTACAGTATTTGGAGGAGTAGTAAAGGAGAGGTATAGCCAAAGCTTTTTTTGCCTGTACTTCTCCTATGGATCACAGGAGTGCAGTTTGTTCTGCACAACTGTGACCCATTTTCAGCCAACAGCAGGCTAAAGCCTGCTGTTGGCTGATGTCATAAAATCGGTCCAGGCTCTGAAAAGATCCCAACCATAGGGTCGGGTTTCGCCCAGATGCCTAGACCGACAGCCAGATAAGCCTCTCAGCGAACCGCTGGGAGACTGTCAGCCGCACCAGCCCCTTCCACAGCCCAGCGCTCCAGTGAGGGGCAGAGCAGAGAGCTCTCTGTTCACTAAAGTCCAAGAGAGGAGCAATCAGCAGTGTTTGATCGCTCAGTTTTCCGTCTTAGAGTCGGCAGGGGACAAATGCAGCATTATGCTGTGTATATATACACTGCTCAAAAAAATTAAAGGAACACTTTGAAATCACATTAGATCTCAACGGGGCAAAATCTCATGCTGAATATCTATACTGATATGGATGGGGTAATGTGTTAGGAATGAAAGGATGGCACATCATTTGATGGAAATGGAAATTATCCACCTACAGGGGGCTAAATTCAAAGACACCCCAAAAATAAAAGTGAATTATGCAGCAAGCTAGACCATTTTTCTGAAATTTCATTGCAACAACTCAAAATGGTCCTCAGTAGTTTGTATGGCCCCCAAGTGCTTGTATGCATGCCTGACAACATCAGGGCATGCTCCTGATGAGACGACGGATGGTGTCTTGGGGTATTTCCTCCCAGATCTGGACAGGATCATCACTGAGCTCCTGAACAGACTGAGGTGCAACCTGGCGACACCGGATGGACCGAAACATAATGTCCCAGAGGTGTTTTTTTGGATTTAGGTCAGGTGAGCGTGGGGGCCATTCAATGGTATCATTTTCTTCATCCTCCAGGAACTGGCTACATGCTCATACCACATGAGGCCGGCTATTGTCGTGCACCAGGAGGAACCCAGGACCCGCTGCACCAGCGTAGGGTCTGACAATGGGTCCAAGGATTTCATCCCGATACCTAATGGCAGTCAGGGTGCCATTGTGTAGCCTGTAGAGGTCTGTGCGTCCCCCCATGGATATGCCCCCCCAGACCATCACTGACCCACCACCAAACCGGTCATGCTGAACGATGTTACAGGCAGCATAACATTCTCCGCGGCTTCTCCAGACCCTTTCACGTCTGTCACATGTGCTCAGGGTGAACCTGCTCTCATCTATGAAAAGCATGGGGCACCAGTGGCGAACCTGCCAATTCTGGTGTTCAATGGAAAATCAAGCTCCACAGTGTCCCGCGGTAAGCACAGAGCACACTAGAGGACGTCAGGCCCTCAGGCCAACCCCATGAAGTCTGTTTCTGATTGTTGGGTCAGAGACATTCACACCAGTGGCCTGCTGGAGGTCATTTTGTAGGGCTCTGGCAGTGCTCATCCTGTTCCTCCTTGCACAAAGGAGCAGATACCGGTCCTGCTGATGGGTTAAGGACCTTCTACGGCGCTGTCCAGCTCTCCAAGAGTAACTGCCTGTCTCCTGGAATCTCCTCCATGCTCTTGAGACTGTGCTGGGAGACACGGCAAACCTTCTGGCAATGACACGTATTGATGTGCCATGCTGGAGGAGTTGGACTGCCTGTGCAACCTTTATAGGGTCCAAGTATCGCCTCGTGCTACCAGTAGTGACACTGGCCCTAGCCAAATGCAAAACTAGTGAAAAACAGTCAGAAAAGATGAGTAGGGAAAAAAAATGTCAGACACCTCCACCTGAAAAACCATTCCTGTTTTGGAGGTCGTCTCATTGTTGCCCATCTAGTGCACATGTTGTTAATTTTCAATTAACAGCAAATCAGCTGAAACTGATTAACAACCCCCTCTGTATACACCCCTCCCCCCTCCGCTACCTAACTGACCAGATCGATATTCTGATTCAAACGTGTTCCTTTAATTTTTTTTGAGCAGTATATATATATATATATATATATATATATATACATATTCATAATTTTTATTTATTTTTTACCTTTTCAACTGCACATTTTTGGGGAGAAAATCAATGAAGTTTAAAAAAATAAATAAAAAAATCTGATTTTATTTGATTCATATTAAATTGTTTTGATTTTTATCAAATTTATATTAATAAAATGCTTTTTGAGTAAAAATCTATCTGAAGATAGTTTTCTATTTAAGATACATTAATAATTTAGTTTTTTCAGCGTGAAATGAAGCTTAGCTATGTAGCATGAGGCTGTATATTCTGCAAGATTAAAAATTTTGGTAAACTCATTCAATGAATCCAAGCTCTGAAAGCTAAGATAACATGCACTGCATTGATGCATAAATAAATAAATAAAGAATAAGTCCTTAAATTTAAAGAGCACCTGTCATTTCAGATCCATCATGGCCTCCACTCACCTGCCGCCGCCACGTCCCTCACCTTGTTGTGTCACTGCCGCATCACCAGCCGTCCCATTAAAGTGAATGGGACTGTCGGTGAGTCAACAGCGGGTCAGAGGAGACGCCGCTGTGGGACAAAGATGACAGTTGCTCTTTAAAATTTATGATTTAAATCGAATGGATTTAAATCAAGCCTTTTTTCTAGTGATTTAAATCAAATCCACCCGGATTGTAGTGCACACAAACACAATAAAATGCCCACTTTTTTTGGTAAAATATTAAATATGATGTTACGTCGAGTAAATAGATACCAAACATGCAGTGGTTTAAAAAATTGTGTAACCATAACACAATATTTGCATAAGTTGCCCAAAGGGTGGCGCTAAAGAGCTGAAAAACCACGTTGTTTCGTGTTTGTTGTCCAACAATTCTTTGCCGTTTGTATACAATACTAGCTCACGGCGAATGCCTTTCTGACAAAAGTCCTATGCTTTGCCTGCGGAAAATTGGATCGTGTGTACGAGGCTTTAGAGTTACAGCAGCCGCTGCTACTTAAAAAGGTTGCGCGCGTTTACCACCGAGAGGTGCAACTTTTCTCAGTAGCAGCAGCTGGACGACAGTAGCCAGAAGACACCCACTGTGGATAGTATCTGGCAGCTATGAAGAAGGAACTGCAGGAAAGTTTTTTTTTTTTTTTTTTACAAAAAGCAGCCACCTGCAGATAATGGGAAATATAGCATTACATATAACAGTAGGGTTAATTTACTAAAACTGGAGAGCAAGAAAGGTTTATTGTCAAAGCTTGTTTGAACAAGCTGAAGTTAGAAGCTGATTGGCTACCATGCCCAGCTGCACCAGATTCTGAATGCTCCAGTTTTTGTAAATCAACCCCCAGGTGTTTTTCTTGTTGTATCTCCAAAAAATAATCCTTGTAACATACAGCACAGGCATTTAAAAAAATTTTTTTTGTGGTTGACTGTTTGCATTTGTTCTCACACCTCTCCTGGTGTACTCACCCACACAGCTGCTTATTGGGTTTAAGTAGGACTTTTAAATTGTTCCCAACGCCATAAATGTCCCAGCTTCCTGGCACCAGCCTTTTTTTGTTATTTTCATGTATTTTCAACATTGTTTACCCTTATTGTCATATCCCCGTGTTGCTGTTTGGTCTGCATTTCGTTATTCACCTTCGTTTACATAGTCTAACATTTTGCCCTCATAGGTGTCGAAAATAGCTTAGTTGAAATTGCCTATTCAGCTCTCCATATGAACATGACCACAGAAATCCACATATTGATGAGCATCTAAAACAGGTGCAAACAGCAGGATGCAGGGATGGACTGGCCATCGGGACTACCGGGAGTTTCCCGGCGGGCCGATGGCTCGGTGGGCCGTTTTTTTATGCAGCAAACAGCGGCGGGTATTCGGGGAAGGTGGCCAGCGAGGAAGGGAGTTGGATGTAAAAGCCGAGGAGGGAGAACAGCTCCACCCCCTCCCTGACCATCGAAGAGACGAACAGGAGCGGGCGTGGCCACCCCCACACTCCCAGAACCTCGATTCCTCCACCTCCTCCCTACTCCAGGAACTGTGCGGCCCGGAGGACAGGCTGGCTGGGAGGCGGGAGCCGGAGGAAGAGAACATGCGGGAGGCAGGGGCTGCCAAGGAGCCGCTGAAAGGAGCAGAGCAGCGAGAGCACCCCCCCGAAAGCCGGATCTAGAGGGAGACTTGGCGCTGCCACTGCTGGCCATCAGGTACCCGGCATCCTGTACGTATATGCCAGCACACTGAGGCGGGGGGGGGGGTGAGCAGAGGAGGGAATGCAGGAAGGGACAGTGCTATGTGGTCTGTCTCAGCCCTCCCCTCTGTCTCTCAGTCCTCCCCTCTGTCTCTCAGTCCCCCCTCTGTCTCTCAGCCCCCCTCTCTGTCTCTCAGACCCCCTCTCTGTCTCTCAGTCCCCCCTCTGTCTCTCAGTCCCCCTCCTCTGTCTCTCAGACCCCCCTGTCTCTCAGACCACCCTCTGTCTCTCAGTCCCCCCTCTGTCTCTCAGACCCCCCCTCTGTCTCTCAGTCCCCCCTCCTCTGTCTCTCAGACTCCCCCTGTCTCTCAGACCCCCCTCTGTCTCTCAGACCCCCCCTGTTTCTTAGACCCCCCTCTGTCTCTCAGACCCCCCTGTTTCTTAGACCCCCCTCTGTCTCTCAAACCCCCCGTCTCTCAGACCCCCCTCTGTCTCTCAGACCCCCCTGTTTCTTAGACCCCCTCTGTCTCTCAGACCCCCCGTCTCTGACCCCCCTTCTGTCTCTCAGACCCCCTGTGTCTCTCAGCACCCCCTCTGTCTCTCAGCCCCCCTCCTCTGTCTCTCTGCCCCCTCATCTGTCTCTCTGCCCCCTCCTCTGTCTCATTCACTCCCTGACTCTTAGGCAGCTTTCACACTGGGGCAGGCATTGACGGTAAAACGCTGCTAGTTTTAGTGGCACTTTACTGTCATTTTAGCGGCGCTATTTGCCTTCTAGCTTGCGCTTTTAACCCCCGCTAGCTGCCGAATTAAGGGTTAAATGCGCCCGTGTAGCGCTGCTGCCAAAGTGCTTTGCAGGCGCTTCAGCAGTGGTGGCCATTCATTTCAGTGGGCAGGAGCGATGTATACACTGCTCCTCCACCGCCCCCAAAGATGCTGCTTGCAGGACTTTTTTTAACGCCCTGCCAGCGCAGCGCCTCAGTGTGAAGGCACTCGGGCTTTCACACTGGGACTGCAGGGGAGACGTTTTTCAGGCGCTTTACAGGCGCTTTTTTTTTAGCTCAAAAGCGCCTGAAAAACGCTCCAGTGTGAAAGGGGTCCTATACTCTCTCTCTCTCACCCCTTTCCCTCAACCCCCCCCCTCTCTCTCACCCTCTCATGATATATAACAATGGATGTAGGGGCATTTTGGTGGGCAGGATTTTTTTTTAAGGGGGGGTGGGGAGCAGAATTTTATTGAATTAAAGTGGGCTGGTCTGGATGAAGTTCAGGGCCAAAATTTTGTCCCAGTCCGGCCCTGGCAGGATGAAACCACAAACATCATCTTCCAAATCCTAATTCCTCACTTCACCCATCCCCTCCTCTTCCCCAATATAAAGCTCTCACCTGAGGATGCTGCACCCAGATATAGAAGCAGCAGGTTGGCCAGAAAATACATTGTCTGCAGGTGAGGTGTTCTGATGAGAAAGTTGAGAAATAAATAGTCACAGCTAGTGATGAGCCGAACACCCCCGGGTTCGGTTCGCACCAGAACCCGCGAACGGACCGAAAGTTCGTACGAACATTAGAACCCTATTAAATACAATGGATGCGAACGTTCGAATTCTAAAGTGCTAATTATAACAACTATTATGCATGTTATTGTCCTAAAAAGGGTTTGGGAACCCGGGTTCTGCACCAAGGGACATGTATCAATGCAAAAATAAGTTTTAAAAACGGTCGTTTTCCGGGAGCAGTCATTTTAATGATGCATAAAGTGAAAAAAAAAAGTCAAATATTCCTTTAAATATCGTACCTGGGGGGTGTCTAAAGTATGCCTGTGAAGTGCCACGTGTTTCCCGTGTTTAGAACTGTCCCTGCACAAAATGACACTTCTAAAGGAAAAAAAAGCCATTTAAAACTGCTTGCGGCTTTAATGTAATGTCTGGTCCCGGTAATATGGATGAAAATCTTTAAGAAAAATGGCATAGCTACCCCATGACCCCCCCCCTACCCCAGCCCATTACCAGCCCCTTTGGGTCTTGTATGGATATTAAGGGGAACCCCGCACATAAAATAAAAAAGGCCCTATATACTCTGAACAGCCGTATACAGGCGGTGCATACAAGACAGGGACTGTAGGTTTGTTCTTATGTAGAATCTGTTTGTAATTTTGAACAGGTACATTGTTGAAGTGTAGCTCCAGACCAAAAATCTATTTTTAAACTTTTTGGAAAACATAGGTAAGGGTTATCACCCCTGTAACATTTGTTTTGCTGTCTGTGCCCCTGTTCAGAACATTTCACCTCACTTTCCGTCCTAATGACAACTGTTTTTGAAATGTGGTGTTTTTCTTGAAACAAGGATTGCTGATAAAGCATCAGTACAGAGGAGACACCTTTCTCCCATATTTATTCTTACAGGAGAGAATTTTCCTTCCTAGTGGTAGATTTCCTCTCACTTCCTGTTGTCTTCTTGCGTTTGCAAGTAGGAGTCGTTTGTAAGTTGGATGTTTGAAAGTAGGGACCTGCCGTATATACTCTGCAGAAATAGGCCCCTTAGTTGTTGGTGTTGGCACAACACTGTAAGCACTCACAGTTACTCTTGGTTGGTGCTGGAACGCCCTGCTGTCAACTATTATATCAGGAATTTTAATTACATATAATTGTTGAACAGTGGTAGTAAAAATTGGGCCTTTGATGGTGGTGCTGGTGCCACAACACTGTAAGCCCTGACAGTTACTCTTGGTGGGTGCAGCAATGGGCCCTGCTGTGAATTATTAGATCAAGAATTGTAATTACATGCCCCTGTTGAACAGGGGCTGAAAAATTGGGCCTTAGGCACTGGTGGCACAACACTGCAACCCTTCACAGATACTGTACTTGGAGCACAGCAATGAGCCCTGTTGCAAAGTATTGCTTCAAAAATTGTAATGACACGCCCCTGTTAAACAGGGGCTGAAAAATTGGGCCTTAGGCACTGGTGGCACAACACTGCAACTCCTCACAGATACTGTACTTGGAGCACAGCAATGAGCCCTGTTGCAAAGTATTGCTTCAAAAATTGTAATTACACGCCCCTGTTAAACAGGGGCTGAAAAATTGGGCGTTAGGCACTGGTGGCGGCACCCATAAACAAAAATGATCTTCCAAGCTATCATCATCAATCGTATCATTGAGGACTCGGAGGAGGAGGATAGCCAGTCAACATAACAGCACAGGCACTCAGCATCAGCATCAGTCTTGAAGGGATGTGACATTTTAAAATCAATTAGTCTGTTATATCAGCATCAGGTGTGTGGTAGCTGGTGGTGATCCAAGACTGGTTCATCTTGATGAAAGTCAGTCGATCAACCGAGTCGGTGGACAGGCGCACCCTGTGATCCGTGACAAATCCTCCAGCAGCACTGAATGTGCGTTCCGAAAGAACGCTGGATGCAGGACAGGCCAGTAGCTCAATTGCATACTGTGCAAGCTCTGGCCAGTGATCCATCCTCAAGACCCAGTAAGCCAGAGGATTTTCGGTGGGGAAGGTGTCCAAGTCTGACCTTGCCCCTAGATATTCCTGCACCATGTTTATCAGACGCTGGCGATGGTTGCTGGAACCGATCATACTTTGGGGCTGCGGACTAAAGAATTGTCTGAACGCATCGGTCAGACGGCCACCTTCCCCACCGCTCCTTCTTTGACTGGCCGAAGCCTCAGCAACTCGTTGTCCAGGACCAGGAGTTTGCAACCTCCCAGTCTCTGGGAACGCGTTGCACAGACCTTTCTGCAAGGCCTCCCGGAGTTGTCTCATCCTCTGCTCCCTCTGCGACGGTAACATAAGGTCCGCAACCTTACCCTTGTACCGTGGATCAAGGAGAGTGGCCAGCCAGTAATGGTCCCTCTCCTTGATCCGAAGAATACGAGGATCCTTCCGCAGACTTTGCAGGATCAGGGAGGCCATGCAGCGTAGGTTTGCTGAGGCATTCGCTCCGGAGTCCTCTGGGTCACTAAGGACGACATGATCCGCAGCCACCTCCTCCCAGCCACGTACAAGTCCACTGGTTTCTTGGGACTGTAAATCATCCCTAAAAGACTGCTGCTGATGATGCTGAGTGCCAGCCTCCACCTCCATGCTGACACAATCCTCCTCCTCCTCCTCCTCCTCCTCCTCCTCTTCCTGTGCGATGGGTGGGACAGAAGGAACACTGTCTGGGTAAAGGGGGCCTTGAGAGGCAAGGAAGTCCTCCTCTTCCTGCCTCTGTTCTGCCTCAAGTGCCCTGTCCATTATTCCACGCAGCGTGTGCTCCAACAGGTGGACAAGAGGTACAGTGTCACTGATGCATGCACTGTCACTGCTCACCATCCTCGTGGCCTCCTCAAATGGTGCCAGGACAGTGCATGCATCCCTGATCATGCCCCACTGGCGTGGAGAAAAAAAACCAAGCTCCCCTGACCCTGTCCTGGTGCCGTAGTCGCACAGGTACTCATTGATGGCCCTCTGCTGCGTGTGCAGCCGCTGCAGCATGGCCAACGTTGAGTTCCACCTGGTGGGCATGTCACATATAAGGCGGTTCTTGGGCAGGTTCAACTCCTTTTGCAGCTCAGCCAGGCGAGCACTGGCATTATAAGATCTGCGGAAATGCACACAGACTTTCCTGGCCTGCCTCAGGACATCCTGTAAGCCCGGGTACCTGCCCAAGAAGCGCTGCACCACCAGGTTAAGGACGTGAGCCACACAGGGCACATGGGTCAGTTGTCCCTGTCGGAGGGCGGAGAGGAGGTTGGTGCCATTGTCGCAAACCACCATTCCTGGCTTAAGCTGGCGTGGCGTCAACCACCTCTCGGCCTGGCCCTGCAGAGCAGACAGGACCTCTGCCCCAGTGTGGCTTCTGTCCCCCAAACACACCAGCGCAAGCACGGCATGGCATCTTTTTGCCTGCGTACTTGCGTAGCCCCGTGAACGGCTACGGAGCACCGCTGGTTCATAGGACAAACCACAGGAAGAGGCCATGGAGGAAGAAGAAGAGGAGGGGGTGGAGGAGAGAGGTGTGTCACAACCAGTAGTAGCATTTTGGAGGCGTGGCGGTGGGACAACCTCCAACACTACTGCACCTTGTCCTGAATCCTTCCCAGCTGCCAAAAGAGTGACCCAATGGGCCGTGAAAGAAAGGTAACGTCCCTGTCCATGCCTGCTGGACCATGAGTCAGCGGTAATATGCACCTTACCGCTGACCGCCCTGTCCAGCGAGGCCAAGACATTGCCTTCCACATGCCGGTAGAGAGCCGGAATAGCCTTCCGTGAGAAAAAGTGGCGTTTGGGAACCTGCCACTGAGGAACCGCACATTGCACAAACTCACGGAAGGGGGCCGAGTCTACCAACTGAAAAGGCAGCAGTTGAAGCGCTAGCAATTTAGCCAAGCTAGCATTCAACCGCTGGGCATGTGGATGGCTGGGAGTGAACTTCTTTCGACGGTCCAGCAGCTGGGGCAGGGAAATTTGCCTGCTAGAATCGGACGTCGGTGTACTGCTAGCAGAGTGGGCGCAAGTACTTGGCTGTGACACACCTAATTCTACACCTTCATTCCTCTCAGTGCATGTTTCAGAGAGGACTGAAGTTATAGTGGGGTTGGAGATCCCAGCTGATGCGGTGCAAGGAGAGGTCCGCTTTGTTCTTTGGTGTGGGTCTTTGAGGTAGGCTTGCCAACGAGCTGCATGGCAGGTCAACATATGTCTGGTCAGGCATGTGGTACCCAAGCGGCTGATGTTTTGGCCACGCGATATACGCTTGAGACATATGTTGCAAACAGCAGCTGTGCGATCTGATGCACTAGCCTCAAAAAAGGCCCACACCAAAGAACTTTTTGAATGACGGGCAGAGGCAGCGCCCTGCACAGGCGGAGCTCTGCGGTGTGATTCCGTCGGTGTACTGCCCTTACGCTGGCCACCAAAGGGCATCCTGCCTCGTTGGAGATGTGCCTCCTCCTCATCCTCCTCCTCCTCCTCTCTCCTATTAGGCACCCACGTGGAGTCATTGACCTCATCATCCCCTCCCTCCTCATCACTGGAGCCAATCTGGCAGTATGCTGCAGCTGCTGGAACATGACTGCCAGATTGGTGTCCTTCTTGAGCATCCCCTCTGTCTGCTCTCACGCTACTGCCTTCCTCTAGCTGGGTTTCATCATCAGACCCTTCGAAACGCTGGGCATCCTCCTGGAGCATGTACCCAACACTGTGCTGAAACAGTTCGGGGGACTCCTCAGGAGGAGGACATGGTGGGTCTAGGGAAGGAGTGACTGATGATTTGTCTGACATTGATACCAGGGAAGACGACGCTTTGGCAGCTGCTTTTCCAGTACCCTGAGCCTGGGTGAGAGAGGATGAGGAGGAGGAGGAGGGCTTGGTCATCCACTCTACCAAGTCTTCGGCATGATGTGGCTCAACATGTCCAGCTGCCGAAAAGAAG
The DNA here is from genome assembly GCA_029206835.1 of Rana muscosa. Classification (NCBI taxonomy): domain Eukaryota; kingdom Metazoa; phylum Chordata; class Amphibia; order Anura; family Ranidae; genus Rana; species Rana muscosa. The sequence continues at coordinate 46,680,787 of CM055117.1, read as the reverse complement.
GACAAGCGTGTCCCATGGCCATGTGCTGATGACAATGCACCGCGTCCACGACCAGCACTGTTGCCCCCAGACACAGAGCCTGCTTGCCCTCTTTTATTGCCTCCTGACTGTCTGCCTCTCCTTGTTTGCCTTCCAGACATTCTAATAGATGGCCTGCAGGGAGATGGGAAAAAAGCAATAAGGGCTACCTTCAGGTGTCCTTCTCTGTCCCTTGAAACAAGGACTTTCACAGTGAAAGAAACTGACACTGTCCCTACCTAGAGTTTTCTGTCCCTAGAATAAATGTTTTTTTTAATCACAATATAGCACAAGGACAATTCACTCAATGTCTCTCCAGGTCCCTGGAAACAAGGACTTGCAGAGTGAAAGAAACTGACACTGTCCCTACCTAGAGTTTTCTGTCCCTAGAATAAATGTTTTTTTTAAGCACAATATAGCACAAGGAAAATTAACTCACTGTCCTTCCAGGTCCCTGGAAACAAGGACTTGCAGAGTGAAAAAAAAAAAACACTCTCCCTACCTACAGTTTTCTGTCCCTAGAAAAAATGTTTTTTTTAAGCACAATATAGCACAAGGACAATTAACTCACTGTCCTTACAGGTCCCTGGAAACAAGGACTTGCAGAGTGAAAGAAAAAAAACACTCTCCCTACCTACAGTTTTCTGTCCCTAGAAAAAATGTTTTTTTTAATCACAATATAGCACAAGGAAAATTAACTCACTGTCCTTACAGGTCCCTGGAAACAAGGACTTGCAGAGTGAAAGAAAAAAAACACTCTCCCTACCTACAGTTTTCTGTCCCTAGAAAAAATGTTTTTTTTAATCACAATATAGCACAAGGAAAATTAACTCACTGTCCTTACAGGTCCCTGGAAACAAGGACTTGCAGAGTGAAAGAAACTGACACTGTCCCTACCTAGAGTTTTCTGTCCCTAGAATAAATGTTTTTTTTAAGCACAATATAGCACAAGGACAATTAACTCACTGTCCTTACAGGTCCCTGGAAACAAGGACTTGCAGAGTGAAAGAAACTGACACTGTCCCTACCTAGAGTTTTCTGTCCCTAGAATAAATGTTTTTTTTAAGCACAATATAGCACAAGGAAAATTAACTCACTGTCCTTACAGGTCCCTGGAAACAAGGACTTGCAGAGTGAAAGAAACTGACACTGTCCCTACCTAGAGTTTTCTGTCCCTAGAATAAATGTTTTTTTTAAGCACAATATAGCACAAGGACAATTAACTCACTGTCCTTACAGGTCCCTGGAAACAAGGACTTGCAGAGTGAAAAAAAAAAACACTCTCCCTACCTAGAGTTTTCTGTCCCTAGAAAAAATGTTTTTTTTAAGCACAATATAGCACAAGGACAATTAACTCACTGTCCTTACAGGTCCCTGGAAACAAGGACTTGCAGAGTGAAAGAAAAAAAACACTCTCCCTACCTACAGTTTTCTGTCCCTAGAAAAAATGTTTTTTTTAATCACAATATAGCACAAGGAAAATTAACTCACTGTCCTTACAGGTCCCTGGAAACAAGGACTTGCAGAGTGAAAGAAAAAAAACACTCTCCCTACCTACAGTTTTCTGTCCCTAGAAAAAATGTTTTTTTTAATCACAATATAGCACAAGGAAAATTAACTCACTGTCCTTACAGGTCCCTGGAAACAAGGACTTGCAGAGTGAAAGAAACTGACACTGTCCCTACCTAGAGTTTTCTGTCCCTAGAATAAATGTTTTTTTTAAGCACAATATAGCACAAGGACAATTAACTCACTGTCCTTACAGGTCCCTGGAAACAAGGACTTGCAGAGTGAAAGAAAAAAAACACTCTCCCTACCTACAGTTTTCTGTCCCTAGAAAAAATGTTTTTTTTAAGCACAATATAGCACAAGGAAAATTAACTCACTGTCCTTACAGGTCCCTGGAAACAAGGACTTGCAGAGTGAAAGAAAAAAAACACTCTCCCTACCTACAGTTTTCTGTCCCTAGAAAAAATGTTTTTTTTAATCACAATATAGCACAAGGAAAATTAACTCACTGTCCTTACAGGTCCCTGGAAACAAGGACTTGCAGAGTGAAAGAAACTGACACTGTCCCTACCTAGAGTTTTCTGTCCCTAGAATAAATGTTTTTTTTAATCACAATATAGCACAAGGAAAATTAACTCACTGTCCTTACAGGTCCCTGGAAACAAGGACTTGCAGAGTGAAAGAAACTGACACTGTCCCTACCTAGAGTTTTCTGTCCCTAGAATAAATGTTTTTTTTAAGCACAATATAGCACAAGGAAAATTAACTCACTGTCCTTACAGGTCCCTGGAAACAAGGACTTGCAGAGTGAAAGAAACTGACACTGTCCCTACCTAGAGTTTTCTGTCCCTAGAATAAATGTTTTTTTTAAGCACAATATAGCACAAGGACAATTAACTCACTGTCCTTACAGGTCCCTGGAAACAAGGACTTGCAGAGTGAAAGAAAAAAAACACTCTCCCTACCTACAGTTTTCTGTCCCTAGAAAAAATGTTTTTTTTAATCACAATATAGCACAAGGAAAATTAACTCACTGTCCTTACAGGTCCCTGGAAACAAGGACTTGCAGAGTGAAAGAAACTGACACTGTCCCTACCTAGAGTTTTCTGTCCCTAGAATAAATGTTTTTTTTAATCACAATATAGCACAAGGAAAATTAACTCACTGTCCTTACAGGTCCCTGGAAACAAGGACTTGCAGAGTGAAAGAAACTGACACTGTCCCTACCTAGAGTTTTCTGTCCCTAGAATAAATGTTTTTTTTAAGCACAATATAGCACAAGGACAATTAACTCACTGTCCTTACAGGTCCCTGGAAACAAGGACTTGCAGAGTGAAAGAAACTGACACTGTCCCTACCTAGAGTTTTCTGTCCCTAGAATAAATGTTTTTTTTAAGCACAATATAGCACAAGGACAATTAACTCACTGTCCTTACAGGTCCCTGGAAACAAGGACTTGCAGAGTGAAAGAAACTGACACTGTCCCTACCTAGAGTTTTCTGTCCCTAGAATAAATGTTTTTTTTAAGCACAATATAGCACAAGGAAAATTAACTCACTGTCCTTACAGGTCCCTGGAAACAAGGACTTGCAGAGTGAAAGAAACTGACACTGTCCCTACCTAGAGTTTTCTGTCCCTAGAATAAATGTTTTTTTTAAGCACAATATAGCACAAGGACAATTAACTCACTGTCCTTACAGGTCCCTGGAAACAAGGACTTGCAGAGTGAAAGAAAAAAAACACTCTCCCTACCTACAGTTTTCTGTCCCTAGAAAAAATGTTTTTTTTAATCACAATATAGCACAAGGAAAATTAACTCACTGTCCTTACAGGTCCCTGGAAACAAGGACTTGCAGAGTGAAAGAAACTGACACTGTCCCTACCTAGAGTTTTCTGTCCCTAGAATAAATGTTTTTTTTAATCACAATATAGCACAAGGAAAATTAACTCACTGTCCTTACAGGTCCCTGGAAACAAGGACTTGCAGAGTGAAAGAAACTGACACTGTCCCTACCTAGAGTTTTCTGTCCCTAGAATAAATGTTTTTTTTAAGCACAATATAGCACAAGGACAATTAACTCACTGTCCTTACAGGTCCCTGGAAACAAGGACTTGCAGAGTGAAAGAAAAAAAACACTCTCCCTACCTACAGTTTTCTGTCCCTAGAAAAAATGTTTTTTTTAAGCACAATATAGCACAAGGAAAATTAACTCACTGTCCTTACAGGTCCCTGGAAACAAGGACTTGCAGAGTGAAAGAAAAAAAACACTCTCCCTACCTACAGTTTTCTGTCCCTAGAAAAAATGTTTTTTTTAATCACAATATAGCACAAGGAAAATTAACTCACTGTCCTTACAGGTCCCTGGAAACAAGGACTTGCAGAGTGAAAGAAACTGACACTGTCCCTACCTAGAGTTTTCTGTCCCTAGAATAAATGTTTTTTTTAAGCACAATATAGCACAAGGACAATTAACTCACTGTCCTTACAGGTCCCTGGAAACAAGGACTTGCAGAGTGAAAGAAAAAAAACACTCTCCCTACCTACAGTTTTCTGTCCCTAGAAAAAATGTTTTTTTTAATCACAATATAGCACAAGGAAAATTAACTCACTGTCCTTACAGGTCCCTGGAAACAAGGACTTGCAGAGTGAAAGAAACTGACACTGTCCCTACCTAGAGTTTTCTGTCCCTAGAATAAATGTTTTTTTTAATCACAATATAGCACAAGGACAATTAACTCACTGTCCTTACAGGTCCCTGGAAACAAGGACTTGCAGAGTGAAAGAAACTGACACTGTCCCTACCTAGAGTTTTCTGTCCCTAGAATAAATGTTTTTTTTAAGCACAATATAGCACAAGGACAATTAACTCACTGTCCTTACAGGTCCCTGGAAACAAGGACTTGCAGAGTGAAAGAAACTGACACTGTCCCTACCTAGAGTTTTCTGTCCCTAGAATAAATGTTTTTTTTAAGCACACTATAGCAGAAGCACAAAACACACTGACACTCTCCCTACCTATCCTTCTCTTTCCCTAAACTAAAGGAATCCAGGTTAAGCAAGAAAGAAATAACAGTCACTGTCCCTGCCTATGCTACTCTATCCCTGCTCCGGAACACACTACACTAGGCCGCCGTGCTGGCGGCCTTTTATAGTGTGGGGCGTGTACTAAACACCCTCAGCAATAATTGGCCACAGGCATCCTGCCTGTGGCCAATCATTGCTCTCCTCGCTGCCGGCGCTGTGATTGGCCAAGCATGCGGGGTCACAGTGCATGCTTGGCCAATCACAGCGCCTGGATGACACTGCGATGGCGTAGTGCATTGTGGGCCGTTCGCGTCACTCGAATTTGGCGCGAACGGCCCAAATCGTTCGATCTTCGTCGAACGATCGAACAGCCAATGTTCGAGTCGAACGTATGTTCGACTCGAACACGAAGCTCATCCCTAGTCACAGCCAATGTCTCTATATTTAAAGTGATACTTCCTGCACTATGTGTTACTGATTTCCTGCGTGCCTTGTTGTTACTAATATTATTGTAATGTGGTGAATTATTGGTCACTAACATAAACCAGGTATATCTGTCTGCTCTGAGGTCCTCTGTACTGAAAAAAAGAGACTTTAAATTAGACATTAAAATAACCACTGGCCTACTGGGCCAATTCTGACATTTCTCTCCTATGTGTAAAAGTCAGCATTTAGTAGCTAGAAAATTACTTAGCACCTCCAAACATTATATATATTTTTAAGCAGAGGTCATAGAGAATAAAATGGTGGGTGTTGTAACTTTTTATGTCACGCAATATTTGCACAGCGGTTTTTCAAATGCGGATTTTTGGAGAAAATAATCTTTCATGATTTTTAGTGCACACAAACACAATATAATACGGTACCCACATTTTGTTATTTTGGTAAAACATTAAAGATGATGTTACGTTGAGTAAATAAATACCAAACATGCCACGCTTTAAAATTGTGAACGCCCCTGGAATGGCGACAAACGACAGTACATTAAATTATCCATAGGCAATGCTTTAAAAACCCTTTATGGGTTACCAGTTTAGCCCCTTGGCGCTGGCTGTACGCATACATGTGGTTCCCGGCAGGTGGGCCTTGACGCATATATGCAGCCCTATGTTTACAACTTACCATGCTGAAAGTGCACCCTTCACGCTCCCAGCAGAGTAGCTGGCAGGGATCGGTAGGCTCCTGATGCATACTTGTAATCAGGAGCTTTCTGATCATGTGACCCCTGTGATAGCCAATCACAGCGGTCCCATGATCCAAATGCCCTCCTCCGCCTCCCAGCTTTTAGAACTCTTAAAGAGCTGGAAGGTGGTCGGTGCAAAGAGGTAAATTTACACAGGAGGTCTGATGTTAGAATTATTGCTCTCGCTCTGACATTCGCGGTGATGCCTCACATGTGGTGCGATCGTTATCACGATATAGGTGTGGGACCTATGTGTGCGTTCACATTTGTGCATGAGTATGAGGAATGATGGTGCTTTAAAATGTTTTTTTATTATTTATTTTATTTACATACATTTTTTTACACTGTATCTTAAAAAAATTTTTTTAGCAATTTTATTTCTATTACAAAGAATTAACAACTTCCCTGGTAAAGCATGCCCCATGCCAGGTCCTCTTTATCCACTTCCTACCAGATGGACGTCCCTGGACGTCCTTGACTTTGAACCGGGATATCTGAATGATGCCTGCAGCTGCTACAGGCATCATTCAGATATCATTTTTTAGAGCCGGCGATTCTGTGCACCGTAAGAACAATCACAGCGGCAGTTCCACCGCTTTATCGTTCTTACAGGCGGTGAGAGGGGACACCCCCCCCCCGCCGCCCTCCAGTGCTTCTACCGACTCACCTTTGCGATCGGTGAGTCAGTGACAGGATCCGCCGGCCCCGGCTTCTTACCATAGAGATTTCCGGCGGACCAGATGGTTGCCGGAGTCTCTATGATCGTTCGGAGGCTGGGCGCGATGTTATGACGTCACGCCCGGCCTCTGCATTCAAAAAAACGGCGCCGCCTCGGCTAGAAAAATGAAATCGTTTTTTTTTTTTTTTTTTTTTCAGGCTTCCAAGCCTAGAGGTGAGATGTGGGGTCTTATTGACCCCATATCTCACTGAAAAAGAGGACCTGTCATGCTTATTCCTATTACAAGGGATGTTTACATTCCTTGTAATTGGAATAAAAGTGATACAATTTTATTTATTTTTTTAAAGTGTCAAAGTAAAAAGTTTAAAGTAAAATTAACAATACATTTTTTATTTATTTTTTAAATGCCCCTGTCCCCGGTAGCTCGTACGCAGAAGCGAACGCATACGTAAGTCCCGCCCACATATGAAAACGGTGTTCAGAACACACATGTGAGGTATCGCAGCGAACGTTAGAGCGAGAGCAATAATTCTAGCCCTAGACCTCCTCTGTAACTCAAAACATGTAACCAGTAAAAAAATTTAAAGCGTCGCCCATGAGGATTTTTAAGTACTGAAGTTTGGCGCCATTCCACGAGCGTGTGGCATTTTGAAGGGGGACATGCTAGGTATCTATTTACTCGGCGTAACTTCATCTTTCACATTATGCAAAAAAAGTGGGCTAACTTTAATGTTTTAATATTTTTTAATTCATGAAACCGTTTTTTTTCCCCAAAAAATGCGTTTGAAAAATTACCGTGCGAGATAAATTTCAATGACCGCCATTGTATTTTCTAGCGTCTTTGCCAAAAAAAAACATATATAGTGTTTGGGGGTTCTATGTAATTTTCTAGCAAAAAAAATTTTGGATTTTTACATGTAGGAGCGAAGTGTCAGAATTGGCCCGGATGCAAAGTGGTTATGGAGAGGTCTGGGGTTTATTGGAGGGATTTGGGGTATTGAGGTGGTTAAAAAGAATATTCACATCATTGTGTGACATAGACAGTATAGCATACCAAATATAGCAAACACTATGTGGCCAAAATGTTTGTGGATCTTTGCTTCGATGTTCAGCTGTTGGATATCCCATTCCAAAAACATGGGCAGTGGGGGCATTGATATGGAGTCGCCCCCCCCCCCCCTTTGTGGCTATAACAGCCTTCACTCATTCTGGGAAGGCTTTCCACAAGATTATGGAGTGTGTCTTTTTTTGTGCCCATTCAGACAGAAAATGTGAGATCAAGCACTGATGTTGGATGGTGGCATTAGGCTCACATTCATCTTTACAATTCATCCCCAAGGATTTCCGTAAGGTTGAGGCCCATTTACAGCCTTTTACCTCCAATCTTTCACATTTTGGTGCGAAAAAATGGAAAAGGAAGCAGACCTCCATTTTTTAGGATCTAGTCAAGCTCAGAGAATGTAACTTGGAACAAATATACAGTTCAAGGAAGGCAACTTAAAGCGGAGTTCCACCCAAAAATGGAACTTCCGCTTAAATGAAGGTGACCCCCTGACGTGCTACATTTGGCATGTCATTTTTTTGGGAGGGGAGCGGATACCCTCTTTTTAGAGGCATCCAGCTCCCACTTCCTCCCTGGGCTCCGTGGCACCGGAAGAAAGTTCACCTCTCCCCCTTCCCTCATCACAAGTCCCAGAAGATTGTCCGGCCAATCAAGGTGCTCAGCGCAGCTCGCGAATGCGCAGTGCGTGCCCAGCTGTGAAGCCACAGCCGGGCGCCCACAGTCAGAATGCCGGTGCCCCGGAGAGGAGGGGGAGAGGAGCGGAGCTTTGTTTGCTGGACCGTAGGACAGTTGAGTGTCTGATTATTAAAAGTCAGCAGATACACTTTTTGTAGCTGCTGGCTTTTATATAGATGGATCTCCACTTTAACCACTTGTGGACACTGGACATACTAGACATCCAAAAAGAATCAATAGAATTACACAGGGAGTGTGCAGCATGTCCTGTCCTTTGCTTGTGCTTTCGTTTCCTCTGGCTCTGTAAATGCAGCAGCTATTACAGTCACTGCTGCCAAAAATAGACCATCCGATACTGTGTTTATAAACACTGTTCAGATGCGGTATTCAGATACTTGGCGTATAAAGGACTCTATGGAAAGGGCACATATATGCAGAGACAGAGAACAGCCCTGTGTAGTACCACTACTAAGCGGGAAAAAGGATTCATGTAACTGACTGTGGAGCCTAAGATGATAAGGGTGGCCTCTTGCACAATTCCTATCCAAGCATCCCTGGTAGTGGAAACAGGGACTGCTAGGGCAGTGGAAGAGAGCATGTGCCTGGAAGCTGTATGAGTGAGCTGTAGCTTGGAGACACCGGAGTCCTTCCAGTGGTGGTGTGTATTCTGGTCACAAGCCTTGTTCAGCAGGAGCCAGGCATGCAGGTGCAGGATCAGGATCAAGTTCAAGGTCAGGGACAGGCAGAAGTTGGTAACGTGCTGGCGGTGTGGGTAACACATCAGGAAGCAAAGATGTAGTCCTAAATCCAAGCTGGGTCGGTAACATAAGCAAGAAGCAGACACAGCAGGCAGGGGTGATCCAAGAGAGGTGTCAGATGTTGTTGGGTCAGGAACAAGGTTAGCAGACATGGACTAGAATCAGGAACACAGGAACCAAAGCTGAGGACAATCCAGCATGGAAGTCAGGCAGACTCTCAGTTTAAAGCGGAGGTCCGCCTACCGCTTCAAAAATTAAAAGCCAGCAGCTACACATACTGCAGCTGCTGACTTTTAATAATAGGACACTTACCTGTCCTGGAGTCCAGCGATGTCGGCACCCGCAGCTGCCGCCGCCATTGTGGGTAAGGGAACCCGGCAGTGTAGCCTTACGGCTTCAAACCCGGGAACCCAACTGCGCATGCACGAGGCTCTCCCCTTTTAGCCTGGCGGTGGGGGGAAGGAGGAGGGAGCCTAACGGTGACGTCGAGGACAGAATTCAAGGGGTGTGTGAAGGACAGAATGCAAGGAGTGTTCATAGGTGCTCATAGGTGGTCCTATGGGGTCACAGGAGGAGCTGACTTGTGAGTCTGCTGACATGAAGATAGTCAGGAAAGAAATATTATTGAAAGTATTTGATATTTTCCATAATATAATATACTACTGTTGTTTTTAGGACCTATAGAACCACCAGGGGGCTTATTCCAATCAAAGTTTCAACTTTTTGAAATTGGACTTTGAACATTTGGATGGCCATGTTATCTATATTTCTGAGAACTTACACTGGGAAGTCCCCGTGAAGAAGAAAGTGATTTTCCGGCCATGTATTGGAATCTTCTTGTCATCTTCTAGACTCCAAAACTGTTAAGGAACTCAAGAGATTGGTTTGTTACACCCGGGCTCCTGGGGAAACCCATCATTCTGTTTGTTGTCCATAACAGTTACTAAGAGACGGCTGATTGTTCATCTTTTCCAGCTAATTTAAAGTAGTATTACGCATAAACTGTATGTTTTTTTTATAAACTGGGATTTCCAAAGGACTTGAAATCCTACGGGGGCAAATACAGTATATAGGTACAGTAATGAGTGCAAGTTTATTGGGCATTTGAACTGGTTGTGGAAGGATTAAACATGCTGTAGGTGGCACCAATCTGACACCTTCAACGCTTGGACAACAACAGACCTGGGAACCCTCACCTAGATGTCCTGCCCTAGTACTTAGAAGGAAAAAGATTTTACAGACTAATTCTTGGAATCCTCCCATTATTCTTCATGTATGTCATTCTCTTCAAAGAATCCAAAACTATCGATAAGACACCAAGTCATTGTTATCCATAGGCAGCTGGGAAAACCCATTCTCATTTTCCAGAAAAGCCTGCAAGTTGATTCCTGGAAATCAGGTGATTTAAAGTTGCACTCAGAGAATCAGCTAAAGATACAGAAGAAATACATATATGAGAACTGTTTCTGTCTATCCAGTTCTGAGATTTACACAGCTCTGCCACACAACACAGCCCGATCTGGCAGGGCAGAAGACCTCTTCTTTTTTTTAGTTTTTTTATGTGGTTAAAGTGTATTGTGAGGGGGTTAGCTCGGCAGCGGGTGTGTGTGACCCCCGGGATGGGCTCCCCACACAAAAACAGGCCCAGCAAACGGAGGTTGTGGTTTTCAAAATCAAAAAAAGGTGCGGTTTATTTTCTATTTACAGTGACAAAACACAGCAAAGCCAAAAGAAACATAAACAAAATAAATCCTGGTCAACTTGACCTCTGACTAAACATACAGGTTTCCTAACTAACAACTGGGATCAGCCTAGTGCTGTCCTAGTCCCTAAGTCCCTGGTTTTAAATGTCCAAGCAAATAGCCACACAGGCTTTGTCTCACCGCACAGGGGTTCACTCTCCCTAGACAGTCCACACAGGTCTGGGTCCAGGCATGAGCAAACACCTAATGAATCTGGGAGTTTTTATAGAGGCCTAAATGAGCTGACAAGCTTCAGCTGGTCTCATCAACTCCCTGTCTGCACGACGCCCCACACTCTCCCTAGAGGTATGAGTCATCCATGAGCCCACTAGCCTCAGCTGGGCTTATACAACACTCCACCTAGTTGTATAAGTCGGCGTAAAGCCTGAATCTGGGCGAAATATATCTACCCCCCTGGATGCAACCAGGTGACTTTACCTTCCTGCTGTCACATACCCCCCCCTCTTGTTTTAACCTCGGGGTTGGAACACCAGCAATCAGGCATTCATGTACTCGAGACAAAGCATCCACATTCCCCATTTGAACGCCAGGGCGATGCTTTACTGTGAAGTTGAATTCCTGGAGGGCCAGGAACCACCTATTCACTCTTCTATTTGTTTCCTTGTTTTGAGCCATCCACTTTAACGGAGCGTGATCCGTAACCATGTCAAAGTGCCTACCTAGCAGGTAGTACCGAAGGGAATCTAGAGCCCACTTCACCGCTAAACACTCCTTTTCAACGGTGGCGTAATTTACCTCATGGGACTTCAACTTCCTGCTGAGGTAAATGACTGGGTGCTCTTCCCCGTTCCAGACCTGGGACAATACTGCTCCTAACCCCACATCTGACGCATCACTTTGTACGACAAAGTCTTTAGAGAAGTCGGGTGAGTACAACACTGGCTGGCTACATAAGGCTTGTTTCAAGAATTGGAATGCCGCCTCAGCCTCGGGGGTCCATTTAATCATGACCGACCCTTTCCCCTTCGTTAGGTTGGTTAGGGGCACAGCCTTAGAGGCAAAGTGGGGAATGAATCGCCGATAATACCCAGCGATTCCCAGAAAGGCTCGTACCTGCTTCTTGCTGTTGGGACGTGGCCAACTCTGGATGGCCTCGACTTTGTTGAGTTGGGGTTTTATTACTCCCCTCCCAATGGTGTACCCAAGATATTTGGCCTCCTCCTGCCCAATGGTACACTTCTTGGGGTTAGCCGTAAACCCCGCTTCCCGAACAGAGTCCAGGACTGCTTGCACTTTTGGCAGATGTGAGGCCCAATCTGTGCTATGGACAATTACGTCATCCAGGTAAGCCGCAGCATACTTCCGATGGGGCCTCAGCATCTGGTCCATTTTCCGCTGGAATGTGGCCGGCGCATTCTGTAACCCGAACGGCATTCTTTTATATTGGAACGCCCCGTCTGGGGTTACAAATGCGTTTTTCTCTTTGGCCAATTTGGCCAGGGGGATTTGCCAATACCCTTTTGTGAGGTCAAGAGTCGTCATGTATCGGGCTGTTCCCAGCCGGTCGATCAACTCATCTATACGTGGCATGGGGTAGGTGTCAAATTTTGTAACTTTGTTCAACTGACGAAAATCGTTACAAAATCGCCAGCTCCCATCCGGTTTAGGCACCAACACAATGGGACTAGACCAATCACTTTGGGACTCCTCTATCACCCCTAAGTTCAGCATTTTCTGTACTTCCTCCCGTATTGCCTCCCGTCGGGCCTCTGGGATCCGATAGGGTTTTAACTTCACCCTTTCACCGGGCGGGGTAATGATGTCATGCTCTACCCCAGATGTTTGTCCCGGCAGCTCAGAGAATACCTCCTTGTTGCGAAGCACAAACTCCTTAACCTCCTGTTGTTGGGGTTGTGACAAGGTGGCTGCTATTCCAACCTCAGGAATCACGCAACCAGTTTGAGCTGGTGACCAAGTGTCTGCGACTAGGGACTCTCTATCCCTCCAGGCTTTCAACAGATTAACGTGATAGATCTGTTCGGGCTTTCGCCTTCCTGGTTGTCTGACCTTGTAATTCACTTCGCTCACTTTTTCCATTATCTCGTAGGGGCCTTGCCATTTGGCAAGGAATTTACTTTCAACTGTAGGGACAAGTACCAGTATCCTATCCCCCGGGGAAAAGGTACGGGTCTTGGCTCCACGGTTGTACACTCTCTGCTGTGCTAACTGCGCTTGGGCCAAATGTTCCTTCACGATGGGCATTACCTGTGCAATTCGGTCTTGCATCAGGGCGACATGCTCAATCACACTCCTGTGGGGAGAACTCTCACTTTCCCAAGTTTCCTTGGCAATATCCAACAGCCCTCTTGGGTGTCTCCCATACAGTAACTCAAAGGGGGAGAATCCCGTAGAGGATTGGGGCACCTCCCTAATAGTGATGAGCCGAACACCCCCGGGTTCGGTTCGCACCAGAACCCGCGAACGGACCGAAAGTTCGAACGAACATTAGAACCCTATTAAATACAATGGATGCGAACGTTCGAATTCTAAAGTGCTAATTATAACAACTATTATGCATGTTATTGTCCTAAAAAGGGTTTGGGAACCCGGGTTCTGCACCAGGGGACATGTATCAATGCAAAAAGAAGTTTTAAAAACGGTCGTTTTTCGGGAGCAGTCATTTTAATGATGCATAAAGTGAAAAAAAAAAAGTCAAATATTCCTTTAAATATCGTACCTGGGGGGTGTCTAAAGTATGCCTGTGAAGTGCCACGTGTTTCCCGTGTTTAGAACTGTCCCTGCACAAAATGACACTTCTAAAGGAAAAAAAAGCCATTTAAAACTGCTTGCGGCTTTAATGTAATGTCTGGTCCCGGTAATATGGATGAAATTCTTTAAGAAAAATGGCATAGCTACCCCATGACCCCCCCCCTACCCCAGCCCATTACCAGCCCCTTTGGGTCTTGTATGGATATTAAGGGGAACCCCGCACATAAAATAAAAAAGGCCCTATATACTCTGAACAGCCCTATACAGGCGGTGCATACAAGACAGGGACTGTAGGTTTGTTCTTATGTAGAGTCTGTTTGTAATTTTGAACAGGTACATTGTTGAAGTGTAGCTCCAGACCAAAAATCTATTTTTAAACTTTTTGGAAAACATAGGTAAGGGTTATCACCCCTGTAACATTTGTTTTGCTGTCTGTGCCCCTGTTCAGAACATTTCACCTCACTTTCCGTCCCAATGACAACTCTTTTTGAAATGTGGTCTTTTTCTTGAAACAAGGATTGCTGATAAAGCATCAGTACAGAGGAGACACCTTTCTCCCATATTTATTCTTACAGGAGAGAATTTTCCTTCCTAGTGGTAGATTTCCTCTCACTTCCTGTTGTCTTCTTGCGTTTGCAAGTAGGAGTCGTTTGTAAGTTGGATGTTTGAAAGTAGGGACCTGCCGTATATACTCTGCAGAAATAGGCCCCTTAGTTGTTGGTGTTGGCACAACACTGTAAGCACTCACAGTTACTCTTGGTTGGTGCTGGAACGCCCTGCTGTCAACTATTATATCAGGAATTTTAATTACATATAATTGTTGAACAGTGGTAGTAAAAATTGGGCCTTTGATGGTGGTGCTGGTGCCACAACACTGTAAGCCCTGACAGTTACTCTTGGTGGGTGCAGCAATGGGCCCTGCTGTGAATTATTAGATCAAGAATTGTAATTACATGCCCCTGTTGAACAGGGGCTGAAAAATTGGGCCTTAGGCACTGGTGGCACAACACTGCAACCCCTCACAGATACTGTACTTGGAGCACAGCAATGAGCCCTGTTGCAAAGTATTGCTTCAAAAATTGTAATGACACGCCCCTGTTAAACAGGGGCTGAAAAATTGGGCCTTAGGCACTGGTGGCACAACACTGCAACTCCTCACAGATACTGTACTTGGAGCACAGCAATGAGCCCTGTTGCAAAGTATTGCTTCAAAAATTGTAATGACACGCCCCTGTTAAACAGGGGCTGAAAAATTGGGCCTTAGGCACTGGTGGCACAACACTGCAACTCCTCACAGATACTGTACTTGGAGCACAGCAATGAGCCCTGTTGCAAAGTATTGCTTCAAAAATTGTAATGACACGCCCCTGTTAAACAGGGGCTGAAAAATTGGGCCTTAGGCACTGGTGGCACAACACTGCAACTCCTCACAGATACTGTACTTGGAGCACAGCAATGAGCCCTGTTGCAAAGTATTGCTTCAAAAATTGTAATTACACGCCCCTGTTAAACAGGGGCTGAAAAATTGGGCGTTAGGCACTGGTGGCGGCACCCATAAACAAAAATGATCTTACAAGCTATCATCATCAATCGTATCATTGAGGACTCGGAGGAGGAGGATAGCCAGTCAACATAACAGCACAGGCACTCAGCATCAGCATCAGTCTTGAAGGGATGTGACATGTTAAAATCAATTAGTCTGTTATATCAGCATCAGGTGTGTGGTAGCTGGTGGTGATCCAAGACTGGTTCATCTTGATGAAAGTCAGTCGATCAACCGAGTCGGTGGACAGGCGCACCCTGTGATCCGTGACAAATCCTCCAGCAGCACTGAATGTGCGTTCCGAAAGAACGCTGGATGCAGGACAGGCCAGTAGCTCAATTGCATACTGTGCAAGCTCTGGCCAGTGATCCATCCTCAAGACCCAGTAAGCCAGAGGATTTTCGGTGGGGAAGGTGTCCAAGTCTGACCTTGCCCCTAGATATTCCTGCACCATGTTTATCAGACGCTGGCGATGGTTGCTGGAACCGATCATACTTTGGGGCTGCGGACTAAAGAATTGTCTGAACGCATCGGTCAGACGGCCACCTTCCCCACCGCTCCTTCTTTGACTGGCCGAAGCCTCAGCAACTCGTTGTCCAGGACCAGGAGTTTGCAACCTCCCAGTCTCTGGGAACGCGTTGCACAGACCTTTCTGCAAGGCCTCCCGGAGTTGTCTCATCCTCTGCTCCCTCTGCGACGGTAACATAAGGTCCGCAACCTTACCCTTGTACCGTGGATCAAGGAGAGTGGCCAGCCAGTAATGGTCCCTCTCCTTGATCCGAAGAATACGAGGATCCTTCCGCAGACTTTGCAGGATCAGGGAGGCCATGCAGCGTAGGTTTGCTGAGGCATTCGCTCCGGAGTCCTCTGGGTCACTAAGGACGACATGATCCGCAGCCACCTCCTCCCAGCCACGTACAAGTCCACTGGTTTCTTGGGACTGTAAATCATCCCTAAAAGACTGCTGCTGATGATGCTGAGTGCCAGCCTCCACCTCCATGCTGACACAATCCTCCTCCTCCTCCTCCTCCTCCTCCTCCTCTTCCTGTGCGATGGGTGGGACAGAAGGAACACTGTCTGGGTAAAGGGGGCCTTGAGAGGCAAGGAAGTCCTCCTCTTCCTGCCTCTGTTCTGCCTCAAGTGCCCTGTCCATTATTCCACGCAGCGTGTGCTCCAACAGGTGGACAAGAGGTACAGTGTCACTGATGCATGCACTGTCACTGCTCACCATCCTCGTGGCCTCCTCAAATGGTGCCAGGACAGTGCATGCATCCCTGATCATGCCCCACTGGCGTGGAGAAAAAAAACCAAGCTCCCCTGACCCTGTCCTGGTGCCGTAGTCGCACAGGTACTCATTGATGGCCCTCTGCTGCGTGTGCAGCCGCTGCAGCATGGCCAACGTTGAGTTCCACCTGGTGGGCATGTCACATATAAGGCGGTTCTTGGGCAGGTTCAACTCCTTTTGCAGCTCAGCCAGGCGAGCACTGGCATTATAAGATCTGCGGAAATGCACACAGACTTTCCTGGCCTGCCTCAGGACATCCTGTAAGCCCGGGTACCTGCCCAAGAAGCGCTGCACCACCAGGTTAAGGACGTGAGCCACACAGGGCACATGGGTCAGTTGTCCCTGTCGGAGGGCGGAGAGGAGGTTGGTGCCATTGTCGCAAACCACCATTCCTGGCTTAAGCTGGCGTGGCGTCAACCACCTCTCGGCCTGGCCCTGCAGAGCAGACAGGACCTCTGCCCCAGTGTGGCTTCTGTCCCCCAAACACACCAGCGCAAGCACGGCATGGCATCTTTTTGCCTGCGTACTTGCGTAGCCCCGTGAACGGCTACGGAGCACCGCTGGTTCATAGGACAAACCACAGGAAGAGGCCATGGAGGAAGAAGAAGAGGAGGGGGTGGAGGAGAGAGGTGTGTCACAACCAGTAGTAGCATTTTGGAGGCGTGGCGGTGGGACAACCTCCAACACTACTGCACCTTGTCCTGAATCCTTCCCAGCTGCCAAAAGAGTGACCCAATGGGCCGTGAAAGAAAGGTAACGTCCCTGTCCATGCCTGCTGGACCATGAGTCAGCGGTAATATGCACCTTACCGCTGACCGCCCTGTCCAGCGAGGCCAAGACATTGCCTTCCACATGCCGGTAGAGAGCCGGAATAGCCTTCCGTGAGAAAAAGTGGCGTTTGGGAACCTGCCACTGAGGAACCGCACATTGCACAAACTCACGGAAGGGGGCCGAGTCTACCAACTGAAAAGGCAGCAGTTGAAGCGCTAGCAATTTAGCCAAGCTAGCATTCAACCGCTGGGCATGTGGATGGCTGGGAGTGAACTTCTTTCGACGGTCCAGCAGCTGGGGCAGGGAAATTTGCCTGCTAGAATCGGACGTCGGTGTACTGCTAGCAGAGTGGCCGCAAGTACTTGGCTGTGACACACCTAATTCTACACCTTCATTCCTCTCAGTGCATGTTTCAGAGAGGACTGAAGTTATAGTGGGGTTGGAGATCCCAGCTGATGCGGTGCAAGGAGAGGTCCGCTTTGTTCTTTGGTGTGGGTCTTTGAGGTAGGCTTGCCAACGAGCTGCATGGCAGGTCAACATATGTCTGGTCAGGCATGTGGTACCCAAGCGGCTGATGTTTTGGCCACGCGATATACGCTTGAGACATATGTTGCAAACAGCAGCTGTGCGATCTGATGCACTAGCCTCAAAAAAGGCCCACACCAAAGAACTTTTTGAATGACGGGCAGAGGCAGCGCCCTGCACAGGCGGAGCTCTGCGGTGTGATTCCGTCGGTGTACTGCCCTTACGCTGGCCACCAAAGGGCATCCTGCCTCGTTGGAGATGTGCCTCCTCCTCATCCTCCTCCTCCTCCTCTCTCCTATTAGGCACCCACGTGGAGTCAGTGACCTCATCATCCCCTCCCTCCTCATCACTGGAGCCAATCTGGCAGTATGCTGCAGCTGCTGGAACATGACTGCCAGATTGGTGTCCTTCTTGAGCATCCCCTCTGTCTGCTCTCACGCTACTGCCTTCCTCTAGCTGGGTTTCATCATCAGACCCTTCGAAACGCTGGGCATCCTCCTGGAGCATGTACCCAACACTGTGCTGAAACAGTTCGGGGGACTCCTCAGGAGGAGGACATGGTGGGTCTAGGGAAGGAGTGACTGATGATTTGTCTGACATTGATACCAGGGAAGACGACGCTTTGGCAGCTGCTTTTCCAGTACCCTGAGCCTGGGTGAGAGAGGATGAGGAGGAGGAGGAGGGCTTGGTCATCCACTCTACCAAGTCTTCGGCATGATGTGGCTCAACATGTCCAGCTGCCGAAAAGAAGGACAAGCGTGTCCCATGGCCATGTGCTGATGACAATGCACCGCGTCCACGACCAGCACTGTTGCCCCCAGACACAGAGCCTGCTTGCCCTCTTTTATTGCCTCCTGACTGTCTGCCTCTCCTTGTTTGCCTTCCAGACATTCTAATAGATGGCCTGCAGGGAGATGGGAAAAAAGCAATAAGGGCTACCTTCAGGTGTCCTTCTCTGTCCCTTGAAACAAGGACTTTCACAGTGAAAGAAACTGACACTCTCCCTACCTACAGTTTTCTGTCCCTAGAAAAAATATTTTTTTTAAGCACAATATAGCACAAGGACAATTCACTCACTGTCCTTACAGGTCCCTGGAAACAAGGACTTGCAGAGTGAAAGAAAAAAAACACTCTCCCTACCTACAGTTTTCTGTCCCTAGAAAAAATGTTTTTTTTAATCACAATATAGCACAAGGACAATTCACTCACTGTCCTTACAGGTCCCTGGAAACAAGGACTTGCAGAGTGAAATAAACTGACACTCTCCCTACCTACAGTTTTCTGTCCCTAGAATAAATGTTTTTTTTAAGCACAATATAGCACAAGGAGAATTCACTCACTGTCCTTCCAGGTCCCTGGAAACAAGGACTTGCAGAGTGAAAGAAAAAAAACACTCTCCCTACCTACAGTTTTCTGTCCCTAGAAAAAATGTTTTTTTTAATCACAATATAGCACAAGGACAATTCACTCACTGTCCTTACAGGTCCCTGGAAACAAGGACTTGCAGAGTGAAATAAACTGACACTCTCCCTACCTACAGTTTTCTGTCCCTAGAATAAATGTTTTTTTTAAGCACAATATAGCACAAGGACAATTCACTCACTGTCCTTACAGGTCCCTGGAAACAAGGACTTGCAGAGTGAAAGAAAAAAAACACTCTCCCTACCTACAGTTTTCTGTCCCTAGAAAAAATGTTTTTTTTAATCACAATATAGCACAAGAACAATTCACTCACTGTCCTTACAGGTCCCTGGAAACAAGGACTTGCAGAGTGAAAGAAAAAAAACACTCTCCCTACCTACAGTTTTCTGTCCCTAGAAAAAATGTTTTTTTTAATCACAATATAGCACAAGGACAATTCACTCACTGTCCTTACAGGTCCCTGGAAACAAGGACTTGCAGAGTGAAAGAAACTGACACTGTCCCTACCTACAGTTTTCTGTCCCTAGAATAAATGTTTTTTTTAAGCACACTATAGCACAAGGACAATTCACTCACTGTCCTTACAGGTCCCTGGAAACAAGGACTTGCAGAGTGAAAGAAAAAAAACACTCTCCCTACCTACAGTTTTCTGTCCCTAGAAAAAATGTTTTTTTTAATCACAATATAGCACAAGGAGAATTCACTCACTGTCCTTCCAGGTCCCTGGAAACAAGGACTTGCAGAGTGAAAGAAAAAAAACACTCTCCCTACCTACAGTTTTCTGTCCCTAGAAAAAATGTTTTTTTTAATCACAATATAGCACAAGGACAATTCACTCACTGTCCTTACAGGTCCCTGGAAACAAGGACTTGCAGAGTGAAATAAACTGACACTCTCCCTACCTACAGTTTTCTGTCCCTAGAATAAATGTTTTTTTTAAGCACAATATAGCACAAGGACAATTCACTCACTGTCCTTACAGGTCCCTGGAAACAAGGACTTGCAGAGTGAAAGAAAAAAAACACTCTCCCTACCTACAGTTTTCTGTCCCTAGAAAAAATGTTTTTTTTAATCACAATATAGCACAAGGACAATTCACTCACTGTCCTTCCAGGTTCCTGGAAACAAGGACTTGCAGAGTGAAATAAACTGACACTCTCCCTACCTACAGTTTTCTGTCCCTAGAATAAATGTTTTTTTTAAGCACAATATAGCACAAGGACAATTCACTCACTGTCCTTACAGGTCCCTGGAAACAAGGACTTGCAGAGTGAAAGAAACTGACACTGTCCCTACCTACAGTTTTCTGTCCCTAGAATAAATGTTTTTTTTAAGCACACTATAGCACAAGGACAATTCACTCACTGTCCTTACAGGTCCCTGGAAACAAGGACTTGCAGAGTGAAAGAAAAAAAACACTCTCCCTACCTACAGTTTTCTGTCCCTAGAAAAAATGTTTTTTTTAATCACAATATAGCACAAGGAGAATTCACTCACTGTCCTTCCAGGTCCCTGGAAACAAGGACTTGCAGAGTGAAAGAAAAAAAACACTCTCCCTACCTACAGTTTTCTGTCCCTAGAAAAAATGTTTTTTTTAATCACAATATAGCACAAGGACAATTCACTCACTGTCCTTACAGGTCCCTGGAAACAAGGACTTGCAGAGTGAAATAAACTGACACTCTCCCTACCTACAGTTTTCTGTCCCTAGAATAAATGTTTTTTTTAAGCACAATATAGCACAAGGAGAATTCACTCACTGTCCTTCCAGGTCCCTGGAAACAAGGACTTGCAGAGTGAAAGAAAAAAAACACTCTCCCTACCTACAGTTTTCTGTCCCTAGAAAAAATGTTTTTTTTAATCACAATATAGCACAAGGACAATTCACTCACTGTCCTTACAGGTCCCTGGAAACAAGGACTTGCAGAGTGAAATAAACTGACACTCTCCCTACCTACAGTTTTCTGTCCCTAGAATAAATGTTTTTTTTAAGCACAATATAGCACAAGGACAATTCACTCACTGTCCTTACAGGTCCCTGGAAACAAGGACTTGCAGAGTGAAAGAAAAAAAACACTCTCCCTACCTACAGTTTTCTGTCCCTAGAAAAAATGTTTTTTTTAATCACAATATAGCACAAGGACAATTCACTCACTGTCCTTACAGGTCCCTGGAAACAAGGACTTGCAGAGTGAAAGAAAAAAAACACTCTCCCTACCTACAGTTTTCTGTCCCTAGAAAAAATGTTTTTTTTAATCACAATATAGCACAAGGACAATTCACTCACTGTCCTTCCAGGTCCCTGGAAACAAGGACTTGCAGAGTGAAAGAAACTGACACTGTCCCTACCTACAGTTTTCTGTCCCTAGAATAAATGTTTTTTTTTAAGCACACTATAGCACAAGGACAATTCACTCACTGTCCTTACAGGTCCCTGGAAACAAGGACTTGCAGAGTGAAAGAAAAAAAACACTCTCCCTACCTACAGTTTTCTGTCCCTAGAAAAAATGTTTTTTTTAATCACAATATAGCACAAGGAGAATTCACTCACTGTCCTTACAGGTCCCTGGAAACAAGGACTTGCAGAGTGAAAGAAAAAAAACACTCTCCCTACCTACAGTTTTCTGTCCCTAGAAAAAATGTTTTTTTTAATCACAATATAGCACAAGGACAATTCACTCACTGTCCTTCCAGGTCCCTGGAAACAAGGACTTGCAGAGTGAAATAAACTGACACTCTCCCTACCTACAGTTTTCTGTCCCTAGAATAAATGTTTTTTTTAAGCACAATATAGCACAAGGACAATTCACTCACTGTCCTTACAGGTCCCTGGAAACAAGGACTTGCAGAGTGAAAGAAAAAAAACACTCTCCCTACCTACAGTTTTCTGTCCCTAGAAAAAATGTTTTTTTTAATCACAATATAGCACAAGGACAATTCACTCACTGTCCTTCCAGGTCCCTGGAAACAAGGACTTGCAGAGTGAAATAAACTGACACTCTCCCTACCTACAGTTTTCTGTCCCTAGAATAAATGTTTTTTTTAAGCACAATATAGCACAAGGACAATTCACTCACTGTCCTTAGAGGTCCCTGGAAACAAGGACTTGCAGAGTGAAAGAAAATAAACACTCTCCCTACCTACAGTTTTCTGTCCCTAGAAAAAATGTTTTTTTTTAAGCACAATATAGCACAAGGACAATTCACTCACTGTCCTTCCAGGTCCCTGGAAACAAGGACTTGCAGAGTGAAAGAAAAAAAACACTCTCCCTACCTACAGTTTTCTGTCCCTAGAAAAAATGTTTTTTTTAATCACAATATAGCACAAGGACAATTCACTCACTGTCCTTACAGGTCCCTGGAAACAAGGACTTGCAGAGTGAAAGAAACTGACACTCTCCCTACCTACAGTTTTCTGTCCCTAGAATAAATGTTTTTTTAAGCACAATATAGCACAAGGACAATTCACTCACTGTCCTTCCAGGTCCCTGGAAACAAGGACTTGCAGAGTGAAAGAAACTGACACTGTCCCTACCTACAGTTTTCTGTCCCTAGAATAAATGTTTTTTTTAAGCACACTATAGCACAAGCACAAAACACACTGACACTCTCCCTACCTATCCTTCTCTTTCCCTAAACTAAAGGAATCCAGGTTAAGCAAGAAAGAAATAACAGTCACTGTCCCTGCCTATGCTGCTCTATCCCTGCTCCGGAACACACTACACTAGGCCGCCATGCTGGCGGCCTTTTATAGTGTGGGGCGTGTACTAAACACCCTCAGCAATAATTGGCCACAGGCATCCTGCCTGTGGCCAATCATTGCTCTCCTCGCTGCCGGCGCTGTGATTGGCCAAGCATGCGGGGTCACAGTGCATGCTTGGCCAATCACAGCGCCTGGATGACACTGCGATGGCGTAGTGCATTGTGGGCCGTTCGCGTCACTCGAATTTGGCGCGAACGGCCCAAATCGTTCGATCTTCGTCGAACGATCGAACAGCCGATGTTCGAGTCGAACGTATGTTCGACTCGAACACGAAGCTCATCCCTACTCCCTAATAGCAAACATCAGATAAGGAAGTAGACAGTCCCAATCCTTTCCATCTCTATCCACCACTTTCTTCAACATTTGTTTTAGGGTTTTGTTGAATCTTTCAACCAGCCCATCGGTTTGGGGGTGATACACAGATGTACGTAATTGCGTCACTTTGAACAATTTACACAGCTCCTTCATAACCCGGGACATAAAGGGTGTACCTTGGTCCGTAAGCAGTTCTTTACAAATACCCACCCGGCTAAACACAAGAGATAGCTCTTTGGCTATGGTTTTGGCCGAGGTATTTCGGAGAGGGATCGCTTCTGGATAACGGGTGGCATAGTCCATTATAACTAATATGTACTGGTGCCCCCTAGCGGACTTGATTATAGGACCTACCAAATCCATGGCGATCCTCTCAAACGGGACCTCAATGATGGGTAGAGGGACCAGCGGGCTACGGAAATGTGGCATCGGGGCCGACCTCTGACATACAGGGCAGGAGGAACAATAATTTTCTATGTCCTTCATCACCCCCGGCCAATAGAATCTCTGTAATAGCCTCTCTCGGGTTTTCTCTGTCCCCAGATGACCTCCAAGAATGTGCCCATGGGCCAACTCCAACACCAACTTCCTGTAAGGTTTGGGCACCACAAGCTGCTCAACGGTTTCTTCTGCCCTTTTTGCCACCCGATACAGTAGGTCCTTCTCTACGCTGAAGTACGGGTAAGTGCAGGTATTATCTGGGTTCACTAACTCGCCATCTATTTTCACTACGTTTTCCCGTGCCTTTATTAGGGCGGGGTCTTTCAACTGTTCTGTGGCAAAGTTTTCCCTGTGAACCTCAAGATCAGAAAACTCCACAGACGGTAGGTTTTCGTCTGAGGAGGTGGGCTCCTCTCCAGTTTCTTGAGTCTCCCCTGCCAATACTGATAAGGGAAATTCCGGAGAGTCCTCACCACTCTCAGGGGAGTTCTGGCTATCCCATTCCTGGTACATAGGGGCACCAGTGGGGGGCTCAGGATCATCCCACAGTTCCCAGAACTTCGGAAAATCCCTTCCCACAATGGCGTCATGCGGTAACTGAGATACTAAGCCCACTGGATGAGAGAGGGTACCTTTGGGGGTCTCGAAACACACTGTAGTCACTGGATACTCTCGGGTGTCCCCATGCACACAAATAACAGCTACCTTGCTATTCCCAGAGACCTCTGTTTTAACTAACTCAGCCTTTATCAGGGTCACAAGGCTACCTGAATCCAGCAATACCACAACATTTCTACCATTAACACACATTTTGCATAAATGTTTCTCAGTTCCTCGAATGGCAGTGCATGCGACTGTCGCACACAGCGACTGACGTCTGCCCGTCAGAAAGTCACACTGCATGGGTTCCTCCACAACCGGGCAATTGGCTGCAATATGTCCCGCTTGCTGGCAGCGGTAGCAAACGATCCTTCTTGCGGCCTCTTGAGCCGCTGATTTCCCAGGCTGTTCTCGCCAAACTTGGGGTAGAGCTCCCACCCTCTCACTCTCTCCACCCTCACCCCTTGGAATCCTCTTATCCGCCCCTGGGGATGGTCTGGTCTTAGGGTGGAAAGTCAGAGTGTCTCTGGAAGAGGCCGTCAGGTTCTCTGTAGCCAAGTATTTCTCCACACGATCCACAAGACCATCGGCCGTCTCTGGGTCTCCATGGCTTACCCACTTTTGGATGGCAGTAGGAAGAGCTCTCAAAAACCGATCCATTACAACACGTTCCACAATCTTTGGTGCGGACAAAGTCTCTGGCTGTAGCCACTTTCTGCTCAGGTGAATGAGATCATACATTTGAGACCTGGGGGGTTTTCCAAGCTGGAAAGTCCAGTTATGCACACGCTGAGCCCGGACAGCCTGGGTGACACCCAGCCTTGCCAATATTTCAGCTTTTAGCATCACATAGTCTTTTGCTTGGTCAGGCTCTAGGTCATAGTAAGCCTTCTGCGATTCACCAGTTAACAGAGGAGCCACCAGTCCAGCCCACTGCTCCTCAGGCCACTTTTCTCTTTCAGCAGTCCTTTCAAATGTGGTCAAAAATACCTCTGGATCATCCTCTCCAGTCATTTTTGTCAATAAACGACTCACCCCAAAGGACGCGGTATTAGTGGGACGGCTTTCCTCACTGGTCTGCGGACGTTGCTGCATTACTGCTTCCATTTGTTGTAGTCTCTGCTCTTGCTTCTGTAACAGGTCTATGAAGCGGGCCTCAGATTGCTGCTGGGCTTGTTGCTGAGCTTCCAGACTCTGTTGGTGAGCTTGCTGCTGGGCTGCAAGGCTCTGTTGATGAGCTTGCTGCTGGGCTGCGAAGTTCTGTTGTTGAGCTGCAAGGCTCTGTTGATGAGCTGCAAGGCTCTTTTGCAAACCTGCATTTGTCTGCTGTTGATTGGCATTTGCTAGAGCCAGCTGCTTCAGTATCTCCTCCATGCTGGCTTAAAAAAAAACTGCCACTGGTTCTCCACCAACTGTGAGGGGGTTAGCTCGGCAGCGGGTGTGTGTGACCCCCGGGATGGGCTCCCCACACAAAAACAGGCCCAGCAAACGGAGGTTGTGGTTTTCAAAATCAAAAAAAGGTGCGGTTTATTTTCTATTTACAGTGACAAAACACAGCAAAGCCAAAAGAAACATAAACAAAATAAATCCTGGTCAACTTGACCTCTGACTAAACATACAGGTTTCCTAACTAACAACTGGGATCAGCCTAGTGCTGTCCTAGTCCCTAAGTCCCTGGTTTTAAATGTCCAAGCAAATAGCCACACAGGCTTTGTCTCACCGCACAGGGGTTCACTCTCCCTAGACAGTCCACACAGGTCTGGGTCCAGGCATGAGCAAACACCTAATGAATCTGGGAGTTTTTATAGAGGCCTAAATGAGCTGACAAGCTTCAGCTGGTCTCATCAACTCCCTGTCTGCACGACGCCCCACACTCTCCCTAGAGGTATGAGTCATCCATGAGCCCACTAGCCTCAGCTGGGCTTATACAACACTCCACCTAGTTGTATAAGTCGGCGTAAAGCCTGAATCTGGGCGAAATATATCTACCCCCCTGGATGCAACCAGGTGACTTTACCTTCCTGCTGTCACAGTATATATAAACCCTTCCAAATACCCAGTGAAAGGACTAACCCCAGACGATACACAGAGATGAAACAAATCCTTCTACATAAGTTGTAGATGTCTATCTGCTCCTCTCTACATCTGTTGCTAAAGTGATTGTAACGGCACCCCAAATATGAAAGGGGTTAAACGCCGTTTAAGATATTCCCTCTCCTGGACACACATTCGCTACTGATCCTCCACAGTCAGGTGACCACTTCCCATAGGATTAATCCTTCCAAAAGTAAGAGACAAAATACTCTGTATCTTTCCAAAATAGACTGCTTCTTTATTGAAAAACACTGCAACTTTTATATACATAGAGGGGAGTTTCTTATTTTCTCTCACAATACATCTTTGACCAGAGCTAATTTACATGCGCTACTTAACTACAGCTGATGATTCAGACACATGACCTTTCTGTTTCCCAATACACATCTCTTAGAAGACAACAGGTTCAAAGCTAATCCCTTTACATCTTAAATGACTATGCATGACCTTTTGTGTTCCCCCAGCCAGTCTGGCTGCTTGAGTACAATACCTATAATTATAGGCTTAACTCCCACAAGCCATAATAGACAATAGAATGTAATCACACCCCATCACAGCAAGTATTACATAAACAGCCCACACACAGTATATACCCAAAATGTGCCATGTATATACAGTATTGGATATGGCTATCACAGATCATGGTGGGGTTCTCATTCACTCTGTGCCTCTAAGTGAGACACAGGGTGGTTTACACATAAGAGGCATTGGGGAAGCTGAAGCAAGGGTATCTCATACTTTCTAAGAGATTCTGGGTTCCCCGGGCCCTCCCGTTACATCTCTGCCCCTTCGGCAGGTGACTAACACAGGAGGAGACCCCAGACGGGTTGACTCCGAAGGTAGTCCATAGTTCCATTCCCCTAATGCCGGTATCCACACAGTACCCCAAATAAATTGCTCCAAACAGAGCATTACTTACCCAGCCAACCTCTGCCTCTCTCAGAGAACATACCCGCCGCTGTTAGGGATCTGGGCCGACTGCCCAGCATCCCTGAGGTATACAAGTCGAACATACGTTCGACTCGAACATCGGCTGTTCGATCGTTCGACGAAGATCGAACGATTTGGGCCGTTCGCGCCAAATTCGAGTGACGCGAACGGCCCACAATGCACTACGCCATCGCAGTGTCATCCAGGCGCTGTGATTGGCCAAGCATGCACTGTGACCCCGCATGCTTGGCCAATCACAGCGCCGGCAGCGAGGAGAGCAATGATTGGCCACAGGCAGGATGCCTGTGGCCAATTATTGCTGAGGGTGTTTAGTACACGCCCCACACTATAAAAGGCCGCCAGCACGGCGGCCTAGTGTAGTGTGTTCCGGAGCAGGGAAAGACAAGCATAGGCAGGGACAGTGACATTTATTTCTTTCTTGCTTAACCTGGATTCCTTTAGTTTAGGGAAAGAGAAGGATAGGTAGGGAGAGTGTCAGTGTGTTTTACTGTGCGAGTCCTTGTTTCTAGGGACAAAGAAGGAAAGTGAGGGGATTTCTCCTTGTGCTATAGTGTGCTTTAAAAAAACATTTTTTTCTAGGGACAGAAAACTCTAGGTAGGGAGAGTGTCAGTTTCTTTCACTGTGCCAGTCCTTGTTTCTAGGGACAAAGAAGGAAAGTGAGGGGAATTCTCCTTGTGCTATAGTGTGCTTTAAAAAAACATTTTTTTCTAGGGACAGAAAACTCTAGGTAGGGAGAGTGTCAGTTTCTTTCACTGTGCCAGTCCTTGTTTCTAGGGACAAAGAAGGAAAGTGAGGGGAATTCTCCTTGTGCTATAGTGTGCTTTAAAAAAACATTTTTTCTAGGGACAGAAAACTCTAGGTAGGGAGAGTGTCAGTTTCTTTCACTGTGCCAGTCGTTGTTTCTAGGGACAAAGAAGGAAAGTGAGGGGAATTCTCCTTGTGCTATAGTGTGCTTTAAAAAAACATTTTTTCTAGGGACAGAAAACTCTAGGTAGGGAGAGTGTCAGTTTCTTTCACTGTGCCAGTCCTTGTTTCTAGGGACAAAGAAGGAAAGTGAGGGGAATTCTCCTTGTGCTATAGTGTGCTTTAAAAAAACATTTTTTCTAGGGACAGAAAACTCTAGGTAGGGAGAGTGTCAGTTTCTTTCACTGTGCCAGTCCTTGTTTCTAGGGACAAAGAAGGAAAGTGAGGGGAATTCTCCTTGTGCTATAGTGTGCTTTAAAAAAAACATTTTTTCTAGGGACAGAAAACTCTAGGTAGGGAGAGTGTCAGTTTCTTTCACTGTGCCAGTCCTTGTTTCTAGGGACAAAGAAGGAAAGTGAGGGGAATTCTCCTTGTGCTATAGTGTGCTTTAAAAAAACATTTTTTCTAGGGACAGAAAACTCTAGGTAGGGAGAGTGTCAGTTTCTTTCACTGTGCCAGTCCTTGTTTCTAGGGACAAAGAAGGAAAGTGAGGGGAATTCTCCTTGTGCTATAGTGTGCTTTAAAAAAACATTTTTTCTAGGGACAGAAAACTCTAGGTAGGGAGAGTGTCAGTTTCTTTCACTGTGCCAGTCCTTGTTTCTAGGGACAAAGAAGGAAAGTGAGGGGAATTCTCCTTGTGCTATAGTGTGCTTTAAAAAAACATTTTTTCTAGGGACAGAAAACTCTAGGTAGGGAGAGTGTCAGTTTCTTTCACTGTGCCAGTCCTTGTTTCTAGGGACAAAGAAGGAAAGTGAGGGGAATTCTCCTTGTGCTATAGTGTGCTTTAAAAAAACATTTTTTCTAGGGACAGAAAACTCTAGGTAGGGAGAGTGTCAGTTTCTTTCACTGTGCCAGTCCTTGTTTCTAGGGACAAAGAAGGAAAGTGAGGGGAATTCTCCTTGTGCTATAGTGTGCTTTAAAAAAAACATTTTTTCTAGGGACAGAAAACTCTAGGTAGGGAGAGTGTCAGTTTCTTTCAATGTGCCAGTCCTTGTTTCTAGGGACAAAGAAGGAAAGTGAGGGGAATTCTCCTTGTGCTATAGTGTGCTTTAAAAAAACATTTTTTCTAGGGACAGAAAACTCTAGGTAGGGAGAGTGTCAGTTTCTTTCACTGTGCCAGTCCTTGTTTCTAGGGACAAAGAAGGAAAGTGAGGGGAATTCTCCTTGTGCTATAGTGTGCTTTAAAAAAACATTTTTTCTAGGGACAGAAAACTCTAGGTAGGGAGAGTGTCAGTTTCTTTCACTGTGCCAGTCCTTGTTTCTAGGGACAAAGAAGGAAAGTGAGGGGAATTCTCCTTGTGCTATAGTGTGCTTTAAAAAAACATTTTTTCTAGGGACAGAAAACTCTAGGTAGGGAGAGTGTCAGTTTCTTTCACTGTGCCAGTCCTTGTTTCTAGGGACAAAGAAGGAAAGTGAGGGGAATTCTCCTTGTGCTATAGTGTGCTTTAAAAAAACATTTTTTCTAGGGACAGAAAACTCTAGGTAGGGAGAGTGTCAGTTTCTTTCACTGTGCCAGTCCTTGTTTCTAGGGACAAAGAAGGAAAGTGAGGGGAATTCTCCTTGTGCTATAGTGTGCTTTAAAAAAACATTTTTTCTAGGGACAGAAAACTCTAGGTAGGGAGAGTGTCAGTTTCTTTCACTGTGCCAGTCCTTGTTTCTAGGGACAAAGAAGGAAAGTGAGGGGAATTCTCCTTGTGCTATAGTGTGCTTTAAAAAAACATTTTTTCTAGGGACAGAAAACTCTAGGTAGGGAGAGTGTCAGTTTCTTTCACTGTGCCAGTCCTTGTTTCTAGGGACAAAGAAGGAAAGTGAGGGGAATTCTCCTTGTGCTATAGTGTGCTTTAAAAAAACATTTTTTTCTAGGGACAGAAAACTCTAGGTAGGGAGAGTGTCAGTTTCTTTCACTGTGCCAGTCCTTGTTTCTAGGGACAAAGAAGGAAAGTGAGGGGAATTCTCCTTGTGCTATAGTGTGCTTTAAAAAAACATTTTTTTCTAGGGACAGAAAACTCTAGGTAGGGAGAGTGTCAGTTTCTTTCACTGTGCCAGTCCTTGTTTCTAGGGACAAAGAAGGAAAGTGAGGGGAATTCTCCTTGTGCTATAGTGTGCTTTAAAAAAACATTTTTTTCTAGGGACAGAAAACTCTAGGTAGGGAGAGTGTCAGTTTCTTTCACTGTGCCAGTCCTTGTTTCTAGGGACAAAGAAGGAAAGTGAGGGGAATTCTCCTTGTGCTATAGTGTGCTTTAAAAAAACATTTTTTCTAGGGACAGAAAACTCTAGGTAGGGAGAGTGTCAGTTTCTTTCACTGTGCCAGTCCTTGTTTCTAGGGACAAAGAAGGAAAGTGAGGGGAATTCTCCTTGTGCTATAGTGTGCTTTAAAAAAACATTTTTTCTAGGGACAGAAAACTCTAGGTAGGGAGAGTGTCAGTTTCTTTCACTGTGCCAGTCCTTGTTTCTAGGGACAAAGAAGGAAAGTGAGGGGAATTCTCCTTGTGCTATAGTGTGCTTTAAAAAAAACATTTTTTCTAGGGACAGAAAACTCTAGGTAGGGAGAGTGTCAGTTTCTTTCACTGTGCCAGTCCTTGTTTCTAGGGACAAAGAAGGAAAGTGAGGGGAATTCTCCTTGTGCTATAGTGTGCTTTAAAAAAAACATTTTTTCTAGGGACAGAAAACTCTAGGTAGGGAGAGTGTCAGTTTCTTTCACTGTGCCAGTCCTTGTTTCTAGGGACAAAGAAGGAAAGTGAGGGGAATTCTCCTTGTGCTATAGTGTGCTTTAAAAAAACATTTTTTTCTAGGGACAGAAAACTCTAGGTAGGGAGAGTGTCAGTTTCTTTCACTGTGCCAGTCCTTGTTTCTAGGGACAAAGAAGGAAAGTGAGGGGAATTCTCCTTGTGCTATAGTGTGCTTTAAAAAAACATTTTTTCTAGGGACAGAAAACTCTAGGTAGGGAGAGTGTCAGTTTCTTTCACTGTGCCAGTCCTTGTTTCTAGGGACAAAGAAGGAAAGTGAGGGGAATTCTCCTTGTGCTATAGTGTGCTTTAAAAAAACATTTTTTCTAGGGACAGAAAACTCTAGGTAGGGAGAGTGTCAGTTTCTTTCACTGTGCCAGTCCTTGTTTCTAGGGACAAAGAAGGAAAGTGAGGGGAATTCTCCTTGTGCTATAGTGTGCTTTAAAAAAACATTTTTTCTAGGGACAGAAAACTCTAGGTAGGGAGAGTGTCAGTTTCTTTCACTGTGCCAGTCCTTGTTTCTAGGGACAAAGAAGGAAAGTGAGGGGAATTCTCCTTGTGCTATAGTGTGCTTTAAAAAAACATTTTTTTCTAGGGACAGAAAACTCTAGGTAGGGAGAGTGTCAGTTTCTTTCACTGTGCCAGTCCTTGTTTCTAGGGACAAAGAAGGAAAGTGAGGGGAATTCTCCTTGTGCTATAGTGTGCTTTAAAAAAACATTTTTTTCTAGGGACAGAAAACTCTAGGTAGGGAGAGTGTCAGTTTCTTTCACTGTGCCAGTCCTTGTTTCTAGGGACAAAGAAGGAAAGTGAGGGGAATTCTCCTTGTGCTATAGTGTGCTTTAAAAAAACATTTTTTCTAGGGACAGAAAACTCTAGGTAGGGAGAGTGTCAGTTTCTTTCACTGTGCCAGTCCTTGTTTCTAGGGACAAAGAAGGAAAGTGAGGGGAATTCTCCTTGTGCTATAGTGTGCTTTAAAAAAACATTTTTTCTAGGGACAGAAAACTCTAGGTAGGGAGAGTGTCAGTTTCTTTCACTGTGCCAGTCCTTGTTTCTAGGGACAAAGAAGGAAAGTGAGGGGAATTCTCCTTGTGCTATAGTGTGCTTTAAAAAAACATTTTTTCTAGGGACAGAAAACTCTAGGTAGGGAGAGTGTCAGTTTCTTTCACTGTGCCAGTCCTTGTTTCTAGGGACAAAGAAGGAAAGTGAGGGGAATTCTCCTTGTGCTATAGTGTGCTTTAAAAAAACATTTTTTCTAGGGACAGAAAACTCTAGGTAGGGAGAGTGTCAGTTTCTTTCACTGTGCCAGTCCTTGTTTCTAGGGACAAAGAAGGAAAGTGAGGGGAATTCTCCTTGTGCTATAGTGTGCTTTAAAAAAACATTTTTTCTAGGGACAGAAAACTCTAGGTAGGGAGAGTGTCAGTTTCTTTCACTGTGCCAGTCCTTGTTTCTAGGGACAAAGAAGGAAAGTGAGGGGAATTCTCCTTGTGCTATAGTGTGCTTTAAAAAAACATTTTTTCTAGGGACAGAAAACTCTAGGTAGGGAGAGTGTCAGTTTCTTTCACTGTGCCAGTCCTTGTTTCTAGGGACAAAGAAGGAAAGTGAGGGGAATTCTCCTTGTGCTATAGTGTGCTTTAAAAAAACATTTTTTCTAGGGACAGAAAACTCTAGGTAGGGAGAGTGTCAGTTTCTTTCACTGTGCCAGTCCTTGTTTCTAGGGACAAAGAAGGAAAGTGAGGGGAATTCTCCTTGTGCTATAGTGTGCTTTAAAAAAACATTTTTTCTAGGGACAGAAAACTCTAGGTAGGGAGAGTGTCAGTTTCTTTCACTGTGCCAGTCCTTGTTTCTAGGGACAAAGAAGGAAAGTGAGGGGAATTCTCCTTGTGCTATAGTGTGCTTTAAAAAAACATTTTTTCTAGGGACAGAAAACTCTAGGTAGGGAGAGTGTCAGTTTCTTTCACTGTGCCAGTCCTTGTTTCTAGGGACAAAGAAGGAAAGTGAGGGGAATTCTCCTTGTGCTATAGTGTGCTTTAAAAAAAACATTTTTTCTAGGGACAGAAAACTCTAGGTAGGGAGAGTGTCAGTTTCTTTCACTGTGCCAGTCCTTGTTTCTAGGGACAAAGAAGGAAAGTGAGGGGAATTCTCCTTGTGCTATAGTGTGCTTTAAAAAAAACATTTTTTCTAGGGACAGAAAACTCTAGGTAGGGAGAGTGTCAGTTTCTTTCACTGTGCCAGTCCTTGTTTCTAGGGACAAAGAAGGAAAGTGAGGGGAATTCTCCTTGTGCTATAGTGTGCTTTAAAAAAACATTTTTTTCTAGGGACAGAAAACTCTAGGTAGGGAGAGTGTCAGTTTATTTCACTGTGCCAGTCCTTGTTTCTAGGGACAAAGAAGGAAAGTGAGGGGAATTCTCCTTGTGCTATAGTGTGCTTTAAAAAAACATTTTTTCTAGGGACAGAAACTCTAGGTAGGGAGAGTGTCAGTTTCTTTCACTGTGCCAGTCCTTGTTTCTAGGGACAAAGAAGGAAAGTGAGGGGAATTCTCCTTGTGCTATAGTGTGCTTTAAAAAAACATTTTTTTCTAGGGACAGAAAACTCTAGGTAGGGAGAGTGTCAGTTTCTTTCACTGTGCCAGTCCTTGTTTCTAGGGACAAAGAAGGAAAGTGAGGGGAATTCTCCTTGTGCTATAGTGTGCTTTAAAAAAACATTTTTTTCTAGGGACAGAAAACTCTAGGTAGGGAGAGTGTCAGTTTCTTTCACTGTGCCAGTCCTTGTTTCTAGGGACAAAGAAGGAAAGTGAGGGGAATTCTCCTTGTGCTATAGTGTGCTTTAAAAAAACATTTTTTTCTAGGGACAGAAAACTCTAGGTAGGGAGAGTGTCAGTTTCTTTCACTGTGCCAGTCCTTGTTTCTAGGGACAAAGAAGGAAAGTGAGGGGAATTCTCCTTGTGCTATAGTGTGCTTTAAAAAAACATTTTTTCTAGGGACAGAAAACTCTAGGTAGGGAGAGTGTCAGTTTCTTTCACTGTGCCAGTCCTTGTTTCTAGGGACAAAGAAGGAAAGTGAGGGGAATTCTCCTTGTGCTATAGTGTGCTTTAAAAAAACATTTTTTCTAGGGACAGAAAACTCTAGGTAGGGAGAGTGTCAGTTTCTTTCACTGTGCCAGTCCTTGTTCTAGGGACAAAGAAGGAAAGTGAGGGGAATTCTCCTTGTGCTATAGTGTGCTTTAAAAAAACATTTTTTTCTAGGGACAGAAAACTCTAGGTAGGGAGAGTGTCAGTTTCTTTCACTGTGCCAGTCCTTGTTTCTAGGGACAAAGAAGGAAAGTGAGGGGAATTCTCCTTGTGCTATAGTGTGCTTTAAAAAAACATTTTTTTCTAGGGACAGAAAACTCTAGGTAGGGAGAGTGTCAGTTTCTTTCACTGTGCCAGTCCTTGTTTCTAGGGACAAAGAAGGAAAGTGAGGGGAATTCTCCTTGTGCTATAGTGTGCTTTAAAAAAACATTTTTTTCTAGGGACAGAAAACTCTAGGTAGGGAGAGTGTCAGTTTCTTTCACTGTGCCAGTCCTTGTTTCTAGGGACAAAGAAGGAAAGTGAGGGGAATTCTCCTTGTGCTATAGTGTGCTTTAAAAAAACATTTTTTCTAGGGACAGAAAACTCTAGGTAGGGAGAGTGTCAGTTTCTTTCACTGTGCCAGTCCTTGTTTCTAGGGACAAAGAAGGAAAGTGAGGGGAATTCTCCTTGTGCTATAGTGTGCTTTAAAAAAACATTTTTTCTAGGGACAGAAAACTCTAGGTAGGGAGAGTGTCAGTTTCTTTCACTGTGCCAGTCCTTGTTTCTAGGGACAAAGAAGGAAAGTGAGGGGAATTCTCCTTGTGCTATAGTGTGCTTTAAAAAAACATTTTTTCTAGGGACAGAAAACTCTAGGTAGGGAGAGTGTCAGTTTCTTTCACTGTGCCAGTCCTTGTTTCTAGGGACAAAGAAGGAAAGTGAGGGGAATTCTCCTTGTGCTATAGTGTGCTTTAAAAAAACATTTTTTTCTAGGGACAGAAAACTCTAGGTAGGGAGAGTGTCAGTTTCTTTCACTGTGCCAGTCCTTGTTTCTAGGGACAAAGAAGGAAAGTGAGGGGAATTCTCCTTGTGCTATAGTGTGCTTTAAAAAAACATTTTTTTCTAGGGACAGAAAACTCTAGGTAGGGAGAGTGTCAGTTTCTTTCACTGTGCCAGTCCTTGTTTCTAGGGACAAAGAAGGAAAGTGAGGGGAATTCTCCTTGTGCTATAGTGTGCTTTAAAAAAACATTTTTTTCTAGGGACAGAAAACTCTAGGTAGGGAGAGTGTCAGTTTCTTTCACTGTGCCAGTCCTTGTTTCTAGGGACAAAGAAGGAAAGTGAGGGGAATTCTCCTTGTGCTATAGTGTGCTTTAAAAAAACATTTTTTCTAGGGACAGAAAACTCTAGGTAGGGAGAGTGTCAGTTTCTTTCACTGTGCCAGTCCTTGTTTCTAGGGACAAAGAAGGAAAGTGAGGGGAATTCTCCTTGTGCTATAGTGTGCTTTAAAAAAACATTTTTTCTAGGGACAGAAAACTCTAGGTAGGGAGAGTGTCAGTTTCTTTCACTGTGCCAGTCCTTGTTTCTAGGGACAAAGAAGGAAAGTGAGGGGAATTCTCCT
The DNA here is from genome assembly GCA_029206835.1 of Rana muscosa. Lineage (NCBI taxonomy): Eukaryota > Metazoa > Chordata > Amphibia > Anura > Ranidae > Rana > Rana muscosa. Next base: position 46,645,345 of record CM055117.1, on the reverse strand, counting down.
TGTGCTATAGTGTGCTTTAAAAAAACATTTTTTTCTAGGGACAGAAAACTCTAGGTAGGGAGAGTGTCAGTTTCTTTCACTGTGCCAGTCCTTGTTTCTAGGGACAAAGAAGGAAAGTGAGGGGAATTCTCCTTGTGCTATAGTGTGCTTTAAAAAAACATTTTTTCTAGGGACAGAAAACTCTAGGTAGGGAGAGTGTCAGTTTCTTTCACTGTGCCAGTCCTTGTTTCTAGGGACAAAGAAGGAAAGTGAGGGGAATTCTCCTTGTGCTATAGTGTGCTTTAAAAAAACATTTTTTCTAGGGACAGAAAACTCTAGGTAGGGAGAGTGTCAGTTTCTTTCACTGTGCCAGTCCTTGTTTCTAGGGACAAAGAAGGAAAGTGAGGGGAATTCTCCTTGTGCTATAGTGTGCTTTAAAAAAACATTTTTTCTAGGGACAGAAAACTCTAGGTAGGGAGAGTGTCAGTTTCTTTCACTGTGCCAGTCCTTGTTTCTAGGGACAAAGAAGGAAAGTGAGGGGAATTCTCCTTGTGCTATAGTGTGCTTTAAAAAAACATTTTTTTCTAGGGACAGAAAACTCTAGGTAGGGAGAGTGTCAGTTTCTTTCACTGTGCCAGTCCTTGTTTCTAGGGACAAAGAAGGAAAGTGAGGGGAATTCTCCTTGTGCTATAGTGTGCTTTAAAAAACATTTTTTTCTAGGGACAGAAAACTCTAGGTAGGGAGAGTGTCAGTTTCTTTCACTGTGCCAGTCCTTGTTTCTAGGGACAAAGAAGGAAAGTGAGGGGAATTCTCCTTGTGCTATAGTGTGCTTTAAAAAAACATTTTTTTCTAGGGACAGAAAACTCTAGGTAGGGAGAGTGTCAGTTTCTTTCACTGTGCCAGTCCTTGTTTCTAGGGACAAAGAAGGAAAGTGAGGGGAATTCTCCTTGTGCTATAGTGTGCTTTAAAAAAACATTTTTTTCTAGGGACAGAAAACTCTAGGTAGGGAGAGTGTCAGTTTCTTTCACTGTGCCAGTCCTTGTTTCTAGGGACAAAGAAGGAAAGTGAGGGGAATTCTCCTTGTGCTATAGTGTGCTTTAAAAAAACATTTTTTCTAGGGACAGAAAACTCTAGGTAGGGAGAGTGTCAGTTTCTTTCACTGTGCCAGTCCTTGTTTCTAGGGACAAAGAAGGAAAGTGAGGGGAATTCTCCTTGTGCTATAGTGTGCTTTAAAAAAACATTTTTTTCTAGGGACAGAAAACTCTAGGTAGGGAGAGTGTCAGTTTCTTTCACTGTGCCAGTCCTTGTTTCTAGGGACAAAGAAGGAAAGTGAGGGGAATTCTCCTTGTGCTATAGTGTGCTAAAGCATTCCTCATCAACCATCTTTGAAATCCTTGTTTTTTGGACAGTCAGGGAAATTGTCGTTGTGCTATTCTGTGCAAAAGCAATAATCCTCAACCATATTTAGAAATCCTTAAGTAAAGGGACAGAGAAGGACACCTGAAGGTAGCCCTTATTGCTTTTTTCCCATCTCCCTGCAGGCCATCTATTAGAATGTCTGGAAGGCAAACAAGGAGAGGCAGACAGTCAAGGAGGCAATAAAAGAGGGCAAGCAGGCTCTGTGTCTGGGGGCAACAGTGCTGGTCGTGGACGCGGTGCATTGTCATCAGCACATGGCCATGGGACACGCTTGTCCTTCTTTTCGGCAGCTGGACATGTTGAGCCACATCATGCCGAAGACTTGGTAGAGTGGATGACCAAGCCCTCCTCCTCCTCCTCATCCTCTCTCACCCAGGCTCAGGGTACTGGCAAAGCAGCTGCCAAAGCGTCCTCTTCCCTGGTATCAATGTCAGACTCATCATCAGTCACTCCTTCCCTAGACCCACCATGTCCTCCTCCTGAGGAGTCCCCCGAACTGTTTGAGCACAGTGTTGGGTACATGCTCCAGGAGGATGCCCAGCGTTTCCAAGGGTCTGATGATGAAACCCAGCTACAGGAAGGCAGTAGCGTGAGAGCAGACAGAGGGGATGCTCAAGAAGGACACCAATCTGGCAGTCATGTTCCAGCAGCTGCAGCATACTGCCAGATTGGCTCCAGTGATGAGGAGGGAGGGGATGATGAGGTCACTGACTCCACGTGGGTGCCTAATAGGAGAGAGGAGGAGGAGGAGGATGAGGAGGAGGCACATCTCCAACGAGGCAGGATGCCCTTTGGTGGCCAGCGTAAGGGCAGTACACCGACGGAATCACACCGCAGAGCTCCGCCTGTGCAGGGCGCAGCCTCTGCCCGTCATTCAAAAAGTTCCTTGGTGTGGGCCTTTTTTGAGGCTAGTGCATCAGATCGCACAGCTGCTGTTTGCAACATATGTCTCAGCGTATCCCGTGTGGCCAAAACATCAGCCGCTTGGGTACCACATGCCTGACCAGACATATGTTGACCTGCCATGCAGCTCGTTGGCAAGCCTACCTCAAAGACCCACACCAAAGAACAAAGCGGACCTCTCCTTGCACCGCATCAGCTGGGATCTCCAACCCCACTATAACTTCAGTCCTCTCTGAAACATGCACTGAGAGGAATGAAGGTGTAGAATTAGGTGTGTCACAGCCAAGTACTTGCGGCCACTCTGCTAGCAGTACACCGACGTCCGATTCTAGCAGGCAAATTTCCCTGCCCCAGCTGCTGGACCGTCGAAAGAAGTTCACTCCCAGCCATCCACATGCCCAGCGGTTGAATGCTAGCTTGGCTAAATTGCTAGCGCTTCAACTGCTGCCTTTTCAGTTGGTAGACTCGGCCCCCTTCCGTGAGTTTGTGCAATGTGCGGTTCCTCAGTGGCAGGTTCCCAAACGCCACTTTTTTTCACGGAAGGCTATTCCGTCTCTCTACCGGCATGTGGAAGGCAATGTCTTGGCCTCGCTGGACAGGGCGGTCAGCGGTAAGGTGCATATTACCGCTGACTCATGGTCCAGCAGGCATGGACAGGGACGTTACCTTTCTTTCACGGCCCATTGGGTCACTCTTTTGGCAGCTGGGAAGGATGCAGGACAAGGTGCAGTAGTGTTGGAGGTTGTTCCACCACCACGCCTCCAAAATGCTACTACTGGTTGTGACACACCTCTCTCCTCCACCCCCTCCTCTTCTTCTTCCTCCATGGCCTCTTCCTGTGGTTTGTCCTATGAACCAGCGGTGCTCCGTAGCCGTTCACGGGGCTACGCAAGTACGCTGGCAAAAAGATGCCATGCTGTGCTTGCGCTGGTGTGTTTGGGGGACAGAAGCCACACTGGGGCAGAGGTCCTGTCTGCTCTGCAGGGCCAGGCCGAGAGGTGGTTGACGCCACGCCAGCTTAAGCCAGGAATGGTGGTTTGCGACAATGGCACCAACCTCCTCTCCGCCCTCCGACAGGGACAACTGACCCATGTGCCCCGTGTGGCTCACGTCCTTAACCTGGTGGTGCAGCGGTTCTTGGGCAGGTACCCGGGCTTACAGGATGTCCTGAGGCAGGCCAGGAAAGTCTGTGTGCATTTCCGCAGATCTTATAATGCCAGTGCTCGCCTGGCTGAGCTGCAAAAGGAGTTGAACCTGCCCAAGAACCGCCTTATATGTGACATGCCCACCAGGTGGAACTCAACGTTGGCCATGCTGCAGCGGCTGCACACGCAGCAGAGGGCCATCAATGAGTACCTGTGCGACTACGGCACCAGGACAGGGTCAAGGGAGCTTGGTTTTTTTTCTCCACGCCAGTGGGGCATGATCAGGGATGCATGCACTGTCCTGGCACCATTTGAGGAGGCCACGAGGATGGTGAGCAGTGACAGTGCATGCATCAGTGACACTGTACCTCTTGTCCACCTGTTGGAGCACACGCTGCGTGGAATAATGGACAGGGCACTTGAGGCAGAACAGAGGCAGGAAGAGGAGGACTTCCTTGCCTCTCAAGGCCCCCTTTACCCAGACAGTGTTCCTTCTGTCCCACCCATCGCACAGGAAGAGGAAGAGGAGGAGGAGGAGGAGGAGGAGGAGGATTGTGTCAGCATGGAGGTGGAGGCTGGCACTCAGCATCATCAGCAGCAGTCTTTTAGGGATGATTTACAGTCCCAAGAAACCAGTGGACTTGTACGTGGCTGGGAGGAGGTGGCTGCGGATCATGTCGTCCTTAGTGACCCAGAGGACTCCGGAGCGAATGCCTCAGCAAACCTACGCTGCATGGCCTCCCTGATCCTGCAAAGTCTGCGGAAGGATCCTCGTATTCTTCGGATCAAGGAGAGGGACCATTACTGGCTGGCCACTCTCCTTGATCCACGGTACAAGGGTAAGGTTGCGGACCTTATGTTACCTTCGCAGAGGCAGCAGAGGATGAGACAACTCCGGGAGGCCTTGCAGAAAGGTCTGTGCAACGCGTTCCCAGAGACTGGGAGGTTACAAACTCCTGGTCCTGGACAACGAGTTGCTGAGGCTTCGGCCAGTCAAAGAAGGAGCGGTGGGGAAGGTGGCCGTCTGACCGATGCGTTCAGACAATTCTTTAGTCCGCAGCCCCAAAGTATGATCGGTTCCAGCAACCATCGCCAGCGTCTGATAAACATGGTGCAGGAATATCTAGGGGCAAGGTCAGACTTGGACACCTTCCCCACCGAAAATCCTCTGGCTTACTGGGTCTTGAGGATGGATCACTGGCCAGAGCTTGCACAGTATGCAATTGAGCTACTGGCCTGTCCTGCATCCAGCGTTCTTTCGGAACGCACATTCAGTGCTGCTGGAGGATTTGTCACGGATCACAGGGTGCGCCTGTCCACCGACTCGGTTGATCGACTGACTTTCATCAAGATGAACCAGTCTTGGATCACCACCAGCTACCACACACCTGATGCTGATATAACAGACTAATTGATTTTAACATGTCACATCCCTTCAAGACTGATGCTGATGCTGAGTGCCTGTGCTGTTATGTTGACTGGCTATCCTCCTCCTCCGAGTCCTCAATGATACGATTGATGATGATAGCTTGGAAGATCATTTTTGTTTATGGGTGCCGCCACCAGTGGCTAAGGCCCAATTTTTCAGCCCCTGTTTTACAGGGGCGTGTAATTACAATTTTTTTAGCAATAATTTGCCATAGGGCTCATTGCTGTGCTCCAAGTACAGTATCTGTGAGGGGTTGGAGTGTTGTGGCACCAGTGCCTAAGGCCCAATTTTTCAGCCCCTGTTTAACAGGGGCGTGTCATTACAATTTTTGAAGCAATACTTTGCAACAGGGCTCATTGCTGTGCTCCAAGTACAGTATCTGTGAGGTGTTGTAGTGTTGTGCCACCAGTGCCTAAGGCCCAATTTTTCAGCCCCTGTTCAACAGGGGCATGCAATTACAATTCTTGATCTAATAATTCACAGCAGGGCCCATTGCTGCACCCACCAAGAGTAACTCTGAGGGCTTACAGTGTTGTGGCAATGCCACCACCACCACCACCACCACGAAAGGCCCAATTTTTCAGCCCCTGTTCAAAAGGGGCATGTAATTACAATTCTTGATCTAATAATTCACAGCAGGGCCCATTCCTGCACCCACCAAGAGTAACTCTGAGGGCTTACAGTGTTGTGGCAACACCACCACCACCACCACCACCACGAAAGGCCCAATTTTTCAGCCCCTGTTCAACAGGGGCATGCAATTACAATTCTTGATCTAATAATTCACAGCAGGGCCCATTGCTGCACCCACCAAGAGTAACTGTCAGGGCTTACAGTGTTGTGGCACCAGCACCACCATCAAAGGCCCAATTTCTACTACCACTGTTCAACAATTATATGTAATTAAAATTCCTGATATAATAGTTGACAGCAGGGCGTTCCAGCACCAACCAAGAGTAACTGTGAGTGCTTACAGTGTTGTGCCAACACCAACAACTAAGGGGCCTATTTCTGCAGAGTATATACGGCAGGTCCCTACTTTCAAACATCCAACTTACAAACGACTCCTACTTGCAAACGCAAGAAGACAACAGGAAGTGAGAGGAAATCTACCACTAGGAAGGAAAATTCTCTCCTGTAAGAATAAATATGGGAGAAAGGTGTCTCCTCTGTACTGATGCTTTATCAGCAATCCTTGTTTCAAGAAAAACACCACATTTCAAAAACAGTTGTCATTGGGACGGAAAGTGAGGTGAAATGTTCTGAACAGGGGCACAGACAGCAAAACAAATGTTACAGGGGTGATAACCCTTACCTATGTTTTCCAAAAAGTTTAAAAATAGATTTTTGGGCTGGAGCTACACTTCAACAATGTACCTGTTCAAAATTACAAACAGATTCTACATAAGAACAAACCTACAGTCCCTGTCTTGTATGCACCGCCTGTATACGGCTGTTCAGAGTATATAGGGCCTTTTTTATTTTATGTGCGGGGTTCCCCTTAATATCCATACAAGACCCAAAGGGGCTGGTAATGGGCTGGGGTAGGGGGGGGGGGGGGTCATGGGGTAGCTATGCCATTTTTCTTAAAGATTTTCATCCATATTACCGGGACCAGACATTACATTAAAGCCGCAAGCAGTTTTAAATGGCTTTTTTTTCCTTTAGAAGTGTCATTTTGTGCAGGGACAGTTCTAAACACGGGAAACACGTGGCACTTCACAGGCATACTTTAGACACCCCCCAGGTACGATATTTAAAGGAATATTTAACTTTTTTTTTTCACTTTATGCATCATTAAAATGACTGCTCCCGAAAAACGACCGTTTTTAAAACTTCTTTTTGCATTGATACATGTCCCCTGGTGCAGAACCCGGGTTCCCAAACCCTTTTTAGGACAATAACATGCATAATAGTTGTTATAATTAGCACTTTAGAATTCGAACGTTCGCATCCATTGTATTTAATAGGGTTCTAATGTTCGTACGAACTTTCGGTCCGTTCGCGGGTTCTGGTGCGAACCAACCCGGGGGTGTTCGGCTCATCACTAGTGGAGACTGAAGTCCCATCCACTTGTGGTAGGTGAAAATCCCCCAGTGCTTGCAAAGCAAGGCTGGCATCCTCCTGTCTCAGTGTCACACCATTTTCTGGGGTTGTGTCAGTGAAGACCGAAGTCCCATCCAGTACCACAGGAACCCCCTCTTCTTTTAGTTGAGAGCAGAGGCTCGCGGCACTCTGCTCTGTTGCCAGATCTTCTGCTGGGTTGCTGTGAGTGGAGACCGCAGTCCAATGCACCAATATCAGCTCAAGTTGCAGTTGTGTGCAGAGGCCAATAGCATTCTGCCCTGCTGCCAGTGATTCAGCTGGGGGTAAAAGCTTTACCACCTCAGTTTGTTGCTGGAGAGAGGGGCCAACTGCCCCGGCTCCCTGAAACTCCACAGTTGTTTCCGGTGCTGGGCAAAGGTTGGTAGCACTCTGCCCTGTTGCCAGCACTTCTGCTGGGGACTCCACACCATCTGCTCTGGCTAACTGTTGGGGGGGGGAAGGGCTGCTTCTCCTCCCTGCATCTCTGAAATCCACTGGGAAAGAGGAACCATCACCTTCTCACCTCGGGCCTCCAAAACTGCCATGGGTGTAGAGCAGGGGTCTGCAGTACTCTGTCCTGCTTCCAGTACTTGAGCAGGCGATGCATAATCCCTAACATCCTCTGAACAGTCCCTTAAGTCCATACCTTCTGTAATCTGTGGCTGGGGAGATGAGCCAACTGCCCTAGCTCCCTGGAACTCCATATCATCCACTTCGGCTTTAGGGATGGCAATCTTCAGATTTTCCACTGCCGATTCTTCAGCCAGGATTTCAGAGCTGTCCACTGGTATTTCCTGATAGTCCCAGGCAAAGGAAGGCCATACCCTGCTGCTGAGCAGATTCTAGCAGCTGTCTGTAGGCGATCTCCGATTGCCGTATTTCCGCCCTTCTCCGCTCATGTTGCCGCTCTAGTTCTCTCTTTTGTCGCTCTAGTTCTCTCTTTTGTCGCTCTAGTTCTCTCTTTTGTCGCGCATCCTGCAGCTGAATGCCTTTAATGGCATTCTATATGGTGGTGTCTGATGGGTTAGTACCATATAATGCCAACCGCTCTCGAACTCGTTGCTGAAACAAATCTTCAACTGACCGGGGTCCTGCATCACCATCCCTCTGGTCCATCTCGGCTAGCTCCCTGATCAAGGTGGCTTTGTTCTTTGTCCCACTGGTCCCTCCACGGCTCTCAAGTAGGTCTTTCAGCGTGGCTTTCCTGCAGGCTGCATAGCTGGTCATTCACTGTGGTGGTTTGGAGTGTCCCAGTAACTGGAGGGAAAATCCCACCGCTGCCAACCAATGTAACGGCACCCCAAATATGAAAGGGGTTAAACGCCGTTTAAGATATTCCCTCTCCTGGACACACATTCGCTACCGATCCTCCACAGTCAGGCAACCACTTGCCATAGGATTAATCCTTCCAAAAGTACGAGACAAAACGCTCTGTATCTTTCCAAAATAGACTGCTTCTTTATTGAAAAACACTGCAACTTTTATATACATAGAGGGGAGTTTCTTATTTTCTATCACAATACATCTTTTTTTTTTTTATCTTTTAAGATTTTTATTGAATATTGAATATTAACAATTACAAGGTCATATTCATGACAAAAAGACGTAAAAGGACAGCAGTCGTATTACAGGATCCTCAGTACATATATACATTCATGAATCTTGATTCTTATCTTTCAATAAAAGGATAGACTAAGGAGTCAGGGACATAATGAGGACCTCATAGTATAGAAAAAAAGATCAAACAAAACAAAAACATGAGTAGATTCACTCGGTCCTATAAGAAAGCCAATCTGGCTCGGGTAATAGATACCCGTATGACCTTGTAGTAACATATACTGAGTGCAATAACTAAAAACCTAAGACTAAACTAGAACTAAAACTAGATCTAAAACAAAGAATGAGGATAGCAAGGTTACCATATATGTGGTAACCAAGAGTTGCATGCGTCAATCCACATCTGTTCTGGTGTGATGCATTTCCTTTTCATTGCTTTTTTTTTTTTTTTTTTTTTTTATAATTCATCTCTGTGTATAGCCATTCTAAATCATATCAGTCAAATTATATATTTTAAGCCATATTTCCCATTGTTTGAGAAATTTTCCTTTATTACCTTTGGAGTTGGCAAAAGAGTGTTCATAAGAGCACTGTAGATTCACCCTGGAGATGATTTTCTGAATTGAAGGGACTGTGTTTTTTTTCCATTGGCACATTATTGATAGTCTAGCCGCAATTAAGATATGTAGAACCACTGTCCTAAAGTCAAGGGGGAATTCCCCTATACGTAAACCGAGTAGTGCTAAATCTGGCGATGGTTTCGTTATTATCCCTGTAATCTGTGAGATCAACTGGAAGATGGAGTTCCAGAAGCTCGTTAATGACTTGCAATACCAAAGTATATGAAGCAAGTTCCCCGGTTGTCCGCAGTCACGCCAACAATCCGGAGACCTACCCGTGTATATCGTAGCCAAACGCGTCGGTGTCAAGTACCACCTATACAGGATCTTATATACATTTTCCCAGTGTGACACACAGTGCGAGGCTTTTAGACTACAATTAATTGCTTGAGACCATTCTAATGGAGAGTATGTTCTCTTTAGTTCTGCTTCCCATTTAATTATCGCTGGAGTGTCTTTGATTGGGGAATCGGGTTGTAGTAAGGAGTACATGAATGATATGCCTTTTTTTTTCGAGGTAGAGTCCACATGATAGAAATCCCATACTGCTTTGTTCAGATTAATGGTGTCCGAATTGTAGGTGTGGAGGAAGTGCTTAATTTGCATCATTGTAAATCTATCCTTAAGTTTAACCTCCTTTGGAATCTCTCGTAAGGTATGATAGCCCGCTTCAATCCAAGGTTTAAGCCAAAGGTTTGGAATCAGGAATGTGAAGGATTGAAGCGGAATATCAATCAATTTCACCTGTGTGACCTCCCGGCTCTTAATTAATAGGTCTTCCCAAGCTTTAAGTGAGGCAGATATAGACGGGTGATATGGTATGTATATTGGTTTGCTAGTGGCTGCTGCGATGAGTAACGCTGGTAGGTTAGTATTATGTATTAAGGAGCGTTCTAGTAATACCCACTGTTTCCCTAAAGATGGGTCGCACCATGCTCTAAGTTGGTCGAGGAGAGTTGCTCTATAGTAATCTCGAATGGCTGGTACCCCCATACCCCCTTTTGATTTTAATTTGGTGAGAGTTGCGAAAGCTATTCTTGCCTTAGTTCCTTTCCATATGAAGGATCTAAGTGATGTATCAAGTTTATTGAAAAATACTTGTGGGAGGGGAATGGGTACTGTCCGAAAGATATAGAGGATTTTTGGTAGCACCATCATCTTGAATGTAGCTATCCTGCCCATCCAAGAGATTTCAAATTTTGCTAGTTGAGTAAGTTCGGTCTGGACCGTATGAAGTAGCTTTTTATAGTTAATGTCATAGAGGTGGCCTGATTTGGCAGTGAGATAAATCCCCAGATAATGGATCTTGTCGCTGTCCCAGTCACAAGGGAACAGAGATTTCATTTTTACTTTAATTTTATAGTTAAGATTGGTTGTGAGAACCTGACATTTGGCTATATTGATTTTTTAGTAAGATACGGCGCTAAAGGTATCAATTATCTTGCATACTTCAGGCAGAGATTTAGTCACATCTGAGAGTGTCAAAATGACATCATCCGCAAACAATCCCATTTTATAGTCATTACCAGCTACTGTGATGCCTGTTACGTTTTGGGAACTCCTGATGGCAGCCGCAAATGGTTCCATAATCAGAGTGAAAATTAGAGGTGAAAGGGGGCACCCCTGCCTAGTCCCATTAGTTATAGTAAAGGCATCGGAGAGTACAGAGGAGGTAAATACTTGAGCTGATTGGTTATTATAAAGTGCTAGGATAGCAGATAAAATGGGACCAGTGAAACCAAATTTTGTTAGGGTAGCCTGTAAATACCCCCAGTGTACCCTATCGAATGCCTTCTCAGCATCTAAAGCTATGAAGGCAGTGGGCAACTTACGGCTCTCGGCTATACGTAGAAGATTAAGTATTCTGCGGGTGCCATCAGGAGCTTGGCGACCTTTTACAAATCCTACTTGATCAGGGGCTATTAAGGATGGTGTTACTTCTGCTATTCTATTGGCAATAATCTTGGCGTATACTTTAAGGTCCGTATTAAGGAGGGATATTGGCCTAAAGTTTTGAGGTAAGCTGGGTTCCTTTCCTGGTTTTGGTAGGGTGACTATTATAGCTTTAAGCATTTCTGATGTTATTGTTCCTGAAGAGATAGCGTCATTAAAAACTCTGACTAGATGTGGGATTTCCGCTGAGAGACCATCAGGTCCAGGTGATTTGTTAAGAGCAAGGGAGTTGAGGACTAGTTCAACTTCTGCGTCTGTAACTGGAGCATTAAGTCGCTCCAACATCTGGGGATCTATTGATGGAATGTTGACCGAATTTAGAAATTTGGATATGTTTTCCATGGATGGTTGGGGGGTGTTGGAATCTGAGATAAGATTATAGAGACCACTATAGTACTCTTTGAATATGTTCGCTATATCTTTCGGATGTGATACTTTGGTGCCATTTTTGGGTTCAATTAGATGAGCGATTCTCGTTCTGGCTTGTCGGACTTTAAGTTGTTGGGCCAAGAGTTTTCCCGCTTTATTACCGGAAGAATAAAATGAGGCTTTTAGGTATTTCATATGTCTTTCATATTTGGCTACTAACGCATATTTAAGGTTCAATCTACATTCTTTAAGATCGTCTATCGTATTTTGGGACATGTCTTTCTTATTTTGTGTTTCTAGGAAGCGTATTTTGTTCAGCAGTAGGTCAATTGTTTGAGACTTACGTTTTTTTTCCCTAGCAGCAGTTTGTATTAACAGGCCTCTGATGAAGGCTTTGTGAGTACACCAGATAGTGGATGTTGAGGTATCTTCTATGGTATTGATTGTAAAAAATTCCTCCAGTTGCTTCTGAACTCTCTCTCGGTGATATTTATTGGTGAAGATGTGAGTATTGTTGCGCCACAGAAATGTAGGGGTTACATTAATTTGTTCTTCTAATTCAATTGTTATGGGCGCATGGTCTGACCAAGTGATGGTCTCAATAGTGGCTGACTTAGTCTTGTACAGGGAAGATAGGTCTGTAAGAATTATATCTATTCTGGAATAGGATCTATGGGGATTAGAAAAAAACGTAAAGTCTTTTTCGTCTGGATGATGGCATCTCCAGACATCATATAGGGATTCTCTATGTATAGTGGATTGGAGTATAGATTTATGGTGTAATTTGGGAGGTGAGCAGTCAATATGGGAGTCAATCACCGAGTTAAAGTCCCCTAGCAGAAGGAGGTTTCCCCTACAGATGGGTTTAACCTGTTTGAGGAGGTTCCTCAAAAAGGTTATTTGCCCTTGATTTGGGGCATATACTGCCACAATGGTATATAAAACATTATTCAAGGTACATATTAAAATAACATAGCGGCCCTTCTTGTCCGTGATGACTTCCTGTAAAGAAAATGCTATTGAATGTTTGATTGCAATAAGAACTCCATTATGCTTAGTGTCAGCATTAGCAAAAAATATATGCGGGTACAATCTATGAGAACACTTTGGAGCTTTCGTTGCTGAAAAATGAGTCTCTTGTACACATAGTACATCTCCCCTTAGTTTTTGGGCTGTAGACCATAAAAGGCTTTGTTTAAAAGGGCTGTTTAGACCCTTGGCATTAAGAGAGACAAACTTAATGGTCATCATAAACTAGGGTATGAACAAACGATGCTTCCTGTAGGAATAAACGTTGGGAGCTGACCTTGTTGATTAAGAGATCATCATTTCTAGAAACATGTTCATACTCACAAACAGTAGAGTTAAAGGAAAGGGGATATCGCCATCTAGTGGTAACTGTTAGTACGGATGACCAGTTGTAGTTCAGTGTGGATTGCAGATTAGGCAGATCTTCCTTTGAAGAGATGACATGTGGAAGGCAGTAGGATAAGCAAAAAAAATCCTGGATTGAAAAGATGTGGATTGCTCTGTTGGGAAAAAGAAAAAGGAGAGAAAAGAACAGAGAAAAAAACAACAAAAAATAACCAATTAGTAAAAAAGAGTCTGGAGCCCGCCCCAGCATCCAGAGGCAGACTAGTCTGCTTGTCATCTGAGGGCGCCTATTCCACGCCAACATGGCGACAGGAAAAGCAAATCTAGGCATTTAAAGGTGCTCCATTCAACCGCAGCGGTAGAGGGGTAAGAGGTGGTTCTCTTTCGGTGGTCCATGGTTATTATGTCGACCAGTCCGTCCAGACTTTAGGAGGATCACGTCGTCTAGGGGCTGGTTCTTCGGCAGGAAGGATGTCCCATTCTCTGAGGAGACGGAGGCCTGATTCCAGTGAGTGAATGTTGAACGGCTTACCTTGATAGGTTACCATGAGTTTTGATGGGGTCCCCCATCTGTAAACAATGCTATGATTACGCAGAGCTTTGGTGATCGTAAGGAGTTTCCTTCTGTGTTGTATAGTGGCTTGTGAGAGATCCGAGAATAAAGCTATGTTCGCATACTGTCCAGTCATTTGTGGGTTGTTTCTCATAGCTCACATAGCATCCTCTTTTATATGGTAGTAGTGTATACGTGCCAGAACATCTCTCGGTACATTATCCGGGAGGAAACCTGGCTTAGGCAGTCTATGCGCTCTGTCAATTGTTAGCTCAACGTCAGTTGCTTTGGGCAGTAAGGTGTGTAACATTTGGCATACAAATCTACTCAGCTCAACATTGGGAATAGATTCAGGGATTCCGCGAAATTTAATGTTATTTCTGCGGGAACGGTCTTCTAAATCTGATAACTTCGCTGCCATTCTCTGCATCTCAGTTTGCTGTTCCTTAAATGCATCCACTAGATTATTGTGTGCTGCAAAAGCATCTTCCCATTTGTGATCTGTGTAGGCCACTCTATGCCTTGATAGGATTCAACATTGTCAGCATGTCTGAATGTACAGAATCTCTTAAGGAAATGAGCATTTCTCTCATATTAGATATGGTCACAGGCTGGGATGAAGAGGGAAAGTGCTCAAGTGGGGTCTGATTTGCAGCCTCCTGTGCACTGTCCTCCATGTCAGATTCTTCCTCCTGTCTATCTCCCTTCGCTTTTTTAAATTTAGTAGGGCTGCGGGTGGTAGGGCTATCAGGTGGGGAGATGGTGGTTCCCCCCTTAGCAGTATGTTCGATAGCTGTACGTACCGAAGATGTGCTGCTGGAGTCTGAGGAAGCTTCACTTTCCCCTATCTTCTGCATGTGTGCTCCGCCGCCGGCGCCATCTTGGGTCACGCGGCCGCTAGTGGAGGGGAAGTAATCCGTTAATGTCAGCAGATTCTGGCGGTATGAACCCCTCTTACGAACAGCGCCAGGTGTAGCGCCGTCTTGGGAAGTCATGGCTTGTTTTTAGAAATCACCACCGTCGCTGGGTCACTTCGTTTGCGGTATCCTGGAGCAGGAGCTCAGCTGTACAGCAGCCGTCTCTCACGCCGGCTAGCCACGTCCCACAATACATCTTTGACCAGAGCTAATTTACATGAGCTACTTAACTACAGCTGATGATTCAGACACATGACCTTTCTGTTTCCCAATACACATCTCTTAGAAGACAACAGGTTCAAAGCTAATCCCTTTACATCTTAAATGACTATGCATGACCTTTTGTGTTCCCCCAGCCAGTCTGGCTGCTTGAGTACAATACCTATAATTAAAGGCTTAACTCCCACAAGCCACAATAGACAATAGAATGTAATCACACCCCATCACAGCAAGTATTACATAAACAGCCCACACACAGTATATACCCAATATGTGCCATGTATATACAGTATTGGATATGGCTATCACAGATCATGGTGGGGTTCTCATTCACCCTGTGCCCCTAAGTGAGACACAGGGTGGTTTACACATAAGAGGCATTGGGGAAGCTGAAGCAAGGGTATCTCATACTTTCTAAGAGATTCTGGGTTCCCCGGGCCCTCCCGTTAAATCTCTGCCCCTTCGGCAGGTGACTAACACAGGAGGAGACCCCAGACGGGTTGACTCCGAAGGTAGTCCATGGTTCCATTCCCCTAATGCCGGTATCCACACAGTACCCCAAATAAATTGCTCCAAACAGAGCATTACTTACCCAGCCAACCTCTGCCTCTCTCAGAGAACATACCCGCCGCTGTTAGGGATCTGGGCCAACTGCCCAGCATCCCTCAAGGTATACAAGTGGAGACTGAAGTCCCATCCACTTGTGGTAGGTGAAAATCCCCCAGTGCTTGCAAAGCAAGGCTGGCATCCTCCTGTCTCAGTGTCACACCATTTTCTGGGGTTGTGTCAGTGAAGACCGAAGTCCCATCCAGTACCACAGGAACCCCCTCTTCTTTTAGTTGAGAGCAGAGGCTCGCGGCACTCTGCTCTGTTGCCAGATCTTCTGCTGGGTTGCTGTGAGTGGAGACCGCAGTCCCATGCACCAATATCAGCTCAAGTTGCAGTTGTGTGCAGAGGCCAATAGCATTCTGCCCTGCTGCCAGTGATTCAGCTTGGGGTAAAAGCTTTACCACCTCAGCTTGTTGCTGGAGAGAGGGGCCAACTGCCCCGCTCCCTGAAACTCCACAGTTGTTTCCGGTACTGGGCAGAGGTTGGTAGCACTCTGCCCTGTTGTCAGCACTTCTGCTGGGGACTCCAAACCATCTTCTCTGGCTAACTGTTGGGGGGGAGGGCTGCTTCTCCTCCCTGCATCTCTGAAATCCACTGGGAAAGAGGAACCATGACCTTCTCACCTCGGGCCTCCAAAACTGCCATGGGTGTAGAGCAGGGGTCTGCAGTACTCTGTCCTGCATCCAGTACTTGAGCAGGCGATGCATAATCCCTAACATCCTCTGAACAGTCCCTTAAGTCCATACCTTCTGTAATCTGTGGCTGGGGAGATGAGCCAACTGCCCTAGCTCCCTGGAACTCCATATCATCCACTTCGGCTTTAGGGATGGCAATCTTCAGATTTTCCACTGCCGATTCTTCAGCCAGGATTTCAGAGCTGTCCACTGGTATTTCCTGATAGTCCCAGGCAAAGGTAGCCCCACCCTGGTGCTGAGCAGATTCTAGCAGCTGTCTGTAGGCGATCTCCGATTGCCGTATTTCCGCCCTTCTCCGCTCATGTTGCCGCTCTAGTTCTCTCTTTTGTCGCTCTAGTTCTCTCTTTTGTCGCTCTAGTTCTCTCTTTTGTCGCGCATCCTGCAGCTGGATGCCTTTAATGGCATTCTATATGGTGGTGTCTGATGGGTTAGCACCATATAATGCCAACTGCTCTCGAACTCGTTGCTGAAACAAATCTTCAACTGACCGGGGTCCTGCATCACCATCCCTCTGGTCCATCTCGGCTAGCTCCCTGATCAAGGTGGCCTTGTTCTTTGTCCCACTGGTCCCTCCACGGCTCTCAAGTAGGTCTTTCAGCGTGGCTTTCCTGCAGGCTGCATAGCTGGTCATTCACTGTGGTGGTTTGGAGTGTCCCAGTAACTGGAGGGAAAATCCCACCGCTGCCAACCAATGTAACGGCACCCAAATATGAAAGGGGTTAAACGCCGTTTAAGATTAGTGATGAGCCGAACACCCCCGGGTTCGGTTCGCACCAGAACCCGCGAACGGACCGAAAGTTCGTACGAACATTAGAACCCTATTAAATACAATGGATGCGAACGTTCGAATTCTAAAGTGCTAATTATAACAACTATTATGCATGTTATTGTCCTAAAAAGGGTTTGGGAACCCGGGTTCTGCACCAGGGGACATGTATCAATGCAAAAAGAAGTTTTAAAAACGGTCGTTTTTCGGGAGCAGTCATTTTAATGATGCATAAAGTGAAAAAAAAAAGTCAAATATTCCTTTAAATATCGTACCTGGGGGGTGTCTAAAGTATGCCTGTGAAGTGCCACGTGTTTCCCGTGTTTAGAACTGTCCCTGCACAAAATGACACTTCTAAAGGGAAAAAAAGCCATTTAAAACTGCTTGCGGCTTTAATGTAATGTCTGGTCCCGGTAATATGGATGAAAATCTTTAAGAAAAATGGCATAGCTACCCCATGACCCCCCCCCCTACCCCAGCCCATTACCAGCCCCTTTGGGTCTTGTATGGATATTAAGGGGAACCCCGCAATAAAATAAAAAAGGCCCTATATACTCTGAACAGCCGTATACAGGCGGTGCATACAAGACAGGGACTGTAGGTTTGTTCTTATGTAGAATCTGTTTGTAATTTTGAACAGGTACATTGTTGAAGTGTAGCTCCAGCCCAAAAATCTATTTTTAAACTTTTTGGAAAACATAGGTAAGGGTTATCACCCCTGTAACATTTGTTTTGCTGTCTGTGCCCCTGTTCAGAACATTTCACCTCACTTTCCGTCCCAATGACAACTGTTTTTGAAATGTGGTGTTTTTCTTGAAACAAGGATTGCTGATAAAGCATCAGTACAGAGGAGACACCTTTCTCCCATATTTATTCTTACAGGAGAGAATTTTCCTTCCTAGTGGTAGATTTCCTCTCACTTCCTGTTGTCTTCTTGCGTTTGCAAGTAGGAGTCGTTTGTAAGTTGGATGTTTGAAAGTAGGGACCTGCCGTATATACTCTGCAGAAATAGGCCCCTTAGTTGTTGGTGTTGGCACAACACTGTAAGCACTCACAGTTACTCTTGGTTGGTGCTGGAACGCCCTGCTGTCAACTATTATATCAGGAATTTTAATTACATATAATTGTTGAACAGTGGTAGTAAAAATTGGGCCTTTGATGGTGGTGCTGGTGCCACAACACTGTAAGCCCTGACAGTTACTCTTGGTGGGTGCAGCAATGGGCCCTGCTGTGAATTATTAGATCAAGAATTGTAATTGCATGCCCCTGTTGAACAGGGGCTGAAAAATTGGGCCTTTCGTTGTGGTGGTGGTGGTGGTGGTGTTGCCACAACACTGTAAGCCCTCAGAGTTACTCTTGGTGGGTGCAGGAATGGGCCCTGCTGTGAATTATTAGATCAAGAATTGTAATTGCATGCCCCTGTTGAACAGGGGCTGAAAAATTGGGCCTTTCGTGGTGGTGGTGGTGGTGTTGCCACAACACTGTAAGCCCTCAGAGTTACTCTTGGTGGGTGCAGGAATGGGCCCTGCTGTGAATTATTAGATCAAGAATTGTAATTACATGCCCCTTTTGAACAGGGGCTGAAAAATTGGGCCTTTCGTGGTGGTGATGGTGGTGGCGTTGCCACAACACTGTAAGCCCTCAGAGTTACTCTTGGTGGGTGCAGCAATGGGCCCTGCTGTGAATTATTAGATCAAGAATTGTAATTGCATGCCCCTGTTGAACAGGGGCTGAAAAATTGGGCCTTTCGTGGTGGTGGTGGTGGTGGTGGTGTTGCCACAACACTGTAAGCCCTCAGAGTTACTCTTGGTGGGTGCAGCAATGGGCCCTGCTGTGAATTATTAGATCAAGAATTGTAATTACATGCCCCTTTTGAACAGGGGCTGAAAAATTGGGCCTTTCGTGGTGGTGGTGGTGGTGGCGTTGCCACAACACTGTAAGCCCTCAGAGTTACTCTTGGTGGGTGCAGCAATGGGCCCTGCTGTGAATTATTAGATCAAGAATTGTAATTGCATGCCCCTGTTGAACAGGGGCTGAAAAATTGGGCCTTAGGCACTGGTGGCACAACACTACAACCCCTCACAGATACTGTACTTGGAGCACAGCAATGAGCCCTGTTGCAAAGTATTGCTTCAAAAATTGTAATGACACGCCCCTGTTAAACAGGGGCTGAAAAATTGGGCCTTAGGCACTGGTGCCACAACACTCCAACCCCTCACAGATACTGTACTTGGAGCACAGCAATGAGCCCTATGGCAAATTATTGCTAAAAAAATTGTAATTACACGCCCCTGTAAAACAGGGGCTGAAAAATTGGGCCTTAGCCACTGGTGGCGGCACCCATAAACAAAAATGATCTTCCAAGCTATCATCATCAATCGTATCATTGAGGACTCGGAGGAGGAGGATAGCCAGTCAACATAACAGCACAGGCACTCAGCATCAGTCTTGAGGGGATGTGACATGTTAAAATCAATTAGTCTGTTATATCAGCATCAGGTGTGTGGTAGCTGGTGGTGATCCAAGACTGGTTCATCTTGATGAAAGTCAGTCGATCAACCGAGTCGGTGGACAGGCGCACCCTGTGATCCGTGACAAATCCTCCAGCAGCACTGAATGTGCGTTCCGAAAGAACGCTGGATGCAGGACAGGCCAGTAGCTCAATTGCATACTGTGCAAGCTCTGGCCAGTGATCCATCCTCAAGACCCAGTAAGCCAGAGGATTTTCGGTGGGGAAGGTGTCCAAGTCTGAAATTGCCCCTAGATATTCCTGCACCATGTTTATCAGACGCTGGCGATGGTTGCTGGAACCGATCATACTTTGGGGCTGCGGACTAAAGAATTGTCTGAACGCATCGGTCAGACGGCCACTTTCCCCACCGCTCCTTCTTTGACTGGCCGAAGCCTCAGCAACTCGTTGTCCAGGACCAGGAGTTTGTAACCTCCCAGTCTCTGGGAACGCTTTGCACAGACCTTTCTGCAAGGCCTCCCGGAGTTGTCTCATCCTCTGCTCCCTCTGCGACGGTAACATAAGGTCCGCAACCTTACCCTTGTACCGTGGATCAAGGAGAGTGGCCAGCCAGTAATGGTCCCTCTCCTTGATCCGAAGAATACGAGGATCCTTCCGCAGACTTTGCAGGATCAGGGAGGCCATGCAGCGTAGGTTTGCTGAGGCATTCGCTCCGGAGTCCTCTGGGTCACTAAGGACGACATGATCCGCAGCCACCTCCTCCCAGCCACGTACAAGTCCACTGGTTTCTTGGGACTGTAAATCATCCCTAAAAGACTGCTGCTGATGATGCTGAGTGCCAGCCTCCACCTCCATGCTGACACAATCCTCCTCCTCCTCCTCCTCCTCCTCCTCCTCTTCCTGTGCGATGGGTGGGACAGAAGGAACACTGTCTGGGTAAAGGGGGCCTTGAGAGGCAAGGAAGTCCTCCTCTTCCTGCCTCTGTTCTGCCTCAAGTGCCCTGTCCATTATTCCACGCAGCGTGTGCTCCAACAGATGGACAAGAGGTACAGTGTCACTGATGCATGCACTGTCACTGCTCACCATCCTCGTGGCCTCCTCAAATGGTGCCAGGACAGTGCATGCATCCCTGATCATGCCCCACTGGCATGGAGAAAAAAAACCAAGCTCCCCTGACCCTGTCCTGGTGCCGTAGTCGCACAGGTACTCATTGATGGCCCTCTGCTGCGTGTGCAGCCGCTGCAGCATGGCCAACGTTGAGTTCCACCTGGTGGGCATGTCACATATAAGGCGGTTCTTGGGCAGGTTCAACTCCTTTTGCAGCTCAGCCAGGCGAGCACTGGCATTATAAGATCTGCGGAAATGCACACAGACTTTCCTGGCCTGCCTCAGGACATCCTGTAAGCCCGGGTACCTGCCCAAGAACCGCTGCACCACCAGGTTAAGGACGTGAGCCACACAGGGCACATGGGTCAGTTGTCCCTGTCGGAGGGCGGAGAGGAGGTTGGTGCCATTGTCGCAAACCACCATTCCTGGCTTAAGCTGGCGTGGCGTCAACCACCTCTCGGCCTGGCCCTGCAGAGCAGACAGGACCTCTGCCCCAGTGTGGCTTCTGTCCCCCAAACACACCAGCGCAAGCACGGCATGGCATCTTTTTGCCTGCGTACTTGCGTAGCCCCTTGAACGCCTACGGAGCACAGCTGGTTCCGAGGACAAACCACAGGAAGAGGCCATGGAGGAAGAAGAAGAGGAGGGGGTGGAGGAGAGAGGTGTGTCACAACCAGTAGTAGCATTTTGGAGGCGTGGCGGTGGAACAACCTCCAACACTACTGCACCTTGTCCTGCATCCTTCCCAGCTGCCAAAAGAGTGACCCAATGGGCCGTGAAAGAAAGGTAACGTCCCTGTCCATGCCTGCTGGACCATGAGTCAGCGGTAATATGCACCTTACCGCTGACCGCCCTGTCCAGCGAGGCCAAGACATTGCCTTCCACATGCCGGTAGAGAGCCGGAATAGCCTTCCGTGAGAAAAAGTGGCGTTTGGGAACCTGCCACTGAGGAACCGCACATTGCACAAACTCACGGAAGGGGGCCGAGTCTACCAACTGAAAAGGCAGCAGTTGAAGCGCTAGCAATTTAGCCAAGCTAGCATTCAACCGCTGGGCATGTGGATGGCTGGGAGTGAACTTCTTTCGACGGTCCAGCAGCTGGGGCAGGGAAATTTGCCTGCTAGAATCGGACGTCGGTGTACTGCTAGCAGAGTGGCCGCAAGTACTTGGCTGTGACACACCTAATTCTACACCTTCATTCCTCTCAGTGCATGTTTCAGAGAGGACTGAAGTTATAGTGGGGTTGGAGATCCCAGCTGATGCGGTGCAAGGAGAGGTCCGCTTTGTTCTTTGGTGTGGGTCTTTGAGGTAGGCTTGCCAACGAGCTGCATGGCAGGTCAACATATGTCTGGTCAGGCATGTGGTACCCAAGCGGCTGATGTTTTGGCCACGCGATATACGCTTGAGACATATGTTGCAAACAGCAGCTGTGCGATCTGATGCACTAGCCTCAAAAAAGGCCCACACCAAAGAACTTTTTGAATGACGGGCAGAGGCAGCGCCCTGCACAGGCGGAGCTCTGCGGTGTGATTCCGTCGGTGTACTGCCCTTACGCTGGCCACCAAAGGGCATCCTGCCTTGTTGGAGATGTGCCTCCTCCTCATCCTCCTCCTCCTCCTCTCTCCTATTAGGCACCCATGTGGAGTCAGTGACCTCATCATCACCTCCCTCCTCATCACTGGAGCCAATCTGGCAGTATGCTGCAGCTGCTGGAACATGACTGCCAGATTGGTGTCCTTCTTGAGCATCCCCTCTGTCTGCTCTCACGCTACTGCCTTCCTCTAGCTGGGTTTCATCATCAGACCCTTCGAAACGCTGGGCATCCTCCTGGAGCATGTACCCAACACTGTGCTCAAACAGTTCGGGGGACTCCTCAGGAGGAGGACATGGTGGGTCTAGGGAAGGAGTGACTGATGATGAGTCTGACATTGATACCAGGGAAGAGGACGCTTTGGCAGCTGCTTTTACAGTACCCTGAGCCTGGGTGAGAGAGGATGAGGAGGAGGAGGAGGGCTTGGTCATCCACTCTACCAAGTCTTCGGCATGATGTGGCTCAACATGTCCAGCTGCCGAAAAGAAGGACAAGCGTGTCCCATGGCCATGTGCTGATGACAATGCACCGCGTCCACGACCAGCACTGTTGCCCCCAGACACAGAGCCTGCTTGCCCTCTTTTATTGCCTCCTGACTGTCTGCCTCTCCTTGTTTGCCTTCCAGACATTCTAATAGATGGCCTGCAGGGAGATGGGAAAAAAGCAATAAGGGCTACCTTCAGGTGTCCTTCTCTGTCCCTTTACTTAAGGATTTCTAAATATGGTTGAGGATGATTGCTTTTGCACAGAATAGCACAACGACAATTTCCCTGACTGTCCAAAAAAACAAGGATTTCAAAGATGGTTGATGAGGAATGCTTTAGCACACTATAGCACAAGGAGAATTCCCTCACTGTCCTTCCCTGTCCCTAGAAACAAGGATTCGCACAGTAAAAGACACTGACACTCTCCCTACCTATAGTTTTCTGTCCCTAGAAAAAATGTTTTTTTAAAGCACACTATAGCACAAGGAGAATTTCACTCACTTTCCTTCTTTGTCCCTAGAAACAAGGATTATCACAGTGAAAGAAACTGACACTCTTCCTTCCTATAGTTTTCTGTCCCTAGAAAAAATGTTTTTTTAAAGCACACTATAGCACAAGGAGAATTCCCTCACTGTCCTTCCCTGTCCCTAGAAACAAGGATTCGCACAGTAAAACACACTGACACTCTCCCTACCTATAGTTTTCTGTCCCTAGAAAAAATGTTTTTTTAAAGCACACTATAGCACAAGGAGAATTCCCTCACTGTCCTTCCCTGTCCCTAGAAACAAGGATTCGCACAGTAAAAGACACTGACACTCTCCCTACCTATAGTTTTCTGTCCCTAGAAAAAATGTTTTTTTAAAGCACACTATAGCACAAGGAGAATTTCACTCACTTTCCTTCTTTGTCCCTAGAAACAAGGATTATCACAGTGAAAGAAACTGACACTCTTCCTACCTATAGTTTTCTGTCCCTAGAAAAAATGTTTTTTTAAAGCACACTATAGCACAAGGAGAATTCCCTCACTGTCCTTCCCTGTCCCTAGAAACAAGGATTCGCACAGTAAAAGACACTGATACTCTCCCTACCTATAGTTTTCTGTCCCTAGAAAAAATGTTTTTTTAAAGCACACTATAGCACAAGGAGAATTTCCCTCAGTTTCCTTCTTTGTCCCTAGAAACAAGGATTATCACAGTGAAAGAAACTGACACTCTTCCTACCTATAGTTTTCTGTCCCTAGAAAAAATGTTTTTTTAAAGCACACTATAGCACAAGGAGAATTCCCTCACTGTCCTTCCCTGTTCCTAGAAACAAGGATTCGCACAGTAAAAGACACTGACACTCTCCCTACCTATAGTTTTCTGTCCCTAGAAAAAATGTTTTTTTAAAGCACACTATAGCACAAGGAGAATTCCCTCACTGTCCTTCCCTGTCCCTAGAAACAAGGATTCGCATAGTAAAACACACTGACACTCTCCCTACCTATAGTTTTCTGTCCCTAGAAAAAATGTTTTTTTAAAGCACACTATAGCACAAGGAGAATTTCACTCACTTTCCTTCTTTGTCCCTAGAAACAAGGATTATCACAGTGAAAGAAACTGACACTCTTCCTTCCTATAGTTTTCTGTCCCTAGAAAAAATGTTTTTTTAAAGCACACTATAGCACAAGGAGAATTCCCTCACTGTCCTTCCCTGTCCCTAGAAACAAGGATTCGCACAGTAAAACACACTGACACTCTCCCTACCTATAGTTTTCTGTCCCTAGAAAAAATGTTTTTTTAAAGCACACTATAGCACAAGGAGAATTTCCCTCAGTTTCCTTCTTTGTCCCTAGAAACAAGGATTATCACAGTGAAAGAAACTGACACTCTTCCTACCTATAGTTTTCTGTCCCTAGAAAAAATGTTTTTTTAAAGCACACTATAGCACAAGGAGAATTCCCTCACTGTCCTTCCCTGTCCCTAGAAACAAGGATTCGCACAGTAAAAGACACAGACACTCTCCCTACCTATAGTTTTCTGTCCCTAGAAAAAATGTTTTTTTAAAGCACACTATAGCACAAGGAGAATTTCACTCACTTTCCTTCTTTGTCCCTAGAAACAAGGATTATCACAGTGAAAGAAACTGACACTCTTCCTTCCTATAGTTTTCTGTCCCTAGAAAAAATGTTTTTTTAAAGCACACTGTAGCACAAGGAGAATTCCCTCACTGTCCTTCCCTGTCCCTAGAAACAAGGATTCGCACAGTAAAACACACTGACACTCTCCCTACCTATAGTTTTCTGTCCCTAGAAAAAATGTTTTTTTAAAGCACACTATAGCACAAGGAGAATTCCCTCACTGTCCTTCCCTGTCCCTAGAAACAAGGATTCGCACAGTAAAACACACTGACACTCTCCCTACCTATAGTTTTCTGTCCCTAGAAAAAATGTTTTTTTAAAGCACACTATAGCACAAGGAGAATTCCCTCACTGTCCTTCCCTGTCCCTAGAAACAAGGATTCGCACAGTAAAAGACACTGACACTCTCCCTACCTATAGTTTTCTGTCCCTAGAAAAAATGTTTTTTTAACCACTTAACGACCGCCCACCGCCGATTTACGTCGGCAGAATGGCACGGACAGGCAGAATCACGTAGATCTACGTGATCGCCTTTGTGCAGTTGGGGGGTCCATCCGGACCCCCCTTCACTGCAGTGAGCGGCCGTTAAGTGTTCGGGAGCGATCAGGCATGAGGGGGCGGCCGCTCGATTCCGCCCCCCCCCCCTCGCGATCGCTCCCGGCCAATGAAATTGCTTCCTCCGCCATGTGATGTAAACACAGGCTGGAGGAAGTGATGTCATCTCCCTCGCCGCGGTCTTTTCGTTCCCGGCGCCGAGGAGTGAAGACAGAGGTTAGTGCTCCAACAGTCCACTGACACGTAGGTACACATAGGCACACAAATCACCCCCCAGTCACCCCCAGATCACCCCCCAGGTCACCCCAAAGCCCCCAATCACAGTGTCACTGATTGCAGTGATCATTTATTTTACTGATCACTGCATTTAGTGTCATCTGTGATTGTAAAAAGTTGCAGGGCAGTTAGGATTAGGCCCCTTTAGGTCCAGGGTAGCCCCCTAACCCCCCCTAATAAAGGTTTAACCCCTTGATCACCCCCCAGGTAACCCTTTCACCCCCTAACTTCAGAGTCACTAAGCGATTGTTTTTCCGATCGCTGTATTCGTGTCGCTGGTGTTTTAGATAGGCAGTTTTTTTTTTTTAGGTTCGCCGCAGGTTTTTATTGGTGTCAGGTACCCCCATATATTATTTTAACCCCCTGATTGCCCCTAGAGTTAACCCTTTCACCAGTGATCGCCGTATAAGCGTCACTGGTGTCACTGGTTAGCCAGTAAGTTATTTAGTTATTTAGGTTACCCGTCAGGTTTTTATATAGTGTCAGGTACCCCCATATTTAACCTAATAAAGGTTTTAACCCCCTGATTGCCCCTAGTTAACCCTTTCACCAGTGATCACCATATAAAGGTTACGGGTGACGCTGGTTGATTAGTTTGCTTTTTATAGCATCAGGGCACCCGCCGTATATAACCCAATAAAGGTTTAACCCCCCTGATCGCCCGGCGGGTGAGATCAATTAGGTTTTAGCGCCAGAGAGGGTCTGCGTCGCCCCAGGCAGTGTTAGGTTAGTGCCAGTAACGCTAACACCCACGCGCAAAGCATACACCCCCCTTAGTGGTATAGTATCTGATCAGATCTATACTAGCATCCCCAGCGGTTTAGGGTTCCCAAAAACGCAGTGTTAGCGGGATCAGCCCAGATACCTGCTAGCGCCTGCGTTTAGCCCCTCCGCCCACCCCAGCCCAGCCCAGCCCACCCAAGTGCAGTATCGATCGATCACTGTCACTTACCAAACACAACACACATAACTGCAGCGTTCGCAGAGACAGGCCTGATCCCTGCGATCGCTAACAGTTTTTTTGTAGCGTTTGATATATTTGCTGACGACAGTCAGGTGCTTTTTTTCCTGTGAATCTTACTAGTGTACCCCTAAATTTAGAGCCCAAAATGGCAAGACGAAGGTACACTAGTAAAGAGGCCTACGAGATTCTGAGCATGACAGATAGTGAAGAGGAGGTCACGTATCTGTCAGATTCAGGCTCAGAATATCTTCCCGTAGAAGACAGTGACGTCAGCGGCCCCACATCAGATAGCTCTGACGACGAAGTTGAGGTCCCTGCTAAGGTCAGGCGTACCCGATCCCGATCTTCTGAGGTTGTTGAGGAGCAAGAACCGCAGGTCTCTCGTATCATGGAGCAGAGTAGTACTAGCGCCGCTATTCCTTCTGGTGAACTGGCAAGCACCAGCGGCCTAGTACAGCCTGGACGTACATCCAGCACTGCAGTAACACTTGGTGACGTGGCGAGTCCCATAAGTGCAGTTCAAGCTGGCGAGGTGGCAAGCACAAGTAGTGTCCCGCTGCCACCAAGAAGACAAAGGCAGGCCCGTCGTGCCCATACTGCCCTTCCTGCAGAATTCGCCTATCCTGATTGGGTCCCCACCACTTCTGCAGAACCCGTACTTCCCCTATTCACTGCCCAACCCGGTATTCAGGTGGAAACAGCTGATTTTATTCCAATTGATTTTTATTCGCTGTTTTTCACGGAAGATCTCTATAGATCTATTGTGGACCAGAGTAATTTATATGCTGGTCAATTTATCGCCGCTAACCCCCAGTTGCCTAAAATTGCCAGAAATTGGAAACCAATTACGGTTTCCGAATTTAAGACCTTTCTGGGCCTTTCCCTCAACATGGGCACACATAAATTTCCGTCATTGCGTGCTTATTGGTCCACGCACCCAATTGACCACATGCCCGTGTTCTCTGCCTCCATGTCCAGGGCACGATACGAGCAGATTTTGCGGTTCATGCACTTCAACGACAATGAACTTTGTCGTCCACGTGGGGACCCTGAATACGACCGGCTCTATAAAATTCGGCCCCTCATAAACCACTTCAACGAACGTTTTGCAGCCTTGTTTACTCCCGATCAAGTTGTCTGCGTTGATGAGTCCCTGATTAAATTTTCTGGCCGCTTGTCTTTCAAGCAGTACCTTCCCAGCAAGCGTGCCAGATACGGGGTCAAGCTCTACAAGTTCTGTGACAGGGCAACAGGCTATGTAGTGAACTTTACGGTTTATGAGGGAAAAGACAGTCAGATTGAGTCGGTCAACTGCCCGGATTACATAGGGAGCGCTAGCAAGATAGTGTGGAACTTGGTGTCACCCTTATTCGGAAAGGGGTACCACTTGTATGTGGACAATTATTACACGAGCGTGCCACTGTTTAGTCACTTGTTTGATCATAAGATTGGAGCATGTGGCACCGTGCGACCTAATCGCCGGGGCTTTCCCCAGCGGCTTGTAGATGCCCATCTTAGGCTGGGGGAGAGAGCCTGCTTGAAGTGTAATAACTTGCTCGCTATGAAGTGGAGGGACAATAAGAATGTTTTCCTTCTTACCTCCCTTCATGCAGACACGACAGTCCAAATTCGTACGGCGACTGGTGTTGTGGAGACACCCCTCTGTGTCCACGAATATAACCAAAATATGGGAGGGGTGGACCTCAACGACCAGTTGATGGCGCCGTATCTAATTGACCGTAAGGCGAGACGCTGGTACAAAAAAGTGTCTCTATCATTATTCCAATTGGCTTTGCTGAACGCTCATGTGCTATACAGAGCTTCAGGCGGGACGTTATCTCTTCTAAAATTCCAGAATGAGATAGTCACAGAACTCCTGTATCCAGGCGGTTCTGCACCTCACCATCCCCAACCAAATGCAGTAAGCCGGCTGCATGAGAGGCATTATTCGTATGTCCTCCCGAGTACCCCTACCCAAAGCCACCCCCAAAAAAGATGTCGTGTCTGTAGCAAGCGCGGATTTAGGCGTGACACCCGTAGTTTTTGTCCACTCTGTCCTGACAAGCCTGGTCTTTGCCAAGGTGAATGTTTTGAACGCTACCACTCAAAAGTGAAGTTTTAGCGTAGGGTACAGCATTTCACAGACAAGGACACACTTACACAGGGTCTCCCAAGATGCCATTACATTTTGAGAGACCCGAACCATTACAGTTGTAAAGTTACAAAAAAAAGTGTAAAAAAGAAAAAAAACCGTAAAAAACAAAACACAAAAAAAATATAAAATAAAAAAAACAAAAATAGTTGTCGTTTTATTGTTCTCTCTCTCTCTATTTTCTCTCTATTGTTCTGCTCTTTTTTACTGTATTCTATTCTGCAATGTTTTATCATGCTTGCTTTTCAGGTATGTAATTTTTTGTTTTCAGGTGCGCCATTCAACTGCAGCGCGGAATTATTTATCTTGACAGCAACAGCGTTTGCTCCCACGATACATAAAGCCGTGACTCCAGTGCTGTAGGAGGTGATTTCACCACCACAGTTAAAAAAAAGAGCATATATGCCGAAGCATGGGGGCAGCAGGGGCGGAGGAGCGATTTTGCTCCTAATGCCGCGTACATACGGTCGAAATTCCGACGGAGGCCTGCCCGTGGAAAATTCCGACTGTGTGTACGCGGCATAACTTTTTTGCGGGAGGATGCCCCCATGCTTCGGCATATATATATTTTAGGCACAGGTTGCGTTAAAACATTTTTTTATTTTTTACTAGGTTTTGTTTTGGTATTTGCTTTGCAGGTATGGCATGGTAAGGTCTTACTGTTGTACTGTAATGTTACTTTGTTTTAATGTTAACCACCATTTGCTTAGCAGGTACGCCATTCAGTTGCAGCGCGGATCTATTTATCTTGACAGCAACAGCGTTTGCTCCCACGATACATAAAGCCGTGACTCCAACGCTGTAGGAGGTGATTTCACCACCACAGTTAAAAAAAAGAGCATATATGCCGAAGCATGGGGGCAGCAGGGGCGGAGGAGCGATTTTGCTCCTAATGCCGCGTACATACGGTCGAAATTCCGACGGAGGCCTGCCCGTGGAAAATTCCGACCGTGTGTACGCGGCATAACTTTTTTGCGGGAGGATGCCCCCATGCTTCGGCATATATATATTTTAGGCACAGGTTGCGTTAAAACATTTTTTTATTTTTTACTAGGTTTTGTTTTGGTATTTGCTTTGCAGGTATGGCATGGTAAGGTCTTACTGTTGTACTGTAATGTTACTTTGTTTTAATGTTAACCACCATTTGCTTAGCAGGTACGCCATTCAGTTGCAGCGCGGATCTATTTATCTTGACAGCAACAGCGTTTGCTCCCACGATACATAAAGCCGTGACTCCAACGCTGTAGGAGGTGATTTCACCACCACAGTTAAAAAAAAGAGCATGTATGCCGAAGCATGGGGGCAGCAGGGGCGGAGGAGCGATTTTGCTCCTAATGCCGCGTATATACGGTCGAAATTCCAACGGAGGCTTGCCCGTGGAAAAGTCCGACCGTGTGTACGCGGCATAACCTTTTATGCCGCGTACATACGGTCGAAATTCCGACGAAGGCTTGACCGTGTGTACGCGGCATAACTTTTTTGCGGGAGGATGCCCCCATGCTTCGGCATATATGCCCATCATTAGAAGTGGGTGGATGAAGGGAGGTATTCTAATGGTGGGCATACCCACCAATCAATCTCTTTTTTTCGTTCAGCCAATAGGCTGTATGAAAAAAAAGATTACAATACATGTCCAACAAGGACCAGCAACGTACTGGTATGTTGCTGGACTTTGAATGTTTATACTAGAATGATGCCTGCGGGTTTAGGTATCATCTTGGTATCATTCTTTTCAGCCAGCAGCCGGCTTTCATGTAAAAGCAATTCTAGCAGATAATTAGCCTCTAGACTGCTTTTACAAGCAGTGGGAGGGAATGTCCCCCCCCCCCCCCGGATATAAAAAGCGCCATTGGGAAATTGGGAAAGCATTTTATCACACCGATCTTGGTGTGGTCAGATGCTTTGAGGGCAGAGGAAAGATCTAGGGTCTAACCCCCCAATTTTTTTCAAAAAAAGAGTACCTGTCACTACCTATTGCTATCATAGGGGATATTTACATTCCCTGAGATAACGATAAAAATGGTAAAAAAATAAAATATGGAAGGCACAGTTTAAAAATAAAATAAAAAAGCCAAATAAATAATAATAAAAAAAAAAAAGCACCGCTGTCCCCCCCTGCTATTGCGCAAAGGCGAACGCAAGCGTCGGTCTAGCGTCATATGTAAACAGCAATTGCATCATGCATGTGAGGCATCACCGCGAAGGTCAGATCGAGGGCAGTCATTTTAGCAGTAGACCTCCTCTGTAAATCTAACGTGGTAACCTGTAAAGGCTTTTAAATGCTTTTAAAAATGAATGTAGTTTGTCGCCGCTGCGCGTTTGTGCGCAATTTTAAAGCATGTCGTGTTTGGTATCCATGTACTCGGCCTATGATCATCTTTTTTATTTCATCAAACATTTGGGCAATATAGTGTTTTTTAGTGCATTAAAAATAAAAAAGTGTGTTTTTCCCCCAAAAAATGCGTTTGAAAAATCGCTGCGCAAATACTGTGTGGAAAAAAAAAATGCAACACCCACTATTTTAATCTGTAGGGCCTTTGCTTTAAAAAAATATATAATGTTTGGGGGTTCAACATAATTTTCTTGCAAAAAAAATTTTTTTTTCATGTAAACAAAAAGTGTCAGAAAGGGCTTTGTCTTCAAGTGGTTAGAAGAGTGGATGATGTGTGACATAAGCTTCCTAATGTTGTGCATAAAATGCCAGGACAGTTCAAAACCCCCCCAAATGACCCCATTTTGTAAAGTAGACACCTCAAGCTATTTGCTGAGAGGCATGTTGAGCCCATTGAATATTTTTTTTTTTTGTCCCAAGTGATTGAATAATGACCAAAAAAAAAAAATGTACAAAAAGTTGTCACTAAATTATATATTACTCAAACATGCCATGGGCATATGTGGAATTACACCCCAAAATACATTCTGTTGCTTCTCCTGAGTACGGGGATACCACATGTGTGGGACTTTTTGGGAGCCTAGTCGCGTACGGGACCCCAAAAACCAAGCACCGCCTTCAGGATTTCTATGGGTGTAAATTTTTGATTTCACTCCTCATTGCCTATCACAGTTTCGGAGGCCATGGAATGCCCAGATGGCACAAAACCCCCCCAAATGACCCCATTTTGGAAAGTAGACACCCCAAGCTATTTGCTGAGAGGTATGTTGAGTATTTTGCAGATCTCGCTTTTTGTCACAAAGTTTTGAAAATGTAAAAAAAGAAAAAAAAAAAGAAAAAAAATGTCTTTCTTAATTTTCAAAAACAAATGAGAGCTGTAAAATACTCACCATGCCTCTCAGCAAATAGCTTGGGGTGTCTACTTTCCAAAATGGGGTCATTTGTGGGGGTTTTGGGCTATTTTGACATTTTATGGCCTTCAAAACTGTGATAGGTAGTGAGGAGTGAAATCAAAAATTTATGCCCTTAGAAACCTTGAAGGCGGTGCTTGGTTTTTGGGGTCCCGTACACGGCTAGGCTCCCAAAAAGTCCCACACATGTGGTATCCCCGTACTCAGGAGAAGCAGCAGAATGTATTTTGGGGTGTAATTTCACATATAACCGTGGCATGTGTGAGCAATATATCATTTAGTGACAACTTTTTGTACATTTTTTTTTTCTTTTTGTCATTATTCAATCATTTGGGACAAAAAAAAAAATATTCAATGGGCTCAACATGCCTCTCAGCAAATAGCTTGGGGTGTCTACTTTCCAAAATGGGGTCATTTGGGGGGGTTTTGTGCCATCTTGGCATTTTATGGCCTTCAAAACTGTGATAGGTAGTGAGGAGCGAAATCAAAAATTTATGCCCTTAGAAACCTTGAAGGCGGTGCTTGGTTTTTGGGGTCCCGTACGCGGCTAGGCTCCCAAAAAGTCCCACACATGTGGTATCCCCGTACTCAGGAGAAGCAGCAGAATGTATTTTGGGGTGTAATTTCACATATGCCCATGGCATGTGTGAGCAATATATCATTTAGTGACAACTTTGTGCAAAAAAAAAACAGTTTGTCATATTCCCGCAACCTGTGGCAAAATATAAAATATTCCATGGACTCAACATGCCTCTCAGCAAATAGCTTGGGGTGTCTACTTTCCAAAATGGGGTAATTTGGGGGGGTTTTGTGCTATTTTGGCATTTTATGGCCTTCGAAACTGTGATAGGTAGTGAGGAGTGAAATCAAAAATTTACACCCTTAGAAATCCTGAAGGCGGTGCTTGGTTTTTGGGGCCCTGTACGCGGCTAGGCTCCCAAAAAGTCCCACACATGTGGTATCCCCGTACTCAGGAAAAGCAGCAGAATGTATTTTGGGGTGCAATTCCACATATAACCATGGCATGTGTGAGCAATATATCATTTAGTGACAACTTTTTGTACATTTTTTTTTTTCTTTTTGTCATTATTCAATCATTTGGGACAAAAAAAAATAATATTCAATGGGGTCAACATGCCTCTCAGCAAATAGCTCAGGGTGTCTACTTTCCAAAATGGGGTCATTTGGGGGGGTTTTGTGCCATCTTGGCATTTTATGGCCTTCAAAACTGTGATAGGTAGTGAGGAGTGAAATCAAAAATGTATGCCCTTAGAAACCTTGAAGGCGGTGCTTGGTTTTTGGGGTCCCGTACGCGGCTAGGCTCCCAAAAAGTCCCACACATGTGGTATCCCCGTACTCAGGAGAAGCAGCAGAATGTATTTTGGGGTGTAATTTCACATATGCCCATGGCATGTGTGAGCAATATATCATTTAGTGACAACTTTGTGCAAAAAAAAAAAAGTTTGTCATATTCCCGCAACTTGTGGCAAAATATAAAATATTCCATGGACTGAACATGCCTCTCAGTAAATAGCTTGGGGTGTCTACTTTCCAAAATGGGGTCATTTGGGGGGGTTTTGTGCTATTTTGGCATTTTATGGCCTTCGAAACTGTGATAGGTAGTGAGGAGTGAAATCAAAAATTTGCGCCCTTAGAAATCCTGAAGGCGGTGCTTGGTTTCCGGGGTCCCGTACGTGGCTAGGCTCCTAAAAAGTCCCACACATGTGGTATCCCCGTACTCAGGAGAAGCAGCAGAATGTATTTTGGGGTGCAATTCCACATATAACCATGGCATGTGTGAGCAATATATCATTTAGTGACAACTTTTTGTAATTTTTTTTTTTTTTGTCATTATTCAATCACTTGGGACAAAAAAAAAATATTCAATGGGCTCAACATGCCTCTCAGCAATTTCCTTGGGGTGTCTACTTTCCAAAATGGGGTCATTTGGGGGGGTTTTGTACTGCCCTGCCATTTTAGCACCTCAAGAAATGAGATAGGCAGTCATAAATTTAAAGCTGTGTAAATTTCAGAAAATGTACCCTAGTTTGTAAACGCTATAACTTTTGCGCAAACCAATAAATATACGCTTATTGACATTTTTTTTACTAAAGACATGTGGCTGAATACATTTTGGCCTAAATGTATGACTAAAATTGAGTTTATTCGATTTTTCTTATAACAAAAAGTAGAAAATATCATTTTTTTTCAAAATTTTCGGTCTTTTTCTGTTTATATCGCAAAAAATAAAAATCGCAGAGGCAATCAAATACCATTAAAAGAAAGCTCTATTTGTGGGAAGAAAAGGACGCAAATTTCATTTGGGTACAACATTGCATGTCCGCACAATTTACAGTTAAAGCAGCGCAGTGCCGAATCCCAAAAACAGGCATGGTCCTAATGGCCCGAAATGGTCCGGGGCTTAAGTGGTTAAAGCACACTATAGCACAAGGAGAATTTCACTCACTTTCCTTCTTTGTCCCTAGAAACAAGGATTATCACAGTGAAAGAAACTGACACTCTCCCTACCTATAGTTTTCTGTCCCTAGAAAAAATGTTTTTTTAAAGCACACTATAGCACAAGGAGAATTCCCTCACTGTCCTTCCCTGTCCCTAGAAACAAGGATTCGCACAGTAAAACACACTGACACTCTCCCTACCTATAGTTTTCTGTCCCTAGAAAAAATGTTTTTTTAAAGCACACTATAGCACAAGGAGAATTCCCTCACTGTCCTTCCCTGTCCCTAGAAACAAGGATTCGCACAGTAAAACACACTGACACTCTCCCTACCTATCCTTCTCTTTCCCTAAACTAAAGGAATCCAGGTTAAGCAAGAAAAAAATAAATGTCACTGTCCCTGCCTATGTTTCTCTTTCCCTGCTCCGGAACACACTACACTAGGCCGCCGTGCTGGCGGCCTTTTATAGTGTGGGGCGTGTACTAAACACCCTCAGCAATAATTGGCCACAGGCATCCTGCCTGTGGCCAATCATTGCTCTCCTCGCTGCCGGCGCTGTGATTGGCCAAGCATGCGGGGTCACAGTGCATGCTTGGCCAATCACAGCGCCTGGATGACACTGCGATGGCGTAGTGCATTGTGGGCCGTTCGCGTCACTCGAATTTGGCGCGAACGGCCCAAATCGTTCGATCTTCGTCGAACGATCGAACAGCCGATGTTCGAGTCGAACGTATGTTCGACTCGAACACGAAGCTCATCCCTATTTAAGATATTCCCTCCCCTGGACACACATTCGCTACCGATCCTTCACAGTCAGGCAACCACTTCCCATAGGATTAATCCTTCCAAAAGTACGAGACAAAACGCTCTGTATCTTTCCAAAATAGACTGCTTCTTTATTGAAAAACACTGCAACTTTTATATACATAGAGGGGAGTTTCTTATTTTCTCTCACAATACATCTTTGACCAGAGCTAATTTACATGAGCTACTTAACTACAGCTGATGATTTAGACACATGACCTTTCTGTTTCCCAATACACATCTCTTAGAAGACAACAGGTTCAAAGCTAATCCCTTTACATCTTAAATGACTATGCATGACCTTTTGTGTTCCCCCAGCCAGTCTGGCTGCTTGAGTACAATACCTATAATTACAGGCTTAACTCCCACAAGCCACAATAGACAATAGAATGTAATCACACCCCATCACAGCAAGTATTACATAAACAGCCCACACACAGTATATACCCAATATGTGCCATGTATATACAGTATTGGATATGGCTATCACAGATCATGGTGGGGTTCTCATTCACCCTGTGCCCCTAAGTGAGACACAGGGTGGTTTACACATAAGAGGCATTGGGGAAGCTGAAGCAAGGGTATCTCATAGACTTGTGCACAACGGAAAAATTCGTTCCGTTTCGGTTCGTTTCTTTCCGGTCCTGTTGATTCGTAATCATTCGTAATTTTGCTAGACGGGATTTTTCGTGTTCGGACTCATTCGTATTTTTGCAAGCGACATTTTTCGTTGAATTTTTTGTTGCTTTATAATTCGTACTTTCGGTAGAGTACGTTGTTTTTCGTTGATTCTGGACACAACTCCTACTTTCGTAACTTTTTTGGGGTTCGTTGATTCGTAATTTTCCGTGTCTCTCTCACAACGACGCTGCCTATTATGCCTAATGTGCTTCGAATGGATTTGTACTTTTCTAAATACATAGCGGTTATTTGTAACGATTCGAAATCTCGTATTTTACTTTCGTTTTTTACATGCGGCTATAGGCTCCGCCCCTGTACACCATTTTGAGAGGGTTCAGCACGGTGAGGGAGAAGCAGAGAGCAGAGCAGAGTGAGTGTTATTGTGCTTCGAATGGATTTGAAATCTCGTATTTTACTTTCGTTTTTTCATGCGGCTATAGCCTCCGCCCCCTGTACACCATTTTGAGAGGGAGTTCAGCATGGTGAGGGAGAAGCAGAGAGCAGAGTGAGTGTTATTGTGCTTCGAATGGATTCGTACATTCGTAACTTTTTTCATAACGAATTATGCCGAAGACCTTCGGGCATTCGCTATTTTGCGGTATAATTTATTTCGGATTCGGTTTTATTCGTAATTGCTCTGTTCGGAAATTCGAATGCTTCCGAATGTCCGAAAGTTGCTAAATTCGGACGAATTTTGATTCGTTACGAAACGAATTGCACAAGCCTAGTATCTCATACTTTCTAAGAGATTCTGGGTTCCCCGGGCCCTCCCGTTACATCTCTCCCCCTTCAGCAGGTGACTAACACAGGAGGAGACCCCAGACGGGTTGACTCCGAAGGTGGTCCATAGTTCCATTCCCCTAATGCCGGTATCCACACAGTACCCCAAATAAATTGCTCCAAACAGAGCATTACTTACCCAGCCAACCTCTGCCTCTCTCAGAGAACATACCCGCTGCTGTTAGGGATCTGGGCCGACTGCCCAGCATCCCTGGGGTATACAAGTGGAGACTGAAGTCCCATCCACTTGTGGTAGGTAAAAATCCCCCAGTGCTTGCAAAGCAAGGCTGGCATCCTCCTGTCTCAGTGTCACACCATTTTCTGGGGTTTTATCAGTGAAGACTGAAGTCCCATCCAGTACCACAGGAACCCCCTCTTCTGTTAGTTGAGAGCAGAGGCCTGCGGCACTCTGCTCTGTTGCCAGCTCTTCTGCTGGGTTGCTGTGAGTGGAGACCGCAGTCCCATCCACCGATATCAGCTCAAGTTGCAGTTGTGTGCAGAGGCCAATAGCATTCTGCCCTGCTGCCAGTGATTCAGCTGGGGGTAAAAGCTTTACCACCTCAGCTTGTTGCTGGAGAGAGGGGCCAACTGCCCCGGCTCCCTGAAACTCCACAGTTGTTTCCGGTGCTGGGCAGAGGTTGGTAGCACTCTGCCCTGTTGCCAGCACTTCTGCTGGGGACTCCACACCATCTGCTCTGGCTAACTGTTGGGGGGGGGGGAAAGGGCTGCTTCTCCTCCCTGCATCTCTGAAATCCACTGGGAAAGAGGAACCATCACCTTCTCACCTCGGGCCTCCAAAACTGCCATGGGTGTAGAGCAGGGGTCTGCAGTACTCTGTCCTGCTTCCAGTACTTGAGCAGGCGATGCATAATCCCTAACATCCTCTGAACAGTCCCTTAAGTCCATACCTTCTGTAATCTGTGGCTGGGGAGATGAGCCAACTGCCCTAGCTCCCTGGAACTCCATATAATCCACTTCGGCTTTAGGGATGGCAATCTTCAGATTTTCCTGATAGTCCCAGGCAAAGGTAGCCCCACCCTGCTGCTGAGCAGATTCTAGCAGCTGTCTGTAGGCGATCTCCGATTGCCGTATTTCCGCCCTTCTCCGCTCATGTTGCCGCTCTAGTTCTCTCTTTTGTCGCTCTAGTTCTCTCTTTTGTTGCTCTAGTTCTCTCTTTTGTCGCGCATCCTGCAGCTGGATGCCTTTAATGGCATTCTGTATGGCGGTGTCTGATGGGTTAGCACCATATAATGCCAACCGCTCTCGAACTCGTTGCTGAAACAAATCTTCAACTGACCAGGGTCCTGCATCACCATCCCTCTGGTCCATCTCGGCTAGCTCCCTGATCAAGGTGGCCTTGTTCTTTGTCCCACTGGTCCCTCCACGGCTCTCAAGTAGGTCTTTCAGCGTGGCTTTCCTGCAGGCTGCATAGCTGGTCATTCACTGTGGTGGTTTGGAGTGTCCCAGTAACTGGAGGGAAAATCCCACCGCTGCCAACCAATGTAACGGCACCCCAAATATGAAAGGGGTTAAACGCCGTTTAAGATATTCCCTCTCCTGGACACACATTCGCTACCGATCCTCCACAGTCAGGCGACCACTTCCAATAGGATTAATCCTTCCAAAAGTACGAGACAAAACGCTCTGTATCTTTCCAAAATAGACTGCTTCTTTATTGAAAAACACTGCAACTTTTATATACATAGAGGGGAGTTTCTTATTTTCTCTCACAATACATCTTTGACCAGAGCTAATTTACATGAGCTACTTAACTACAGCTGATGATTCAAACACATGACCTTTCTGTTTCCCAATACACATCTCTTAGAAGACAACAGGTTCAAAGCTAATCCCTTTACATCTTAAATGACTATGCATGACCTTTTGTGTTCCCCCAGCCAGTCTGGCTGCTTGAGTACAATACCTATAATTAAAGGCTTAACTCCCACAAGCCACAATAGACAATAGAATGTAATCACACCCCATCACAGCAAGTATTACATAAACAGCCCACACACAGTATATGCCCAATATGTGCCATGTATATACAGTATTGGATATGGCTATCACAGATCATGGTGGGGTTCTCATTCACCCTGTGCCCCTAAGTGAGACACAGGGTGGTTTACACATAAGAGGCATTGGGGAAGCTGAAGCAAGGGTATCTCATACTTTCTAAGAGATTCTGGGTTCCCCGGGCCCTCCTGTTACAGTGATAAATTTATAAGTTTGGCTGAGAGTTCCAAAAAAACAGGACGGAGAGCTAAAGTTACAATCTGCAGAGCTCAGTGAGAGCTGATTACAGGGAAGACCCCCCCCATCATACAGCTCACAGGAACAGATCTGAGGCTGTCAATCAGCTGGAGGTTCCTCCCCTGTCACCATTTTTCTCTTGGTGTCAGGAAAACTTGTGTAGCACCCTCTACCTTAGGTAGGTGATAGAGTTAGATTTTGGCCAGTGCAGGTAAATTTATGCAGGCCTAGCTTTCCCTATTTGTTTTGATCTGGGAGCTGGGGAGAGGTTTAGTGTAGGCTGGGGATTTACAGGCAGTGTCACTTCTTGGTTACCTCCCTCTGGCTCTCAGAAGATTCTGGAAGCAGAGGAGGGGAAGAGAAGTGGAGCCGTCTGGGGTGTGGTAAGAAGCCCTGACCAATCCCCAAAAAGGATTGGCAGGGGTCAGGCCTCCTTAAATACCTTGGGTCAGCCCAGCTGGGGAGGGAGTTGTCAGGTGCAAGAACAGAGTGATGGAGTGTTAGGCTGTGGGGGCCTTTGAGGGAGCCCCCTACCTGGGGGGGGAGGTGACCTTGGGCCGGGGCTCAGGGAGCTAAAAAGGAACCCCTCCATACAACCCAAACGAGGGGTGTCCTGAACAGGAGCAGGAAAAGACAGCGGGGAACACTGCCGGGCAAATCATCAGGAGGGATCCATCTGTGGTTCGGTGAGTGACAGGCACAGTCGGGAGATCTGGGAGAGACATGCCAGGAGTGGATGTAGAACCAGAGGGAGAGACTGTGATGTTGTCTTGTTTGCACTTTATTTGCTATGTTTGCACAAGCTGCACCCAGTGCACATCTACATCATCTATATTAGTGATTTATGCACGCTGCAACTTTATCACTGTATCACTGTTTTTTTAACATGTATGATTTTCTGCACTTGTATATATGATACTGTTATCAATAAAAAAAAATTGTAAATTTATTTTTAGTGAGGTTTTAAATTTTATACAACATTCCAACACAGCTGACCCAACTAAAACCGCCAGGTCAGTACTAGGCCAACATGGCCCATACATTCTTATACAGGCAACAACATATCCTGTCTATCTAACAGTGTCTCT
The DNA here is from genome assembly GCA_029206835.1 of Rana muscosa. Lineage (NCBI taxonomy): Eukaryota > Metazoa > Chordata > Amphibia > Anura > Ranidae > Rana > Rana muscosa. The sequence continues at coordinate 46,605,666 of CM055117.1, read as the reverse complement.
ACCTAACTACTACACCAACATATGCCCCCCTCCCTCCCCCCCCTTTTGCTCAGCCCCCCCCCACCCCAGGAGACTATTAATCAACAATAATAATACCGCCCTACCTCCCTTTTCTAGCCACAATACATCATACATTATACATACCCCAAATGTTCCTAAGAAAAGTTAGTCCCAGTCAAAATGGTCCACTAGACACGATTAACCCATATTGAAAGCTGTGCATTTAACCCACAGTCAGGTATACCAGGCTTGCCATACCTTATCAAATTTCTTTCCACAGCCCCTTGATAAATAAGTAGCTTTATAGTATGGTATCATAGCATTTATCAGGCCCTTCCAAAAGCGCACATCAGGTGCCCCCGGCTTGCGCCATCGCAGTAAGATGGCTTTCCTACCATAAAATAAGAGAATAGTCAGTACAGTTCTATGTGCCCTGGACAGAACAACTTCATCAACTAGGCCCAGGAGACATACTCTAACTGTCATTGGGATCGGTACCATCAGAACCACCGAAATACAAGAGGTGACCTCCAGCCAAAATTTTTGAACCTGAGGGCAGCTCCAGAACACATGCTCAGCAGCCGCTGGAGCATATGTACATCTCCAACACTCTGCCGAGGCGGACGGGTAAATGGAGGCCAATCTGGCAGGCGTATAATATATTCTGTGTAGAAACTTGAAGTGTATAAGTTTATCTCTCGCTGCTACCAGGTGTTGGAAAGGGCGTGCCCACATGTCATCCCAGTCCTCCCCCTGATTATCCGGGACCCCTGCCTCCCACCGTTCCCTACATTTGCGCATTCTCACAGGGCTCGTCACAAACAGTTTCTTATAGGAAACAGAGAGCGTTTTAGAAAGGTCTTCAGCCATCAGCAAATTTTCCAAGTCAGATGGGAATGATTCTATCGTCATATCTTTGAATTGTGCAAGAAAGGCGTGTCTTAATTGAATGTACCTAAAAAAATGAGCGTTGGACAAGTCGTGTCGGGCTTTAAGCTGATCAAAAGTCATCAATTCCCCACATACTGTGATGTCCCCGAGAGTCTTTATTCCCATAGTCGCCCACCCCATTGGGTCATCAAATGAGTAGAAATGCGCCAATTTAGGATTCATCCAGAGAGGGGTGGACGGAGAGAAGCCCTTATAATGAGGACAAGCCAAAACTAACGCCTCCCCCTATGCTTTGACCTTGGCCTTCATAGACGCCGTAAGCGGAAGGTCCATCTTGACCCCCCTATGAATGGCCACCCGCAGAGTTTCGTGGGAGCCCAAGTGTGCTGCCTCCAAAACCGTAGCAGAGTCTCCAGCATCCCCACTAATCCAAGAGAAAAGAAAATCACTTCTGGAAGCAGCACTCCGATTAAAAAGCCTTTATTCCAAAAGGTTCAGGAAACAAAAAACACACTGCACGACACGGCAAACTGGTCACATCTAGCTGACGCGTTTCACACTATTATAGTGCTTACTCATCCCCACTAATCCACCTATGAATAAAGACCAATTGACCAGCCAGGTAGTATTTTCTCCAATCAGGCAGGGCCAATCCTCCCTCTCCCCAGGGTTCCTGTAAAACTTTCAGTCCTATCCTCGGTTGTTTGGGGGCCCACAAAAAAGTGCTGGCAAGGCTGTTCAGTTTTCTAAAAAAGGACATAGGGATCCATATGGGAGCATTGCGCAAAAAATATAGGATAACCGGGAGTATTTTCATTTTCAGGAGATTAATTAGTCCTATGAGTGACAATGGGAGTTTCTGCCAAGCCACCACCCGCTGCCTGAAATAGACAAGAAGCGGAGTCAGATTAAGGGGCATGTAATCGCTTACACTCGCCGTAATCTTAACCCCCAAATACGTGATCTGTGTTACCCACTGCAACGGAAGAGCCGGGTCAGCAATAGCCCTGGCCCCAGCGTCCAGTGATAGAATAGAAGATTTAGACCAATTGACTCTCAAACCTGAAAATTTCGAGAAAGTGTTTAGTATGCCTAACACTGCCTCTAGCGACTCCTTAGGGTCCTGCAGAAATAGCAGCATGTCATCTGCATATAATGACAACTTTTCCTCAATATTCCCCACCCTAATTGCTTTAACCTCCCTATCTGCTCTCAGTGCAATCGCAATGGGTTCCATCATAAGAGCAAACAGAAAGGGTGAAAGTGGGCAGCCCTGCCTGGTGCCCCTACCCAACTGAAAGAAAGGAGAAGTGTGCGCACCCATACGTATCGCCGTTCTGGGAGCCCTATACAGTAACGAAATCCACGTTTGATAGGTTGGGCTGAACCCCATCCTCTCCAGGACTGCCAACATATATTGCCAGTCAATGGAGTCGAACGCTTTTTCAATATCAATAGAAACCACTACTCTAGTATTGGCAGAGAAGTTTGGAATCTGTAGGTGGGTAAACAATCGTCTGAAGTTAGTGTCTGTAGATTAACCAGGCATAAACCCCGTCTGGTCAATATCAACCAAGGAAGAGATGATTCCGGCCAGCCGTCTAGCCAGAACTTTGGTGAGGATTTTCAGATCCATGTTTAGTAGGGGAATCGGCCGATAAGAAGCGCAATCTATGGGGTCCTTACCCGGTTTGGGAAGCAAGATCATATATGCTTCCATCATAGATTGAGGCAACTGTTGTGTCTCCAAACAGTGTGCCAACAGGGATGTGAGCCTAGGCGCCAACTGGTCCACGTATATTTTGTAGAAATCCGCCGGAAAACCGTACGGACCCGGCGCTTTATGCGGGGGAAACGAAAAAATCGCCACTACAACCTCCTTATTAGTGATCTCAGCCTCCAATACCCCACAATCCTCCTTTGAAAGCCTCGGAAGCAGAAGACCCTCTAACAAGTCCTCCATCTCTAATCTGTCATATGAAGGAATAGGCGCATACAAAGATGAAAAAATCTTGAAATTCCGCGAGTATGTCCGCGGGGTCGCTGGCCAGCCCTCCATTTCTACATCTAATAACTGGAACTACTGCCAGCTGGTGTGAGTCAGCCACCAACCTGGCGAGGAGCTTCCCATTTTTGTCCCCTTCAGCAAACTGTGAATCAGCTCTATGTTTAGCCTCAGTGTGTGCTAGATTGTTGAAGTGCAACGTGAGATTCCTCTGGGCCTCCAACAAAGCCTTGTACGAGGCTCCAGAGGGAGCCACGGCATTGACATCCGCACATTCCCTCTCCTTCTCCTTCAGTAATTGAACATCCGCCTGTTGTTCCCCCTCTCCTTTTTATAGCAGAAATACATTCCCCTCGAATCACCGCCTTAAAGGCATCCCATACCACAGGAGGGTCAGCAAAGCCCTGGTTCTTGTCCCAGTACTCAGTAACCAAATCCTTTACGAGAGTACTGACATGTTCATTTTGAAGCCACCCAGGGGAAAGTTTCCACCCCCCAGCCCCCCTCCCGGAAGGGAGGGCCAAGGATATGGAAAGTGGGTTATGATCAGATAAACCCCCCGCCAAATAGTCAACCTCTTTGACAAATGTCATCATCACCGGACTACCGAACGCAAAGTCTATTCTAGCCGAGGAGTGGTGTGTCCGCGATAAGTGAGAGAAACATTTAACATAGGGATTTGGTGAGCCCTGTCGTCCCGCATTTGAGGAATCCAAGGCATCCAAAGTAGCATTGAAATCCCCCATAAACAATAGTGGAAGGTGGGCATGAGGGGCCAGCTTAACCAACATATCATACAAGCATTGCACATTAAACGGAGGGGGTATATAAACATTTACCAACAACATTTTACAGTAATTGATATCCACAACTAAAGCCACATATCGTCCCCCAGGATCCACATACACCTGATGGATATTGCAGGAAACAGCTTTACTGACCAGAATTGCTACCCCCCTCGCATAAGTGAAGTATGTGGCATGAAATGCCCGCTGGATCCATGGCCTCCGCAGAGCCAGTATTTTGCTACCATCCAGGTGTGTCTCCTGTAATAGAACAACATGCGGCCTGACCTGTTTCAGATACTGGAATACCGAGGCCCTCTTAAACTTGCTATTCAGGCCTCGTACATTCCAGGACACCACCTTGACTAAGTTAGCCATTGTCATAGACCTTAACTGATGTACAAAAATGTGGACCTCCCGTTTTCCCCCATGTTAAAGGAGCTGGGAGCCGTGCGGCAATAACGGACCCCCACTTCTTACCAGTGAGGATCCCCTGAAATAGAGAGCAGGGAACTGAGCAAAAAACATCCCTTCCACCCTTGCAAAAGAACAAACCCACCCCCCCTGCCATTATACCAGCCAAAACCTGAACAGAAAAAAAAACGTTCTGGTATGTGGCTTTGAGTCCCAAACAAACACAAAAAAATAAGGAAAAAAATTTGAGAAACATAACCGTCTGTTCAATTGTCCAACAGCTCCAAAAAAAGTTGGTCCTTTGACATCCACAAGCTCCACGCCATTTATACAAATAAAAAGGGAGCAAGTAAACATATCAGCAACCTGCTGTTCATTCCAATATTATAGAGCACCACCGCCACCTATTGGCATCATAACATACCCACACTCCAAACAGGAGACAGACATTTTTCTTTTGCACTATCTCAGACCCTGCAAGCAGGAAAAATTATTCAGGATCAAAAAAGGGTAAAAAAACTAAATTAAAAATAAAAATAAAATGAAATGAATAATAACAGAACTTCAAAAACGGATGAGATCAGGAACAATGGCACACAGCAGATGACTCGTAGCAATTCGTAAATCTCTGGGCAGCCAAAAATCACCAAAGTTCACACAACGGTCCCAAAACAGGGTGCGGATAGTTTCAGGCACAACAGGTGCATAAACAGTACTTGCATGTATTCATCGAATCTTCCGCCGACTTCAGGGGTTTCTATCCAACCATTCCGAGGCTTCAATCGGAGACTCAAAGAACCTGACCGCCCCATTATGTTGCACTCTCAGCTTACTTGGGTAAAGCATACTGTAAGGAATATTCTTTTCTCTCAGCCTCTTCCTCACATCATTGAAAGAGCGTCTTCTTCTCTGTGTCTCCGCAGAAAAATCAGGGAACAGCATCACCTTAGTATCCTCAAACTTTAACTCCGGACGCTTCCTCGAGGCCGCCAAAATCATGTCCCGGTCCCTGTAATTAAGAAACCGCACCAAAAATGGACGAGGGTAATTTCTAGGAGGACGCCGGCCCGTGGGCACCCGATGGGCCCTTTCCACCACGTATGTCGGTGGAAGGTCCCCAAAGTCCAGCAGATTCTTGAAAAGTGTCTCCGCAAATGAGGCAGACTGAGCCCCCTCCGCTCCCTCCGGCAGGCCAACCACCCTCACATTGTTTCTCCTCTGCCTGTCTTCTGCCTCTTCAGCTCTGCTTTGCAGTGACTTCACCATGTCCTGCAATTCTGATAACAAATTGCCCTGAGTGTGGGTCACATCTTCCACCCCAGAAATTCTGTCCTCTGCCTCAGTCAGCCTGCCCCTCATTTTATCCAGATCATGTCTTATTAATGTGCATTCATTAGCAAGGTGATCTATGCTCACCATCACCGCCGCTTTGCTGGCATTGATAGCCTCCAGAATGGGCCTGGTAATAGCCTCCTGCGCCGAGTCCACAGCCGGGGAAACCGATGGAGATCCATTAGGAGAGTTCTCACAGCCTGATCCCCCCCCCCCCCGCAGGAGCAGCAGCTGCCGCGGACGCCATCCTCCTGGCCTTCTTCCTCTCTGACTTAGTGGAGCTAGGGGAGGACAAGATGGCGGCGGCGGGACTCGTGTCAGGGCCTCGTGCAGAACGGGTCCTGCGCTGGGTCTTCTGCGGCTGACTTCCCGACCTCGAGGCCCCCTTTTTCATGACCAGCAGACGCTCGGCATGCCGCGGTACCGCACGTACCGAAAACTGGGCTGTTAGGCTCCAAACACAGGATAATTGAGCAGGATAGACGTGGAGCTCACAGAAACACGTCTTGCTGCTTTCACATCCGGTCACGCCCCCACTGTTATCAATTATTAATATTACCTTAGCCTATTGGCACTGTATTTACTGGGAATAGCGCAGCACCACCGCCACTTTATATCTTTGTGATGTTGCTGGCGTTGAAGCCGGGCTGCTGCAGCCGTGAGGGGTGGCAGAGTTTGCATAGGACTGACTGGGACCAGTAGTCCACCAAAGTACAGCTAGCACAAAACACTCTTTTTCTTCAATGCTATTGGTTGCTACACCAAAGGGGTCTGCAGTCCCCTGCCAGCAAATTGCTGATCCTTAACTGTTATGCCACGTACACACGGCCGTTTTTAATGTCATTGAAAAAAACGACGTTTTTCTCGACGTGATTCTTCTGAAGCCTGCCTTGCCTACACACTATTGTGAAAAAAAATGCTCGAGCAAAGCGCAGTGACGTACAACACGTACGACGGCACTATAAAGGGGAAGTTCCATTCGGAAAAATGAAAAATGGGCATTAAAAATTTCGAACGTGCTCTACTTTTTCTCGTCGTTTTTCTCGTCATGAAAAATGTCCGTGTGTAGGCTTTAACGACGTGAAAAAAATGCGCATGCTCAGAAGCAAGTGATGAGACGGGAGCGCTCGTTCTGGTAAAACTAGCGTTCATAATGGAGATAGCACATTCATCACGCTGTAACGGACTGAAAAGCACAGAGACTGAAAAGCGCAAATCGTCTCTCACCAAACTTTACTAACACGAGGATCAGCAAATGCAGCCCAAAGGGTGCCGCCATCCGAATGGAACTTCCCCTTTATAGTGCCGTCGTATATGTTGTACGTCACCGCGCTTTGCTCGAGCGTTTTTTTTCACAATAGTGTGTAGGCAAGGCAGGCTTGAGAAGAGAAAAACTTTGTTTTTTTCAATGACATTAAAAACGGCCGTGTGTACGCGGCAATAAAGTCTGTGGATAGAGATTCCAACCAATTATTTATCTATTTTTGCTATTGATCTGGGTATCCCATGTTCCCTTTACCCCATCCAAGAAAGACCGCTGTGCGAATACAGTGTGACATAAAACATTGCAACAACCGCCATTTTATTCTCTAGGATCCCTGCTAAAAAAAAAATCGATATAATGTTTGGGGGTTCTAAGTAATTTTCTAACAAAAATATTGATTTTAACTTGTAAGCAACAAATATCAGAAATAGGCCTTGTCTTGCAGTGGTTAAACTAACTTTTGAGGTTACATCTACTTTAATTTACCCATAACCCTCTAGGAATTCTTTGTCATATTTAAAAAAAATAATTATTTGTAAAATAAAGATATGATAAAAAAAACAAGAGTTTAAAAGCTTATGAACATTAAAGTGGATGTAAACCCACTCTCATCCTTTCTAAACTACTGCCATAGTGGTTATCTATAAGGATATAGATCAGAGGTCTCAAACTGGCCGCCCTCCAGCTGTTGCGAAACTACAAGTCCCATCATGCCTCTGCCTGTGGGAGTCATGCTTGTAACTGTCAGCCTTGCAATGCCTCATGGGACTTGTAGTTTCGCAACAGCTGGAGGGCCACCAGTTTGAGACCCCTGATATAGATGCTTCCTGCATGTATCCTTATCTGTCAAATGTGGCCTGGCCTTCGGGGATGCCATGGGTTTCATTCGGCGGTGACGCCTTCGTCGGGACTTTGTCCACTGGAATGACGAGGGGGCCACTCACAGGGAACCCCAAGCGGACGGCAGGGGGGAGAAGCATAGCACCTGCTTACTATCAGGGAGGATCTGCAAATCAGCAGACAGGTTGGATAGGTATTTAAATCATTTCTCCTGTGTATTCCTTCTGCTATGATCACTAACATCCAGTCAAAATCCAGAAAAGTAACCACATGACTTCAGAAAAGGAGTGGGGGTGGGAATTAAAAAATAATGCCTGTCTAAAGCTAGTGCACGAGATATGTAAATAACCTGTCACTCAAAGTAAGGGGGCGGAACGGACAAAGGTAACTCTGTTTGTCCGTTTTATCTCACTGAACAATAAAAGAGGATTGCTCAGAGCTGGATTAACTCTTTGTGGCAAGACCTGGCACAAATGATAGGAAATCTTATATAATACACTGTGACAGCAAAAAAAAAAAAGAATCGGGTTTACATCCACTTTAAGAAAAAAAAAATGAACTAAAAATATTTTCATTGTCCCTTTAAGTTTGTAATAGTGATGAGAACCCAATTAAGTCACATTTTCCATGACAATACCTGTATGGTGTTTGTGTTTCCAAGAATAGTATTGCTTTTGCTTATTATTTAAGGCATGTTATGGAAAATCCCATTCTTCAAGTCTTCTGACCAAATTGGACTGTGAGCAATCAGTGCAAGTCTATCTGGTGATGGAAATTCCCAGATTATTTTGGGAATGTGAAGAACATTGTCACAATGACTAAAGGATTTGTCAGCCTCGCTCCTTGTACTATCCTTTAAGATAATACCACACACTGGGTGACAGTTTAATGGCTACAGTAGCCTTTTTTTTTACATAATTAATTAAATAACATAACTTTAACCTATTAGTGACAGAGGATAAATCTTAATGCCTGAACACAATTTTGCAACTTTGACATGTGTTAGTAAAACGGTACATACCATCAGTTCTTGATATATGCAGGTGGATTATACTGCTTTTTTTTTTTTTTTTTCAGGACAAATCAAACATTCATTAGGTAGGAAATGGTAATGGATATCTCCTGATGTTTGTTTTTTTTTTAAATCTTTTTTTTTAACAACTTTAATACTGGACACTTTCACCCCCTTCCTGCCCAGGCCAATTTTCAGATTTCAGCGCTGTCGCACTTTGAATGACAATTGCGCGGTCATGCAACACTGTACCCAAACAAAATTTTTAATCATTTTCTGCACATAAAATGGAGCTTTCTGCTGGGTTTTTTATTTTTTACAAAACAAAAGTAAAAAGACCGAAAATTTTGAAAACAAAATCTATTTTCTTAGTTTCTTTCAGCAAATTTTGTAAATAAGTAATTTTTCTCCTTCACTGATGGGCACTGATGAGGCAGCACTTATTAGGTGTTACTGATGAGGAGGCACTAATATGCCGCACTGGTGGGCACTGATAGGTGGCACTGGTGGGCACTGATGGGTACGGATAGGTGGCACTGATGGGCAGCACTGATGGGCATTGATGGTCAGCACTGATGACCAGGCACTGATGGGCACTGAAGGGCAGCGCTGACTGTCATCACTAATGGGCACTGATTGGTGTCACTGATGGGCACTGATTGGTGGCACAGATGGGCACTGATTGGTGGCACTGGGGGGGCTTTACTGTAATCAGGGCACTGATGATCAGTGCCCTGATTACCTGTCCGGGTGTCCAATGTGAGGAGATGCCGCTGATCAGCTCTCCTCGCCACACACTCCTTCAATGTGAGGCGATGAGAGACGATTACCGCCACTCCTGGACACAAGGTTAAAAAGCCGCGTCATCGGCTCTTTACAGAGATCGTGGGTCAGACCGTGTCCTAGCAACACGGCCCAGCTGCGATCATCACGCGGCGCGCCCCTGCGAGCATGCAAGAGCAGCCATTCTGGGCGGCGTCATATGACGTCCACCCAGAACGAGAGCCGCACCGCTCCTCCGTCTTTTGACGGTGGGTGGGCGGCATGTGGTTAAAGAGATGTATGTTTTTTTTGTTGTTTTTTTAAGATCCATACTTACCTAGGTGGATGCAGCATCGTTCCCCCAGAGCCTCTAACACTGAGAACCGAGCGATCTATCACTGCTAATCGCTTGGTTCACAGGGCTCCGTGAGGAGAGAGCTGATGACTGTCAGTCACCGGCTCTCTGCTCTGCCCCCCTGGGCTGTGGAGAGGGCGGGAGCGGCCAACTCAGGCTCTCAGCGGCTCTGTGACATCATCTGACAGTGGACTTCAGCCTGCTGTCTGCTGAAAGCGTGTCACAGGAGTGCAGAACGAACTGCACTGCCATCCACAGGAGAAGTACAGCCAAACGAGCTTTGGCTGTACTTCTCCTTTAACCACTTAAGCCCCGGACCAATACGCAGCATAAAGACCAGAGGTGTTTTTACAATTTGGCACTGCGCTGCTTTCACTGGAAATTGCACGGACCTGCAATGTTGTACCCAAACTAAATTTGCGTCCTTTTCTTCCCACAAATAGAGCTTTATTTTAATGGTATTTGATTGCCTCTGCGTTTTTTTTTATTTTTTTGCGATATAAATAGAAAAAGACAGAAAATTTTGAAAAAAAATGATATTTTCAAATTTTTGTTATAAGAAAAATCGAATAAACTCAATTTTAGTCATACATTTAGGCCAAAATGTATTCAGCCACATGTCTTTAGTAAAAAAAATGTCAATAAGCGTATATTTACTGGTTTGCGCAAAAGTTATAGCGTCTACAAACTAGGGTAAATTTTCTGGAATTTACACAGCTTTTAATTTATGACTGCCTATCTAATTTCTTGAGGTGCTAAAATGGCAGGGCAGTACAACCCCCCCCCCCCAAATGACCGCATTTTGGAAAGTAGACACCCCAAGGAAATTGCTGAGAGGCATATTGAGCCCATTTAATTTTTTTTTTTATTTTTTTTTTTGCCCCAAGTGATTGAATAATGACAAAAAAAAAATACAAAAAGTTGTCACTAAATGATATATTGCTCACACATGCCATGGTTATATGTGGAAATGCACCCCAAAATACATTTTGCTGCTTTTCCTGACAGGATTTCTAAGGGCGCAAATTTTTGATTTCACTCCTCCTTACCTATAAAAGTTTTGAAGGCCATAAAATGCCAAAATAGCACAAACCCCCCCAAATGATCCCATTTTGGAAAGTAGACACCCCAAGCTATTTGCTTAGAGGCATGGTGAGTATTTTACAGCTCTCATTTGTTTTTGAAAATGAAGAAAGAAAATAATTTAATAAATTTTTTTATTTTTTCAATTTTCAAAACTTTGTGACAAAAAGCGAGATCTGCAAAATACTCACCATACCTCTCAGCAAATAGCTTGGGGTGTCTACTTTCCAAAATGGGGTCATTTGGGGGGGTTTTGTGCCATCTGGGCATTCCATGGCCTCCGAAACTGTGATAGGCAGTGAGGAGTGAAATCAAAAATTTACACCCTTAGAAAGCCTGAAGGCGGTGCTTGGTTTTTGGGGTCCCGTACGCGGCTAGGCTCCCAAAAAGTCTCACACATGTGGTACCCCAGTACTCAGGAGAAGCAACAGAATGTATTTTGGGGTGTAATTCCACATATGCCCATGGCATGTTTGAGTAATATATCACTTAGTGACAACTTTGTGCAAAAACGATTTTTTTGGGGAAAAAATACACTTTTTTAATTTTAATGCACTAAAACACACTATATTGCCCAAATGTTTGATGAAATAAAAAAGATGATCTTAGGCCGAGTACATGGATACCAAACACGACATGCTTTAAAATTTCGCACAAACGCGCAGTGGCGACAAACTACATACATTTTTAAAAGCCTTTAAAAGCCTTTACAGGTTACCACATTAGATTTACAGAGGAGGTCTACTGCTAAAATTACTGCCCTCGATCTGACCTTTGCGGTGATACCTCACATGCATGGTGCAATTGCTGTTTACATATGACGCCAGACCGACGCTTGCGTTCGCCTTTGCGCAAGAGCAGGGCGGGACAGGGCTTTTTTTTATTATTATTTATTTTGCTTTTTTATTTTATTTTTAAACTGTTCCTTTCATTTTTATTTTTTTTTAATCATTTTTATTGTTATCTCAGGGAATGTAAACATCCCCTATGATAGCAATAGGTAGTGACAGGTACTCTTTTTTTGAAAAAACTGGGGTCTATTAGACCCTAGATCTTTTCTCGGCCCTCAAAGCATCTGACCACACCAAGATCGGTGTGATAAAATGCTTTCCCAATTTCCCAATGGCGCTTTTTATATCCGGGGGGGGGGCATTCCCTCCCACTGCTTGTAAAAGCAGTCCAGGGGCTAGTTAGCTGCTAGGATTGCTTTTACATGAAAGCCGGCCGCAGGCTGAAAAGAATGATACCAAGATGATACCTAAACCCACAGGCATCATTCTGGTATAACCATTCAAAGTCCAGCAACATACCAGTACGTTGCTGGTCCTTGTTGGACATGTATTGTAATCTTTTTTTTTATGCAGCCTGTTGGCTGAACGAAAAAAGAGATTGATCGGTGGGTATGCCCACCATTAGAATACCTCCCTTCATCCACCCACTTCTAATGATGGGCATACATGCACCATTTATATATGCCGAAGCATGGGGGCATCCTCCCGCAAAAAAGTTATGCCGCGTACACACGGTCTGACTTTTCCACGGGCAAGCCTCCGTCGGAATTTCGACCGTATGTATGCGGCATTAGGAGCAAAATCGCTCCTCCGCCCCTTCTGCCCCAATGCTTCGGCATATATGCTCTTTTTTTTTAACTGTGGTAATGAAATCACCTCCTACAGCACTGAAGTCGCAGGGATCAGGCCTGTCTCTGCGAACGCTGCAGTTATGTGTGTTGTGTTTTGTAAGTGACAGTGATCGATCGATACTGCACTTGGGTGGCCTGGGCTGGACGGAGGAGCAAAACGCAGGTGCTAGCAGGTATCTGGGCTGATCCCGCTAACACTGCGTTTTTGGGAACCCTAAACTGCTGGGGACGCTAGTATAGATCTGATCAGATCAGATATTGATGTGTTCAGATACTATACCACTAAGGGGGGTGTATGCTTCACGCGTGGGTGTTAGCGTTACTGGCACTAACCTGACGCTGCCTGGGTGACGCAGACCCTCTCTGACGCTAAAACCCAATTGATATCACCCGCCTGGCGATAAAAGGGTTAAACCTTTATTGGGTTATATACGGTGCCCTGACACTATAAAAAGCAAAATAACTAACCAGCGTCACCCGTAACACTTATATGGTGATCACTGGTGAAAGGGTTAACTAAGGGCAATCAGGGGGTTAAAACCTTTATTAGATAATATATGGGGGTACCTGACGCTATATAAAAACCTGACGGGGAACCTAAATAACAAAATAACTAACTGGCTAACCAGCCTCACCAGTGACACTTATACGGTGATCACTGGTGAAAGGGTTAACTAGGGGCAATCAGGGGGTTAAAACCTTTATTAGATAATATATGGGGGTACCTGACGCTATAAAAACCTGGCGGCGAACCTAAAAAAATAAATGGCTACCTAGCGGCACCAGCATAACTAATACAGCGATCAGAAAAACGATCGCTTAGTGACACTGGTGATAGGGGGTGAAAGGGTTACGTGGGGAGGGGCGATCAAGGTGTTAAACCTTTATTAGGGGGGGTTAGGGAGCTACCCTGGACCTAAAGGGACCTAACAGTAACTGCCCTGACACTTTTACTATCACAAATGTCACTGATTGCAGTGATCAGTAAATAAATGATCACTGCAATCGGTGACACTGTGACTGTGGGCTGGGGGGTGATCTGGGGGGTGATCTGGGGGTGACTGGGGGGTCGATTGTGTGCCTATGTGTCCTGGTGTCAGTGTACTGTTAGTGCACTAACCTGATGTCTTCTCCCCTCGGTGGCTCTGGACGAATAGAGCGTCGCATGGAGAGATGACATCACTTCCCCTGCCTGTGTTTACATTACACAGGCAGGGGAAGCATTTCATTCGCCGGGAGCGATCGCGAGGGGGTGGCCAGAAACAAATGGCCGCCCCTCATCACGGATCGCTCCCGAATCAATACCGACCACCGCATGTACCAGGGGGGGTCCGATCGGTCCCCCCACCCATATGGAGGCAGGCACGTACAGGTACGTGATTGTGCCTGTCCGTGCCATTCTGCCGTTGTACATGTACATGGGACGGTCGTTTCAGCTTCGGAAGGTTTACCCCCCTCCCCTTCATGACCAGACCATTTTTTGTGATACGGCACTGCATTACTTTAACTGACAATTGTGCAGTCGTGTGACGCAGAATCACAGAATCTGGTGCAGCTGTCCATAGTAACCAATCAGCCTCTAGGTTTTAGTTCACACTGGTGCCATGCGGAAAACCCTGTGATTCAGTGCCGGTTCCTGCATCGCACCTGAATCGCACCTGAATCGCTCACTGGTTCACACAATTTTCTCGTGGATGTGGGCGATGGTCTACGGCCGCGGCCATCGCCTGCATCCACGAGTAAATGGCCGCTATATTGCACACAAATCTAGGGCCACAGGAAAATGGCTGCTCATTAAACCCAATATAGTATCTATTTAAGGACAATTCTAGTGCCTATCTATATTCCCCGATGAAGTCACGTGACCGCGGCGCTTTGCATAGGAACAGATAGGAACCGGAAGTGACGTCAGGTTGTGACTTTGTGGTGCTGTTTGTTTGTATGTTTGTAATGTGAGTACCAAATTGGCTGTTATTTTAATAAATATACTTACGTTTCAACATACTTCACGATCTGGGTCCCTTTTCTTCTTCTCCTTTATACATCGATACTGGATCTGGAAATCCCCCTCTTTTTTCATGTATTGCTGAGCTGCACAGAGGAGAAACCTCCAGTTATCTACTGCAGGAGTCTGGATTTTGTTGGCTGCTTAACCACTTCAGCCTCGGAAGAATTGGCTGCCCAATGACCGGGCCATTTTTTGCGATTCGGCACTGCGTTGCTTTTACTGACAATTGCGCGGTCGTACGGTGTTGCACCCAAACAAAATTGACGTCCTTTTTTTTTCCCACAAATAGAACTTTCTTTTGGTGGTATTTGATCACCTCTGCGGTTTTTATTTTTTGCGCTATAAACAAAAAAATTCAATATTTTTTCCTTTTTGCTATAATAAATATCCACGAAAAATATATAAAAAAATATTTTTTTTCCTCAGTTTAGGCCATTATGTATTCTTCTACATATTTTTGGTAAAAAAAAAGAGCAAAAAGCGTATATTGATTGGTTTGCGCGAAAGTTATAGCGTCTACAAAATAGGGGATAGTTTTATAGCATTTTTATTATAATTTTTTTTTTTTACTAGTAATGGCGGCGATCTGCGATTTTTATTAGGACACTATTTTGGAACCATTGTCATTTATACAGCGATCAGTGCTATAAAAATGCACTGATTATTGTGTAAATGACACTTGCAGGGTAGGTATTAAACACTAGGGGGCGATCAAGGGGTTAAGTGTGTCCTAGGGAGTGATTCTAACTGTGGGAGGGCTGGGCTACAAGTGACATGACAGTGATCACTGCTCCCGATCACAGGGAGAACAGGGAAAGGCCTTGTTTACATAGGAATCTCCCTGTTCTGCAGCTCCGTGACTTGATTGCGGGACACCGGCGGACATCGAGTCCGCGAGTCCTGCGGGCACGGTTACGGTGCTCGCGGCCGGCGCACACACCCGCTTGGTGGCAGATTCAAAGCAATGTACAGGTACGTTGCTTTGCCTGCCCGTGCCGTTCTGCTGACGTATATGGTCGTGAGGCAGTCGGCAAGTGGTTAACCTCCCTGGCGGTATGATTATGTCAGATTTTAGGTGCTGAAAGCGGTACTATTATTCTGCATGGAAATTTGGCGTTTTTTATTGTAGATCTGTAATTCTTAGGAATAACTCACTTAAATCTGTCCAAACCAGAGTCTAGTAGACATCCCGGGTATGATAAAGTTTGAAACACAAAATCATAAATTATAATATAATAATTAACTATAAATAATTATAACAAATAATGATATAATAATAATAAAAATTAGGCCGGGTTCACACCTATGCGAATTGGATGCGGCTTAAAACGCATTCAATTCGCATGTCATTCGAAAATATATACATTTCTATGAGGCTAGTTCACATATGTGCGATGCATTCGCACTGCGCAGTGCCGAAAAAACGTGTGCGTTTTCTAGGCATTACGGTGCGGCTCAGGTGCGAATTCAGGCCCATTATCTTCTATGGGCACGCATCTGATTCGCAGATGTCTTCCGTTCTGAACAGGACTTTTTTCCCTGCTCACTACACTTCCCCCCCTCCCCTCTCCCAGGTCAGCAAGTTCGCAGCTACACTGCACACAAAACGCTGAACAGCTCTCTTATCTCCTTGCAGAGATAACAGAGCTGGAATTCGCACCGCATAAGTGTGAACCCAGCCTTATTGAATAATGTAATCAAATCAATATTTTTTATTTTATGATATTTTTTATTTTATTTATTATTATTTTTTATTATTTTATTATTATTTTTTTTTTTTTATGGTTGAACTGGATGGACTTGTGTCTTTTTTCAACCTGACTAACTATGTATATCAAAAACACTGAAATTTGCTCAGTTGCAGAATTGTCGCTGTCATTCGATTTAGTGTTTGATGACGAATTTCCCCACAAATCGCTGTCGCTCAATTCTGCAAGTGATTCTAATTTATTATCGCTGTTTTCTAGCTGGTCTATAACCACTTTTGACACTTTTTGGTTGCTATGGACAATCTCCAGTTTCCAGGCAGAAAAAACTGTATTTATAATAAAAGTGCATGCAGGACACTGGAAAGACCACTAGGGACAAAGGGGATGTGTAATTTTTTTATACAGTACTGTAATCAGTAAGATTACAGTGTACTGTATGTGTACTGTGTTTTTACTTTTTTGAATTTGGCGCCTAACTCCGCTCCCGTGTGCCGCAACGTCACAGGGAACGGAGCTCGGCAGCACTCGGGCACTGTGTGAATAGGGTGACCACGTGTCCCGGATTGCGCGGCACAGTCCCACATTTTGCAGGTCTGTCCCGGGCACATTCAATCCAGGACAGTACAGTGTCCCGAAATGAAACTGACACACCCACCCCCCGGGCCAATCTGATGCCCCCAAAAAAGGCCGCCACATCACCGCTTTACTCACTGATAGTACTTGTCCTGGCTGGGAATGCCTGGAGGAGCACAATCCCCGCCCCCTGCTTGTGATTGGAGAAATCATAAATCCCACCTCTTGTGTTCAATCACTGTGCTGTGAATCGTTACAGCACAAGCTGATTTTTGGGAAGGGAGGGTGTCCCTGAATGGTAGTTTGGAAATGTGGTCACCCTATGTGTGAATCGAGCGAGGAGACGGCTCGTACACACAGCGGGGAGACATCGCAAGATCCAGGGAACAAGGTAAGTAACTTTCCCTGTATCCGGCGATGCAGCCCGAGTCTGGCTCAGGGTTACCGCTAATGGTACTGAAATCTCACCCCGAGCCAGGCTCGGGAATACCGCCAGGGAGGTTAAACAAATTCCACACGCTGTTACCTGATGCCGTGTACACACGACCGTTTTTAATGTCATTGAAAAAAACTGCATTTTTCTCGACGTGATTTTTCGTGTTTCCTCTCAAGCTTGCCTTGCCTACACACTATCGTGTAAAAAAATGTTTGAGTAAAGTGCGGTGACGTATGACGGCACTAAAAAAGGGGAAGTTCCATTCGGATGGCGCCACCCTTCATGTTAGTAAAGTTTATTGAGCGACGATTCGCGCTTTTCAGCCTCGTGCTTTTCAGTCTGTTACAGCGTGACGAATGTGCTATCTCCATTACGAACGCTAGTTTTACCAGAACGAGCGCTCCCGTCTCATACTTCATTCTGAGCATGTGCATTTTTTTTCACGTCGTTAAAGCCTACACACGGCCGTTTTTCATGACGAGAAAAACGACGATGTAAAAAACGACGTGAAAAATTAGAGCATGTTCCAATTTTTCTCGTCAGGAAAAATGCTGGAAAGCCCACACACGATCATTTTTAATGACCATTTTAAAAAATTTCATTTTTCTCGTTATTAAAACGGTCGTGTGTACGCGGCATTACAGCGGTAAGGTGATGGGCTTGTTCACACAAAGGTGTAATTGCACTGAAGAAATCAACCACCAAGTCACCGTTTACATTCCTCGCACAGAGTGTCAGTTGGAGCGGCACTTCACAGCTTCAGTTCACTCGCTTATATAGACATTATTTCTGATTGGAGCACTTTAAAATTTATTTGAAGAGTTTTATATTTGGACATTTTTCACTACTAGCACTTTATCATTACTCAATTTGAAGATTATATGTCACTTTTGTCACCTTTATCACTTGCACTTTATATATTAGTATGTATCCCTGTTTAGTGGTTGTCTTTACCATTGTTTGATCAGAATTTAGGACTTGATCTTATATGTGTCCACATTCTATACTTACTTCGGTTCCTAGAACACTTTTTATATATTATTGTTATTTTAGTTATCACCTAGAGCGCAACACCAACTATTGATTTTCATCCCATTTATTTTGTTGGTCATGGTTGACCAATCTGGTGTTTGCTTTAACTAGTAATCTCATCTGTATAGCCACAGGTAGCGCGGGAATAATGAATTTCTTCATTCTAGTTACTATGCACAGCTGCACTAGATTCTGTGTGCACCAGTTTCTTGTTCATACATCACGGGACACAGAGCAGCATAGTCATTACTATGTGGGTTATATAGAATTACCTTCAGGTGCTGGCACTGGCAACTTCCAAAACAGGAAGTACCCTCCCCTATATAAGCCCCTCCCATCCGGGAGTACCTCAGTTTTTTGCCAGTGTCTAAGGTGTTGGCCAAGGTTAACATGTATTCATCTGGGCTTGTGTACAGGTTCTCTGGGCCTTAGCAAGCTATTCCGGATCCGACCAAAAAAGCTTCATAGCTAAACGGTCGGTACCCGGGCCTTGCAGAGAAGAGCAGGGTTTTGCCTGTAATGCCTCTCTTAGGAGGGCTGGACCCTGGGATCCAGAGCTCTGGTCATACCCAAAACCAAGAGGCTATCTGTGCAGGGTGCTATACAGGTCCAGGGGAGTGGAATCCTTGGGAACCCGGTCCCTGAAGGTCTAGTACAATGCCTGCCGTGAGAGGTGAAGTTTGGGCTTCTGTGGACCAAACAAAGTCCTGCGGCGGGGAAAAGGTAAGTGGGGTCCCCTCAGGAACTTGGTTCTATTGAGGGGACCCCCAAGCCTAATATGTCTTTCTGCCTGTTACCTAAAGGTATTCCCGCTAATAGCTGTATATGCCTAAGAAATCCTAGAAATGTCTTTTCATAAAGGAAGTTTTAAAAACTGTAAACCTGGAAATGTTTTTCATAAAGGAGGTTTTAAAAAAAAAAAAAAAAGACAAAAGTGCGGTACCTGTGTTTGTCCACTAGAGGCCGCTGTGGAACGTCTTTTTTTCTTGGGACTATTCCTTCCATGGTGAAAGTCCAGGCAGATGAGTGAGCTCTCTATCAGGGAAGCTGCATTCCTCTGTCATGCTGCCAAGTAGTTTCCTTCCATCCCCGAGTCCTGGTGAAACAGGGACCCTGGCTCCTCTCCCTACAGGGCGCCAAGAGCGCACACGTGCACGCGCGCGCGCGCACACACACGCTTTCTTTTTATAGATTTAGCTTAAAAAAAGTGGGCGGAGCCTGGCGGATGACGCGCTCTGTGCGCCCAGCGCTTCTGCGCATGTGCGGGCGTCCCAGCAAGATAAAAGGACTCAGTCCACGCTGCTTGCTATGGACACAGAGCATGAAAAGGAGCTGGTAGCATGGTATAGGGGCTTACAGCGGGCGGTTGATACAGGCATCCCCAGAAAGACGCATTAGTAGACACCCACTGATGTACATAGCAGCAAATTGCATTAGACTATTTCAGTAAAGGGGTGTATTGCGGCTGGAATACCTCAGCTTTGATCTAAGGAATATGCCGCCTAAAAAACTCCGAGATATACCTCTCAGGAAGTGTAGGGGGTCTCCATCGGGCTCTGAGGATCTGGAGCAGTCATCTGCACCCTCCTCCCCTGAGAAATCAGAGGTTAATACCCATAAGGAACCCCCGGGAGTGCCAGGTACTGCGGCTGTCCTCAGTCCACCTGCTCCTGCATATATAACAGAGGAGGTTTTTGCCTCAACTCTGGAGGGATTGGAGCAGAGATTGGCAGCATTGATCGCTTCTTCTCTGCAGGAAAGAAAGCGCGCCAGATCTCCATCACCTCCATTAGAGTGCCTGTTGGCAGAGCAACAGTCCCAGGAAGGGACCGACCTACCTGAAGGGGATCAGGAGGAGGTTAACTCTGTTTTTGAGGAATCGACAGTAGATGAACCATTTTCAGCATCACAGACTGAAAGATTGTGGGTCCAGACCCTAACTGACATGGTTCGATCTGCATTTAAAATGCCTCTTGTTGAACCATCAACTACTGCTGTCTCCTCATTGGGGTCGCTAAAAGCTCCCCAGGTTAATTGCTCCTTTCCAATGCATCCATTATTGGAAGGACTTATATACCAGGACTGGGAACATCCTGATAAACTATTTGTTCCGCCTAAGAAATTTCCGGTGATCTATCCCATGGAGGAAAAGTTCACCCAGAGATGGAATGTTCTTACGGTGGATGCAGCCATCTCTTCTGTGAACAAATCACTGACATGCCCAGTAGATAATGTTCAAATGTTCAAAGATCCAGTAGATAAAAAATTGGAATCTTTATTAAAATCTGCTTTTTCCACAGCAGGGGCTGTTACACAGCCAGCAGTGGCAGCTATTGGGGTCTGCCAAGCTTTAAAGAATCAGATGAAAATGGTCCTGAGGGATTTGCCAGACCAGCAGGCCCAGGCTCTGGCTGATCTGCCTAGAGCATTATGCTTTGAGGTTGACGCCATCAAGGATTCTATCCATCAGGCCTCCCGCCTCACGCTGTCTTTGGTACATATGCGTAGGCTTCTGTGGCTCAAAAACTGGTCTGCTGAAGCTCCCTGTAAGAAGCTCTTAGTTAGCTTCCCATTTCATGGGGAACGCCTTTTTGGTGAGGACCTGGATAAGTATATCCAGAAGATTTCCAGTGGTAAAAGTACTCTCTTACCGAGTAAGAAGAGGTCTAGGGGTCCATCTTTTAAGAGGACTACCTCTCCTATCCCTGCGACGTCTGCTACTAAGCAGTTCCGACGGCCTCCTCGGTCAAACTCAGGGGGTAAAAATCAGGGACAGTCACAGGGTAATAAGAAACCCTGGATCCGAAGGGGTACTAAACCAGCCTCCAAGTCAAGCCTATGAAGGGCTGCCCCCACTCAAACGGGTGGGGGGAAGACTTCAGTTGTTCGCAGAGACCTGGCGGGAGACGATCAAAGACAGATGGGTGCTCTCCGCAGTAACTCTGGGATACAAGTTGGAGTTAAAAGAGTCTCCTCCTTCCCATTTTATGTGGTCAGGCATGCCAAGAGACCCTCTGAAAAGAGGGTCTCTCCTATTGGCGTTAGAACAACTATTGCTCCAAGGAGTAATTATGGAGGTTCCTATGGAAGAGTGGGGGTTGGGTTTCTACTCAAACCTTTTCACAGTCCCGAAGCCAAACGGGGACATAAGACCCATATTGGACCTAAAGAGTCTAAACAAATTTCTAAACGTCCGGTCTTTCCGGATGGAGTCGATCCGATCGGTCACCGCTGCCCTACAGGGGGAGGAATGGTTAGCCTCGATCGACATCAAAGATGCTTACTTGCATGTTCCCATCTTTCCAGGTCATCAAAAATTTCTATGCTTTGCAGTAGAAGGGCGCCATTTTCAGTTTAGAGCCTTACCATTCGGTCTGGCCACAGCACCACGAGTGTTCACAAAGATTCTGGCCCCACTGTTGGCCGATCTAAGAACACGAGGTGTAACGATAATGGCATACCTAGACGACCTGTTGTTGATGGACCACTCAGTTGCCAAGCTAGAAGTGGTAATTGTCGATACAATCAAGTATCTAGAATCTCACGGTTGGGTCATCAACCTGGACAAGTCAGCCCGACAGCCAGTGAAAAACCTGGTATATCTAGGGCTACGGCTGGATTCAGACCAGAGGAAGATTTTCTTACCTCTAGACAAGGTATCCTCTTTGAGGGGCTTGGTCCGTCTGCTTTGTGCAAAAAGACAGCCGTCCATACGCCTGTGCATGAGGCTGCTAGGAAAGATGGTAGCATCATTCGAAGCTGTGCCATACGCCCAATTCCACTCAAGGAATTTACAGAGGGCCATATTGTCAGCCTGGAACGGAAAAATTCAGGCTCTAGACTTCCCGATGGCTTTGTCCCCTTCCGTTCGGAAGAGTCTCTGCTGGTGGTTGATCCCCCAGAATCTCCAGAAGGGAAAACCCTTCAGTCCGATATCCTGGAAGGTGGTCACTACAGATGCCAGCCTTATAGGCTGGGGGGCAGTACTGGAGCAATGGTCTCTCCAGGGCAGATGGTCAAATGTAGTAAAAACCCTGCCCATCAATCTCTTAGAGATACGAGCAGCCCGGTATGCCCTAGTAGCCTGGACATCCAGACTCCAAGGGTCCCCTGTCAGAATTCAATCAGACAATGCCACAGCAGTGGCATATATCAATCATCAGGGAGGCACCAGGAGTCGTGCAGCCCAGAGGGAAGTAAGTCACATCCTGGAATGGGCAGAAAAGCATGTCCCATGTATATCAGCTGTCTTCATTCCAGGGGTGGAGAATTGGAAGGCGGACTTTCTGAGTCGCCAACAGTTATGCCCAGGGGAATGGTCCCTTCATCCCGAGGTCTTCCGAGCAATATGTCAGCGGTGGGGAACACCGGATGTAGATCTGCTAGCATCCAGATTCAACGCAAAGGTGGACAGATTTGTCTCCCGGACAAGGGATCCCCTCGCTTGCGGCTCGGATGCTCTGGTGTTCCCTTGGGATCAGTTCAGACTGATATATACATTCCCTCCGCTACAATTGTTGCCTCGACTCCTTCGCAGAGTCAGGTTGGAAAAGAAGCCGGTGATCCTGGTGGCTCCAGCGTGGCCCCGAAGGGCCTGGTACGCGGAGATCATCAAAATGTCTGTGGGGAGTCCTTGGACCCTTCCACGTCGTCCGGACCTGCTTTCGCAAGGACCGATATACCACCCTTCCTTACTAACTCTAAGTTTAACGGCCTGGCTATTGAATCCCACATCCTAAAGAAGAGAGGTCTCTCTAACTCTGTGATATCAACTATAATCAATGCCAGGAAGCCTGTATCCAGGCAGATCTACTATAGAGTTTGGAAGGCGTACATCACTTGGTGCGAGGCCAGAAAATGGCATCCACGTAAGTACGTTATAGGCAGAATTCTGGACTTCCTGCAGTGGGCTGTAGACAGGAAGTTTGCCTTAAGTACTATCAAGGGCCAGGTTTCGGCCTTATCAATACTATTTCAAAGGCCCCTGGCTATGCATTCACTTGTCAAATCCTTTATGCAAGGGGTGACTCATATTATTCCACCGATTAAAGCTCCCATATGCCCATGGGATCTAAATTTGGTTCTGTCGGTTCTGCAGAAGCAGCCGTTTGAACCTTTGCGGCACATTTCCTTGGTTCTACTCACCAGAAAATTGATATTTTTAGTAGCCATATGCTCGGCTAGAAGAGTGTCGGAATTAGCCGCCATGTCCTGTAAGGAGCCATATCTGGTTATTCATAAGGACAGAGTAGTATTACGCCCTCACCCAGCCTTTCTTCCTAAGGTGGTATCGAGGTTTCACTTGAACCAGGATGTGGTTCTTCCTTCTTTTTTCCCCAAACCAAGCTCGGTAGAGGAAAAGTTATTGCATTCTTTGGATGTAGTAAGAGCAGTTAAAGCTTATCTAAAAGCCACTGCTCAGATTCGTAGAATGGATTCTTTGTTTGTTCTGCCGGAAGGCCCCAGAAAGGGTCAGGCAGCATCAAAATCTACTTTAGCCAAGTGGATTCGACAGGTCATAATACAAGCCTATGGCTTGAGAAGTAGACCGCCTCCGTTCAAAGTTAGGGCGCACTCCACAAGAGCAGTTGGAACTTCATGGGCAGTGCATCACCAGGCCTCCCTGGCTCAAATTTGTAAGGCCGCAATATGGTCTTCAGTACACACGTTTACTAGGTTCTACCAGGTGGACGTTAGAAGTCAGGAGGATGTCGCCTTTGGGCGCAGTGTGTTGCAGGCCGCAAAAGATCCTCATGTCTGATGGCGCCCAGCTTATGTATGGTGTATCCCCCCCCTCATTTGGCATTGCTTTGGGACGTCCCACATAGTAATGACTATGCTGCTCTGTGTCCCGTGATGTATGAACAAGAAAGTAGGATTTTTGAAACAGCTTACCTGTAAAATCCTTTTCTTGGAGTACATCACGGGACACAGAGCTCCCACCCCTCTTTTGGGGACACGTATTGCTTTGCTACAAAACTGAGGTACTCCCGGATGGGAGGGGCTTATATAGGGGAGGGTACTTCCTGTTTTGGAAGTTTCCAGTGCCAGCACCTGAAGGTAATTCTATATAACCCACATAGTAATGACTATGCTGCTCTGTGTCCCGTGATGTACTCCAAGAAAAGGATTTTACAGGTAAGCTGTTTCAAAAATCCTACTTTTAGTAAATCTCACCCTTAGGGGTCTATTATAAAAATATAAAAAAATGCTGTGTCTAAGCAACACAAACAATTCCTATAGTGTGTCTAATATGTCTGTTTCCTATGTTCATCAGCTCCCTCTAGTGGCTATAATACAAATTTTCCTGAATTACCTTAGTCAGGAAAACATTGCATTATGGTCATTAGATGGAGCTGACGATCATAGGACATAAACATATAGACCAGCCATTTCAACCAGGGTGCCTTGAGGATTCTTCAGGAGTGCCTTGGCAAAATGCCTAAAAAGTGTCCCAAAATTGTATACAAGGCGGTGGATGGATGAAACCTGCCTTTTAGTTACACAAAGCCACAGGTTTTCATTGTGCACCATTACATCCTTCTAGCTGCCAACCTCCTAACCTCAGTTGATAAGAATGATGCCAGTTGCCGGCATATCATCCTTGTTTGATCCTCCCTTGCCTTTCTCCATCAGCTTTGGGGTCTCATTAGCTAAGAGATTGAGATAAATTGAGGGAGAAGAGAAACATTGTGATACTAGTCAGTACCATTGTGCAAAAGTGTATTTGCTTTGGAAGAATAAATCACCTTTAATGTTGGGTGTCCTACGTGTATTGCTGTTGCTATATTGTTATAAAACTTTTAGAATAGTTACTACATTTCTAGAATGGGTGCCTCAAGACTGTCCATAATTTTGGTGGGTGCCTCGAGACTGTCTATAATTTTGGAGGTTGCCCCGAGACTGTCCATAATTTTGGAGGGTGCCTCGAGACTGTCCATAATTTTGGAGGGTGCCCCGAGACTGTCCATAATTTTGGAGGGTGCCTCGAGACTGTCCATAATTTTGGAGGGTCCCCGATACTGTTCATAGTTTTGGAGGGTGCCTCGAGACTGTCCATAATTTTGGAGGGTGCCCTGAGACTGTCCATAGTTTTGGAGGGTTCCTCGAGACTGTCCATAATTTTGGAGGGTGCCTCGAGACTGTCCATAATTTTGGAGGGTGCCTCGAGACTGTCTATTATTTTGGAGGGTGCCCCGAGACTGTCCATAATTTTGGAGGGTGCCCCGAGACTGTCCATAATTTTGGAGGGTGCCTCGAAACTGTCCATAATTTTGGAGGGTGCCTCGAGACTGTCCATAATTTTGGAGGGTGCCCCGAGACTGTCCATAGTTTTGGAGGGTGCCTCAAGACTGTCCATAATTTTGGAGGGTGCCTCGAGACTGTCCATAATTTTGGAGGGTGCCTCGAGACTGTTTATAATTTTGGAGGGTGCCTTGAGACTTTCCATAATTTTGGAGGGTGCCTCGAGACTGTCCATAATTTTGGAGGGTGCCTCGAGACTTTCCATAATTTTGGAGGGTGCCTCGAGGCTGTCCATAATTTGAGGGTGCCTCGAGACTTTCCAGAATTTTGGAGGGTGCCCGAGACTGTCCATAATTTTGGAGGGTGCCTTGAGACTGTCCATAATTTTGGAGACTGCCCCGAGACTGTCCAAAATTTTGGAGGGTGCCCGAGACTGTCTATAATTTTGGAGGGTGCCTCGAGCCTGTCCATAGTTTTGGAGGGTGCCTTAAGACTGTCCATAATTTTAAAGGGTGCCTTGACTGAAAAAAGGTTGAGAAACACTGATATAGACAGATTATGAGGATTGTTTATGATGGCTGTGGGAATGCTTAGACATTCCGATAGCAATTTGCATTTATAAATAGACCCTCTAGTGTGCCAACCCCTGCTTTATTGTATTGCTTCACCTGAATATTGCATACTTACACACTTTTTTTTCTACCTGTGATTTACAAAAGGCTAAATGCAATTCATTTAGCCTTCAAAAACAGACACAAACAAAACTTTAGCCATAAATAAATTTATTTAAAAAAATTAGAAATATTTAAATGCAAAAACAGAAAACAAAAAACAAAGGCATACACAGAAATTAAGTAAAAAATAAGTATACCTACACATAATACAACAATGTCTGCATTATAAAAAAAATTAGAAGACACAAGTTAAAAAAAGGCATACAGATTTTTATCCTTCATACGTCGACCAAAAAAACTGTGTAGCAGCTGCCAAAAATATAATTTCTTATTTTGATCATCAAGTCAACAGCAAATTTTTTTTTTTTTTCAATTATATTAAAGTGTAACTAAACCCTCCTATCCTTTTTTTTAGGCAAGGAAGCTGCCACTTTAGCCTCTGTTTGATCTGCAATTGCCATGATGCTGCCCATGTGATCAGTTGTGACACCAGCCATTGGATGGTTTGACAGTTTAGTTGAAAGCACAACCAACTGTGACAGTTAGCGTTCCTAATAATGAAACCCCCAACACCATGGATGTCTATGAAGGTTCTCATTATTCTATTATTTAAGGTCAAAGGTATCAATAGTTTTGGTTAGTTACACTGGACTTATTCTGTAATGTTGAAGAGATTCTGAAGCTTATTTAAGCAGCTTGTTCAGTTCTAATGCATCTTCTTTACTTCCTCATTAGAATCGAAGAGGATTCTTCAATAAGATGTGGAATATCTTCAACATTACAGAACAAGTCCAGTGGAGCAGTGGCGGCTGGTGCTTAATATTTGTTGGGGGGGCGGGGCAAACTAACGTCACCCCTCCCCCTCACGGGAGACGTACAGGAAGGCAGCGATCCCCCTCCTACTCCCCCCCTGCAAGAGATGGACGGTGAAATCGCCGATCAGAGGCAGATGAGGAGGATCCGGGGTAGGGCTGCTGCTCCTTGCTCAGGGGCCGCTGTTTCTCCTCCCAGCTGAACAGGAAGATGATCCTAAAACCCGTTTGGCCGGGAGTCCTAAGACTCCCTGGCCAATCAGGTGTCAGGACCCACTTCCTGATTGGCTGGGAGGAGAATCAGGAAGACAATAGCGAATTATAATTCACTATTGTCACACAACTGGGCGGGCTCAAGGCGCAGTTCTCTGCGCCCCAAACATACCCTTTTGTAAGTCAATTAGATCCTCAGGCTCCAATCATGTGCTTCAAGAAAAAAAAAACCCCACTGAAATCCATGCGTCTGGTGCCCTGCATGTAGATTAGGGGCCGGGCGCAGGGATTAGGCGGGCCCCCTGTGCCCCGTATGGATGGGCCACCACTGCAGTTGAGTATAACTAACAGCTAGTAGCAACACCACTGATCTTCACTGGTACTAGTACTGTACACCTGATACTTCACAGTACTGCCAATAACCAATCATGTCACTGACCAATCCGATTACAGTGGCATAAATATCATTGATTTTTACACAGAATTTCACAGCTGCTATCTAGGGATTCCAATTGAGTTGTGACAGGCTAAGAGGGGTAATAAAACCTTACAACAGCCTTTATGTACAGGTACTGTTAGAAGGGCTAAAGGAATAGCATAGGTTATTTTAAAGAGACCCTGTCTGCCACACCATTCATTTGAACGAATAAATCCTATATGATTATATGTGCTTTTTTTTTATTTTATGCATTTTTTTACCTGTAAAAGCCTCCCTTGTGTAGGCATCCAAAAGCCCTGAAACTGCTGCTGGGATGTTAGCAGCTTCAGCAGACTCAGAACTGTTACTCAAGTCACACTCTATAGCAGCCATTTTTAGCCCTCAAAAACATGTTCAGATTTCGGGGAACCCCTGAAATAATACTTTTACAATATTTGCAGCAAATGGAAGGTTAGTGTGATCAGGGAATGGTATAATACAATACAGTAGAGCTGCACGATTAATCGTGAAGAATCGAAATCGCAATCGTTTTCCCTTCCCGATCTTCAAAACAGCAGGTCATGATCTTTCTAACAAGT
Source organism: Rana muscosa (assembly GCA_029206835.1). NCBI lineage: Eukaryota > Metazoa > Chordata > Amphibia > Anura > Ranidae > Rana > Rana muscosa. Next base: position 46,577,562 of record CM055117.1, on the reverse strand, counting down.
GCAGAGAGTTCTCACAGTTGGAAAAACAAAATCCTGGCAGTCTGCCAAGTTTTAATACAACAAACATAAGTGGAAACAAAGTATCTTTTCGTTCTTTTATCAAAGGAAAGAACTCCAGCGTGTAGATGAAGGAAGTTTAACCATAAAGACCAAACCTTTTCTGACATTTGTTGCTTACAAGTAAAAAAATATTTTTTTTCTGCTAGAAAATTACTTGGAACACCCAAACATGATATATTTTTTTTAGCAGAGACCCTAGAGAATAAAATGGTGGTTGTTGCAATATTTTATGTCACACTGTATTTGCGCAGCGGTTTTTCAAACACAATTTCTTTTGAAAAAATACACTTTAATGAATGAAAAAAAAAACTAAACAGCAAAGTTAGCCCAATTTTTTTGTATAATGTGAAAGAAGATGTTACACCGCGAGAATCGTGATCTTTATTCTAAGCAAAAAAATTGTGATTCTCATTTTAGCCAGAATCGTGCAGCTCTACAATACAGTATAACGATTAATAAGATAACAAATATTAAACCATAACCCTTTGCAGTTGTGCTCAGTGCAAAACATGAACTTTCCATAGGTGTTCAACTAAAAATCCATCCCACCAGTGGCGGTGCGTCCATAAGGGGCGCATGGGCGCCGCCCCCTCTCTCCTGGCACCGCTCTGTCACCATAAATAGATTCATGCATTGCATTGATTGTTCCTGCTCCTTTAACCACTTCCCGACCCAGCCATAGTCAAATGACGTCCACAGATGGGATCTCCCATCCTGGGTGGGCATCATATGACGTCCTCGGCTTTGTAGGGGGATATCTGAATGATGCCTGCAGCTAGAGGCATCATTCAGATATCCTTTTGTTGTGCCGGCGATTCTGTGCACCATAAGAACGATCATAGCGGCAGTTCCGCTGCTTGATCGTTCTTATAGGCGGCGGGAGGGGACATCCCCCCCTCCCGCCGCCATCCGGTGCTTCTCCGGGCTCTCCCGTGCCATCGGGGGCCCGGAGAAAGAATCGTCCGGCGCACGATAGGAAGCATAGAGATGACTGTCAGAGGCCTAGGCGCGATGTGATGACGTCGCGCCCGGGTCCTCAGATGTAAACAAAGCCGCCGTTGCGGCTAGGAAACATGAGATCAGTGAAATTTTTTTCACAATCTCATGCTTTCCAGCCTGGAGGAGAGATGTGGGGTCTTATTGACCCCGCATCTCTCCATAAAGAGGACCTGTCGCACACCATTCCTTTTACAAGGGATGTTTACATTCCTTGTAATAGGAATAAAAGTGATAAAAAAATTAAGTAAAAAAAATAAAATAAAAAAAATAATAAAAAAATTAAAACGCCCCTGTCCCCGGTAGCTCGCGATAAGAAGCAAACACACACGTAAGTCCTGCCCACATATGTAAACGCCGTTCAAGCCACATATGTGAGGTATCGGCGCATGCGTTAGAGCGCGTGCAACAATTCTAGCACCTCCTCTGTAACTCTAACCTGGTAACCTGTAAAAAAAATTAAAGCGTCGCCTATGGAGATTTTTAAGTACCGAAGTTTGGCGCCATTCCATGAGTGTGCGCAATATTAAAGCGTGACATGTTAGGTATTTTTTTACTCGGCGTAACATAAGCTTTCATATTTTACAAACAAATTGGGATAACTTTACTGTTTTGTTATTTTTTAATTCATGAAACCATTTTTTCACCCCAAAAAAAAGGCGTTTGAAAAATTATTGCGCAAATACCGTGCAAGATAAAAAGTTGCAACGACCGTCATTTTTCTGCTAAAAAAAAACATATATAATGTTTGTGGGTTCTGAGTAATTTTCAAGCAAAAGAATGATGATTTGTACATGTAGGAGAGAAGTGCCAGAATAGGCCCGGTATTGAGGTGGTAAAAAAAAGCCCGGTGTTGAAGTGGTTAAGGAGGGTTGGGCTCCCTCCAGTCATCTGCTCTTGATCTATCCATCAGCATACATGTGCTTCCACTGAGGAGACTCTTTAAATTTTAGAGTTAGGCCCCTTTCACACTGTGGCGCTCTGCAGGCGCTATTGCGCTAAAAATAGCGCCTGCAATGCGCCCCAAAAAAGCCGCTCAATTGTATCCAATGTGAAAGTCAGAGGGCTTTCACACTGGAGCGTTGCGCTTGCAGGAGGGTCAAAAAACTCCTGCAAGCCGCATCTTTGAGGCGCAATAGGAGCGGTAAAAATACCGCTCCTATAGCGCCCCTGCCCATTGAAATCAATGGGATAGCGCCTCCAAAACGATCGTAAAACGCCGCAAAGAGGCGTTATTGCGAGCGTTTTTAACCCATTTTCGGCCGCTAGCGGGGGGGATAAAAATAGCGCCGCTATACCGCCAGCGCATCCAGCGCCTCAGTGTGAAAGTAGCCTTAGGGTCTGCAGTACACAGGGAGCCTTGACGGGGCCTGCAGCTTACACATGTATTTGTAAATGCGTGCAACTAAACCTCTGTTTTTAACGCACTGTTAGACAGGTGAATTAGGTTGGTTGCTGATTGGTTGGTATGTTGAGCTTGGAAATTCTGTGTGTTTTTTGACATGCGTTCGCCCCTTCCAGTGCTCCTTACTGTGAAGACCAGTTATAGGTAGAGGCACTGACTGTTGTTTTTTGCATGAATCCATCTATGGTCACCGCTGACACCCCCTAATCAGGTGTTTGGCCCCTTTTCTGGCGCCGGGCACCTGAATTACAGCGGCAGGATTTTTTTTTTTTGGAAGCACATGATTAGAGCCATAGGCTCTAATAGGCGTTTAAAAAGGTGAACAGCAGGCGCCATGCTGGGCAGTCGCTGTTCACTCAGCATTGTGTTAGGAAAGCGAAGGAATCCGCTTTGCTAACACTGAACCGCCTCTCAGCCTCAACTCTTCTAGGAAGGCTGTCTACAAGGTTTAGGAGTGTCTATGGGAATGTTTGACCATTCTTCCAGAAGCCCATTTCTGAGGTCAGACAATGATTTTGGAATGGAAGGCCTGGCTCACAGGCTCTGCTCTAATTCATCCCAATGGTGTTCTATCAGATTCTTCCATACCAAACTCGCTCATCCATGTCTTTATGGACCTTGCTTTGTGCACTGGTCCCAATCATTTGGTGGAGGGGGGATTATGGTGTGGGGTTGTTTTTCAGGGGTTGGGCTTGGCCCCTTAGTTCCAGTGAAGGGAACTCTTAAGGCATCAGCATGCCAAGACATTTTGGACAATTTCATGCTCCCAACTTTGGGGGAACAGTTTGGGGATGACCTCTTCCTGTTCCAACATGACTGCACACCAGTGCACAAAGCAAGGTCCATAAAGACATGGATGAGCGAGTTTGGGGTGAAGGAAACTGACTGGTCTGCACAGAGTCCTGATCCCAACCCAATAGAACACTTTTGGGATGAATTAGAGTGGAGACTGCGAGCCAGGCCTTCTCATCCACATTAGTGCCTGACCTCACAAATGTGCTTTGGTAATATAGTGTAAATTTGAATATATAAGGCAGTGAATTTTACCAATACATCACTCCAGGAGTGTTTTCGCTGTGCATATGCTTTATTTATAGTGATTGTATGATAAATGTCAAAGTCACTGCTTTATAATTAATTCCCAAAGTGTGACACTCTTTTACAACTCCTAAAAACAAGCTACCAAAAAAATTAAATACAAAAATAAATAAATTGCAAGCAGGAAATGCCAAGAAGCTGGCTAAGGTGCAAGAGTTCAGTTAACTGTTAAACATAAAAAAAATGCATATACTATAAATAAACATTTTGGTCAATCACATTCCAATTTCCCTTTATCCCACCATCACCATCTTCTCCAGCTTATCTCAATATTGCACATGAACTTTTTTTTTTTTTTTGCTTTGAACCTATTTTTTCCCACCACTTCTTGATATTAATTAAAAACGGGGGGAGTGATCTTAAAGAAATTTATTTTGCAGCCAAATTATTTTTATTTCCCACTGTCTATTTTACTTTTTCCTTCATAGAAAGAAAAAAACAATGAGGCTAATGAGGGGCTGCTCTTTGGAGCAATAACAGGTGCAGGATAGCTAAAGTGGTTGTAATGGCTGAATGTTTGTTACCTTCGTGTATTCCATGCCCATAGCCCCCCCAAAACTCACCTGAGCCCCCCAGCGATGTACACAGGAGCCTTGGCTGTCCTGGGTCTCTCTCTCTTCATTGGCTGAGACATTGTCTGAGCCACGGCTCCATGGCCCCTTTCACACTGAGGCGCTTTGCAGGCGCTATTGCGCTAAAAATAGCGCCTGCAGTGCGCCCCAAAAAAGCCACTCAATTGTATCCAATGTGAAAGCCTGAGGGCTTTCACATTGGAGCATTGCACTTGCAGGAGGGTCAAAAAACTCCTGCAAGCCGCATCTTTGAGGCGCGATAGGAGCGATAAAAATACCGCTCCTATAGCGCCCCTGCCCATTGAAATCAATGGGGTAGCGCCTCCAAAATGCCACAAAGAGGCGTTATTGCGGGCGTTTTTAACCCATTTTCGGCCTCTAGCGGGGGTTAAAATCCCCCCGCTAGCGCCCAAAAATCGCGGCAAAAAATACGGTATAGCGGCGCTAAAAATAGCGCCACTATACCGCCAGCGCATCCAGCGCCTCAGTGTGAAAGTAGCCTATGTGTCTTATGGAGGGAAACGAGCATGCACCAGTGCCCCATAGCAAATGGCTTATTAATGTGGGAAATGGTCAAGGGGGAGGAGCCAGGAGTGCCGACGGGGGACCTGAAAAGAAGAGGATTGGGGCTGCTCTGTGCAAAACCATTACAAAAAGTATGACATGTTTGTTATTTAAAATAAAAAAAACTTTAATATCACTTTAAAATAAGTTTGATTTGATTTTATGACCCTAAGATATGCCTCAAAGTCGGCAAATGGATAAAGTGTTATTCAAGGAATATGTGCAGCAGAAGCTCTTTGGATTCCAGAGTGATTATAAAATATTGCTAGATGACGAAAAACAAATGGCTAAAAATAGTGAATATAGAACGGAAAGGCAATACATGAAATTAAAAATGTGCGAAAACGCTGCCTATGACCCCAACTGGGGAGATTTTCTCTCATTTCATGACCCTGCGACTGTATAAGAGACCAGGGTCCATTTGTGACCAGAACAGAAAGCCATAGTGAGAAAAAAAGATGTGCTAATGCTTCCTCACTTGACAAATTTTTTTTTGTGTCTCTGCTGGTAAGATTTTCTGATAGGAAGTAAAGAGTAATCTCCCCAATAAGGACATACAGTAGATTGCAATACACCCCTGGCAATGGCCCTTCTCAGATGCATCAAAAACAAAAGGTTTAACGGCGGAAGAGAGAGTTAACGGGTACAAAAGCAAGACAGCAAAAGGAAAAAAGTTGACTATTTAAAGGTATTTTCTAAAACTGAATAAAGTGTCCCCCAAGACATTTCTTTAATCGGTCCGCAACTATTTTCACCATTAATTGATTAGAAAATTCCACCTGCTAAATGTTGTAGAGACAGCATTTCCTGTAAGGAAGACCTGTCAACCGAACCGGCTAGCTGGAATCTTCTTTCAAGTCTGAGTGACGTCATTCCTTGGCTTCATCTGGCTCGAAGATATACCAACTCCAATAGAGTTGAAGTTAGAAGTTGAGGAGGCCGGTTGATGGTGTTGGCCATCAACTGGCCTCCTCAACTTCTAACTCCAGCTCTACTGGAGTTGAAAGACCTTCGAGCCAGATGAAGCCATGGGATGATGTCACTCAGACTTGGAAAAAAATGTCCAGCTTTGGAGGCAAGTTAGGTATAGGAATAAAAATGGGGCTTCATCTAGAAAGGTGACAGGAGCATAGGCGTGTGCGCACAGGGTGTGCCAGGTGTGCCCAGGCACACCCTAATCACCCTTTACAGCACAGATTCCCCCTACGTCCCTGGCTCCCTCCTTCCCCCTGCAGTGCTACCAGCTTCCCTCCTCTCCCACCAGCTGTTGCTGCAAGAATGTTTTAGGATGAGTGGAGGAAGGGGCCGGTAAATATGTAATTGACCATCCCCTTCCCTTTCTGAAAGAACATCGGGAGTGATCAGTAGTTTGCGTTTGAGCTTTGGGGTGCACACCCTAATGCAATAGACTGCGCACACCTATGGACAGGAGTGTTGGGGGGAAACAACTTGCCCAGAGTTGGGCTTTAATACTAGGCTTTTTGATAGAGTATACTGCTTTTCTTGTTCAACACATATACCAATGGTTACAACATTTGTTCAGTAGGTGAGTGATATTTGACCAATTACTAATTCTGTAGTCACAAATAATTGCAACATTCATGCAAGAGAACATTACCCAGAATACTGACAGAAAGAAAGACACAAAGGGAAGCTTTGGTAATAAAAAATAGCTTACATATTTTTATATACAGTCAGGTCCATAAATATTGGGACATGGACACAATTCTAATCTTTTTGGCTCTATACACCACCACAATGGATTTGAAATGAAATGAACAAGATGTGCTTTAACGGCAGACTTTCATCTTTAATTTGAGGGTATTTACATCCACATCAGGTGAACGGTGTAGGAATTACAACAGTTTGTATATGTGCCTCCCACTTTTTAAGGGACCAAAAGTAATGGGACAGGTTAACAATCATAAATCAAACTTTCACTTTTTAATACTTGGTTGCAAATCCTTTGCAGTCAATTACAGCCTGAAGTGTGGAACGCATAGACATCACCAGACGCTGGGTTTCATCCCTGGTGATGCTCTGCCAGGCCTCTACTGCAACTGTCTTCAGTCCCTGCTTGTTCTCGGGGCATTTTCCCTTCAGTTTTGTCTTCAGCAAGTGAAATGCATGCTCAATTAGATTCAGGTCATGGGGTTGACTTGGCCATTGCATAACATTCCACTTTTTTCTCTTAAAAAACTCTTTGGTTGCTTTCGCAGTATGCTTCGGGTCATTGTCCATCTGCACTGTGAAGCGCCGTCCAATGAGTTCTGAAGCATTTGGCTGAATATGAGCAGATAATAATATTGCCCGAAACACTTCAGAATTCATCCTGCTGCTTTTGTCAGCAGTCACATCATCATTTAATACAAGAGGACCAGTTCCATTGGCAGCCATACATGCCCACGCCATGACACTACCACCACCATGCTTCACTGATGAGGTGGTATGCTTTGGATCATGAGCAGTTCCTTTCCTTCTCCATACTCTTCTCTTCCTATCACTCTGGTACAAGTTGATCTTGGTCTCATCTGTCCATAGGATGTTGTTCCAGAACTGTGAATGCTTTTTTAGATGTTGTTTGGCAAACTCTAATTTGGCCTTCCTGTTTTTGAGGCTCACCAATGGTTTCCATCTTGTGGTGAACCCTCTGTATTCACTCTGGTGAAGTCTTCTCTTGATTGTTGACTTTGACACACATACACCTACCTCCTGGAGAGTGTTCTTGATCTGGCCAACTGTTGTGAAGGGTGTTTTCTTCAACAGGGAAAGAATTCTTCGGTCATCCACAACAGTTGTTTTCCGTGGTCTTCTGGGTCTTTTGGTGTTGCTGAGCTCACCGGTGCGTTCTTTCTTTTTAAGGATGTTCCAAACAGTTGATTTGGCCACACCTAATGTTTTTGCTATCTCTCTGATGGGTTTGTTTTGGTTTTTCAGCCTAATGGTGGCTTGCTTCACTGAGAGTGACAGCTCATATTGAGAGTTGACAGCAACAGATTCCAAATGCAAATAGCACACTTGAAATTAACTTTGGACCTTTTATCTGCTCCTTGTAAATGGGATAATGAGGTGGTGTATAGAGCCAAAAAAAATAGAATAGTGTAGATTTCCCAATATTTATGGACCTGACTGTAGATAAAATACAGTTAATATTCTGAAAAAACACAAGTTAAAGAGTCTACCAAAAACTGGAGATGCTAACGGTTTCTTGTTTGAAAAACCAGTGGGAAGTGCTGCTTGATTCCAAGTTCTTTTCACCTCCCCTGGTGGCCTGAGCACCTAGATTCATTTTAAAATATGAAGAATGTAACAGGAGAAAAAGAAAGACCCAAAATCCCAAGGTGGGAAGGAAGAGAACCCGGAATGGTGCTGGAGTCTCCAATACATATAAGCAGTCACTGGGTGTATCAGGCCACTAGGTTTCATAATCAAAATATCTATTTTATATGGCTGATCATTAAATATGCAATCAGTATGACCATCTACATACAGTATGTCAGTAAAAGGGTGACTCTTATAGTCACTCCCTAGTTAAAATGGAATGCATCAACAGAAGACTTTTTTAAAGGTTCTAAACTTTAGTGAAAGGACTTAGCTGATGTTGATACAATACATTATACAATACCACCACCGAACACCAAGAATAAAGTATTTCAAAATATAAAAATATAATAAACAAACCATAACAGCAGAAAAATACCTATGCGATATAGCAGCTAATATAAGATAGCAGAATATACCATACAATGATTTGCCCATTGTAAAGGGGCAAAAAAAAAGCGCTGAGATAGAGGGTGAGGTTGTACTGGGTCACCCACTGTGCCTACGGCACACATTGAGACTGAACCCTACATTTAGGGCTTAATGACTTCCAGTACCGGTACCTTGAAAAATTTTCAAGCACACCCTTTCCATAGGAAAGGTTAACATTCTTTTTGGGTTAGCAGATTTATTTGGTGCACTTATCTATACAATGGTGGCTCGACTACTTTGTTGACCTGTTTGCCCTGCACAGTGTAGAAGTAAATTTTTTCAAGTATGATCACATTTTTTGAAGGGAATAGTAACCCAGAGACCTTCTAGGGTCTAATGTACTGAATATTGGTTCAACTCACAAAACTCCTACCATGAGGTCCACGTTGAGTGTGGTACACAGGTGCTATTCCAGTACTGACAAGCCCCATGTAAAATTAAAACCAAGTCCCTTTATCCAAATAACCCAAACAGTCTGATTTTCTTGCTCCATGACCATTCCCTTTCTTTTGTTCACATTATAAGTACAGGAAGTTTAAACAATGATCCCTTGGGCAAGGAGTGATGTGCAGTACACAACAATCTATAGCAACCAACCAGAACTCTTCTTTTATCTTGGCCCCTTTCTGATGTTTAGTTTTGGTCGCTCCTTCCACAACACCTTCATCCAGGTCCAAATCATGAAGATGAACAAAGAAACACTCCAGGAAAACAAAAACATTTCCTTGCAAGTCCAGCTTATCAACATTAATTAAGCATGTCTAGGGTACCGTTTTGTTTGTTCGTGAATAGAAAATGTTTGCAAATTTGAGGGATGTCATCCTCTTGACACATGAGAACATCCCCTGAAAATTAACTGAAGAAGCCACTTGGCTAAGCAGTAAATCTTTTTCAACATTACAGAACATGTTTAGTTGAATGGGGTGAATGCATACTAGCTTCTCCTCTAGAAATGGTCTCTTTGAAGTAAGAAATGTGTGCAAACTGGCTTCCCTCGACCTGCAGAGGGTCTATGCTCCAAAATGTTTAAAGATGGAATTGGAAAACCACATCTTGTTTTGAGGATCATATTTGGATGAACTTGTTAGGATGCCAGATTGTCTTGCTTTCCCAGTGACAATACAATTCCCTTTTGATAACTATGGAATAATAAAACATCAGAGTAGGGCACGCAAGTTTAGAATGTTCCAGAGTGAGCTCCAAATTCCAAGCACTTCCAGTATCGGAGTTTCCAGGCAGAATAGCTTTCATAAACACATTTTTTTTTTCTAGAGCGCTCCATAATTTGTGTAGCTTCAATATCTGCAATGTTTCCTGGGATCTTTATGACTTTATAAAATTAATTATGGAATCAGAGGATTACACTGCATCAGAGTTCAACTTTTCGGATGATAACTGATGTTTTCCAAGACATTCTCGAAATGTAAACATACAGAGAACTAGGACCACAAAACAGAATTGTCCTAATGTGTCTTGATGATTCGTATTCCTTGATCATTAGCTGGTTGCTGTCTCGCATTCAGTAGACATCAGGTTATGTTGCTCCCTGAAAAAAACAAAAGGGGCTTGTAATTAAATGAAACATCATACAAGATACATGGAGACTGCCATTGTCAAAATAGCTTTCTGAAAATTTTGGGCACTTATGCCGCGTACACATGACTGGAGTAATGCTAGTGTGCATGCTGCCTTAAACAAACCCCTATCCTTATTACTAAACTTACTCATCTAATTAACCACATGACATCTTCTGGATAAAATGGCCAACAAAGGCCCCTTTATAGTTCCAAAAGATAACGTATAAAATAACTTATAAAAATAACCTTTTTAATAAATATATATATCTTTCCATAAATATATATATGTTTAACACAAACATTTTTCAACAGATTTCTCTAACTGCTGCGCCTGGGTTCCTGAAAGAAGGTACCAACTGCGATCTCATCGGCTGTCCACGATCTCCACAGTATCCTGGCCTCCAGCCGTGATCCCATCAGTTTAGAGACAATGACCCGATCCTTCTTCCGCCAATCAGCCCGATGATCAATAGCCCATAACCAGATAAGGGAGGTGCCCATCCCAAGACAGGCCCCCAACCCCTACCAACCATAACTGATATACACATATGAATATATATATATACCACCACCATCCGACCTTCAGGAACCCGAGACCACTGCCACCAGCACCTGAAATGAAAAACACATAAAACACACACACCCATACCAGACAGCTGTCTAAAGGGAGGGAGGGAAATTGTGCACTGTGTGTTCCTCTCCTGCTTTCTGCGCTAGAATCCCAGGCTCCACCCCCCCTGTAATATATAAGATCCCAGCATGGTGACCAAAACCCCACCCCCTGTGCAGGGATAATACTGCACCCTGCCCTACATCACTTCCTGTGCACCATAACACAGCTTCCCTCCAGTCATGCGGCCCTGCGCTGAGGTTCCCTTTAGCTCCGGGACTTTCTCGGTCGGAATTTCCAACAACAAATGTTCGATGTGAGCTTTTGGTCGGTAATTCCGACCGTGTGTAGGCTCCATCGGACATTTGCTGTCGGAATTTCCAACAACAAATGTTTGAGAGCAGGTTCTCTATTTTTCCGACAACCAAAGTTCTTGTCCGAAATTCCGACCGTGTCTATCCATTTCCGACGCACAAAAGTGCTGCGTGTGCTCAGAATCAATTTGACGCATGCTCGGAATCATTGTGCTTAATTTTTCTCGACTCGTCGTAGTGTTGTATGTCTCCGCGTTCTTAACCAGTGGAATTTCCGAGCAACACTTGTGCGACCGTGTGTATGCAAGGCAAGTTTAAACCAACATCCGTCGGAAAAAAAAATACGGTTTTGTTGTCGGAAATTCCGATTGTGTGTACGCGGCATTATTCTGACAATCTTGCTACAATACCATGAATCAGGGGGGCTTTATTTATAGATGCTGGTGTAGGCAGGTTTTTGGCTGCAGTTTGTACTCAATTTTAGGATGGTACAGTTCTGCTTCTTTGGACTGACAGGAAGCCATCTGGGACTAATTTGGGGGCTCCAAGCAGCCATCTTAGGGATGCCAGCATCTCCCATTGGATGCCACAATCCCATTAAGGTTTAGGCAGCCATTTTGATACAGAAGTGTTTAAATAGCAATTTCTGCATCATTCGGCACACTTGCAGTATAGAAGTAAGTCAGGGATAGAGCCTCATCTGTTAGGGAGAGAGAAGGAACATGGAATAGAGAAAAGAACCTGAAGAGGAGGGAAGGGTACAGGAGATACAGGGTAACATATGGGATTGTGAGCAGTGCCAGCAGCTGAACTAATTAGTACGATCATTGGGTTATATTGGATCATATTTGGTTTGCTCGCAAGATTTTAAGTTTTAGGGTATCTCTTCTGCCAGCTTCTTGAAAATGTCCATCAGGACGACAAACTGGGGATCTCAGCCTGACTCAGTAATCTGGATAACTCCTCCAAGGGAAGTGCTTCTTAAGCCCCATACACACGGTAGGACTTTGACAACAAACTTCAAAATGAGTGTACGCTCCATCGCACAAACTTTTTTGGTTTTCATCGGACAAAAGTTCGCTCTGCAAACAGACAAACTTTTCGGCAACAAAAGTCCTACGGTGCAAAGTCCAAACGTGTGTACAGAAATCCATCAGACTTTTGTCCGAAGTACAAATACGCATGCCCTGAACCAATGTTAAAATCAACCAACAATAGCAGAAGTTGACCAAAGCGTGGCAGTAAAGAGCAGAAAAACCACGTGATGTTGGGAAAGTCGCTCGGTCCTCGGATGCTGCCACCGCCATCTTCGGTAAGGGAATCAGGAAATGAAGCCTTGCGGCTTCACTTCCTGGTTCCCAACTGCGCATGCGCGACTCGCGCTGCGCAATCCGAATGGCCCCTGCTGTCTTATGGGACCCGTGTGTCTCCCAGAAGACAGCGGGGGGGACGGGAAGAGGCGTAACTCCCGCGGGGGTCTATGCCCAGAAGAGGGTGCAAATACCTGTATTATACAGGTATCTGCACCCCCCTCCCCCCTGAAAGGTGCCAAATGTGACACCGGAGGGGGGGAGGGTTCCGAAAAGTGGAGGTTATATTTTTGTGTGGACCTCCGTTTAAGTAGAATAAGGGAGGGTTCTAAACTCTTGCAGATTTTTCTGTCCCATAACCGAAACAGGAAATGAGAGGAAATCTTTCTAAAGTAAGGGAGTCCCTGTGTGTCACAAAAAATAGAGTCCCCATTCGAAGATTTCCTCTCTATTCTTGTTCTGGTGGCAACCCAAAATTTGTAATTTTCTTTCACTCTATGTGATGACAGTAAACAGTGTGGTGTACTGCTTTCAAAAACCCTCATGCCTTGATGCAAGCATTGGGCTGGCTTTGGTAGGAGTTATGCACATATAAAAATGCCTTGACGGAATTTTTGGAAAAGAAAAATGCTTTGACGGGTGGATATCAGTCTGGAGGAGTGGGTGTTCATAGGCAGGCTGTATTTTCATGCAGACCACCCTAGGTAACACCCACATGTGATGCTGAGCCTCTATAATTGAGAGAACCGACATACAATTAATGAAAGGAGTGGGCCAGGGAAAGTTATTCTTGGCAGATGATGCTGAATGTCCTTCAGCCAGTAAATGAGGCGGGCTTAGGATTGACGCCTCATTCCTTTAAACCCAAACACATATGAATTAGGGCCCTTTCACACATGCGGACCGTATGTCTGTTTTTCATCCATCCGTTTTCAGATGAAAAACAGATATACATGTATCCCTATGGGATAGCGGGTGTCAGCGGATGAATATCGGCTGACACCCGATCTCATCAGTGTCCGCTATGCTCGGTTTCTGCAGACGGAGGAAAATCCTATTTTTCCATCCGTCTGCGGATCGGATTAACACGGACAGGTGGTCCATGTTCCTCCGATCCCCCCATAGAGGAGAGCGGAGATCTGACTGGTCCGTCTCTGCACAGTGTGCAGACGGGCCAGTCATCCGCCGGCTCAGCGGGGATCAACGGAGCGATCCCCGCTGAGCAAGCTGATGTTAAAGGTACGGATCCTCACGGGATCTGTACGTGTAAAAGGGCCCTTACACAGGTTCTGAGGCTAATTTAATGCAGATAAGGAACCAAGTGAGTTTAATTACCACATTAATCAGCCACAGAATCTGTGTTCGGTTTTAGAGGAATGAGGTGGCAAACCTAGGCGGGCTCCATCTGACTTGTGGCAGCTTCTAATGCACCTTGTGAGAAACATTTTTGGATAGATTTGCTAGAGATACAAGGATAGAAGCATCACATCCCAGAATTTTATATAGAATTTTTTGGAAAGGCATACAATGGGATTTTAAAGGCACTAAAGACAGTGCCACAATAGAACACTTTTCTAAAATGAAATAATTTTTATTTTGTATATGTAGCGGACCCTCCATATTTGGGGTCGCTATGCCTAAATTTAGGTGGTAGCCTGAGCAGTAGTTTGGCTCAGGCTATTTGAATTCTTTAAATTGATCTCTGCTCTGCTGTGATGTTGCCTGGTCGTACAGTTCCCTTTGACCTGTAGGTGGCGCTGTCGCCCAGGTCTCAGGTTGAACCACAGGTAGCACTGCAACACTATTGGGTGTCCTCTCTCGGCAACTGTACAGTGGGCGTGGTCTACCCGCGGTGCATGATGGGAGAGGGTACTTAAGGGGCAGATGAAAACAGTGCGGGGTTCCTTCCGCACGTGCCCCACCTTTGGTGGCCCTCATGGCCAGGGGTGAGTGCATGTATTCAGTCCCGGGCACCTTTAGCCCGAGGCTGCATCATTCCAGGCAGGCCCGGCACCTTTAGCTAAGGCCTACACCAGAAGAGGAATCCACGGGTGCCCAAGGGAGGGTGACCCGCTCTGAAATAGAGGCAACCAGGGGAGGACCTTTCTAAGGGGATCAGTGAAGGATGTCACTGTCTCAGGAGAGGCCTGGTTACCTATCGGAGGGAAGGATTCCATGATCCGCCATAAGCCTTGTAACGTGCCCCATTGGCACCTAAGGTCTCAAAGTTACAAGTGCTGGGAAGTTCGGGACTTAGAAGCTGAAAAATCTTGATCGTATCCCAAGGAGAAACAAATCTAAAGTGAATGTTCCATGCTCCACTCCGGCTGCTAGGACCGTGAGGGGGCACTATCCGGGTGAGCAAAGCCCACTCAGGCCTGAGTGGCGACGAGTGGTAATTAAGTGCCGTGTGCCGGAACCTGTCTCCCTGTTCAACTCTCTCTGTCTCCAACTTTCCTGTCAAGTTTACGAGCAAGAAAAAATAAACACTTTCATTGGGTTTAACACTGTCTGGACATTGGCCTTCTTCGAGAGAAAATAGACTTTTCCCTACACTCTAGGGACGAAAACCAACGGAAGGAGGTAACTCGCTGCAGCACCCAAAGATCTGAATACACTGCTCACCTTCATACAGAAAGATACTGGGCTAGTAGCATGGTCGGTCTCTCCCCTGCTATTGAGGTAAGCAGGGCCAGAGATTTAAGGTGAAGTGTGTGCTACACGTGGGGGCTCGAGTCAGCTACCCCTGGAAGTTGGACTATTTTTCTCTATGTTTGTTCTTATGGAGGTCGGCCATTGAAGAGATTTGGACTGCGTCACAGCTCTTCGAGAGAAAAGGAGGTACAGGCCTGTACTTTGATTTTTTCTAACTGCGTAGTTAGTGGGCGTGTACTAAGAAAAGAAAAGCCTGCAAACTGCGTGCAGCAAGAGAAAAAGGGGGAGGAGCCCCCGCCAATTGTGAGTTGCACGTGGTGCATTTGGCGCCAAGGGACAGTAAGAGCCTGGACTAGTAAGGAGAAGCAACATGTCTACTACCCCATGGACTTCTATTTCATCGGGACCTCGGATGTTCCCTACTACCTCTGCCATGGACATTGCTCCCCTTACTGCTCCCCTGACGGATACAGGGATCCGGCTCAAGCCTAGGGGCCGCTTCGCACTTTATACTTGCGGAGATACGGAGGTCCTGGGCGTGCTCTGTCCCAAATACGGTGGTTTGACTGTGCAGATACGGCCATTTGGAAGGTGATTGACCTGCGGGGAGTTTTTGTTTGAGGTGGACCGGCCCACCGAGTCAGCCCGAGTCTACCGGGTCAATTGCATCACGGGGACTGTTACTTCCGAGGAAGAAAACTACGCCCCTACGGCCGAACCCACGCGCATCACCGCGGCTGCCAAGGATGCTAAGAATGGAGTTCCAGCCATCACAGAGCCAGCGGCGGATGCCACAACGGATGCTGCCTCCGTTACTACAGAGACCTCCATCCCACCCAAACGTAAAGTGGGATAAGTTAAGGCCTCCCGCGGCCGCGGTAGAGGCCTGCCCCAGCGCCTGCCTGAACCTGATCTTCAAAGCGGAGGGATCTCCAGAAAGTCCACGTCAGGGGACAGTAAGGAGGCTGCGGGGACTGTGATAACAAGTTTGCCGGGGAAGGGAAGGAAGCCCATACCCCATGCTACTGGGGATGTGTGGACAGCCGACCCGCAGGAACTTTTACAATCTGGGGACAATGTGTCCGTGTCCACCAGAAGTTACTTGCCGGCAGAGGAGTATGATTCTTCCTATTTGGACTCATCATCCGATGTGGGTGATGATGCAGAGATTGATGAGATCTTCATCAAGAAGGGTTGGGACAGGATTCCAGTGACCCCGACGCGCAGCCTTAGAGAGGGATTGACCATGGACTCCGGGGAAACTACACCCCGAGTGAAAGCCCCTGTTTTGGAGGAAAAGGTTGTCCCTACACCCACGCTGCCCGCAACTGCATCGTCTGCGCCCGTTACTGCTGAAGGACGTTTGCTGTTGCGGCCACCTCTGCCACAGCTGGAAACAGTGCCAGCTAAAAGGTCCCCAGATGCCATTGTTCTACCTGGAGCAGGAGATCGTGCAACCATGCCACCCATAGCCCGGTTGCAGCGGCTCTTAAATAAAAGAGTTGCCAAGGAGTACGGTTGGTAGTACCCTTATGTTCCTAGGGAGCTTCTCTTTGAAATAGAGGCTTACCGAGAGAGATGGTACTGTGACTTTGTCTGGCATCCCCTGGAAGTACCTAAAGCCCGCAGGTACTTCATATGTTCAGCCGCCATGGCTGATCGCTATAAAGGTTGCCGCAAAGAGTGGAACTGTGGTCGGCACATACATGCGGACCGGGTGGTGATCTGCAACAAGGAGAGAGAGGACGCTGTGTATTCTATTGAAACACTGGACAGACAGTGGAAAACTCTCATTCTCCCAGATCCCCATTACTACCTTTAAAACAGGAACTTGTGTGTTTTGTGTTTTTCTTATCCTGTTTTACATGAACAAATTGCCCTGGATTCAATAACTTTGCCCTCTGCTATAGAGGAAGTCTACTCTGTTGAGGAACAGGAGAACCGTTATTGTGTTTTTTCTCCCTCCTCAACTCTTCAAAGAAAAGAAACAGTTTTTTTCTCTCTTGAACTGAACTTTGGGTTAGTTTAGCCAGGGCCAAAGCATGAGAAACATTCTGGTCAAGGTAGGAAGTGTTTGGTGGACAGTGATTTATTTCCATGCGTAAAAATGGCAGATGTGATGACTTTGCGCTGCCACCAGGTGGCAGCGGTTTGCAGAACTTTTCCTTATTCTTTTTTTCATATAAAAGGAAAATTATATATATATATATAAATAATATATGCCAGGTAATGCTAGGATTAGCATATCGTACTTAGAGAAGGAAGTCGTTTTTTTCCGAAGAAACGGCTCACTTGGTGTTTAGGAAGTAGGATGTTTTAGTTGTGATGTATGCTGTTTTTCTCTTTTCTCCCTCTGCAGGTGTGATCTGCTATCAACTCCACCGGAGGATGGGTGGGGTAGATATTTAGGAGGTGGTGGGATTGTAATATGTGATATGTTGTGTGTGTTTACTTAAAATGTGACATTGAGAATGGGATGTCAATTTGTGTATTGCTATATGTTTTCCCTTTCTTCTTTTCCCTTTCCCAACTCCCAAAATATTTGGTTCAGGCACCATTTCAATATGCTGTATATAGTTGGAATAAATCGAAACCCACTCAGGATTGAGGGGGTCTCCTGATTTATTCTAGCCACTGGAACAGTGGCTTATTTAGGAGGGGGTGTGTGTAGCGGACCCCCCATATTTGGGGTCGCTATGCCTAAATTTAGGGGGTAGCCTGAGCAGTAGTTTGGCTCAGGCTATTTGAATTCTTTAAATTGATCTCTGCTCTTCTGTGATGTTGCCTGGTCATACAGTTCCCCTTGACCTGTAGGTGGCGCTGTCGCCCAGGTCTCAGATTGAACCGCAGGTAGCACTGCAACACTATTGGGTGTCCTCTCTCTGCAACTGTACAGTGGGCGTGGTCTACCCACTGTGCATGCCGGGAGAGGGTACTTAAGGGGCAGACGCAAACGGTGCGGGGTTCCTTCCGCACATACCCCACCTTCGGTGGCCCTCATGGCCAGGGGTGCGTGCGTGTATTCAGTCCCGGGCACCTTTAGCCCGAGGCTGCATTGTTCCAGGTAGGCCCGGCACCTTTAGCTGAGGCTTACACCAGAAGAGGAATCCCAGGGTGCCCAAGGGAGGGTGACCCGCTCTGAAGTAGAGGCAACCAGGGGAGGAACTTTCTAAGGGGATCGGTGAAGGATGTCACTGTCTCGGGAGAGACCTGGTTACCTATCGGAGGGAAGTATTCCATGATCCGCCATAAGCGTTGTAACGTGCCCCATTGGCACCTAAGGTCTCAAAGTTACAAGTGCTGGGAAGTTCGGGACTTAGAAGTTGAAAAATCCTGATCGTATCCCTAGGAGAAACAAATCTAAAGTGAATGTTCCGTGCTCCACTCCGGCTGCTAGGACCCTGAGAGGGGACTATCCGGGTGAGCAAAGCCCACTCAGGCCTGAGTGGCGATGAGTGGTAATTAAGTGCCGCGTGCCTGAACCTGTCTCCTTGTTCAACTCTCTCTATCTCCAACTGTCCTGTCAAGTTTACGAGCAAGAAAAAATAAACTCTTTCATTGGGTTTAACACTGTCTGGACATTGGCCTTCGAGAGAAAATAGACTTTTCCCTACACTCTAGGGACGAGAACCAAGGGAAGGAGGTAACTCGCTGCAGGACCCAAAGATTTGAATACACCGCTCACCTTCTTCATACAGAAGGATACTCGGCTA
This sequence comes from Rana muscosa, assembly GCA_029206835.1. Classification (NCBI taxonomy): domain Eukaryota; kingdom Metazoa; phylum Chordata; class Amphibia; order Anura; family Ranidae; genus Rana; species Rana muscosa. The sequence goes on along the minus strand of CM055117.1, from coordinate 46,558,935 downwards.
GTAGCATGGTGGGTATCTCCCCTGCTATGGAGGTAAGCAGGGCCAGAGATTTAAAGTGAAGTGTGTGCTACATATATACAAAATACTAAATTCAGTAGCGACAATTGATGGACACACTGGCAGCATTTGATGGGGCACAGTAGTGGCAATTGATCGGCACACTGGCAGCATTTGATGGGGCACAGTAGCAGCAATTGATGGGCACACTGGCAGCATTTGGTGGGGCACAGTAGCGGCAATTGATCGGCACACTGGCAGCATTTGATGGGGCACAGTAGCAGCAATTGTTGGGCACACTGGCAGCAATTGATGGGCACAGTGTCAGCAGTTGATGGGTACAGTGTCAGCAGTTGATGGCACAGTGGCGGCAATTTATGAGTACAGTAGCTGCGTTTGATGGGCACAGTGGCTGCAATTGATTCAGTTTGTTTGCACCCCCCAAAAATTTTGAGCACCAGCCGCCACTGCTATGCAGCACAACACCTGTTACCTCAGTGCAGTGTTGGAGTTCATAGACTTGAATAAAGTGCCAATTTGTGTCAAGTTAAGACCCCTTTCACACTCTGGAGTTTTTCAGGCATTTTTGGGCTAAAAATTGCGCCTGTAAAGCGCCTGAAAAACGCCTCCACTGCAGCCCCAGTGTGAAAGCTTAAGTGCTTTCACACTGGGGCAGTGCACTTGCAGGACGTTAGAAAAAGTCTTCCAAGCAGCATCTTTGGGGTGGTGGAGGAGTGGTGTATACACCGCTCCTTCACCTCCCCTGCCCATTGAAATGAATGGGCAGCACTGCTGAAGTGCCTGCAAAGCGCAGTGGTGCTTTTCGGGCGCTATTAACCCTTTCTTCAGCCACTAGCAGGGGTTAAATACGCCTCGCTAGCAACTGAAAAGTACTGCTAAAACGACAGTAAAGCGCCGCTAAAACTAGCGGTGCTTTACCGCTAATGTGGCCCATTGTCTAATAGGAAGATGTAATTGAAAGGAAGGCTGGAGTTCAGCTTTAAAGCCTAATCTTAGAGCCCAACTCGGACATAAAAAAAGTTTTCCCATGCAGTTGGGCTGTGCCCCCACTGAACGGGTCATCTGCTCGTTTTTGTCTAGGGGTGAGGAGAACAGAAATATACTTAACTAATCCTATAATCCTCCTCGCTCAAGAACAGTCCCTGTGGCTTTTGCCCCATCCCACCCCCCATGGTCTAGCAGTCTTCTGCAGTAGACTGTTCCTGACTTTATCACACCCATAGACTGGCTCTAGACATGAGGACGTCAAGAACAGTCCCCAGCTGGATTAAAGCCAAGTTCCACCCAAAAATGGAACTTCCGCTTTAAGTGACGGTGACCCCCTGACATGCCACATTTGGCGTGTCATTTTTTTGGGGAGAGGAGCGGGTATCCCGTTTTTTTGGGCACTCAGTTCCCACTTCCTCCTCTGGCTAGGCACCGGAAGGAAGTTAACCTTTCCCCCTCCCTCCCGGCAATCTTCTGGGACACGTCACAGGTCCCAGAAGATTGCCCGGCCATTCACAGCGCAGCTCGCGCATGCGCAGTGCGTGCCCCGCTGTGAAGCCACAGCCAGGTACCCACAGTTACAATGCGGGTGCCTCGGAGAGGAGGGGGAGAGGAACGGACTTCGTATGCCCGCATCGCTGGACCATGGGACAGGTGAGTGTCTGATTATTAAAAGTCAGCAGCTACACTTTTTGTAGCTGCTGCCTTTTAAATGGGTGGAACTCCGCTTTAAGTATAAGCTTTCTCCTCTCGCCTGGACAAAATGAGCAGTTGACCCGTGCAGTGAGGGCACAACCCCCACTGCTTGGGAAAACTTTTTTTTTTGCCCCGGTTGGGTTTTAAGGTTATGGGAAATAGCCCAAAAAAGGACCAAAAACCTCTCCACTATAAGAAAAATATCTCAGAGTCTTCTTAATATAGAATGTATGTCATACGTACGGAGAGTCTGCTGCTACCGGTCCCATTTCCTGGACTCTGCTGCCCCCAGTTACACCTGTAAATAGAGATATTTTCAGTTTAAACAATATACACATACTACAAGTCAGAAAACAAAAAATACACTGTAAAAATGTTTTTCTTATACTTAGGTTTCAGATTAATATCCCAAGGATCCTTTCACAAGGAGCAGAGTCCGCTCTGATCAGCAGGGGATCTGCTCATAGATCCCCTGCTGATCAGAGCCAAACGGGAGGGATGTCACATCTGTGGCCATTCAGTTTCTGGCCGGCGGACCTGGACAAAATGTACTTTGGCACCTGGGTGTAAATGGACTTTACCCTTTATTATGGACCAGATCAAGCAAATGGTGCAGTCCTTTTCAGTTTTTCTTTCTGGATCTGGGTGGACCCAGAGGAAGGCGGGTGTAAACGGAAACAAGTGCCTTTACATCCACCTGTCCATGGGGCTACATGGACCTTCCGAGCAGGTCTACCTGAAAAACTGACAGGCTGACCTGATCAGAATGCCCCTATGAAAGGGGCCTAAGGAGGAAAAGTCACATTGCTTTTAATATGAATGACAGGTTTTATTCTTTCCTGTGGGGGACCCGAGAAGAGGAGGATCGGGTCTGCTCTGTGCAAAATAACTGCACAGAGGAGGTAACTATAACATGTTTTTGGTATTAAAAGATAACAAATACAGCTTTTGATGCAGTATTCAACTACAATCCCTTGCAAGTGTAGCGGGTATTTGAATTTAGGGGAAGCATCTGGGTGGTAGTGTAACCCAGATGCACTAATTGCTAGGGGATCCGAGACCCTTTTCTGGTTCTTGGAGGACCCTGGTGGTGTGAGGTTTCTTGCCGTCCACAGGTGGCGCTGTTGCCCTGGGCCGGAGCTGAACTCACACCGCAAGACTGTGCCTTTTTGTCCTTCCCTGGAGCTGGTACAGCGGGGCGGGGAACCCACTGTGACGCAAAGGGAGAGGGGATAAAAGGGGCGGACGCCCTTACCACGGGGTTGAGAGTCCGGAGTGGGAGTCGGAGGACTCGGCCGCACCCAGGCACTTTCAGCTTGGGTGCTGGCGTTCCAGTGTTCCAGGCCTAGGTGCCCTTGACCTAGCTGGAGCGGAGATGGAGTCCATCTCAGGCACCTTTAGCCTGGGGTGAGGTACTATGGCGGACGCCTGGGGCTCAGTACCTTCGACTGAGTTCCGCGAGGGTGGAGGAATCCGAGGGGGCCCTAACTCCTTGGGTGCCCGTGTCTGAGTTCGTGAGGACTGGTGTGCGTAACTTCTCTGGAGAGTCCGGCGCAGCATCGCTGGTAGTGATGAGCCGAACACCCACGGGTTCGGTTCGCACCAGAACCCGCGAACGGACCGAAAGTTTGCACGAACTTTAGAACCCTATTAAATACAATGGATGCGAACGTTCGAAATCTAAAGTGCTAATTATAACGACTATTATGCATGTTATTGTCCTAAAAAGGGTTTGGGAACCCGGGTTCTGCACCAGGGGACATGTATCAATGCAAAAATAAGTTTTAAAAACGGCCGTTTTTCTGGAGCAGTCATTTTAATGATGCATAAAGTGAAAAAAAAAGTCAAATATTCCTTTAAATATCGTACCTGGGGGGTGTCTAAAGTATGCCTGTGAAGTGCCACGTGTTTCCCGTGTTTAGTACTGTCCCTGCACAAAATTACATTTCTAAAGGAAAAAAAGCCATTTAAAACTGCTTGCGGCTTTAATGTAATGTCTGGTCCCGGTAATATGGATGAAAATCTTTAAGAAAAATGGCATAGCTACCCCATCACCCCCCCCCCCCCTTACCCCAGCCCATTACCAGCCCCTTTGGGTCTTGTATGGATATTAAGGGGAACCCCGCACACAAAATAAAAAAGGCCCTATATACTCTGAACAGCCGTATACAGGCGGTCCGTACAAGACAGGGACTGTAGGTTTGTTCTTATGTAGAATCTGTTTGTAATTGTGTAAGTGTAGCTCCAGCCAAAAAATATATTTTTAAGCTTTTTGGAAAACATAGGGAAGGGTTATCACCCCTGTAACATTTGTTTTGCTGTCTGTGCAGTGTGCACCTGTTCAGAACAGTTCACCTCACTTTCCGTCCTAATGACAAATGTTTTTTGAAAATTTGTGGTTTTTATTGAAACAAGAATTGGTGATAAAGAATCAGTGGAGAGGAGACACTTTTTTTCCCATATTAACTCTTACAGGAGAGAATTTGCCTTCCTAGGGGTAGATTTCCTCTCACTTCCTGTTGTATCCTTCCGTTTGCAAGGAGGAGTCGTTTGTAAGTTGGATGTTTGAAAGTAGGGGCCTGCCGTATATACTCAGCTGAAATTTGCCCCTTACATGTTGGTGTTGCCACAACACTGTGAGCCCTCACAGTTAATCTTGGTGGGCGCATGAATGGGCCCTGCTGTGAATTATTAGATCAAGAATTGTAATTGCATGCCCCTGTTGAACAGGGGCTGAAAAATTGGGCCTTTGGTGGTGGTGGTGGTGGTGGTGTTGACACAACACTGTAAGGCCTCACAGTTAGTCTTGGTGGGCGCAGGAATGGGCCCTGCTGTGAATTATTAGATCAAGAATTGTAATGACATGCCCCTGTTAAACAGGGGCAGAAAAATTGAGCCTTAGGCACTGGTGCCACAACACTGCAACCCCTCACAGATACTGTACTTGGAGCACAGCAATGAGCCCTGTTGCAAAGTATTGCATCAAAAATTGTAATTACACGCCCCTGTTAAACAGGGGCTGAAAAATTGGGCCTTAGCCACTGGTGCTGGTGCCACGACACTGCAACCACTCCCAGATACTCTAGTTGGAGTGCAGGAATGAGCCCTGCTGCAAAGCATTGCATAAATAATTGTAATAACACACCCCTGTTAAACAGGGGCTGAAAAATTGGGCCTTACCCACTGGTGGTGGCACCCAGAAACAAAAATGTTTTTCCAAGCTATCATCGTCAATCGGATCATTGAGGAGGAGGAGGATAGTCAGTCAACATAACAGGACAAACTCTCAGCATCAGCATCAGTCTTGAAGGGAGGTGACATTTGAAAATAAATTAGTCTGTTATATCAGCTTCAGGTGTTTGGTAGCTGGTGGTGATCCAAGACTGGTTCATCTTTATGAAGGTCAGTCGATCAACAGAGTCGGTGGACAGGCGCACCCTGTGATCCGTGACAAATCCTCCAGCAGCACTGAATGTGCGTTCTGAAAGAACGCTGGATGCAGGACAGGCCAGTAGCTCAATTGCATACTGTGCAAGCTCTGGCCAGTGATCCATCCTCAAGACCCAGTAAGCCAGAGGATTTTCGGTGGGGAAGGTGTCCAAGTCTGACCTTGCCCCTAGGTATTCCTGCACCATGTATATCAGACGCTGGCGATGGTTGCTGGAACCGATCATACCTTGGGGCTGCGGACTAAAGAATTGTCTGAACGCATCGGTCAGACGGCCACCTTCCCCACCACTCCTCCTTTGACTGACCGAAGCCTCAGCAACTCGTTGTCCAAGACCAGGAGTTTGTAACCTCCCAGTCTCTGGGAACGCGTTGCACAGACCTTTCTGCAAGGCCTCCCGGAGTTGTCTCATCCTCTGCTCCCTCTGCGACGGTAAGATAAGGTCCGCAACCTTACCCTTGTACCGTGGATCAAGTAGAGTGGCCAGCCAGTAATGGTCCCTCTCCTTGATCCGAAGAATACGAGGATCCTTCCGCAGACTTTGCAGGATCAGGGAGGCCATGCAGCGTAGGTTAGCTGAGGCATTCAGTCCAGAGTCCTCTGGCTCACTAAGGACGACATGATCCGCAGCCACCTCCTCCCAGCCACGTACAAGTCCACTGGTTTCTTGGGACTGTAAATCATCCCTAAAAGACTGCTGCTGATGATGCTGAGTGCCAGGCTCCACCTCCATGCTGACACAATCCTCCTCCTCCTCTTCCTGTGCGATGGGTGGGACAGAAGGAACACTGTCTGGGTAAAGGGGGCTTTGAGAGGCAAGGAAGTCCTCCTCTTTCTGCCTCTGTTCTGCCTCAAGTGCCCTGTCCATTATTCCACGCAGCGTATGTTCCAACAGGTGGACAAGAGGTACAGTGTCACTGATGCATGCACTGTCACTGCTCACCATCCTCCTGGCCTCCTCAAATGGTGCCAGGACAGTGCATGCATCCCTGATCATGTCCCACTGGTGTGGTGAAAAAAACCAGAGCTCCCCTGACCCTGTCCTGGTGCCGTAGTCGCACAGGTACTCATTGATGGCCCTCTGCTGCTTGTGCAGCCGCTGCAGCATGGCCAACATTGAGTTCCACCTGGTGGGCATGTCACATATAAGGCGGTTCTTGGGCAGGTTCAACTCCTTTTGCAGCTCAGCCAGGCGAGCACTGGCATTATAAGATCTGCGGAAATGCACACAGACTTTCCTGGCCTGCCTCAGGACATCCTGTAAGCCCGGGTACCTGCCCAAGAACCGCTGCACCACCAGGTTAAGGACGTGAGCCACACAGGGCACATGGGTCAGTTGTCCCTGTCGGAGAGCAGAGAGGAGGTTGGTGCCATTGTCGCAAACTACCATTCCTGGCTTAAGCTGGCGTGGCGTCAACCACCTCTCGGCCTGCCCCTGCAGAGCAGACAGAACCTCTCCCCCAGTGTGGCTCCTGTCCCCCAAACACACCAGCGCAAGCACGGCATGGCATCTTTTTGCCTGCGTACTTGCGTAGCCCCTTAAACGCCTACGGAGCACCGCTGGTTCCGAGGACAAAGCACAGGAAGAGGCCACGGAGGAAGAAGAAGAGGAGGGGGTGGAGGACAGAGGTGTGTCACAACCAGTAGTAGCATTTTGGAGGCGTGGCGGTGGAACAACCTCCAACACTACTGCACCTTGTCCTGCATCCTTCCCAGCTGCCAAAAGAGTGACCCAATGGGCCGTGAAAGAAAGGTAACGTCCCTGTCCATGCCTGCTGGACCATGAGTCAGCGGTAATATGCACCTTACCGCTGACCGCCCTGTCCAGCGAGGCCAAGACATTGCCTTCCAAATGCCGGTAGAGAGCCGGAATCGCCTTCCGTGAGAAAAAGTGGCGTTTGGGAACCTGCCACTGAGGAACCGCACATTGCACAAACTCACGGAAGGGGGCCGAGTCTACCAACTGAAAAGGCAGCAGTTGAAGCGCTAGCAATTTAGCCAAGCTAGCATTCAACCGCTGGGCATGTGGATGGCTGGGAGTGAACTTCTTTTGACGGTCCAGCAGCTGGGGCAGAGAAATTTGCCTGCTAGAATCGGACGTTGGTGTACTGCTAGCAGAGTGCCCGCAAGTACTTGGCTGTGACACACCTAATTCTACACCTTCATTCCTCTCAGAGCAGGTTTCAGAGAGGACTGAAGGTATAGTGGGGTTGGAGATCCCAGCTGATGCGGTGCAAGAAGAGGTCAGCTTTGTTCTTTGGTGTGGGCCTTTAAGGTAGGCTTGCCAACGAGCTGCATGGCAGGTCAACATATGTCTGGTCAAGCATGTGGTGCCCAAGCGGTTGATGTTTTGGCCACGCGATATACGCTTGAGACATATGTTGCAAACAGAAGCTGTGCGATCATATGCACTCGACTCAAAAAAGGCCCACACCAAAGAACTTTTTGAATAACGGGCAGAGGCAGCGCCTTGCACAGGCGGAGCTCTGCGGTGTGATTCCGTCGGTGTGCTGCCCTTACGCTGGCCCCCCGAGGGCATCCTGCCTCGTTGGAGATGTGCCTCCTCCTCATCCTCCTCCTCCTCTCTCCTATTAGGCGTGGAGTCAGTGACCTCATCATCCCCTCCCTCCTCATCACTGGAGCCAATCTGGCAGTATGCTGCAGCTGCTGGAGCATGACTGCCAGATTGGTGTCCTTCTTGAGCATCCCCTCTCTCTGCTCTCACGCTACTGCCTTCCTCTAGCTGGGTATCATCATCAGACCCTTCGAAACGCTGGGCATCCTCCTGGAGCATGTACCCAACACTGTGCTCAAACAGTTCGGGGGACTCCTCAGGAGGACATGGTTGGTCTAGGGAAGGAGTGACTGATGATGACATTGATACCAGGGAAGAGGACGCTTTGGCAGCTGCTTTGCCAGTACCCTGAGCCTGGGTGAGAGAGGATGAGGAGGATGAGGAGGGCTTGGTCATCCACTCTACCAAGTCTTCGGCATGATGCGGCTCAACACGTCCAGCTGCCGAAAAGAAGGACAAGCGTGTCCCATGGCCACGTGCTGATGGCGATGCACCGCGTCCACGACCAGCACTGTTTGCCCTCTTTTTTTGGCTCCTGACTGTCTGCCTCTCCTTGTTTGCCTTCCAGACATTCTAATGGCCTGCAGGGAAATGGGAAGAGCAGCAATACAGGCTAAGTTAAGGTGTAATATGGTCAGGAGGCACACTTCGCCCGCTGTAAGTGCCGCAAAATCCTGTTTGTGTAACACACCAGGAAAAAGCAGCAATACAGGCTAAGTTAAGGTGTAATATGGTCAAAAGGCACACTCCGCCCGCTGTAAGAGCCGCAAAATCCTGTTTGTGTAACACACCAGGAAAAAGCAGCAATACAGGCTAAGTTAAGGTGTAATATGGTCAAAAGGCACACTCCGCCCGCTGTAAGTGCCGCAAAATCCTGTTTGTGTAACACACCAGGAAAAAGCAGCAATACAGGCTAAGTTCAGGTGTAATATGGTCAGGAGGCACACTCCGCCCGCTGTAAGTGCCGCAAAATCCTGTTTGTGTAACACACCAGGAAAAAGCAGCAATACAGGCTAAGTTAAGGTGTAATATGGTCAGGAGGCACACTCCGCCCGCTGTAAGTGCCGCAAAATCCTGTTTGTGTAACACACCAGGAAAAAGCAGCAATACAGGCTAAGTTAAGGTGTAATATGGTCAGGAGGCACACTCCGCCCGCTGTAAGTGCCGCAAAATCCTGTTTGTGTAACACACCAGGAAAAAGCAGCAATACGGGCTAACTTCAGGTGTATAATGTGCAGGAGGCTTAGCAACAATGACACTGACACTGTCCCCTGCCTATCCTTCTCTCTCCCTGCACACAAGGTTTATCAAAGTATATGACACTGACACTCTCCCTGCCTGTCCTTCTCTCTCCCTGCACACAAGGTTTAGCAAAGAATATGACACTGACACTGTCCCCTGCCTATCCTTCTCTCTCCCTACACACAAGGTTTAGCAAAGAATATGACACTGACACTCTCCCTGCCTATCCTTCTCTGTCCCTACACACAAGGTTTAGCAAAGAATAGATTTGACAAGATTTGACACTGTCCCTGCCTATCCTTCACTTTCCCTGCTCCGGAACACACTACACAAGGCCGCCGCGCTGGCGGCCTTTTATAGTGTGGGGCGTGTACTAAACCCCCTCAGCTATAATTGGCCACAGGCCTGTGGCCAATCATTGCTCTCCTCGCTGCCGGCGCTGTGATTGGACAAGCATGCAGGGTCACAGTGCATGCTTGGCCAATCACAGCGCCGGGATTACACTGCGATGGCGCAGTGTATTGTGGGCCGTTCGCGTCACTCGAATTTGGCGCGAACGGCCCAAATCGTTCGTTGTTCGCCGAACGCGCGAACACCGAGCTCATCCCTAATCGCTGGTGACAGAGAGGCCTCCGGTTTCTCCCTTGGATGGATTTCTTCCTCTGACAGGGGCCGGTCTAGCGAAGGTAATTCACGTTCTACCTCACATAGTCAGTGGCAGTGACTATTTACCACTGGTGATACCACAGTGGTTAGCAAGAGAAGGGAAAGGATTGTGCCTCGATCTATCCCCATTATTACTCAGTAAAGAAACTGTATGTTTGTACGCCAAGAAGAATAAAACTGAGTTGGACCTATTCACTGTGTGGAACTCTGGTTACTAGGAGCAAAGGAGTCAGGGACGAAGTACTGGACTTGACTCTAGGACACCTACACAAGGCCCAATCTTTCTGGCCTTCACCTCTTAGCTATAGAGGACATGAGCCGTGGTGTATCTCATCCCTCCCCCCAGCACTGAGACCCCTAGATGAAGAAAGACAAGCCGAGTATGAGAAAGGGAGAGAGGGGTGAGGCCGCTACACGAGTATATATTTCTGCCACTAGATGTCCTCAGTCTGATGGCCAGCATCATTCAACCTTCTTTCTCTGAGTCCAGGTCAAAAGAAAAATGCACACTAACCTTAGGCATGGTTCACACCTACAGGTGCGTCGGAGAGCGGTGCGTTTTTCTGTGTGTTTTTAGCGCGTTCCCATGCATCGCATGTAGGGCAGCCCATTTACTTCAATGGGTTGCCCTATGCGTGAAAAACGCAAAAAATAAGTCCCTGATTCTATTCCAAAAACATGTGGCACCGAACTGCATAGTGCTGCAATGCCATACAGTTTGCATGGCACTTGCATGTGGTTTCTATTAGCTTGCTGTACATCTTCTAAAAAGCAGGGTGTTTCTTGCATGTAAAGAAATTGTGCAATTTTCCGTACCTTCCCGACATGCATAGAACCTAGCCTTAGGGTTCATTCAAATGATGTGCACTGACTTGCGCTGATCAGCATTGTTCAATGCAGGCTCAACATCAGGGCACAGAGAAAACATTTTCTTTCTATGTGCCATGTTCACACCATACAGGTGCACGGTTGCACTAGTGTGTGTTGCATAAAAATGCACAGCAAAAAAAAAAAAAAATGCAGCACAATGCACATTGCAATGTGTTGAAAAAGGTATCATTTTGTGACACTTCATTAAAAAAAGTAAACAGTGTGATACATTGTAACAACGGATTGCGTCACCGCTACACAACGCTCACCAGTGTGCGCACATTCAGGGGGCAGATAATTAAAAAAATAGCAGATTTGTATATCTTCTATCACGCTTGCCCTGACAGTGACCTCCTGTTTAATGGGACGGGAGTGGTTTTGGTAGCTAATGCCTCGTGCACACGACCATTATTTTCCGCATGAAAAAAACCAATGTTTTTCCTGACGGGATTCCTCTCAAGCCTGCCTTGCATACACACGTTCAGGCCAAATACCGCCCGTCCAAAGCGCGGTGATGTACTTTGGACGGGCGGGACTATAAAATGTACGACGGGACTATAAAGGAGAAGATCCATTCAAACGGCGCCACCCTTTGGGCTGCTTTTGCTGATCCTCGTGTTAGTAAAAGTTTGGTGAGAGACGGGTTTGCGCTTTTCAGCCTCGTGCTTTTCAGTCCGTTACAGCGTGACGAATGTGCTATCTCCATTACGAACACTAGTTTTACCAGAACGAGCACTCCCGTCTCATACTTGATTCTGAGCATGCACGTTTTTTTTCCCGTCGGAAAGGCATACAAACGACCGGTTTTTCCCGATGGGAAAAAGTCCGCCGGGAATCCCGACGGGAAAAAAGAAAGCTGGTTCCCTTTTTTTTTCCCGTCAGTTTTCTCGTCGGTAAAACTGCGATGGAGCATACACACGGCCGGTTTTTCCGGCCAAAAGCTCTCATGGCAGTTTTCCCGACGGGAAAACCGGTCGTGTGTACGAGGCATTAGGCTCTATTCACACTAATGCATTTTTTCATGCTTTTTGCAGAAACGCAGGACATTATTTTTAACACAGGTTCCGAAAATGCAAATTGCTGCAAAACGTGGCAAAATCGCAGTAAAAAAATAAATAAATGCAAAAAGCACTGCAGAAATGCTCAAAAGCAAACTGCATAGGTGTGAATGGAGCCTTGAACTACACTGGAGAAGCAACAGGTAGCATGAGCACTGCTCTGTTTTATGACATCATCATGACATCATCACTGTCATTTTTTATGGCTCACCCCCATAATTAGGGGGACTGCTCAGCCGCCAGCCTACGCTCAGTGGTGTGTTGTCCTAAAAAAATACATATTATTGAATTACAAGGCCTGATTCATCCGATGGAATGATTTTCTTTTTAATTCTGAAATTGAAATGGAATGCCTGGAATTCCCCGTACTTTCCCAGCATCATAAAAAAAAACTGACTCTGCAGATCTTCCTTCCGTAATATGTCATACCCTCTACTACAATACTAGAAGAATTGGAACATACATGCAGTCAGACTTGTATAGCAACACAAAGCACCAGCAAACAAATGATACTGAAGTTTCACTGGGCTGCTTGGTATGTCATTGTTATATTTTGGATATTACAACTATCTGCAGATATTTCCATGTGGGTGCTGAACAGCAGCCCGCTATCGAAACGCATCAGCTGCAGATGGATATAACAGTAACATAGTAGTAGAAATACAGTGAAGCCTTAGCCCTCGTTCACACAGGGCGTATCAATGCGTACGCCCCTGCAAGGCCATGTTTACCCATATGGGGATGCACCAGTGTTCCATGCATCCCTGTGCAGGCATTGTAATTGATATCAATTAACTAGTTGGAGCCCGGGCCATGTACAAATGACGGCCACAAGGTGGCTCTAGAAATCCAGGAGGCCGTCAATAGACGGCCTCGGCTCCTCCGGCCACTGGGGGGCGCGCGTTCCCGGCGCATCACTGAGATGCTGATGCGTGTGCCTGGCGGCCGCGATGTCCGCCAGGTACCCGCGATCGGCCAGTACACAGACAAGGACGTGGATCTCTGTGTGTAAACACACAGATCCATGTCCTGTCAGGGAGAGGAGACTGATGCTGTGTCCCTTGTACATAGGGACACAGATCGGTCACCTCCCCCAGTCACTCCCCTTCCCCCACAGTAACAATCACTCCTAGGGAACACACTTAACCCCTTCCTCGCCCCCTAGTGTTAACCCCTTCCCTGCCAGTCACATTTATACAGTAATCAATGCATATTTATAGCACTAATCGCTGTATAAATGTGAATGGTCCCAAAAATGTGTCAAAAGTGTGCGATGTGTCTGCCATAATGTCGCGGTACCAATAAAAATCGCAGATCGCCGCCATTACTAGTAAAAAGAAAATAATTAAAAAATAAAAATGTCATAATTCTATCCCCTATTTTGTAGGCGCTATGACTTTTGCGCAAACCAATCACTATATGCCGATTGTTATTTTTTTTTTACCAAAAATATGTAGACGAATACGTATCGGCCTAAACTGAGAAAAAAATGTATTTAAATTTTTTTTTCAAATTGGGATATTTATTATATCAAAAAGTAAAAAATATTGTGTTTTTTCAAAATTGACGCTCTTTTTTGCTTATAGCGCAAAAAATTAAAACCGCAGAGGTGATCAATTACCACCAAAAGAAAGCTCTATTTGTGGGAAAAAAAGGACGTCAATTTTGTTTGGGAGCCACGTCTTACGACTGCGCAATTGACAGTTAAAGCGACGCAGTGTCGAAAGCTGAAATTTTCGCCTGGGCAGGAAGGGGGTTTATGTGCCCAGTAAGCAAGTGGTTAAAGCGGAGTTCCACCCAAATGTTTGTAACGGATGGTTGCTACTAGTTATTAACATCCACCATGTTCACCCTGCTGCCAGACTTACATACATCACTCTCCAGTAGACAATGAACAGTCATTTGCTTTTGTTTTTGTTTATTAGGGGGATATAACTTGGTTGGGGAAGGGGTATGGGATGCCCATAGAACAGATCACTTTTGCCATCGTTATTAAAGAATTGTTGAATCAGTTGCACTTAGAACAAACGATGGACTATAACTGTAGCGGGGTGTTCAATTTAGGGGGAGTGTCTGAGTGGTAATTAGGCTCAGACACACTGATTGTTAGGGTTTATGGACTATTTCTGTTCATGGGAGATAGTATTGGTGTACAGTTCCCTGTGGCCTACAGGTGGAGCTGTCGTCATGGGCCAGGGTTGAACCACCAATAGAGGGATGTGCCTTTTGTGTCCCCTCTCGGCAGTAGTACGGCGGGGCAGGGAACCTGCTGTGCCTGTCGGGAGAGGGTATAAAAGGGGCGGACATCTTCCATTTGAGGTCGACGCCCAGGCACCTTCAGCCTGGGTGTGTGTGGTTCGTCCACGCCCAGGCACCTTCGGCCTGGGGGTGAGGAGGGTCGTCTCTGGGTGCCTTAGGCCCGGAGGTGGAGTTCCTGTTCCATCCCCGACATCTTCAGTCTGGGGTGAGGTACTATTTAGAAGGCCCGGGGCCCAGCAACCTTCGGCTGGGGTCTGCTAGGGATCGAGGACCCCCAGGGTGCCGCCTTGCGAGGGGACCCGTATCTGGGACGAGGAGGCCAGGGAGGTAACCCTTTCCGAAGACCCAGCGCAAAGTCGTGGTGACGGTGGGGGCCTCTGGTAACTCTCCAGAGGGATGTTTTCTCCTTGACATGGGCCAAATACTTCAAGAAGGAAGTTCACATTCAGGTCAGTGGCAGTGACCCTACTCTTCAGGTCAGTGGCAGTGACCCTACTCTCCAGGTCAGTGGCAGTGACCCTACTCTCCAGGTCAGTGGCAGTGACCCTACTCTCCAGGTCAGTGGCAGTGACCCTACTCTCCAGGTCAGTGGCAGTGACCCTACTCTCCAGGTCAGTGGCAGTGACCCTACTCTCCAGGTCAGTGGCAGTGACCCTACTCTCCAGGTCAGTGGCAGTGACTCTACTCTCCAGGTCAGTGGCAGTGACTCTACTCTCCAGGTCAGTGGCAGTGACTCTACTCTCCAGGTCAGTGGCAGTGACTCTACTCTCCAGGTCAGTGGCAGTGACTCTACTCTCCAGGTCAGTGGCAGTGACTCTACTCTCCAGGTCAGTGGCAGTGACTCTACTCTCCAGGTCAGTGGCAGTGACTCTACTCTCCAGGTCAGTGGCAGTGACTCTACTCTCCAGGTCAGTGGCAGTGACTTCATAGGGCAAGGCCCTATTCACCAGGTCAGTGGCAGTGACTCTACTCTCCAGGTCAGTGGCAGTGACTCTACTCTCCAGGTCAGTGGCAGTGACTTCATAGGGCAAGGCCCTATTCACCAGGTCAGTGGCAGTGACCCTACCCTCCAAGTCAGTGGCAGTGACTTTATTCACCCGGTCTGTGGCAGAGACCAACCTCACGGTCTGTGGCAGAGATCGTGCGCCAAAGCTGTTTGAGAAGCCTAAACAGTCTAAAGAGTTGAGCTACGTTTGTGCCTGGACCTCCTCCACATCTAAGCTGTCCTGTATCTTCGTTCCAACCTGTCTGCTCTCAAAGAGGCTGTTTATTATCCTGTGTAAAATAAATGTTGAGTTGGACTTTCAGCTAGTGTGGACATTCACATTCCATAGGAAAACAAGGACTTGCATCTATTTAAAGTGGTTGTAAACCCGGTCATTTTTTATTTTTTTTCTTAACCACCTGCAAGTCAAAGGCATATTGAGCTAATATGACTAGCATAATAGCTCATTATGCATCACTTACCTTAGATCGGGGCCCCCGAAGCCGTCCTCGTCTCCCTCTTCAGCCGCATCCATCGCTGCGGCGATAGCCGGAAGGTTACTTCCGGGTATCGCCGCACCAGCCAATCACAGCGCCGCTCCGGCGCTGTGATTGGCCGGAGCGGCGGAGACGTCACTCTGCGCATGCGCGCGAGAGCCGTCACAATCGGCTACGCCCAGCAATTGCTGGGAAGTAGCCGATTTTGTGAATGGGATTAACCCCATGAATGCGCCGTTGTCTACAGCGCGCATGCGCCGTAGACAGCGGCGCCTGTCATTTTAATAAATATCTCCTAAACCGTGTAGGTTTAGGAGATATTTCTTGCAC
Organism: Rana muscosa; assembly: GCA_029206835.1. Lineage (NCBI taxonomy): Eukaryota > Metazoa > Chordata > Amphibia > Anura > Ranidae > Rana > Rana muscosa. Next base: position 46,543,304 of record CM055117.1, on the reverse strand, counting down.
CTACAGGTAAGCCTTAATCTAGGCTTACCTGTAAGTGCAAGTTGAAAAAGTGGGTTTACAACCACTTTAAAGTAGAGGTGAGATCATTCTTGGGAGGACTTTGACTCTGGCCGCAGACAAGGCCCAAAACTAACACCGCTCAACCCCTTTACTCAGGAGGGTACGGGCTTGTGGTGCGGTGTGCCTCTCCCTTCCTGCGAGGAGCCAAATTTAATGCAGGCTGGGGAGGGGTGTGTGCGCTACATAACATTTACAGTCTCAACTTCACTCCTGCACAAACTTCACTGTACGTTAGTCTCTCCGCCCCATCTTTACACTGCACCAGGGATCACTCTGAATAATCCCAATTGGTTGCTGGACTTGCTGAATTTTGATAGGCCAGGGGCCTGCAGTACCCCTTGTTCATGGCCTAGTTATTAGCAGCATTACATGGTTGGTGGACTACTGATCCCAGCCAATCCGTCTTGCAAAGCCTGTGCCCGCAGGCCACAGCGATTTGACACAAAACCCCACAGTCTCTCCTCTGGCCTTGCACCCAGCTCCCCTGGCATGCCTCTTCCAGATCTCCATTGTGCCTCATTCACCGAACTTCTCCTGCCCTGAGTACTTGGTGAAGAATTTACCCGGACATGCATACCGACTGCTTCTCCAGGTCCTCTGTTCCAGGACACCTCCTCCATGACAGTGTAAGGAGAAATGCACCCCCCCCCCCCCATATGGGGATGGACTTCCTGCTGCAGTCTGAGGCCGCGTACACACGACCGGTTTTCTTGGCAAAAAACTACAAGAAAACTGCCGGGAGAGTTTTCTTGCCGAGAAAACTGGCTGTGTGTACGAGGGTTTCAGTTTTCTCGTCGAGAAAAGTGCCCAGATTCCGACGAGAAAAAAAACGGCGGTTCTTTTGAAAGGTACGCGTGTACATTTGGCCGGGACAAGTTTCTTGTCAAGATTCTCGTCAGGAAAAACGACGGGTTTTTCCTGACGAGAATCTCGGCCGTGTGTACGAGGCCTAACACTCCATTCTTCACTTCACCCAGCCGACAACTCCTATCAGTAGTGGGCTGGACCTGAGCTTATGTAGGAGACCTGCCCCCTTCCTATTCCAATTTGGGATTGGTCAGGGCTTCTCACATAATTTCCCTGCCACTCCAATTCCCAGCCCTGCCCCTCTTCCAGAACATTCTTCCTGGAAGCAGGGGAGGCGCCCAAGAACTGAAGGACAGGTGGTCACACCTACCCTACACTAACCACTCCCTGCCCCCCAGATCAAAACAAGCAGGCCTAGCATGCAGCATAGGCCTGCCTGGCAGCTATCACCAAAAATCCTATCTCTGGCACCTACCTATGGTAGAGGGCGCTAAAAGTGGAACTTCCGCTCATTTGTCTCCTCTCCCCCTCCGGCGCCACAATTGGCACCTTTCGGGGGGACAGGATACCTGTCTGACGTCTTTGTGGGCTCCCTCCTCCTCCCCCTGTCGTCCGGGCCAGTAGGAGAGAGGAGCTGGGCCTTGCGCATGCGCAGTAGGGTTCCTGGCGTGAAGCCGTAAGGCTACACTGCCGGGTTCCCCTACCCCGCAATGGCGGCGGCAGCACCCGACAGCTGACAGAAACATCAGCTGCGGTGCCGACATCGCTGGACTCCAGGACAGGTAAGTGTCCTAATATTAAAAGCCAGCAGCTGCAGTATGTGTAGCTGCTGGCTTTTAATTTTTTTTTTTCGGGCGGACCTCCGCTTTAAGAAGCAGTGGCTCCACGGACACAGCCGCTGCTCCCAATTTGACATCCATGTGGGTGCGTGTCCCGAACTCCCACAGTGTGCGTTCTGGGGCTGTGCAAATTGGGAGCAGCAGCTGTGTCCGTTGTTCAGCCTCTGCATCTCAGTTGGCATCAATGGGACTGCTTGCATCAATGGGACTGCTTGCATGGGGATGCATGGAACATCTGTGCATCCCCGTGAGAGTAAACATGCCATCGTACGCATTGATACGCCCCATGTGAACGAGAACTTATTCTCCAGCTGGGGGGATCATTCACACCATATGGGTTGAGCTGAACTGAACCGCATAGATTAATGCAGGCTAAACACAATGGCACATAGGAAACAATTGTTTTCTATGTGCCCTATGCACACCATAACCCATTTGGTGAGGTGCAGCGCACATGTCTGCAATTTTATGCAGCACAACGCACATCACCACATGTTAGTGCAGTGCATGGATTTGTGTCAAGTTAAAAGAAAAATGTAAACCATCTAAAGCGTTGTAACAATGCACCACAGCACCACAGCGCCCCCCTAGTGTAGTGGAGAGTGTGCAGAACATCTGTCAGGTTCCTATTTCTATCTGTGTACAGGGAGGACACAGGCTACAGTAAAAACCTGCCAGATGTTCTACCCCGGAGCGTGTTGCCAATGAGGCAAAGTGAGGCACTCGGGGAGGGGCTGCACTGAGGCTGTAGTGTTCAGACACTTGGTCCTCACTGCAGCTTAGAGACATTGCTCTTTGTACATGTAGCGGGGGTCTCAATTTAGGGGGGCAGCTATGCTAAATTTAGGGGTGATTCGAGCGGTAGTTGGCTCGGATCTTTCAATTCTTATTGGACTCTGCCTTGGGTCCCTAGCTTGGCTCTCCAGATACCTTTCAAGCTTAACCCCTGTTAACTGGCTTGGTCCCTGGCTTGACACACATGGCTGCTCTGCAAGCATCTCCTCCACTGGTTGGGTCCCTGGATGATCACCGCCTGAAGTTTCCCAATTCTCCACCGTGTCCGTTCGGTGAGAATACTGCTCCGGTACTTGCTTCAGTTACTCACTGTGGTCCCTGATAAAGGTGGTTGGTCCCTTAGTGGCGACAGTTTCCCTTCTACCTCCGACCACGACCGGCTGGCAGAACCATCACTGTTGGTTGGGCTGCAACCCGCAGTGCCCTCTTACTTCTGGATAGGCCAGGATAATAAAAAAAAAAATTGACTATACTATACTTTTATATTACAGGCATGCGGTTATTGATAACTGTCACAGCGGCTTCTGCTCCCAACCAAACTGTCAAGCAGGGCCAGATCTAGGATTGTGTTGGGGTGGGCTGTGGGTGGGCTGTCCCTCCCCAGATTTTATTTGTGCCCCTCCCCAGGTTTCTAAGAGTGCATCAACAATTCATGAGCCAGTCTTATGCAAAAAATGACACTGATGGGGGACACTGATGTAAGGGAGCACTTTGATGGGGACACTGATGTAAGGGAGCACTTTGATGGGGACACCTGATGTAAGGGGGCACTCTAATGGAAACACCAGATGTAAGGGGAAATTCTGATGGGGACACTAATGTAAAGGGGACACTCTGATGGGGACACCTGATGTAAGGGGACACTCTGATGGGGACACCTGATGTAAGGGGGACACTCTGATGGGGACACCTGATGAAAGGGGACACTCTGATGGGGACACCTGATGAAAGGGGACACTCTGATGGGGACACCTGATGAAAGGGGACACTCTGATGGGGACACCTGATGAAAGGGGACACTCTGATGGGGACACCTGATGAAAGGGGACACTCTGATGGGGACACCTGATGTAAGGGGACACTCTGATGGGGACACCTGATGTAAGGGGACACTCTGATGGGGACACCTGATGTAAGGGGACACTCTGATGGGGACACCTGATGTAAGGGGACACTCTGATGTAAGGGGACACCTGATGTAAGGGGACACCTGATGTAAGGGGACACCTGATGTAAGGGGGCACCTGATGTAAGGGGGCACTCTGATGTAAGGGGACACTCTGATGGGGACACTTGATGTAAGGGGACACCTGATGTAAGGGGACACTCTGATGGGGACACCTGATGTAAGGGGGCACTCTGATGTAAGGGGACACTCTGATGGGGACACTAATGTAAGGGGGACACTCTAAAGGGAACACCTGATGTAAGGGGAAATTCTGATGGGGACACTAATGTAAGGGGGACACTCTGATGGGGACACCTGATGGGGACACCTGATGTAAGGGGACACTCTGATGGGGACACCTGATGTAAGGGGACACTCTGATGGGAACACCTGATGTAAGGGGACACTCTGATGGGGACACCTGATGTAAGCGGACACCTGATGTAAGGGGAAATTCTGATGGGGACACTAATGTAAGGGGGACACTCTGATGGGGACGCCTGATGTAAGGGGACACTCTGATGGGGACGCCTGATGTAAGGGGACACCTGATGTAAGGGGAAATTCTGATGGGGACACTAATGTAAGGGGGACACTCTGATGGGGACGCCTGATGTAAGGGGACACTCTGATGGGGACGCCTGATGTAAGGGGACACTCTGATGGGGACGCCTGATGTAAGGGGACACTCTGATGGGGACGCCTGATGTAAGGGGACACTGATGGGGACGCCTGATGTAAGGGGACACTGATGGGGACACCTGGTGTAAGGAGACACTCTGATGTGGACACCTGGTGTAAGGGGGAACTCTTATGGGGACACTAACGTAAGGGGGAAACGCTGATGGGTACACCTGATGTAGGGGGGAACTCTTATGGGGACATCTGATGTAAGGGTGAACTCTTATGGGGACACCTGATGTAAGGGGGAACTCTTATGGGGACACTAACGTAAGGGGGAACTCTGATGGGGACACCTGATTTAAGGGGGCACTGTAATGGGGATAACTGATCATATGTAAGGGGCACTGTGGTGGGGACACTGATGTATGAAGGCACTATGATGGGGACATTAATGTAAGGGGGACACTCTGATGGGGACACCTGATGTAAGGGGGAATTCTGATGGGGACACTAATGTAAGGGGACACCTGATGTAAGTAGGCACTGTACTGGGAAAAACTGATCATATGTAAGGGGCACTGTGGTGGGGACACTGATGTATAGAGGCACTCTGATGGGGACACTAATGTAAGGGGACACTCTGATGGGGACACCTGATGCAAGAGGGCACTCTGATAGGGACCCTGATGTAAAGTGGGACTCTGACAGAGACATCTGATGTAAGAGGGCAAGGTTCTGTTTGATCACCCTAATCTAATTTCCCAGGTTTGGACTTTGCGTGACAGACTGTCAGTGACTCATATACTGTGTTGACATTATGCCCCATGACTTTTTTATTGGACCCCCAGATCAGATAGCTTCACAGCAGGGCCAGATCTAGCCTATCAAATGGCTGGTGTCAAAAGTGATCGCATGTGCAACACCATGGCAATTGCAGTGCAGATCAGAGGCCAAGATGGCAGCTTCCTTAGCTGTTAAAGAGAGTTTAGTTCCACTTTAGGGGAGACTATACTGAAAAAGACGGTTGATGATCTTGAGTCTTTATTTTTTTATTTTTTATAAAGCTATAGATTTTTATATCGCACCACATATAACGTCTGTACTTGGGGGGAAAATATATAACTTTGCTTGATACAGACAGAAAGGATACTTACGGGCCCTACTCTGCTTTTTTTTTCTTCTTCGGACTGCCAATGTAATTGTTATAGCCGTGAAGCAAACAATGAAGCTGACACTCAGAATGATAATGATGAGACTCCTGTCTGGAGTGTCTGGCAGAATTTCTCTTTTCACCACTGTGAAGAAATAATACTTTATTAGTCTTGATTCAGGCAGGAGTTGGCTGTTAGGTAGCATTATGACAGTAATACAATACAAAGCAATTCAATGTGTATGTAAACCCTACCAATGAACTTCTTTTGTTTGCCCCTTTTTGGTCTGTTAAATTCACCCTTGAAAAGGTTTTTCTAGATCTGTTTTATAAGTGCAAAAATTGCTTTGTTCCCTCAAAGAGACTAATTAGCCCTCCTTGTTCTTTTCTTAGATTACAAGTCAATTAGTCCATATGCTGTGGATAAGAAGACAGTAGTAGTGGTTGTAGTTTTGCGAAAGAAAATGGGCAGATTTGACACCATTCAATCCACAAAAATGTTGAGTGTTGTCAGCCCACAATAGACAATTAAGAGTTGAGATTGGCAAGGCAGATGGAGGGGACCATACACATGCCATGGCCATGATGTTTTGCTTCACAGTCACAGCTAATTTAATTCAGTTTATGGAGATTGGCAGGTGGCACCTGTGAAACTTACCCACTGAAATCAATGGAACAGTGCCACAACAGGAGTTAAATGCTTGTGGTGCATTAGTTCCATTCCATGCAAAATCACCATGTAAACCTATCACTAGGGATGGGCTATCTGTTTGAGTCGAAACATGAGTTCGACTCGAACATTGCCGGTTCGCCCGTTCTCCGAACAGCGAACAATTTGGGGTGTTCGCGGCAAATTCGAAAAACCGCGGAACACCCTTTAAAAGTCTATGGGAGAAATCTAAAGTGCTAATTTTAAAGGTTAATATGCAAGTTATTGTCATAAAAAGTGTTTGGGGACCCGGGTCCTGCCCCAGGGGACATGTACAGTGGGGATCGAAAGTTTGGGCACCCCAGGTAAAAATGTGTATTAATGTGCATAACGAAGCCAAGGAAAGATGGAAAAATCTCCAAATGGCATCAAATTACAGATTAGACATTCTTATAATATGTCAAAAAAAGTTAGATTTTATTTCCATCATTTACACTTTCAAAATGACAGAAAACAAAAAAATGGCGTCTGCAAAAGTTTGGGCACCCGCAGAATTTATAGCATGCACTGCCCCTTTGTAAAGCTGAGACCTGCCAGTGTCATGGATTGTTCTCAATCATCGTCTGGGAAGACCAGGTGATGTCAATCTCAAAGGTTTTAAATGGCCAGACTCATCTGACCTTGCCCCAACAATCAGCACCATGGGTTCTTCTAAGCAGTTGTCTAGAAAACTGAAACTGAAAATAGTTGACGCTCACAAAGCTGGAGAAGGCTATAAGAAGATAGCAAAGCGTTTTCAGATGTCAATATCCTCTGTTCGGAATGTAATTAAGAAATGGCAGTCATCAGGAACAGTGGAAGTTAAAGCAAGATCTGGAAGACCAAGAAAAAAATCAGACAGAACAGCTCGCAGGATTGTGAGAAAAGCAATTCAAAACCCACGTTTGACTGCACGATCCCTCCAGAAAGATCTGGCAGACACTGGAGTTGTAGTACACTATTCCACTATAAAGAGATACTTGTACAAATATGGTCTTCATGGAAGAGTCATCAGAAGAAAACCTCTTCTACGTCCTCACCACAAAAATCAGCGTTTGAACTTTGCAAATGAACATATAGACAAGCCTGAGTTATTTTGGAAACAAGTTCTGTGGACCTATGAGGTTAAAATAGAACTTTTTGGCCGGAATGAGCAAAGGTACGTTTGGAGAAGAAAGGGCACAGAATTTAATGAAAATAACTTTAGGGTTGTATTGCAGCCAGTGGCACAGGGAACATTTCACGAGTAGAAGGAAAAATGGATTCAATAAAATTTCAGCAAATTTTGGATGGTAACTTGATGCCATCTGTGAAAAAGCTGAAGTTAAAGAGAGGATGGCTTCTACAAATGGATAATGATCCTAAACACCTCAAAATCCACGGGGGATTACATCAAGAGGCGTAAACTGAAGGTTTTGCCATGGCCTTCACAATCTCCTGACCTCAACATTATTGAAAATCTATGAATAGACCTTAAAAGAGCAGTGCGTGACAGACAGCCCAGAAATCTCAAAGAACTGGAAGACTTTTGTAAGGAAGAATGGGCAAAGATACCTCAAACAAGAATTGAAAGACTCTTGGCTGGCTACAAAAAGCGTTTACAAGCTGTGATACTTGCCAAAGGGGGCAGTACAAGATATTAACTCTGCAGGGTGCCCAAACTTTTGCAGATGCCATTTTTTTGTTTTCTGTAATTTTGAAAGTGTAAATGATGGAAATAAAATCGTTTTTTTTTTTACATATTATAAGAATGTCTAATCTGTAATTTGATGCCATTTGGAGATTTTTCCATCTTTCCTTGGCTTCGTTATGCACATTAATACACATTTTTACCTGGGGTGCCCAAACTTTCGATCCCCACTGTATCAATGCAAAAAAAGTATTAAAAACAGCAGTCTTTTCGGGAGCAGTGATTTTAATAATGCTTAAAGTGAAACAATAAAAGTGAAATATTACTTTAAATTTCGTACCTGGGGCGTGTCTATAGTATGCCTGTAAAGTAGTGCATGTTTCCCGTGTTTATAACAGTCTCTGCACAAAATGACATTTCTAAAAGGAAAAAAAGTAATTTAAAACTACTTGTCGGCTGTAATGAATTGTCGGGTCCCGGCAATACAGATAAAAGAAATTGAAAGTCATTGAAAAAAAAAAAAAATGCGTGGGGGTCCCCCAAAATTCCATTACCAGGCCCTTCAGGTCTGGTATGGATTTTAAGGGGAACTCCGCGCCAAAATAAAAAATGGTGTGGGGTTCCCCCCAAAAATCCATACCAGACCCTTATCAGAGCACGCAACCTGGCAGGCCACAGGGAAAGAGGGGGAGGACGAGAGAGCGCGCCCCCCCTCCTGAACCGTTCCAGGCCACATGCCCTCAACATGGGGAGGATGTCCCCATGTTGATGGGGACAAGGGCCTCATCCCCACAACCCTTGCCCGGTGGTTGTGGGGGTCTGCAGGCGGGGGGTTTTATCAGAATCTGGAAGCTCCCTTTAACAAAGGGGACCCCCAGATCCCGGCCCCCCTATGTGAATTGGTGAGGGTCTGGTACGGATTTTTGGGGGGAACCCCACACCATTTTCTATTTTTTATTTGGCACAGGGTTCCCCTTAATATCTATACCAGACCTGAAGGGCCTGGTAATGGAATTTTGGGGGACCCCCACGCATTTTTATTTTTCAATGATTTTTAATGACTTATCTGAATTGCTGGGACCCGACAATTCATTACAGCCGCGAGTAGTTTTGAATAACTTTTTTTCCTTTAAAAATGTCATTTTGTGCAGAGACTGTTATAAACACGGGAAACATGCGCTACTTTACAGGCATAATATAGACACCCCCCAGGTACGAAATTTAAAGGAATATTTCACTTTTATTGTTTCACTTTAAACATTATTAAAATCACTGCTCCTGAAAAAACGTCAGTTTTTTTTATTTATTTTTGCATTGATACATGTCCTCTGGGGCAGGACCCGGGTCCAGAAACACTTTTTATGACAATAACTTGCATATTAACCTTTAAAATTAGCACTTTTGATTTTTCATGTTCGTGTCCCATAGACTTTAACGTTGTTCACATGTTCGAACAAATTTTTTGCCTGTTCGCATATTCTGGATGCGAACCAAACCGGGGGGTGTTCGGCCCATTCCTACCTGTCACAAGCCTGGGCTATTGAAACAGAGCATATAATGAAAACTTCAGTGAAAACTGCATGTATAGCGGTCAGCAGCATATGCTTGTATTGTAGAGCAGCGCTGCTTAGTACTATTAGTTTTGGCGCCCTCTAAAAGTATTAAAAATATTGGGGCACCCCACTCTAAAGTGTAAAAGACTTAAATGTTACTCATCAATGGGAAACCTGAGCTTAGGACAATGCACACAACCACCTTGATGAAAAAAACTTCAGAAGCCCCCTCTTCACATTAAAAGGTTCCCCATCACATCTAAGGCCCCATTTCACATCAGAGGTTCCCCATCACATCTGAGCCTCCATTTCAAATCAGACCCCCCCCCCCCCCCTACACATCAGAGGTTCCCCATCACATCTGAGGCCCCATTTCACATCAGAACCTCCTCACACCAGAGATTCCCCATCACATCAGAGGTTCCATTTTACATCAGAGCCCCCCCCCATCACATCAGAGCCCACCCCTTCACATCAGAGAATCCCCTTCACATCAGAGCCCACCCCTTCACATCAGAGAATCCCCTTCACATCAGAGAATCTCCTTCACATCAGAGCCCATCCCTTCACATCAGAGCCCACCCCTTAAAATCAAAAGTCCCCCAATCACATCAAAGATCCTCCTTCACATCAGAGGTTTCGACACCCTGTTCTCCTATTCACACAGTACCCCTATCACAGAGCACCCCAATTACACTGTTCCCCATCATATAGCCCCCTAGTCATACAGTACCCCTATCACAGAGCGCCCCAATCATACAGTCCCCTCTTCACATCAGAGGCCTATCTTTCGATTCCAGCAGAGCGTTAGAGGGCTGTAGAGGAAGTCTGGTGGAGGAAGAGGACTTCCATCTTCTGAATGCTGGGCATGGCCCTGCAGTCCACCTGGATCAGCGTCATGCTTTGCCGTGGTCCGCCATCACCACATCAATGAATAAAATCCTTGCGTCTTGGCCCTAAAAGTCAATGGCTGTTGTGGGACAGCCCGCCCTCACCATGGCAACTCATGTTGCTGATCCACGGTAGACTGGGCGCCATGCTTGTGACACCCTGGTTGAGAAACACTGATCTAGATAGAGACATATGATTGTTATCTTTGTGCTGGATATATCAAATCTACAAAATACTACTCTATACAGAAGGCAGAAGAACAAAACCAAACCGATACCAAACAGACTAAACTTGTTTCTAAGGAATGCTCTATTTATATTATTGGACAGTGAAAAATGTAACACTGTACTACTAACTGTAAACGTGTAAACATTGACAATGCTTCTGTCAACCGATACACTATGTACTTTGTACACTTTACTTTTTTCACGCTCAATAAAAGTAGTAGAGTCTTGAACGCTGTAAACTTTTTCTTTCATCACATAGGAGACAAAAAGTCCTCTATGTGATGCCTTTTATTTGGTGACAAGTCCTCTTTAATGAGACATCAGGGGTCTAAAAGACGTATGTTCAGTGTTCACTGATCTCCCTCCCCTGGACCTGGTGGCACCTGCCAAGACTGTGAAGCATTCCTCCCATTTAGGCTGCTAGGTAAATTTAGTTTTTGACTCCACTGTAGTGATAGGGTGACCACATTTCCAAACTGCCATTCAGGGACCCCCCCCCCCCCCACCCCTCCCTTAAAAAAAGAAAAAATGTTATACCTTTTTTTGTGACCCCCACAGATTTCACTGGTTCATCCTGGGACCTGTAGTTCTTCACTGGTTGGGGGGGGGGGGGTCACATATTCAGCTCTGAGGGGTTCATGGTGGGACCTGTAGTCCTTCACTTTTGGGGATCACATCCCCCCAAAAAGTGAAGGACTACAAGTCCCAGCATGAACTTCTAATATCTAAAGATGTGACCCCCCCCCCAAATTTGAAGGACTACAACACCCAGCATGAACCCCTGAGATCTAAGGGTGTGATCCCATAGATTTCACAGGTTTATGCTGGGACCTGTAGTTCTTCACTATTTGGGGGGCAGGGGGTCTCACATCTTCAGCTCTGGGGGGGGGGGGGTTCATGCTGGGACCTGTTGTCTTTCACTTTGGGGAGGTCACCCCCCCCCAAGTAAAGGACTACCAGTCCCAGCATGAACCCCTGGGATCTAAGGGTGTAACCCCATAGATTTCATGGGTTCATGCTGGGACCTGTAGTTCGTCACTATTTGGGGGGGGGTGTCACATCTTAAGCTCTGAGGGGTTCATGCTGGGACCTGTGTCAGTTTCATTCCGGGACACTGTATTGTCCCAGAGTGAAGGTGCCCCCGACAGACCTGCAGAATGCCACCCTATGTAGTGAGTGGAGTGGTAATTGATTGTTTGGTTTGATCAGGATTCCTGAGCTCTGAGAGAAGCTTTCAGAGCATAAGGAGGAAGATATAAATGGAAATGTTTTATGTCCTAGCTAGGGGTGCAACGGATCAAAAAACTCACGGATCGGATCGATCCTCGGATCAGAGCCACGGATCGGATCATTTTCGGATCGGCAAAAAAAATAAAAAAATTACTAATATCCACGTCATCCCCCCCCACTGTAATATCCACAATCTCCTCCAGTAATATCCACAATCTTCCCCCAGTAATATCCACAATCTTCCCCCAGTAATATCCACAATCTCCCCCAGTATGTAATATCCACAATCTTCCCCTGTATGTAATATCCACAATCTTCCCCTGTATGTAATATCCACAATCTTCCCCTGTATGTAATATCCACAATCTTCCCCTGTATGTAATATCCACAATCTTCCCCCTGTATGTAATATCCACAATCTTCCCCTGTATGTAATATCCACAATCTTCCCCCTGTATGTAATATCCACACTCTTCCCCCTGTATGTAATATCCACAATCTTCCCCTGTATGTAATATCCACAATCTTCCCCCTGTATGTAATATCCACAATCTCCCCCCGTATGAAATATCCACAATCTTCCCCCTGTATGTAATATCTACAATCTTCCCCCTGTATGTAATATCCACAATCTCCCCCCGTATGAAATATCCACAATCTTCCCCCTGTATGAAATATCCACAATCTTCCCCCTGTATGTAATATCCACAATCTTCCCCCTGTATGTAATATCCACAATCTTCCCCTGTATGTAATATCCACAATCTTCCCCCTGTATGTAATATCCACAATCTTCCCCTGTATGTAATATCCACAATCTTCCCCCTGTATGTAATATCCACACTCTTCCCCCTGTATGTAATATCCACAATCTTCCCCCGTATGAAATATCCACAATCTTCCCCCTGTATGTAATATCCACAATCTCCCCCTGTATGTAATATCCACAATCTTCCCCTGTATGTAATATCCACAATCTTCCCCCTGTATGTAATATCCACAATCTTCCCCCTGTATGTAATATCCACAATCTCCCCCCGTATGTAATATCCACAATCTTCCCCCTGTATCTAATATCCACAATCTCCCCCTGTATGTAATATCCACAATCTTCCCCCTGTATGTAATATCCACAATCTTCCCCCAGTAATATCCACAATCTCCCCCTGTATGTAATATCCACAATCTTCCCCCTGTATGTAATATCCACACTCTTCCCCCTGTATGTAATATCCACAATCTTCCCCCTGTATGTAATATCCACAATCTTCCCCTGTATGTAATATCCACACTCTTCCCCCTGTATGTAATATCCACAATCTTCCCCCGTATGAAATATCCACAATCTTCCCCCTGTATGTAATATCCACAATCTCCCCCTGTATGTAATATCCACAATCTTCCCCTGTATGTAATATCCACAATCTTCCCCCTGTATGTAATATCCACAATCTTCCCCCTGTATGTAATATCCACAATCTCCCCCCGTATGTAATATCCACAATCTTCCCCCTGTATCTAATATCCACAATCTCCCCCTGTATGTAATATCCACAATCTTCCCCCTGTATGTAATATCCACAATCTTCCCCTGTATGTAATATCCACAATCTTCCCCTGTATGTAATATCCACAATCTTCCCCCTGTATGTAATATCCACAATCTCCCCCTGTATGTAATATCCACAATCTTCCCCTGTATGTAATATCCACACTCTTCCCCCTGTATGTAATATCCACAATCTTCCCCTGTATGTAATATCCACAATCTTCCCCTGTATGTAATATCCACAATCTTCCCCCTGTATGTAATATCCACAATCTCCCCCTGTATGTAATATCCACAATCTCCCCCTGTATGTAATATCCACAATCTTCCCCCTGTATGTAATATCCACAATCTCCCCCTGTATGTAATATCCACAATCTCCCCCTGTATGTAATATCCACAATCTCCCCCTGTATGTAATATCCACAATCTTCCCCTGTATGTAATATCCACAATCTTCCCCCTGTATGTAATATCCACAATCTTCCCCCTGTATGTAATATCCACAATCTCCCCCCGTATGTAATATCCACAATCTTCCCCCTGTATGTAATATCCACAATCTCCCCCTGTATGTAATATCCACAATCTTCCCCCTGTATGTAATATCCACAATCTCCCCCTGTATGTAATATCCACAATCTTCCCCCTGTATGTAATATCCACACTCTTCCCCCTGTATGTAATATCCACACTCTTCCCCCTGTATGTAATATCCACAATCTCCCCCTGTATGTAATATCCACAATCTCCCCCTGTATGTAATATCCACAATCTTCCCCCTGTATGTAATATCCACAATCTTCCCCTGTATGTAATATCCACAATCTTCCCCCTGTATGTAATATCCACAATCTTCCCCTGTATGTAATATCCACACTCTTCCCCCTGTATGTAATATCCACAATCTTCCCCTGTATGTAATATCCACAATCTCCCCCTGTATGTAATATCCACAATCTTCCCCCTGTATGTAATATCCACAATCTTCCCCTGTATGTAATATCCACAATCTTCCCCCTGTATGTAATATCCACAATCTTCCCCCTGTATGTAATGTAGCGATACCTCCAACTAAGAAGGCCGCAGATTTAGTTGGGCCCTGAAGACAGCTCCGCCAATCCCCGGCAATATGCTCAACCCCCCACTGGCACAGCTAGTAAGGGGAGATAGGACCGCGTGACCGCAACTTTAGGTGACGCAGTCCTATGGCAAACACACACAGTGATATACTTTAAAACTTCTCCCATCTAAAGTAAGTGAAACTGACACCAATGTACTTGACCTAGATATTTTACTGAGGCTAATGGGCAAGTAATAAACAACAGTATGATAAGTTGCAGATCCCTGTAATAAACAGTAATAAAGATAAACAGAGTAATCAGAATAATAAAGTATTGCTATGCAACTCTAGCGCTGCCCTTTTACAGCTACTTCCCCTCATGGGTAGACTAACACCCAGCAATGTCTACCTATGCAGTCAGGCCTGACTGATCTAAATGGAAGTTCAGTGTAATAATATTCGCTAGCAATCTTTTCGGTGGTGCACTTGAAGAACAACTTGTAATCCAAACGAATAGTAAAGATAAAAGTATCTGTCTTTAAACAGCTCTCACCACCCGGACAAGTCCAAGTCCGTTTCCTCCATCGATTCGTCTAGGAACAGGAATCCACCGACATCCAAGTCTTCAATCCTTCTGGTGTACTGCAGCAAGGAGGATTAGATGTCTCTAAGGCTCTGCTAGGCTGGCAGAGGGCTCTTTGGAAAGGAGCACACGGCCCAGGCTTCAGGCCTTGTGCACACAGCAGTTCAGCACAGAGATCCTCTTGCTAGGAGAGGGGTGTCCAAAGAGAGCGACCAAAACTCCGCCTCCCCTTTATAAAGTCTGCCCCAGCAGTCTCTGTTCTGGAGCAATGCACCCTGGGTGCTGCAAGATGTACTGGGAGATGTAGTCTCTCTCTCCTCTGCTTTCACTTCCAGTAATGTCTCTTTACTTCCTCCCGACTCACCTCTCACCTGGAACTTCTTGTCTCTCTGTCTTAAAGGGGAATACCCCGCTACACACTCCCCCCACTTTAAATCTTTGGTCCCCAAAGACATCTAACATTTTTAGATCTGCAAAACATTTTAGATTCAATGCGGTTGCATAGGATTGACAGAGGAGCCTCCCACCAATCATCATAGGATGGGGAGCTGTCCTGTCTACAGGTCGCTTCAGTGGGGGCGACCTGTCTAACTGTGCCAGAGAATGAGCTGGGGTTGCCCTCCACTAAATGGACAGTGGAAGGATCCGGATTCTCAGCATTCCTTCTAGCAGTGACTACAGAGTCTTCCGAACTGTTCCCCATTTGTGGGTAGGTCAGCTTCTTAGGAGGCCGGATGACTCTTCGAGCCCTTTGCTCTCTTGGGATTTCTGGCTCTGGCGCCTCAGGCTCCTCTTCCTCTGAACAACCATCCTGGGCATCTTCCCAGTATTCTGCTGAAGGACTAGAAGGGATGAACTCTGTGGCTTCTGGGTTCAGTGTCCCATCTTGAGTGTCTTCAGTGGCTGGAAGATCAATATTAGAAGTTTCTGGAGTTGGGGAAGGCCACAGCCAATCAAGTTCTCCTTCTTCATTTTCACTAAGTTGAGAGGCCTCTCCATCTTCAGCTCGGGAGGTCTGCAACCGAGTGTTCGGCCTAGGAGTATCCAGAATAGAGGCCGGTTCAGGGGAGTCTCCCGCAGGAGGTATTCTAACTGCCTCAGCAAGTGGGAGCAGGTGATTCCGATGCCACGTCTTCAGTGGGCCTACCTTTCCTTCTGGTTTCAACTTATAGACAGGTAGGCCCGGCAACTTCCTACAGATGACATAAGGTTCAGATCTCCATCTGTCTGCAAGTTTGTGCTTCCCAGGGATCCCCAGGTTGCGTAACAGCACTCGATCCCCAGGCTGTAGGTCTTGCACCCGGACCTTCAAGTCAAAGTTCCTCTTATTTCTAGCCCCCCTTTGGTCGGAAGCTGCTTGAGCTTGCTCATAAGCTACTTTCAGGCTTTGTCTGAGCCTGTCCACGTACCCTTTGTGGGATGTGACTGAGGAATGGTCCAGAGAGGTGCCAAAGGCCAGGTCCACAGGTAGTCTCGCCTCTCTCCCAAACATGAGTCGATATGGGGAGTAGCCTGTAGCATCACTGATGGTGCAGTTGTAAGCATGTACTGTGGCTGCTATGTGTTTGCTCCAATGTTGCTTTTTCTCACTTTCCAGAGTCCCCAACATGTTGAGCAAGGTTCGGTTGAACCTTTCCGGCTGAGCATCTCCCTGTGCATGGTAAGGTGTAGTTCGAGTCTTTTTGATTCCCAAAGAATCCAGGAGCTTCCGGATCAGTTTACTCTCGAAGTCCCTCCCTTGATCTGAATGGAGTCGCTGTGGCAGCCCATAATGGACAAAGTACTTCTCCATAAGTACCTTGGCTACGGTGGAGGCCTTCTGGTCTTTGGTCGGGAAAGCCTGGGCATACCGGGTGAAATGGTCGGTTATCACCAGAACATTTCCTAGTCCACTCAGGTCGGGTTCGAGGCAGAGAAAATCAATGCATACCA
The DNA here is from genome assembly GCA_029206835.1 of Rana muscosa. NCBI lineage: Eukaryota > Metazoa > Chordata > Amphibia > Anura > Ranidae > Rana > Rana muscosa. The sequence continues at coordinate 46,526,515 of CM055117.1, read as the reverse complement.
GATCCATTGGGCCTTGACTTTGTAGATGGCCCATTGGGGCAGCTTGATGGGGCAAAGTCTTCCTCTGGATGCATCGGGCACATGAGTGGCAGTACTCCTCTACCTCTGCCCTCATGCAGGGCCAATAGAACCGACTTCTGACAAGTTGAAAGGTCCTTTCAGCCCCTAGGTGGCCATGATTGTCATGCAGGGCAATCAGAACAGTCTCCCGATGTTTCTCTGGGAGGAACAGCTGCCACTTATCTTCTGAGTCATCAGAGGGGCCCCTTCGGTAGACCACTCCCTGATGTAACTGCAACCTATCCCACTCCTTCCTCAGCAGGCGAGCTTCTTTTGAAGGTTGACGCATGAGTCTGTTTGGATCCTGATTCTCCAAGGCCTCCAGGACCAATCTTCCCATGGGGTCTTTCAATTGGTCACACCTCAATTCCTTCTTGGACAGTCTTGGTAGGTTGTCCTCTTCCAATTGAGCTATTCCACAGTAGTGTTTGGGGACTCCCACCGTGGTAACTCCTATTTCCTCTGCTCTGGAGCCTCCTCGGGCTTGGAATTCAGCTCCTTGACAAAGGGCCCGCACCCCGTCCGGTGCCACTTGGGTCCAATCTTCTATTTCAATGGTGGGGGAATGAGATCTCCTGGACAGAGCATCTGTGTCTCGATTCCCAGCCCCTGGCCTATACTTTAGGCTGAAGCTGAATCCAGACAGTGCGGCCAGCCACCTGTGTCCAGTGGCGTCCAGCTTGGCCGTGGTGAAAAGGTAGGTAAGGGGGTTGTTGTCGGTCTTCACAGTGAACTCCGCCCCATATAGGTAATCTTTGAGTTTGTCTACTACCGCCCACTAGTGATGAGCCGAACACCCCCGGGTTCGGTTCGCACCAGAACCCGCGAACGGACCGAAAGTTCGTACGAACATTAGAACCCTATTAAATACAATGGATGCGAACGTTCGAATTCTAAAGTGCTAATTATAACGACTATTATGCATGTTATTGTCCTAAAAAGGGTTTGGGAACCCGGGTTCTGCACCAGGGGACATGTATCAATGCAAAAAGAAGTTTTAAAAACAGCCGTTTTTCGGGAGCAGTCATTTTAATGATGCATAAAGTGAAAAAAAATAAGTCAAATATTCCTTTAAATATCGTACCTGGGGGGTGTCTAAAGTATGCCTGTGAAGTGCCACGTGTTTCCCGTGTTTAGAACTGTCCCTGCACAAAATGACACTTCTAAAGGAAAAAAAAGCCATTTAAAACTGCTTGCGGCTTTAATGTAATGTCTGGTCCCGGTAATATGGATGAAAATCTTTAAGAAAAATGGCATAGCTACCCCATGACCCCCCCCCCCCCCCCACCCCAGCCCATTACCAGCCCCTTTGGGTCTTGTATGGATATTAAGGGGAACCCCGCACATAAAATAAAAAAGGCCCTATATACTCTGAACAGCCGTATACAGGCGGTGCATACAAGACAGGGACTGTAGGTTTGTTCTTATGTAGAATCTGTTTGTAATTTTGAACAGGTACATTGTTGAAGTGTAGCTCCAGCCCAAAAATCTATTTTTAAACTTTTTGGAAAACATAGGTAAGGGTTATCACCCCTGTAACATTTGTTTTGCTGTCTGTGCCCCTGTTCAGAACATTTCACCTCACTTTCCGTCCCAATGACAACTGTTTTTGAAATGTGGTGTTTTTCTTGAAACAAGGATTGCTGATAAAGCATCAGTACAGAGGAGACACCTTTCTCCCATATTTATTCTTACAGGAGAGAATTTTCCTTCCTAGTGGTAGATTTCCTCTCACTTCCTGTTGTCTTCTTGCGTTTGCAAGTAGGAGTCGTTTGTAAGTTGGATGTTTGAAAGTAGGGACCTGCCGTATATACTCTGCAGAAATAGGCCCCTTAGTTGTTGGTGTTGGCACAACACTGTAAGCACTCACAGTTACTCTTGGTTGGTGCTGGAACGCCCTGCTGTCAACTATTATATCAGGAATTTTAATTACATATAATTGTTGAACAGTGGTAGTAAAAATTGGGCCTTTGATGGTGGTGCTGGTGCCACAACACTGTAAGCCCTGACAGTTACTCTTGGTGGGTGCAGCAATGGGCCCTGCTGTGAATTATTAGATCAAGAATTGTAATTGCATGCCCCTGTTGAACAGTGGCTGAAAAATTGGGCCTTTCGTGGTGGTGGTGGTGGTGGTGTTGTTGCCACAACACTGTAAGCCCTCAGAGTTACTCTTGGTGGGTGCAGGAATAGGCCCTGCTGTGAATTATTAGATCAAGAATTGTAATTACATGCCCCTTTTGAACAGGGGCTGAAAAATTGGGCCTTTCGTGGTGGTGGTGGCGTTGCCACAACACTGTAAGCCCTCAGAGTTACTCTTGGTGGGTGCAGCAATGGGCCCTGCTGTGAATTATTAGATCAAGAATTGTAATTGCATGCCCCTGTTGAACAGGGGCTGAAAAATTGGGCCTTAGGCACTGGTGCCACAACACTCCAACCCCTCACAGATACTGTACTTGGAGCACAGCAATGAGCCCTATGGCAAATTATTGCTAAAAAAATTGTAATTACACGCCCCTGTAAAACAGGGGCTGAAAAATTGGGCCTTAGCCACTGGTGGCGGCACCCATAAACAAAAATGATCTTCCAAGCTATCATCATCAATCGTATCATTGAGGACTCGGAGGAGGAGGATAGCCAGTCAACATAACAGCACAGGCACTCAGCATCAGCATCAGTCTTGAAGGGATGTGACATGTTAAAATCAATTAGTCTGTTATATCAGCATCAGGTGTGTGGTAGCTGGTGGTGATCCAAGACTGGTTCATCTTGATGAAAGTCAGTCGATCAACCGAGTCGGTGGACAGGCGCACCCTGTGATCCGTGACAAATCCTCCAGCAGCACTGAATGTGCGTTCCGAAAGAACGCTGGATGCAGGACAGGCCAGTAGCTCAATTGCATACTGTGCAAGCTCTGGCCAGTGATCCATCCTCAAGACCCAGTAAGCCAGAGGATTTTCGGTGGGGAAGGTGTCCAAGTCTGACCTTGCCCCTAGATATTCCTGCACCATGTTTATCAGACGCTGGCGATGGTTGCTGGAACCGATCATACTTTGGGGCTGCGGACTAAAGAATTGTCTGAACGCATCGGTCAGACGGCCACCTTCCCCACCGCTCCTTCTTTGACTGGCCGAAGCCTCAGCAACTCGTTGTCCAGGACCAGGAGTTTGTAACCTCCCAGTCTCTGGGAACGCGTTGCACAGACCTTTCTGCAAGGCCTCCCGGAGTTGTCTCATCCTCTGCTCCCTCTGCGAAGGTAACATAAGGTCCGCAACCTTACCCTTGTACCGTGGATCAAGGAGAGTGGCCAGCCAGTAATGGTCCCTCTCCTTGATCCGAAGAATACGAGGATCCTTCCGCAGACTTTGCAGGATCAGGGAGGCCATGCAGCGTAGGTTTGCTGAGGCATTCGCTCCGGAGTCCTCTGGGTCACTAAGGACGACATGATCCGCAGCCACCTCCTCCCAGCCACGTACAAGTCCACTGGTTTCTTGGGACTGTAAATCATCCCTAAAAGACTGCTGCTGATGATGCTGAGTGCCAGCCTCCACCTCCATGCTGACACAATCCTCCTCCTCCTCCTCTTCCTCTTCCTGTGCGATGGGTGGGACAGAAGGAACACTGTCTGGGTAAAGGGGGCCTTGAGAGGCAAGGAAGTCCTCCTCTTCCTGCCTCTGTTCTGCCTCAAGTGCCCTGTCCATTATTCCACGCAGCGTGTGCTCCAACAGGTGGACAAGAGGTACAGTGTCACTGATGCATGCACTGTCACTGCTCACCATCCTCGTGGCCTCCTCAAATGGTGCCAGGACAGTGCATGCATCCCTGATCATGCCCCACTGGCGTGGAGAAAAAAAACCAAGCTCCCCTGACCCTGTCCTGGTGCCGTAGTCGCACAGGTACTCATTGATGGCCCTCTGCTGCGTGTGCAGCCGCTGCAGCATGGCCAACGTTGAGTTCCACCTGGTGGGCATGTCACATATAAGGCGGTTCTTGGGCAGGTTCAACTCCTTTTGCAGCTCAGCCAGGCGAGCACTGGCATTATAAGATCTGCGGAAATGCACACAGACTTTCCTGGCCTGCCTCAGGACATCCTGTAAGCCCGGGTACCTGGCCAAGAACCGCTGCACCACCAGGTTAAGGACGTGAGCCACACAGGGCACATGGGTCAGTTGTCCCTGTCGGAGGGCGGAGAGGAGGTTGGTGCCATTGTCGCAAACCACCATTCCTGGCTTAAGCTGGCGTGGCGTCAACCACCTCTCAGCCTGGCCCTGCAGAGCAGACAGGACCTCTGCCCCAGTGTGGCTTCTGTCCCCCAAACACACCAGCGCAAGCATGGCATCTTTTTGCCTGCGTACTTGCGTAGCCCCGTGAACGGCTACGGAGCACCGCTGGTTCATAGGACAAACCACAGGAAGAGGCCATGGAGGAAGAAGAAGAGGAGGGGGTGGAGGAGAGAGGTGTGTCACAACCAGTAGTAGCATTTTGGAGGCGTGGCGGTGGAACAACCTCCAACACTACTGCACCTTGTCCTGCATCCTTCCCAGCTGCCAAAAGAGTGACCCAATGGGCCGTGAAAGAAAGGTAACGTCCCTGTCCATGCCTGCTGGACCATGAGTCAGCGGTAATATGCACCTTACCGCTGACCGCCCTGTCCAGCGAGGCCAAGACATTGCCTTCCACATGCCGGTAGAGAGCCGGAATAGCCTTCCGTGAGAAAAAGTGGCGTTTGGGAACCTGCCACTGAGGAACCGCACATTGCACAAACTCACGGAAGGGGGCCGAGTCTACCAACTGAAAAGGCAGCAGTTGAAGCGCTAGCAATTTAGCCAAGCTAGCATTCAACCGCTGGGCAGGTGGATGGCTGGGAGTGAACTTCTTTCGACGGTCCAGCAGCTGGGGCAGGGAAATTTGCCTGCTAGGATCGGACGTCGGTGTACTGCTAGCAGAGTGGCCGCAAGTACTTGGCTGTGACACACCTAATTCTACACCTTCATTCCTCTCAGTGCATGTTTCAGAGAGGACTGAAGTTATAGTGGGGTTGGAGATCCCAGCTGATGCGGTGCAAGGAGAGGTCCGCTTTGTTCTTTGGTGTGGGTCTTTGAGGTAGGCTTGCCAACGAGCTGCATGGCAGGTCAACATATGTCTGGTCAGGCATGTGGTACCCAAGCGGCTGATGTTTTGGCCACGCGATATACGCTTGAGACATATGTTGCAAACAGCAGCTGTGCGATCTGATGCACTAGCCTCAAAAAAGGCCCACACCAAGGAACTTTTTGAATGACGGGCAGAGGCAGCGCCCTGCACAGGCGGAGCTCTGCGGTGTGATTCCGTCTGTGTACTGCCCTTACGCTGGCCACCAAAGGGCATCCTGCCTCGTTGGAGATGTGCCTCCTCCTCATCCTCCTCCTCCTCCCTCCTATTAGGCACCCACGTGGAGTCAGTGACCTCATCATCCCCTCCCTCCTCATCACTGGAGCCAATCTGGCAGTATGCTGCAGCTGCTGGAACATGACTGCCAGATTGGTGTCCTTCTTGAGCATCCCCTCTGTCTGCTCTCACGCTACTGCCTTCCTGTAGCTGGGTTTCATCATCAGACCCTTCGAAACGCTGGGCATCCTCCTGGAGCATGTACCCAACACTGTGCTCAAACAGTTCGGGGGACTCCTCAGGAGGAGGACATGGTGGGTCTAGGGAAGGAGTGACTGATGATGAGTCTGACATTGATACCAGGGAAGAGGACGCTTTGGCAGCTGCTTTGCCAGTACCCTGAGCCTGGGTGAGAGAGGAGGAGGAGGAGGAGGAGGGCTTGGTCATCCACTCTACCAAGTCTTCGGCATGATGTGGCTCAACATGTCCAGCTGCCGAAAAGAAGGACAAGCGTGTCCCATGGCCATGTGCTGATGACAATGCACCGCGTCCACGACCAGCACTGTTGCCCCCAGACAGAGCCTGCTTGCCCTCTTTTATTGCCTCCTGACTGTCTGCCTCTCCTTGTTTGCCTTCCAGACATTCTAATAGATGGCCTGCAGGGAGATGGGAAAAAAGCAATAAGGGCTACCTTCAGGTGTCCTTCTCTGTCCCTTTACTTAAGGATTTCTAAATATGGTTGAGGATTATTGCTTTTGCACAGAATAGCACAACGACAATTTCCCTGACTGTCCAAAAAACAAGGATTTCAAAGATGGTTGATGAGGAATGCTTTGGCACACTATAGCACAAGGAGAAATCCCCTCACTTTCCTTCTTTGTCCCTAGAAACAAGGACTGGCACAGTGAAAGAAACTGACACTCTCCCTACCTACAGTTTTCTGTCCCTAGAAAAAATGTTTTTTTAAAGCACACTATAGCACAAGGAGAATTCCCCTCACTTTCCTTCTTTGTCCCTAGAAACAAGGACTGGCACAGTGAAAGAAACTGACACTCTCCCTACCTACAGTTTTCTGTCCCTAGAAAAAAATGTTTTTTTAAAGCACACTATAGCACAAGGAGAATTCCCCTCACTTTCCTTCTTTGTCCCTAGAAACAAGGACTCGCACAGTAAAACACACTGACACTCTCCCTACCTATCCTTCTCTTTCCCTAAACTAAAGGAATCCAGGTTAAGCAAGAAATAAATAAATGTCACTGTCCCTGCCTATGCTTGTCTTTCCCTGCTCCGGAACACACTACACTAGGCCGCCGTGCTGGCGGCCTTTTATAGTGTGGGGCGTGTACTAAACACCCTCAGCAATAATTGGCCACAGGCATCCTGCCTGTGGCCAATCATTGCTCTCCTCGCTGCCGGCGCTGTGATTGGCCAAGCATGCGGGGTCACAGTGCATGCTTGGCCAATCACAGCGCCTGGATGACACTGCGATGGCGTAGTGCATTGTGGGCCGTTCGCGTCACTCGAATTTGGCGCGAACGGCCCAAATCGTTCGATCTTCGTCGAACGATCGAACAGCCGATGTTCGAGTCGAACGTATGTTCGACTCGAACACGAAGCTCATCCCTACCGCCCACTTAAGGGCCAGGAACTCCAGCTTGTGGGTGGGGTAGTTCTTCTCCGAGGGGTTCAGGCTCCTACTCACGTAGGCAACAGGCCGCAGTTGCCCTTCGTGTTCTTGGTAAAGTACTCCTCCCAGACCGTCATGACTAGCATCCACGTGCAGTTCATAGGGTTTGGTTGGGTCTGCGTAGGCCAAGACCGGGGCAGTGGTTAGGCTCTCCTTTAATGCCTGGAAGGCCTCTTCACACTTCTGGTTCCACTGATCTCTGACTGACTCTCCCGGCTTCCTGGGCCCTGAGTCGTCCTCTTCCCCCTCGGTCTTGAGTAGTTCATTCAATGGTCTAGCAATTCGGGCGAATCCTTACACAAACCTCCTGTAATAGGAGCAGAACCCCAAGAAGGATCTGAGTTCTGTTACTGTGGTGGGTCGTGGCCAGGAGGTAACTGCCTCCAATTTCTCAGGGTCTGTGGCCACCCCCTCTTCAGACACTATGTGCCCCAGATAGTTCACAGAAGACTGATAGAACCGACACTTCTCAGGCGAAAGCTTGAGTCCTTCCTCACTTAGTCTTCTCAACACTTTTTCCAGCCTCTCTTTGTGTTCTTCCAAGGTTCTCCCAAAGACAATGACATCGTCCAGGTATACAAGGACTTCAATAAGGTTCATGTCTCCTACAGTCTTCTCCATGAGACGTTGGAAAGTAGCTGGGGCTCCAGACAGACCTTGGGGCATCTGATTGAATTCAAAGAACCCCACTGGGGTTATGAAAGCTGTCTTCTCCTTGTCTTCTGGATGCATAGGGATCTGATAGTACCCGCTCTTGAGGTCCATAACGCTGAACCATTTGGCTCCAGACAAGCTCTGTAGGGCATCCTCTATCCTCGGAGTGGTGTATTGGTCGGGGATGGTTTTCCTGTTGAGAGTCCTGTAGTCTATACAGAGCCTCAATGACCCATTCTTCTTTCTGACCACCACTATGGGAGAGGCATAGGGGCTCCTGGACTCCCGTATCACACCAGTCCTCTTGAGTTCTGCAAGTTGTTCCCTTAGATCCTCCAGATCTGCTAGGGGGACCCGCCTGACTCTCTCTCGGAAGGGCTTGTCTTCCTGGAGGCGGATCCGATGGGTGGCACTCCTTGCACACCCCACATCGAACTCATCTCTGGAGAATATCTTCTCCCATCTAGTTAACTGGGTCTTGGCTCTCTCTTTCCAAACCCTGGATAGATTCAAGTTCTCCATGGACAGCTTCTCCCAAAGATCTCCTCTTTCACCCGTCCCCTTTACTTCTGACAGGGTAACCGGGGCAGCAGGGCTCACCTGGCCCAGCAGCATTCTGGCAGGGATTTCCATGGGGCCTCTGGTAGTGTTTCTAACACTCACTGGAACTCTACAATGGGCCTTCTTCAGAACCTTCAGCGGAATCACTTCTGGTATCACTTCCAGACCTGAGGACTCTCCTTTTGGGTCGGATTCCAGCACGACAAAGGGTCCAGGCTGCTCCCAAGTAAGCTTCACAGTGGCTCTGAGACAGGTTACTTCGCCAGGCTGCAACACTACCCTTCCTCTTCCAAGTCTCCACACCTTCCCTATCCCCTCCACGGGGTCTTCTGCTCTAGGACCAGCCTTTGGTAAGCCGTCCTCAGCATGGGGTGGATCTTGGTGGCTGCTTGCCCCTTCTCTTCCACTAAAGGGGTCAGGAGTCTTTGGACCAGGTCCGTGTTTGTCCCTATTATAAGGGAGCTCTTGTTGGCTCCTGGCGGCCGAGGGCACACAACTGCCAGGGTGTCAAACACTTCGGCCTTCCCAGCCACAGATGGGTCAAAGGTCATCCGGATGGGCAGATAGCCATCATAGGGGAAGCTCTGGGTTCCAATTCCCCATATTTCCAGCTCCTCTATGTTCTGGATGGGCAGATGACTCAAGTGCTTATCGTAGAAATCCCGGTATAGTAGGGTCACTTGTGCCCCAGTATCCAAGATGGCTCTGGTGTATACTCCCTCCACTTGAATGGGCACTACAGGAGATGGGCCTACCAGCTTCTCCGGATATGGCCTGGCAGGAGTCGCCTTCTTCTGGTCCTTTCCCTTCGGACTCTCTCTCGTCCATCTCCCTTTTGACTTTAGTCTTTCTTGGGCCTGGTATGCATCGATTTCCCTCCTTTTAATGGGCGTACAGACCTGCTGAGGGATATTATAGTTTTTCTTAGGTGTGCATTCCCTTTGGGGAATGCTGTGCCTCTTCTGAGGGGTCTGGCCCTCTCTCTTTGGGGTGTACCCCTGCTGAGGGATACTATAGTTCCTCTGAGGAGTTTTGTCTTTTCTCTTCCTTAGCTTCTCATTCAGTTTGGAACTCACTGAAAATGATGGGCACCCGGTTGGCTCCTTCACCGGGGCCCGCTGAAGTTTCCCGCCAACTGTTTGGACTTTTCCTCAACTACCAGGCTTGGGCATACTCGCCTGAGATGTCCTTTTCCTCCACATTTGAAGCAGGCTCTCTGTATTGGTTTCATAGAGCGATTAGTGGTAGGGGTCTTTGGTGCCATGAGTGGTGAGACCTCTTCTGTCTGGGGTTTCACCAGACGAGTCATCAACATCGTCATCATCTCTAGTATTTCTTTCTGGGTCTGGAACAGCTCCTCCAGTCCAGTCTGACTTGTGGGGAAGTGGTGAATAGGTGAAGACCATGATCCCTGTTCAGTGCTTGCTGCCAGTACACTAAGCTCCCGAGTGTCTGAAGGGACATCTATCTGTTGTACTTTGGCACTTGTGGTGCTAGGAGATTGAAGTTTCCTCTGTTTTTGGTCCTTCTCAATCTCCATCTTATCTGCTTCATTCATTTTCTCAATGAGGACCTCATCCGGAGTTGAGGGATCTTCCAAATGCTGCTTCAGCTGTAGCTTGATGTAGTCACTCCTTAATCCCGTAGTCACAGATCTCCGGAATTTCTTTTGGACTAGCTCGACTCCAAAATGCTCCCCATTTCCTTCATCCTTGGATGTGGACAACAGGCGGTCCTTGAGCTCAATGGCCCGGAATAGGAAGTTCTGAGGAGTCTCTCCACTCTCCTGGGTCATATTTATCAGTCGATGAAATAACTCAGCGGCATCTTCCTCCTCATAATAGCTTTTCAGTATCCTCTTTAGCTGGTTCAGGGTCAATCCACCCTTCCTCTCTAACATGCCCCGGACACTTGAACCTGGGCTGATGGCATGGATTACAGCCTCTCTAATTTCAGATTCCTGATATCCTTTCTGTAACCCCAACTCTATTTGGTGTAGGACAGTTTGTCCTTCTGCCCTCTTTCTCCTATCTGGCCATCAATGCGGAAATCCTTCCGGATGGTTACTTCCTGCAGGCGACCCTGAGCTCGTTTCTTCGGTACCTTCCCAGGTTTGGGCTTTATCTGACCATCTTTCTGATCCTCAGGAGCGACACGTAACTCCTTAATGCGTTCAGCTATCATACTGGAAGTCTCCTGAAACCTCTCTTGTATGTCACGGTACTGTCGTTTCAGATCACTCAGCTGTTGCTCTGCCTGCGATTTAACAGCAGCCCCTGCTTTCCTGTCCAAGGGTTCTAACTGCTTCTGACTGGGATGTGTCAGGTGGAACTCAGTCTTTTCGGACAATTTTATACTGGCACCGTGGAAGTTTTCAGGGACATCCTGTCCCCACTCTATCAGTGCATAGGTGCAGTTGGTCCTTGAGTCTGGTCTCATTGCGACCACGTAAGCCTTTCTATCCGGGGACAATATTTGTACCACTTCTTTAATTTGTTTCTCTCTCCAGTCACTCCCTGGAAGTTCAATGGCCACGCTCGCTTCTGAGCGTGTCCCTTCTGCTTCGCACCACTGGACTACTTTGGTGAGGTCCATGCCGGCACTTCAGGCGTTCACCTGCTGTATCAGGATCCCGGACGAGAACCCCACGTGTAGCGATACCTCCAACTAAGAAGGCCGCAGATTTAGTTGGGCCCTGAAGACAGCTCCGCCAACCCCCGGCAATATGCTCAACCCCCCACTGGCACAGCTAGTAAGGGGAGATAGGACCGCGTGACCGCAACTTTAGGTGACGCAGTCCTATGGCAAACACACACAGCGATATACTTTAAAACTTCTCCCATCTAAAGTAAGTGAAACTGACACCAATGTACTTGACCTAGATATTTTACTGAGGCTAATGGGCAAGTAATAAACAACAGTATGATAAGTTGCAGATCCCTGTAATAAACAGTAATAAAGATAAACAGAGTAATCAGAATAATAAAGTATTGCTATGCAACTCTAGCGCTGCCCTTTTACAGCTACTTCCCCTCATGGGTAGACTAACACCCAGCAATGTCTACCTATGCAGTCAGGCCTGACTGATCTAAATGGAAGTTCAGTGAAACAATATTCGCTAGCAATCTTTTCGGTGGTGCACTTGAAGAACAACTTTGTAATCCCAACGAATAGTAAAGATAAAGTGTCTGTCTTTAAACAGCTCTCACCACCCAGACAAGTCCAAGTCCGTTTCCTCCATCGATTCGTCTAGGAACAGGAATCCACCGACATCCAAGTCTTCAATCCTTCTGGTGTACTACAGCAAGGAGGATTAGATGTCTCTAAGGCTCTGCTAGGCTGGCAGAGGGCTCTTTGGAAAGGAGCACACGGCCCAGGCTTCAGGCCTTGTGCACACAGCAGTTCAGCACAGAGATCCTCTTGCTAGGAGAGGGGTGTCCAAAGAGAGCGACCAAAACTCCGCCTCCCCTTTATAAAGTCTGCCCCAGCAGTCTCTGTTCTGGAGCAATGCACCCTGGGTGCTGCAAGATGTACTGGGAGATGTAGTCTCTCTCTCTCCTCTGCTTTCACTTCCAGTAATGTCTCTTTACTTCCTCCCGACTCACCTCTCACCAGGAACTTCTTGTCTCTCTGTCTTAAAGGGGAATACCCCGCTACAGTAATATCCACAATCTCCCCCTGTATGTAATATCCATAATCTCCCCCAGTAATGGGCATCTCCCCCACTTACCAGTCTCTCCCGCCGGCCAGTTCAAATCCACGAGCAGCGAGGGGTGATGACGTCACAAGGCGGCCGCCGCCCCCGGGTGTACCAAGATGGCCGCGGCTCCGGAGCTAGGCCGAAGCCGCGGCCTTTCCTAAGGCCGAGGCCGCGGATCGCGGTGTGTGCCGATCCGAACGGGGTGACCCGTTCGGATCACGGATCGTCACCGATCCGTTGCACCACTAGTCCTAGCCCAGGGGTGTCAAAATCAATTTCATTGAGGGCTGTATCAGCATTATGGTTGCTCTCAAAGGTCTGGTTGTATCTGTAAGGCTCCATGCACATCTATGCATATTGCTTTTGAGCGTTTCTGTAGTGCTTTTTGTGGTGCTTGCTGCGTTTTTGGACACGCGTTTTTTACAGCGATTTTACTGTGATTTTGCTGCGATTTGCATTTTTTTACACTGTATATAGCTGGTTGCTAAGGAGGGGGCTGGGAAGCCGGCCGCTGCGTCCTTAACAACCAATGAGTCATCAGCTGTCAGCGGGCTTCCCGCTGAATGTAAAAAAAGAATTGCCGGCTAAAAAAAAAAAAAAAAACTGTGTGGGGTTCCTCCCCAGGTCCATACAAGGCCCTTGGGTCTAGTATGGATTCAGAGGGGACCCCCACGTCAAAATGTAGAAAAAAAAAATGGCGTGGGGGTCCCCCCCAAAATCCATACCAGACCCTTATCTGAGCATGCAGCACGGCAGGTCAAAAAAGGGAGGGGACGAGCGAGCGCCCCCCCTCCTGAACCATACCAGGCCGCATGCCCTCAACATGGGGGGATAGGGGGTTTGGGGCAGTGGGGGCTCTGCGCCCCCCACCCCAAAGCACCTTGCCCCCATGTTGATGGGGACAAGGGCCTCTTCTCGACAACCCTTGCCTGGTGGTTGTCGGGGTCTGCGGGCGGGGAGGCTTATCGGAATCTGGAAGCCTCCTTTAAGATCCTGTCCCCCCTATGTGAATGAGTATGGGGTACATTCTACCCCTATCCATTCACCAAAAAAAAGTAGTGTAGTGTTAAAAAATACAGTAGACAGTTTTTGACAAGTCTTTTATTAAAAATATCTTCTTCTTCTTCTTCTCCGCTTCTTTCTCCATCTTCCCCCACATCTTCATCCTCCAGTCTTCTTCCCCTGCTTCTCCTTCTGCTCTTCTACTTTCTTCTGTCTTCTTTGTCCGGTGTTCGTCTCCCTCTATCGCCGCTCCCGCCGATGACCCTCCTCCGATGCTGCGTCCCGCTGATCTGTCCAGCGCCGATGTCAAGCATTTCTTAAATAACGTTTGGGGCGTGGCAATAGGATTACGTCATCTGGATTGCCACGCCCCTAAAGTTATTTAAGAAATTATTGACATTGGCGCGGACAGATCAGCTGGACGCAGCATCAGAGGAGGGTCGTCAGTGGGAGCGGCGGCAGAGGAAGAAGAACACCGGACAAAGAAGACAGAAGAAGAGTGGAAGAAGAAGCAGGGGAAGAAGGAGAAGACCGGAGGATGAAGATGTGGGAGAAGATGGAGGAAGACCGGAGGAAGAAGCGGAGAGGAACAAGATTCCGATAAGCCCCCTGCCCACAGACCCCGACAACCACCAGGCAAGGGTTGTCGGGAAGAGGCCCTTGTCCCCATCAACATGGGGGCAAGCACCCATCTCCCCATGTTGAGGGCATGCGGCCTAGTATGGTTCCGGAGGGGGGGTGGGGCACTCGCTCGTCCCCTCCCTTTCCTGACCTGCCAGGCTGCATGCTCAGATAAGGGTCTGGTATGGATTTTGGGGGGGGACCCACGACATTTTTTTTAAATATTAGCATGGGGGGTTCCCTCTGAAGCCATATACCCAAGGGCCTGGTATGGACCTGGGGGGGGGACCCCACGCTGTTTTTTTTTCACAATTATTTAAGTCGGCAATTCTTTTTTTTTACATTCAGCGGGAAGCCCGCTGACAGCTGATGACTCATCACTTGTTAATGATGCGGCGGTCGGCTTCCCGGCCCCCTCCTTAGCAACCAGCTAAATACAGTGTAAAAACAAAAAAAACGCGGTACCTGCGTTTGGGATGCGGGTCCATTGAAGTCTATTACATGCAAAATGCTGCATTTTGCGGGAAAAAAAGTCTCTGACCCTTTCCAAAAACGCAGAGGCACAAAAATGCATTGATGTGAACATTCTATAGGAACCCATGTTAAAAAAATTCCCTGCATTTCTGCAAAATGCATCAAAAAACGCATTAGTGTGAATAGAGCCTAAGGGAATAAAAATTTATCCAGGGCTTTTTTTCTCAGCAAATAAAAGCAGAAACGCAACCCCCCTGTCGAAATGCATCAAACGGTGGGGTGTGACCAAATTGCACTAACCGTAGGAGGGTCTTAAAGGGGAAATAAACACCAGGAGTGCATTATGTGTGAGTTCAGGGGTGTGCCATGTACAGAGTGCAGTTTTAGGGGTGCCCTATGCGCAGAGTTCAGGGGTGCACTACATACAGAGTGCAGAGTCCAGGGGTGCCTTATGCACAGAGGGCAGAGTTCAGGAGCACACTGCGTACAGAGTGCAGAGTTTAGGGGTGTGTAGGGTTTAACTCTCTTTCACAGGCTGTCTACATCTCCCTTCCACCCCTCCTCGGCTCTGACCTTTGCACCACTTTCCCCCATCCCCTACTAGTGCAAACTTCTCAATCCACAGCCCTCATCTCCCCCCAGCCCCCCAAAAAAGTTCCTTGCATCTCCCCTATAGTTCCTTGCGGCAGTGTAGGTGGCTCCGGTTCTCTCTTCCACTTGCAGGGAGATCATTGGTTGGCATCTGTGCACCCAGATGCAGATGGGGATCAGTCCAGCTTACCACGTGATGCCCCATCCAACACTGACCTTGCATCTCCCTTGTCCCGCCGTGAGTGCAGGGCAAGGCAGGCAGGGATCTATGAGAGAGGAAAACTGTCCTTGTAAACACAGAAGGCTTCTATGTTTACAAGAGACAATGGTAAATGGGAAGTGGAGGACGAGAGTCGGAGGCGGCAGAATGGAGTTTCTCCACGTTCCGGCTGAAAAAAAAGCCCTGAGTGCGAGGGCAACATGAATGACATGGCATACTGAATTCGGCCCCTGGACCTTGTGTTTGACACATGTACCCTAGCCAGTCCCCGGAAGGGGGCATCCAGAAGGTGGCTGGGGAGGTGAACAATGTGCAGGAGGCCTGAGCAGATTATTCTTTCCTCGCTTGGGAGGGTTCCAGTGCTCCAGGGGCTGCTGTCCCAGGAGAAGAATCAGCGAGAGAAGAGACTGTTGTTGTATACCTGCTGAAGGGCACTGCTTCAGAGTCCTCATGTGGAGAAGGATTTGTTATTAAAGTGATTGTAAGGCTTTGTTTTTTTTGTAGGAGCTGCTGGTTTAATTTTGGGTCTGCCGTTACCTGACTGTTCACCGTATCAGCCCTAGGGGTACCATTGGAGAGTTGTTCACAGATGTCTGCACCAAACACTTAGTCTCTTTTTCCAATGCTTTATTAACAAACGTCAGATAGAGGGATTGAGGGTTAGGGGAGATTCAGGTACCTTGCTTTGCGGATCACGGGTACTTTCTTCAAACCAGAGGACAAACAGTTTCCACACTGGATATAGCAACCACTGGATAGGCCTCTCTCACTGACCTAGCAGCCGGTGCGGTGCTCGGTCATAGTCTCTGCCACAGACTTATTGAATACACTTGAATCGTTGTACAATCCTCTGCCACAGGACTGTATAACCCAGGACTTTTGCAAAGACAGAATACAATCTCACAGTATCAGTATCTTTCAGCCATCCGGCGATACTGTGAGGCAATTGGGCCGGGATGCGTCTTCCAATTGAGTCTCCAATTGCTCAGCTTCTCCCCGCAGGCAAGACAGCTCAGGACCACCCCTGGACCAATAGGCCCCAGAAATTCCTGGGCCTACTCTCACTAATGAGGCTCCGGGCCAGCAGGCCCTGAGGCAGAAGAACTGCCATGACATACCTTAGGCCAGGAGGGCCATCAGGTCAGAAAGACCGCGAAAACAGTGTCTGTCCCTTAAGTACCCTCTCCCAGAATGCACAGCGGGTGAACCACTCCCCCTGGGCTATTTCTGGGTAAAGAGGTACTCAATGCATTCAGCCTGCTGAATTTCCAACACTGATCGGGGGTGACAGCGACACCCATGGCCAAGTGGAAAATGTAAAACACGACTGAACTGGAACAGAAACCAGCAAATTAACATAATACTCTGAGCTAAACTACAGCTCGGATAAACCTAAATTTACATCTAGCGCCTACTCAATAGGAGCAGGGCGCTACACAAACATATCTTACTTGCCTCCACTGTGCAGTTCGTTTTGCACAGAGTGACCCCGATCCTCGACTTCTGGGGTCCCCCAGTAGCTCTCGCGACTCCTTCTCGCATAGTATAACCCCCTAGGAGAAGAACTCTCCCGGGGGGGGGGGTTACCTTGCGGGGGTGCTACCGAGTCCAGCATTTGCATCCATAGATGCAGAATCCCGGATTCGGCCCCCGCACACCGTTGCCTGCATCATTGGTTTTGATTGACAGCAGCGGGAGCCAATGGCTGCGCTGCTATCAATCTATCCAACCAAGAGCCGAGACAACGGGCAGAGGAGAAGAGCGCGTCTCTGGCGTGGGAATTACAGGACTCAGGTGAGTAAAACGGGGGGGAAATCACTGGCAGAAGTTTTTTCACCCTAATGCATAGGATGCATTAAGGTGAAAAAACATGAGGGTTTACAATTAGGGTTGAGCGAACCCGAACTGTAAAGTTCGGGTCCGTACCAAACTTTAGCTTTTTCCCGAACCCGAACTTTGCGCGAAAGTCCGGGTTCGGGTTCGGCAATCTAATGGCGCAGTTAGAAATGCTTCAGGGGCCAGCCAATCACCTTTTGATTAGCTGGTGTGCCCTTAGAAGCCATCATAGCCATGCCTACTAATGGCATGGCTGTGATTGGTCAGTGCAACATGTGACCCAGCTTCTATATAAGCTAGAGGCACACAGCACACACGTCACTCTGCTTCAGAATAGATAGGGAGAGGATCTTGTCTGCTGCTGCTGCTTTTAGGGAGAGATTGAAAAATACATGAGTTAGTCCTGATTCTGGAATCTGAGGGAAAAGATAGAGAGATAGTGTAGTGTAGGGCCAGGTTCCTGTTGGTGCTTTCAGGGAGAGAGATATCTTATATTAGGAATAGGAGTCCAGATTCAGAGATATAACTCAGCGATCTGCATAGGTTTACCTGTTTGTGTTGCAGTGCAGTCTTTTTACACTGCTATGAGCCCAGTGTCAGAGAAAATCTACCTTTTATCTGCAAGCTCAGTGCACCAGCACTGCATATGTTACGTTGAGAGATACACCGTTTCCATACTGTGGGTGTATTCTGCTCTTTTCCAAAAGACCCATTAAGGGCAAAAAAAATAAAAAAATAGGATTTTTATAACAGCTTACCTGTAAAATCCTTTTCTTGGAGTACATCACGGGACACAGAGCGACATAGTCATTACTAATGGGTTATATAGTTACCGTCAGGTGCTGGCACTGGCAACTTCCAAAACCGGAAGTACCCTCCCCTATATAAGCCCCTCCCATCCGGGAGCACCTCAGTTTTGTAGCAAAGCAATAAGTGTCCCCAAAGAGGGGTGGGAGCTCTGTGTCCCGTGATGTACTCCAAGAAAAGGATTTTACAGGTAAGCTGTTATAAAAATCCTATTTTCTTTTTCGTACATCACGGGACACAGAGCGACATAGTCATTACTAATGGGATGTCCTAAAGCAATGCCAAATGAGGGGGGGGATACACCATATATAAGCTGAGCGCTATCAGACATGAGGATCTTTTGCGGCCTGCAACACACTGCGCCCAAAGGCGACATCCTCCTGACTTCTAACGTCCACCTGGTAGAACCTAGTAAACGTGTGTACTGAAGACCATGTTGCGGCCTTACAGATTTGAGCCAGGGAGGCCTGGTGATGCACTGCCCATGAAGTTCCAACTGCTCTCGTGGAGTGCGCCCTAACTTTGAACGGAGGCGGTCTACTTCTCAAGCTATAGGCTTGTATTATGACCTGTCGAATCCACTTGGCTAAAGTAGATTTTGACGCTGCCTGACCCTTTCTGGGGCCTTCCGGCAGAATAAACAAAGTATCCGTTCTACGAATCTGAGCAGTGGCTTTTAGATAAGGTTTAACTGCTCCTACTACATCCAAAGAATGCAATAACTTTTCCTCTACCGAAGTAGGCTTGGGGAAAAAAGAAGGAAGAACCACATCTTGGTTCAAATGAAAACTCGATACCACCTTAGGAAGAAAGGCTGGATGAGGACGTAACACTACTCTGTCCTTATGGATAACCAGATATGGCTCCTTACAGGACATAGCTGCTAATTCCGATACTCTTTTAGCCGAACAAATGGCTACTAGAAAAATCAATTTCCTGGTGAGAAGCACCAAGGAAATATGCTGTAATGGTTCAAATGGTTGTTTCTGTAGAACCGACAGAACCAAGTTTAGATCCCATGGACATATGGGAATATTAACCGGAGGACTAATACGCATCACTCCTTGTATAAAGGCTTTGACTAGTGAATGCGAAGCCAAGGGCCTTTGAAAAAATATTGACAAGGCCGAAATCTGACCCTTGATAGTACTCAAGGCAAGCTTCCTATCTACAGCCCACTGTAGGAAGTCCAGAAACCTACCTATTACGTACTTATGTGGATGCCATTTCTTGGCCTCACACCACGCGATGTACGCCTTCCAGATTCTATAGTAGATCTGCCTGGATACCGGCTTCCTGGCATTGATCATGGTAGATACCACAGCATTAGAGAGCCCTCTCTTTTTTAGAATGTGGGCTTCAATAGCCAGGCCGTCAAACCTAGGGCTGGTAAGGAAGGGTGGTATATCGGTCCTTGCGAAAGCCGGACGACGTGGGAGAGTCCAAGGACTCCCCACTGAAATTTTACAATCTCCGCGTACCACGCTCTTCGGGGCCACGCTGGAGCCACCGGAATCACTGGTTTCTTTTCTACCCTGATTCTGCGGAGTAATCGAGGTAACCATTGTGGCGGTGTGAATGCATATATCAGCTTGAACTGATCCCCAGGGAACACTAGGGCATCCGAGCCGCAAGCTAGGGGATCCCTTGTCCGAGAGACAAACCTATCCCCCTTTGCGTTGAATCTGGATGCTAGAAGATCTACATCCGATGTTCCCCACCGCTGACATATTGTCCAGAAAACCTCGGGGTGAAGGGACCCTTCCTCTGGGCCTAATTGCTGGCGACTTAGAAAGTCCGCCTTCCAATTCTCCACTCCTGGAATGAATACCGCAGATATGGCTGGGACATATTTTTCCTGCCCATTTCAGGATGTAATTTACTTCCCTCTGGGCTGCACGACTCCTGGTGCCCCCCTGATGATTGAATTCTGACAGGGGACCCTTGGAGTTTGGATGTCCATGCTACTAGGGCATACCGGGCTGCTCGTATCTCTAAGAGATTGATGGGCAGGGCCTTTTCTGCATCCGACCATCTGCCCTGGAGAGACTATTGCTCCAGTACTGCTCCCCAGCCTATAAGGCTGGCATCTGTAGTGACCACCTTCCAAGAAATCGGACTGAAGGATTTCCTTTTTTCCAGATTCTGGGGAACCCACCACCAACGGAGGCTCTTGCGAACGGAAGGGGACAAGGACATTGGTAAGTCTAGGGCCTGAACTTTCTTGTTCCAGGCTGACAGTATGGCCCATTGCAAATTCCTTGAATGGAATTGACCGTAGGGTACTGCTTCGAATGATGCCACCATTTTTCCCAGCAGCCTCATATACAGGCGTATGGACGGCTGTCTTTTTTGTACCCACTAAGTGGATCAAATCTTTCAAAGACAACACCTTTCCTCGAGGCAAGAATATTTTTCTCTGGCCTGAATCCAACCTTAGCCCCAAGTATTCCAGACTTTTGACTGGTTTTTAGGGCTGACTTGTCTCGGTTGATAATCCAACCGTGAGATTCCAGATACTTGATCGTCTTGTGAACGACCACGTCTAGTTTTTTCACTGAGTGGTCTATCAGCAACAAGTCATCCAGATATGCCATTATCATTACACCTTGTGTTCTTAGATTGGCCAATAAAGGGCCAGAATTTTTGTAAACACTCGTGGTGCTGTGGCCAAACCGAAGGGTAAGGCTCTGAACTGAAAATGGCGCCCTTCTACTGCAAAGCGTAGAAATTTTTGGTGGACTGGAAAGATGGGAATGTGCAAATAAGCATCTTTGATGTCGATCGTGGCTAACCAATCCTCCCCTTGTAGGGCAGTGGCCACCGATCGGATCGACTCCATCGGAAAGTCCTGATATACAGGAATTTGTATAGCCCTTTTTGAATTAATATGGGCCTCCCGTCCGCGTTTGCTTCGGGACTGTAAAGAGGTTTGAGTAAAACCCGAACCCTCATTCTTCCAGGGGAACTTCCATAATTACTCCTTGGAGCAATAGTTGTTCTAGTGCCAACAGGAGGGACTCTCTCTTCCGGGGATCCCTTGGCACGTTTGACCTTAAAAATGGGAAGGAGGAGAGTCTTTTAACTCCAAACTGTATCCCAAACCTACTGCGGAGAGCACCTATCTGTCTTGATCGTGTCCCGCCAGGTCTCCTTGCGAACAACTGGAGTCCTCCCCCCACCCGACTGAGTGGGGGCTTCAATGAATTTAACTTTGGGGGAGGTTTTGTACCTCCCCTGACCCAGGGTTTCTCATTACCCTGCTACTGTCCCTGTTTTTTACCCCCGGGATTTGACCGAGGAGGCCGTCGGAACTGTTACACAGCCGATGCCCCAGGGACTGGAGAAGCAGGCCCCTTAAAGAGGGACCTCTAACTCTGCTTTTAACCGGCAAGAGCGTATTTTTACCGCTGGAAATTTTCTGGATATATTTGTCCAGGTTTTCCCTGAATAAGCGTTCACCATGACATGGGACGCTAACCAGCCATTCTTTACAGGGAGCTTCAGCAGACCAGTTTCTGAGCCATAGGAGCCTACGCATATGTCTATAGACAGCGTAAGGCGGGAGGCCTGATGGACTGAATCCTCTATGGCGTCAACCGCAAAGCCTAAGGCTCTAGGTAGATCAGCTAGGGCAAAGCCTGCTGATCTGTCAAGTCCCTCAAGACCTGTTTCAACTGATCCTTCACTGCTTAGCAGACCCCAATAGCTGCTACTGCTGGTTGTATCACCAAGCAGATTTTCATAAGGACTCCAATCTTTTATCTATTGGGTTCTTGAACATTTGGACATTATCCACTGGACATGTCAGTGATTTATACATACAAGAGATGGCTGCGTCCACTGTAGGGACCTTCCATTTTTTTTTTTTATGAACTTATCCTCCATGGGATAGACCACCGGAAATCTCTTGGGGGAATAAATATTTTCTCAGGACGTTCCCAATCCTGGTAAATGAGCCCTTTCAGTAAAGGGTGAAGTGGAAAAGAACAAACAGTCTGGGGGCTTCTAGCGACCCCAACGAGGATACAGTAGTGGTTGATGGTTCCGCAAGGTGCATTTTTAAATGCTGATCGGACCATGTTAGTCAGAGACTGAACCCATAATCTTTCAGCTTGAGATGCTGAGAAAAGGTTCCCCCACTGTTGATTCCTCTATAACAGAATCAACCTTATCCTGATCCCCTTCAGGCAGGTCGATCCCTGTATGGGACTGTTGCTCTGCTAACAGGCACTCTGAAGGAGGAGACGGAGATCGGGCGTGCTTTCCCTGACAGGGAGGCAGCGATAAATTTTGACAATCTCTCTCTAATCCTCCCAGAGCTGAGGAAAAAACCTCCTCTGTTACATACACAGGAGCAGGTGAACTGAGGACAGCCACAGTACCAAGTACCCCTGCGGGGTCTCTACGGTCACTTACCTCTGAACTTCAGGGGAGACTGGTGCAGCAAGAGTATGCCCAAGATCCTCAGAGCCCGATGAGACCCCCTTCGCTTCCTGGAAGATTCAGTTCCGGAGCTACTGGACGGCATATTCCTAAGCCTAAAGCTGAGGTATTCCAGCCGTAATACACCACTTTTACTGAGAATAGTCTAGCACAATTGCTGCTATATCACAGTTGGTGTCTACTAATGTGCCCTTCTAGGGGATGCCTGTATCAACCGCTTGCTGTATGCCTTTAAATGTTGCCAGCTCTGTCTCTGTACTTCATAGCCAGCTTACTGCAATAATGTGGCTTTTTAAAAACCTGCTGGGACGCCCGCACATGCGCAGAAGCGCTGCGGCGCGCACAGAGCGTCATCCCCCAGGCCCCGCCCCTTTTTCCGGCCACCTCTATATATAGAGGCGCGGCCACGTGCGCCTCGGCGCTAATTTTCAAACATGGAAACCAGGGACAGGAGCCAGGGCCCCCTTTGCCGCAGGCCGGGGGATAGACGAACACTGCAACATGGCAGAGGAAACAGTTTCCTGTAGGAGAACTCACCAGCTGCCTGGACTTTGCTCTCTGAGAAGAAACTAGTCCATATGACAAGAAAAACATTCCACAGCGGCCTCTAGTGGACAAACACAGGTACCGCAGTTTAATATACTAAACATATATAAAAAAACATTCCTTTTTTTTTTTTTTTTTTTTTTTTCTTCTTGACCACCATTAAAAATTATTACATTTTTTTAGTAGTTACAGGCATGCACAGATATTAGCGGGAATACCGTTAGGTAACAGACAGAAAGACAAATTAGGCTTGGGGGTCCCCCAATAGAACCAAGTTCCTGGGGGCCCCCACTTACCTGTTCCCCGCCGCAGGACTTTGTTTGGTCCACAAAAGCCCAAACTTCACCTATCACGGCAGGCATTGTAATCAAACCTTCAGGGACCGGGTTCCCAAGGATTCCACTCCCCTGGACCTGTATAGCACCCTGCACAGAAAACATCTTGGTCGTGGGTATGACCAGAGCTCTGGATCCCAGGGTCCAGCTCTCCTAAGAGAAGCATTACAGGCAGAACCTTGCTCTTCTCTGCAAGGCCCGGGTACCGACCGTTTAGCTATGAAGCTTTTTTGGTCGGATCCGGAATAGCTTACTGAGGCCCAAAAGAACCTGTACGCAAGCTCAGTGAAAAACACATGTTTCTTCTTGGCCAACACCTTAGACACTGGCAAAAAACTGAGGTGCTCCCGGATGGGAGGGGCTTATATAGGGGAGGGTACTTCCGGTTTTGGAAGTTGCCAGTGCCAGCACCTGACGGTAACTATATAACCCATTAGTAATGACTATGTCGCTCTGTGTCCCGTGATGTACGAAAAATAAATTTGCATTTTATTTTGCTCGTGCAAAAAAAGACCAGTTTAGGGCAAAAAAAAAAAAAAAAAATTGCACTTTAATGTACGCTTGCAAAAAGACCCATTTAGGGCCACAAAAAATATTTTGCAGTGTGTTATACATATGTGGAGGCGTGTGAAATAAACCATTTCTATATATTTGTCTTCTACTGTGCTATACTAAAAAAAAAAACATTTTTTTTGAATAGCATTTTCTGCAGTTCTGTAGCTGTGCGATTCAGCGGTTACGTACTGTGGGTGTGTTGTGGTCTTCCAAAAAACGCCATTTAGGGCCACAAAAAATATTTTGCAGTGTGTTATACATATGTGGAGGTGTGTGAAATAAACAATTTCTATATAGTTTTCTTCTACTGTGCTATACTAAAAAAAAAACATTTTTTTTGAATAGCATTTTCTGCAGTTCTGTAGCTGTGCGATTCAGCGGTTACGTACTGTGGGTGTGTTCTGCTCTTCCAAAAACACCCATTTAGGGCAAGATCCTAAATTTGGAAAATATGAGGAGAAGGTCAAAGGGACGTGGTGGCCCCGGTCGTGGTGCTGCTGGTGGCATTCCCACCTGACAGCGGGCGTAGGGTGGAAGCACAAGGCGAAGGCAGAGGAGGAGGAAGAGGTCGCCAACGCAGCCGGGGCACCGGCAGCACCTCAGAAGGCAGGGTTAGCATGGCTGAAATGTGGAAAAGCTTTGTCAGCACGCCACAACAACCAGCACCACCAGCTGAGATGGAACGTCTTAGCAGGAGGCAGCATTTCACCAACATGGTTGAGCAGTATGTGTCCACAGGCCTACACGTACTGGATGACTGGTCTGCCCCCTTTAACTTCTGGGTCTCCAAATTGGGCACATGACCTGAGCTTGCCCTTTATGCCTTGGAGGTGCTGGCCTGCCCTGCAGCCAGTGTATTATCTGAACGTGTATTTAGCACGGCAGGGGGCGTTATCACAGACAAGCGCAGCCGCCTGTCCAGAGCCAATGTGGACAAGCTCACGTTCATTAAAATTAACCAGGCATGGATCATACAGGACTTGTCCGTACCTTCTGCAGAATAGACATGTATACCGGTGTTGTGACAAAAACTGTCCGGCCATCGGATTGTGTCCGGCCCATACTGAGAAGGCGCAGCGCTTGCACAGTATAGAGGACAAGGAGATTCACAAAATCTCCGTCTTGGGAGATTTTCGAAATCCCCTTGTCCTACATACTGAGCAAGCGCAGTACAGGGTGGACACTATTTGACGGGGGACAGAATTCAACACATCACCGGCCTGTCAGGTCACCTATGGCCAGGTGACAGATGCACACTGTAGGGGGACAGGAGTGCACCGCAAGGTAGTGAACCCTATGGCTGACTGCTGCGGATAGGAAACTGGGTGGTTGTGGAAAGCGGGACCAGAGGAGCACAACCGGGATCCTATAGGAAGCTAGAGCCAAGATTCCCCAGGGCGCGGAGTCTAAGACCCAGCAGGTCTTCTCCAGAGCCTCTAGTGGTGAGGATGTTATGCTGCAGGCTGGGTCCAGGTCGCGGCCCCTAGAGTCTCCTAGCTCACGCCCCGTAGGATAAGGGGAAAAGAGGGGAAGCAGCAGCACAAGATATAAGAGTAACGAATAACAAGCTGAAGGTCAAGGGCCACAAGCAGACAAGGAAAACTAAGGACAAGCCGAAGGTCAAGGGTCACGAGCAGACAGGGATAGTCGGGGACAAGCCAAATGTATAACAGAGAGACAGACGTAGCACACGGCAGGCAGGAACCCAAACACACAATGCCTAACAAACACGTTGATCAGCAAAACAGGCTTGCAGTGCACAGGTTAATATAGTGTTCTGTGATAGGGCCTGGGGTGGAGTCAGGCTGGGAGGAGATTATAAAGGAAGCCAGGTGAAGGAGGTCTGGTCTCTAAGATGAACACATGAGGAGGAAAGGTAAGATGGCAGACAGACATTAATGCATATCCATGACACGGCCTTACCCAGCCATTGTTGTATTTTTGAACCAGTGTTGGCTACCTCGTCCTCCTCCACCGCCGCCACCTCAACCTCCTACTCCATATGGACCTCGTCCTCCTAGGTCAAGATTATAATTTTTATTTTATTTTTTGTAGTGCACAGATCCTTTCCCCCTTACCTGCCTTTATGTTGTTGGCTCCTCGCAGGAGGGAGAAAGGCACACCGCACTACCAGCCCGTACCCTCCTATATAAAGAGGTTGAGCGGTGTACTTGACGGGCCGTGTCCACAGCCGGAGTCAAAACTCCTCCAGAGGATGATTCTCACCTCTACTGTAGGTAGAGGCAAGTCCTTTAATTCCCAGTAAAGTCAATGTCCACACCAGCTGAAATTACAACTCTTATTCTCTCATGGCAAAATAAACTCTACTCGGATAGAAAAGGTTAGAGCAAAGAAACAGGACAGCTTAAGGTGTGGAGGAGGTCCAGGCACAAACGTAGCACATTCACTTCACTGCTTAGGTTTCTCAAACAGTTTTAGGTGCACGGTCTCTGCCACAGACCTTGAGGTTGGTCTCTGCCACAGACCGGGTGTACAAGGCCCCTGCCACGGACCTGGAGAACTTTGGTCTCTGCCACAGGCCAGGGTGTATAAGGCCCCTGCCACGGGCCGGGTGAATAAGGCCTCTGATACAGTCAAGATGACCTTGAGCTTCTCCTTCTACGAACCTAGCCCATATCAAGGGGAAGACATCTCTCCAGGGAGTCAACAGACCCTTCTTTCACCGTGACTCCCGCATCGGTCCATCAGAATGATCCTCCCTTCCCTGGAACATGGTCCCCTACACGAGGCGGCACCCTAAGACTCCTCGACCCTTAGCGGACTCCAGACGAAGGCTCTGGACTCCAGGCTTTACTCCCGCACCTAGGCCTCCATACCCAGGGCAGCAGGAACTCCAGGATAGTACCTCACCCCGGGCTAAAAAGGTACCCGAGATGGAACAGGAACACATGCACCCAGGCCGAAGGCACCTGGGCGTGGACCCCACTGGACATCAGGCCAAAGGTCTGCCCCTTTTATATGCTCTCCCAGCATGCACAGCAGGTTCCCCGCCCCGCTGTACTACTGCCAAGAGGGGACACAAAAGGCACAGCACTGTATCGGCGGTTCAACCCTAGCCTACCATGGCAGCGCCACCTGTAGGCCGCAGGGAACTGCACACCAATACTGTCCCCCGAGGACAGAATGGTCCATGAATCCTACAGAATTAGGGTGTTTGAGCCTATTTACCACTCAAACACTTCCCTTAAATTTAGCACCCCGCTACATTTTTATTTCAAAGTATTTTATTTTCCCACTAGCTTATCCATTAAATTGAATAATTTATTCCAGAAAGGGCGTATTCTGAGGTTCTCAATGACTTCCCGTACCTCTTCTGCTGAAAAGGGGGCCTCCAGCATATTTTTTTTATGTTATTTTAAGTTATTTCCCTATCCACATTTGTTTGCAGAGCACTTGCCATGCTCTTAACAACATTTTGCTGCCATTTGCAGCCCTCTAGCCCTTTCCATTACTTTTTTAGAGCCTTTTTAGTCCTTAGAAGTCCGGGTCCCCATTGACTTCAATGGGGTTCGGGTTAAAGTTCGGTCCCGAACCCGAATTTTTTTCCAGAAGTTCGGCCGAACCCGTCGAACCCGAACATCCAGGTGTCCGCTCAACTCTATTTACAATCCCTTTAACTCCCACCTCACCACTGAAGATCTACCTGTAGAGGTTGGGGGGGGGGGGGGGCAGACAGCTCCTACACTGAGTAAGGATCTTACTGGGGACTAATAGTTGTGCAAATGCCAGAAGAGAATTAGTGGTCAGCTTTATGGTCTGCAGCTGTGGGGCCCTAAATATATTGACCATTTCCTCCAGAAAACTACTATTAAGAGACTAGAGAGAAGTTTATCCTCCTGCTGCTGTTGTTGATCGTTGTGGAGTACCCCGTGACCCTAAACCCCTTCCTCCTGTTAACATTTTTCTGCAATAGTCCTAAAAAGACGTCCCTAAACTAAAGCCTCGTACACACGGCCGAGAATCTCGTCAGGAAAAACACGTCGTTTTTCCTGACGAGATTCTTGAACAAGAATTTTGTCCCGGCCGAGTGTGCACACGTACCTTTCAAAAGAACCGCCGTTCTTTTGAATGGCACGAACACGGTGACATCATCGACTACGATGAGCGTGTGTTCGTCACATTTGATGCCGTCGCCGCCCTCTTGCTACACCCTACCTATGCCTAGGAAGCTACCGCGCATGCGTCAAAGTCATTTCGAGCATGTGCGGGTTTCCACGGCGACAGGTAAGAAACAGGCCGACGAGAATCCCGACGAGAAAATAGAGAGCAGGTTCTCTATTTTTCTCGTTGAGATTCTTGCCGGTTTTCTTGACGAGAAACCTGAAAGCCTCGTACACACTGCCGATTTACTCGGCAAGAAAGCTCTGCCAGCAAGTTTCTTGCTGGTTCTTGCCGAGAAAATCGGTCGTGTGTACGAGGCTTAAGCCTTAGTTGTCCTTGTGCTTGGGACTGTGCTAGTATGACTGGCAGCCGCTGTACTACTAGGGGGACCAGCAGCCCCATCACCCCAAGACACCAGTCTTGATTTGTCATGGTGGGGGGGCTGGAAGTGATCCATACACACAGCATCCATCTGGCAGCGAACAGTTGGCTTGTCAGATTTACACACAAAGCCACTGATGCGATATCTACAGGCAATGGCAATAAAAGTGTTAAAGTAGAATGTTCTGCAACATTTAATTGTAAGTGCGTTTGCATCTTTTTCTCTTCATCCCCCGGCATAGTTCCACAAATACATGTTGAATCCTTTCAGTAAAATCTACCTTAAGCAACTTCACATGATGGGGCGACAACACTACTGCACAGCTACTAAATGCAAAGCAATGTTGTCCCCTATGTAATCTGTGGCTGCTTGCACTACAATGGGATGAACAAATGATGCAGGGGGTGTGGCTATTAGCATTGTCACTGCTGATTCATGAGCCAGTAGCTTGCCAATCAGCAAATGGCCACACCTAGTCCACTGCTTTGTGGATTAGCAGAACTGCCTATGCTGCTAAACCCTCCCACTTTTGGCAGCAGTGTCTGGCAGAGGGAGCACATGAGACACAAATGAAGGAGGATGTGGCTAATTCAAGGGAGTTAACCACTTAGCGACCGCCCCATCTTCATTTTTTGCGGCAGCTCTGTGCCAGATCACATACCTAATACAGGATCTGACACTTCCGGGTCTGGGGCAAGCACACGCGCTGCCGGCGACCTGCTGTGATTATACACAGCGGGAGCCCAGCGCTGGGTACCGCGGAATCGATGTCTGCCCGCACCCGCTGACTAGACAGTACCGAGGCAGAATGAAAATCTGCCTATGTAAACAAGGCAGATTGCTGTTCTGTCAGAAGGGAAATGTCACAAATGTCACGTCTACCTCAATGCAGGTGGTCAGATACTATAGCTAGCTACTGTGTGCTTCACCTATAGCAGCCCCCTTTCCCTTAAGACAAGCAGGCCTACCGGTACTAGGTTGCCCCCAGGACTTATACACAATGCTATAGTGCCTGGCCACCACACCAGAGCAGATGCGAACAGAGCAAACAAACCGACTACTTGCAGTTGGCAGACGGGTAGTGTGGTTCTACGACAGTCCAGGTAAAAGGCAGGCTGAGTTCAGGGGATAGTCCAATATCCGATCTGGGTCATACACAGGGAAATCCAACAGCAAAGCAAGGCAGACAAATGGGAGGCTTGATCAGGAACAATGCAGGTAAGTCTGTCTCTATCACAAGCAAGGGGTTTGCTTGTGTAACGCCCACTCCAATTCTGGGGCGCTATATGAATAATTTTAGGGGTGGTCTGAGCTGGTAGTTTAGCTCAGACCTATTGATTGTGTACAAATTTGCTTCTGCCTGGGAGTGATGTTGCCTGGCAGAACAGTTCCCTGTGGCCTGTGGGTGGGACTGTCGCCTCAGGTTGAACCACAGGTAGCATTACAGCACTATTGGGTGTCCTCTCTCGGCAGTTGTACAGTGGGCGTGGTCTACCAGCTGTGCATGCTGGGAAAGGGTACAAAAGGGGCAGACGCCATTATTCGGGGAGCAGTTCACGCCTCCCAGCCCTCCAGGCCAGGGGTGCGTGTGTGTGTACCAGTCCCGGGCACCTTTAGCCCGAGGCTGCATCATTGCAGGTAGGCCCAGCACCTTTAGCTGAGACCTACACCCGAAGAGGAGTCCCAGGGTGCCCAAGTGAGGGTGACCTGCTCTGAAGGAGAGGAAGCCAAGGGAGAGCCTGGCTACCTATCAGAGGGAAAGATTCCCATCCGCCAAAAAGCCTGGTAACGTGCCCCATTGGCACCTAAGGACTACATTTTACTAGGCCGGGAAGTTCAGGACTTAAGGATTCTGAGGTAAAGGATCTCCTGATCGTATCCCCAGGAAAATCGCAAGTAGTGGATTTGTGCTCCACACCGGCTGCTAGGACCGCTATTAAAGGGACTATCCGGGTAAGGAAAACCCACTCAGGCCTGAGTGGCGACGAGAGTGTTCCGTGCCTGAACCTTCCCCTATTCTGTTCCGTCTACTCTCTCTTCTTCCAAGTTTCACCCCAAGCAAAAGAATAAAACCTGACTGCCTAGGTTTTACTAGTGTGTGGACATTGGCTTCATTTGTGTGAAAGACTCTTTTCCCCTAGACAACAGAGGCCGGGGATCCACTTGTGAGGGGTAACTTGCCGCAAGGCCCAAAAATTATTAACACAGTTCGCCTTCCTACACAGAGAGGGTCACGGTGGATGTGGCAGGAGTGCTACACGTGGGGGTTCGAGTCCGGGATTTGTGGCTATCCAGAAAACGAGTGGATTACGTTGTTTATTGTGATTGGAAAGTCAGCCATGGAAGAAATTGAACTGTGTTGTGTTACTATGAGAGAGAAGGGGTTAAGGGGAACAGAACTGTGTTTTTTTCAACTGCGTAGTTCGTGGGCGTGTCCAGAAAGAGAAAAGCCCACGAGCTACGTGCAGGAAGAGGAAAAGGGGAGGAGTCCCCGCCACTTGTGTGTTGCACGTGGTCGCATTGGCGCCAAGAGACAGAGAGAGTTGGAGCGAGTGAGCAGCAACATGTCCGCTTTTCCCACTTCAACTTTGTCAATACCCCGGATGTTTCCGATGTCTTCCACAATGGACATTGCCCCACTCACAGCCCCGCTTACAGATACGGGGATCCGGCTCAAACCCAGGGGTCGCTTCGCTCTGTATGCCTGCAGAGATGCGAAGGCCCTGGGCATGCTCTGTCCCAAGTGCCAAGGACTGGCTGTGCAACTACGGCCGTTCGGAAGGTGTGCATCCTGTGGAGAGTTTCTATTCGAAGTGGACCAGCCCACCGAGAAACCCTGGGTCTACCGGGTCAACTGCCTTACAGGTGCCGTCACTCCCGTGGAGGATGCCTGCACCCCTACAGCCAGGCCCACGTGCACCGCATCGACTGCCACGGATGTGGCGAATGAGGATGTCTCGGCTGCTGCAGAGCCATTGGCGGACACCGCAGCAGACACTGCCTCCGCCACCTCTGAAGAACATGTCCCGCCTGCAAAACGAAAGGTGGGATATGTTAAGGCCTCCCGCGGCGGAAGCCTGCCCCAGCACCTGCCTGAACTGGATCTTCAGAGCAGAGGGATCTCCGGAAAATCCAAGCCAGGTGACAGTAAGGAGGCAATGCCCTGTGATAAAGACAGTAAGGCCAAAACAAAGGCCCAGGGACTGTTGAGTGATACGTGCGCAGTTGCCACTCTTGTTTGTAGTTATGGAAAGTTGATAGTCGAGGAGTCCCCTCTAGGAGCGACCACACGAGTCAGGGCCCCGGGTGAAATTATAGCAAAGAAAGAGACTTCCTATAAATCCGTTAGGCTTGCAGCCAAAACGATCACCCGACTCGTGTGTGTTGCCTGGGACAGGAGACCGGAGGACATTGCCAAGACTTGCCCGGTTACAGAAAGTGTTGTTGGACCGTGTGAGAAGGGATTACGGTCTTGAGTTCCCGTATGTGCCTCGTGATGTGATGAAGGAGATTGAGGACAATAGGGAATCGTGGTACGACGAGACTATTTGGGATTATTTAGATACTCCTGAATCCCGCCGAGGAAAGTATCATGTTGATCTAAGAGAGGAGTTCTTTGTGCTCCGCAGAAACTGGAGCTATGGTCGGCACATTTACGCTGAGTGGTCATTTGTAAAGAATGGGGAGCAGATGTCGAACATTCGATCACCACCCGAGATGAGCGTGGAAGATAAGTGATTCTCCCAGATCCAGGGTTTTACCTCTAAAAGGACCTAAAGACAGGAATTTGTGTTTTTTTCTCTTTATCCTGTCTTTCAACGGGTAAACCATATCCTGGATCTAAATGACTCTGCCCTCTGCTACGGAGGAAGTCTACTACATGGAGGAAACTGGAGAGCTGTTTTTTTTTCTCTCCGGAGGAAAGTGACTATGTTTCCTCCTCCGAACTGAACTTTGGGGTAGGTAGATAGGAGTTCATGTGAAGGAAAGCGCTGTCTCAAGACTAAAGTATTGGGATTAATGTGCCGTTTCATGCACAATGTGTATAGAACTTTGAGGCCCCGCTGACGCTAGGTGGCGGTGGTCTGCCAGATAAGCTATTACTAATAAACTTAGAAATGTTTAAAGTGTTTTTCTTTTTCCCCCCACCATGCTAGGCTTAGCATAGGGAAACTTATTGAAGGAAATTATCCCCTTTCGAGGGGGTAGTCTTCTTCTCTTGAAGCATAGATTGTGAGTAGCAGATAGGATGTTTTTTGTTTTATATGCTTGTTTCTTACAGGTAGAGAACGACTATCAACACCACTGGAGAATGGGGTGGGATAGGTAGTCAGTAGTGGGAGGGAATGTATAATTTTGAAAAAAAATGTGTGTGTGTGTGTGTGTGTGTGTGTGTATGTATGTGTGTATATATATGTAGCGGGTACTTACTTTCCCGGGTGCATTTTTTGAATCTGGCTGTGACATCAGTGCTATGTTCCCTGTGGTCCACGAGGTGGCGCTGTCACTGTGACCGGAGGGACGAATATCACTGTGTGCCGAGGCCCTTTTTGTCCTCTCTCGGCAGCGGTATGGTGGGGCGGGAAACCCGCCGTGCTTGCTGGGGGAGGGTATAAAGGGGGCCGGCCATCTTGGTCACGGGGTCTTCGTCCCAAGCACCTTCAGCTTGCGGACGTGGGTTCGTGCTCGTCCCCTAGGAGGCCTCGGCCTAGGGGACCAACAGAGATCGTGTTCCACCTCAGGCACCTTCAGTCCTGGGGTGAGGTACTTACAAGAAGGTCCGGAGCTCAGTGCCCAACACTGAGTTCCGCGAGGGAAGGGTCCTAAGGCACTTCGGGGATGGAGGCCTGAATCTGAGTAAGACGCAATGGACCGGGGAGAGCTCCTCACTCGAAGACCCGGTGCAGCAGACTGCCGGTGATGGGTGAGTCTCTTGTCGGAGACTGTCCAGAAGGATCCCCTTCACCTCGTGCGGAGACCATAGCCCACTCTCCAGGAGGAGAGTGGAGGACCGAATTTGTGTCTGGGCCTATTCACACTCACACCTCCTTTTCTGTTCTATCTATCAAGGAAGTCCCTGTATGGTGTGTTCTAATAAAGGAGTGTTGGACTTTAATGGTGTGAGGCTCACTTCCTGGCGGACGAAGTTCACGGTGACTCTTGGAGGGAGGATCCGGGTGCACAGCACAGACCCGAAGGTAAACAAGACATTGCTGCTACCACAGGTATTCCCACGTGGTGGAAGCTAGGCGTAGCCCACCCGCTCTCTCTCTCCCCCATCAGATACCCCTAGACAAGAGACAGTGCGAGTCGCACGGAGAGAGAAGAGGGGAAGGTGCTACACGTGGGGGCTCGGGTCCGGTATTGTGTTGTGCATCACAGTATTGAACAAGTCTGCTGGATGAGTTAACTGAATAGGCCAAAGTGCAGCCCTGCTCAAAGTCGTGGAATTGACCCTAGACAAGGGAAAGGCCCGTGCAGGAAGAGCGGTGAACGGGGGGAGGCCTAGCCGTGTGAGGTACTACACGTGGGGGTTTCTAATTGCACTGCGCCAACAGACAC
This sequence comes from Rana muscosa, assembly GCA_029206835.1. NCBI lineage: Eukaryota > Metazoa > Chordata > Amphibia > Anura > Ranidae > Rana > Rana muscosa. Next base: position 46,492,990 of record CM055117.1, on the reverse strand, counting down.
AACCCCCGCCGCTTAGTTCGTGGGCGTGGCTCAACCAAAGAAAGTGAAAAAGCCCGCGAACTGGAGGAGTCCAATACGTGAGAGGGCTACACGTGGGACATTGGCGCGAAAACTCTGCAGTGTGCGATGGACCAGCAACAAGTCACCATGTTTGGACATACTTCATGGATCCCAGTTCACCCTGATACTACCACGATGACTGCTGCTGCTCCGATAACGGATACTGGGATCCGGCTGAAGCCAAGGGGTCGATTCGCCCTGTATTCGTGCATGGACGTAGAGGCCCTGGGTGTAATTTGTCCCGGGTGCTCGGGACTGGTGTGCCACCTGAAGCCCTTCGGACAATGTGAGGCCTGTGGGGAGTTTCTGTTCGAGGTGGATCCGGTAGTTGAAAGGCCGAGAACCATCTACCCAGGCCAGGCTTCAGGTAACACTACTCGCAGAGGAGGAATTACTGCTGTAAAAGCCATCCCAGCGCACACTGCAGCAACCGAGGAGGAGGTCGTTAAAACTCAACGGGAGAAATCTGAGGATGCTGACTCGGTCACCGCTGTCTCACAGCGTCCGCCACCGAAGAAGAGAACCAGCATGGTGGCCCCGACCAGTGGTGGTGGCGGACCATCTCGCCAGCTTACACCAGGCCTAGACGGATCCGTTGACGAGTGTTCCGGACGTCCCGCTTCAAGTAAAGGCCGAGGTGAGCCGGGCAAAGAGACTTGGTGCATGGGCGGAGGTGCCGGGAAGGCATGGCCCAGTACGCCTGCGGGAGGTGTTAGCTCCGTCTCTACAACGGGCTACATACCCGCGGAGGAGTGTGATACCTCGGATCTGGAGTCGCTCTCTGATATGGGAGATGACACCGCTATTGACGAACTGTTTGCAGAGAAGGGCTGGGACAAAGTACCGCTAGCTTCATTCCGAAGGCCTCGAGATTCACCCATGTCCACGGGGGAGAGTACACCCCGGGTGGAGGCACCAGCGCCTGAACAAGGGTCCTGTCCCCAGCCCACATCTACATCTCCGGTGCCGCCTGCATCAGGTACTGGGGAGCAGAGGTTGATACTACGGGCACCTATGCCCCAACCAGAAGTGGTTAAGGCCCCTCGCCATCCGGACTCTATAGTTCTACCCGGCGAAGGGGACAAAGCCACAATGCCTCCGTTGTCAAGGCTTCAGAGACTCTTCTGCCAGAAAGTTGCTGCTGACTACGGGTGGGAATATCAGTACCTCCCCAAGGAGTTACTCTACGAAGTGGAGGTGTACCGAGAGTAGTGATGAGCCGAACACCCCCGGGTTCGGTTCGCACCAGAACCCGCGAACGGACCGAAAGTTCGAACGAACATTAGAACCCTATTAAATACAATGGATGCGAACGTTCGAATTCTAAAGTGCTAATTATAACAACTATTATGCATGTTATTGTCATAAATAGGGTTTGGGAACCCGGGTTGTGCACCAGGGGACATGTATCAATGCAAAAAGAAGTTTTAAAAACGGTCGTTTTTCGGGAGCAGTCATTTTAATGATGCATAAAGTGAAAAAAAAAAAGTCAAATATTCCTTTAAATATCGTACCTGGGGGGTGTCTAAAGTATGCCTGTGAAGTGCCACGTGTTTCCCGTGTTTAGAACTGTCCCTGCACAAAATGACACTTCTAAAGGAAAAAAAAGCCATTTAAAACTGCTTGCGGCTTTAATGTAATGTCTGGTCCCGGTAATATGGATGAAATTCTTTAAGAAAAATGGCATAGCTACCCCATGACCCCCCCCCCTACCCCAGCCCATTACCAGCCCCTTTGGGTCTTGTATGGATATTAAGGGGAACCCCGCACATAAAATAAAAAAGGCCCTATATACTCTGAACAGCCGTATACAGGCGGTGCATACAAGACAGGGACTGTAGGTTTGTTCTTATGTAGAATCTGTTTGTAATTTTGAACAGGTACATTGTTGAAGTGTAGCTCCAGCCCAAAAATCTATTTTTAAACTTTTTGGGAAACATAGGTAAGGGTTATCACCCCTGTAACATTTGTTTTGCTGTCTGTGCCCCTGTTCAGAACATTTCACCTCACTTTCCGTCCCAATGACAACTGTTTTTGAAATGTGGTGTTTTTCTTGAAACAAGGATTGCTGATAAAGCATCAGTACAGATGAGACCCCTTTCTCCCATATTTATTCTTACAGGAGAGAATTTTCCTTTCTAGGGGTAGATTTCCTCTCACTTCCTGTTGTCTTCTGTCGTTTGCAAGTAGGAGTCGTTTGTAAGTTGGATGTTTGAAAGTAGGGACCTGCCGTATATACACTGCAGAAATAGGCCCCTTAGTTGTTGGTGTTGGCACAACACTGTAAGCACTCAGTTACTCTTGGTTGGTGCTGGAACGCCCTGCTGTCAACTATTATATCAGGAATTTTAATTACATATAATTGTTGAACAGTGGTAGTAAAAATTGGGGCTTTGATGGTGGTGCTGGTGCCACAACACTGTAAGCCCTGACAGTTACTCTTGGTGGGTGCAGCAATGGGCCCTGCTGTGAATTATTAGATCAAGAATTGTAATTACATGCCCCTTTTGAACAGGGGCTGAAAAATTGGGCCTTTCGTGGTGGTGGTGGTGGTGGCGTTGCCACAAGACTGTAAGCCCTCAGAGTTACTCTTGGTGGGTGCAGCAATGGACCCTGCTGTGAATTATTAGATCAAGAATTGTAATTGCATGCCCCTGTTGAACAGGGGCTGAAAAATTGGGCCTTAGGCACTGGTGGCACAACACTACAACCCCTCACAGATACTGTACTTGGAGCACAGCAATGAGCCCTGTTGCAAAGTATTGCTTCAAAAATTGTAATGACACGCCCCTGTTAAACAGGGGCTGAAAAATTGGGCCTTAGGCACTGGTGCCACAACACTCCAACCCCTCACAGATACTGTACTTGGAGCACAGCAATGAGCCCTATGGCAAATTATTGCTAAAAAAATTGTAATTACACGCCCCTGTAAAACAGGGGCTGAAAAATTGGGCCTTAGCCACTGGTGGCGGCACCCATAAACAAAAATGATCTTCCAAGCTATCATCATCAATCGTATCATTGAGGACTCGGAGGAGGAGGATAGCCAGTCAACATAACAGCACAGGCACTCAGCATCAGCATCAGTCTTGAAGGGATGTGACATGTTAAAATCAATTAGTCTGTTATATCAGCATCAGGTGTGTGGTAGCTGGTGGTGATCCAAGACTGGTTCATCTTGATGAAAGTCAGTCGATCAACCGAGTCGGTGGACAGGCGCACCCTGTGATCCGTGACAAATCCTCCAGCAGCACTGAATGTGCGTTCCGAAAGAACGCTGGATGCAGGACAGGCCAGTAGCTCAATTGCATACTGTGCAAGCTCTGGCCAGTGATCCATCCTCAAGACCCAGTAAGCCAGAGGATTTTCGGTGGGGAAGGTGTCCAAGTCTGACCTTGCCCCTAGATATTCCTGCACCATGTTTATCAGACGCTGGCGATGGTTGCTGGAACCGATCATACTTTGGGGCTGCGGACTAAAGAATTGTCTGAACGCATCGGTCAGACGGCCACCTTCCCCACCGCTCCTTCTTTGACTGGCCGAAGCCTCAGCAACTCGTTGTCCAGGACCAGGAGTTTGTAACCTCCCAGTCTCTGGGAACGCGTTGCACAGACCTTTCTGCAAGGCCTCCCGGAGTTGTCTCATCCTCTGCTCCCTCTGCGACGGTAACATAAGGTCCGCAACCTTACCCTTGTACCGTGGATCAAGGAGAGTGGCCAGCCAGTAATGGTCCCTCTCCTTGATCCGAAGAATACGAGGATCCTTCCGCAGACTTTGCAGGATCAGGGAGGCCATGCAGCGTAGGTTTGCTGAGGCATTCGCTCCGGAGTCCTCTGGGTCACTAAGGACGACATGATCCGCAGCCACCTCCTCCCAGCCACGTACAAGTCCACTGGTTTCTTGGGACTGTAAATCATCCCTAAAAGACTGCTGCTGATGATGCTGAGTGCCAGCCTCCACCTCCATGCTGACACAATCCTCCTCCTCCTCCTCTTCCTGTGCGATGGGTGGGACAGAAGGAACACTGTCTGGGTAAAGGGGGCCTTGAGAGGCAAGGAAGTCCTCCTCTTCCTGCCTCTGTTCTGCCTCAAGTGCCCTGTCCATTATTCCACGCAGCGTGTGCTCCAACAGGTGGACAAGAGGTACAGTGTCACTGATGCATGCACTGTCACTGCTCACCATCCTCGTGGCCTCCTCAAATGGTGCCAGGACAGTGCATGCATCCCTGATCATGCCCCACTGGCGTGGAGAAAAAAAACCAAGCTCCCCTGACCCTGTCCTGGTGCCGTAGTCGCACAGGTACTCATTGATGGCCCTCTGCTGCGTGTGCAGCCGCTGCAGCATGGCCAACGTTGAGTTCCACCTGGTGGGCATGTCACATATAAGGCGGTTCTTGGGCAGGTTCAACTCCTTTTGCAGCTCAGCCAGGCGAGCACTGGCATTATAAGATCTGCGGAAATGCACACAGACTTTCCTGGCCTGCCTCAGGACATCCTGTAAGCCCGGGTACCTGCCCAAGAACCGCTGCACCACCAGGTTAAGGACGTGAGCCACACAGGGCACATGGGTCAGTTGTCCCTGTCGGAGGGCGGAGAGGAGGTTGGTGCCATTGTCGCAAACCACCATTCCTGGCTTAAGCTGGCGTGGCGTCAACCACCTCTCGGCCTGGCCCTGCAGAGCAGACAGGACCTCTGCCCCAGTGTGGCTTCTGTCCCCCAAACACACCAGCGCAAGCACGGCATGGCATCTTTTTGCCTGCGTACTTGCGTAGCCCCGTGAACGGCTACGGAGCACCGCTGGTTCATAGGACAAACCACAGGAAGAGGCCATGGAGGAAGAAGAAGAGGAGGGGGTGGAGGAGAGAGGTGTGTCACAACCAGTAGTAGCATTTTGGAGGCATGGCGGTGGGACAACCTCCAACACTACTGCACCTTGTCCTGCATCCTTCCCAGCTGCCAAAAGAGTGACCCAATGGGCCGTGAAAGAAAGGTAACGTCCCTGTCCATGCCTGCTGGACCATGAGTCAGCGGTAATATGCACCTTACCGCTGACCGCCCTGTCCAGCGAGGCCAAGACATTGCCTTCCACATGCCGGTAGAGAGCCGGAATAGCCTTCCGTGAGAAAAAGTGGCGTTTGGGAACCTGCCACTGAGGAACCGCACATTGCACAAACTCACGGAAGGGGGCCGAGTCTACCAACTGAAAAGGCAGCAGTTGAAGCGCTAGCAATTTAGCCAAGCTAGCATTCAACCGCTGGGCATGTGGATGGCTGGGAGTGAACTTCTTTCGACGGTCCAGCAGCTGGGGCAGGGAAATTTGCCTGCTAGAATCGGACGTCGGTGTACTGCTAGCAGAGTGGCCGCAAGTACTTGGCTGTGACACACCTAATTCTACACCTTCATTCCTCTCAGTGCATGTTTCAGAGAGGACTGAAGTTATAGTGGGGTTGGAGATCCCAGCTGATGCGGTGCAAGGAGAGGTCCGCTTTGTTCTTTGGTGTGGGTCTTTGAGGTAGGCTTGCCAACGAGCTGCATGGCAGGTCAACATATGTCTGGTCAGGCATGTGGTACCCAAGCGGCTGATGTTTTGGCCACGCGATATACGCTTGAGACATATGTTGCAAACAGCAGCTGTGCGATCTGATGCACTAGCCTCAAAAAAGGCCCACACCAAAGAACTTTTTGAATGACGGGCAGAGGCAGCGCCCTGCACAGGCGGAGCTCTGCGGTGTGATTCCGTCGGTGTACTGCCCTTACGCTGGCCACCAAAGGGCATCCTGCCTCGTTGGAGATGTGCCTCCTCCTCATCCTCCTCCTCCTCCTCTCTCCTATTAGGCACCCACGTGGAGTCAGTGACCTCATCATCACCTCCCTCCTCATCACTGGAGGCAATCTGGCAGTATGCTGCAGCTGCTGGAACATGACTGCCAGATTGGTGTCCTTCTTGAGCATCCCCTCTGTCTGCTCTCACGCTACTGCCTTCCTCTAGCTGGGTTTCATCATCAGACCCTTCGAAACGCTGGGCATCCTCCTGGAGCATGTACCCAACACTGTGCTGAAACAGTTCGGGGGACTCCTCAGGAGGAGGACATGGTGGGTCTAGGGAAGGAGTGACTGATGATGAGTCTGACATTGATACCAGGGAAGAGGACGCTTTGGCAGCTGCTTTTCCAGTACCCTGAGCCTGGGTGAGAGAGGATGAGGAGGAGGAGGAGGGCTTGGTCATCCACTCTACCAAGTCTTCGGCATGATGTGGCTCAACATGTCCAGCTGCCGAAAAGAAGGACAAGCGTGTCCCATGGCCATGTGCTGATGACAATGCACCGCGTCCACGACCAGCACTGTTGCCCCCAGACACAGAGCCTGCTTGCCCTCTTTTATTGCCTCCTGACTGTCTGCCTCTCCTTGTTTGCCTTCCAGACATTCTAATAGATGGCCTGCAGGGAGATGGGAAAAAAGCAATAAGGGCTACCTTCAGGTGTCCTTCTCTGTCCCTTGAAACAAGGACTTTGACAGTGAAAGAAACTGACACACTCTCCCTACCTACAGTTTTCTGTCCCTAGAAAAAATGTTTTTTTTAAGCACAATTTAGCACAAGGAGAATTACCTCACTGTCCTTCCAGGTCCCTGGAAACAAGGACTTTGACAGTGAAAGAAACTGACACACTCTCCCTACCTACAGTTTTCTGTCCCTAGAAAAAATGTTTTTTTTAAGCACAATTTAGCACAAGGAGAATTACCTCACTGTCCTTCCAGGTCCCTGGAAACAAGGACTTTGACAGTGAAAGAAACTGACACACTCTCCCTACCTACAGTTTTCTGTCCCTAGAAAAAATGTTTTTTTTAAGCACAATTTAGCACAAGGAGAATTACCTCACTGTCCTTCCAGGTCCCTGGAAACAAGGACTTTGACAGTGAAAGAAACTGACACTCTCCCTACCTACAGTTTTCTGTCCCTAGAAAAAATGTTTTTTTTAAGCACAATATAGCACAAGCACAAAACACACTGACACTCTCCCTACCTATCCTTCTCTTTCCCTAAACTAAAGGAATCCAGGTTAAGCAAGAAAGAAATAAAAGTCACTGTCCCTGCCTATGCTGCTCTATCCCTGCTCCGGAACACACTACACTAGGCCGCCGTGCTGGCGGCCTTTTATAGTGTGGGGCGTGTACTAAACCCCCTCAGCAATAATTGGCCACAGGCATCCTGCCTGTGGCCAATCATTGCTCTCCTCGCTGCCGGCGCTGTGATTGGCCAAGCATGCGGGGTCACAGTGCATGCTTGGCCAATCACAGCGCCTGGATGACACTGCGATGGCGTAGTGCATTGTGGGCCGTTCGCGTCACTCGAATTTGGCGCGAACGGCCCAAATCGTTCGATCTTCGTCGAACGATCGAACAGCCGATGTTCGAGTCGAACGTATGTTCGACTCGAACACGAAGCTCATCCCTAACCGAGAGCGCTGGTATAATGACTTTGTGTGGACCCACCTTAAGGTCCCACACGCCCGCAGGTATTTGACATGCTCTCCAAAGACATCTCAGCGGTTCAAAGACTGCAAGGCAGAGTGGATGAGGGGAAGACACATCCATGCGGATAAGGTGTTGATCCGACGCAAAGAAGGTGAGGATGTGGAGTACCATTTGGAGACCATGGATCGGCATCTAAAACCTATTGTTCTGCCGCATCCCCGCTTCTACCTCTGAGGAGAAAAAAAGACTCCATTTGTTTGCTTTTTGAAAGGACTTTGCACCCCCTGAACTTTGCTGTTTGACTTTCTTGCTGGTGCCATCATCAGTGTTTTGCCCCGCAAGAGGGGTGCTTGTGTCATTCCGAGGAAGAACTGTTCCAGTTGTTTTTTTTCCTCTCCGGTGAGAAGTTGCAGACTTTGGGGTAGATAGGGCCCGGAGTCAAGCAGCAAGAAAAGAGAAGATGGTTCAACGGGTGCAGTTACCGCGAGGCTGTCACCAGGTGGCAGTCTCGTGCAACGTTACACATTGTACACACTCACACTGGAGGAAAAGATATTTCTCTTCGGAGGAGTTTCTTTTTCTCTCACACATACACATGTGTCAGGGTTTTATTGTTTCTTTTCTCTTCCCTCTGCAGGAGAGCGTCCCGGCAAGATTATGGAACCTGGGGTGGTTCTTAGTTAGGATGGGAGGGAAAAGTATAATGTTTTAAATGTTGTCTTTCACTCCTCTTTTGTTGCAGGGGCTCAGACACAACTTCTCCGTTAGGATAGTTTCCTAATAAATTTTTGGTTTTTCAAATTGTTAGTTGGTTTCTGGATTGGATTATGTCAGCCGTTGAGGGCGTGATTCACTCCAGACACTGGGGTCCAGTGTCAAAAGACAGGGGGGAATGTGTAGCGGGTACTTACTTTCCCGGTTGCATTTTTTGAATCTGGCTGTGACATCAGTGCTATGTTCCCTGTGGTCCACGAGGTGGCGCTGTCACTGTGACCGGAGGGACGAATATCACTGTGTGCCGAGGCCCTTTTTGTCCTCTCTCGGCAGCGGTATGGTGGGGCGGGAAACCCGCCGTGCTTGCTGGGGGAGGGTATAAAGGGGGCCGGCCATCTTGGTCACGGGGTCTTCGTCCCAAGCACCTTCAGCTTGCGGACGTGGGTTCGTGCTTGTCCCCTAGGAGACCTCGGCCCAGGGGACCAACGGAGATCGTGTTCCACCTCAGGCACCTTCAGTCCTGGGGTGAGGTACTTACAAGAAGGTCCAGAGCTCAGTGCCCAACACTGAGTTCCGCGAGGGAAGGGTCCTAAGGCACTTCGGGGATGGAGGCCTGAATCTGAGTAAGACGCAATGGACCGGGGAGAGCTCCTCACTCGAAGACCCGGTGCAGCAGACTGCCGTTGACGGGTGAGTCTCTTGTCGGAGACCGTCCAGAAGGATCCCCTTCACCTCGTGCGGAGACCATAGCCCACTCTCCAGGAGGAGAGTGGAGGACCGAATTTGTGTCTGGGCCTATTCACACTCACACCTCCTTTTCTGTTCTATCTATCAATGAAGTCCCTGTATGGTGTGTTCTAATAAAGGAGTGTTGGACTTTAATGGTGTGAGGCTCACTTCCTGGCGGACGAAGTTCACGGTGACTCTTGGAGGGAGGATCCGGGTGCACAGCACAGACCCGAAGGTAAACAAGACATTGCTGATACCACAGGTATTCCCACGTGGTGGAAGCTAGGCGTAGCCCACCCGCTCTCTCTCTCCCCCATCAGATACCCCTAGACAAGAGACAGTGCGAGTCGCACGGAGAGAGAAGAGGGGAAGGCGCTACACGTGGGGGCTCGGGTCCGGTATTGTGTTGTGCATCACAGTATTGAACAAGTCTGCTGGATGAGTTAACTGAATAGGCCAAAGTGCAGCCCTGCTCGAAGTCGTGGAATTGACCCTAGACAAGGGAAAGGCCCGTGCAGGAAGAGCGGTGAACGGGGGGAGGCCTAGCCGTGTGAGGTACTACACGTGGGGGCTTCTAATTGCACTGCACCAACAGACACAACCCCCGCCGCTTAGTTCGTGGCTCAACCAAAGAAAGTGAAAAAGCCCGCGAACTGGAGCAAAGGGGAGGAGTCCAATACGTGAGAGGGCTACACGTGGGACATTGGCGCGAAAACTCTGCAGTGTGCGATGGACCAGCAACAAGTCACCATGTTTGGACATACTTCATGGATCCCAGTTCACCCTGCTATTACATGTCATTCATGTCATTCATATGTTACTCTGTGTCTTTCCTTTCTCCCTTTCCATTTCCCAAATTTTTGGTTCAGGCACCATTTCAATTTTTTTTGTGTATAGTTATTTCGATAAATCAACGCCTACTCATGATTGAGGGGTCTTTGATTTATTTTAGCCACTGGGGACAGTGTCTTATTTAGGAGGGGGTGTGTGTAGCGCCCACCCCAATTCTGGGGCGCTATATGCATAAATTTAGGGGTGGTCTGAGCTGGTAGTTTAGCTCAGACCTATTGATTGTGTACAAATTTGTTTCTGCCTGGGTGTGATGTTGCCTGGCAGTACAGTTCCCTGTGGCCTGTGGGTGGCACTGTCGACTCAGGCTCAGGTTGAACCACAGGTTGCATTACAGCACTATTGGGTGTCCTCTCTCGGCAGTTGTACAGTGGGTGTGGGCTACCCGCTGTGCATGCTGGGAGAGGGTACAAAAAGGGGCAGACGCCATTATTCGGGGAGCAGTTCACGCCTCCAGGCTAGGGGTGCGTGTGTACCAGTCCCGGGCACCTTTAGCCTGAAGCTGCATCGTTGCAGGTAGGCCCAGCACCTTTAGCTGAGGCCTACACCCGAAGAAGAGTCCCAGGCTGCCCAAGTGAGGGTGACCCGCTCTGAAGGAGAGGAAGCCAAGGGAGAGGCCTGGCTACCTATCAGAGGGAAGGATTCTTATCCACCAAAAGCCTGGTAACATGCCCTATTGGCACCTAAGGACTAAATTTTACTAGGCCGGGAAGTTCGGAACATAAGGATTCTGAGGTAAAGGATCTCCTGATCGTATCCCCAGGAAAATCGCAAGTAGTTAATTCGTGCTCCACACCGGCTGCTAGGACCGCTATTAAAGGGAATATCCAGGTGAGCAAAACCCACTCAGGCCTGAGTGGCAACGAGAGTGTTCTTTAAGTGTTGCGTGCCTGAACCTTCCCTTATTCTGTTCTACTCTCTCTTCTTCCAAGTTTCACCCCAAGCAAAAGAATAAAACCTGACTGCCTAGGTTTTACTCGTGTGTGGACATTGGCTTCATTCGTGTGAAAGACTCTTTTCCCCTAGACAACAGAGGCCGGGGATCCACTCGTGAGGGGGTAACGCGCCGCAAGGCCCACAAATGATTAACACCGTTCGCCTTCCTACACAGAGAGGGTTACGGTGGATGTGGCAGGAGTGCTACACTTATATCAGGTGACTGATCAGATCAATCACCTTCCAGGTAAACACAGACAGGGAGGAAAAGCAACAGCCAACACCCGGGTGCTGGAATGAGGAACAGGGGCACAAAGTGATCATGACAGGAAGGTACTGATCCTGTGTTTCTGCTAAGCAGGAACATGGATCCTTGCCTTCACGTAGTCAAAGCACCTTCCCCACAGTTAGTAGACACAACTTAGGCCCGGTTCACACCTATGCGAATTGGTTGTGGCTCACACCGCATCCAATTCGCATAACATTATAAAATACATTGATTCCAATGAGGCTGGTTCACATATGTGCGATGCATTCGCAATGTGCATTACCGAAAAAACGTGTGCGTTCTTTAGGCATTGCGGTGCGGCTCAGGTGCGAATTCAGGCCCATTATGTTCTATGGGCACGCATCTGATTCGCACATGTGTTGCGTTCTGAACAGGGATCTTGAGGGGGAACTCCACGCCAAATTAAAAAAAAAAAAACGGCATGGGTTCCCCTCCAAGAGCATACCAGGCCCTTAGGTCTGGTATGGACTTTAACGGGAACCCCTACGCCGTAAAAAACGGCGTGGGGGTCCCCCCAAAGTCCATAGCAGACCCTTATCCGAGCACGCAACCTGGCAGGCTGCAGGAAAAGAGGGGGGGACGAGAGAGCCGCCCCCCTCCCTCCTGAACCGTACCAGGCTGCATGCCCTCAATATGGGGGGTGGGTACTTGCACTGCGGCCCCCCCACCCCAAAGCACCCTGCCCCCATGTTGATGAGGACAGGGCCTCTTCCCGACAACCCTGGCTGTTGGTTGTCGGGGTATGCGGGTGGGGGGCTTATCAGAATCTCAGGTGCCCCCTTTAATAAGGGGGCCCCCAGATTCCGGCCCCCCACCCTATGTGAATGAGTATGGGGTACATCGTACCCCTACCCATTCACCTGGTGGAAAACAAATGGCAATAAAAACACTACACAGGTTTTTTAAGTCATTTATTAGTCAGCTCCGGGGGTCTTCTTCCGACTTCATGGGTCTTCTTCCGACTTCGGGGGGTCTCTTCCGACTTCGGGGGGTCTCTTCCGACTTCGGGGGGTCTCCGGTGTCGTCTCCGCCGCGCTTTCTGGTTCTTCTCTCGCTCTCTGGTTCTTTCTTCCTTCTGCCGGGCCTCCGCTATCTTCTTCCAGCTTTTTTGCTAGCGGGGGCCCGGTCTTCATCGCCTTCTTCCCTCTCCTCTTCTGGAGATGTTGACTCGTCGCTCTCTCCGGCTGTAATGCCGTATGAGCAGAGTGCATTCACTTTTATAGGCATGGGCGTGGTCACCGGGTGATGACACCCAGTGACCCCGCCCCCATATGACGTCACAGTCCCATCATTCCCCGGGACTGTGACGTCATATGGGGGTGGGGTCACTGGGTGTCATCAGGGGGGCCGGGATCTGGGGATCTAGGGGCCCCCTTATTAAAGGGGGCTCCTGAGATTCCGATAAGCCCCCCGCCCGCATACCCCGACAACCAACGGCCAGGGTTGTCGGGAAGAGGCCCTGTCCTCATCAACATGGGGGCAGGGTGCTTTGGGGTGGGGGGGCTGCAGTGCGCCCCCTTGCCCCGAAGCACCCACCCCCCCATGTTGAGGGCATGCGGCCTGGTACGGTTCAGGAGGGAGGGGGGGCCGCTCTCTCGCTCCCCCTCTTTTCCTGCGGCCTGCCAGGTTGCGTGCTCAGATAAGGGTTTGCTATGGACCTTGGGGGGGACCCCCATGCAGTTTTTTTCGGCGTAGGGATTCCCGTTAAAGTCCATACCAGACCTAAGGGCCTGATATGCTCCTGGAGGGGAACCCATGCCGGTTTTCTATTTAAAATTTGGCGTGGAGTTCCTCCTCATGATAACAGCGGCGAGACTTCCCAGGTCGGCAAGTCCGCAGCTAAAAACGCAATGGAACCGCTGAACGACTGATTGCGAACTTGGCAAAGACTCCAAGCTCAAAAATGCAACGCATAGGTGTGAACCTGGCCTCAGGCACACATTTAACCCTTTGATCAGCCCTGATGTTAACCCCTTACCAGCCAGTGTCATTAGTACAGTGACGGTGCATAATTTTAGCACTGATCACTGTATTAGTGTCACTGGTTCCCTCAAAGTGTCAAAAGTGTCAGTGTCCGATTTGGCTGCCGCAATATCGCAGTCCTGCTATAAGTTGCTGATCACCACCATTACTAGGAAAATAAATAAATAAAATGATCTCATAGTTTGTAGACACTATAACTTTTGCACGAACCCATCAATATACGCTTATTGGGATTTTTTTCCCCAAAAAATATGTAGCAGAATACATATTGGCCTAAATTAATGAAGAAATAAAATTTTTAACTTTTTTTTTTATTGGATATATTTTATAGCAGAAACTAAAAAATATTGTTTTTTTTTTTTTTCAAAAATTGTCTGTCTTTTTTTTATAGTGCAAAAAACCTGCAGAGGTGATCAAATACTACAAAAAAAACAGCTCTGCGTATTTGGGTACAGCGTCGCACGACCGCACAATTGTCAGTTAAAGTAATGCAGTGCTGTATCGCAAAAAAATTGCCAATTCATGACGGGGGGGGTAAAATCTTCCAGAGGGCAAGTGGTTAAAGGACTTTTTTAAATGTATTTATGAGGCATCACCTAACATCTGGATTTGAGACCTGTTTCAACAGCCACACAGGAGCATTTAGATGCATTTTACTTTCTTGGCCAACTTAAGTTATTAAAGTGATATTAAACACTCAGTTTTAAGTACTCTGAGCAACTGATTTAATTACCTACTTGAGTATGCAGCTTCTTTATTTTATTTTAATCCTTGCCTATGTTCCAGTTTAAAGTGGTTGTAAGGGACAGCTTTGCCCTCGGTGGCTCCCAGATATAATAGATTCCTGCATGTACTCACAGTGGGGCATGGCAGGGACAGATCTCCAGAATCTGAGAGAGAGAATAATCTCCCTAAAAGGCGAGGCAGAGTCGCCTACACAGGGAGGTGCTAGAGCCAAATACAGATAGTAGAGGTGCTAGAGCCAAATACAGATAGTAGAGGTGCTAGAGCCAAATACAGATAGTAGAGGTGCTAGAGCCAAATACAGATAGTAGAGGTGCTAGAGCCAAATACAGATAGTAGAGGTGCTAGAGCCAAATACAGATAGTAGAGGTGCTAGAGCCAAATACACATAGTAGAGGTGCTAGAGCCAAATACACAGGTAGACTTGATGGACTTTTTTCTTTTTTCAACCTCACCTACCCTTTGATATGTAACTATGTAAGGGGTTAAGCTGGTACCATGACGACTGCCCCAGGTTGCCTGTGTCAGAGTTGCGCCTTTCCCCTGCTGCATCCTGTGGAACCACTCTTGCATGCAGGGACTAGACTTGTGTCTCCCTACACTGTATGTATCAATAGAAACACGCAGCCCCAAAACCTAAGATGGAAGGACACTCCCCTGCCCCTCCCTCCTTCTCCCCACTCCCTTCTCCAAACTAGATTTTTTTTTAGTTTTTTTCCCAAATGAACAGGTTTACTGCAGACTGCATTGTTCACAGTTAACTCTTTCCTGTGAAGACTGGAAATGTAGGGAAACAGCACTAAGAGAGCAGGAGCCAGCAGTATTGAAAGTTGTAAATTGCCATCTCTGGGGTAAGAATTAAATAAAAACAACAATTTCTTCTTTACACACTTGATTCATAATCATAGGCGTGCGCACAGGGTGTGCCAGATGTGCCTGGACACACCCTAATCACCCTGTGTGGCACAGATTCTCCCTATTCAGACCCCTGATATTTCACCAAAGCCCCCTACCTAATAGGGTTCTTAAAATAAAAAAAAAGACAAAAAATTATATATATATATATATATATATATATATATATATATATATATATATATATATATATATATATATATTGTAAATTATAATATAAAAAAAAAGAAGAAGAAGAAAAATGGCACAGTCCACTTCCCTACTGACATCGTCCATTGCCATACTGACACTGGCAGTATAGCTACACATGCACACACGTGTTTTTGAGCTTTGGGGTGCACACCCTAATGCAATAGGCTGTGCACACCTACTGGGGTCATTGATTTAGAGGTAGGACATGTGCTTGGATTTCCCATCCCGCCCCCACTCACCTATTTGCAGGACTTTAGAGGTCACATTGTGATGGGCTTCTAGTACACAGGTGATGTTGACATCTTCCTCCACCGTCAATGACAACTCGCTGGAAGCGTTAAATGTTTTGCTGATGTTTTTAATTTCGGTAAGTTTGATCAATTTCTTAGTACCGTTTCCAGAAGACGTTTCCCAGATTATCTTTTGTGGTCTGGGGAATCCATGACCTGAGCTGCATTTGAAATTCAGAGAGGTTCCATTATCTACTATCTGGACGGAAGGTTCAAAGCTGATTTCTGGCTCACTATAATTAGCTGCAATAAAAAAAGCAGAGCTGTTAGAGTTAAGCTCTAGGCAGATATAATAGACATGAATGCAGCTGTACCACTTAAGGACCGAGCCTCTTCCTACACGTTTTTTTGCCAGAAAATGACTTCAAACCCCCAAACATTATACATTTTTTTTCTAACACCCTAGAGAATAAAATGGCGGTCGTTGCAATACTTTATGTCACACCATATTTGTGCAGCGGTCTTACAAGCGCACTTTTTTTGGAAAAAAATAAACACTTTTTTGACTTAAAAAATAAGACAACAGTAAAGTTAGCCCAATTTTTTTATTTTTATATATAGCCCGATTTAGGGGCGAAACATGTCGGGAGTTAGGCCATCCAACTGTCCAACTCAACTGTACTGTTTGTAACAATCACTTTCTATACTGTTTTTTACCATTGTTTCTATTTTTGTTTTGGTGTCAAAATAAAAATATTTTATTATAATTTGCTTGATACTTTGTCATTTCTGCACCATTAAAAATCCCATTTTCCTTGCTCCTATCTATTTACCAATTTAGGGATTTGGTGCCATATTCCATCAGTTGGTTATCCACAACCAAAACAAACAAACCTTTTTTTTATATTGTGAAAGATAATGTTACGCCGAGTAACTTGATACCCAACATGTCACGCTTCAAAATTGTGCTCGCTCGTGCAATGGCGACAAATTATTACCCTTAAAAATCTCCATAGGCGACGTTTAAAAATTTCTACAGTTTACCAGTTTTGAGTTACAGAGGAGGTCTAGGGCTAGAATTATTGCTCTCACTCTACCGATCGCGGTGATACCTCACATGTGTGGTTTGAACACTGTTTTCATATGCGGGCGCTGCTCACGTATGCGTTCGCTTCTGGTGGGAAGCGGCGCGTCTAAACTTTATTTTTTCTTATTTATTTGACCTTTTTATTTTTATTTTTTACACTGTTCTTTTTTTTTTTTTTTTTAATGTGTCACTTTTATTCCTATTACAAGGAATGTAAACATCCCTTGTAATAGAAAAAAGCATGACAGGTCCTCTTAAATATGAGATCTGGAGTCAAAAAGACCTCACATCTCATATTTACACTAAAATGCTTTAAAAAACACATTTGTCATTGTCATGTGGAAAAATAAAAATAAAACAAATGTCCCTTTAAGAGCTATGGGTGGAAGTGAAGTTTTGACATCACTTCTGCCCTGCTATGGTATGGAGATGTATGGGGGCCATCTTCCCCTCACTCGGCTCCATACCCAGCCACAAGAAGGACCCGATCGCCTCCGCCGCTACCGACGGCTCCGGTAAGCGACGGAGGGAACGGGAGGGGGGCCCCTCTCCCACCGCCGATAACGGTGATCTTGCGGTGAATCCGCCGCAGAGACCACCATTATCGGAAACAGGACCACCGGCTGAAGAAGAGGATACCGGGGTTATGGTAGCTAGCTGCTACCATAACAGAGATATCCCTCTGCAAACAGCCAACAACTGCTAAATCAATGGATTTAGTTCCGCTAAATTGATTTTTTTAACTACAAGCAGTGTATTTGAATCTCACCTGATATCAGCCTCTTGCAATCCCTATACAGCAGGGCTGGAGTGTGAGAGGAAGAAGCAGCACAAGGAGCCAATCAGTTCATGTGCTTACTAGAGATGTGCACAAATGGAAAATGTGTTTCTTTTTGTTTCAGATTTGTTTGTTAAGTTCATTTGTAAATAATTTCAGATGTAAACCCAAATTTTTTTGCTGTCACAATGTAGAGTATAAGATTTGTGCCCAGTCTTGCCACAAAGAGTTAATCCAGCTCTGAGCAATCCTCTTTTATTGTTCAGTGAGATAAAACGGGCAAACAGAGAAAAACCTTTGTCCGTTCCGCCCCCTTGCTTTGAGTGACAGGTTATTTACATATCTCGTGCACTAGCTTTAGACAGGCATTATTTTTTAATTCCCACCCCCTCTCCTTTTCTGAAGTCATGTGGTTACTTTTCTGGATTTTGACTGGATGTTGGTGATCATAGCAGAAGGAATACACAAGAGAAAATGCATGTTGACAAGGGGAGTGTAGAGGTGGGCGGGGAGTCTACTGACATCACGACTCCACCCACCGAGCTCCAGACAACAGACCCACCCACAGAATCTGCAGGTTTTCAGGTCTTATAACAGACAGAGGGGAGACATTTGACAGGTAAGGATACATGCAGGAGGCATCTATATCCTTATAGATCAGCACTATGGCAGTAGTTTAGAAAGGATGAGAGTGGCTTTACATCCACTTTAATCATATTCCTTATGTTAGAATGATTGTTTTCAGAATTTGTTTAGAATATTCCTTATTTTCAAATCAATTCGAATTTCAGAATATGGCTATATTCATTTTATTCTGCTTTATTCTATTCTATTCCATTTTATTCCTTTATTTTCTATTCTGTTTCATTATATTCTTTTCTATTCTATAAACTAGCATCCTAAGTAGGAATCATCATTTTATTTCACTTTTATACCTTTAATTTTCAAATTCTAAAAATGTAGATAATTCTATTCTATTTTGTTTTATTCTATTCCTCTATTTTCTATTCTGTTTTATGCCATTCTATTATTTTATTTTTGATTATATTCTGTTTTATCCTATCCTGTTATATTCTATTCCTTTATTTTATATTCTGTTTTATTCCATTTTATTTTATATTCTGTTGTATTCTATTCTATTTCTTTATATTTCTATTCTGTTTTAGTCCATTCTATTATTTTATTTTCTATCCTATTCAGTTTAATTATATTATATTCATCTATTTTCTATTCTGTTTTATTCTATTTTATTTTCTATTCTATTCTGTTTTATTCTATTCTATTTATTATCTATTCTGTTTTATTCCATTCTATTCTTTTATTTTCTATTAAATCCTGCTAAATAGAATAGAATAGCATAGAATAAAACAAAATAGAAATAAAGAAATAGAATAGAATAAAAAAAAGAAAAGAATAGAAAAGAAAATGTAACAGAATAGAAAAGAAAGGAATAGAATAATTCTATTCCTTTATTTTCTATTCTGTTGTATTCCATTTTATTGTCTATTCTTTTCTGTTTTATTTTATTCTATTTCTTTATATTCTATTTTGTTTTATTCTATTCTATTCTATTCCTTTATTTTCAATTCTGTTTTATTCTATTGTTTTATTCTATTCTATTCCATAAAGCAGTCTAAGTAGGAATCATCATTTTATTTCACTTTTATACACTTTTATTACAATATGTTTCCATTTCTAATTCAAATTCATTTTCGAGTTCAAGTTCATTTTTAAATTCACATTTACCTAATTCTATTCTATTCTGTATTATTCTATTCTATTACTTTATTTTCTATTCTGTTTTATTCCGTAAAGCAGCCCAAGTAGGAATCATCGTTTTATTTCACTTTTATACCTTACTGTACTTGATGCAATTTGTTTCCATTTTGAATTCAAAATCATTTTCAAATTAGAATTCAGGTAATACTATTTTATTCTGTTTTATTCTGTTTTATAAAGCAGCCTAAGTAGGAATCATCATCTTATTTCACTTTTATACCTTACTGTATTTTTTACAATAGGTTTCCATTTTGAAATTAAATTCATTTTTAAATTTAATTTTCAAATTCAAATTTAGATCATTTGTTTTATTATAATTTATTTGGGATTCATTGAAATGTGTTACTATTGTGATTTAAAATTACAGATACATCCGAATCTCCAAATAACGAAAATGTCATCTGAATTTCGATTCTTAATGAAAAGGAAATCGCACGTGTCTAGTGCTGACAAGGAAGATGCTGAAAGGAGGAGAGAGCAGAGTGACAGAGAGATGAGCTCATCACTGGCCAAGTAGATTGAATGACTGACCATCAGACTAAGGACATCTTGTGGGGGAAAAGCAGTACTGCGGGGGGATCTCTGAACTGAAATACTGCAACAAAAAGCTGCTTTTTAATTGCATATTTTAATGGGCCTTGCATTTTATCTTTTTATTTTTGGCTGCCGTTCTGTTTTAGGAATAATATGGGCAACCAGGAACAATTAAGCCGTTAAAATATATGCCCAACCATATTTTTTTCTTAAATTTGAATAAAGCATAAAAAGGTCAGAACCAGTGGCCTCTCTGTATACCCCAGCCTCTCTGTCTACCCCAGCCTCTCTGTCTACCCCAGCCTCTCTGTCTACCCCAGCCTCTCTGTCTACACCAGCCTCTCTGTCTACACCAGCCTCTCTGTCTACACCAGCCTCTCTGTCTACACCAGCCTCTCTGTCTACACCAGCCTCTCTGTCTACACCAGCCTCTCTGTATACACCAGCCTCTCTGTCTACCCCAGCCTCTCTGTCTACCCCAGCCTCTCTGTCTACACCAGCCTCTCTGTCTACACCAGCCTCTCTGTATACACCAGCCTCTCTGTATACCCCAGCCTCTCTGTATACACCAGCCTCTCTGTATACCCCAGCCTCTCTGTATACACCAGCCTCTCTGTATACCCCAGCCTCTCTGTATACACCAGCCTCTCTGTATACACCAGCCTCTCTGTATGTAACAATTCGCATCTGGTGGCAGGTGACGTGGCAAGCTCTCTGGTGACCCCAATGTAAGGGGGGGCTCTCTGGGGATCCTGATGTAATGATAATATATAATGTACTATATATATATATATATATATATATATATATATATATATATATATGTGTGTGTGTAGCGGGGTGTTCCCCTTTAATGCAAAGAGACAAGAAGTTCTAGGGGAGAGGTGAGTCAGGAGGAAGTAGGAAAAGGACATTACTGGAAGTGAAAGCAGAGGAGAGAGAGAGACTACATCTCCCAGTACATCTTGCAGCACCCAGGGTGCATTGCTCCGGAACAGAGACTGCTGGGGCAGACTTTATAAAGGGGAGGTGGAGTTTTGGTCGCTCTCTTGGGACACCCCTCTCCTAGCAAGAGGATCTCTGTGCTGAACTGCTGTGTGCACAAGGCCTGAAGCCTGGGCCGTGTGCTCCTTTCCAAAGAGCCCCTCTGCCAGCCTAGCAGAGCCTTAGAGACATCTAATCCTCCTTGCTGCAGTACACCAGAAGGATTGAAGACTTGGATGTCAGTGGATTCCTGTTCCTAGACGAATCGATGGAGGAAACGGACTTGGACTTGTCCGGGTGGTGAGAGCTGTTTAAAGACAGATACTTTTATCTTTACTATTCGTTGGGATTACAAAGTTGTACTTCAAGTGCACCACCGAAAAGATTGCTAGCGAATATTGTTTCACTGAACTTCCATTTAGATCAGTCAGGCCTGACTGCGTAGGTAGACATTGCTGGGTGTTAGTCTACCCATGAGGGGAAGTAGCTGTAAAAGGGCCGCGCTAGAGTTGCATAGCAATACTTTATTATTCTGATTACTCTGTTTATCTTTATTACTGTTTATTGTAGGGATCTGCAACTTGTTATACTGTTGTTTATTACTTGCCCATTAGCCTCAGTAAAATATCTAGGTCAAGTACATTGGTGTCAGTTTCACTTACTTTAGATGGGAGAAGTTTTAAAGTATATCGCTGTGTGTGTTTGCCATAGGACTGCGTCACCTAGAGTTGCGGTCACGTGGTCCTATCTCCCCTTACTAGCTGTGCCACGGGAGGTTAGAGCCGATTGCCAGGGGTTGACAGCGGTGCACTACAGGGCCCAAATCAATACCAGCGGCTCTCTTAACTGGGGGTAGCGCTACACACATATATATATATATATATATATATAATTACACACACACACACACGTATATTATATACATGTGTATGCCCGCCCAAGCGTGTGACCTTTTTTACTTCGCTGCTATAGGCTCTAGCCCCAGATCTTTTGTAGACCCAGCAACGTGCCTGGTCAGAACCCCTGTTGGGGTCTTTTCTGCTATGTGGGTCTCCATTAGAGAGATTTACCTTAATTTCCTGTCCTGCTAAAAAATATTTTACCAAACAGAAAAGTGTACGTATAGCCAT
Organism: Rana muscosa; assembly: GCA_029206835.1. Taxonomy (NCBI): domain Eukaryota; kingdom Metazoa; phylum Chordata; class Amphibia; order Anura; family Ranidae; genus Rana; species Rana muscosa. The sequence continues at coordinate 46,471,585 of CM055117.1, read as the reverse complement.
TGTTTTCTTGGTTAGAGAAGGAATAGAACTCATGTTGGGCTTTTACGGCTACTTGGGGCTCCATTAGAGAGATTTCCCCTACTTCCTGTCCTGCTGACAATGTTTTTCTGGACAGGAAGTGAGATGATCTTTCCAAATGTATCAAATACTAAAATAAAAATGCATGTGTAGCGCCCATCCCCTTTTAGTGGATGCTATATACCCAAATTTAGGGGGCTGGTCGGAGTTAGTAGTTAGGGTCAGACCGTTCTCATTTGATAGGTTGTACTACTTTGTTTCTGCAGGTGGTATACTGGTGTGCAGTTCCCTGTGGCCTGTAGGTGGCGCTGCCATGACTTGGTCAGGGTTGAATCACTAGTAATAGTGCTGTGCCTTAGGGTGTCTTCTCTCGGCAGCGGTACAGTGGGCGTGGTTGGCCTGCTGTGCATGCTGGGGGAGGATACATAAGGGGCAGACGCCGCCTGGGAAAGAGGAGAGAGAGAGAGGAGCCAGGAGAGAGGAGTCGGGAGTCCGAGGCCAAGTGCGCGGCGCCCGGCCCTCCAGGCCATGGGGCCGCGTGCGCATCAGTCCCAGGCACCTTTAGCCCTGGGGCTGCAACTTCAGCACTGGGCCCAGTACCTTTAGCTGGAGCCCACTTCTGGGAAGAGGAATCCCAGGGTGCCCCTTGCGAGGGAGCCCGCTCTAAGAAGAGGAGGCCGGGGGAGGACCTTTCTGAGGGAATGGTGAGAAGAAGGGGCCCGGTAACTTTCTGGAGGGATTCATCTATCCACCAAGGGCCTAGTAATGTGCTGTTGCTGGCACCTGTCCTTGTATTGCAAAAGCTGAGAAGTTTGGGACCTGATAGATTCTGTGGCAGAAGGTCTCTCGATCGTATCTAAGAAAAGAACCTAATAGAGCGTCCGAGCATCACTTCGGTTGCTAGGATCCACTTTTACAGGAGACTATCCGGGGGAGCTGGACCCACTTGGGGATTGAGTGGTGATTGTAACATTTACTTGTGCCTGGACCTACCTCCCAAAACCTTGCTGTTCTGTCTCTTATCCGCCCTTTCCTATCTGCTGAACATTGATGAAAAATAAACTCAACGTTGGAGTTTAGAGTGGTGTGGACATTGGAATTATTTTGGGGGGAAAACAGAGACTTGTCCCTATATCCTAGGAGATGAGAACCACCCGATGGAGAACCTAGCTGTGGGACCCAAATACATGACACCGCTCAACCTCTTCATACAGCGGCCACTTTATTAGGTACACCTGTTCAATTGTTTGGTAACACAAATTGCTAATCAGTCAATCACATGGCAGCAACTCAATGCATTTAGGCATCTAGACGTGGTGAAGACAACTTGTTGAAGTTCAAACAGAGCATCAGAATGGGAAAGAAAGGGGATTTAAGTGACTTTGAACATGGCATGGTTGTTGGTGCCAGACAGGCTGGTCTGAGTATTTCAAAAACTGCTGATCTACTGGGATTTTCACACACAACCAACTCTCGGGTGTACAGAAAATGGTCCGAAAAAGAGAAAATATCCAGTGAGTGGCAGTTGTGTGGAGGAAATGCCTTGTTGATTTTAGAGGTCAGAGGAAAATTGGCAGACTGGTTCCAAATAACCACTCATTACATCCAAGGTATGCAGAATATCATCTCTGAATGCACAACACATTGAATCATGAAGCAGATGGGCTACAGCAGCAGAAGACCACACCGGGTGCCACTCTTGTCAGCTAAGAACAGTACACTGAGGCTACAATTCACACAGGATCACTAATATTGGACAATAGAAGATTGGAAAAACGTTGCCTGGTCTGATGAGTCTCAATTTCAGCGGCAACATTCAGATGGTAGGGTCAGAATTTGGTGTAAACAACATGAAAGCATGATAGAACTAACTAGGGTGGGATTTTAAGTGAGGCAATCCCTGGGATTAGCCTCCATCCCCGATATTTTGGAAAAAAGCAACAACTAGAATGGTGGGACTTTAGATGAAGCAACACTGCTGAGTTGAATGCATCAATCAATAAAACATGGTTTAATGGATACAAGAAATACATACATCATGAGATAGCAGAAAACATGCTACTGAAAAGTAGCAACATAATCATATAGTTAATAATGTATAATTATTAAACAGTAGCAATATAATGATTATCTCAACATAATAAATACTGCACATGAGGTAGGCAGACCAAAATTGTAATGATAATAACATATAAACCATGATAGTTAGGTGCATATTGGTAAACTATATACCGTATATACTCGAGTATAAGCCGATTTTTTTAAGCACAATTTTTTGTGCTGAAAATGCCCCCCTCGGCTTATACTCGAGTCACCTTTTTTGTGCCTGATCTCCTGGACTTTGGGGAGCCGCTACAGGCCGGCCGTAGGTCCCCTGGACCCCAAACTTGGCACACATGTAGCCCCACTCTTCTTCTATAAGTGTGCAAAGATTCTTGTCCGAGGGACCTACGGCCGGGGAGCACCGATTTTTTAAATCCGGGCACCCCTTCCATAGACTCCCATGTTAAACGGTAATTTCTCGGGTAAATTTGGGGACCCGGTACTGGCCTGTCGTAGGTTCCCTGGACCCCAAACTTGGCACACATGTATCCCCACTCTTCCTCTACAGGTTTGCAAAGTTTATTGTCCAGGGGACCTACGGCCGGGGAGCACTGATTTTTCAAACCCGGGCACCCCTTCCATAGACTCCTATGTTAAACGTCAGTCTAGTCATGGGCACAGTGAGGCAAAGTGAGGCACACCCTAGGCTTATACTCGAGTCAATAAGTTTTCCCAGTTTTTGTGGTAAAATTGGGTGCCTCGGCTTATATTCGGGTCGGCTTATACTCGAGTATATACGGTAGGTAAAAATGTTAAAACATGATCACTGTGACATCGCATCGTAACAAGCTCTACGTGTTTCATGGTATTTTATATTGGAGTTATTACATAATGTTGTTTTAATAAAAAAGGCTGTTATGGCCATTTTATACTCCAACTCTGGTGTGGTCTAAATTACTATAGATTGGATAAGTTAAGATAGTGGTTAAGAGGGATAAACTGGTATGGGTAAGGTGGGGGGAGGTATCTCGAGTACACTGGTCGAGCCACATGTATGGAGTAGTTACCGTATATACCCGAGTATAAGCCGACCCGAGTATAAGCCAAAGTACCTAATATTACCACAATAAACTGGGAAAATGTATTGACTCGAGTATAAGCCTAGGGGGGGGGGGGGGGGGAATGCAGCAGCTACTGTAAGCGGAAAAGAGGGTCAACAATGCCCATTTGCACGCCTCACTGTGCCCATTGCCAGCTTACTGTGCCCATTGCCACCTCACTGTGCCCAACCTTACTGTGCCCATTGCCAGCTTACTGTGCCCATTGCAACCTCACTGTGCCCAACCTTACTGTGCCCATTGCCAGCTTACTGTGCCCATTGCAACCTCACTGTGCCCAACCTTACTGTGCCCATTGCCAGCTTACTGTGCCCGAGTCAGTCAGTGTACCTGAAAATCTTCTTATACTGCGGCCGGCGTCCATTGTTTAAATTTCGCGGCTTTCTCCTGGTCTTGTTCCGTGATAGGCGTTTCCAGCAAACACTGTGTTGAGTGTTCTGCCTATCACGGAGATCCTCTCATTCTCGGACTCCGTTTCCCAGCAGGCACTGTGTTCAGTGTTCCACCAATCACGGACGTCTTTTCATCCTCGGACAAGAGAACGTCCATGATAGGCGGAACACTCAACACAGTGTCTGCTGGAAACGCCCATCACAGAACGGGACCAGGAGAAAGCCGCAAAATTTAAACAATGGACGCCACTTGCGGTCTAAGAAAATTTTCAGGTACACTGACTCGAGTATAAGCCGAGGGGAGTATTTTCAGCCCTAAAAAAAGGGCTGAAAAACTTGGCTTATACTCAAGTATATACGATAAGTCTTGCCCTCTCTAGCAGCAGACTTGATGCACTTCATTATCTTCAGGACACTCTCTAGCATTCCCTTTACTGACAACCATCCACTGACTCTTCTAGCTCAAAGGGGCGGCCCTCACTGGACAGGCCCCAAAGACACAGATCTGTACTCACTGTAGGCAGAATCAGATCCTTCCTGGTGTCCCCCTTCCAGTCAGCTCTGCAGGACCTCCGGGCTCAGCTTCTCTCGCTAGGCCCCTGGCATAGTTGCCAACATTGTAAAAATTTTGATAGAGACACGTGTTTTTCTGTGGGCGGAGTCCTATTATAATTAGTGGGTGGGGCATTAGTTTGTAGGTGTGACACAGTGGGGGAAAATGGCCATGGCTTATGCTTAATATTGGGCGTGGCTTAAAGGGGCATGACTCAAAGGGGGTGTGGTTAGAGTCTGAGATGAACGAGGGATGAAGGGGAGAAACAAAGGGAGAGAGAGAGCAAAAGAAAGAAAGGAAGGAAGGGATGGAGGGACAACAGGCCCAGATCCTACACCACATTAGAAATATGTGTATTTCAGAAAATGTAACAATCAGCAGATAAAGATACTCCAAACACCTGGTGTTAGCGCTTCACTCATCCCGGCACCATGGTTGTTATGGTGTCAGGATGATTGAAGTGCATTATTACTATTATTACATTCTAATATAAAATGAAATACTCACCATAATGCCGAATCAGTGGGAACCCCGAGTGTGTCACTTGCCACGTTGCCTGCCATCAGGTGTCCCCAGCAGAGTCCCTCCTTACATCAGGTGTCCCCATCAGAGTCCCTCCTTACATCAGGTGTCCCCATCAGAGTCCCTCCTTACATCAGGTGTCCCCATCAGAGTCCCTCCTTACATCAGGTGTCCCCATCAGAGTCCCTCCTTACATCAGGTATTCCCAGCGGATCCCCTCCTTACATCATGTGTCCCAAGCGGAGTCCCTCCTTACGTCAGGCATTCCCAGCAGAGCCCCTTCTTACATCAGGCATTCCCAGCGGAGTCCCTCCTTACATCAGGCATTCCCAGCGGAGTCCCTCCTTACATCAGGCATTCCCAGCGGAGTCCCTCCTTACATCAGGCATTCCCAGCAGAGTCCCTCCTTACATCAGGTGTCCCCATCAGAGTCCCTCCTTACATCAGGTATTCCCAGCGGATCCCCTCCTTACATCATGTGTCCCAAGCGGAGTCCCTCCTTACGTCAGGCATTCCCAGCGGAGCCCCTCCTTACATCAGGTATTCCCAGCGGAGCCTCTCCTTACATCAGGCATTCCCAGCGGAGTCCCTCCTTACATCAGGCATTCCCAGCAGAGTCCCTCCTTACATCAGGCATTCCCAGCGGAGTCCCTCCTTACATCAGGCATTCCCAGCAGAGCCCCTCTTACATCAGGCATTCCCAGCAGAGCCCCTCTTACATCAGGCATTCCCAGCGGAGTCCCTCCTTACATCAGGCATTCCCAGCGGAGTCCCTCCTTACATCAGGCATTCCCAGCGGAGTCCCTCCTTACATCAGGCATTCCCAGCGGAGCCTCTCCTTACATCAGGTATTCCCAGCGGATCCCCTCCTTACATCATGTGTCCCAAGTGGAGTCCCTCCTTACGTCAGGCATTCCCAGCGGAGCCCCTCCTTACATCAGGTATTCCCAGCGGAGCCTCTCCTTACATCAGGCATTCCCAGCGGAGTCCCTCCTTACATCAGGCATTCCCAGCAGAGTCCCTCCTTACATCAGGCATTCCCAGCAGAGTCCCCCCTTACATCAGGCATTCCCAGCAGAGTCCCTCCTTACATCAGGCATACCCAGCGGAGCCTCTCCTTACATCAGGCATTCCCAGAGGAGTCCCTCCTTACATCAGGCATTCCCAGCGGAGCTCCTCCTTATATCAGGCATTCCCAGCGGAGCCCCCCATCAAGTATTCCCAGCGGAGCCCCCCATCAAGTATTCCCAGTGGAGCCCCCCCATCAGGTATTCCCAGTGGAGTCCCCTCATCAGGTATTCCCAGTGGAGTCCCCTCATCAGGTATTCCCAGTGGAGCCCCCCCATCAGGTATTCCCAGTGGAGCCCCCCCATCAGGTATTCCCAGTGGAGCCCCCCATCAGGTATTCCCAGTGGAGCCCCCTCATCAGGTATTCCCAGTGGAGTCCCCTCATCAGGTATTCCCAGTGGAGTCCCCTCATCAGGTATTCCCAGTGGAGTCCCCTCATCAGGTATTCCCAGTGGAGTCCCCTCATCAGGTATTCCCAGTGGAGTCCCCTCATCAGGTATTCCCAGTGGAGTCCCCTCATCAGGTATTCCCAGTGGAGTCCCCTCATCAGGTATTCCCAGTGGAGTCCCCTCATCAGGTATTCCCAGTGGAGTCCCCTCATCATGTATTCCCAGTGGAGTCCCCTCATCATGTATTCCCAGTGGAGTCCCCTCATCAGGTATTCCCAGTGGAGTCCCCTCATCAGGTATTCCCAGTGGAGCCCCCCCATCAGGTATTCCCAGTGGAGTCCCCCCATCAGGTATTCCCAGTGGAGTCCCCTCATCAGGTATTCCCAGTGGAGTCCCCTCATCAGGTATTCCCAGTGGAGTCCCCTCATCAGGTATTCCCAGTGGAGTCCCCTCATCAGGTATTCCCAGTGGAGTCCCCTCATCAGGTATTCCCAGTGGAGTCCCCTCATCAGGTATTCCCAGTGGAGTCCCCTCATCAGGTATTCCCAGTGGAGTCCCCTCATCAGGTATTCCCAGTGGAGTCCCCTCATCAGGTATTCCCAGTGGAGTCCCCTCATCAGGTATTCCCAGTGGAGCCCCCCCATCAGGTATTCCCAGTGGAGCCCCCCCATCAGGTATTCCCAGTGGAGTCCCCCCATCAGGTATTCCCAGTGGAGTCCCCCCATCAGGTATTCCCAGTGGAGTCCCCTCATCAGGTATTCCCAGTGGAGTCCCCTCATCAGGTATTCCCAGTGGAGTCCCCTCATCAGGTATTCCCAGTGGAGTCCCCTCATCAGGTATTCCCAGTGGATCCCCTCCTTACATCATGTGTCCCAAGCGGAGTCCCTCCTTACGTCAGGCATTCCCAGCGGAGCCCCTCCTTACATCAGGTATTCCCAGCGGAGCCTCTCCTTACATCAGGCATTCCCAGCGGAGTCCCTCCTTACATCAGGCATTCCCAGCAGAGTCCCTCCTTACATCAGGCATTCCCAGCGGAGTCCCTCCTTACATCAGGCATTCCCAGCAGAGCCCCTCTTACATCAGGCATTCCCAGCAGAGCCCCTCTTACATCAGGCATTCCCAGCGGAGTCCCTCCTTACATCAGGCATTCCCAGCGGAGTCCCTCCTTACATCAGGCATTCCCAGCGGAGTCCCTCCTTACATCAGGCATTCCCAGCGGAGCCTCTCCTTACATCAGGTATTCCCAGCGGATCCCCTCCTTACATCATGTGTCCCAAGTGGAGTCCCTCCTTACGTCAGGCATTCCCAGCGGAGCCCCTCCTTACATCAGGTATTCCCAGCGGAGCCTCTCCTTACATCAGGCATTCCCAGCGGAGTCCCTCCTTACATCAGGCATTCCCAGCAGAGTCCCTCCTTACATCAGGCATTCCCAGCAGAGTCCCCCCTTACATCAGGCATTCCCAGCAGAGTCCCTCCTTACATCAGGCATACCCAGCGGAGCCTCTCCTTACATCAGGCATTCCCAGAGGAGTCCCTCCTTACATCAGGCATTCCCAGCGGAGCTCCTCCTTATATCAGGCATTCCCAGCGGAGCCCCCCATCAAGTATTCCCAGCGGAGCCCCCCATCAAGTATTCCCAGTGGAGCCCCCCCATCAGGTATTCCCAGTGGAGTCCCCTCATCAGGTATTCCCAGTGGAGTCCCCTCATCAGGTATTCCCAGTGGAGCCCCCCCATCAGGTATTCCCAGTGGAGCCCCCCCATCAGGTATTCCCAGTGGAGCCCCCCATCAGGTATTCCCAGTGGAGCCCCCCATCAGGTATTCCCAGTGGAGCCCCCTCATCAGGTATTCCCAGTGGAGTCCCCTCATCAGGTATTCCCAGTGGAGTCCCCTCATCAGGTATTCCCAGTGGAGTCCCCTCATCAGGTATTCCCAGTGGAGTCCCCTCATCAGGTATTCCCAGTGGAGTCCCCTCATCAGGTATTCCCAGTGGAGTCCCCTCATCAGGTATTCCCAGTGGAGTCCCCTCATCAGGTATTCCCAGTGGAGTCCCCTCATCATGTATTCCCAGTGGAGTCCCCTCATCATGTATTCCCAGTGGAGTCCCCTCATCAGGTATTCCCAGTGGAGTCCCCTCATCAGGTATTCCCAGTGGAGCCCCCCCATCAGGTATTCCCAGTGGAGTCCCCCCATCAGGTATTCCCAGTGGAGTCCCCTCATCAGGTATTCCCAGTGGAGTCCCCTCATCAGGTATTCCCAGTGGAGTCCCCTCATCAGGTATTCCCAGTGGAGTCCCCTCATCAGGTATTCCCAGTGGAGTCCCCTCATCAGGTATTCCCAGTGGAGTCCCCTCATCAGGTATTCCCAGTGGAGTCCCCTCATCAGGTATTCCCAGTGGAGTCCCCTCATCAGGTATTCCCAGTGGAGTCCCCTCATCAGGTATTCCCAGTGGAGTCCCCTCATCAGGTATTCCCAGTGGAGTCCCCTCATCAGGTATTCCCAGTGGAGCCCCCCCATCAGGTATTCCCAGTGGAGCCCCCCCATCAGGTATTCCCAGTGGAGTCCCCCCATCAGGTATTCCCAGTGGAGTCCCCCCATCAGGTATTCCCAGTGGAGTCCCCTCATCAGGTATTCCCAGTGGAGTCCCCTCATCAGGTATTCCCAGTGGAGTCCCCTCATCAGGTATTCCCAGTGGAGTCCCCTCATCAGGTATTCCCAGTGGAGTCCCCTCATCAGGTATTCCCAGTGGAGTCCCCTCATCAGGTATTCCCAGTGGAGTCCCCTCATCAGGTATTCCCAGTGGAGCTCCCCCCCCCCATTACATCAGGCATTCCCCAGCAGCGGAGGCTCTCTCTGCCGTCATTAAGAACAACACGATCGAGTGTAACTAAATAGGCGGAGCCGCCAGGTGGCTGCCAATATAAATTGAGCTGCGGCACCGCCCACCCCCTGCCCCTTCCCACACACTACACAGACAGACCGGCAGCGGGAGGTGGGCGGTGCCGCAATTGCACTGCGGCACCGCCCACCCCCGCCCCTTCCCACACACTACACAGACAAACCGTCAGCGGGCTGGGAGGTGGGCGGGGCCGCAGCTCATTTTCTATTGGCAGCCACCCCCGGCCTCTTGTTTGTGCTGGTCTTCAGGAAAATGGTGGCCAGTGGAGACATTGTCTCCGCCGGCCGCTGACCTCTAGCGGCGAGGGAGGCAAAAATCGGGGATACAAGGATTTTTCGGGACATTTCCCGGGAATCGCCAAAAACTGGAAAATGCTCTAAATCCCGGGAATGTCCCGGGAAATTTGGGACAGTTGGTAAGTATGCCCTGGGTCAACCACCAAGGGTCATAGGACCGTCTCCGCGCAGGAGAGGGCAGCCGCCCCCTCCCTCCTAGGCTCTGTTCCCCGGCTCAACTAACTCTGAGCACATGTACTCTGGCTTTATATACAGTATCCCACAATGCAATGCAGCGCTTTTCCTCTGCCAATTGCCAGGACTGTAACAAAGCCTGTGCACTCACTTGTCAGGTCCCCTCCCACTGTCCAATATGCCTCCCTATTGGACCAGTGAGGGACAGTGAGAACAAGCTGAGCTGCACCTGAGTACAATGAGCAGACCTAACCAATAGTTCCTGCTCCCTGGTAGGCAGAGAGCACTCTAATGCCTTGTACACACGATCAGAATTTCTGATGGAAAAAGTCAGACGGACTTTTTCCATCGGATATTCCAACCATGTGATGCCCCATCAGACTTTTTCCATCGGAAATTCTAAGGAATTCTGTTGGAGTTTAGATAGAGAACATGTTCTCTTTTACTCCGATGGAATTCTGTCGGAATTCCGTTGCGATTTTGGCCGGGCAAAAGTCAGACCGTGTGTACGGGGCATTAGTTTTACCTGACAATCTCCCTGGTAAGCAGAAAGATCAAAAACAATACTCTCTTCTAGCACCTACCTAGGAGGGTGCTACACAAATTTTTTAAGTTGTCACCAGAACAAGAGGTGAGCAGTGGCGGTGCGTTCATAAAAGACGCAGGAGCACTGACCCCCCCCCCTCTCCTGCACCGCTCTAATCACCATAGATAGATTCATGCATTGCATCAATCTATCTATGGTCACTGCTGACACCCCCTATTCAGGTGTCTGGCCCCTTTTCGGTCACCGGGCACCTGAATTACAGCGGTGGGGGTGTTTTTTGGAAGTACCTGATTAGAGCCGTGGGCTCAAATAGGCGCCCAAAAATGTGAGAAGCGGGCGCAACGCTGTGCGTTTGCTTCTCACTCAGCTGTATGTTAGCAAAGGGAAGGAATTCCCTTTGCTAACATTGAACCCCCTTTCAGCCAATCAGGTGCGCCGGGTCTGTGTTACCTGGCACCTGATTGGCTGAAACAACAGGCGCTGTGATTGGATGCCTATCAGGCGTCCAATCATAGCAGAGGACAAGAGGAGGAGCGGGCAGGAGAAGACATCGGGGTCGGGGAAGACATGGACACCGGGCAAAGCTGCTGCCGTCACCCGCTGCCCACCCAAGACAAGGTAAGTGCTGGGCAGAGTGGCAGCACTTGGGGCACAGTGGCAACATTTGGGGCACAGTGGCAGCATTTAATGGGCACAGTGGCAACATTTTGGGCACAGCGGCAGCGTTTGATGGGCACAGTGGCAGCATTTGGGGCACAGTGGCAGAGTTTGATGGGCAAAGTGGCTGCGTTTAATGGGCACAGTGGCTGCGTTTAATGGGCACAGTGGCTGCGTTTGATGGGCACAGTGGCTACATTTGATGGGCACAGTGGCTGCGTTTGGTACAGTATCTGTGTTTAATGGGCACAGTGGCTGCATTTGATGGCACAGTGGCTGCGTTTAAAGGGCACAGTGGCTGCATTTGATGGGCACAGTGGCTGCATTTGATGGGTACAGTGGCTGTGTTTAATGGGCACAGTGAGGCTGCAATTGAGGTTTTTTTTTTTTCAGAATTTTTCAGTTTGTTTGCGCCCCCCCAGAAAATTTGAGCACCAGCTGCCACTGGAGGTAAGGGTAAAGCCTCGTACACACGACCGAGTTTCTCGTCGAAAAACGACAAGAAACTTGCTGGCAGAGCTTTCTTGCCAAGTAAATCGGTCGTGTGTACGCGGCTATCAGGTTTCTCGTCAAGAAAACCGTCAAGAATCTCGACGAGAAAAATAGAGAACCTGCTCTCTATTTTCTCGTCGAGATTCTGGTCAGCCTGTTTCTCAACAAGAAAAGTGTGTGTGTACACTTACCTGTCCTCCGGGAAGCCCGCGCATGTTCGAAATGACTTTGAGGCATGCGCGGTAGCTTCCTAGGCATAGGTAGGGTGTAGCAAGATGGCGGCGATGGCATCGAATGTGACGAGCGCACGCTCGTCATAGTCGATGACGTCACCGCGTTCGCTCCATTCAAAGAACCGCGGGTTCTTTGAATCGAGCGTGTGTACACTCGGCCGGGACAAGTTTCTTGTCCAAGAATCTCGTCAAGAAAAACGACGAGTTTTTTCCTGACGAGATTCTCGGCCGTGTGTACGAGGCTTTAATCTTTAAATGGAGACACCTATTCTAGTGTTAGCTGTCTAGGAGGGGAATTTCCTTTCACCTTTTTGAGATTTCACTTCCCCTTGCATCTCCAGGACAGGAAGTCAAGAGAAATCTCCCCATTGGGACACAACATTTAAGAAATAAGCTGGGTGTTAAGCATTTCTTACATAATGAAGTATTAAACAGAGAAACAAAATTTTATATATTGAAGTTTACCAATTCTTAGATGTGGTGGCTGCATTAGTTACCTTTTTTAGGCCTTCTTTCCTTCATTTTCATCTGGTGATCCAGCCAATAAGGCTGGATATATATTATACCCTTTTCTTTAAATTTACCAAAACCATATACCGTATATACTCGAGTATAAGCTGAGTTTTTCATCACATTTTTTTGTGCTGAAAAAGCCCCCCTCGGCTTATACTCTAGTCTCGCTTCCTCACTATGTCCATCTGCAGCCTCACAAGCTGTGACATGCAGTCTTAACTGCAGTCAGCGACTGTGCAGTGTTACAAAGCCCCACCTCCTTCTCTTCCTCGTCCGTGATAGGCGGAAAACACACACTCACTGCTGGGAACTGAATGAAGTGTTCCATCACAGACGAGGACAAGGAGGAGGCGGGGCTTTGCTACACCGCCGACGATGTCACAGCTCCAGATCAGTTACATGGCATTGCTGGGTGGGGTGTGCGGACCGCACCCGGGTGACACCCGCCAGAGGGGTGACACCTGTGGGCAGCGACATCACGCGGTCCGCACATGACCCCTGCACTAGGGTGACCACATTTCCAAACTACCATTCAGGGACACCCTCCCTTCCCCAAAATCAGCTTGTGCTGTAACCGATCACAGCACAGTAATTGGACACAAGAGGCGAGATTCATGATTTCTCCAATCACAAGCAGGGGGCGGGGATTGTGCTCCTCCAGGCATTCCCGGCCAGGACAAGTACTGTCAGTGAGTAAAGCGGTGATGTGGCGGCCTTTTTTGGGGGCATCAGATTGGCCCCGTGGGGGTGTCTGTGTCAGTTTCATTCCGGGACACTGTATTGTCCTGGAATGAAGGTGCCCGGGACAGACCTGCAAAATGCGGGACTGTCCCGGGCAATCCGGGACACGTGGTCACCCTACCCTGCACAGATCTATGACAGCGTTGCGGACTGAAGCCGCCTCCTCGAGTCCTCCATCCTCTCTGTTTACATGTACACAGGACAGGAGGAGGGACACACCGCTTTGCCTATGCCGTGCTGTTCTGAGGTCTGAATAGTGTATTTTTTCTTAGATGGACATGTGCTGGGGGTGCTATGGGAGGGGAGAGGGGGGGACTACTAGCACAAGTGGAGAGGGGGGTCTGCACTGGGGGGGTGTCTATGCTGATGGAGGGGGAATTATGCTGATGGAGAGGGGTCTGCACTGGGGGGTATCTATGCTGATGGAGGGGGTTCTGCACTGGGGGGTGTCTATGCTGATGGAGAGGGTTCTGCACTGGGGGGGTATCTATGCTGATGGAGGGGGTTCTGCACTGGGGGGTGTCTATGCTGATGGAGAGGGGTCTGCACTGGGGGGTATCTATGCTGATGGAGGGGGTTCTGCACTGGGGGGTGTCTATGCTGATGGAGAGGGTTCTGCACTGGGGGGTATCTATGCTGATGGAGGGGGTTCTGCACTGGGGGGTGTCTATGCTGATGGAGAGGGGTCTGCACTGGGGGGTATCTATGCTGATGGAGGGGGTTCTGCACTGGGGGGTGTCTATGCTGATGGAGAGGGTTCTGCACTGGGGGGGTATCTATGCTGATGGAGGGGGTTCTGCACTGGGGGGTGTCTATGCTGATGGAGGGGGAATTATGCTGATGGAGAGGGTTCTGCACTGGGGGGTATCTATGCTGATGGAGGGGGGTCTGCACTGGGGGGTATTTATGCTGATGGAGGGGGGTCTGCACTGGGGGGGGGGTATTTATGCTGATGGAGGGGGTTCTGCACTGGGGGGTGTCTATGCTGATGGAGGGGGTTCTGCACTGGGGGTATCTATGCTGATGGAGGGGGTTCTGCACTGGGGGGTATCTATGCTGATGGAGGGGGTATCTATGCTGATGGAGGGGGTTCTGCACTGGGGGGTAACTATTCTGATGGAGGGGGTCTGCACTGGGGGTATCTATGCTGATGGAGGGGGGTATCTATGCTGATGGAGGGGGGTCTGCACTGGGGGGTATTTATGCTGATGGAGGGGGGTCTGCACTGGGGGGGGGCATTTATGCTGATGGAGGGGGGTCTGCACTGGGGGAGTATCTATGCTGATGGAGGGGGGTCTGCACTGGGGGGGTATTTATGCTGATGGAGGGGGTTCTGCACTGGGGGGTGTCTATGCTGATGGGGGTCTGCACTGAGGGGGTGCACAGTGAGGCATGTATGTGGGAGGAGTGAGGCTGCAGATGGGCATTGTTGACCCTCTTTTCCGCTTACAGTAGCTGCTGCATTCTCACCCCAGGCTTATACTCGAGTTAATACGTTTTCCCATTTTTTGTGGTAAAATTAGGTGCCTCGGCTTATATTCTGGTCGGCTTATACTCGAGTATATACGGTAATACAAGCTCAAATTGAAACACTTTAGTTGGTATGCAATCAGGCAGGCCCTTGCACTACATAGTCGAAGGTAAATCTAAAGGAAATTGAATAAGAAAATTGTATAATGTATGGCCAGCTTAAGTCTGTTGTTTTTCAAAACAACGAGCTCTCCTGCAGAAGTATCAGCTACAGAGATGAGACAAACCATTTGCCACTGACTGGTGCTTACAATGATGAGCTTTTATTTATTTCTGTAAAAGCTTTATCCCAAAAGTCACCAGGTAAAAATGCCTAAAAAAAGAAAACGAATGCAACCACCACATCTAATAATGCCCAGCAGATTTCCAAGCATACACCTATATTCTAGCATGGTCTGAAGTGGGTGGGGTCTTTTCCAAGGCTGGGTGGAGATACACTCTCCAGACCGCCTATGCAGAACAATCTATTATCAGAGCAAGTTGTTTATACAGGTGACATTTTCAGAAAGTATAATAAAGTAATAACAGCACTTACCATACACATCCAGATGGTAGGTACATTCATCAGCTTTCTCACGCCCCTTTTCACCCAGAACAATCACGTGGCATGTGTATAGCCCTTGATCTTCGAAGTTCACATTGCGCATTTTCAGGGCTCCGTTCTCCTCTAAGTCGGTGCGGTTGTGATACCTGTTGCTGATATGGGAACTTCCACCACTCAGAGACATGGCTTGGACAACTTCATTTCCTCGCTGCCAATAGATATCCACTTTCCCTTTGGGGAGACTTTCAAGCTTTTCAAGCGTGCATCGGAGTTCAGCTACACCCTTGACAAGTGCGACTCCATTGACATGTTTGGCGCCATCTACCATAAAAGCTATACAAACAACAATAGAGATAAGTTATGTTAAAGCGGAACTTCGCTCTCCCAATCAACATGAACTCCACTATATTACCAAAAGTATTGGGACACCTGCCTTTACACACACATGACCTTTAATGGCATCCCAGTCTTAGTCCGTAGGGTTCAATATTGAGTTGGCCCCCCTTTGCAGCTACAACAGCTTCAACTCTTCTGGGAAGGCTGTCCACAAGGTTTAGGAGTGTCTATGGGAATGTTTGACCATTCTTCCAGAAGAGCATTTGTGAGGTCAGGCACTGATGTTGGACGAGAAGGTCTGTCTCACAGTTGTAGTTATGTAGTAGTGGGATGATGATAATTAATTAAATTATTAGTATGATGCAAATCATTTCCAGCAGCAACCCAATTCTTCCAGAGAGATGCACTTTATTGAAACTTCAGAATCAATCCAACAGAGATACAGATAAAATAGGCAATATATTACAACAACAGTCTCTGCTCTAATTCCTCCCAATGGTGTTCTATTGGGTTGAGGTGCAGGCCAGTCAAGTTCCTCTACCCCAAACTCCCTCATCCATGTCTTTATGGACCTTGCTTTGTGCACTGGTGCGCAGCAGTGTTAATTTTGGCAGCAAATTTCGATTTAGTTTTAGTCTTAGTCTAAAATTTGCTACATTGGACATTGGATATGTCTTATAGCAGAAAGTACAAATTATTGTTTTTTCCCAAAATGGTTGGGTTTTTTTGTTTATAGCGCAAAAAATAAAAAACGCAGAGGTAATTAAAATACCACCAATAGAAAGCTCTATTTGTGGGGAAAAAAATTACATAAATTGTATTTGGCTACAGTGTCGCATGACTGCGAAATTGTCAGTTAAAGCAATTCAGTGCTGGCCTGGTCATGAAGGAGGGTAAATCTTCCGGAGGTCAAGAGGTTAACTGAATGAGCTGAAGTTAGAAGCCGATTGTTTAACATCTAGAGCTGCACCAGATTTTGCACTCTCTAGCATTAGTAAATCAAGTCAAATCTTGTTTACAACTGATAATGTGATCTGCCTGCACAGTACAGACAGGGTTATGTTATGTGAATGGGGACATGTAAAAAATATAAAATGGGTTTTACTCCAATTTAGCTGCAAAAGTGGAAATGCACTTTGAAGTGTACCTGTGCCTAGACCAGCCCTCAAATTTTTCACTCGCTTACTCACATTTTGTGAGTGGAAAATGCTTGCTGGCGAGTGTGGGGCTGCCTTGGAGGAGGGGGGTGGGGGGTGAGCACCGTCGGCAGGCGGGGTTGAATGGGAGTCGTTCTCCCAGCCAGGGGAAGAGAGAGGAGAGGAAGAGGCAAGCAGACCGGATCATCAGAGAGCAGGGATTGAATAAAAGTGAAAGGGCGCAGCAGGTTAAAAGAAATTTCATAAGTGTCAAAAATATATATTCAAAAGTCCATAATGGTTGCAGATTAATAAACACAGTCTGTATTATGGTATAATAAAGTGAAAACAGAATGCTCCTGTATCAGGCGTGCGCACGAGCGTGAAATGCATAGAGAGACTGGTGCGCAGCACGCCCGATACAGGAGCATTCTGTCCCATTGAACCAGCCGAGACGCACGCCGTTAGCCTTGTATCACTCGCCAGTGACAGGATCGGCCCCTGCCTTCCCTCAAGCTGCATCTTCACCCTGCTGTACCTGGCACATGATTTTAACCCTGATATGCCGCGTACACATGACCGTTATTCATGTCATGGAAAAAAAACAACGTTTTTCTCGACTTGATTTTCGGTGTTTCCTCTCAAGCCTGCCTTGCATACACACCCAATGGAAAAAAAAAACACTCGAGCAAAGCGCGGTGACATACGACGGCACTATAAAGGGGAAGTTCCATTCCAATGGCGCCACCCTTTGGGACGCTTTTGCTGATCCCCGTGTTAATAAAGTTTGGTGAGAGACGATTCGCGCTTTTCAGTCTTCGTGCTCTTCAGTCCGTTACAGCGTGACGAATGTGCTATCTCCATTACGAACGCTAGTTTTACCAGAAGGAGCGCTCCCGTCTCATACTTGATTCTGAGCATGCACGTTTTTTTTCCCCTCGTAAAAGCATATATAGCGGGGACATCCTTACATGTTGATGTGTGTTTGCATATTTTAATACCATCCTTGCATATTGATGTGTATCTGCATACTTTAACCACTTAACGACCGCTCACTGTATATATACGTCGGCACAATGGCACCGACAGGCACAATCACGTAGAGCATACGTGATTGCCTTTGTACAGTTGGGGGGTCCGATCGGACCCCCCTTCTGTACAGTGAGCGGTCGGAATTCGTCTGGGAGCGTTCCGAGATGGGGGGGCGGCCGTTCAATTCCGACCACCCCCCCGCGATCGCTCCCGGCGAATAGAAATGCCCCCTCTGTCTGTGTACTGTTTACACAGATAGAGAAAGCAGGAGGAAGTGATGTAATCTCCTGTGCGGCGCTCACATATACCGAGCGTCATACAAGAGAAGACACACAGGTCAGTGCACTAACACTACACTAACACCAGCACACATAGGCACATAAATCGCCCCCCCAGGCCCCCCCAGATCACCCCCCAGCCCCCAGTCACAGTGTCACTGATTGCAGTGACCATTTATTTACTGATCACTGCAATCAGTGACATTTGTGACTGTAAAAGTGTCACTACATTTAGTTTTAGGTCCAGTGTAGCCCCCTAACCCCCCCTAATAAAGGTTTAACCCCTTGATCACCCCCCAGATAACCCTTTCACCCCCTAGCACCGCCGTCGCTTGGCGATCATTTTTCTGATCACTGTCTTGGCGTCGGTGATGCAGATCGGTACCCAGTAATTTTTTTTAGGTTCGCCGCAGGTTTTTATAGCGTCGGGTACCCCCATAAATTATCTAATAAAGGTTTAACCCCCTTGATCGCCCCCCAGGTAACCCTTTCACCCCCTATCACCACTGTCGCTAAGCGATCATTTTTCTGATCGATGTCTTAGCGTCGGTGATGCAGATCGGTAGCCAGTAATTTTTTTTAGGTTCGCCGCAGGTTTTTATAGCGTCAGGTACCCCCATATATTATCTAATAAAGGTTTTAACCCCCTAATTGCCCCTAGTTAACCCTTTCACCAGTAATCATCATATAAGTGTTACGGGTGACGCTGGTTAGTTAGTTTGCTTTTTATAGTGTCAGGGCACCCGCCGTATATAACCCAATAAAGGTTTAACCCCCTGATCGCCCGGCGGGTGATATCAATTAGGTTTTAGCGTCAGAGAGGGTCTGCGTCACACCCCAGGCAGCGTCAGGTTATTGCCAGTAACGCTAACACCCACGCGTGAAGCATACACCTCCCTTAGTGGTATAGTATCTGAACAGATAAATATCTGATCTGATCAGATCTATACTAGCGTCCCCAGCAGTTTAGGGTTCCCAAAAACGCAGTGTTAGCGGGATCAGCCCAGATACCTGCTGGCACCTGCGTTTTGCCCCTCCGTCCAGCCCAGGCCACCCAAGTGCAGTATCGATCGATCACTGTCACTTACAAAACACAACACACATAACTGCAGCGTTCGCAGAGACAGGCCTGATCCCTGCGACTCCAGTGCTGTAGGAGGTGATTTCACCACCACAGTTAAAAAAAAAAAGAAGCAAATATGCCGAAGCATTGGGGCAGCAGGGGCGGAGGAGCGATTTTGCTCCTAATGCCGCGTACATACGGTCGAAATTCCGACGGAGGCTTGCCCGTGGAAAAGTCCGACCATGTGTGTGCGGCATAACTTTTTTGCGGGAGGATGCCCCCATGCTTCGGCATATATAAATGGTGCATGTATGCCCATCATTAGAAGTGGGTGGATGAAGGGCGGTATTCTAATGGTGGGCATACCCACCGATCAATCTCTTTTTTCGTTCAGCCACCTGGCTGCATGAAAAAAAAAGATTACAATACATGTCCAACAAGGACCAGCAACGTACTGGTATGTTGCTGGACTTTGAATGGTTATACCAGATTGATGCCTGCGGGTTTAGGTATCATCTTGGTATCATTCTTTTCAGCCAGCGGCCGGCTTTAATGTAAAAGCAACCCTAGTGGCTAATTAGCCTCTGGACTGTGTGAGGGGGTTAGCTCGGCAGCGGGTGTGTGTGACCCCCGGGATGGGCTCCCCACACAAAAACAGGCCCAGCAAACGGAGGTTGTGGTTTTCAAAATCAAAAAAAGGTGCGGTTTATTTTCTATTTACAGTGACAAAACACAGCAAAGCAAAAGAAACATAACCAAAATAAATCCTGGTCAAGTTGACCTCTGACTAAACATACAGGTTTCCTAACTAACAACTGGGATCAGCCTAGTGCTGTCCTAGTCCCTAAGTCCCTGGTTTTAAATGTCCAAGCAAATAGCCACACAGGCTTTGTCTCACCGCACAGGGGTTCACTCTCCCTAGACAGTCCACACAGGTCTGGTTCCAGGCATGAGCTAACACCTAATGAATCTGGGAGTTCTTATAGAGGCCTAAATGAGCTGACAAGCTTCAGCTGGCCTCATCAACTCCCTGTCTGTACGACGCCCCACACTCTCCCTAGAGGTATGAGTCATCCATGAGCCCACTAGCCTTAGCTGGGCTTATACAACTCTCCACCTAGTTGTATAAGTCGGCGTAAAGCCTGAATCTGGGCGAAATATATCTACCCCCCTGGATGCAACCAGGTGACTTTACCTTCCTGCTGTCACAACTGCTTTTACAAGCAGTGGGAGGGAATGTCCCCCCCCCCGGATATAAAAAGCGCCATTGGGAAATTGGGAAAGCATTTTATCACACCGATCTTGGTGTGGTCAGATGCTTTGAGGGCAGAGGAAAGATCTAGGGTCTAGACCCCAGTTTTTTCAAAAAAAGAGTACCTGTCACTACCTATTACTATCATAGGGGATATTTACATTCCCTGAGATAACAATAAAAATGATAAAAAAAAACAAAACATGGAAGGAACAATTTAAAAATAAAATAAAAAAGCAAAATTAATAATAAAAAAAAAAAAAAAAAAGCACCCCTGTCCTGCCCTGCTCTTGCCCAATGGCGAACGCAAGCGTCGGTCTGGCGTCATATGTAAACAGCAATTGCACCATGCATGTGAGGTATCACCGCGAAGGTCAGATCGAGGGCAGTAATTTTAGCAGTAGACCTCCTCTGTCAATCTAACGGGGTAACCTGTAAAGGCTTTTAAAGGCTTTTAAAAATGTATGTAGTTTGTCGCCAATGCGCGTTTGTGCGAAATTTTAAAGCATGTCGTGTTTGGTATCTATGTACTCGGCCTAAGATCATCTTTTTTATTTCATCAAACATTTGGGCAATATAGTGTGTTTTAGTGCATTAAAATAAAAAAAGTGTATTTTTTCCCCAAAAAATGCGTTTGAAAAATCGCTGCGCAAATACTGTGTAGAAAAAAAAATGCAACACCCACCATTTTATTCTGTAGGGCCTTTGCTTTAAAAATATATATAATGTTTGGGGGTTCAACATAATTTTCCTGCAAAAAAAAATATGTTTTCATGTAAACAAAAAGTGTCAGAAAGGGCTTTGTCTTCAAGTGGTTAGAAGAGTGGATGTAAGCTTCCTAATGTTGTGTATAAAATGCCAGAACAGTTCAAAACCCCCCCAAATGACCCCATTTTGGAAAGTAGACACCCCAAGCTATATACTGAGAGGCATGTCGAGTCCATGGAATATTTTATATGTTGACACAAGTTGCGGAAAAAAGACAATTTTTTTTTTTTTTTGCACAAAGTTGTCACTAAATGATATATTGCTCAAACATGCCATGGGCATATGTGGAATTACACCCCAAAATACATTCTGTTGCTTCTCCTGAGTACGGGGATACCACATGTGTGAGACTTTTTGGGAGCCTAGCCGCGTACGGGACCCCAAAATCCAATCACCGCCTTCAGGCTTTCTAAGGGTGTAAATTTTTGATTTCACTTCTCACTGCCTATCACAGTTTCGGAGGCCATGGAATGCCCAGATGGCACAAAAACCCCCCCCAAATGACCCCATTTTGGAAAGTAGACACCCCAAGCTATTTGCTGAGAGGTATTGTGAGTATTTTGCAGATCTCACTTTTTGTCACAAAGTTTTGAAAATTGAAAAAAAAAAAAAGAAAAAAAAAAATTCTTTCTTCATTTTCAAAAACAAATGAGAGCTGTAAAATACTCACCATGCCTCTCAGCAAACAGCTTGGGGTGTCTACTTTCCAAAATGGGGTCATTTGGGGGGGTTTTGTGCTATTTTGGCATTTTATGGCCTTCGAAACTGTGATAGGTAGTGAGGAGTGAAATCAAAAATTTGCGCCCTTAGAAATCCTGAAGGCGGTGCTTGGTTTCCGGGGTCCCGTACGTGGCTAGGCTCCTAAAAAGTCCCACACATGTGGTATCCCCGTACTCAGGAGAAGCAGCAGAATGTATTTTGGGGTGCAATTCCACATATAACCATGGCATGTGTAAGCAATATATCATTTAGTGACAACTTTTTGTAATTTTTTTTTTTTTTTTGTCATTTTTCAATCACTTGGGACAAAAAAAAAATATTCAATGGGCTCAACATGCCTCTCAGAAATTTCCTTGGGGTGTCTACTTTCTAAAATGGGGTCATTTGGGGGGGTTTTGTACTGCCCTGCCATTTTAGCACCTCAAGAAATGAGATAGGCAGTCATAAATTTAAAGCTGTGTAAATTCCAGAAAATGTACCCTAGTTTGTAAACGCTATAACTTTTGCGCAAACCGATAAATATACACTTATTGACGTTTTTTTTACTAAAGACATGTGGCTGAATACATTTTGGCCTAAATGTATGACTAAAATTGAGTTTATTCGATTTTTCTTATAACAAAAAGTAGAAAATATCATTTTTTTTCCAAATTTTCGGTCTTTTTCCGTTTATATCGCAAAAAATTAAAATCGCAGAGGCAATCAAATACCATTAAAAGAAAGTTCTATTTGTGGGAAGAAAAGGACGCAAATTTTGTTTGGGTACAACATTGCATGTCCGCACAATTTACAGTTAAAGCAGCGCAGTGCAAAATTCTGAATTCACCTCTGGTCCTTTAGCTACCAAATGGTCCGGGGCTTAAGTGGTTAATACAAAGTCTATGGACATTGCTATGGTTCAGTATTTGAAGCCATCTAGTGACCAAATACTGGTAATGCACATATATGATTTTTACACCAGAAGCACAAAGGACTAAACAGGAAATGACTGTTTGTTTTGATTGGAAGGCTGACCCGTGTTACCCAGGAGACTTGGTGACCTACCCATGAACACTTTCTTTAGCAGTGCATGCTGGGTAGGATATAAAAGGAACCCGAGCGGCCATTTTAGGTCTCTTCTGGACGCATGGCCTGCCTGTGACGACCTGTGAGGAGGTTTTCCAGAAGGAGTGGCCTACAGCCATTGCGGAGCGTAAGTCTAACAGACTGTGTGAGCGATCTGACGGGATAAGAGACACAGTGACTGGATAGGGAAGATCCAGAGACACTCGTCTGAGCATCAGAGGACCCGATTCACCCAGCGGAGCCGGTCGGCATTGAAGCAAGCTACAAACACCGGACCAGAGCTACTATACAGAGCTTCCGATCCAGTTGGTGAGCGGGTTACGGCCCACAGTTTTATTATACATTTGCATCCAGTCAGACTCATATACAGATTTCGCTGGGACCTGTAGTCCCACAGAGGAAGATTACAGTAACTGACACCAGGCAGACATAAGGCCTAATTCTTATTGCATTTTAACCACTTGCCGCCCGCCCTATAGCAGATTGACGGCGGCAAAGTGGTTGCAGAATCCTGACAGGACGTCATATGACGTCCTCAGGATTTTGAGCCGCTGCGCGCCCCCGGGGACGCGCATCGCGGCGATCGTTGCTGCGGGGTGTCAGTCTGACACCCCGCAACACCGATCTAGGTAAAGAGTCTCCGACGGAGACTCTTTACCACGTGATCAGCCGTGTCCAATCACGGCTGATCACAGTGTAAACAGGAAAAGCCGGTCATCGGCTTTTCCTCACTCGCGTCTGTCAGAAGCGAGTAGAGGAGAACCGATCGGCTGCTCCTCTGACAGGGGGGGGTTTGTGCTGATCGGTTATCAGCACAGCCCCCCCGAGGATGCCCACTGGACCACCAGGGATGCCACTAGACCACCAGAGATGCCACCGGACCACCAGGGATGCCACTGGACTACCAGGGAAGCACACCATGTAAGGTATGCCACCCTAGACCACCAGGGATAATGGATGCCAATCAGTGCCACAATGGATGCCAATCAGTGCCCACAATGGGCACCACTGATTGGCAGGCATTATTGTTTGGCACTGATTGGCATCCATTAGTACAGTACAGTGCCACCTATCAGTGCCCACCCATGCCACCTATCAGTGCCCACCCGTGCCACCTATCAGTGCCCATCCATGCCGCCTATCCGTGCCCATCTGTGCCCACCCGTGCCGCCTATCTGTGCCCACCCGTGCCGCCGATCGTTGCCCACCCGTGCCGCCGATCGTTGCCCACCCGTGCCGCCGATCGTTGCCCATCCGTGCCGCCGATCGTTGCCCATCCGTGCCGCCTCATCGGTGCCCATCCGTGCCGCCTTATCCGTGCCCGTCAGTTCAGCCCCATCAGTGCCCATCAGTGAAGGAGAAAACTAACTTATTTACAAAGTTTTGTAACTGAAACCAAAAAAAAAACTTATTTTTTTTCAAAATTTTCGGTATTTTTTTTTATTTTTTAGCAGAAAATAAAAATCGCAGAGGTGATCAAGTACCACCAAAAGAAAGCTCTATTTGTGGGAACAAAATGATAAAAATTTCGTTTGGGTACAGTGTACCATGACCGCGCAATTGTCATTCAAAATGCAACAGCGCAGAAAGCTGAAAATTGGTCTGGGCAGGAAGGTGTTTAAGTGCCCAGTATGGAAGTGGTTAAGCATTGTACTGTACTTAAGGAAACACTTTCTGGAACATTTATAGAAACAGTAACGGGATCACCTTTAGGTCAATCCTAATTTCTTTACCTTTTTGGATTACAATTTATAAGAAACCATCATAGCTAGCA
Source organism: Rana muscosa (assembly GCA_029206835.1). NCBI lineage: Eukaryota > Metazoa > Chordata > Amphibia > Anura > Ranidae > Rana > Rana muscosa. Next base: position 46,447,433 of record CM055117.1, on the reverse strand, counting down.
GAAGACAAGAAGATTAAAGACTGTACTTTTAATGAGAACTCGCAACTAGCTATAAAAGTAGGCGGAGCTCCCTTGTAGTTTCAACGTGTAAAATTGTTGTTCATATTCATTGTCCTGTCGTTCTATGTTAAGGTGACAGTACAAGAATTTTATTCATCTGTTTATCACAATTTACAGTAAAGTATACTTCTGGTTAAGTACCCCAATTGTGTGGAGTATTGTTTTTCTGCCACCAGGTGGAGCCAGTGGATCCTGGGGTTACAATACAGGTATTTTGCATTGTCTTATATTGTACTGTATTGCATTGCACCCCAGCTGCGCCAAGGGGACTGAGCCAAGTTAGTTGGGTTTACAAGTAGAGTGCAGGGCCAAATCAAACCAGCAGCTCCTTCGGGGGTCAGTGCTACACATACACACGACCGTTTTTCACGACGTTAAAAAGAACGACGTGAAAAGCAAAGAGAAAAAATAGAGCAGGTTCTAAAAAAAATTTGAGCATTTTTCTCGTTGAGAAAAATGCTCTGGAGCATACACACGACCGTTTTTTAACGACCATTTTTAACCACTTCATGCCCGCCGTACGACTATATACGGCCACAAGGTGGCTCTACAATGCTGGGAGGCCATCTTTATACGGCCACGGCTCCTCCGGCCACTGGGGGGTGCGCAAGCTCCGCCGGTGGCGCGCGTGCCCGGCGCGTCACTGAGATGCCGAAGCGCGTGCCTAGCGGCCAGGATGTCCTCCAGGTGCCCGCGATCGCCCGTTACACAGACAAGGACCTCTGTGTGTAAACACAGAGATCCACGTCCTGTCAGGGAGAGGAGACCGATGATGTACATAGGGACACAAATCGGTCACCTCCCCCAGTCAGTTCCCTCCCCCCACAGTAATAATCACTCCCAGGGCACACATTTAACCCCTTCCTCGCCGCCTAGTGTTAACCCCTTCCCTGCCAGTCACATTTATACAGTAATCAGTGCATATTTATCGCACTGTTCGCTGAATAAATGTGAATGGTCCCAAAAATGTGTCAAAAGTGTCCGATGTGTCCGCCATAATATCCCAGTCCTGACAAAAACAGATAACCGCCATTACTAGTAAAAAAAAAAAATGTAAAAAAATTCAGAATTCTATCCCCTATTTTGTGGCTGCTATAACTTTTGCGCAAACCAATCACTATACACTTATTTATTTTTTTTACCAAAAATATGTAGAATATGTATCGGCCTAAACTGAGAAAAAAAATCTTTTTTTTTTAAATTGGGGATATTTGTTATAGCAAAAATCAAAAAATATTATGTTTTTTTTCAAAATTGTCGCTCTTTTTTTGTTTATAGCGCAAAAAATAAAAATCAAATACCACCAAAAGAAAGCTCTATTTGTGGGAAAAAAAGGACGTCAATTTTGTTTGTCATTCAAAGTGTGACAGTGCCGAAAGCTGAAATTTCGCCTGGGCAGGAAGGGGGTATATGTGCCCAGTAAGCAAGTGGTTAAAAATTGCATTTTTCTCGTCATGAAAAATGGTTGTGTGTACGCGGCATAAGTGATTTTACAATAAATAAGACGATATTACACTATCTCTGCTTCCTTGTGGCTCAATATGCTGGAGCCTTCAACTTTGCAGATTGCAGCAATACTAAAGGGGCTTTAGACGGTTTACATCCAAGCTTTTGAAGAGCAGTATTTCACTTTTTGGATTGATGTGGTGTTCGGTCAAGGATTGATCACAGCCTGTGAAAGGCTCACGAGAGGAAAAGATCCGGAGCTAAGTTTCTCCTATATGCCTGGTGATCATTTATGGCCTTGGAAATTTGGTGAGCACATTTATTTGGCACTTCGGGGGAAGCACTTTTGAATATGCACGTTGCACTTGACTATTGTATAACAGATGTATTACTGATCTGCTTACCACATTCTACCCCATAACCTTACTTATACTTAAACCATGAGACCACACCTTTTGTTTGGAGTAAAACATGGCCCTAGCAGCCTCCTTTATTTTAAACTTTACATCAGTTATAACAAAACACCATCATCAAACATCAGAAACCCACGTTCTCCTAAACATTGCCTCGTAGCGTTGGTCTTTGCAGGAACCTCTAATTAGCATAATAATATTAATAATCATAACAATAACAAACCACCTGACACTGCGGTACCTTAAATGGTCATAGGCCTCAAGCCGACCAGCTGCTCAGAGACGACCACTGACCGCAGTGCCCCCATTATCAAACTCTTCCAGCTAAACCGTGTTAGCTGGAATACACCCTCAGAACCCATACCACCGATAGGTCCTGACCACTTGCTTTTGAGGTATCTTCATTCCCCCGCAAAGACCAAACACCCGCCACCTTACCCTTTTGTGCCCCTCCAAACCCTCAAGGCTCGCTTTATACCATCTTGGAGCCCCAAAGCCCACAAGTCTATCCCAACCTCGTTCAAGTGGACACCATCGCCCCACAGGTACCTCCATGTGTCCACCTCCAATTCCATGTGCCGTATCACCAACCCCCCGTTCCGTACCACAAATCTCCCCACATCCCGATTGATTTTTCTGCGGGCTCTGTTGATGCCCTCCACAGACCTCGCCCCTCTCCAGGCAGTCCTCGCAACTATATCCGACCATGCAATGATCATGTCCAGGAAGGACCTCCTGAGCCGCAGAAAATCAAACTTGATGTCTTTTGTCACATCCAACATAGACCTCATCCCTAGATCATTACCACCTATGTGCAGAACTAAAACGTCAGGCGGCCTGTCCAACCTAGCAAAACGGTGCACTTCAGGGACCATTCTGCTCCACAGCATACCAAGAACTCCCAGCCAGCGGACGCATGTCTCATGTCTCGGGAATCCCAGCTGCCGACCTTCGGGCCTAACGTCAGCCCTCTTAGCCCCCCAGAACACAAACGAATGGCCCAGTATCCAGACCAAACCTTGCATCCCGCTTGAAACAAAAGAAGAAAACAACAACCTCCATGAACCCCGGAACTAACAGGTACACAGTCATATACAAACACTTCAATCATCCCCCCGGTTTACGCCAACCCCGCCAGTAGCTGAGGGCGGACATACAGCCGGAATCGTCTAGACTCCCACCTGCCTATACGCTTAACCGCCTCCTCATCCATTCCACACCTGGCCGCCTCAGTGGCAGCCCCAATCTGGAAAGAATGAAAGGAGAACTCCTTCTCCTGGAGCCCTAAGGCCCGAACACACTTTTTAAACACCGCAATAAACAGATATCTGGAAAGAGGGGTCCCGTCCGCGTGTACTAAGAATGAACCCGCCACGGACGGGCGAAAACTCAAGTAACCCCTCACGGCCCCAACTGGGCACAACGGAGAACCCTGAACCGGGAAAACTTGCACCAACTTGCCTCTTCCCATTTGGTCCGTCTTCGATTTCCTGAGCACCAACGACACTCCTTACTCCGTCAACCCCACTTCACTGTCCAGCAAACCACCGTGCACCGCTTTGGATGGGCCAACCAACTCACCTATACGAAATGCACCGAAGAAAGCCAAAGAGAATGCCACCTTGTAATACTTCATAACCGGACGAGCACAGGTCCGGCAACTGCCCCAGCATACCTCCCAATAAAGCAAACGAGACAGGCCTCCTGCCGTCCATCTTCCGCCCCCCTCGACCATAACCCGTGAATGCTTGCCGCACCCAAAATTCCTACTCAGACACGACCTGGACACCCCGGTTTCCATGCTCCTGGATAGAAAGTACAACACCAGCAACCTCGCATCAGAACTTACCGGGTCAACTCCAGCCTCCCGCACCAACTCACGCCATTCCAGCCAAACCTTCTCATAAGCAGCCCATGTGCCCTTACTCGCCGACTTCCTGATCCAACCTGACACTATTCCAACGGAATCTTCCACAGCCAGCCTGGACAAGGGACCCCACGTTGCTCTGCCTCCGGTGCCAACTCTCTGAACCTGTCCCACTGAAAGCGAGACAGTGCGTCAGCTATGACATTCTCCACCCCCGGGAGGTGTACCACATACACAAAAACATTAAGTTGTAAGCATCTCAATACCAAGTGCGGAGCAGCCGCACCACGGGGGGGGGGGGGATGCCGAGACCCTGTTAATCACCTGCACCACCCCAAGGTTATGCCCGTGAAAACGCACCTTCAGATCCCTGAAACATACACCCCAGAGTTCTACCGCCAGAAACCACCAGGAACAATTCCAACAGAACCAAGTTCCTGGTGAAACCAGCTTCAATCCACGACTGAGGCCATGGGCCCGCACTCCACCTGCCCTGAAAGAAGGCCCCAAAGCCTGACCCACCAGCAGCGTCAGTGTATAGCTCCAAGTCAAAATTACTAATCGGTCTGGAGATCCACAAGGCCCCGCCATTGAAGGACTCCAGGAAGGAATGCCAAACTCGCAAGTCCTCCCTGTGTTCCCTGCCCAAACGCACAAAGTGTGTGGGTGACCGGACCCCCGCCGTGCTAGCCGACAGCCGTCGGCAGAACACCCAGCCCATCAGCAGGATGCAGCACGCAAAATTAAGCTTCCCTGACAGTGACTGCAGCGCCCTGAGCTGAACCTTCCGCTTGAGAGCCTCTAACTTGTCCGACGGCAGGCGGCATTCCATGGCATCCGAATCCAGGACAATGCCTAAAAACGTGATAACCGTGCGAGGTCCCTCCATCTTGTCAGGCGCCAATGGAATGCCAAAACGCTCTGTGATGTGTTCCAAGGTGGCCAGGAGCACCACACAGATTCACCCCCGACATTCACCCCCGACACATCTCTGACCACCCATTCAACAAAGGAGCTAAACTGTTCAAACAACGCGCAGGAGATGGAGCATCCCATCGGTAAACACATGTTCACATACAACGCATTATCCCAGTGACACCCCAGGAGGTGAAAACTATCCGGGTGTACCGGCAACAGCCTAAAAGCTGCCTCAATGTCGGCTTTTGCCATCAAAGCCCCCCGCCCATACCGGCGAACCCAACCTATGGCCGCATTAAAAGAAGTTTAGCAAACTGTACACACTGGATCAATCGCGTCATTGACCGACCCACCCTTAGGAAAGGACAGATGGTGAATGAGACGGAACTTGTTGGGCTCCTTCTTGGGGACAACCCCAAGCGGGGAAACTACAAAATTCCTTAAAGGGGGGGAGGAAAACGGGCCGCCCATGCGGCCCAACGCAACCTCCTTGCGCAAATTACACGAAACCGGTGGGATAACCTCCAAAGCGCATGGAATGTGAAACCCGTCAGAAAAACCCCCCCTCCAACAAGCGAGCTGCCCCCTTATCCGGATACCTACCTAGAAACAGCCGCATCCTTTCCACCATCACTGGAGTCCTCCCTTTTTTGCCCAGACTCTCCGGTACGACCTCTCCCCTGCTTAAAGCATCTGGCCTGCGTGTGAGAGCCTACGCAACCGGAGCACTCGTGTTTGTATCGGCAGACCCCCCCAAACTTGCATGTGCCCTCATTATATTGCCAGCAAACCTCATTTTTCTTACCGGCCGATTGTCCAGGGGAATAAGATCCATCGGCCCCCCCCCCTGAAAAAACTGACCAGGGGCCCTCGGCGAAGTCATCAAACGCATCCACAAATTAATGTCCTTATGATCCCACCGCAGGTCTGTCCGCACCACTCTCCTCTGCCTGAACTGTTCATCATACCGGAGCCACCCCGTGCCCCCATACACCCTGTAGGCCTCCCCAATAGCGTCTTGATAGCCAAAGAGAGCAGAGCAGTGCTCCAGAGTCCTTTGACCAATCACACTCGCCATGATAGCGAACGCCTGCAGCCAATTCGTGAATGTTCTCGGAATGAGCCTGTATCTCCTCTTCTCCTCATCCTCTTTTTTAGAATCATCCGGCTTAACCCCATCCAGGTGAAACTTCTTCAGTGGTACCAGTGAGAAAATCTCCACATACTCACCTTTCCATATCTTCTCCCTCACCTCAGGTTTCAGGTGCGCCCCTAGTGGTGCCTCATAACAAATATACACCTCACATTTTGCAGCATCTGCCAATCTAATGATATCCTGCCGTGCAGCCTGCTCCACCGCACCACCCACCTGCGATGTCACTACAGCCCCGGTACCCGACCCCACCGTGTCCCCCCCCCCCGCAGCAACAGCAGGAGGAACCAGTGAAATAATAGCAGCAGAGGACCCCGCCGGCCCCGCTGGCGGGACCCATGCCACCGCCGGGCTAACAGTCACGCTATCCCCCGTTTCAAACAAGCTAACCAAATTCTTAAAGCCCGCCAGAAAACCTTGCAAACCATCCTGCCGTGCCCCCCCCCCCCGCGAGGGGACCTTACCCCCCCCCCCAGTCTGCCCACTCCCCGGGTCCTGCACCAACTCAACCAAACCCCCATCATCAGCAGGCCCACCCCCCCGGCCACTACCCCCAGCATGGCCCCAGGAATTAGTAACGGAAACTAACTTACCGGGCTGCCTGGAAGAAATCCCATCAGCTGATCGACTAGACTCCACCGCTGCCACCGACCGTACGGGTCTCCGATCCTCCTCCGAGCTGCACAGCTCCCCCTCAGACAGCACGCAGGGCTCCTCCTCACCTCCGGATGAGAGCTCACCAGGCGACCTCTCCCTGGAAGCCGAGGGCCCGGCGCACGACCGATCCGTCCTCCACGCACCAGACCCGTTCGCAGATTTTCCAGCCGACTTGCGCCCACACTGCTGCCGACCTCCAGCACCGACATCCACTCTCCCATCCTCCAGCAGTCCCGGACCAGACTGCGCACGCACAGGATGACCGGCCGAAGAGGCAGGTGGCCCGGTCACCGTGGCCCCTGATGCCCTGCGCCAAGGCCCCGATCCCACCGGGGACCCCGGGGTACCTGCAGTCACTGACGGACCCGAAAGCACTGACCCCAGGGTCTCCTGGAGCCAATCCTCGCCCCGTGTCGCGGCCTCTGCCCGCAATTGGGCCAGAAGATTCTCCACCACAGACATGCTGCTGCTATCAGAACTTTCCCTCACGCTGTGTTGACTTAGGGGGCGGGGATTACCTTTTTATCTAGCCTTAACCCCTCCCCCTTACACTTAATTTAAGCCAATCATTAATCCCTTCACATCTCCACACCCTGTTCACTCAGTCATGCCAGCCCTCCGCCTATGGCATTCTTTCTTTCTGCTCCGGGCTTTTCTTTGTAGGAGGCACGGTGTTGGATGTTAGAAGTTTCAAATCAAGCACTGTTTTCACTTTATTATACCATAATACAGACTGTGTTTATTAATCTGCAACCATTATGGACTTTTGAATATATATTTTTGACACTTATGAAATTTCTTTTAACCTGCTGCGCCCTTTCACTTTTATTCATATTGTATTAGTACCACTAATTTTGGAGCTGCACTTGTTACTTATTTACATTTATTACACATTGGCGCCGGTTCCTATTAATTTAACACTACCAGAGAGCAGGGATTGCCCGCTGCTTTCATTTGAATTGCCCGGTGTTCCCGACGCTCATCCGTCACACAGTCCCGCCTCCTGGCCCGGTGCCTTTGATAGACAGAACACCGGTACAATGCCGGGACATGTGACGTCATCAAATGCGCTGAGCCAGGAGGCGGGACTGTGTGACCGTGAGCTCCGGGAACACCGGGCAATTCAAATGAAAGCTGTTACAGCGGGCAATCCCCGCTCTTTGATGATCCAGCTGGCTTGCCTCTTCCTCTGCACAAGTGAGGCTGTATTGATGGGCACAGGTCATGCTGCATTTATGGGCACAGGTCACACTGTATTAATGGGCACAGGTCACGCTGCATTGATGGGCACTGGTTATGCTGCATTGATGGGCACTGGTTATGCTGCATTGATGGGCACAGGTCACGCTGTATTGATGGACACAGGTCACGCTGTATTGATGGACACAGGTCACGCTGTATTGATGGACACAGGTCACACTGTATTGATGGACACAGGTCACACTGTATTGATGGGCACAGGTCACGCTGTATTGATGGGCACAGGTCACGCTGTATTGATGGGCACTGGTTATGCTGCATTCATGGGCGCAGGTCACGCTGCATTGATGGGCGCAGGTCATGCTGCCTTGACGGGCACTGGTTAAGCTGCATTGACGGGCACTGGTTAAGCTGCATTGACGGGCACTGGTTAAGCTGCATTGACGGGCACTGGTTAAGCTGCATTGATGGGCACTGGTTACGCTGCATTGATGGGCACTGGTTACGCTGCATTGATGGGCACTGGTGAGGCTGCATTGATGGGCACTGGTGAGGCTGCATTGATGGGCACTGGTGAGGCTGTGCTGATGGGCACTGGTGAAGCTTTGCTGATGGGCACTGGTGAGGCTGCATTGATGGGCACTGGTGAGGCTGTGCTGATGAGCGCTGGTAAGGATGCACTCATGGGCACTGATGAGGCTGCACTGATAAAGTTGTTGTTAATATTTATTTTTCTAACCTAATTTTGCATAAAACATTTAGGCTGGGTTCACATATGAGCCGCATGGGGCTCACAGCAGGGGTCCGGTGCGTCCTGGTTCACCGTTTCAGGTCTGATTTCAGCCCGAATTTTGGGCTGAATTCGGAACTGAAACAGACCAAAAGACGCACAGCAGTCTTGTGCAAATCGCACCGACCCACACTGGCCTAGACTATGGACAGTTTTCACATATTCTTACCACTCAATCGCTTTACAGAGACCCAACCCAAGTGGGGGTTGATTTACTAAAATCTAGTGCAACTGTGCATAGAAACCAATCAGCTTTAGCTTATTGTCAAAGCTTAAAGTGGTTGTAAAAGCACAAGGTTTTTACCTTAATGCATTCTATGGATGAAGGTAAAAAACCTGTGTGCAGCAGCCGCCCAGCTCCCCCACATAATACTTACCTGAGCCCCATCTCTATCCAGCGATGTCCACAAAAAACCTTGTTTCTCTGGGGACTCGCACTCCCGATTGGTTATTGGCAGCAGCGGAAGCCATTGGCTCCCGCTGCTGTCAATTACAGCCAGTAAGCCAATTAGGGGATAGAGGGGGGGCTTGGCCGAACTGTGGCTCTGTGTGTGAATGGACACACAGAGCAGCCGCTCGGCTTGGGAGCCCCAATAGCAAGCTACTTGATGTGGGGGCACTCAACAGAAAGGAGGAGCCAGGAGAGCCGGTGTGGGACCGGAGCACGTAAGTATGACATGTTTAATATTTTAATGAAAATAAATTAAAGCTTTACAATCACTTTAATTGAAGAAGTTGAAGTTAGATGCTGATTGGCTACCATGCACAGTTGCACCAGATTTTGCACTCTCCAGTTTAAGTAAATCAGCCCCAAAGTATACCTAAATCAAGGATACGGAATAACTGTCAGAAAAGGCAGGACACTAATAGGGTCCAGTGTTGGGTATAGAAGCTATCAGGGAAGAGCAACAGTGCAGGAAATTAACCTTAAAAATGAATTCCATGTATGGATTTTTTTATACATGGTTACATTGATCCCGCTTCATCCAATATAACCAAATATATACCAGTGGCGGTGGCAGTTGGTGCTGAAGGATTTTTTTTGGGGGGGGGGGCATGGGTGGGCCCATCCAGGTCTGCACTCACCCTTCGGGCGGGAGCCCTCCATCGGTCAAGGCTCCCCTGGTGCCCGGTTCCGTGGCTTCTGTGTTAACCCGGTCTTCTTTCCGGGTTCTAAGCATTTGGCCTCCTATTCCTATCCTGATTGGCCGGGGCAGCAAGCCAGAAGTGGATGGTGAGTGTTGATTCGCTCGTATCACAAGGTGGAAGGATTCGAGGCGCAGTGCTCTGCGCCCCAAGGACAACATGAAACAGGCCAATTGGGGCCTCGGGCTTTGGTCACGCACTTGTGAGGGGGTGATGGACCTGGTGGAGACCTGTTCGTCTGGCACCCTGCTGTTTGACTGTGCAGGCTAAAGGGGCGGATTGTGGAGGCTGGGGGGGGGGGGGCACCACTGCGCCCCTTCTGGCCCAGCCACCACTGGTATATACCATGCCTGGATGATGCCCCTGAAAGCTGGAAATCACTGAAGTAGGCACCGCTACTCTAGTGATCCGAGTCCCAAGTTGGGGGGATGGTCTGCTGCATTCTGAACACAGGAGGTTGGCAGCTCAGCACGGACACCATTCAGAGAAGGCTTTGCGTTTTCTGAATGAATACAAAGCATTCTCTGATTGGAGGAGGTGACGTCACGTCCCCCACCTCCTCCAATCAGCGAATGCTTTGGTGATAAATCTACTCTTAGATTGGAGAAAGCATAGGAGATCTATGACTAGGAATAGCTTGGGATCGGATTTAATGATACAGCATACCTCCCAACTTTTTGAGATGGGAATGAGGGATACCTATCAGCAAAAGTAAAAGTACGCAAGCAAAAAGGCTGTTTTTTTAATTTTCCTTGCATGTGATTGGGTATTCTTTGCAAAGTGAAGCTTTACCTCAATTACTAAGCTCTGGAGCAACACTTTGGAAAGTGCACAGACTATTTAGCCCCGTACACACGATCGGATAACCTATGGATTTTCGTCCGATGGATTTGTCCATCGGATATCCGATGAAACTGTTTTCCATCAGTCTTGCCCACACACCATCAGTCAAAAAACCGACCGTTCCAAATGCGGTGACGTAAAACACTCCGATGAGCCAAGAAAAATGAAGTTTAATGCTTCTGAGCATGCGTCAACTTGATTCTGAGCATGCGTGGGTTTTTGATCCGATGGACTTGCCCATAGACGATCGGAAATTCCCATCGGTAAATTTTAAAACAAGTTCTATTTTTTACAACCGATGGAAAAAAGACCGATGGGGCCCAAACACGATCGGTTGGTCTGATGAAAACCATCCATCGGACGGTTTTCATCAGTCAAACCGATCGTGTGTACGGGGCTTTTGCCTTTAGTAAATCAACCCCATAGTGTCTACAAAATAGGGGATAAATTTATGGTATTTTTATTTATTTATTTACTAGTATTGGCGGTGATCAGTGATTGTTAGCGGGACTGCGACATTGTGGCTGACACTTTTTTAGGACCAGTGACATTTATACAGCGATCAGAGCTAAAAATAGCCACTGATTACTGTATAAATGTAATTGACAGGGAAGGGGTTAACACGAGGGGGCGATCAAGGGGTTAGGTGTGTTCCCTAGAAGGTGTTTCTAACTGTGGGGGGCTGCCTGGGAGTAGAGAGAGATCGCTGTTCCTAATCACTAGGAACAGAAGATCTCTCTCTACTTCCCTGTCAGAACGGGGATCTGTCTGTTTACATTGACAGATCCCCGTTCTGGCTCTCCGTGGAGCGATCACGGCTCCGGGAAGTAGCAGGTGTGCGCTCGTCTGCTACAGCCTTTTAAAGAGCCGACGTACAATGACGGCGATTCGCGCAGCCATGCCAACCTGCCGCAGTACAACTGTGGTGGGTGTTCAGCAAATAGTTAAACACACACACTGGCATGTTTTTTCTATGCTTTTTTTTTTCTTAGCTTATCGTGTTGCTGTGTTTTTTCCCTCAGCAGAAACCAAAATACTTAATTTTGTTTTCCCTAATGCATGCCACAGCACACTGTAGTGCGATGCAACAAGTTGCACTGCATTTAAATGCAGCATGTTCCATTTTACCCAGCGAACTTTAACCCAGCACATTGAAGTAGGGTGACCATGTGTCCCAGATTGCCCGGGACAGTCCCGCATTTTGCAGGTTTGACAATACAGTGTCCTGGAATGAAACTGACCCAGCCACCCTTCACAGTAATTCTGCCCCCCGACTGGGCAAAGCTTTGCCCAATCAGGCTGCAGTAAAAGCTGGTTGTTAAGGAGGAGGTTTCGGGAAGCCGTCCGCAGCATCCTTTACAACCGATGAGTCATCAGCTGTCAATGGGCTTCCCCACTGAGAGCTGAGTAATAAAAAAGTAAAAAAAATAATAATTTTGCGTGGGGTCCTACATCAAAATAAAAAAATAATGCACCCTGGCAGGTCAGGAAACCTGATGAGCAGATAGTTGCACTTCTTGATAGGGCTAAGACTGACTGTGATGCAGGGATCTGATGCACACGCAGTGCGCACAATTTTATTTTTTTTGTTAGAGTCGATTCACACTTATTCTCTGAACTTATGGGTCTAATTGTACGAAATGAGTTGCGCAAATGTCAGAAACATTTGTGCAAGCTGATCAAAATGTTGCTGTATGTTTTTGAATAGATTAACTCCTGTATCACCAGCTCCATCTAGTGGCCAAAATGTGGTACAGTTTTCTAAAATACCTCCAGGACAGTGGTTCTCAACCTTTCTAGTGCCGTGACCCCTTGATAAAATTTCCCAATTTCTGGGGACCCCTAACTGTAGAATTTTTGTAGTGTGGGTCGTCAGCACCCAAGACAAGACAAGTAATTTGCGCCCCTAACCCACAGACATTTAGGGCTCCTTGAGTAGGGTGACCAGACATCCCCGGTTTCAGGGGACAGTCCCCGGATTGATGACACAGTCCCCGGACCAAGTCTGTCCCCAGTTTTGTCCCCGGATTGGATCTAAACAGGGGCTGGGGCAATTTCAAAGACAGTCAGTGCAGAATTAATTGATCCTGTGTTCCTGCAAAGCAGGTTCAGGGATCTATACCTTCCCTTAGTAAAAGCACCTCCCCACAGTGAGAAAACACTTGTTAGGTACACATTTAGCCCTTTGATTGCCCTAGATGTTATCCTCTTCCCAGCCAGTGTCATTAGTACAGTGACAGTGCATATTTTTAGCACTGATCACTGTATTAGTATCACTGGTTCCCACAAAGCATCAAAGGTGTCACTAATGCCGTGCACACACGGTCGGAATTTCCGCCAGCAAAAGTCCGATGTGAGCTTTTGGTCGGAAATTCCGACCATGTGTATGCCCTATCTGACTTTTGCTGTCGGAATTTCCGCCAGCAAAAGATTGAGAGCAGGTTCTCAAGTTTTCCGACGGAAAAAATTCTGACGCATGCTCGGAAGCATTAAACTTAATTTTCTCGGCTCGTCATAGTGTTGTACGTCATCGTGTTCTTGACGGTCGAAAGTTTAGAGAACTTTTGTGTGACCGTGTGTATGCAAGACAAGCTTGAGCGGAATTCTGTCAGAAAAACCATCCAAGGTTTTTCCGACGGAATTTCCGCTCGTGTGTACAGGGCATTAGTGTCCGAATTGTCTGCCACAATATCGCAGTCCCGCTATGAGTCGCTGATTGCCGCCATTAGTAGTAAAAAAAAAAATACGTCCCCGGATTTCATTTAAAAAATCTGGTCACCTTATCCTTGAGTCCCTTCCACTCGTACAGTATTAATACCCCTTATGGTACATTTTAGGATGTACCACTCTCTCTATGTTCTCCTTTATTTCCCTTTTATCTCTCTATCTTGATTTCTTGTTCCCCCCCCCCCCCCATCCCTCTCTCTAGCCGCCTTTCCTGTTCTTTCTCTTATTCTTTCTCTCCCTTTTTTCTTTGATCCTCCCCCTCTTTTCCTCTCCCTTCAATGTATTCTCTATTTTTATTCCTTCTCTTACTCCTTGCGGGGGGGGGGGGGTGTGTTGGGATGAGTGGCAGTGCTGGCGGGGAGATGGGATGAGTGGCAGTGCTGGGGGGAGTTGGGATGAGTGGCAGTGCTGGCGGGGAGTTGGAATGAGTGGCAGTGCTGGGGGGGAGTTGGGATGAGTGACAGTGCTGGCGGGGAGTTGGGATGAGAGGCAGTGCTGGCGGGGAGTTGGGATGAGAGTGGCAGTGCTGGCGGGGAGTTGGGATGAGAGTGGCAGTGCTGGCGGGGAGTTGGGATGAGTGGCAGTGCTGGGGGGAGTTGGGATGAGTGGCAGTGCTGGGGGGGAGTTGGGATGAGTGGCAGTGCTGGCGGAGATTTGGGATGAGTGGCAGTGCTGGCGGGGAATTGGGATGAGTGGCAGTGCTGGCGGGGAGTTGGGATGAGTGGCAGTGCTGGCGGGGAGTTGGGATGAGTGGCAGTGCTGGCGGGGAGTTGGGATGAGTGGCAGTGCTGGCGGGGAGTTGGGATGAGTGGCAGTGCTGGCGGGGAGTTGGGATGAGTGGCAGTGCTGGCGGGGAGTTGGGATGAGTGGCAGTGCTGGCGGGGAGTTGGGATGAGTGGCAGTGCTGGCGGGGAGTTGGGATGAGTGGCAGTGCTGGCGGGGAGTTGGGATGAGTGGCAGTGCTGGCGGGGAGTTGGGAAGAGTGGCAGTGCTGGGGGGGAGTTGGGATGAGTGGCAGTGCTGGGGGGGAGTTGGGATGAGTGGCAGTGCTGGTGGGGAGTTGGGATGAGTGGCAGTGCTGGCGGGGAGTTGGGATGAGAGGCAGTGCTGGCGGGGAGTTGGGATGAGAGTGGCAGTGCTGGCGGGGAGTTGGGATGAGTGGCAGTGCTGGCGGGGAGTTGGGATGAGTGGCAGTGCTGGCGGAGAGTTGGGATGAGTGGCAGTGCTGGCGGGGAGTTGGGATGAGTGGCAGTGCTGGCGGGGAGTTGGGATGAGTGGCAGTGCTGGGGGGGAATTGGGATAAGTGGCAGTGCTGGGGGGGAGTTGGGATGAGTGGCAGTGCTGGGGGGGGAGTTAGGATGAGTGGCAGTGCTGGGGGGGGAGTTGGGATGAGTGGCAGTGCTGGCGGAGATTTGGGATGAGTGGCAGTGCTGGCGGAGATTTGGGATGAGTGGCAGTGCTGGCGGGGAATTGGGATGAGTGGCAGTGCTGGCGGGGAGTTGGGATGAGTGGCAGTGCTGGCGGGGAGTTGGGATGAGTGGCAGTGCTGGCGGGGAGTTGGGATGAGTGGCAGTGCTGTGGGGGAGTTGGGATGAGTGGCAGTGCTGGCGGGGAGTTGGGATGAGTGGCAGTGCTGGCGGGGAGTTGGGATGAGAGGCAGTGCTGGCGGGGAGTTGGGATGAGAGTGGCAGTGCTGGCGGGGAGTTGGGATGAGTGGCAGTGCTGGGGGGGAGTTGGGATGAGTGGCAGTGCTGGCGGGGAGTTGGAATGAGTGGCAGTGCTGGGGGGGAGTTGGGATGAGTGGCAGTGCTGGCGGGGAGTTGGGATGAGAGTGGCAGTGCTGGCGAGGAGTTGGGATGAGAGTGGCAGTGCTGGCGGGGAGTTGGGATGAGAGTGGCAGTGCTGGCGGGGAGTTGGGATGAGTGGCAGTGCTGGCGGGGAGTTGGGATGAGTGGCAGTGCTGGCGGGGAGTTGGAATGAGTGGCAGTGCTGGGGGGAGTTGGGATGAGTGACAGTGCTGGCGGGGAGTTGGGATGAGAGACAGTGCTGGGGGGGAGTTGGGATGAGAGTGGCAGTGCTGGCGAGGAGTTGGGATGAGAGTGGCAGTGCTGGTGGGGAGTTGGGATGAGTGGCAGTGCTGGCGGGGAGTTGGGATGAGAGTGGCAGTGCTGGCGGGGAGTTGGGATGAGAGTGGCAGTGCTGGCGGGGAGTTGGGATGAGTGGCAGTGCTGGGGGGGGAGTTGGGATGAGTGGCAGTGCTGGGGGGGAGTTGGATGAGTGGCAGTGCTGGCGGGGAGTTGGGATGAGAGGCAGTGCTGGCGGGGAGTTAGGATGAGAGGCAGTGCTGGCGGGGAGTTAGGATGAGAGGCAGTGCTGGCGGGGAGTTGGAATGAGAGTGGCAGTGCTGGCGGGGAGTTGGGATGAGTGCCAGTGCTGGCGGGGAGTTGGGATGAGTGCCAGTGCTGGCGGGGAGTTGGGATGAGTGGCAGTGCTGGCGGGGAGTTGGGATGAGTGGCAGTGCTGGCGGGGAGTTGGGATGAGTGGCAGTGCTGGCGGGGAGTTGGGATGAGTGGCAGTGCTGGCGGGGAGTTGGGATGAGTGGCAGTGCTGGGGGGGAATTGGGATGAGTGGCAGTGCTGGGGGGGAGTTGGGATGAGTGGCAGTGCTGGGGGGGGGGGAGTTGGGATGAGTGGCAGTGCTGGGGGGGAGTTGGGATGAGTGGCAGTGCTGGGGGGGGGAGTTGGGATGAGTGGCAGTGCTGGGGGGGAGTTGGGATGAGTGGCAGTGCTGGGGGGGAATTGGGAGGAGAGGCAGTGCTGGGGGGGAGTTGGGATGAGTGGCAGTGCTGGGGGGGAGTTGGGATGAGTGGCAGTGCTGGGGGGGAGTTGGGATGAGTGGCAGTGCTGGGGGGGGAGTTGGGAAGAGTGGCAGTGCTGGCGGGGAGTTGGGATGAGTGGCAGTGCTGGCGAGGAGTTGGGATGAGAGGCAGTGCTGGCGGGGAGTTGGGATGAGAGTGGCGGGGAGTTGGGATGAGTGGCAGTGCTGGCGGAGAGTTGGGATGAGAGTGGCAGTGCTGGCGAGGAGTTGGGATGAGAGTGGCAGTGCTGGCGGGGAGTTGGGATGAGTGGCAGTGCTGGCGGGGAGTTGGGATGAGTGGCAGTGCTGGGGGGGGAGTTGGGATGAGTGGCAGTGCTGGCGGGGAGTTGGAATGAGTGGCAGTGCTGGGGGGGAGTTAGGATGAGTGACAGTGCTGGCGGGGAGTTGGGATGAGAGGCAGTGCTGGCGGGGAGTTGGGATGAGAGTGGCAGTGCTGGCGGGGAGTTGGGATGAGAGTGGCAGTGCTGGCGGGGAGTTGGGATGAGTGGCAGTGCTGGCGGGGAGTTGGAATGAGTGGCAGTGCTGGGGGGGAGTTGGGATGAGTGGCAGTGCTGGCGGGGAGTTGGGATGAGAGTGGCAGTGCTGGCGGGGAGTTGGGATGAGAGTGGCAGTGCTGGCGGGGAGTTGGGATGAGTGGCAGTGCTGGCGGGGAGTTGGGATGAGTGGCAGTGCTGGCGGGGAGTTGGGATGAGTGGCAGTGCTGGCGGGGAGTTGGAATGAGTGGCAGTGCTGGGGGGGAGTTGGGATGAGTGACAGTGCTGGCGGGGAGTTGGGATGAG
The DNA here is from genome assembly GCA_029206835.1 of Rana muscosa. Lineage (NCBI taxonomy): Eukaryota > Metazoa > Chordata > Amphibia > Anura > Ranidae > Rana > Rana muscosa. The sequence continues at coordinate 46,430,557 of CM055117.1, read as the reverse complement.
AGTGGCAGTGCTGGCGGGGAGTTGGGATGAGAGTGGCAGTGCTGGCGGGGAGTTGGGATGAGAGTGGCAGTGCTGGCGGGGAGTTGGGATGAGTGGCAGTGCTGGGGGGGGGAGTTGGGATGAGTGGCAGTGCTAGGGGGGAGTTGGGATGAGTGGCAGTGCTGGCGGGGAGTTGGGATGAGTGGCAGTGCTGGCGGGGAGTTGGGATGAGTGGCAGTGCTGGCGGGGAGTTGGGATGAGAGGCAGTGCTGGCGGGGAGTTGGGATGAGAGGCAGTGCTAACGGGGAGTTGGGATGAGAGGCAGTGCTGGCGGGAAGTTGGGATGAGTGGCAGTGCTGGGGGGGGGGTTGGGATGAGTGGCAGTGCTGGTGGGGAGTTGGGATGAGCGGCAGTGTTGGCAGGGAGTTGGGATGAGTGGCAGTGCTGGTGGGGAGTTGGGAGTGGCAGTGCTGGGGGGGAGTTGGGATGAGCGGCAGTGCTGGGGGGGGGGGGAGTTGGGATGAGTGGCAGTGCTGGGGGGGAGTTGGGATGAGTGGCAGTGCTGGGGGGGGGAGTTGGGATGAGTGGCAGTGCTGGGGGGGGGGGTTGGGATGAGTGGCAGTGCTGGTGGGGAGTTGGGATGAGCGGCAGTGTTGGCAGGGAGTTGGGATGAGAGTGGCAGTGCTGGCGGGGAGTTGGGATGAGAGTGGCAGTGCTGGCGGGGAGTTCTGATCAGCCAGCTTAGGTGCTCTTAATCAAGATCATCTGCTGATGTGAGAACTGTAGTGGGGACTTTAAATGGCACCTCTAATCACAGGTAGTGTTGCTCATTGTGCCTCCAGCTCTGTGGTGTCTTGCAGCAGTGACACCTATGCTGAGAACAGGAGATAGGGTCTCCTCCAGCCCCTCCCACTCCACATTTCTCCCCGGTCAGCTGACCTCTAGTATCTGCCCCCCACCATGTCGTGAATTGAATGGGCGGACGAGGGCTCCAGGAACTGGGTGGCTGCGAAAAGACTGTGAGTGCTGCGGGCTTCAGAAACAGCCCAGGATTTGGTGACCCCTGGAATATCGTCATTTGACCCCCAGGTTGAGAACCAGTGCTCCAGGAGAAGATATACCACTATTTGGCCGCTAGATGGAACTGATGATACTGAAGTTATTGTTTCTTTCTCGTACATCACGGGACACAGAGCGACATAGTCATTACTAATGGGTTATATAGATACCGTCAGGTGCTGGCACTGGCAACTTCCAAAACCGGAAGTACCCTCCCCTATATAAGCCCCTCCCATCCGGGAGCACCTCAGTTTTTTTGCCAGTGTCTAAGGTGTTGGCCAAGAAGAAACATGTGTTTTTCACTGAGCTTGCGTACAGGTTCTTTTGGGCCTCAGTAAGCTATTCCGGATCCGACCAAAAAAGCTTCATAGCTAAACGGTCGGTACCCGGGCCTTGCAGAGAAGAGCAAGGTTTTGCCTGTAATGCTTCTCTTAGGAGAGCTGGACCCTGGGATCCAGAGCTCTGGTCATACCCACGACCAAGATGTTTTCTGTGCAGGGTGCTATACAGGTCCAGGGGAGTGGAATCCTTGGGAACCCGGTCCCTGAAGGTTTGATTACAATGCCTGCCGTGATAGGTGAAGTTTGGGCTTTTGTGGACCAAACAAAGTCCTGCGGCGGGGAACAGGTAAGTGGGGGCCCCCAGGAACTTGGTTCTATTGGGGGACCCCCAAGCCTAATTTGTCTTTCTGTCTGTTACCTAATGGTATTCCCGCAAAATTCTGTGCATGCCTGTAACTACTAAAAAAATGTAATAATTTTTAATGGTGGTCAAGAAAAAAAAAAAAAAAAATTTTTTATATATATTTAATATATTAGACTGCGGTACCTGTGTTTGTCCACTAGAGGCCGCTGTGGAATGTTTTCTTGTCATGTGGACTAGCTTCTTCTCAGCAGAGCAAAGTCCAGGCAGATGGTGAGTTCTCTTATAGGAAACTGCTTCCTCTGCCATGTTGCAGTGCTCGTCCATCCCCCGGCCTGCGGCAAAGAGGGGCCCTGGCTCCTGTCCCTTGTTACCATATTTAAAATTAGCGCCGAAGGCGCACGTGCCCGCGCGCGTGCGCGTGCACGCGCCTCTATATATAGAGGTGAGCCGGGAAAGGGGGCGGAGCCTGGGGGATGACGCTCTGTGCGCGCCGCAGCGCTTCTGCGCATGTGCGGGCGTCCCAGCAGTTTAAAAAAAACACAATATTGTAGTGAGCTGGCTATGAAGTACAGAGACAGAGCTGGCAACATTTAAAGGCATACAGCAAGCGGTTGATACAGGCATCCCCTAGAAAGGCACATTAGTAGACACCAACTGTGATATAGCAGCAATTGTGCTAGACTATTCTCAGTAAAAGTGGTGTATTACGGCTGGAATACCTCAGCTTTAGGCTTAGGAATATGCCGTCCAGAAGCTCCGGAACTGAATCTTCCAGGAAGCGAAGGGGGTCTCATCGGGCTCGGAGGATCTTGGGCATACTCCTGCTGCACCAGTCTCCCCTGAAGTTCAGAGGTAAGTGACCGTAGAGACCCCGCAGGGGTACTTGGTACTGTGGCTGTCCTCAGTCACCTGCTCCTGTGTATGTAACAGAGGAGGTTTTTTCCTCAGCTCTGGGAGGATTAGAGAGAGATTGTCAACATTTATCGCTGCATCCCTGTCAGGGAAAGCACGCCCGATCTCCGTCTCCTCCTTCAGAGTGCCTGTTAGCAGAGCAACAGTCCCATACAGGGATCGACCTGCCTGAAGGGGATCAGGATAAGGTTGATTCTGTTATAGAGGAATCAACAGTGGGGGAACCTTTTCTCAGCATCTCAAGCTGAAAGATTATGGGTTCAGTCTCTGACTAACATGGTCCGATCAGCATTTAAAAATGCACCTTGCGGAACCATCAACCACTACTGTATCCTCGTTGGGGTCGCTAGAAGCCCCCAGACTGTTTGTTCTTTTCCACTTCACCCTTTACTGAAAGGGCTCATTTACCAGGATTGGGAACGTCCTGAGAAAATATTTATTCCCCCAAGAGATTTCCGGTGGTCTATCCCATGGAGGATAAGTTCATCAAAAAAAAAAAAAAAAAATGGAAGGTCCCTACAATGGACGCAGCCATCTCTTGTATGTATAAATCACTGACATGTCCAGTGGATAATGTCCAAATGTTCAAGAACCCAATAGATAAAAGATTGGAGTCCTTATGAAAATCTGCTTGGTGATACAACCAGCAGTAGCAGCTATTGGGGTCTGCTAAGCAGTGAAGGATCAGTTGAAACAGGTCTTGAGGGACTTGACAGATCAGCAGGCTTTGCCCTAGCTGATCTACCTAGAGCCTTAGGCTTTGCGGTTGACGCCATAGAGGATTCAGTCCATCAGGCCTCCCGCCTTACGCTGTCTATAGTACATATGCGTAGGCTCCTATGGCTCAAAAACTGGTCTGCTGAAGCTCCCTGTAAAGAATGGCTGGTTAGCGTCCCATTTCATGGTGAACGCTTATTCAGGGAAAACCTGGACAAATATATCCAGAAAATTTCCAGCGGTAAAAATACGCTCTTGCCGGTTAAAAGCAGAGTTAGAGGTCCCTCTTTAAGAGGCCTGCTTCTCCAGTCCCTGGGGCATCGGCTGTGTAACAGTTCCGACGGCCTCCTCGGTCAAATCCCGGGGGTAAAAAACAGGGACAGTAGCAGGGTAATGAGAAACCCTGGGTCAGGGGAGGTACAAAACCTCCCCCAAAGTTAAATTCATGAAGCCCCCACTCAGTCGGGTGGGGGGAGGACTCCAGTTGTTCGCAAGAGACCTGGCGGGACACGATCAAGACAGATAGGTGCTCTCCGCAGTAGGTTTGGGATACAGTTTGGAGTTAAAAGACTCTCCTCCTTCCCATTTTTGAGGTCAAACGTGCCAAGGGATCCCCGGAAGAGAGAGTCCCTCCTGTTGGCACTAGAACAACTATTGCTCCAAGGAGTAATTATGGAGGTTCCCCTGGAAGAATGAGGGTTCGGGTTTTACTCAAACCTCTTTACAGTCCCGAAGCAAACGCGGACGGGAGGCCCATATTAATTCTAAAAGGGCTATACAAATTCCTGTATATCAGGACTTTCCGATGGAGTCGATCCGATCGGTGGCCACTGCCCTACAAGGGGAGGATTGGTTAGCCACGATCGACATCAAAGATGCTTATTTGCACATTCCCATCTTTCCAGTCCACCAAAAATTTCTACGCTTTGCAGTAGAAGGGCGCCATTTTCAGTTCAGAGCCTTACCCTTCGGTTTGGCCACAGCACCACAAGTGTTTACAAAAATTCTGGCCCTTTATTGGCCAATCTAAGAACACAAGGTGTAATGATAATGGCATATCTGGATGACTTGTTGCTGATAGACCACTCAGTGAAAAAACTAGACGTGGTCGTTCACAAGACGATCAAGTATCTGGAATCTCACGGTTGGATTATCAACCGAGACAAGTCAGCCCTAAAAACCAGTCAAAAGTCTGGAATACTTGGGGCTAAGGCTGGATTCAGGCCAGAGAAAAATATTCTTGCCTCGAGGAAAGGTGTTGTCTTTGAAAGATTTGATCCACTTAGTGGGTACAAAAAAGACAGCCGTCCATACGCCTGTATATGAGGCTGCTGGGAAAAATGGTGGCATCATTCGAAGCAGTACCCTACGGTCAATTCCATTCAAGGAATTTGCAAGGGGCCATACTGTCAGCCTGGAACAAAAAAGTTCAGGCCCTAGACTTACAATGTCCTTGTCCCCTTCCGTTCGCAAGAGCCTCCGTTGGTGGTTGGTTCCCCAGAATCTGGAAAAAAGGAAATCCTTCAGTCCGATTTCTTGGAAGGTGGTCACTACAGATGCCAGCCTTATAGGCTGGGGAGCAGTACTGGAGCAATAGTCTCTCCAGGGCAGATGGTCGGATGCAGAAAAGGCCCTGCCCATCAATCTCTTAGAGATACGAGCAGCCCGGTATGCCCTAGTAGCATGGACATCCAAACTCCAAGGGTCCCCTGTCAGAATGCAATCAGACAATGCCACAGCAGTGGCATATATCAATCATCAGGGGGGCACCAGGAGTCGTGCAGCCCAGAGGGAAGTAAATTACATCCTGAAATGGGCAGAAAAATATGTCCCAGCCATATCTGCGGTATTCATTCCAGGAGTGGAGAATTGGAAGGCGGACTTTCTAAGTCGCCAGCAATTAGGCCCAGAGGAAGGGTCCCTTCACCCCGAGGTTTTCTGGACAATATGTCAGCGGTGGGGAACATCGGATGTAGATCTTCTAGCATCCAGATTCAACGCAAAGGGGGACAGGTTTGTCTCTCGGACAAGGGATCCCCTAGCTTGCGGCTCGGATGCCCTAGTGTTCCCTTGGGATCAGTTCAAGCTGATATATGCATTCACACCGCCACAATGGTTACCTCGATTACTCCGCAGAATCAGGGTAGAAAAGAAACCAGTGATTCCGGTGGCTCCAGCGTGGCCCCGAAGAGCGTGGTACGCGGAGATTGTAAAATTTCAGTGGGGAGTCCTTGGACTCTCCCACGTCGTCCGGCTTTCGCAAGGACCGATATAACACCCTTCCTTACCAGCCCTAGGTTTGACGGCCTGGCTATTGAAGCCTAAAAAAGAGAGGGCTCTCTAATGCGGTGGTATCTACCATGATCAATGCCAGGAAGCCGGTATCCAGGCAGATCTACTATAGAATCTGGAAGGCGTACATCGCGTGGTGTGAGGCCAAGAAATGGCATCCACATAAGTACGTAATAGGTAGGATTCTGGACTTCCTACAGTGGGCTGTAGATAGGAAGCTTGCCTTGAGTACTATCAAGGGTCAGATTTCGGCCTTGTCAATATTTTTTCAAAGGCCCTTGGCTTCGCATTCACTAGTCAAAGCCTTTATACAAGGAGTGATGCGTATTAGTCCTCCGGTTAATATTCCCATATGTCCATGGGATCTAAACTTGGTTCTGTCGGTTCTACAGAAACAACCATTTGAACCATTACAGCATATTTCCTTGGTTCTTCTCACCAGGAAATTGATTTTTCTAGTAGCCATTTGTTCGGCTAAAAGAGTATCGGAATTAGCAGCTATGTCCTGTAAGGAGCCATATCTGGTTATCCATAAGGACAGAGTAGTGTTACGTCCTCATCCAGCCTTTCTTCCTAAGGTGGTATCGAGGTTTCATTTGAACCAAGATGTGGTTCTTCCTTCTTTTTTCCCCAAACCTACTTCGGTAGAGGAAAAGTTATTGCATTCTTTGGATGTAGTAAGAGCAGTTAAAGCTTATCTAAAAGCCACTGCTCAGATTCGCAGAACGGATACTTTGTTTATTCTGCCGGAAGGCCCCAGAAAGGGTCAGGCAGCGTCAAAATCTACTTTAGCCAAGTGGATTCGACAGGTCATTATGCAAGCTTATGGCTTGAGAAGGAGACCGCCTCCGTTCAAAGTTAGAGCGCACTCCACGAGAGCAGTTGGAACTTCATGGGCAGTGCATCACCAGGCCTCCCTGGCTCAAATCTGTAAGGCCGCAACATGGTCTTCGGTACACACGTTTACTAGGTCCTACCAGGTGGACGTTAGAAGTCAGGAGGATGTCGCCTTTGGGCGCAGTGTGTTGCAGGCCGCAAAAGATCCTCATGTCTGATAGCGCTCAGCTTATATATGGTGTATCCCCCCCCCTCATTTGGCATTGCTTTAGGACATCCCATTAGTAATGACTATGTCGCTCTGTGTCCCGTGATGTACGAGAAAGAAAATAGGATTTTTATAACAGCTTACCTGTAAAATCCTTTTCTTGGAGTACATCACGGGACACAGAGCTCCCACCCCTCTTTAGGGACACTTATTGCTTTGCTACAAAACTGAGGTGCTCCCGGATGGGAGGGGCTTATATAGGGGAGGGTACTTCCGGTTTTGGAAGTTGCCAGTGCCAGCACCTGACGGTATCTATATAACCCATTAGTAATGACTATGTCGCTCTGTGTCCCGTGATGTACTCCAAGAAAAGGATTTTACAGGTAAGCTGTTATAAAAATCCTATTATTTGAAAACATGCAGTGAATTGTGTTCACTTTGCAAAGATGTTTCTGACATTTATGCTGTAAATGTTTTATAATTAGCGACCTAAACGCTATGCAGTAGGCATTTCAAACTCGGATTAAAAAAATAAGGCTGAATTAAAGCGGAGGTCCACCCTGATTTTTTTTTTACATTAACCTCCCTGGCGGTATTCCCGAGTCTGGCTCGGGGTTAAATTTCAGCACCAAAAGCGGTAACCCCGAGCCAGACTCGGGCTGCATCGCAGTGATCCAGGCAGAGTTACTTACCTTGTCCCCTGGATCCTGCGATGCCTCTCCGCTGTGTGATCGAGCCGTCATCTCGCTCGATTCACACACTTCCGAGTGCCGCCGAGCTCCGTTCCCTGCGACGTTACGACGCACGGGGACGGAGTTCGGCGCCAAATTCAAAAAAGTTAAAACACAGTATACATACAGTACACTGTAATCTTACAGATTACAGTACTGTATGTAATAATTACACATCCCCTTCTTCCCTAGTGGTCTGCCCAGTGTCCTGCATGCACTTTTATATAATAAAAACTTTTCTTTCTGCCTGGAAACTGGAGATTGTCCATAGCAACCAAAAAGTGTCCCTTTATGTCAAAAGTGGTTTTAGACCAGCTAGAAAACAGCGATAATAAATTAGAATCACTTGCAGAATTGAGCAATAGCGATTTGTGGGGAAATTCGTCATCAAACACTGAAAAACACTTTTATTATTATTATTATATTATTTTATAGTTATTTATTTTATTATAATGTATAATTTTGTTTTTTGAACTTTATCATACCCGGGATGTCTACTAGACTTTGGTTTGGACAGATTTAAGTGAGTTATTCCTAAGAATTACAGGCCTGCAATATAAAACGCCAAATTTCCATGCAGAATAATGGTACCGCTTTCAGCACCTAAAATCTGACAGAATCATACCGCCAGGGAGGTTAAAAAACCTAAAAAAAAAAAAAATGAATATAAAAAAAAAAAAAAAATTATTTATCGTACACCACGGGACACAGAGCTAGTCATTACATAATGGGTTAAGGGTCACCAGCGGTGATTGGACACTGGCACAACCAATGGAAGACAGTTCCCCTCCATATAACCCCTCCCATCAGGGGAGTACCTCAGTTTTTTCGCCAGTGTCGAAAGGTGTTGGACGCGTTAGGAGGTGCTAAAGGAAAGCTCTGCCAAAGAGACCCTCTGGGGGTAAAAGAGCTATGCTTTCGGACCCATCCAAGACGCCTACAAGTTAAGCCAAAACTGGATGGGATCCGGGCCTGACCCATGAGGCATCGCCTGTAATGTCTCTCTTCGGAGGACTGGGCTCTAAGATCCAGCACTTTCGCTATTTCGCTAAAAGTCCTGGTAAGAGTCTTGTACAAGGCCCAGGGGAGAGGTATCCTTTAAATAGGAACCCATATCCCTGAAGGTTGGCACACATAGCCCGCCGTGAGGGGTGAAGTTTGGTATCTGTCTGAAAATTTTCAGCAGAAAAAACCTGCAGCGTGGATAAGGTAAGATTAGAGGGTCCAAAACTAGGTTTAGGACCTTTCCAAGAAAAAAGTGGATGTCTTCTCTTTTTCCGCCACTGGGGGGAGTAAAGAGCTGAATGTATCTCACCTCACTCTGTTCAGTGTCGGCTTCGGCGAAGTACACTGCTCGTCCCTCCGCTGCTGAGCTTGCTTGGGCACCCCGCTCCTCCTTTCGGTGGCCGACCAGACACCTGCAGATGCAGGTAAGTGGGAACAGGGGCTGGTGAGAGTCCTCTCTCACTATGGCCACCGCCATAGCGCTAAGAGCCGCGCCGCGCGCGCTTTATCGGGGGGGCCGAAGGCGTGCGCGGGCACGTGGGCGCGCGCAGGCACAGAAAACGGCGCCAAATTTAAAGATCTGTCAGTGTGAGAGCACTGCAGCAGCAAGCAAGCTTGTTTGTTCTCTTGTTCCTGGCAGAGAAACACAGCAGCTATACAGGAACGTAAGACTCCATGTGGTTGGACTGGGTACTTCTTAGAAGACATCCATGTTATGCATAGCTATGTGTTAAAAGTTGCATACTTAATGTAAATTGCTAAACTAAGCACGTTAGTATATGCATTTAGGTACCTTGTATTTTGTCTAAACAGTAAGCCTTCCAGGGGAAGTAATGCGGACAAAAAGAGATAAGAAAGCACCGCTGCCTGAGACAGGAGGCTCTAGCTGTGCTGACTCGGTACCTTCCTCTCCTGTGTTGCCAAATGCACCTGTACAGGATGAGCCATTACCTCTGTCAGGTATGGCGGCTTCCCCAGTGAAGCCTGGGCCTGCATATGTCACTGAGGACACTTTATCAGCAGCCCTAAATAATCTGGAGGAGAAAATTGCTACCTTAATCGCTAAGTCCTCTAAAAAGGACAATAAGCGAAGCAGATCTCCTCCAGTATTGGACCTCCCTTCAGAAGTACCTGAGGAGGAGGATGAGGAGGAGGCTACATCAGCAGAGGATGAGGAGTCAGACGGATCAGGGATATCGGATGAGCCTTTTTCGGTATCCCAGATTTTAAAGTCACAGGTACAATGCTATGCAGGAGCAGTGCGATCTGCATTTAAGTTACCCTCTTCGGAGGTAACAGAATCACCTGTCTCCTCCCTAGGATCATTAAGATCCCTGCAAGGTGCATGCTCCTTCCCGGTTCATCCGTTACTAGAGGATCTAATGTACGCAGACTGGCAACATCCAGATAAGCGTTTCTCACCTCCAAAAAAGTTTAACATTCTTTATCCTATGGAGGAAAAAATTTTTAAGAAATGGAGCCTGCCTGCGGTAGATGCGGCTATTTCTTGTGTAAATAAAAACCTGACATGTCCGGTGGACAATGTACATGTATTTAAAGATCCTTCTGAGAAGAAGTTGGAGTCCTTACTGAAGTCCTCCTTCCTTTTGGCCGGCTCAATTACCCACCCTGCAGTAGCAGCAGTCGGTATGTGTCAGGTCATCAGCCAACAGGTAAAGCAGAGCAGGCTAAAAATTGGGAGAATTTGCCTAAAGCCTTATGCTTCACAGTGGATACCATGAGAGATTCTATCATACAGGCATCACGCCTTACACTCCAGCTGGTACAGATGCGCAGAGTACTTTGGCTTAAGCATTGGTCAGCGGAAGCCCCATGCAAAAAGCTGTTGGCAAGTTTCCCGTTCCATGGCGAACGCCTATTTGGGGAAGATTTAGAAAAATATATACAGAAAATATCAAGTGGTAAAACGACACTTTTACCTGAGAGAAAGAAAAACAAGAGGCCTTGTTTTAAACGCTCTCTCTCCCCAGCTCCCGGGAAATCAGACTCCAGCCAGTGGCGACGGCCTTTTCAGCCGCCCACAAAAGCCAAGGGGCAGGCTCAGAAGAACAAGAAGCCGTGGGGTGCAAGAGCTAATAAGCAAGCCCCCAAAACCTCTCAGTGAAGGGGCGCCCCCGCTCGGCCGAGTGAGGGGAAGGCTTCGTCAGTTCTCAGCGACTTGGCGGTCAGAAACCCAGGACAATTGGGTGGTATCCACAATATCCTCAGGGTACAAACTGGAATTTCGAGAAATCCCATCTTCTCAATTCCGAGGTTCAAGACTCTCCAAGGATCCACAAAAAAGAGAATCCTTCTTCAAAGGTTTGAATCACTTAATGGCTCAGGGGGTAGTTACAGAGGTACCCCAAAAAGAGCAAGGTTCAGGTTTTTACTCAAACCTCTCTGTGATTCCAAAGCCAAATGGAGATGTCAGACCCATCCTGGATCTAAAATCCCTAAATCGGTTTCTGAACGTTCGCCATTTTCGAATGGAAACAATCCGATCCGTGGTCGCCACTTTAAAGGGCGGAGAATTCATGGCGCCCATAGATATCAAGGACGCATATTTACACATACCCATCCTCCCCACTCACCAAAGATTCCTAAGGTTTGCGGTAGAAGATCGCCACTTTCAATTTGTGGCCCTGCCGTTTGGTGTAGCCACCGCGCCCAGAGTATTCACAAAGGTGCTAGCTCCTCTGTTAGCAAACCTGAGAACACGGGGCATTGCGGGTAACAGCCTATCTAGACGATCTACTAGTAATAGATCAGTCAAAGGAGGGATTGGATCACACTGTACACACTACAGTAGGATACCTGGAGCATTTAGGATGGATTATAAACTTACAAAAATCCTCTCTCCAGGCCCAAAGAAGGATAGTGTACCTGGGCATGATCATAGATACAGCCCAAAACAGGGTATACCTGCCAGAGCCAAAGATACAGTCTCTGAAGGACCTGATCCACAAGGTCAAAGCAAGCAAAAGGCCGTCTATTCGCCTTTGCATGAGGCTATTGGGGAAAATGGTAGCCTCTTTCGAAGCGGTCCCTTACGCCCAGTTTCACTCGAGACGGCTTCAATGCATTATTTTAGCCTCCTGTAACAGGAAGAGCCAAGCTCTAGATATACCCATGCGCCTGTCCTCACAAGTACGCCAAAGCTTCAAGTGGTGGCTAGAAGCCAAGAATTTACGGAAGGGAAAGTGCTTCCTCCCAGTGTCCTGGAAGGTGGTATCTACGGATGCCAGCCTATCAGGCTGGGGTGCAGTATTCGAAGAGGCTTCTACCCAGGGAACCTGGGCCAAGACTCAAGGGATCCTACCCATCAATATACTGGAGATCCGGGCAGTATATCTAGCCCTCAAAACCTGGACGTACAGGTTACAGGGCTACCCAGTTCGGGTTCAATCCGACAATGTTACTGCAGTAGCTTACATCAATCACCAAGGAGGCACTCGCAGTCGGGCGGCCCAAAGAGAGGTGAACCGGATTTTTGCATGGGCAGAAGAGCATGTACCTTGCCTTTCTGCAATCTTCATTCCAGGGATAGAAAACTGGCAAGCAGACTACCTGAGTCGTCAGCAGCTGCTACCAGGAGAGTGGTCTCTTCACCCCAAGATCTTTCAGGCCATATGTCTGAGATGGGGAAACCCAGATGTAGACCTGCTAGCTTCCAGGTTCAACAAGAAATTGGACAACTTTGTGTCCAGAACGAGAGATCCTCTAGCCTACGGGACAGATGCTCTAATAACTCCATGGAATCAGTTCTCACTGATCTATGCATTCCCTCCGATCCCTCTTCTACAAAGACTGCTTCGCAGGATCAAGGAGGAGGGAATACCAGTAATCCTAGTGGCCCCAAACTGGCCCAGGAGGCCTTGGTACGCCGAGATCGTAAAAATGGCGATAGGAAGGCCCTGGAAGCTTCCACTTCGACACGACCTGCTGTCACAGGGTCCAGTATTCCACCCTTCCTTACAAAGGCTAAATTTGACGGCCTGGCTGCTGAGACCCACATTTTGAAAAAGAGAGGGGTCTCTGGTCCGGCTCTGTCTACGCTCATTAATGCTAGAAAGCCAGCCTCCAGACTCATCTATCATAGAGTCTGGAAAGCATACGTTTCCTGGTGTGAATCCAGAAGTTGGAATCCTCTGAAATATGAAATAAGTAGGATTCTTGCTTTTTGCCAGTTAGGAGTGGATATGAAATTAGCCCTTAGCACCATCAAGGGGCAAATATCGGCTCTATCAGTCTTCTTTCAGAGACCATTGGCATCTCATTCCCTAGTTCGGACATTCATTCAGGGGGTACTGAGGATAAATCCTCCAGTTAGGTCTCCCTTGTGTCCATGGGATTTGAATTTGGTATTGTCAGTGTTGCAAAAGCAACCTTTTGAACCTATTCGCCATATTCCGTTAATTATATTAAGTAGGAAATTGGCCTTTTTGATTGCTATAGCTTCTGCTAGGAGAGTATCAGAGCTAGCAGCTCTTTCTTGTAAAGAGCCTTGTCTAATTTGTCACAAGGACAAGATCGTACTACGACCCCATCCGGTCTTTCTACCTAAGGTGGTGTCGGCTTTTCACTTGAATCAAGACATTGTTCTGCCTTCTTTTTTTCCAAACCCGCGGACGGCGGGGGAAAAATTATTACACTCTCTAGATCTAGTGAGAGCGGTAAGGGTGTATCTGCAAGCAACCGCTCAGATACGTAAAACAGATGTTTTGTTTATTTTACCAGATGGGCCCAAGAAGGGCCAAGCGGTATCAAAATCCACCATTTCCAGGTGGATTAAACAAGTAATTGTTCAAGCTTATGGTTTAAAGAACAGGACTCCTCCTTTTCCTGTTAAGGCGCACTCTACCAGGGCGATAAGTGCTTCATGGGCAGTGCACCACCAGGCTTCGATGGCTCAGATCTGTAAAGCTGCAACTTGGTCTTCAGTCCACACATTTTCCAAATTCTATCAAATAGATGTGAAAGGACATGAGGATTCCGCCTTCGGGCGAAGTGTGCTGCAGGCAGCAGTATAGGGCTTTGTGTCCGCAAGCGGCCTGTTTGATCTGTGTCCCCCCCCCTTCATATGAGCATTGCTCTGGGACGTCCCATTATGTAATGACTAGCTCTGTGTCCCGTGGTGTACGATAAAGAAAATAGGATTTTTATAACAGCTTACCTGTAAAATCCTTTTCTTGGAGTACATCACGGGACACAGAGGTCCCACCCTTCTTATGGGAACCTTACTGCTTTGCTACAAAACTGAGGTACTCCCCTGATGGGAGGGGTTATATGGAGGGGAACTGTCTTCCATTGGTTGTGCCAGTGTCCAATCACCGCTGGTGACCCTTAACCCATTATGTAATGACTAGCTCTGTGTCCCGTGGTGTACTCCAAGAAAAGGATTTTACAGGTAAGCTGTTATAAAAATCCTACTATACGCACCCTAAATGCCTGTTGCTATGCGGAAGTCCCCTAATCTGCCTCTGATGTGCCTCTTCTAATCCGCGGTGGGTCTCCTTCCGCTTCCCCTTCTTGTGAATGGGGCGCGCTGCCTTCTGGGAACTGTGTGTATCCCAGGAGGCAAGCCGCCCATTCACAAAGTGCCGTGCGAGTGGCGCATGCGAAGTAGGAAACGGGCAGTGTAAGGCTTCACAGCCTGTTTCTCTTAGTCAGGATGGAGGAGCCGGGAGCCTGGCAGCAGCGATCGATCGCCATGGCGGGTACCGACATCGCGGGCGAGTAGGACAGGTAAGTGTCCTTATTAAAAGTCAGAAGCTACACTGTTAGTAGCTGCTGACTTTTTTTTTTTTGGCTGCACCTCCGCATTAAGAGACTCTAAATTGCTAACCTTTCATGGGGATGCATAGGGGTTGATTTACTAAAGGCAAACAGACTGTGCACTTTGCAGAGTGCGGTTGCTCCAGAGCTTAGTAAATCAGGGAAGGCATTAATTTGCAAAGAATACCCAATCAAAAAAAAAAAACTAAATTTTTGCTTGCACATGATTGGATTTACTAAGCTGCGGAGCAACTGTACTTTGCAAGAAGCACAGTCTACACTCACCCTCCACTTTCTTGGGTACACCTTGCTAGTACCGGGTTGGACCCCCTTTTGCCTTCAGAACTGCCTTCATTCTTGGTGGTATAGATTCAACAAGGTGTTGGAAACATTCCTCTGAGATTTTGGTCCATAGTGACATGATGGCATCACACAGTTGCTGCAGATTTGTCGGCTACACATCCATAATGCGGATCTCCCGTTCCACCACATCCCAAAGCTGCTCTATTGGATGAGATGTGGTGAGTGTGGAGGCAATTGGAGTCCAGTGACCTCATTGTCCAGTGGTGAGATGATTGGAGCTTTGTGACATGGTGCATTATCCTGCTGGAAGGAGCCATCAGAAGATGGGGACACTGGAGTCATAAGGGATGGACATGGTCAGCAACAATACTCAGGTAAGTCGTGATGTATAAACGAGGCTCAGTCGGTACTAAGGGGCCCAAAGTGTGCCAAGAAAATATCCCCCACACCATTACACCACCACCACCAACCTGAACCGGTGATACAAGGCAGGATAGATCCATGTGTAGCGGGGTATTCCCCTTTAAGACAGAGAGACAAGAAGTTCCAGGAGAGAGGTGAGTCGGGAGGACGTAAAGAGACATTACTGGAAGTGAAAGCAGAGGAGAGAGAGACTACATCTCCCAGTACATCTTACAGCACCCAGGGTACATTGCTCCGGAACAGAGACTGCTGGGGCAGACTTTATAAAGGGGAGGCGGAGTTGATTCCCTCTCTTTGGACACCCCTCTCCTAGCAAGAGGATCTCTGTGCTGAACTGCTGTGTGCACAAGGCCTGAAGCCTGGGCCGTGTGCTCCTTTCCAAAGAGCCCTCTGCCAGCCTAGCAGAGCCTTAGAGACATCTTCTCATCCTTGCTGCAGTACACCAGAAGGATTGAAGACTTGGATGTCGCATAGTTGCCAACATTGCAAAAAAAAAATCCGGGACACTTTTTCGCATGTAGGCGGAGCCTTGCTATAATTAGGGGGCGGGGCATTCGTTTGTAGGTGTGTCACACCCTAGCAGAAAAAAGCGGTGCGCGATGGTTTACGTGGGTAGTGGGAGTGGCTTAAATGGGCGTGGCTCAAAGGGGGTGTGGTTAGAGTCTGAGATGAATGAGGGATGGAGGGAGAAAGAAAGAGGGAGGGAATGAGAGAGAAGGAAGGATGGAGGGACAGCAAGCCCAGATCCTACACCACAATAGAAATATGTGTGTATTCCAGAGTTTACCAATCAGCAGATAAAGATACTACAAACATCTGGTGTTAGCTCTTCAATTATCCCGGCACCATGGTTGTTATGGTGTCAGGATGACTGAAGTGCATTATTTCTATTATTACATTTTAATATAAAATGAAATCATTCAACTCACCATAATGCCGAATCACTGTAAGCCCCAAGTGTGTCACCTGCCACGTCGCCTGCCACCAGATGCCATCAGGTGCCCCCAATGGAGTCCGTCCTTACATCAGCTTTACCCAGCGGAGTCCTTCCTTACATCAGGCGTACCCAGCGGAGTCCCCCCTTACATCAGGTGTCCCCAGCGGAGTCCCCCCTTACATCGGGTGTCCCCAGCGGAGTCCCCCCTTACATCAGGTGTCCCCAGCGGAGTCCCCCCTTACATCAGGCATCCCCAGTGGAGTCCCCCCTTACATCAGGCGTCCCCAGTGGAGTCCCCCCTTACATCAGGCATCCCCAGTGGAGTCCCCCCTTACATCAGGCATCCCCAGTGGAGTCCCCCCTTACATCAGGCGTCCCCAGTGGAGTCCCCCCTTACATCAGGCGTCCCCAGTGGAGTCCCCCCTTACATCAGGCGTCCCCAGCGGAGTCCCCCCTTACATCAGGCGTCCCCAGCGGAGTCCCCCCTTACAACAGGCGTCCCCAGCGGAGTCCCCCTTACAACAGGCATCCCCAGCGGAGTCCCCCCTTACATCAGGCGTCCCCAGCGGAGTCCCCCCTTACATCAGGCGTCCCCAGCGGAGTCCCCCCTTACATCAAGCGTCCCCAGCGGAGTCCCCCCTTACATCAGGCGTCCCCAGCGGAGTCCCCCCTTACATCAGGCGTCCCCAGTGGAGTCCCCCCTTACATCAGGCGTCCCCAGCGGAGTCCTTCCTTACAACAGGCGTCCCCAGCGGAGTCCCCCCTTACAACAGGCGTCCCCAGCGGAGTCCCCCCTTACATCAGGCGTCCCCAGCGGAGTTCCCCCTTACATCAGGCGTCCCCAGCGGAGTCCCCCCTTACATCAGGCGTCCCCAGCGGAGTCCCCCCTTAACTAGGTGTCTCCTGTCTCGACCGCCATTACTGTTTCCCCTTCCCCGAGGGGGAACAAAATAGAGGCGGAGCCGACCGCGTGGCTGCACAAAAAATTAAGCTGTGGCGCCGCCCACCCCCGCCCCTTTCCATTACAGACAGACCTGCAGCGGGGCGGGGCGGGGGGGGTGGCCGGCCGGCCGGCCAGCCAAAACACGGATGTAGTACAATAGAAGATAAAGCTGCTGCGGCGCCGCCCACCAACGGGGAGACGCGGGGTGTGGGCGGCGCCGCAGCAGCTTTATTTTCTATTGTACTACATCCTGGTTTTGGTCTTCTTTAAAATGGCGGCCGGCGGAGACATTGTCTCCGCCGGCCGTGGACCTCTAGCGGCGTCAGCCCGCGGCGGCCAAAGTCGTGGAAACCGGGAAAAAACGGATTGGCCGGGACATTGGCCGGGACAAAATAAATCCGGGAAAAGGGTTTGAATCCCGGGAATGTCCCGGCCAATCCGTGACTGTTGGCAACTATGATGTCGGTGGATTCCTGTTCCTAGACGAATCGATGGAGGAAACGGACTTGGACTTGTCCGGGTGGTGAGAGCTGTTTAAAGACAGATACTTTATCTTTACTATTCGTTGGGATTACAAAGTTGTTCTTCAAGTGCACCACCGAAAGATTGCTAGCGAATATTGTTTCACTGAACTTCCATTTAGATCAGTCAGGCCTGACTGCATAGGTAGACATTGCTGGGTGTTAGTCTACCCATGAGGGGAAGTAGCTGTAAAAGGGCAGCGCTAGAGTTGCATAGCAATACTTAATTATTCTGATTACTCTGTTTATCTTTATTACTGTTTATTGCAGGGATCTGCAACTTGTTATACTGTTGTTTATTACTTGCCCATTAGCCTCAGTAAAATATCTGGGTCAAGTACATTGGTGTCAGTTTCACTTACTTTAATAGAAGTTTTAAAGTATATCACTGTGTGTGTTTGCCATAGGACTGCGTCACCTAGAGTTGCGGTCACGCGGTCCTATCTCCCCTTACTAGCTGTGCCAGTAGGGGGTTGAGCATATTGCCAGGGGTTGGCAGAGCTGTCTTCAGGGCCCAACTAAATCTGCGGCCTTCTTAGTTGGAGGTATCACTACACGTGGGGGTTCTCGTCCGGGATCCTGATACAGCAAGCGAACACGCCAAAAGACCGGCATGGACCCGCTAGAAGTAGGACAGTGGTACACAATGGCTGGCGCAGATCCGGCCGCGGCGGCAGTTATTGAACTCCCGGGGATCTGGCAAAGAGATGCGATAAAGCAGTTAATGACATCCCTATCACCATGCCAGAAATCATGGGTGATGGATGTGAGACCACATGCTTCGTGTACATACGCATTAATAGAGTGGAAAGATGAAATTCCAGAGCATTTTAAAAGCCAGAGCATACAAGCTATGGATGGGCAGACCTACCATCTGACACATGCGCTGCCACATAAGGGAGATCGGTTCCAAATAAGAAAGTCATCATCTCCACAGATACCTTCCCCGCCATCCCCTAAGGCACATGAAGAAGGGGATACAGAGAGTCCCAGATCATCACCGGCCACCCTTAGCACAGAACTATGCGCTGTACTGGGAGAGATTGTGGCCCAGTGCAAGAAGAATCCCACAGATTACCCAGTGTCGGGGTACAGAAAGCTCCGGATATTCTCAGGGAGAAAACCTGTGCCCTCAGGGGAAGAAGGATTTGAGGAGTGGCTAGATGGCACCACTCAGGCCTTAGAGGAATGGGAAGTTCCAGAACGCAGCAAGAAACAGCGAATTGCTGAAAGTTTGAAGGGGCCTGCTCTGGATGCCATACGCAACCTGAAGATGAGCAGGAAAGACTGTACTGCACAGGACTACTTGGACATCTTGCAGAATGTGTTCGGTGGGACAGAAAAAGTTACCGAGCTCACCTATCTGCTGGAGCACTGCTACCAGAAAACAGGAGAGAAACTGTCAGAATATATGGGACGTCTAGACAAGATCCTGCATAGAATTATTCTGAAGAAGGGGATCGACCCAGGGAAGGTAGACGAGGCCCGGGCTCAGCAGGTATTGAGGGGAGCTCAGCCCCTGGATCCTATTGCATTGGCGCTGCGCACCCGACAGGACGGGAAGAACCTGGAATACCCCGACCTCATTCGAATGGTCAGAGAGGAAGAGGCCATGTGGGAGGAGAAAAAGAGGGAACAGCCAGTCGAGCCAACCAAACCTCTGGTGGTGATGGTCAGCCCGGCCATGACCCCCGAAAGAGATGCAGAAATGGACACCCTGAAATCGCAGATGTCCCAAGTGTTGGAGATACTGACCTCTTTGATGGAAAAAGATCAAAGGAAACCAGAAAAGAAAAGTCCAAGAAAGGAGTTGTTCCCGAATACCCCAGCGCCCGCTTCTCTACAGGATCGTGAAGAAGAGGTGATTTGTTACAACTGCGGAGGGATTGGTCATTTTGCAAACATATGTTCCAGTCCCAGGAAGAAAAAGAAAAATAACCGCCAGCCGGCGGAAAACTTCAGAGGGCCCCGGTGAAGGAGTCAACCGGGTGCCCATCATCTTCAGTGAGCTCCAAACTGAATGAAAAACAGAAGAAGAGAGAAAATAGAACACCTCAGAAGAGACACAGCACTCCCCAGAGGGGGTGCACACTTAAGAAAAATAACAGTATCCCTCAGCGGGTTCCTACACCCATAAAGAGGAGGGAAGTCAATGCATACCAGGCTCAAGAAAGGTTCAAGTCCAAAGGGAATAGGACAAGAGAGAGTCCAAAAGGAAAAGGTCTGAAGAAGGCGACCCCTGCCGGGCCATATCCGGAGAAGCTGGTGGGCCCATCTCCTATAGTGCCCATTCAAGTGGAGGGAGTCTACACCAGGGCCCTCTTGGATACCGGGGCACAAGTGACCCTACTATACCGGGACTTCTACGATAGGCACTTGAGTCATCTGCCTATCCAGAAGATGGAAGAGCTGGAAATATGGGGAATTGGAACCCAGAGTTTCCCTTACGACAGCTATCTTCCCGTCAGGATGACCTTTGACCCGTCCGTGGCTGGGAAGGCCGAAGTGTTTGACACCCTGGCGGTCGTGTGCCCTAGGCCGCCTGGAGCCAACAAGAATTCCCTTATAATAGGGACGAACACGGACCTGGTCCGAAGACTCCTGACCCCTCTGGTGAAAGAAGAGGGACAAACAGCCACCAAGATCCATCCCATGCTGAAGACGGCCTACCAGCGGCTGGTTCAAGAGCAGGAGACCCCTGGAGAGGGGATAGGGAAGGTGTGGAGACTTGGAAGAGAAGGGGTAGTGTTGCAGCCCGGCGAAGTAACCTGTCTCAGAGCCACTGTGAAGCTTACTTGGGAGCAGCCTGGTCCCTTTGTCGTGCTGGAGTCAGACCCAAGGGGTGAGTCCTCAGGTCTGGAAGTGATACCGGAAGTGATTCCGCTGAAGGTCCTGAAGAAGGCCCATTGTAGAGTTCCAGTGAGTATTAGGAACACTACCAGAGACCCCATGGAAATCCCAGCCAGAATGCTGCTAGGCCAGGTGAGCCCTGTGGTCCCTGTTACCCTGTCAGAAGTGAAGAGGACAGGTGAAGGAGGAGATGCTTGGGAGAAGCTGTCCATGGAAAACCCAAATCTGCCAGGAGCTTGAAAGGAGAGAGCCAAGGCCCAGTTGAATAGATGGGAGAAGATCTTCTCCAAGGATGAGTTCGATGTGGGGTGTGCAAAGAGTGCCACCCATCGGATCCACCTCCAGGAAGACAAGCCCTTCCGAGAGAGGGTCAGGCGGGTCCCCCTAGCAGATCTGGAGGATCTAAGGGAACAACTTGCAGAACTCAAGAGGACTGGTGTGATACGGGAGTCCAGAAGCCCCTATGCCTCTCCCATAGTGGTGGTCAGAAAGAAGAATGGATCATTGAGGCTCTGTATCGACTACAGGACTCTCAACAGGAGAACCATACCTGACCAATACACCACTCCGAGGATAGAGGATGCCCTACAGAGCTTGTCTGGAGCCAAATGGTTCAGCGTTATGGATCTCAAGAGCGGGTACTATCAGATCCCTATGCACCCAGAAGACAGGGAGAAGACAGCTTTCATAACCCCAGTAGGGTTCTTTGAATTCAATCGGATGCCCCAAGGTCTGTCTGGAGCCCCAGCTACTTTCCAACGTCTTATGGAGAAGACTGTAGGAGACATGAACCTTATTGAAGTCCTTGTATGCCTGGACGATGTCATTGTCTTTGGGAGAACCTTGGAAGAACACGAAGAGAGGCTGGAAAAAGTGTTGAGAAGACTAAGTGAGGAAGGACTCAAGCTTTCGCCTGAGAAGTGTCGGTTCTACCAGTCTTCTGTGAACTATCTGGGGCACATAGTGTCTGAAGAGGGGGTGGCCACAGACCCTGAGAAATTGGAGGCAGTTACCTCCTGGCCACGACCCACCACAGTAACAGAACTCAGATCCTTCTTGGGGTTCTGCTCCTATTACAGGAGGTTTGTGGAAGGATTCGCCCGAATTGCTAGACCATTGAATGAACTACTCAAGACCGAGAGGGAAGAGGACGACTCAGGGCCCAGGAAGCCGGGAGAGTCAGTCAGAGATCAGTGGAACCAGAAGTGTGAAGAGGCCTTCCAGGCATTAAAGGAGAGCCTAACCACTGCCCCGGTCTTGGCCTACGCAGACCCAACCAAACCCTATGAACTGCACGTGGATGCTAGTCATGACGGTCTGGGAGGAGTACTTTACCAAGAACACGAAGGGCAACTGCGGCCTGTTGCCTACGTGAGTAGGAGCCTGAACCCCTCGGAGATGAACTACCCCACCCACAAGCTGGAGTTCCTGGCCCTTAAGTGGGCGGTAGTAGACAAACTCAAAGACTACCTATATGGGGCGGAGTTCACTGTGAAGACCGACAACAACCCCCTTACCTACCTTTTCACCACGGCCAAGCTGGACGCCACTGGACACAGGTGGCTGGCCGCACTTTCTGGATTCAACTTCAGCCTAAAGTATAGGCCAGGGACTGGGAATCGAGATGCAGACGCTCTGTCCAGGAGATCTCATTCTCTCACCAGTGACGTAGAAGATTGGACCCAAGTGGCACCGGACGGGGTGCGGGCCCTTTCTCAAGGAGCTGAATTCCAAGCTCGAGGAGGTTCCAGAGCAGAGGAAATAGGAGTTACCATGGTGGGAGTCCCCAAACACTACTGTGGAGTAGCTCAACTGGGAGAGGACAACCTGCCAAGACTGTCCAAGAAGGAGTTGAGGTGTGACCAATTGGAAAACCCCATGGGGAGATTGGTCCTGGAGGCCCTGGAGAATCAGGATCCAAACAGACTCATGCGTCAACCTTCAAAAGAAGCTCGCCTGCTGAGGAAAGAGTGGGACAGATTGCAGTTACATCAGGGAGTGGTCTACCGAAGGGGCCCCTCTGATGACTCAGAAGATAAATGGCAGCTGTTTCTGCCAGAAAAGCACCGAGAGACTGTTCTAGTCGCCATGCATGACAATCATGGCCACCTAGGAGCTGAAAGGACCTTCCAACTTGTCAGAAGTCGGTTCTATTGGCCCTGCATGAGGGCAGATTTAGAAGAGTACTGCCACTCATGTGCCCGATGCATCCAGAGGAAGACTTTGCCCCATCAAGCTGCCCCAATGGGCCATCTACAAAGTCAAGGCCCAATGGATCTGGTATGCATTGATTTTCTCTGCCTCGAACCCGACCTGAGTGGACTAGGAAATGTTCTGGTGATAACCGACCATTTCACCCGGTATGCCCAGGCTTTCCCCACCAAAGACCAGAAGGCCTCCACCGTAGCCAAAGTACTTATGGAGAAGTACTTTGTCCAGTATGGGCTGCCACAGCGACTCCATTCAGATCAAGGGAGGGACTTCGAGAGTAAACTGATCCGGAAGCTCCTGGATTCTTTGGGAATCAAGAAGACTCGAACTACACCTTACCATCCACAGGGAGATGCTCAGCCGGAAAGGTTTAACCGAACCTTGCTCAACATGTTGGGGACTCTGGAAAGTGAGAAAAAGCAACATTGGAGCCAACACATAGCAGCCATAGTACATGCTTACAACTGCACCATTAGTGATGCTACAGGCTACTCCCCATATCGACTCATGTTTGGGAGAGAAGCGAGACTGCCGGTGGACTTGGCCTTTGGCACCTCTCTGGACCATTCCTCAGCCACATCCCACAAAGGATATGTGGACAGGCTCAGACACGGCCTCAGATCAAAGGGGAGCTCGAAATAAAAGAAACTTCGACTTGAAGGTTCGGGTACAAGACCTACAGCCCGGGGATCGAGTACTGTTACGCAATCTGGGGGTCCCTGGAAAGCACAAACTTGCAGACAGATGGAGATCTGAACCCTATGTCATCTGCAGGAAGTTGCCGGGCCTACCTGTCTATACGCTGAAGCCAGAAGGAAAGGTAGGCCCACTGAAGACGTGGCATCGAAACCACCTTCTCCCACTTGCTGAGGCAGTTAGAATACCTCCCGTGGGAGACTCCCCTGAACCGGCCTCTATCCTGGATGCTCTTAGGCCGAACACTCGGTCGCAGACCTCCCGAGCTGAAGATGGAGAGGCCTCTCAACTTAGTGGAAGTGAGGAGGGAGAACTTGATTGGCTGTGGCCTTCCCCAACTCCAGAAACTTCTAATATTGATCTTCCAGCCACTGAAGACACTCAAGATGGAACACTGAACCCAGAAGCCACAGAGTTCATCCCTTCTAGTCCTTCAGCAGAATACTGGGAAGATGCCCAGGATGGTTGTTCAGAGGAAGAGGAGCCTGAGGCGCCAGAGCCAGAAATCCCAAGAGAGCAAAGGGCTCGAAGAGTCATCCGGCCTCCTAAGAAGCTGACCTACCCACAAATGGGGAACAGTTCGGAAGACTCTGTAGTCACTGCTAGAAGGAATGCTGAGAATCCGGATCCTTCCACTGTCCATTTAGTGGAGGACAACCCCAGCTCACTCTCTGGCACAGTTAGACAGGTCGCCCCCACTGAAGCGACCTGTAGACAGGACAGCTCCCCATCCTATGATGATTGGTGGGAGGCTCCTCTGTCAATCCTATGCAACCGCATTGAATCTAAAATGTTTTGCAGATCTAAAAATGTTAGATGTCTTTGGGGACCAAAGATTTAAAGTGGGGGGAGTGTGTAGCGGGGTATTCCCCTTTAAGACAGAGAGACAAGAAGTTCCAGGAGAGAGGTGAGTCGGGAGGAAGTAAAGAGACATTACTGGAAGTGAAAGCAGAGGAGAGAGACTACATCTCCCAGTACATCTTTCAGCACCCAGGGTACATTGCTCCGGAACAGAGACTGCTGGGGCAGACTTTATAAAGGGGAGGTGGAGTTTGTTTGGTCTCTTTGGACACCCCCTCTCCTAGCAAGAGGATCTCTGTGCTGAACTGCTGTGTGCACAAGGCCTGAAGCCTGGGCCTTGTGCTCCTTTCCAAAGAGCCCCTCTGCCAGCCTAGCAGAACCTTAGAGACATCTTCTCATCCTTGCTGCAGTACACCAGAAGGATTGAAGACTTGGATGTCGGTGGATTCCTGTTCCTAGACGAATCGATGGAGGAAACGGACTTGGACTTGTCCGGGTGGTGAGAGCTGTTTAAAGACAGATACTTTATCTTTACTATTCGTTGGGATTACAAAGTTGTTCTTCAAGTGCACCACCGAAAGATTGCTAGCGAATATTGTTTCACTGAACTTCCATTTAGATCAGTCAGGCCTGACTGCATAGGTAGACATTGCTGGGTGTTAGTCTACCCATGAGGGGAAGTAGCTGTAAAAGGGCAGCGCTAGAGTTGCATAGCAATACTTAATTATTCTGATTACTCTGTTTATCTTTATTACTGTTTATTGCAGGGATCTGCAACTTGTTATACTGTTGTTTATTACTTGCCCATTAGCCTCAGTAAAATATCTGGGTCAAGTACATTGGTGTCAGTTTCACTTACTTTAATAGAAGTTTTAAAGTATATCACTGTGTGTGTTTGCCATAGGACTGCGTCACCTAGAGTTGCGGTCACGCGGTCCTATCTCCCCTTACTAGCTGTGCCAGTAGGGGGTTGAGCATATTGCCGGGGGTTGGCGGAGCTGTCTTCAGGGCCCAACTAAATCTGCGGCCTTCTTAGTTGGAGGTATCGCTACACATGTTTTTGCCCTGGTTCACACTGGTGCGATTTGACATGTCAAATCGCATGTCAAATCGGCGAAATTTGCCGCAAATTGCGGGCAATGGCACCGTCCTAATTGGTGCGATGCCGCATCTGCGGCGCTGCACCGATTATAAAAAGTAGTTTCTGTACTACTTTTTGCGATTTCAGCTGCGATTTACATTGACATCTGTTTCAGATGTATTTTAAATCGCGGCTGAAATCGGGGACTGACAGCGAGAGTGAAATCGTGCGAGTTCAGCTGAACTCGCAGACTTCACTCCCGCAGCCCAGTGTGAACCTGGGCTAAATGTTGTTTAGTCCAAATTCTGACCCGACCATCTGAATGTCACAGCTGAAATTGAGACTCATCAGACCAGGCAACGTTTTTCCAATCTTCTGTTATCCAATTTTGGTGATCTGTGCGAATTTTAGCCTCAGTTTCCTTTTCTTAGCTGACAGGAGTGGCACCCAGTGTGGTCTTCTGCTGCTGTAGCCCATCTGCTTCAAGGGTCGAGGTGCTGTGCGTTTAGAGATGATATTCTGCATACCTTGGGTGTAACGAGTGGTTATTTGAGTTACTGTTGCCTTTCTATCATCTTGAACCAGTCTGCCCATTCTCCTCTGACACCAACAAGACATTTTCCTCCACACAACTGCCACTCACTGGATATTTTCTCTTTTTCGGACCATTCTCTGTAAACCCGAGAGATGGTTGTGTGTGGAAATCCCAGCAGATCAGCAGTTTTTAAAAACATTCAGACCAACCCGTCTGGCACCAACAACCATGCCACGTTCAAAGTCACTTAAATCTCTTTTCTTTCCCATTCTGATGCTTGGTTTGAACTTCAGCAAGTCGTCTTCACCACATCTAGATGCCTAAATGCATTGAGTTGCTGCCATGCGATTGGCTGATTAGAAATTTGTGTTACCAAGCAATTGAACAGGTGTACCTAATACAGTGGCCGGTGAGTATATTTGTTTTTAGTAAATTAACCCCAGTATCTCTTCTAAGGGCCTCACCTACTTAATTTCAGAAATCGATTATGGCCCCTTGGTACCTAACTGTATAGTACAAACTGAAATTTGCCATATTCCTAGAGCGAGGAGCCGTAAAACAGTTCCTGACATATTTAGCTGAAAAATGATATAAGGAAGTGAACAACTGGGGGGGGGGGGGGGGGGGGGGGGGAGATTCCCAGCTCAGATCTAGCAGTGTGCTTCTGCGTCTTGTCGCTGTACATTTTATAAACAATCATTCCGATAATCTACTTACCTATGTTTAGTAGGAATATGGTGCAAAACATAATCCACGTCTTACTCATTTTTGATGGTTGCCTGCAATTAAAACAACAATAACTCATTAACAAATAGTAAAAAAAAAGTAATATTCTGGCTACCAAAAAAGACAGCAATGCATTCCACTGAAACCATCATAATGAGAAGCTTATAGGGTGGTTCTCATCAGATGCAGTCTAGTCCGCATAGACCAGGGGGAAGGTAACCTTTTGAGCACGGTGTGCCGAAAAATGTTTTCAAAGAAATTGAGCGTGACGATTTTATTACAAAAAATTCTGTAAACTACTTTAGTAGTGAGAAATTAACATCCTGCACTCTCACACTTCAGATCAGCCCCAATTCCTGCACCTTCACACCTCAGATCACTGAACCCCCCCTGCTCATCTGGCCCAACACTGAACCCCCCCTGCTCATCTGGCCCAACACTGAACCCCCCCTGCTCATCTGGCCCAACACTGAACCCCCCCTGCTCATCTGGCCCAACACTGAACCCCCCCTGCTCATCTGGCCCAACACTGAACCCCCCTGCTCATCTGGCCCAACACTGTACCACCTTCTCATCTCTTCCACCACTGTACCTCCCTGCACATTTTCCCCACCGCTGTACCCTCTTCTCATCTATGATATATGGGATATGCAGAGTGGTGAAAGGAAGCAGAGATGAGACACATCTACCTGTCCTGCCACACTCATCCTGCTGATCCACCTCTTGCATCCACCCCACGTGCTTGTCTGTGATGTATGTGATGTCTGGGATGTCTGGGATGTATGTGATGTCTGGGATGTCAAATACAAGCATATGGAATGGATGCACAATGATGAGCTCAGGTCAGGGACATTTTCTGAAAGCAGTGGGCCTGTGTGCAGGATCATAAGTTGAGTCCCCGCAGCTGAGAAAAAGTGTGGCGCTCTGTGCCACAGGAAAATTTGGGTGTGACTTTCATTTCGCTAAATACTGGCTGTGGTGTAAAGGGACACAGAGTGCAGGGGGGTTCAGTAGTAAGTGACACAAAGGTTCAGGAATAATTTCAACAAAGTTCCCAGAAGCTCAACAGTAATTCCACAAACTGTCACCTGATTGGGGTTTTCTCAATCACAGTGAAATCCCTTCTTTCTGAGATTGGTAGTGGCAACCAAGCGAGTCATCTTCCCCCAGATGGTGGGCAGGACTGTGATTGGCTTTAGCAGTGGCCAATGACAGTCATCCCTTCTCCTGGAAACAGGGACCCACACCCCCCCCCCCCCCCTAGCAAAACTGCACCTAATTTCTTCCCCATCACAAAAGCTGACGAGGTGCATTTCTGATGCGCTTTTGATGCTTTCCTTTGCATTTTTGATGCAACTTGCATCAAAACAGCATGTTCTACCTTTGCTGACTGCACTGGAATGCACTGCGGTGAAGTCGGGCCATTGGAATACACTGAAAACACTGTGCATGCATTTTTGATGCAGATTAAAAACTCACTGGACGGACGGCATCTGGTGGGAAGCAACCCTTACAAATGTTCCCTCCCCTCCTCCTAACACCTATTCTGACTAAGCTGTGCAGAAAAGATTTCTATAATTATTATTATTTTTCAGGTCACTCTGTGACTGGACCAGAGAAGGCTGAAAATAGGTAAGTACACTGAACTTTCTTACACAAGATTGTCAGCATAGATGTTATCAGGGGGAGTGTTTTTTAAGAATAGTCAGGTTTTAACCGGGACTCTACTTTAACCAGTTGCCGCCCACTGTCAAATGACGGAGGGACGGTGTGGCTCTCGTTCTGGGTGGACGTCATATGACGGCGCACCTGAACACCCGCTTCCTGGTGCCCCCAGGGGCTAATGTGGCTCTTTAACCATGTGATCAGCTGTGTCCAATCACAGCTGGTCACATGTAAATACAGGAAGTGTCGTAATCGGCTCTCATTGCCTCACACTGACAGAGTGTTTGGCAAGGAGAGCTGATTAGTGGCATCTCCTCGCAGGGGACAACAAGACATGTAATCAGGGCACTGATCATCAGTGCCCTGATTACACTAAAGCGCCACCTGTGCCAGCAATCAGTCCCCGCCATTGCCAGCAATCAGTGCCCATTAGTGATGTCTATCAGTGCTGCCCATCAGTTCCACGGTTCCACCCATCAATGCCACCCATCAGTGCCGCCTACCAGTGCCCACCAGTGGCACCCATCAGTGCCGCCTAAAGGTGCTCATCAGTGCGGGATATTAGTGCCTCCTCATCAGTGCCACCTCATCAGTGCCCATAAGTGCCACCTCATCAGTGCCCATAAGTGCCACCTCAGCAGTGCACATCAGTGAAGTAGAAAAATTACTTACTTACAAAATCTACGACAGAAACTAAGAAAAACTAATTTTTTTCCAAAATTGTCTGTCTTTTTTTTTTTTTTTGACACACTGCATCTCTGATTTCGGTAAAGAGCCTATGACGTAGGATCTTTACGACGTGATCAGCTGTGTCCAGTCCCAGCTCATCACAGCAGTAACCAGGAAGTGCCGGTAATTAGCTTTCCTCAGTTTGCGATGCCAATCAGTGCCCATAACAAATGGCAATCAGTGCCTATCAGTATTGCCTGGCAGTGCCCATCACAGATGCCAATCAGTGCCCATCCGTAATGCCTGTCAGTGCCTCCTCATAATTGCTGCCTATCAGTGCCATCTATCAATGCTGTATATCATTACCCATCAGTGACACCTATTATTGCTGCCTATCAGCGCCCATCGGTGCCACCTATCAGTGCCCATCGGTGCCACCTATTAGTGCCCATCAGTGCCACCTATTAGTGCCCATCAGTGCTGCATATCATTGCCCATCAGTGCCACCTATCATTGCTGCTTATCAGTGCCACATATTAGTGCCCATCAGTGCCACCTATCAGTGTTGCATATCAGTGCCACCTATCAGTGTTGCATATCAGTGCCGCCTATCAGTGCTGCATATCAGTGTGGCTTTATTAGTGCCCATCAGTGAAAGAGAAAATTTACTTTATTTACAAAATTTTATAACAGAATAAAAGAAAAACTTTTTTCTTTTCTAAAACTTTGGTCTTTTTTATTTTGTTTAGCAAAAAATAAAAACCCCAGCGGTGATCAAATGCCACCAAAAGAAAGCTCTATTTGTGGGAAAAAAATGATAAAAATTCATTTGGGTACAGTGTTATATGACCGCGCAATTGTCATTCAAAGTGCATTAGCGCTGAAAGCTGAAAATTGGTCTGGGCAGGAGGGGGGTAAGAGTGCTCGGTATTGAAGTGGTTAACTTTGTCAGATTTATTTACCTTATTTCTCACTCCTGCAGGTTATACACCCAAGCGCAAGGTGCTAAATCAACAAGGTGGCAACACAAAGCAATCAGATGAAAAATATGTTGTCAGCACACTTGAATCTTGAATGTCAATAAAGGTGTCAATAGGACAGAAAGTGAGAGGAATTTTCCTGAATGGACAAAGTAAAAAAAAACACCATGAAATTCAAAACGGACATTAAAGTGTATGACTATATAGGCAAGGTTGTCTTCTACTACATCTTGTGACTAGTGTATATGTATATACATTTAAAGGAAGATAGCTAAGGGGGTACCACATCCAATGAAAACTGTTATGCCCTGTACACACGATCAGTTTTACCAATGAAAACAGTCCGATGGACTTTTCTCATCGGACAAACCGATAGTGTATGGGCCCCATCTGTCTTTTTTCCATCGGTGAGAAAAAATAGAACATGTTTTAAATTTGTCCGATAGAAAAAAAAACGATAGCAAATTCCGATCGTCTGTGTGGAACTCCATCAGACAAAAAACCCACGCATGCTCAGAATCAAGTCGACGCATGCTCAGAAGTATAGAACTTCATTTTTCTCGGCTCATCGGAGTGTTTTACGTCACGGCGTTTGGGACGGTCGGATTTTGGACTGATGGTGTGTAGGCAAGACTGATGGAAGTCAGCTTCATCGGATTTCCGATTGGAAAAATCCATCGGATTAGAATCCATAGGAAATCCGATCGTGTGTACAGGGCTTTAGAAAAATAGTTTTTGGACAATTGAGCGGACTTTACCGGTACTAGAAAGGAACACTTCAGTATATAATTTTACAAAATAAATTGATTTATTTAATATCACAAAATAGATAAAAATGTATGCAGAATAAAAACAAGATAAAATAGAGCGGTCATTGGTTTATACAGATATATAGAAAATAGATTCCCTATTACTGCTAAGTCAAACAAGGTCAACGTTTCGCTGTCGCTTCTTCGGGACCTATTTCCATTGACTGCAGGATAAGGGGATTCTGCATGGGAAAGAAAAAAGCAGCAAAAGGACCTTGTTTGACTTACCAGTAATAGGAAATCAATTTTCTATATATATGTGGTTATACCAATGAGAGCTCTATTTTATTTTCTGTTGTTTTTTATTCTGCATACACTTTTATCTATTTTGTGATATTAAATAAATCAATTTATTTTGTAAAATTATATAGTGTTCCTTTCTGGTACCGGTAAAGTTCGCTCAAATGTCCAAAAACTTTTTTTCTATATGTATATACAGTGTAAAAAATAAAAATAAAAATTTTATTTAATTTTAATTTAAATTTATTTATATATATATATATATATATATATATATATATATATATATATATATATATATATATATTGCATGTCTGATGCTCTCATGCCTGTTGCTTTGTACAGTTGTATGCTAGTTGACAGCACATTAATCATAGTAGTTCTCGATGAATAATACCTTGGTTGACTCACCTCGCTGTTCCTTATTTGCTTTTGGTTTTTCTTCTTTGCTAATATTGATAACATAATGGAATTTTTAATCCACCTTTTTCCTGATTACATCATTGTCAGAATAGAAAAAAAAGAGGAGGAAGGCAGAGTGGATTTGCCTTTCGTAAATAACCCCCGATATCTTTTACTTTTTGCTATAATAAATATCCCAAATTAAAAGAAAAAAACAATTTTTTTTTTAAGTTTAGGCCGATATGTACTGTATTCTTCTACATATTTTTGGTAAAAAAAAAAACAGCAATAAGCGTATATTGATTGGTTTGCGCAAAAGTTATAACGTCTACAAAATAGGGAATAGATTTATGGCATTTTTATTATTATTATTTTTTTTTACTAGTATTGGCGGTGATCAGCGATTTTTTATCGGGACTGCGATATTGCGGCGGAGACATCGGCCACTTTTGACACATTTTTGGGACCATTAACAATTAGACAGCGATCAATATGCACTGATTACTGTATAAATGTCACTGGCAGGGAAGGGGTTAACACTAGGGGGCGATCAAGGAGTTTACTGTGTTCCCTAGGTGTGTTCTAACTGTGAGGGGGGGGGGGGGGTGGGACTGTCTAGGAGGAGAGAGAGATCGGTGTTCATACTTAGTATGAACACACGATCTGTCTCCTCTCCCCTGAGAGAACCGGGATCTGTGTGTTTGCACACACAGATCTCGGTTCTCGCTCTGTCATGACCGATCGCGGCTGCCCGGCGGTCATCGCGCCCACCGGGCACTCGTATCGGCTCTGGCGGCGAGCCTCGGGCGCGTGCCTCCGGCAGCACGCACACGCCCCTAGTGGCCAAAAGGCGAAGCGACATAAGTTAACGTTGTTTCGCCCAGGGGAGCCAACCTGCCGCAATACAACTGTGGCAGCTGGTCGGGAAGGGTTAAAGTGATATTAAAGGTTTTAAAAATAAATAAATAACAAACATGCTATATATCCACAATACACCTGCTTCAAAAGGTTTATTAAAGTTATCCAGTATACTCACAAACATAGATGTAAAACTTACATGTCAATCCATAAAAAACAGCAAGAATGTTTCCAACCATAAAAAAATGCCGACTTCCACGGCGTGGCGACGTCACATAACCAAGCTCCACCCAAAATGTTTTGTCATATTAAATATTTAATTTTTTTTTATGGATTGACATGCGAGTTTTACATCTATGTTTGTGAGTATACTGGATAACTTTTAATAAACTTTTTGAATATCAGTAATACTACACAATGACGTGTTCTTTATCTATCTTTATCTCCAAACCCTGCATGAGTTGAGGATCTTTTCCGTTGGAGTCTCTCCTGTCAGTGTGGCTACAGACATCTGGTGATCCTGTGGATCTTGTGGCTGGGTTAATTGAATGTGTTTGACCGCTGTACAAGGTGGTCCACTACTGAATGTAAGGGTCAGTGTGTGCTTTGCTCTTGGTGAAGGACCTCTAGAGCACTTTTTGCATGAACAAACATGTTATACTTACCTGCTCTGTGCAGTGGTTTTGCACAGAGCAGCCCCAATCTTCCTTTTCTTGGGCCCCCTGCTGGCGCTCCTGGCTTCTCCCCCTTGACCAGTGCCCCCAATAGCAAGCTGTTTGCTATAGGAGCACTCATTCCCAAGCCCCCGGATCCATAAGGCACATAGAGCCATGGCTTGGCCCTGCTCTCTCCTAATTGCCTCACTGGCTGTGATTGACAGGAGTGTCTCAGCCAAAGCTCTGGTGCACATAACTGGATCAAAAGGGGTTGAACACAGAAGATTTTTTTTTTACCTTCATGCATAGAATGCATGAAGGTAAAAAAAAAAAACCTTCAGCCTTTACAACCACTTTGAGGCAGGCCGTACATTTTGGAACTTTCTTTCCTTCAACCACAGCCAGTGCTGATGGGGGAATCCCTCTTGCAATGCTATTGTGTTCTGCTGGCGGGGAGCGCAGGAAGCCTTCCCCGCTTGCAGAATACAATGATAACTGCTGGTGACGGGGAAAAAAATAACAGGCTGGTTGTGCTGAAATCGATGGATGGAATGACAGCAGTACAACCAGCCTGCCCATAGATGGCTTGAAATTTGGCTGGTTCCTGCTAAACAGGTCAAATTTTGATCCGTCTATAGCCGGCTTTAGCTATTTTTTTAATACCTTCCGTATACTTGCCGTATGAAAATTTCTGGGCTGCCACTGAAACCCTTCTGTTATTCTGACTCACTGCACTTATTATATTTATGTCATTTTTTTATTTTATTTTTTTACTAGTAATGGCGGCGATTTGCGATTTTAAGTGTTACTGCGACATTGCGACGAACAGATCGGACACTTTTGACACATTCTTGGGGACCAGTGACATTTATACAGCGATCTGTGCTATAAAAATGCACTGATTACTCTGTAAATGTCACTGGCCGGGAAGGGGTTAACACTAGGGGGCGATCAAGGGGGTTAACTGTGTTCTCTAGTGTGTGTTTCTAACTGTGGAGGAGAGAGATCGCTGTTCCTACTTAGTATGAACACACAATCTGTCTCCTCTCCCCTGACAGAAAAGGGATTTGTGTGTTTACACACACAAATCCCAGCTCTCGCTCTCCTGCCCGCAATCGCGGGTGACTGGCAATGATCGCGTCCGCCAGCCACACGCGTCGGGTCCCCCGCCACGCAGCAGGCGTGTGTGCCTCAGGCGGACGAGAGAACGCTTGTTATGGCTCTTGAAGGGGCCGACAAACATATACGGCGGTTTGTGCAGCAGTGCCATTTTGCCGCCGTATATGTACGTGAGGCGGTCAAGAAGTGGTTAATCAATCCCATTGTGTCTCATTGATTGCACCACCTTTACATTGTGTCTCATTGATTGCACCACTTTTACAAAAGTGATCAGAATTTTTTTTTTAAAGAGACAATGTAATAAAATAAAATAAATAAGAAAAAAAAATGTTTTAAAGCGCCCCCGTTGCTTGCGCAGCAAAGAAAACGCATACATAAGTCGCGCCCGCAAATGTAAACGGTGTTCAAATCACACATGGGGAGGTATTGCCGCGTTTATCAGATTGAGAGCAATAATTCTAGCAAAAGACCTCCTCTGTAAAGCCTCGTACACACGATCGGATTTTCTTCGGACAAAGCGTACGACTTTTGTCTGAAGGGCTTTGGCCAGGAACTTGTATTGCATACAAACGGCAAAGAATTGTCGGCCAACAAACATGAAACTACGTGTTTTTTCAGCTCTTTAGCTCCACCCTTTGGGCAACTTCTGCTGATGTTGTCTAAGGCCCCTTTCACACTGAGGCGTATTTCAGGCGTTTTAGCGCTAAAAATAGCGCATAAATAACGCCTGAAATAATCCTGCCCCAGCATTCTCAATGTGAAAGCCAGAGGGCTTTCACACTGAGGCGATGCGCTGGCAGGAGAAAAAAAAATCTCCTGCAAGCCGCATCTTTGGAGCGGTGAAGGAGCGGTGTGTATACCGCTCCTTTACCGCTCCTTCCCATTGAAATCAATGGGACACCGCGGTAATACCGCCCGCAAACCGCTGCTGTCCTGCTCGGTTACTGGGCAATCGCGGGTGCCCGGCGGCCATCGGGTCTTCAGCGCGTGCGCCCCCTAGCTGCTTTTAAAGGCAGGACGTCATATGACGTCCTGTCAGAACGAGAGTCTTCCGCCCGCCGTCATTTGACGGTGGGCGGTAGACAAGTGGTTAACATTGGTTCTGAGCATACGTGTTTGTACTTTGGACTTTAGTCACGATAGGACTTGCTCCATCGGACATTTGTTGCCGGAAAGTTTGTCTGTTCTCACAGCGAACATTTGTCCGATTAAAAAGCGAAAAAGTTTGTCCGATGGAGCGTACACACGGTCGGATTTTCTGCAAAAACAGGTCCGTCGGAGGTTTGTTGTCAAAAAGTCCGATCGTGTGTACGGGCCTTTATTCTGACCTTGACACATTCCCTCGCCTTTCCTTCCTCCCTCACTGCAGGAGCTGAAATCACCGGTGTCAGCAAACAAAGGTGACATCCCTCACCCATCAGTTGGCTGCTAGACCCAGTCAATGTCCCAGCCAGGGAAGTAGGTGACTCGCTCCCCTATACTCAGAAGAGCCAAGTAAATAATGTCACTAGCTGTGATAGAGGAAGGAGCAATAAGGGAACGTAGGTAAATTGAGGATAAAGGTTTTGGGGGGGGCGTTTTGCTGAAATACCGTCACTTTGCCTTGCGCTTGGAAGATAAAAGGGGGAAATTTACTAAAGCTGGTGTACGTGAAATCTCGTGCAGCTCTGCATAGTTAGGCCTCATGCCCACGGACGTTTTTACAGCTGCGTTTTTGAGCGTTTTTTTACAGCTTAAAAACGCCTGTCCATGTTAGTCTATAGCTTCATGCCCACCTAGACGTTTTTGAGCTGCAAATAGCATAGGCGTTTTTAAGCTGTAAAAAAAAAAAACAGGACCATTGCGTTCCTCAGCGTCAGAATTAGGCAGAAAAAACCGCGAGCGTCAAAAAACGCGCACTAACGCGCGGTCGCGTTTTTTAGCTCCGACGTTTTTTTTTTTTTTTTTTTTCAAAAAAATAAATAAAAAAAATACAATAACATGGACAGGCGTTTTTAAGCTGTAAAAAACGCAGCTGTAAAAACGTCCGTGGGCATGAGGCCTAACTTCCAGGTTTTATTGTCAAAGTTTACTTGAACAAGCTGAAGCTAGAAGCTGATTGCTTACCAAGCACAGCTGCACCAGATTCTGTGTGCTTCATTTTTTTTTTATTTCCCCCAAAGTGTCTCTTTAACTGCTTCCCTCCCGCCGTACGACTATATACGTCCTCTCTTTGAAGAGGAATACCGTTGTTATGGTAGCAGCTAGCTACCATAACCCCGCTATCCTCTTTAAGAGCGGGCGGTTCTCTTTCAGATAAAAGTGGTCTCTGCGGTGGATTCGCCGCAAGATCACTTTTATCGACGGCGGGAGGGCCCCCCCCCCCATTCCCGCCGCGCTCCGGTGCCCTCCGTCTAGGGTTGCCACCTCATCCCTTTAAACCCATACACGTATGAATTACACAGGTTCTCTGGCTAATTAAATGCAGAGAAGGCACCAAATGAGTTTAATTACCACCTTAGTCAGCCACAGAAGCTGTGTAATTCATATGTGTTCGGGTTAAAAGGGATGAGGTGGTAACCCTACCTCCGCCGCTTACCGTGGCCGTTGGTAGCGGTGGAGACGATCAGATCCTCTTCTTAGCCTGCCATGGAGACGAGTGAGGGGAAGATGGCCCATCCATCTCCAAGTTATTGCATTTTAGTGTAAATATGAGAAGTGAGGTCTTTCTGACCCCCAGATCTCATATTTAAGAGGACCTGTCATGCTTTTTTCTATTACAAGGGATGTTTACATTCCTTGTAATAGGAATAAAAGTGACCCAATGTTTTTTTTTTTTTTTTTAAAAGAACAGTGAAAAAAATAAAAAATAAAAAGGTACAATAAATAAGGAAAACATTTTTTTTTAAATGTGCCCCGTCCCACAAGCTCGCGTGCAGAAGCGAATGCATATGTGAGTAGCGCCCACATATGAAAACGGTGTTCAAACCACACATGTGAGGTATCACCGCGATCATTAGAGCGAAAGAAATAATTCTAGCCCTAGACCTCCTCTGTAACTCAAAACATGCAACCTGTAGAATCTTTTCAACATCGCCTAATGGAGATTTAAAAGGGTAAAAGTTTGTCGCCATTCCACGCAATTTTAAAACGTGACATGTTGGGTATCAATTTACTCGGCGTAACATTATCTTTCACAATATAAAAAAAATTGAGCTAACTTTACGGTTGTTTTATTTTTTAATTTCAAAAAAGTATATTTTTTCCAAAAAAAGTGCACTTGTAAGACCGCTGCGCAAATACGGTGTGACATAAAGTATTGCAACAATCGTTATTTTATTCTCTAGGGTGTTAGAAAAAATATATATAATGTTTGGGGGTTCTAAGTAATTTTCTAGCGAAAAAAAAAGTTTTTAACTTGTAAACACCAAATCTCAGAAAGAGGCTCGGGGCTGTTGTGGTTAATGAGACCCTGTCTGTATTGAATGGTAGAGAACAGTGGCCACACTTGTTAACGCACAAATTGGGTCCAAGCATGCATTTTAAGTGGCTTATATAGTAAGTAGTTTAACAGTTTTCTGAGGCTGGGTTCACACTGGAGAACGCAGCGGCTCACAGCAGGGGGTCCGGTGCGTCCCCGTTCACCGTTTCAGGTCCGATTTCAGCATTTTGGCTGAACTCGGACCTGAAACGGACCAAAAGACGCACAGGATCCCCTGTGCAATTCACACTGGAGTAGGGTGACCACATTTCCAAACTACCATTCAGGGACATCCCCCCTTCCCAAAAATCAGCTTGTGCTGTGACGAATCACAGCACAGTGATTGGACACAAGAGGCGGGATTTATGATTTCTCCAATCACAAGCAGGGGGCGGGGATTGTGCTCCTCCAGGCATTTCCGGCCAGGACAAGTACTGTCAGTGAGTAAAGCAGTGATGGGGCGGCCTTTTTTGGGGGCATCAGATTGGCCCCGGGGTGGCTGTGTCAGTTTCATTCCTGGACACTGTATTGTCCTGGAATGAATGTGCCCGGGACATACCTGCAAAATGCGGGACTGTCCCGGGCAATCCGGGACACGTGGTCACACTAACACTGGAGCCGCCCCAGAGATGTGTGAACCGGCTCCATAGAGAGCCGGTCAAAGTCTCCTGACAAGCGAAAAGGATGCAGGGAAACCTACATCCAATTTGCATATATACTGCGGCAGGGCAGCTCTATTGCGCAAAACAACTTACCTGTACGTTGTTTAATGCAATATATATACTGTGGGAGCGCGCCGGCTGCAGGGAAGAGGAGCCAATACGCGGGTCCAGCAGACCCGATGTCCACCGGCCACCTGCAATCACTTCACAGAGAGGCAGATTGGGGATCTGCCTATGTAAACAAGGCAGATCCCCATTCTTACAGGGGTGACCATGGAGATCTGCTGTTCCTAGTAATCAGGAACAGCAATCTCTATGTTCTTCCTGTCAGTACTTCCTCTACACAGTTAAGCGTCGTACACACGATCGGATTTTCAGATGGGAATTGTGTGATGGCAGGATGTTGTCGGATAATCTGACCGTTTGTATGTTCCATGCTTTTAATTTTTCCAACAAAAAATGTGTGATGTCGGATTATCTGATCCTGTGTACACAAGTCCATCGGAAAAAAAAAAACAAAGTACAAACACGCATGCTCAGAAGCAATGCTAACCATAACACAACATTAGCAGAAGTTGCCCAAAGGGTATCGCTAAAGAGCTGAAAAACCACGTTGTTTTGTGTTTGTTGGCCGACAATTCTTTGCCGTTTGTATGTAATACAAGTTCACGGCCAACACTCTTTGGACAAAAGTCCTTTGCTTTGTCCAATGGAAATCCGAACGTGTGTACGAGGCTTAAGAAAGCACTCCTAGGGAACACATTTAACCCTTTGATTGCCCCTGATGTTAACCCCTTCCCTGTCAGTGTCATTAGTACAGTGACCGTGCATTTTTTTTTTAGCACTGATCACTGTATAGCCTCATACACACGATCGGACTACAAACAAACTTTTCCGTGGATTTTTGTTTGAAGGGCGTTGGCCTTGAACTTGGCATGCATACACACGGCAGGACTTTTTCAGCGAACTTTCCCAAAATCACATGTTTTTTTCTGCTCTTTACCGCCACCCTTTGGTCAACTTCAGCTATTGTTGGTTGATTTTAACATTGGTTCTGAGCATGCCTGTTTGTACTTTGGACTAAAGTCCGATAGACTTCTGTACACACGATAGGATTTTGCACCGTAGGACTTTTGTTGCCGAAAAGTTTGTTCGTTTGCAGAGCGAACTTTTGTCCGATGAAAACTGAAAAAGTTTGTCCGATGGAGAGTGCACACGGTCGGATTTTTTGAAAACCTGGGAATTCAGAAGTTTGTTGTCAAAAAGTCCGATCGTGTGTATGGGGCTTATTAGTGTCAGTGGTCTCCAAAAAGTGTCACTAAAGCCCCATACACACGGTCAGACTTTTTGACAACAAACTTCTAAATTCCCAGGCAGGTTTTCAAAAAAATCCGACCGTGTGTACACTCCATCGGACAAACTTTTTTGGTTTTCATCGGTCAAATGTTAGCTCTGCAAACGAACAAACTTTTCGGCAACAAAAGTCCTACGGTGCAGAGTCCTGCCGTGTATACAGAAATCCATCGGACTTTAGTCCGAAGTACAAATACGCATGCTCAGAACCAATGTTAAAATCAACCAACAATAGCAGAAGTTGACCAAAGGGTGGCGGTAAAGAGCAGAAAAGAGCAGAAAAAAAACACGTGATTTTGGGAAAGTTTGCTGAAAAAGTCCTGCCGTGTGTATGCATACCAAGTTCAAGGCCAACGCCCTGTGAACAAAAATCCACGGAAGATTTTGTTTGAAGTCCGACCGTGTGTATGAGCCTTTAGGGTCAGATTTGTCCACTGCAATGTTGCAGTCCCGTTAAAAATTGCTGATCGCCGACATAGTAAACAAGTAAAACAATAAAAAATATATAAAACGTCCATAAATCTATTCTATAGTTTTTAGACAATATAACTTTTGCGCAAACCAATCAATATACACTTATTGGGATTTTTTTTTACCAAAAATATGTAGAAG
This sequence comes from Rana muscosa, assembly GCA_029206835.1. Taxonomy (NCBI): domain Eukaryota; kingdom Metazoa; phylum Chordata; class Amphibia; order Anura; family Ranidae; genus Rana; species Rana muscosa. The sequence goes on along the minus strand of CM055117.1, from coordinate 46,390,882 downwards.
AAAACATTTTGGCCTAAACTGATGAAGAAATTATTTTTTTACTTTTTTTGCGATATTTATTATAACAGAAAGTAAAAAATATATATATACTTTTTTTTCAAAATTGTCACTCTTTTTTTTGTTTATAGCACAAAAAATAAAAACCACAGAGGTGATCAAATACAACCAAAAGAAAGCTCTATTAGTGGGGAAAAAAGGATGTTAATTTTTTTGGGTACAGCGTTGCATGACCCTGCAATTGTCAGTAAGGCTACTTTCACACTGAGGCGCTTAAAAAACTGCCAGTAAAACACTGAGTGCTTTTGAAGCGCTTTTCAGACACCTTTTGAAGCGCTTTCAATTCATTTCAATGGAGAGGGGCGTTTTTTCAGCACACTTCCTCAGTGTGAAAGCATTCATTGATTTTAATGGAAATACGTTTTCAGACGCTTTTTTTTAGCGTGAAAGCGCCTGAAAAGCGCCTCAGTGTGAAAGTGGTCTTAAAGTAATGCAGTGCCGTATTGCAAAAAAATGGCCTGGTCATTAAGGGGGTAAATCCTTCTGGAGCTGAAGTGGTAAAAGTATAATTTTTTTCCTTTAGCATACAGTATATTTGGAGATAATAAAGTAACTTTTAACACAGAACTGTCACTATCAACCAAAATTTTTTAACATTACATCTATGGGCCTTACTCTGTCATTATTTTAGAACTTTTCCTATAGTAGGAAGGGCTAGCCTTTAAATATAAATTAACCCCTATGTTAAAGTGGAGCTCCACCCTAAATTTACACTTCTGCTAATCGGATTCCTCCCCCCCTCCGGTGTCACAATTGACACCTTTCAGGGGGGTGCAGATACCTGTCTAAGACAGGTATTTTCACCCACATCCGGGAGTCCTCTCTCCGGGAATCTGCGGGAGTGACGTCACTTCCCCAGACTTCCCGTAGTGTTCTGGGAGACACTCGGCTCCCAGAACACAGGAGGACGAATCAGAACGGCGCAGCGCGACTCGCGCATGCGCCGTAGGGAACCGGGCAGTGAAGCCGCAGGGCTTCACTTCCTGGTTCCCTCAGCGAGGATGGCGGAAGGAGCAGCAGAGCGACGAGCGATTGCTCTTCCTCTGCTGCGGACGTCGCTGGACTCCAGGACAGGTAAGTGTCCAAATGTTAAAAGCCAGCAGCTGCTGTAGCTGTAGGCTTTTAATTTTTTTTTTTCCGGCGGAGCTCCGCTTTAAGGTGACCAGATTTTAAAATGAAATCCGGGGACATATATTTTTTTTTAATTTTTTTAATAGTGATGGCGACTCTCTGCCCATCGCCCGCCTCACAGCCTGTCAAGTCCTACTCTTCGGGCCCCGGCTACTACTGGGTGGGGAGCGGAGGAAGATCACTCTGCCAGAGAAGGCAAGGAGATAAACAGGCAGGCGGCTGGCCGGGACTTGAGCCAAGGCAGAAGAACATGCGAGCGGAGCTTAATGGGCACCCGAAACTGTAAAAATGGTCCCTCCACTCCGACCAGCACATGATCATCAGAAAGGGGCACAGATAATGGAAAGAAATAGACCCCCCTAAGCTAGTAGGAGCAGGGATGTGTAATTCAGAATTTTTGTTTTCAATTCTGCACTGACTGTCTGTGAAATTGCCCCAGCCCCTGTTCAAATCCAATCCGGGGACAAAACCGGGGACAGACTTGGTCTGGGGACAGTGTCCTCAATCCGGGGACTGTCCCCTGAAACTGGGGATGTCTGGTCACCCTACCCTATGTGTATGTATAAATGTGAGTTAGGGACCTTAGATTGTAAGCGCCTTGAGGGCAGGGACTGATGTGAATGTAAAAAATATATATGTAAAGCACTACATAAATTGGCTCTATATAAGTACCCGCAATAAATCCAGATGTGTGTGTGTGTGTGTATAATATATATATATATATGGTAACGGTGCGACTCTGTGCGACCTTAAAGAGTGTTGGTTTACGCCAGAGTTTGTAGAGAAAGACATGCTGATTGAACAGATGTGTCTGGGGCTTTTTAGTTCTGACCTGACTATGGATCAGGGCCCCACCCAACAGACAGGAAGTCTGTCCCTGGGAGTCAGGTAGGGTGACCACGTGTCCCGGATTGCCCGGGACAGTCCCGCATTTTGCAGGTCTGTCCCGGGCACCTTCATTCCAGGACAATACAGTGTCCCAAAATGAAACTGACACAGCCACCCCCCGGGCCAATCTGATGCCCCCAAAAAAGGCCGCCACATCACCGCTTTACTCACTGACAGTACTTGTCCTGGCCGGGAATGCCTGGAGGAGCACAATCCCCACCCCCTGCTTGTGATTGGAGAACTCATAAATCCCGCCTCTTGTGTCCAATCACTGTGCTATGATTCGTTACAGCACAAGCTGATTTTTGGGAAGGGGGGGTGTCCCTGAATGGTAGTTTGGAAATGTGGTCACCCTAGAGTCAGGTGGACTCTCCCATTCCTCTGAGTGGAGTCAGAGGGTATCTACGCTGCATGGGTGCAGCCAGAGTATCCATGTCTGCAGGAGGCAGACATCAATGGTGATACAGCAACAAAGGTGCTGACCAGGAGGAAGCGAGAAGACCGCTTAACTCTTGGAAACTGTTTGGGTCTGAGGAGCAGACCTAAGGCCTAGGCTAAAGGCCTGAAACAGCCGGATAGCAAGAAGGTAAAGCCACGAGGCTAAACTGTTGAATATGCAAGATACAGGAATGGTGGAACCCCCCTGTGAATGCTACAGATGTATTTGTGAACTTTTGTGCTTTTAAATAAAAATGGCCTACCATGCCCCTAAATATAGTTCCTGACTGGCCTGAATCACTGGAAAAACACATCTACCACGAGAGCTAACAACCCCTAATCATACAATATATATACATATAAACACAGTATATATAATTATATACACAACCAGCACCAGTACCTCTTTAGCCTCGTACACACGATCGGACTTCCATCAGACTTTTCCGTGGATTTTGGTCCGAAACGCGTTGGCCGTGAACTTGTTCTGCATACAGACGGCACAATATTTTCAGCCAACATTCACCAAATCACGTGGTTTTTCAGCTCTTTACCGCCACCCTTTTGGCAACTTCTGCTATTGTTGTCTGATATTTAGCATTGGTTCGGAGCATGCGTGTTTGTACTTTGGATTTTAGTCCGATGGACTTGTGTACACGCGATCGGATGATCCTCCATTGGACATTTGTTGTCAGAAAGTTTCAGAGCATGCACAGCGAACATTTGTCCGTTGAAAAAAACGAAAACAATTGTCCGATGGAGCGTACATACGGTCGGATTGTCCGATAAAACACGTCCGTCGGACCGTTGTTGTCGAAAAGTCCGATCGCGTGTATGAGCCTTTAGATACACTATATTGTCAAAAGTATTGGGACGCCTGCCTTTACACACACATGAACTTTAATGGCATTCCAGTTTGACGCCTCGTAAACACGATCGGATTTGCCGACGGGAATTGTGTGATGACAGGCTGTTGGCCTAAAATCCGACCATTTGCACGCTCCATCAGACAATAGTTGTCCAACTTTCCGCTGACAAATGTTGGATGGCAGGCTAATAAATTTTCCGCAGACAACGGTCTGTTGTCAGATTTTCCTATCGTGTGTACACAAGTCCGTCACACAAACGTCCAAAGTACAAACACGCGTTCTCGGAATCAATGCTCACCAAACACGACATTAGCAGAAGGGGCCCAAAGGGTGGCGCTTTAGAGCTGAAATTTCACGTAGTACGTAACTTTGTTCGTGTTTGTTGGCCGACAATTGTGTGCAAGGCATCGCATACTAGCACATTATGTGACACTTACCTGCAAACGAAGCCCTCATTGTCCCCGCTGCAGGCCGCATCCATCTTCACCCGTATTCCTTCTTGGGTCAGCCGGTCACAGCACACGCTCCTGAAGAAACGGCACGGGTGGCCGTTCCTTCAGAGCGAATGCGCTGATGACATCATTGGCACAGCATACAGTAAATTTCTTCTAAACGGCGCACGAGATAATTACAGTACCTATAGGTAAGTCTTGTTCTAGGCTTACCTGTAGGTAGGTACACATAATAAAGGAAGGTATACAACCTCTTTAACTACTTAAGGACCGCCGCCTGTACATATACGTCAGCAGACTGGCACGGCTGGGCATAAGCACGTATATATACACGTCCCCTTTAGGATTCCCAGCCGTGGGTCACGCGCGCGCCGCCGCCGGCGCACTCGCGACCCGGTCCTGAGCTCCGTGACCGCATCCGCGGACCCGATCGCCGCCGGTGTCGCGCAATCGGGTCACAGAGCTGAAGAACGGGGAGAGGTAAGTGTAAACAAACCTTTCCCCGTTCTTCCTAGTGAGAGTGTCACTGATCGTCTGTTCCCTGTCATAGGGAACGACGATCAGTGACGTCACACGCCAAGCCACGCCCCCCACACAGTAAGAATCACACATTAGGTCACACTTAACCCCTTCAGCGCCCCCTACAGGTTAACCCCTTTCACTGCCGGTGTCATTTTAACAGTAACCAGTGCATTTTTATAGCACTGATCGCTGTAAAAATGACAATGGTCCCAAAATGGTGTCAAAAGTGTCCGATGTGTCCGCCATATTGTCGCAGTCACGATAAAAATCGCTGATCGCCGTCATTACTAGTAAAAAAAAATATATTAATAAAAATGCCATAAAACAGTCCCCTATTTTGTAGAAGCTATAACTTTTGCGCAAACCAATCAATAAACGGTTATTGCGATTTTTTTTTTTTTTTACCAATAATATGTAGAAGAATACGTATCGGCCTAAACTGAGGAAAAAAATGTTTTTTTATATATTTTTGGGGGATATTTATTATAGCAAAAAGTAAAAAATATTGAATTTTTTTCAAAATTGTTGCTCTATTTTCGTTTATAGCGCAAAAAATAAAAACCGCAGAGGTGATCAAATTCCACCAAAAGAAAGCTCTATTTGTGGGAAAAAAAGGACGCCAATTTTGTTTGGGAGCCACGTCGCACGACCGCGCAATTGTCAGGTAAAGCGACGCAGTGCCGAATCGCAAAAAGTGGCCTGGTCTTTAACCAGAAAAAATGGCGGGAGCTTAAGTGGTTAAGAATTCCCTTCACTGGAACTAAAAGGACAAGCTCAACCCCGGGAAAAACAACCCCACACCATAATCCCCCCTCCACCAAATGATTGGGACCAGTGCACAAAGCAAGGTCCATAAAGACATGAATGAACGAGTTTGTGGTGGAGGAACTTGACTGGCCTGCACAGAGACCAGACCTCAATCCGATGGAACACCTTTGGGATGAATTAGAGCGGAGACTGTGAGCCAGGACTTCTCGTCCAACATCAGTGCCTGACCTCACTAATGCGCTTCTGGAAGAATGGTCAAATATTCCCATAGACTCAGGCCTCGTACACACGACCGATTTTCTCGTCGTAAACAGTCAAGAAAAGTGCCGCGAGAGTTTTTTTGTCTAGAAAAACGTTCGTGTGTATGGTTTTACGACGAGAAACTTGACGAGAATCTCGACGAGAAAATAGAGAACCTGCTCTCTATTTTCTCGTCAGGAGTCCAGATTTCCTCGTCGTGTTTCTCGTCGGCCTGTTTTGTGACGAGAAAATGGTTCGTGTGTATGCTTTTACGACTCTTCCAAAAGCGCGCATGCTCAGAATCAAGTATGAGACGGGAGCGCATCTTCTGGTAAAACAAGCCTTCGTAATGGAAATAGCACATTCATCACGCTAAAACGAACTGAAAGCACGAAGACTGAAAAGCGCGAATCGTCTCTTCCCAAACTTTTACTTCACACGCGGTAACACGAGATCAGCAAAAGCAGCCCAAGGGGTGGCGCCAAGAAAAAAGATCTTCCCCTTTATAGTGCCGTCGTACGTGCTGGACGTGAGCGCAGAGAACCACGAGGAAATTGGGAAATGACAGTGTGTACGCATAGAAAGCTTGACGAGAAAATCGACAAGCTTAACAAGAATCTCGTCGAAAAAAACGACGTGTTTTTTACGACGAGAAAATCGGTCGTGTGTACGAGGCCACACTCCTAAACCTTGTGGACAGCCTTCCCAGAAGAGGTGAAGCTGTTATAGCTGCAAAGGGTGGGCCAACTCAATATTGAACCCTACAGACTAAGACTGGGATGTCATTAAAGGTCATGTGTGTGTAAAGGCAGGCGTCCCAATACTTATGGTAATATAGTATGTATACAGGGTACAGTATATCAAATTATATACACAAGCAGCGCCAGTACCTCTTTGATATGTCCACGCTGAAAATCAGAAAAACACAGTTGAGTCAGCTGCTTCAATCTTCTTTTATATAGTAATCCATCCAACAGGAAATAAGTAACAGGACAACAGCTGACAAAGAACAAAACTGCTTGAATGTCACTCTGTTTCTAATTCCCTTTCGGATAATTTAACCACTTCCCACCCGGCCTATAGAAAAATGACAGCCGGGCGGTGGTTGCGTTATCCTGACTGGGCATCATATGACGTCCTGCAGGATAACAGCTGCTGTGCGCATTTGGGGGCGCGCATCGCGGCAATCGGTGGTGCGGTGTGTCAGTCTGACCCACCGCTACACTGATCTCGGTAAAGAGCCTCCGACGGAGGCTCTTTATCACGTGATCAGCCGTGTCCAATGACGGCTGATCACGATGTAAACAGGAAGAGCCGTTGATCGGCTCTTTCTCACTCGCGTCTGATAGACGCGATAGAGGAGAGCTGATCGGCGGCTCTCCTGACAGGGGGGGTTCGCGTTGATTGTTTATCAGCGCAGCCCCCCTGCGGATGCCCACACTGGACCACCAGGGAAGCCGCTAGGACCACCAGGGAAGCAGGCAACATGTGGATGGCCAGGTATGTACCCCATGGCCATCCACATGTAAAAAAAAAAAAGTATCATCAGTGCCACCCATCATTGTCCATTAGTGCCACCTCTCAGTGCCCACCTATGAGTGCCCATCAGTGCCGCCTATGAGTGCCCATCAGTGCCGCCTATAAGTGCCCATCAGTGCCGCATACCAGTGCCGCATATGAGTGCCCATCAGTACCGCCTATGAGTGCCCATCAGTGCCGCATACCAGTGCCACCTATCGGTGCCCATCAGTGCCGCCTATCAGTGACCATCAGTACCCATCAGTGCCACCTCATTGGTGCCACCTCATCGGTGCCCCCTTATCAGTGCCGATCAGTGCAGCCATATCAGTGCTCGTCATTGAAGAAGAAAACGTACTTATTTACAAAAAAATTTACAGAAACAAAGAAAAACATAATTTTTTTTTCTAAATTTTCGGTCTTTTTTTTATTTTTTGCGCAAAAAAAATAAAAACGCAGTGGTGATCAAATGCCACCAAAAGAAAGCTCTATTTGTGGGAACAAAATAATAAAAATGTTGTTTGGGTACAGTGTAGCATGACCGCGCAATTGTCATTCAAATTGCGACAGCGCTGAAAGCTGAAAATTGGCCTGGGCAGGAAGGTGCGTAAGTGCCTGGTATTGAAGTGGTTAATGACCGATTAAAGCCCATAAATGTAATGTAAACAATTGCTTTGGTGCAACCGCAGACTTTATATATAATCACTTTGTCACCTGAAATGACAAAGTAGTACCCACAGATGTAATGTAAACTCCAAGATTTATTACCTTCCGCATATATTAGTGTTGTTCCATTACAACAAGCTTTCTGGCAAGACCTGCTCTTATTTAGGTAGGAAGCACTAATGACACAAAGTAATCATTGTACAAATATGTAAAGGAAACCAATTCGTTTCTGTCACTAGTGCTTCCTACCTGAAAAAGAGCAGATATTTCCTAAAATCTTGTAATGGAACCCGGCTTATTTATGGGGAAGTTATAATGCCGCGTACACACGATCACAATTTCCGACAACAAATGTTCGATGTGAGCTTTTGTTCAGATATTCTGACCGTGTGTATGCTCCATCAGACATTTGCTGTCGAAATTTCCGACAACAAATGATTGAGAGCTGGTTCTCAATTTTTCCGACGACAAAAGTTCTTGTCGGAAATTCCGACCGTGGGTATCCAATTCCGACGCACAAAAATCCTATGCTTGCTCAGGGATCAATTTGACGCATGCTCAAAATCATTGTACCTAATTTTTCTCGGCTCGTCGTAGTGTTGTACGTCACCGCCTTCTTGGCGATCGGAATTTCCAACAACATTTGTGTGACCGTGTGTAGGCAAGGCAAGTTTTGAGCCAACATCCGTCGGAAAAAAATCCACGGTTTTGTTGTCGGAAATTCCGATCGTGTGTACGCAGCATTAGAATTTTGAGTACTGCAACCACTGAAGTTTTTTTCTTCTATAGTATATAATTTGGGTTGGGTCTTTAGGGTCAACCCTGTTGCAAAGCACTGACTTTCAGAGGCGGCTCTAGGCTTTGTGGGGCCTTAAGCAAAACTTAGACAGGGGGGCCCCATCATGCCCATAATGGGTAAACAATATCAAAATTCAAGCAAATAAAAATGGCTGCAGAAAGTTGCACAGATCTGTCACACAGTGATTGAGCACAGGCAAATTAGGCGGCCGCGAGGCCCCTGTGAGTGTGAGGCCTTAGGTGACCGCCTAATTTGCCTAATTAACCACTTCAATACAGGGCTTTTTGTACCTATTCAATACCGGGCCTATTTTGGCACTTCTCTCCTACATGTACAAATCATCATTCTTTTGCTAGAAAATTACTCAGAACCCCCAAACATTATATATGTTTTTTTAGCAGACACCCTAGGGAATAAAATGACGGTCATTGCAACATTTTTTCTTGCACAATATTTGCGCAATAATTTTTCAAACGCCTTTTTTTTTAAAAAAAAAATGGTTTCATGAATTAAAAAATAACAAAACAGTAAAGTTAGCCCAATTTTTTGGGAACATATGAAAGATAATGTTACGCCGAGTAAATAGATACCTAAGATGTCACGCTTTAAAATTGCGCACACTCATGGAATGGCGCCAAACTTCGGTACTTAAAAATCTCCATAGGCGACGCTTAAATTTTTTTTACAGGTTACCAGGTTAGAATTACAGAGGAGGTCTAGTGGTAGAATTGTTGCACGCGCTCTAACGCACGCGGCGATACCTCACATGCGTGGTTTGAACGGCGTTTACATATGTGGGCGACTTACGTGGGCATTCGCTTCTGATCGCGAGCTACCGGGGACAGGGGCGTTTTAATATTTTTTTATTATTATTTATTTATTTAACTTACTTATTTATTTATTTTTTTACAATGATTTTACTTTTTTTTTTTTTGATCACTTTTATTCCTATTACAAGGAATGTAAACATCCCTTGTAATAGGAATGTGTGTGACAGGTTCTCTTTATTGAGAGATGCGGGGTCAATAAGACTCCACATCTCTCCTCCAGGCTGGAAAGCATGAGATCAGTGAAAAATTTTTCACTGATTTCATACTTACAGCCGCAACGGCGGCTTTGTTTACATTTTTGAGACCCGGGCGTGACGTCATCACATCGCGCCCGGGCCTCCGACGATCATAGAGATGACTGGTGACCATCTGGTCACCAGTCATCTCTATGCTCATCACGTGACTCCACCAACAATGCCGGAAGATTCGCTCCGGGTCCCCGATCGCACGGGGGAGCCCGGAGAAGCACCGGATGGCGGCGGGAGGGGGGGGGTGTCCCCTCCCGCCGCCTATAAGAACGATCAAGCGGCGGAACCGCCGCTATGATCGTTCTTATGGTGCACAGAATCGCTGGCACTTCAAAAGGATATCTGAATGATGCCTCTAGCTGCAGGCATCATTCAGATATCCCCCTACAAAGCCGAGGACGTCATATGACGTCCACACAGGATGGGAGATCCCATCTGTGGACGTCATTTGTCTATGGCTGGGTAGGGAAGTGGTTAAAGAGCCGCCTCTGCTGACTTTACAAATCATTAAGTGCAGTTTACTCCTATGTTTATATATATATATATATATTGTGACAGCAGGAAGGTAAAGTCACCTGGTTGCATCCAGGGGGGTAGATATATTTCGCCCAGATTCAGGCTTTACGCCGACTTATACAACTAGGTGGAGAGTTGTATAAGCCCAGCTGAGTCTAGTGGGCTCATGGATGACTCATACCTCTAGGGAGAGTATGGGGCGTCGTGCAGACAGGGAGTTGATGAGACCAGCTGAAGCTTGTCAGCTCATTTAGGCCTCTATAAGAACTCCCAGATTCATTAGGTGTTAGCTCATGCCTGGACCCAGACCTGTGTGGACTGTCTAGGGAGAGTGAACCCCTGTGCGGTGAGACAAAGCCTGTGTGGCTATTTGCTTGGACATTTAAAACCAGGGACTTAGGGACTAGGACAGCACTAGGCTGATCCCAGTTGTTAGTTAGGAAACCTGTATGTTTAGTCAGAGGTCAAGTTGACCAGGATTTATTTTATTTATGTTTCTTTTGCTTTGCTGTGTTTTGTCACTGTAAATAGAAAATAAACTGCACCTTTTTGATTTTGAAAACCACAACCTCCGTTTGCTGGGCCTGTTTTTGTGTGGGGAGCCCATCTCGGGGGTCACACACACCCGCTGCCGAGCTAACCCCCTCACAGTTGGTGGAGAACCAGTGGCAGTTTTTTTTTAAGCCAGCATGGAGGAGATACTGAAGCAGCTGGCTCTAGCAAATGCCAATCAACAGCAGACAAATGCAGGTTTGCAAAAGAGCCTTGCAGCTCAACAACAGAACTTCGCAGCCCAGCAGCAAGCTCATCAACAGAGCCTTGCAGCCCAGCAGCAAGCTCATCAACAGAGCCTTGCAGCCCAGCAGCAGACAAACGTAACTTTGCAACAGAGTCTGGAGGCTCAGCAACAAGCCCAGCAGCAATCTGAGGCCCGCTTCATAGACCTGTTGCAGAAGCAAGAGCAGAGACTACAACAACAGATGGAAGCAGTAATGCAGCAACGTCCGCAGACCAGTGAGGAAAGCCGTCCCACTAATACCGCGTCCTTTGGGGTGAGTCGTTTATTGACAAAAATGACTGGAGAGGATGATCCAGAGGTATTTTTGACCACATTTGAAAGGACCGCTGAAAGAGAAAAGTGGCCTGAGGAGCAGTGGGCTGGACTGGTGGCTCCTCTGTTAACTGGTGAATCGCAGAAAGCTTACTATGACCTAGAGCCTAACCAAGCAAAAGACTATGTGATGCTAAAAGCTGAAATATTGGCAAGGCTGGGTGTCACCCAGGCTGTCCGGGCTCAGCGTGTGCATAACTGGACTTTCCAGCTTGGAAAACCCCCCAGGTCTCAAATGTATGATCTCATTCACCTGAGCAGAAAGTGGCTACAGCCAGAGACTTTGTCCGCACCAAAGATTGTGGAACGTGTTGTAATGGATCGGTTTTTGAGAGCTCTTCCTACTGCCATCCAAAAGTGGGTAAGCCATGGAGACCCAGAGACGGCCGATGGTCTTGTGGATCGTGTGGAGAAATACTTGGCTACAGAGAACCTGACGGCCTCTTCCAGAGACACTCGGACTTTCCACCCTAAGACCAGACCATCCCCAGGGGCGGATAAGAGGATTCCAAGGGGTAAGGGTGGAGAGAGTGAGAGGGTGGGAGCTCTACCCCAAGTTTGGCGAGAACAGCCTGGGAAATCAGCGGCTCAAGAGGCCGCAAGAAGGATCGTTTGCTACCGCTGCCGGCAAGCGGGACATATTGCAGCCAATTGCCCGGTTGTGGAGGAACCCATGCAGTGTGACTTTCTGACGGGCAGACGTCAGTCGCTGTGTGCGACAGTCGCATGCACTGCCATTCGAGGAACTGAGAAACATTTATGCAAAATGTGTGTTAATGGTAGAAATGTTGTGGTATTGCTGGATTCAGGTAGCCTTGTGACCCTGATAAAGGTTAGTTAAAACAGAGGTCTCTGGGAATAGCAAGGTAGCTGTTATTTGTGTGCATGGGGACACCCGAGAGTATCCAGTGACTACAGTGTGTTTCGAGACCCCCAAAGGTACCCTCTCTCATCCAGTGGGCTTAGTATCTCAGTTACCGCATGACGCCATTGTGGGAAGGGATTTTCCGAAGTTCTGGGAACTGTGGGATGATCCTGAGCCCCCCACTGGTGCCCCTATGTACCAGGAATGTGATAGCCAGAACTCCCCTGAGAGTGGTGAGGACTCTCCGGAATTTCCCTTATCAGTATTGGCAGGGGAGACTCAAGAAACTGGAGAGGAGCCCACCTCCTCAGACGAAAACCTACCGTCTGTGGAGTTTTCTGATCTTGAGGTTCACAGGGAAAACTTTGCCACAGAACAGTTGAAAGACCCCGCCCTAATAAAGGCACGGGAAAACGTAGTGAAAATAGATGGCGAGTTAGTGAACCCAGATAATACCTGCACTTACCCATACTTCAGCGTAGAGAAGGACCTACTGTATCGGGTGGCAAAAAGGGCAGAAGAAACCGTTGAGCAGCTTGTGGTGCCCAAACCTTACAGGAAGTTGGTGTTGGAGTTGGCCCATGGGCACATTCTTGGAGGTCATCTGGGGACAGAGAAAACCCGAGAGAGGGTATTACAGAGATTCTATTGGCCGGGGGTGATGAAGGACATAGAAAATTATTGTTCCTCCTGCCCTGTGTGTCAGAGGTCGGCCCCGATGCCACATTTCCGTAGCCCGCTGGTCCCTCTACCCATCATTGAGGTCCCGTTTGAGAGGATCGCCATGGATTTGGTAGGTCCTATAATCAAGTCCGCTAGGGGGCACCAGTACATATTAGTTATAATGGACTATGCCACCCGTTATCCAGAAGCGATCCCTCTCCGAAATACCTCGGCCAAAACCATAGCCAAAGAGCTATCTCTTGTGTTTAGCCGGGTGGGTATTTGTAAAGAACTGCTTACGGACCAAGGTACACCCTTTATGTCCCGGGTTATGAAGGAGCTGTGTAAATTGTTCAAAGTGACGCAATTACGTACATCTGTGTATCACCCCCAAACCGATGGGCTGGTTGAAAGATTCAACAAAACCCTAAAACAAATGTTGAAGAAAGTGGTGGATAGAGATGGAAAGGATTGGGACTGTCTACTTCCTTATCTGTCTACTTCCTACTTCCTTATCTGATGTTTGCTATTAGGGAGGTGCCCCAATCCTCTACGGGATTCTCCCCCTTTGAGTTACTGTATGGGAGACACCCAAGAGGGCTGTTGGATATTGCCAAGGAAACTTGGGAAAGTGAGAGTTCTCCCCACAGGAGTGTGATTGAGCATGTCGCCCTGATGCAAGACCGAATTGCACAGGTAATGCCCATCGTGAAGGAACATTTGGCCCAAGCGCAGTTAGCACAGCAGAGAGTGTACAACCGTGGAGCCAAGACCCGTACCTTTTCCCCGGGGGATAGGATACTGGTACTTGTCCCTACGGTTGAAAGTAAATTCCTTGCCAAATGGCAAGGCCCCTACGAGATAATGGAAAAAGTGAGCGAAGTGAATTACAAGGTCAGACAACCAGGAAGGCGAAAGCCCGAACAGATCTATCACGTTAATCTGTTGAAAGCCTGGAGGGATAGAGAGTCCCTAGTCGCAGACACTTGGTCACCAGCTCAAACTGGTTGCGTGATTCCTGAGGTTGGAATAGCAGCCACCTTGTCACAACCCCAACAACAGGAGGTTAAGGAGTTTGTGCTTCGCAACAAGGAGGTATTCTCTGAGCTGCCAGGACAAACATCTGGGGTAGAGCATGACATCATTACCCCGCCCGGTGAAAGGGTGAAGTTAAAACCCTATCGGATCCCAGAGGCCCGACGGGAGGCAATACGGGAGGAAGTACAGAAAATGCTGAACTTAGGGGTGATAGAGGAGTCCCAAAGTGATTGGTCTAGTCCCATTGTGTTGGTGCCTAAACCGGATGGGAGCTGGCGATTTTGTAACGATTTTCGTCAGTTGAACAAAGTTACAAAATTTGACACCTACCCCATGCCACGTATAGATGAGTTGATCGACCGGCTGGGAACAGCCCGATACATGACGACTCTTGACCTCACAAAAGGGTATTGGCAAATCCCCCTGGCCAAGTCGGCCAAAGAGAAAACCGCATTTGTAACCCCAGACGGGGCGTTCCAATATAAAAGAATGCCGTTCGGGTTACAGAATGCGCCGGCCACATTCCAGCGGAAAATGGACCAGATGCTGAGGCCCCATCGGAAGTATGCTGCGGCTTACCTGGATGACGTAATTGTCCATAGCACAGATTGGGCCTCACATCTGCCAAAAGTGCAAGCAGTCCTGGACTCTGTTCGGGAAGCGGGGTTTACGGCTAACCCCAAGAAGTGTACCATTGGGCAGGAGGAGGCCAAATATCTTGGGTACACCATTGGGAGGGGAGTAATAAAACCCCAACTCAACAAAGTCGAGGCCATCCAGAGTTGGCCACGTCCCAACAGCAAGAAGCAGGTACGAGCCTTTCTGGGAATCGCTGGGTATTATCGGCGATTCATTCCCCACTTTGCTTCTAAGGCTGTGCCCCTAACCAACCTGACGAAGGGGAAAGGGTCGGTCATGATTAAATGGACCCCCGAGGCTGAGGCAGCATTCCAATTCTTGAAACAAGCCTTATGTAGCCAGCCAGTGTTGTACTCACCCGACTTCTCTAAAGACTTTGTCGTACAAAGTGATGCGTCAGATGTGGGGTTAGGAGCAGTATTGTCCCAGGTCTGGAACGGGGAAGAGCACCCAGTCATTTACCTCAGCAGGAAGTTGAAGTCCCATGAGGTAAATTACGCCACCGTTGAAAAGGAGTGTTTAGCGGTGAAGTGGGCTCTAGATTCCCTTCGGTACTACCTGCTAGGTAGGCACTTTGATATGGTTACGGATCACGCTCCGTTAAAGTGGATGGCTCAAAACAAGGAAACAAATAGAAGAGTGAATAGGTGGTTCCTGGCCCTCCAGGAATTCAACTTCACAGTAAAGCATCGCCCTGGCGTTCAAATGGGGAATGTGGATGCTTTGTCTCGAGTACATGAATGCCTGATTGCTGGTGTTCCAACCCCGAGGTTAAAACAAGAGGGGGGGGTATGTGACAGCAGGAAGGTAAAGTCACCTGGTTGCATCCAGGGGGGTAGATATATTTCGCCCAGATTCAGGCTTTACACCGACTTATACAACTAGGTGGAGAGTTGTATAAGCCCAGCTGAGTCTAGTGGGCTCATGGATGACTCATACCTCTAGGGAGAGTATGGGGCGTCGTGCAGACAGGGAGTTGATGAGACCAGCTGAAGCTTGTCAGCTCATTTAGGCCTCTATAAGAACTCCCAGATTCATTAGGTGTTAGCTCATGCCTGGACCCAGACCTGTGTGGACTGTCTAGGGAGAGTGAACCCCTGTGCGGTGAGACAAAGCCTGTGTGGCTATTTGCTTGGACATTTAAAACCAGGGACTTAGGGACTAGGACAGCACTAGGCTGATCCCAGTTGTTAGTTAGGAAACCTGTATGTTTAGTCAGAGGTCAAGTTGACCAGGACTTATTTTGTTTATGTTTCTTTTGCTTTGCTGTGTTTTGTCACTGTAAATAGAAAATAAACTGCACCTTTTTGATTTTGAAAACCACAACCTCCGTTTGCTGGGCCTGTTTTTGTGTGGGGAGCCCATCTCGGGGGTCACACACACCCGCTGCCGAGCTAACCCCCTCACAATATATATATATATATATATGTGTGTGTGTGTGTGTGTGTGTGTGTGTGTGTGTATATGTATATGTGTATATATATATATATATATATATATATATATATATATATATATTGTGACAGCAGGAAGGTAAAGTCACCTGGTTGCATCCAGGGGGGTAGATATATTTCTCCCAGATTCAGGCTTTATGCCGACTTATACAACTAGGGAGTTGATGAAGCCCAGCTGAGGCTAGTGGGCTCATGGATGATTCATACCTCTAGGGAGAGTGCTGGGCGTCGTGCAGGCAGGGAGTTGATGAGACCAGCTGAAGCCTGTCAGTTCGTTTAAGGCCTCTATAAAAACTCCCAGATTCATTAGGTGTTTGCTCATGCCTGGAACCAGACCTGTGTGGACTGTCTAGGGAGAGTGAACCCCTGTGCGGTGAGGCAAAGCCTGTGTGGCTATTTGTTTGGACTTTTACTAAACCAGGGACTTAGGGACTAGGACAGCACCAGGCTGATCCCAGTTGTTAGTTTAGGAAACCTGCATGTTTAGTCAGAGGTCAAACTGACCAGGATTTATTTTGTTTGTTTCTTTTTGGCTTTGCTGTGTTTTTGTCACTGTACATAGAGAAATAAACCGCACCTTTTGATTTTGAAAACCACAACCTCCGTCTGCTGGCCCTGTTTTTGTGTGGGGAGCCCAACCAGGGGGTCACACACACCCGCTACCGAGTTAACCCCCTCACAGTTGGTGGAGAATGCGGGCAGTTTTTTTTAAGCCAGCATGGAGGAGATACTGAAACAGCTGGCTCTAGCAAATGCCAATCAACAGCAGACAAATGCAGGTTTGCAAAGGAGCCTTGCAGCCCAGCAGCAAGCTCATCAACAAGCCCAGCAGCAATCTGAGGCCCGCTTCATAGACCTGTTACAGAAGCAAGAGCAGAGACTACAACAAATGGAAGCAGTAATGCAGCAACGTCCGCAGACCAGTGAGGAAAGCCGTCCCACTAATACCGCGTCCTTTGGGGTGAGTCGTTTATTGACAAAAATGACTGGAGAGGATGATCCAGAGGTATTTTTGACCACATTTGAAAGGACTGCTGAAAGAGAAAAGTGGCCTGAGGAGCAGTGGGCTGGACTGGTGGCTCCTCTGTTAACTGGTGAATCGCAGAAGGCTTACTATGACCTAGAGCCTGACCAAGCAAAAGACTATGTGATGCTAAAAGCTGAAATATTGGCAAGGCTGGGTGTCACCCTGGCTGTCCGGGCTCAGCGTGTGCATAACTGGACTTTCCAGCTTGGAAAACCCCCCAGGTCTCAAATGTATGATCTCATTCACCTGAGCAGGAAGTGGCTACAGCCAGAGACTTTGTCCGCACCGGAGATTGTGGAACGTGTTGTGATGGATCGTTTCTTGAGAGCTCTTCCTACCGCCATTCAAAAGTGGGTAAGCCATGGAGACCCAGAAACGGCCGGTAAACTTGTGGATCGTGTAGAGAGATACTTGGCTACAGAGAACCTGACGGCCTCTTCCAGAGACTCTCGGACTTTCCACCCTAAGACCAGACCATCCCCAGGGGCGGATAAGAGGATTCCAAGGGGTGAGGGTGGAGAGAGTGAGAGGGTGGGAGCTCTACCCCAAGTTTGGCGAGAACAGCCTGGGAAATCAGCGGCTCAAGAGGCCGCAAGAAGGATCGTTTGCTACCGCTGCCGGCAAGCGGGACATATTGCAGCAAATTGCCCGGTTGTGGAGGAACCCATGCAATGTGACTTTCTGATGGACAGACGTCAGTCGCTGTGTGCGACAGTCGCATGCACTGCCATTCGGGGAACTGAGAAACATTTATGCAAAATGTGTATTAATGGTAGAAATGTTGTGGTATTACTGGATTCAGGTAGCCTTGTGACCCTGATAAAGGCTGAATTAGTTAAAACAGAGGTCTCTGGGAATAGCAAGGTAGCTGTTATTTGTGTGCATGGGGACACCCGAGAGTATCCAGTGACTACAGTGTGTTTCGAGACCCCCAAAGGTACCCTCTCTCATCCAGTGGGGTTAGTATCTCAATTACCGCATGATGCCATTGTGGGAAGGGATTTTCCGAAGTTCTGGGAACTGTGGGATGATCCTGAGCCCCCCACTGGTGCCCCTATGTACCAGGAATGTGATAGCCAGAACTCCTCTGAGAGTGGTGAGGACTCTCCAGAATTTCCCTTGTCAGTATTGGCAGGGGAGACTCAAGAAACTGGAGAGGAGCCCACCTCCTCAGACGAAAACCTACCGTCTGTGGAGTTTTCTGATCTGGAGGTTCACAGGGAAAATTTTGCCACAGAACAGTTAAAAGACCCCGCCCTAATAAAGGCACGGGAAAACGTAGTGGAAATAGATGGCGAGTTAGTGAACCCAGATAATACCTGCACTTACCCATACTTCAGCGTAGAGAAGGACCTACTGTATCGGGTGGCAAAAAGGGCAGAAGAAACCGTTGAGCAGCTGGTGGTGCCCAAACCTTACAGGAAGTTGGTGTTGGAGTTGGCCCATGGGCACATTCTTGGAGGTCATCTGGGGACAGAGAAAACCCGAGAGAGGGTATTACAGAGATTCTATTGGCCTGGGGTGATGAAGGACATAGAAAATTATTGTTCCTCCTGCCCTGTGTGTCAGAGGTCGGCCCCGATGCCACATTTCCGTAGCCCGCTGGTCCCTCTACCCATCATTGAGGTCCCGTTTGAGAGAATCGCAATGGATTTGGTAGGTCCTATAATCAAGTCCGCTAGGGGGCACCAGTACATATTGGTTATAATGGACTATGCCACCCGTTATCCAGAAGCAATCCCTCTCAGAAATACCTCGGCCAAAACCATAGCCAAAGAGCTATCTCTTGTTTTTAGCCGGGTGGGTATTTGTAAAGAACTGCTTACGGACCAAGGTACACCCTTTATGTCCCGGGTTATGAAAGAGCTGTGTAAATTGTTCAAAGTGACGCAATTGCGTACATCTGTGTATCACCCCCAAACCGATGGGCTGGTTGAAAGATTCAACAAAACCCTAAAACAAATGTTGAAGAAAGTGGTGGATAGAGATGGAAAGGATTGGGACTGTCTACTTCCTTATTTGATGTTTGCTATTAGGGAGGTGCCCCAATCCTCTACGGGATTCTCCCCCTTTGAGTTACTGTATGGGAGACACCCAAGAGGGCTGTTGGATATTGCCAAGGAAACTTGGGAAAGTGAGAGTTCTCCCCACAGGAGTGTGATTGAGCATGTCGCCCTGATGCAAGATCGAATTGCACAGGTAATGCCCATCGTGAAGGAACATTTGGCCCAAGCGCAGTTGGCACAGCAGAGAGTGTACAACCGTGGAGCAAAGACCCGTACCTTTTCCCCGGGGGATAGGATATTGGTACTTGTCCCTACGGTTGAAAGTAAATTCCTTGCCAAATGGCAAGGCCCCTACGAGATAATGGAAAAAGTGAGCGAAGTGAATTACAAGGTCAGACAACCAGGAAGGCGAAAGCCCGAACAGATATATCACGTTAATCTGTTGAAAGCCTGGAGGGATAGAGAGTCCCTAGTCGCAGAAACTTGGTCACCAGCTCAAACTGGTTGCGTGATTCCGGAGGTTGGAATAGCAGCCACCTTGTCACAACCCCAACAACAGGAGGTTAAGGAGTTTGTGCTTCGCAACAAGGAGGTGTTCTCTGAGCTGCCGGGACAAACATCTGGGGTAGAGCATGATATTATTACCCCGCCCGGTGAAAGGGTGAAGTTAAAACCCTATCGGATCCCAGAGGCCCGACGGGAGGCAATACGGGAGGAAGTACAGAAAATGCTGAACTTAGGGGTGATAGAGGAGTCCCAAAGTGATTGGTCTAGTCCCATTGTGTTGGTGCCTAAACCGGATGGGAGCTGGCGATTTTGTAACGATTTTCGTCAGTTGAACAAAGTTACAAAATTTGACACCTACCCCATGCCACGTATAGATGAGTTGATCGACCGGCTGGGAACAGCCCGATACATGACGACTCTTGACCTCACAAAAGGGTATTGGCAAATTCCCCTGGCCAAGTCGGCCAAAGAGAAAACCGCATTTGTAACCCCAGACGGGGCGTTCCAATATAAGAGAATGCCGTTCGGGTTACAGAATGCGCCGGCCACATTCCAGCGGAAAATGGACCAGATGCTGAGGCCCCATCGGAAGTATGCTGCGGCTTACCTGGATGACGTAATTGTCCATAGCACAGATTGGGCCTCACATCTGCCAAAAGTGCAAGCAGTCCTGGACTCTGTTCGGGAAGCGGGGTTTACGGCTAACCCCAAGAAGTGTACCATTGGGCAGGAGGAGGCCAAATATCTTGGGTACACCATTGGCAGGGGAGTAATAAAACCCCAACTCAACAAAGTCGAGGCCATCCAGAGTTGGCCACGTCCCAACAGCAAGAAGCAGGTACGAGCCTTTCTGGGAATCGCGGGTTATTATCGGCGCTTCATTCCCCACTTTGCTTCTAAGGCTGTGCCCCTAACCAACCTGACGAAAGGGAAAGGGTCGGTCATGATTAAATGGACCCCCGAGGCTGAGGCAGCATTCCAATTCTTGAAACAAGCCTTATGTAGCCAGCCAGTGTTGTACTCACCCGACTTCTCTAAAGACTTTGTCGTACAAAGTGATGCGTCAGATGTGGGGTTAGGAGCAGTATTGTCCCAGGTCTGGAACGGGGAAGAGCACCCAGTCATTTACCTCAGCAGGAAGTTGAAGTCCCATGAGGTAAATTACGCCACGGTTGAAAAGGAGTGTTTAGCGGTGAAGTGGGCTCTAGATTCCCTTCGGTACTATCTGCTAGGTAGGCACTTTGACATGGTTACGGATCACGCTCCGTTAAAGTGGATGGCTCAAAACAAGGAGACAAATAGAAGAGTGAATAGGTGGTTCCTGGCCCTACAGGAATTCAACTTCACAGTAAAGCATCGCCCTGGCGTTCAAATGGGGAATGTGGATGCTTTGTCTCGAGTACATGAATGCCTGATTGCTGGTGTTCCAACCCCAAGGTTAAAACAAGAGGGGGGGGTATGTGACAGCAGGAAGGTAAAGTCACCTGGTTGCATCCAGGGGGGTAGATATATTTCTCCCAGATTCAGGCTTTATGCCGACTTATACAACTAGGGAGTTGATGAAGCCCAGCTGAGGCTAGTGGGCTCATGGATGATTCATACCTCTAGGGAGAGTGCTGGGCGTCGTGCAGGCAGGGAGTTGATGAGACCAGCTGAAGCCTGTCAGTTCGTTTAAGGCCTCTATAAAAACTCCCAGATTCATTAGGTGTTTGCTCATGCCTGGAACCAGACCTGTGTGGACTGTCTAGGGAGAGTGAACCCCTGTGCGGTGAGGCAAAGCCTGTGTGGCTATTTGTTTGGACTTTTACTAAACCAGGGACTTAGGGACTAGGACAGCACCAGGCTGATCCCAGTTGTTAGTTTAGGAAACCTGCATGTTTAGTCAGAGGTCAAACTGACCAGGATTTATTTTGTTTGTTTCTTTTTGGCTTTGCTGTGTTTTTGTCACTGTACATAGAGAAATAAACCGCACCTTTTGATTTTGAAAACCACAACCTCCGTCTGCTGGCCCTGTTTTTGTGTGGGGAGCCCAACCAGGGGGTCACACACACCCGCTACCGAGTTAACCCCCTCACAATATATATACATATATATATACATACACACACAGTACACAGTATATATTGTATACAATATATAATTAGGAATTTAGGAAAAAATAGGATTTTTATAACAGCTTACCTGTAAAATCCTTTTCTTGGAGTACATCACGGGACACAGAGCGGCATAGTCATTACTATGTGGGTTATATAGTTTACCTTCAGGTGCTGGCACTGGCAACTTCCAAACCGGAAGTACCCTCCCCAATATAAGCCCCTCCCATCCGGGAGCACCTCAGTTTTGTAGCAAAGCAATAAGTGTCCCCAAAAGAGGGGTGGGAGCTCTGTGTCCCGTGATGTACTCCAAGAAAAGGATTTTACAGGTAAGCTGTTATAAAAATCCTATTTTCTTTCTCGTACATCACGGGACACAGAGCGGCATAGTCATTACTATGTGGGACGTCCCAAAGCAATGCCCAATGAGGGGGGGGGATACACCATACATAATCTGGCGCTATCAGACATGAGGATCTTTTGCGGCCTGCAACACACTGCGCCCAAAGGCGACATCCTCCTGACTTCTAACGTCCACCTGGTAGAACCTAGTAAACGTGTGTACTGAAGACCATGTTGCGGCCTTACAGATTTGAGCCAGGGAGGCCTGGTGATGCGCTACCCATGAAGTTCCAACTGCTCTCGTGGAGTGCGCCCTAACTTTGAACGGAGGCGGTCTCCTTCTCAAGCCATAGGCTTGCATAATGACCTGTCAAATCGACTTGGCTAAAGTAGATTTTGACGCTGCCTGACCCTTTCTGGGGCCTTCTGGCAGAATAAACAAAGTATCCGTTCTGCGAATCTGAGCAGTGGCTTTTAGATAAGCTTTAACTGCTCTTACTACATCCAAAGAATGTAATAACTTTTCCTCTACCGAACTAGGTTTGGGGAAAAAAGAAGGAAGAACCACATCTTGGTTCAAATGAAACCTCGATACCACCTTAGGAAGAAAGGCTAGATGAGGACGTAACACTACTCTGTCCTTATGGATAACCAGATATGGCTCTTTACAGGACATAGCGGCTAATTCCGATACTCTTTTAGCCGAACAAATGGCTACTAGAAAAATCAATTTCCTGGTGAGAAGAACCAGGGAAATGTGCTGTAATGGTTCAAATGGTTGTTTCTGTAGAACCGACAGAACCAGGTTTAAGTCCCATGGACATATGGGAATATTAACCGGAGGGCTAATACGCATCACTCCTTGTATAAAAGCTTTGACTAGTGAATGCGAAGCCAAGGGCCTTTGAAAAAATATTGACAAGGCCGAAATCTGACCCTTGATAGTACTCAAGGCAAGCTTCCTATCTACAGCCCACTGTAGGAAGTCCAGAATCCTACCTATTACGTATTTACGTGGATGCCATTTCTTGGCCTCCCACCACGCGATGTACGCCTTCCAGATTCTATAGTAAATTTGCCTGGATACCGGCTTCCTGGCATTGATCATGGTAGATACCACAGGATTAGAGAGACCTCTCTTTTTTAGAATGTGGGCTTCAATAGCCAGGCCGTCAAACCTAGGGCTGGTAAGGAAGGGTGGTATATCGGTCCTTGCGAAAGCAGGTCCGGACGATGTGGGAGGGTCCAAGGACTCCCCACAGACATTTTTACAATCTCCGCGTACCATGCTCTTCAGGGCCACGCTGGAGCCACCAGAATCACTGGTTTCTTTTCTACCCTGATTCTGCGGAGTAATTGAGGTAACAATTGTGGCGGTGGGAATGCATATATCAGCTTGAACTGATCCCAAGGGAACACTAGGGCATCCGAGCCGCAAGCTAGGGGATCCCTTGTTCGAGAGACAAACCTGTCCACCTTTGCATTGAATCTGGATGCTAGCAGATCTACATCCGGTGTTCCCCACCGCTGACATATTGTCCGGAAAACCTCGGGGTGAAGGGACCATTCCCCTGGGCATAATTGTTGGCGACTTAGAAAGTCCGCCTTCCAATTCTCCACTCCTGGAAAGAATACCGCGGATATGGCTGGGACATATCTTTCTGCCCATTTCAGGATGCAATTTACTTCCCTCTGGGCTGCACGACTCCTGGTGCCACCCTGATGATTGATATATGCCACTGCCGTGGCATTGTCTGATTGAATTCTGACAGGGGACCCTTGGAGTTTGGATGTCCATGCTACTAGGGCATACCGGGCTGCTCGTATCTCTAAGAGATTGATGGGCAGGGCCTTTTCTGCATCCGACCATCTGCCCTGGAGAGACCATTGCTCCAGTACTGCACCCCAGCCTATAAGCCTGGCATCTGTAGTGACCACCTTCCAAGAAATCGGACTGAAGGATTTCCCTTTTTCCAGATTCTGGGGAACCAACCACCAACGGAGGCTCTTGCGAACGGAAGGGGACAAGGACATTGGTAAGTCTAGGGCCTGAACTTTTTTGTTCCAGGCTGACAGTATGGCCCTTTGCAAATTCCTTGAATGGAATTGACCATAGGGTACTGCTTCGAATGATGCCACCATTTTTCCCAGCAGCCTCATGCACAGGCGTATGGACGGCTGTCTTTTTGTACCCACTAGGTGGATCAAATCTCTCAAAGACGACCACTTTTCTTGAGGCAAGAAAATTTTTCTCTGGTCTGAATCCAGCCTTAGCCCCAAGTATTCCAGACTTTTGATTGGTTTTAGGGCTGACTTGTCTCGGTTGATAATCCAACCGTGAGATTCCAGATACTTGATTGTCTTGTGAACAACCACTTCTAGTTTTTCCACTGAGTGGTCTATCAGCAACAAGCCGTCTAGATATGCCATTATCGTTACAACTTGTGTTCTTAGATTGGCCAATAATGGGGCCAGAATTTTTGTGAACACTCGTGGTGCTGTGGCCAGACCGAAGGGTAAGGCTCTGAACTGAAAATGGCGCCCTTCTACTGCAAAGCGTAGAAATTTTTGGTGAACTGGAAAGATGGGAATGTGCAAATAAGCATCTTTAATGTCGATCGAGGCTAGCCATTCCTCCCCTTGTAGGGCAGTGGTCACCGATCGGATCGACTCCATCCTGAAAGTTCTGATATGTAGGAATTTGTTTAGCCCTTTTAGATTTAATATGGGCCTCACGTCCCCGTTTGGCTTCGGGACTGTAAAGAGGTTTGAGTAAAACCCGAACCCGCATTCTTCCAGGGGAACCTCCATAATTACTCCTTGGAGCAATAGTTGTTCTAGTGCCAACAGGAGGGATCCTCTCTTCCGGGGATCCCTTGGCACGTTCGACCTTATAAAATGGGAAGGAGGGGAGTCTTTTAACTCCAATTTGTATCCCAGACTTACTGCGGAGAGCACCCATCTGTCTCTGATCGTGTCCCGCCAGGTCTCTGCGAACAACTGAAGTCTTCCCCCCACCCGATTGAGTGGGGGCAACCCTTCATGCATTTGACTTTGGGGGAGGTTTTGTACCTCTCCTGACCCAGGGTTTCTTGTTACCCTGCGATTGTCCCTGATTTTTACCCCCGGGAACTGACCGAGGAGGCCGTCGGAACTGTTTCACAGCCGATGTCCCAGGGACTGGAGAAGCAGGCCTCTTAAAAGAGGGACCTCTAACTCTGTTTTTAACCGGCAAGAGTGTACTTTTACCGCTGGAAATTCTCTGGATATATTTGTCCAGGTCTTCCCCGAATAAGCGTTCACCATGAAATGGGAAGCTAACCAGCAATTTTTTACAGGGAGCTTCAGCAGACCAGTTTTTGAGCCATAGAAGCCTGCGCATATGTACTACAGACAGCGTAAGGCGGGAGGCCTGATGGATTGAATCCTTTATGGCATCAACCGCAAAGCATAAGGCTCTAGATAGATCAGCTAGGGCAAGGGCCTGCTGATCTGGCAAGTCCCTTAAGCCCTGTTTCAACTGATCCTTCACTGCTTGGCAGACCCCAATAGCTGCCACTGCTGGTTGTGTCACCAAGCCTGCTGTAGAGAAAGCAGATTTTAATAAGGACTCCAATTTTTTATCTATTGGGTCCTTGAACATTTGGACATTATCTACTGGACATGTCAGTGATTTATTCACACAAGAGATGGCTGCGTCCACTGTAGGGACCCTCCATTTTTTGATGAACTTATCCTCCATGGGATAGACCACCGGAAATCTCTTGGGAGGAGTAAATATTTTATCAGGATGTTCCCAATCCTGGTAAATGAGCCCTTCCAGTAAAGGATGGATTGGAAAGGAACAGACAGTCTGGGGAGCTTTTAGCGACCCCAACGAGGAGACAGAAGTGGATGATGGCTCCGCAAGGGGCATTTTAAATGCTGATCGGACCATGTTAGTCAGGGACTGAACCCATAATCTTTCAGCATGTGATGCTGAGAATGGCTCTTCCACTGTTGATTCCTCTACAACAGAATCAACCTCATCCTGATCCCCTTCAGGTAGGTCGATCCCTGTATGGGACTGTTGCTCTGCTAACAGGCACTCTGAGGGAGGAGACGGAGATCGGGCGCGCTTTCCCTCTGATAGGGAAGCAGCGATCAATGTTGTCAATCTCTCTTCCAGTCCTCCCAGAGCTGAGGAAAAAACCTCCTCTGTTACATACACAGGAGCAGGTGAACTGAGGACAGCCACAGTACCAGGTACTCCTGAGGGTTCTCTACGGGCACTAACCTCTGAATTTTCAGGGGAAATTGGTGCAGCCAAAGCAAGCCCAAGATTCTCAGAGCCCGATGGAGACCCCCTATGCTTCCTGGGATTCTTAGTCCCGGAGACTTTAGACGGCATATTCCTAAGCCCAAAGCTGAGGTATTCCAGCCGAAATACACCACTTACTGACAATAGTCTAGCACAATTGCTGCTATATAAACAGTTGGTGTCTACTAATGTGCCTTTCTATGGGGATGCCTGCATCAACCGCCTGCTGTATGCCTTTCTAAATGTTGCCAGCTCTGTTTCTGCCTTCCATAACCAGCTGACAACACCTAATTGTGCTTTTTATCATGCTGGGATGCCCGCACATGCGCAGAAGCGCTGCGGCGCGCACAGAGCGTCATCCACCAAGCTCCGCCCCTTTTCCCAGCTCACCTCTATAAATAGAGGCGCGCGCGCGGGCACGTGCTTTTTCGGCGCTCTTTTTGAAAAGGAACTAGGGACAGAAGCCAGGGCCCTGTTTGCCACAGGGCCGGGGGATGGACGAGCATTGCAACAGGGCAGAGGAAACAGTTTCCCATCCAGAGAACTCACCATCTGCCTGGATTTTGACTTGGAAAGAAAAAATCCACATGACAAGAAAACAACGTTCCACAGCGGCCTCTAGTGGTCTAACACAGGTACCGCGGTTTACCTTTTTTTTTTTTTCTTGACCACTCTTAAAATTATTACATTTTTTAGTAGTTACAGGCATGCACAGATATTTAGCGGGAATACCGTTAGGTAACAGGCAGAAAGACATATTAGGCTTGGGGGTCCCCCAATAGAACCAAGTTCCTGAGGGGCCCCCACTTACCTTTTCCCCGCCGCAGGACTCTGTTTGGTCCACAGAAGCCCAAACTTCACCTCTCACGGCAGGCATTGTAATTAAACCTTCAGGGACCGGGTTCCCAAGGATTCCACTCCCCTGGACCTGTATAGCACCCTGCACAGAAAACATCTTGGTCGTGGGTATGACCAGAGCTCTGGATCCCAGGGTCCAGCCCTCCTAAGAGAATCATTACAGGCAAAACCTTGCTCTTCTCTGCAAGGCCCGGGTACCGACCGTTTAGCTATGAAGCTTTTTTGGTCGGATCCGGAATAGCTTACTGAGGCCCAAAAGAACCTGTACGCAAGCTCAGTGAAAAAACACATGTTTCTTCTTGACCAACACCTTAGACACTGGCAAAAAACTGAGGTGCTCCCGGATGGGAGGGGCTTA
The DNA here is from genome assembly GCA_029206835.1 of Rana muscosa. NCBI lineage: Eukaryota > Metazoa > Chordata > Amphibia > Anura > Ranidae > Rana > Rana muscosa. Next base: position 46,363,679 of record CM055117.1, on the reverse strand, counting down.
TATAGGGGAGGGTACTTCCGGTTTGGAAGTTGCCAGTGCCAACACCTGAAGGTAAACTATATAACCCACATAGTAATGACTATGCCGCTCTGTGTCCCGTGATGTACGAGAAAGAAAATGCTTTTCTCTGATCATTCTCTGAAACAACTTTTTTCTGTTGCATACTAAAAGCAAAGAAAGGTAAAAATAAAAAAAATAAAGTAATAAAAAAATAAATAAAAAGGCATATATAAATAGAACAGTGGCTGCTCGTCCATTAGGGGTGCACGGGCGCCGCCCCCCCTCATCCATGCGTCCGGCCCCCTGATCTACATACAGGGCACCAGACTATGGATTCCAATGGGGGGGAGGGTGTATTTTTGAAGCACATGATTAGAGCCAGAGGCTCTAATAGGCTTCAAAAAAAGGGTGTGCTCGGGGCGCAGATCGCCTAGGAAAAGGAGAGAGGAGATGCACAGCGGAAGCCGTCATACTGGAAGGAGAGGACAACTAGCTACCAAGTGCAAAGATAAATCTGAGATTTATCTTGTTTAACAACATGTTTCTGGGAGAAAGCATAAAAAAAAAAAGGATTAAACACTGCTTTAGGCCATTAGCATTTTTTAAGCTTCAGCATCTAGGAGCAGAAAAAAATAAATTTTTGTAGAGTTTTGGGAGCCTTTTTTCCAGCATAAATGGTCCTAAACACTGCTAAACACTTCTAAACGCTACTAACCGCATGTTTTGAGCTTTTGTTTCCTTTTTATAGTGAGCATGGACACATAGGATAACACTATTAGCGTCTAGAAACAAAACAAATTCTCATAATAGCTTCTAGGAGCTTAAAAAAAGGCTAGTGTGTATGGAGCCTCATTTTATAAATACATTGTAACAACCATTATTATGTAACACATACATAAATACATAACATCTCTTACACTCTTTATTTTATAAATATGTAGCACCCTGGAGTTTAGGCAGGGTTGCTCCTAAATTTACCTACCAGGAGTAAACTACCTTGGCTAATTGTTGGGGATCATTTGATTTCTCCCTAAGTCTGGCATGGTTGCACTTTTCTCTTCTGCCGCTAGGTGGCCGGGTACCTGGTGGCATTAGATACGAGAAGGGCAATGCAAGGTTGGATTATGGGTATATGAGGTATTTCAGCCAATGGGCAGGGGTTTCCTTGAATCCCTTGGCCTGCTGGGAGAGTCCATATATTTGGGTGAAGTCAGGTGATCAGTGTTCTGTGCCACATGGACGGCTGTCTGGGTGGACGTGTGTGGTATTGCTCGGGCTGCTAGGCCAGAGTTTGGGCACATTCCGGGCAGATCTGGCTGCTAGGCTGTCTGAGGGCCTATCCAGAAGCAAGAGCAGCGTAGGGTTGGGATTGCGGCTTGCAGTCCAACCAGAAGTGACAGTTCTGCTGGCCGGAGAACCTGTCCTGGTCGGAGGTAGAAGGGAAGCTGTCGCCACTAAGGGACCATCTACTTTATTACCAGGGACCACAGTTAGTAGCTAAAGCAAGTACCGGAGTGCCAGGGACCCAGCCAGCGGAGGTGACGCTTGCAGAGCAGCCTTGTGTGTCAAGCCAAGGACAGAGCAGGCCAGCGGGGTGAAGCTTGAGAGGTATCTTGAGTGCCAAGCTAGGGACCGAGCAGAGAGGCGGGGGATGACGCTTGAGGAAGAGACTACCATGAAGATCGGAGGAGCTCAAGGGATTCAGTGGCAGTGTAACATCTAGTCTACTGAGAGACTAGGAGTTCAGTTTGCTGAAGAACTAGAAGAAGTGATTATAGTGGAAACGAAGGAACTGTTATGCCGTGTACACACGATCGGTTTTAGCGATGAAAACAGTCCGATGGACTTTTTTCATCGGACAAACCGATCGTGTATGGGCCCCATCGGTCTTTTTTCCATCGGTGATTAAAAATATAACATGTTTTTAATTCATCCGATGGAAAAAAAAACGATAGCAAATTCCGATCGTCTGTGTGGAACTCCATCAGAGAAAAAACCCACGCATGCTCAGAATCAAGTCGACACATGCTCAGAAACATTGAACTTCATTTTTCTCGGCTCGTAGGAGTGTTTTACGTGACGGCGTTTGGGACGGTCGGATTTTTGACTGATGGTGTGTAGGCAAGACTGATGGAAGTCAGCGTCATCGGAAATCCGATGGAAAAATCCATCGGAAATCCGATCATGTGTACAGGGCTTTATACTTTGGTTTAGAAACTGTTAAAGACTGTTGCCATAGAAGACAGCATTCCTACACATGAAGATGTGGTGTCTTGCTGGATGCCTTTCCCTGCATGGCTGTCCTCCTGTTGAAGTCTCGGAGTCTGCCAATTAACATTGCAACTACCCTCTCTCCCAAAGTTCTGTTAAGAGAAATAAAATCTCTTTTGCATTCAAGAAGTGTCTGGCGCCCAATGAATCTAATTGATTTGCTCCCACCATGCCTCAAAACCCACCATATACAGAAGGATGTCAGCTATCTCTGGCCCTGGAGGTTCTTCTCATTAGACCAAAGGAGGCCTGGGACCTTGCAACAATCCGCAGACGGATAGAAAAAATTGGATTTTTGTACTCACCGTAAAATCCATTTCTCTGACGTCCATGGACTGACACGTCTGGATACTGTAAACGTGTGGGTATATGTCGCTGCTCGCAGGAGAAGATCTAAGCAGAATGTTAGATGTTAGAAACATTCTAGAACAAACCAGAGCTGAACAGCCCTGCCCAGGGGGGCGGTCCCTCCGGACATTACCCTCCCACCTGCAGCTAGCAGACCTCAGTTCATAACAAAGCAGTACAAACCTTAAAAGGAAGGGTGGGTGCTGTGTCAGTCCATGGACGTCAGAGAAATTGATTTTACGGTGAGTACAAAAATCCTATTTTCTCTTATCGTCCATGGACTGACACAGCTGGATACTGTAAACGTGTGGGACGTCCCAAAGCAGTATTAGAAGGGTGGGAGCAGTAGTAAAGGAACAACCAAAACTTCACTCCAAACAAGCAGAGCTCTTAAACGGAGGAGTTGCAACATTAAACAGCGGCCTGCAATGCTTTGCGGCCGAAGGGAGCATCCGAAGATGCAGCAAAATCAACCTTATAAAATCTTGAAAAGGTATGAACGGACGACCAGGTCGTCGCCTTGCACACTTGTGCAACCGACGCTTGATGTCGGAAGGCCCAGGAAGCACCAATTGCCTTGGTGGAATGCGCCGCAACCGGAAAGTGAGGCGCCCGCCCTTTAAGGGCATAGGCCTGTATGACGGTCTGCCTGATCCACCTAGAGACGGTGGCAGACGACACCGCTCGGCCCTGTTTTGGACCAGACACAGATTTCCGAATGGAAACAGTAGCAGACAGGTACACTTGTAAGGCTTGTACCCATCTTAATGTATGAAGAGCAAACTCTCAGGGATGCGATGGGTGAGGACACAAGGACGGAAGAACAATGTCCTTCTTAAGGTGAAGGGCCAAGACCATCCTTAGAAAAGAAGGACGGTCGTGGGCACAACACCGCCATATCCTTATGGAGGACCAAGTAAGGCGACTTGCCGGACAAGCCCGCCAACTCAGACACCCGTCTAACCGAAGCAATGGCCACAAAGAAGGCCAACTTACGGGACAAGGTCAAGAGAGGAATCTCTCTGATATTCTCAAAGGGATGTTGTTGGAGAACCAAGATGCATCAAATTCAGATCCCAAGTAGAGAGAGGAGGCTTGACAGGGGGGATCACATGGCGAACCACCAGCACAAAAAGTGCTAATCAAGGAATGGCCCGGTAGCGGTCGTTGAAAAAGACAGCCCGGGCCGAAATCCGACCCTCAAAAAAAAGGTATGCAAAGCCAGCTTTTGGGTCACACCACGCTGTAAGAACAGCAGAATCCTGGGAACGGAATACATCGAGGACACCACTCAAGTTCCTCGCACATAGCGATGTAAGCCTTCTAGGTACGGTGAGATATCTTTCTGGAGGAAGATTCCCGTGTCAACAACATAGAAGAGATGACCGAATACGAGAGAACTCGGTCCTTCAGCACCTGGCTTTAAACAGCCATGCCATTAAAGCCAAGGACTGTAAAGCAGGATGAAGTATGGGATCATGAGACAGAAGGTCCACCCCAATAGGCAGTCGCCAGGAACGTCTGCGACTAGCCAAAGTAGATCGGCATACCAATGACGCTGTTTCGGAGCACTGGAATGGCCTCTGCCCCTACTCTGCGAAGCCGGCGAGGCAACAACCGTAGCGGAGGGTAAGCATATATCAGGCGATACTGCCCCCACGGGCTTCCAACGCGTCCCTGGACCTGACCACGATCTTGCCACCTTGCGAGTGAGTCAAGAGGCCATAAGGTCCACTTCCGGTGCCCCACCTCCGGTAAAGGAGGTGGAAATACCTCCGGATGCAAGGACCCTTCCCCTGCAATGCACACGGCCGACAGGACCGTCTTGCAGCGAGATGTATGAAAATCCCAGAGACTCTGCAATGTATCGGAGAAGGGAGGCCCCCGGTGTACAGGGTGCCTCAACTGTTGGCCAATAAAGACAACTTGACGGAACTTCCCTAGAAACTCGGTCAGAGGACTAGTACCTCAGCCTCCACAGGTGGCGCAAACCCACCCCGGGCACAGAGACCCTAAAGGCTAAAGCAGTTGCAGTGCACCTGCTAGACGACTGATGGATGAAGCAGAGGCTTTTGCCCAGTCATTGAAAAACGCCAGAGACGCAGCCACTAACGGGCGTAACGCTAACCTCAGCCTGGTCCAACAGTCCAAGCCAGCGCTTCTAATCACCACTGAAAGCAGGTGGAAAGTGATACCCCTGAAACCAGGGATCCTTGTTACAATGCTCCATCCAGCAGCTACCCATGGATAAGTGATGATTGTACAAACACATAGTTTATACTAAGCATTGCGTCAAACGCGCAAATAGAGTGTGGGAGGAAACCCACCCAGCCACAAAGAGCATAATACCACCACATATGGCGTATGTAGTTTAGTATGTGTGGATAAACCTATTAAACACGTATATACTGTGCCAGCGACGAAGGCGCGCACATCATCGGGGCTTGATCGTAAACCAGCCACGCAGATTGCGTACACAACCGTGTAGGTATGTTAGCCTGCGAATAAACAAATTGCACATGTTTATACTGTGCATAGCGCTGAGAATGCGAACACCATTGGAACGCAGGGGAGAAACCTGAGCACCTGGATGAAACCCATGCAGACTGCATACGCATACCGTGTAGGTATTATAGTGTGTGTGCTAAACATTTTGCACAAGCTCATGTGTGCATAGCACCGAAGGCGCGCACACCGTTGGCGCGTGGGAGGAACCGAAGTACCCCACGCATACTCAGAGAATGCAATACCTACAACTACTGTGAATGTATTTAGTGTAGTGTATAAACATAATGTGTATGTTTACACCGTGTATTGCACCAAAGGCATGCATGTCATGTAGCGTGGGCGGAAACCCACGCAGACTGCAGACATACCAGGTAGGTATGTTAGTATGTGGATATCCAATCGCACAAATTTAGACTGTGCATAGCGCCGAAGCGCCCATACCAATGGAGTGTGGGAGGGAACCGGAGTACCCGGAGGAAAACCACACAGACTGCCTACACATACCGTGTAGTTATTATAGCATGCGTGATAAACATTGAACATGTTTAACTGTGCAGAAGGCCAAAAGGCGCACATACCGTCAGCGTGTGGGAGGAAACCGGAACACCCGGAAGAACACCACGCAGCCAGCAGACAGATACCGTGTAGGAATGATAGCATGTGAATCAACATATTGCACATGTTTATGCTGTGCATTTCCATTGGAGTGTGGGGGGAAACTGGAGGAACCCCACGCAAACAGTATACCCATACTGTAAACATATATAGTATGTGCAATAAACATATTGAACATGTCTATACTGTGCGGAGAGCCGAAGCGCACATACCATGAGAGCGCGGGAGGACACCGGAGCCCCCGCCGACCCAGAGCGTATAATACATACATATACTGTGAATGTATCTGGAGTCGTGCATAAACATATTTTGTACGTTTATATCATGGATGGCACTGAAACACAGCATTGGAACGTGGGGGAACACTCACGCAGACACAGAGACCAATAACACATACATACACTGTGAATGTATGCAGTGTAGAGGTATAGGAGGAGTTTAAATTATGGCGCAGAGGCGCATAATCTTCTCTGTATCATTCCAACCTGCTTAACTGTGCTGCCGAAGCAGCAAGCAGGTAACAGGTAACCTCTGATCCTCAGACCGTGTGTCTGTCAGAGCTCAGAGCGTTCCCCAGGAAATGGCGGGAAATGTTGCCTCAGGATATCACACAGAAGGCTCACAGGGACTAGAGACATAAATGAATAAAGTCCTCCCCCCCCCACCATGGGGGAGGGAAACACTGTGTACCACTGTATCATCCATGCTGCTCTTGAGGCAGCGTGTGAGGAAAACAGTGAGGAAGCTGTGTAAAAGAAAGGCTTGTCACAGCAATTCCAGCTTGAGAGTGTTTCTCACATCATCAATGAGATCACTTACAAGCGCCCTGTCATTCACTGACGGAGTCTTCCTCACAAGGGAATGTCCTGTTCATAAACATTAAATATTCAGAGGTAGGGTCCTGAGCCCAATAGCTAGGCCCATATCTGACTCAGAGCACTCCTTCACTAAAGATTTTTGTGGGGGGAGAGGGCTTATAGCTCCTTTTGCTCGCACACCGCTTCCATTCTGACAAGGAATGATTCCAAGACTGCTGACAACTGGTCCATAAGGACCGCAGGTGCAGGAAACATATGAACATGTTTAACTGTGCAGCACTGCCAGTTGCCCCAGGCAAGTGTGGAGAGCAGGTGTATCAGACTCCATAACGCCACCCTCTGAGACCTTATACACTATACAGTAAATATACAGTCCACCCACTGGCTACGCTGAGGCTGAGGAGGGGATACCCGGAGGACGCACCAACCCTTAAGGACCGCTCAGTCTGTGAGGAGATTTGCGCCGCCGCTAGAACCGAAAATAAATGTGCGGCGGCCACAAGAAAATGGCCGCCGGCCGCAGCTATAACTGCGCCACTGAACGCCAAGTTGGCCGCCGAGCGCGAAAGTCAAAGCTCTAATGCGCGCCAATGGCGCACGCAATAACCACCTCAAACAGCGCTAATGCGCGCGCTAACGGCGCACGCAATAATCACCTCACACACCAGAAAAAACTTCAGACATGAGCGCCCAGCCAGGCCAGAGTGACCCCCGAGCACCCCACAGCACCAGTACAGGGTGTAGAGAGCAGCATAACAGGGGGGAGACAGGGAGAACCCCCTACATAAAGAAACACAGCCAGTATGTACTCACCAGCAGCAGGAGAGACTACTTACCCATCCCTGGAGGGACCCACTGGCTTGTCTCAGACAGACCTATCACAGAGTAGTACTGCGTAGCTGTCGGCCCGGTCCACCGCGAAAGAAACAGTCAGGTACTGTTCAGTCTTGAGAGGACCGCGGGAGCATGAAAGCAACCCGGCCACCCCTGGAGTCATGGTATATGTCGTGAATTGAGTCTCACGCACACAAGGCTAGGATCAGCACGCTCGATGGTCGGACAGGGAAGACTACGAGGATACTAGTGTACCCAACCGGTTGCCCAGCCGACCGTTGATTGAAGGTCTCAAAAATAAAATAACAAAATTCCCAAAGGAATAAAATTTAAAAGTACAATCTTCCAGGAAACTGGCTCCTGAGAGAGCCACGTCTTCTCCTTCTGCTAGGCAGAAAAAAACTGAGGTCTGCTGACTGCAGGTGGGAGGGTAATGCCCAGAGGGACCGCAACCCCTGGGCGGGGCTGTTCAGCTCTGGTTTGTTCTAGAATGTTTCTAACATCTAACATTCTGCCTAGATCTTCTCCTGCGAGCAGGGACATATACCCACAAGTTTACAGTATCCAGCTGTGTCAGTCCATGGACGATAAGAGAAAATACAGATTTTTAACTTGTAAGGAACAAGTGTCAGAAATAGGCTTGATCCAGAAGTGGTTAATGAGACCCTCAGAACAGGCCTCGCCATGGTCAACCAAAGTAGTTCAGTGCATATGCTCAGCGTCATATCCAGAGGTTGTCTTTGGCTAATAGACATATGAGTGCTGCCAGCATTGCTGCAGAGGTTGAAGGGATGGGGTGTCAGCCTGTCAGTGCTCAGACCATACGCCGCACACTGCATCAAATTGGTCTGCATGGCTGTCGTCTCAGAAGGAAGCCTCTTCTAAAGATGAGCCACAAGAAAGCCCTCAAACTGTTTGCTGAAGACAAGCAGACTAAGGACATGGATTACTGGAACCATGTCCTGTGGTCTGATGAGACCAAGATAAACGTATTTGGTTCAGATGGTGTCAGGCGTGTGTGGCGGCAACCAGGTGAGCAGTACAAAGACAAGTGTGTCTTGCCTACAGTCAAGCATGGTGGTGGGAGTGTCATGGTCTGGGGCTGCATGAGTGCTGCCGGCACTGGAAAGCTACAGTTCATTGAGGGAACCATGAATGCCAACATGTACTGTGACATACTGAAGCAGAGCATGATCCCCTCCCTTCAGAGACTGGACCGCAGGGCAGTATTCCAACATGATAACAACCCCAAACACACCTCTAAGATGACCACTGCCTTGCTAAAGAAGCTGAGGGTAAAGGTGATGGACTGGCCAAGCATGTCTCCAGACCTAAACCCTATTGAACATCTGTGGGGCATCCTTAAACGGAAGGTGGAGGAGCGCAAGGTCTCTAACATCCACCAGCTCTGTAATGTCTTCATGGAGGAGTGGAAGAGGACTCCAGTGGCAACCTGTGAAGCTCTGGTGACCTTCATGCCCAAGAGGGTTAAGGCAGTGCTGGAAAATAATGGTGGCCACACAAAATATTGACACTTTGGGCCCAATTTGGACATTTTCACTTAGGGGTGTACTCACTTTTGTTGCCAGCGGTTTAGATATTAATGGCTGTGTGTTGAGTTATTTTGAGGGGACAGAAAATTTACACCGTTATACAAGATGTACACTCACTACTTTACATTGTAGCAAAGTGTCATTTCTTCAGTGTTGTCACATGAAAAGATGGAAGAAAATATTTACAAAAATGTGAGGGGTGTACTCACTTTTGTGAGATATATATATTTATATATTACACACAGTAAGCAGCACCTGTACCTTTTTGATACGTCAGTATGTACATGCCAAAAACCACTGTTGAGTCACCTACTTCAATCTCCTTTTATATAATAATCCATCCAACAGGAAATAAAATTAGCAGAACAAGAGTTCCAACAACAGCTGACAAAGAACAAGACTGCTTGAAACTGCACTCTGTTACTTATTTCCTTTCAGATAATATAATGACAGATTAAAGGCCATAAATATGATGGAAAAATTGCTTTGGTGCAACCGAAGACTTTATATATAATCACTTTGTCACTTTAAATGACAAAGTAGTACCCAAAGATGTCATGTAAACTCCAAGATGCAGTAATAACTTCAGCATATATTAGCATTGTTCCATTACAACAAGCTTCCTGACAAGACCTGCCCTTATTCAGGTAGTAGTGATGACACAAAGGGGTTGATTTACTAAAGGCAAATAGATTGTGCACTTTGCAAAGTTGCTCCGGAGCTTAGTAAATGAGCAGAAGCTCTGCTGACTTCCATCATCCCATCATGTGCAAGCAAAATGCTGTTTTTTTTTAATTATTTTCCTTGCATGTGATTGGGTATTCTTTGCAAAGTTGAGCTTTACCTCATTTACTAAGCTTTGGAGCAACTACACTTTGGAAGAGTGCAACTGCACTGTACAGAGTGTGCAGTGTCTTTAGTAAATCAGCCCCAAAGTAGTTACTGTACAAATATACTGTACATAGAGGAAACCAACAATTAGTTTCTGTCACTAGTGCTTCCTACCTTAAAAAGAGCAGATATTTCCTGAAAGCTTGAACCCGGCTTATTTATGTTGAAGTTATCCCATTTTTGAGTGCTGGTGTGTGTGTTCAGGAATTTAGTACAAAATTCTTTTCTTTAATCATTTTATTTATCATTTTTATTTTATTTTATTTATTTATTTTGTCCTATGAAAGCAAAGAAAAAAAAAAAAAGAAGAAAAAGAAAAAAGGCATAATTGTTCTTGTTTGACAAGTTTTAAAGCAACAAAGTACAAATTGTATACTGAGAGTTATCTTGTTACCATACAAAAACTTGTATTTTTTTTATTTATTTTTAAAGATGGGATTCTATAAAAACAAGCTAAGAAAATGTAAGTTAAAAAATAGCTTACATACAAACAATAAGAACAGGGGAGAGAAGTCATGCTAAAGAGCAAAGGCGGGGAAATGCTAATTCTGGCTAGGTAGGGTTAAATAGGATACTGTTTATTAAAAAATTAAAAAAATTAAAAAAATAAACACAAAAAACCCCCACATAGGATTGCAGGAATTGAGATGAGATGAATGGATGTCTCTGGTCTGCTCATAACAGGTAAAGCATATATGTCATAATATAACAGCTTCATTTTATAAATACATTGTAACAATCTAACAACCATTATTATGTAATAAAAGTAACATCTCTTATGCTTTTTATTTTATAAATACATAGTAATAATGTACCAGCCATTATTATGTAATAAATGTAACATCTCCTATGCTTTTTATTTTATAAATACATTTATTACATAATAATGGCGGGTACATTATTACTATGTATTTATAAAATAAAAAGCATAGGAGATGTTACATTTATTACATAATAATGGCTGGTACATTATTACTATGTAACATCTCTTATGCTTTTTATTTTATAAATACGTAGTAATAATGTACCAGCCATTATTATGTAATAAATGTAACATCTCCTTTGCTTTTTTTTTTATTTTATAAATACATAGTAATAATGTACCAGCCATTATTATTTAATAAATGTAACATTTCCTTCGTTTTTTTTATTTTTATAAATACATAGTAATAATGTACCAGCCATTATTATGTAATAAATGTAACATCTCTTATGCTTTTTATTTTATAAATACATAGTAATAATTTACCAGCCATTATTATGTAATAAATTTAACATCCATTACATTCTTCATTCACACAAGAGCACAATGAGGGACCCAGCTGTCCAAATGCCCAGAGATTACACCTGCCACAATGGTCAAATTGTGGGGGATTGGGGAACATCACTGGTACCTAATATCTATTAGTCAGTAGTCAATAACAGGGACCAACAGGTAACGCAAAATACATTTAAAATATTAAAATATCCAATTTTTCTGTGCAGGTGTCATTAATGAGTTACAGTTAACAAGTTCTTTCTCATAAATAGAGTCTTGTTTTAGGGTTGCCGATCCATTAAACAGTCTTCAGCTTCAGCACTTACCATGTATTATTATTTTGATTGTACAGTAAGTGGGAATGCGTCCAAAGTGCACATAAAAATACAAACCCAGGATAAAGCATGTGCCAGTAAAACGTGAAATTCTGGTTCATAGAAGCAGGTCATAAATCAATAAGAAAGATTAGAAGATACTTACAGCTCTCGAGTCCCGATAGCAGAAAAATTTGTATAATCCAAATGAGCTGCGACAGAACTTTCCCTGCTCGGGTCAAAGCGAGACTGAGTTTTGAGAGACCGGGTGAATAGTAAAAATGGAAAAGGAAGTAGAAGATGCCGTGACGTATAGGAGTGTAGGAGGAGATCTTCCTCTTTATTAAGGAGAATTCCCCTTTTTGATGTTTACTCTCCTTTCATAAATCTACACAAGAAAAAAAGGAATAGATAACAAAAAGTGTGGGTAACACTTATTACAATACACCTTTAATCAATAAGAATGTTTTTTTTTTTTTTTTTTTTTTTTTATTGAGTGTATGCTTAGTCTATGTAGGGCAAAGCAACAGGTACACTTTAAAGTTGGACTCTGCAGCAACTTGTATTTCTTTCCTTTACTCCCCTGGCCTGCTGCTCAACCACAGAAAATAACAGAAGACTTATTCTGTCCTATAGTTTGAGCTTACACAGGACTAATGCCGCGTACACACGACCATTTTTCATGACGAGAAAAATGCCATTTTTAAAAATGGTCGTGAAAAACGGTGGTGTGTAGGCTCCAGAGCATTTTCCTCAACGAGAAAAATGCCCGAAAAAAATTTAGAACCTGCTCTATTTTTTCTCGTCGTTTTTCACGTCGTTCTTTTTAACGTCGTCAAAAACGGTCGTGTGTATGCTTTTACGAGGGGAAAAAAAATGTGCATGCTCAGAATCAAGTATGAGACGGGAGCGCTCGTTCTGGTAAAACTAGCATTCATAATGGAGATAGCACATTCGTCATGCTGTAACGGACTGAAAAGCACGAATCGTCTCTCACCAAACTTTATTAACACGAGGATCAGCAAAAGCGTCCCAAAGGGTGGAACTTCCCCTTTATAGTGCCGTCATACGTGTTGTACGTCACCGCGCTTTGCTCGAGCATTTTTTTTCACGAACGTGTGTATGCAAGGCAGGCTTGAGAGGAAACATGAAAAATCACGTCGAGAAAAACGTTGTTTTTTTTCATGACATGAATAACGGTCGTGTGTACGCGGCATTAGGGTTGTTCCTAAATCCCTGTGACAATGATGGTGTCTGAGTGCCCAATCAGCAGTACAGTCATATGGAAAAAAGGGGAGCTAGTTACGTGTTACTCATACCAGGAAGTACCTCCTTTTATTACTCTTTGCTCCCAAAAGCCAAACGGACTGGTAGTGGATGTGTGCGTGATATCGCTGGATCGACAGGGCCATCTTTAACACAGGGCAAAAGGGGCCGCTGCCCCGAGCCCAGACATTGTTGTGGGGCCCAAGGCAGCTTCCTCTTGAGCTTGCACTGCCCGCAAATAATTGATAAGTGGATTCGAGAGGGCCCAAGAAAATGTTTGCCCAGAGTCCAATTAATTTTAAAGACAGCCATGTGGATCGATAGACGTGACAGTTGGATCTCATGGATCTACTGTAAAGTGATTTTTTTCCTCCTTCAAAGAAGCAGACTCATAGTTGAGATACAACGTAGATGGATTCTGTTTTGGCCCTAGGCTGCTGCCTCTCAGATCGTGAAAAAGGAATACATTCGCCAGACAGTAAATTCTTGGATATGTACTAAGGCGCACCTGGTTCAAACATTTATCTCAATTGAAGGACTTTTTGGAACATTTAAAGGTTAAGAGCATCAAATACATCCAATGTGTTTCAGGGGGATAAAACGCTTCCCCCTTCTTCAGGGCTTGAGCGGTCAATGATAATAAAATCAGAACACAATGTACTAGGGGGCCAGCTTCATGAAGGGTAAGATCTAATGATAGCAACTTAAGACATTTGATGCTCTTAACCGCTTGCCGACCGCCGCACGAACTTATACGTCGACAGAATAGCACGGCTTGGCAAATGGGCGTATATATACGTCCCCTTTAATTTGCCGCCGGTGGCGAGTTTGCGACCCTGTTGCGAGCTCCATAACTGTGCCCGCGGGACCCGTGGACTCGATGTCCGCCGGTGTCCCGCGGTCGGGTCACAGAGCTGAAGAACTGGGAGATGTCAGTGTAAACACAACATCTCCCCGTTCTTCCTAGTGACATGTCACTGATCGTCTGTTCCCTCTCATCAGGAACAGCGATCAGTGATGTGTCACTCATAGCCATGCCCCTAACAGTTAGAATCAATCCCTAGGACACACTTAACCCCTTCAACACCCCTACAGATTAACCCCTTCAGTGCCAGTGTAATTTTTACAGTGATCAGTGCATTTTTATGGCACTGATCGCTGTAAAAATGACAATGGTCCCAAAAATGTGTCAAAAGAGTCTGATGTGTCCGCCAAAAAGTCGCAGTCAGGATAAAAATTGCTGATCGCAACCATTACTAGTAAAAATATAAATATTAATAAAAATGCCATAAAACTACCCCTTATTTTGTAGACGCTATAACTTTTGTGCAAACCAATCAATAAATACTTATTGCGATTTTTTTTTTTACCAAAAATATGTAGAATACGTATCTGCCTAAACAGAGGAAAATATATATTTTTTTATATTTTTTTTTTTGGGGGGGGGGATATTTATTATAGCAAAAAGTAAAAAATATAGCATATTTTTCAAAATTGGCGCTCTATTTTTGTTTATAGCGCAAAACATAAAAACAGCAGAGTTGATCAAATACCACCAAAAGAAAGCTCTATTTGTGGGGGAAAAAAAGACGTCAATTTTGTTTGGGAGCCACGTCGTAGAACCGCGCAATTGTCAGTTAAAGCAACGCAGTGCCGAATCGCAAAAAGTGGCCTGGTCTTTGGCCAGACAAATGGTCCGGGGCTTAAGTGGTTAACCTTTAAATGTTTCAAAAAGTCCTTCAAATGAGATCAACTTTTGTACCAGATTGTGAAAAAGGAAGCACTCGCCAGACTGTAAATTCTTGGATATGTACTGAGGAGCACCTGGTACAAACTTTCATCTCAATTGAAGGACTTTTTGAAACATTTAAAGGTTAAGAGCATCAAATACATCCAATGTGTTTCAGGGGGAAAAAAATCCTCCTTCTTAAGGGCTTGAGTGGTTTGATGAAGGATAAGATCTCCTGATAGCACTAAACGCATTTGATGCTCTTAACCTTTAAATGTTTCAAAAAGTCCTTCAAATAAGATAAACTTTTGTACCAGGCATTCCTCAGTACACATCCAAGAAATGGAGTGGAAAGGAATTTAAGCAAATGAGAGTATCTAATATAGCCAAACATCCAAATAATTGAATTCAAGTGTTTTCACGTAAAGGGAACTGTTAATACTATAGCATACAAAGATATTTTAGACAATTGTGCTCCTCCAACCTTGTGGGAACAACCTAAGGCCCCTTTCACACTGAGGCGTATTTCAGGCGTTTTAGCGCTAAAAATAGCGCATAAATAACGCCTGAAATACTCCTGCCCCAGTATTCTCAATGTGAAAGCCCGAGGGCTTTCACACTGAGGCGATGCGCTGGCGGGAGATAAAAAAATCTCCTGCAAGCCGCATCTTTGGAGCGGCGAAGGAGCAGTGTGTATACCGCTCCTTCCCATTGAAATCAATGGGACACCGCAGTAATACCGCCCGCAAACGGTGGCTGTAGCGGTATTAACCCTTTTTCGGATGCTAACGGGGGTTAAAACCGCACCGCTAGCGGCCAAATATTGCGGTAAATACGACGGTATAGCGGCGCTGAAAATCGCCCAGCTATACCGCCACCGCACATGCCCGCCCCAGTGTGAAAGGGGCCTTATAGAGCACAAAGCCAGCTCCATAAAGACATGGGGGTTGATTTTACTAAAACTGTAGAGTGCAAAATCTGGTGCAGCTGTGCATGGTAGCCAATCAGCTTCTAACTACAGCTTGTTCAATTAAAATGGTAGTAAACCCTCCTATTATTTTCAGGCAAGGAAGCTGCCATCTTGGCCTCTGTTTAATTTTCAACTGCCATGATGCTGCACATGTGATCAGTTATGACACCAGCCATTGGATGGTTTGAAAGTTTGGTTGAGAGCACAACCAATGGAACAGTTGGCATTCCCAGCATGCCGGGAATGTAACTGCTTTTTGAAACTGTTAAATCGATGGGTTTACTTCTGCTTTAAGCTTCGACAATAAACCTGGAAGCTGATTGGTTTCTATGCAGAGCTGCACCAGATTCTGCACCTCCAGTTTTAGTAAAATCAGCCCTATGATTTGATGAGTTTGGTGTGAAAGATCTTGAGTGGCCTTCACAGAGCCCTGACTTCAACCCTACTGAACACCTTTGGGATGAATTGGAATGCCAATGTTGAGTCAGGTCTTCTCATCCAACATCAGAGCCTGCTCCTTTTGCTAAATGAGTGAAAATTCCAACAGACACACTCCAAAATCTTGTGGAAAACTTTTCCTGATAAGTGAAGGTTGTTCTAGCCACAAAGAGGAGCGGAGCAACTCCATACTTATGGTTTTGAAATGGAATGTCCAATAAGTTCCTTTGGATGTGATGGCCAGTCATCCACAAACTGCATGAGAAATGTATCAGTTTACTTTAATCCGCACCAGCCAGAAAATGTCACTTGTCAGAATCAAAATCTCTATTTTATGTTGTTATAATATATTTAACCCTTGATGTCTCCCCTGCACTGCACTGAAGTCAGTGGAGCACAGGTCACCCTCCATTAGTGCCTTCCCTGATCAGTGCTCCTGTGGAATGACAGCTCTGAACCAGGAAGTGATGTAATACACATTGTATCCTGTATCATTCACCAGAGGGAGGATCAGCAATCCAAATCATTTCCAGCTGGCAGTCGGCTTGTAAAGTACACACATTGACATTCCTGGAGGCTGCAGCCAAGACTATGTGTAAAAGTTGCCGCTGCTTCTAACATAAGCCTTAAGCCAGTGGAAGCAAAAGGGTTAAAGCCCAAGTGAACTTTCAGTTTAAGGGTTCACACTAGTGCAAATTGGATGTGGTTTTCTCCGCATCTAATTCGCATGACAGGAGATTGTGACTGGCTCTCTACGTCAGAGCCAGTTCACATATCTCTGTGATGGCTGTGGAGCAGATTGCACAGGAGTCCTGTGCGTTTTTGGCTCAGTTTCAAGCCTTTACAATCACTTTAAGTATATTTTCAAACCAAGCTGGAATAATCCAGGTATGGATTTTATTGCTGTTAGGGTAGTACCAGCTATAGTGCAGGCGCTCACAAATTCACATGCACAGGCACACTAGTTGGTTGCTGCAACTATTACCAGTGTCCCTGCATCTGTTCCTTTGTTTGACTTCTGGTATTAACCCGGCTTGCCCTGACCTTGCTTGAACGCTATCTGCCCTGACCTTGGTCTGTATCTGGATTTGCTCTGCCTCCTGCTCATCTTCCTGATTCTACAATGCTGACCTCTGCTTGTATCCTGACCATTCTCTGCCTGCCGTCCATGCCTGTATCTGGCTGTCTGTTGCTGACCTGGCTCGTCTTACCTCGCATCCAGTTATCCGCCTATCCTGCTCTGCATGCTACCAGGTCCTTTTTTGCACCTTCATCTGCTGAATGCTGCCGGTCCTTCTGCACCTGCTACCTGCCAGCTGCCTGTCAAGCAGGTGCTGCCTCCTGTCTGCCCAGTCCTGGGTCTGCTGTCTCTGCTGCCATCTGCTGTTCCAGCGATCTGACCTGTCTCTGGTGACGCACCTACTACCCACTTCTGCGACTGACGGAACATCTTACAGGCACTCATTCCTCGCCGTGCTCTCTGTGCCACTGTTGCAGCATCAGTGGTCCCAGGGCCGGGAGAGATCTCCCTTTACATGCAAGGCTCTGCCCATAAGGTATGTGCCAATTGCATAGATACATTGATCCAGCTCGGACCAGTGTAAGTATACATATCTCATACCTGTGGGATTGCTTTGGAAGCTGGAAATCACTTTAGTAGTCAAAGCTACTACAGTGATAGTCACTGTCTCCTGAGTCCTGTGGCTGCTCTCTACAAATCTTCAATGTAAGGCTTGCCCGTCCTCTTCCTGCTGCTGAACTTCTGGCCCTGCAGGGGTTGACAGCTTCTGGTCTCCAGGCTCAGCTGCACTAAAGATGATCTGATGAGGACACGCTCCCTACTGCCCTCTACTCTATTGAGAAAAGGTCTTTCATTTATTACACTACCTGTAACATGATGAAGGAGAGAATTGTTGACTGTTCAAACTCTCCCCTATTCGCAGATCATGTTACAGGCAGCGTTATAAATGGAAGAACCTTTCTCATTGGAGGAGAGGGCAGGAGGGGGAGTGTCCCCGTTGAATCATCTTTAGTGCATCTGAGCCAGGAGACCTGAAGCTGTTAATCCCCACAGTGCTGGAAGTTCAGAGAAGAAGAAGAAGACAAGGCAGCCCTGCAGTAAAGATTTCTACAGAATCCAGCAGCCACATTGTGGGATATCCTTCATTACAGGTAAGTAAGGGCACGGAAGCTGTAGAGAATTTTATTTTTATTTTTTAAACGAAACTTTAGGGATTAACATTACAGCCTGGCAGCTATAATGTTTTTAGAAGGTGGCCAGCAATGACACAGCAGACCTTCTTAAACCTAACAATACTAATAATGATGTTGAATGGTAACCAGTGAATACGCCCTTCCTATGTTCCAACCACTGCGCTTGTGAAATAAATACTAAACCTAAAATAGCAGCCACTATAAGTAACGTGAATATGTGAAATAGTGTTAAATCTAAAAAAGAAATAAACAGCAGCGCTAAAGCACAGTATTACACAGTGTCTGTATCTAGCAGACTATAGGTAACAATGTCCTTAAAAAATTACACCCTGTGACATAAGTGAATATATGCACAAGCTAAATAGCGGTATCCGGCTTCCGCCCATGTTGTGAGGAGCTGGTGACGCACTTCCGCCCTTAGTTGGGACGGGAAGGATGGGAGGAGAATGACACACTTCCGCCCACAATTGGTGAAGAAGTGAGTATACTTCCGCCCATACTTGGGATGGATAAGAGGAGGAGTTGTCGCACAGCCAATCCCATGATTAAGTCTTTACGACAAAACATGTCGGGGCGTGGCTGTGCGGCAACCGTCTGAAGGAACGTGTGACGTTACAAGGTCGAACTAAGCAGTGGAGGTCCAGTGAGAAGCGGCAAGGAGGCGGTGAGAGATCACTGATTTACCGTGGGTCCGCCGCGACCAATACGCTCGCTTTTGGTGCAGTTTATGAGTTTTGCTGTGGTTCAACGCTCAAAGTTTTTGAGGATTATGTGAGTGCAATATTTGAAGTGTTTACAAGTGTGTCATTAAAACGGATTTTACGTTATTACACTATTGGAGCTTTTTTTACATATTTGCATGTGGAGCAATCCTATACTCATTTGGTTGGAATTTGACTACACCGATTTGTGAGATTTTGTTTACGCTTACATGCCAAACACGAGAGTGTGAGGCAACTTGCTGTGGTGAGTGTACATCTGACGGGAGAGGGATCACGAACACTGGGTGTGGTGGAAGATTGGAAGAATTCATATGCACTGGATTTAATCATACATTGTGTGGACTTGATTTTTCATTTATTTAGCTTGTGCACATATTCACTTATGTCACAGGGTGTCATTTTTTAAGGACATTGTTACCTATAGTCTTCTAGATACAAACACTGTGTAATACTGTGCTTTAGCACTGCTGTTTATTTCTTTTTTAGATTTAACACTATTTCACATAATAATGATGTTACCTAACATAAGAACTTCCCAGGATTAATAAGTTTAAAGGAAGTGTGTAGCTTGTTTAACCTGGTTACAGAAGATCTCATGTTAAACAGTGATTTGCATTTGCAAGTTTTTAAGGGTAAATCACTCCTACGCCGCATCTATATAAGTCATTTAGAGAAAAAAAGTTTTCCCCTCACTTGGTCGGACTTTAGAGGCAGACTGGAACAGCAGTATCATATAAAATATTTTATTGGACATAAACATACAAAAAATATAAAACTGTATAAATAGGTATGTGTCCACTAACAGCCAGAATGGCCAGAGAGAAAGGACATTACATATACAGTGGAACCTTGAATTACAAGCATAATCCGTTCCAGGAGAATGCTCGTAATCCAAAGTACTCGCATATCAAAGCGAGTTTCCCCATTGAAGTCAATGGAAAACGAAAATAATTTGTTCCCCATTAACTTCAATGGGATGCAATACTGCATGCGGCCAGATGCTGGGGGGGGCACCGGAGAACCTTGGAAACGGCCGAAAAAGCCAGCGGACACCTCGGCTGACCTCGTCAAACATCGGAAAGTCTTTGTTCCCGAGATTTGCGGAGGATTTGCAAGGACAGCCGTGCTGTCCTCGGGCCTTTCCGTGCATTTCCGAACGGCTGAGATCGGCGACGTTCGGCTCAGCTTGGCTCCGGCGCCCCCCACCTCAGTACTGCACACCGCTTTGGCCTGAATCGTGCTCGTTTTGCGAGACGACACTCGCAAACCGAGTCACGATTTTTAAAAATAAAGTGCTCGTATTGCGAAATGCTCGTTAACCGCGTTACTCGCAATCCGAGGTTCCACTGTACCCAAGTAGAACAATGACGTTCAGAAGAATGGCATCAAAGAATGCATGAGCCCCTGTGCGGCTACGCATTTCACTTGATCGCTTCTTCAGGGCACACTTTGGGGAGGTATAGAAAAGGTCTCACTGATCCGGACAAGCACTGACACCTGCACACTTCTTAAGTGGATAACACAATACTACGATCAACATATATGGTCCACAATTGGCATATGAAGCCAAGTAGTTGGGCCTCTAGGGGCATGTGGAATCCCGTGTGATGATTTCCCATTAACTAACGGTAACATAATTGCTATACTAACATCAGTAGTTACAGCTCAATTATATAGACAGACCAGCCAAGTTATAGCTCCCTATCAATCTGGAAGCCGCACATTTCACAGTACCAGCTGCATCGATACACAGGGGACCAACCTCTGATAGTGTATCCAGATATCCTCCCCTTGGGAAATCCCACCTGATGGTGTATCTAGATATCCTCCCTTGGGAAAGTCATAGCCAAAGTGTGTACTGAAGAAGCGATCAAGTGAAACGCGTAGACGTACAGGGGCTCACGCATTCTTTGATGCTATTCTGTTGAACATCATTGTTCTACTTGGGAATATGTAATATCCTTTCTCTTTGGCCATTCTACTGGCTGTTAGTGGACACATACCTTTTTATACAGTTTTATATTATTGTATGTTTATATGTTTATATCCAATAAAATATTTTATATAATACTGCTGTTCCAATCTGACTCTAAAGTCCGACCGAGTAAAGGAAAAACGTTTTCTTCTCTTGCATTTGCAAGTGTTCTGTAATGAAGAAAAAACTGCACCACTGGTCGTTCGTCGGTCCGCATTAAATTACATTGTGCCCGCTAATGTATAGCAAATTTGTATGTATTTTTTCACCTTATTTATTATTGTCAGCCCTTGGAAGAGTTCATTTAAAAAAATGTGTTTCCCTTTTTGTTCATCAGGTTAACCACTTCAGCCCCGGACCATTTGGCTGGCCAAAGACCAGGCCACTTTTTGCGACTCGGCACTGCATCGCTTTAACTGACAATTGCGCGGTCGCGCCAGGTGGCTCCCAAACAAAGTTGATGACCTTTTTTCCCCCACAAATAGAGCTTTCTTTTGGTGGTATTTGATCCACCTCTGCGGTTTTTATTTTTTGCGCTATAAACAAAAATAGAGCAACAATTTAAAAAAAAAAGCAATATTTTTAAATTTTTGCTATAATAAATATCCCCAAAAAATATATAAAAAAACTATTTTTTTCCTCTGTTTAGGCCGATACGTATTCTTCTACATATTTTTGGTAAAAAAAATTGCAATAAGCGTTTATTGATTGGTTTGTGCAAAAGTTATAGTGTCTACAAAATAGGGGATAGTTTTATGGCATTTTTATTATTAATTTTTTTTTTTACTAGTAATGGCGGCGATCAGCAATTTTTATCATGACTGCGACATTATGGTGGACACATCTGACACTTTTGACACTATTTTTGGACCATTGTCATTTTTACAGCGATCAATGCTATAAAAATGCACTGATTACTGTAAAAAGGACACTGGGAGTGAAGGGATTAACCAGGAGGGGGCGCTGAAGGGGTTAAGTATGTCCTAGGGATGTGTTCTAACTGCAGGGGGGGATGGGCTACGTGTGACATGACACTGATCTCCGCTCCCGATCACAGGGAGCTGTGATCAGTGTCCTGTCACTAGAAAGAATGGGGAAATGCTTGTTTACATCAGCATTTCCCCATTCTTCCTCACTGTGAGACGATTGCGGGTATCCCCGCGACCATCGAATCCGCGGGACCCGCGGTCGCACTCACAGAGCCACAATGCCGCTCTTAAAGGGGCGACATATATATATGTTAATCCGCCCAGCCGTGCCATTCTGCCGACGTATATCCGTGTGACACGGTCCTTAAGCGGTTAATAAGAAATATTGCATATTCATAATATGCAGTATTCTACTCAGCCAGTAGATGGTGCTCCTAGCTCCTTTTCACTGATTCATCCATTTCCGCTTTCACCTTTGCTAAAGCGGACCCATTATTATTATTATTACAACTATACAGGATTTATATAGTGATAAAAGTTTGCACAGTGCTTTACATTATAAAGACAGTACAGTTACAATACAATTTAATACAGGAGGGCAGAGGTTACAATCCAATAACCAGCACTCAAATAATTTATAACAGCAGTGACTCCTCCATTTTAGGTCCACTAAATCCAAGGATTCATTTAGATAAAGGGAACGGTGGAGCAAGCCGCTCTGCTTTACCGTCTCTTTAAATGACCCATAGTGCTTGGAGGAATCCTTTTTCATGTACTAGAGATTTATAGACAAAACAAAGATTGTACTCTATATATAGTTAGCAAAAAGTCAAAACTTTAAAAATAGATAAAATAAACTTGACCAGATAGACTATGTTGTTGCACATATTTTTGTAATGTCAAACACTTATCCTTTTTTTATATATTTCCTGCTTTTACGTAAATCTTTGGCATTGTCACCTTTTAATGCATGCTGTCAACGTGGACTATAAAGGGATTTTTATAACAGCTTACCTGTAAAATCCTTTTCTTGGAGTACATCACGGGACACAGAGCGACTTAGTCATTACTAATGAGTTATATAGATACCTTCAGGTGCTGGCACTGGCAACTTCCAAAACCGGAAGTACCCTCCCCTATATAAGCCCCTCCCATCCGGGAGTACCTCAGTTTTGTAGCAAAGCAATAAGTGTCGCCAAAAAAGAGGGGTGGGAGCTCTGTGTCCCGTGATGTACTCCAATAAAAAGATTTTACAGGTAAGCTGTTATAAAAATCCCTTTTTCTTTTTCGTACATCACGGGACACAGAGCGACTTAGTCATTACTAATGGGACGTCCCAAAGCAATGCCAAATGAGGGGGGGGGGGGATACACTATACATAAGCTGGGCGCCATCAGGCATGAGGATCTTTTGCGGCCTGCAACACACTGCGCCCAAAGGCGACATCCTCCTGACTTCTAACGTCCACCTGGTAGAACCTAGTAAACGTGTGTACTGAAGACCATGTTGCGGCCTTACAGATTTGAGCCAGGGAGGCCTGGTGATGCACTGCCCATGAAGTTCCAACTGCTCTTGTGGAGTGCGCCCTAACTTTGAACGCAGGCGGTCTCCTTTTCAAGCCATAGGCTTGTATTATGACCTGTCGAATCCACTTGGCTAAAGTAGATTTTGACGCTGCCTGACCCTTTCTGGGGCCTTCCGGCAGAACAAACAAAGTATCTGTTCTACGAATCTGAGCAGTGGCTTTTAGATAAGCTTTAACTATTTAACTATGTCTTACTACATCCAAAGAATGCAATAACTTTTCCTCTACCGAGGTAGGTTTGGGAAAAAAAGAAGGAAGAACCACATCTTGGTTCAAATGAAACCTCGATACCACCTTAGGAAGAAAGGCTGGATGAGGACGTAATACTACTCTGTCCTTATGGACAACCAGATATGGCTCCTTACAGGACATGGCGGCTAATTCCGATACTCTTTTAGCCGAACAAATGGCTACTAAGAAAATCAATTTCCTGGTGAGAAGAACCAAGGAAATGTGCTGCAATGGTTCAAATGGTTGTTTCTGTAGAACCGACAGAACCAGGTTTAAGTCCCATGGACATATGGGAATACTAACCGGAGGGCTAATACGCATCACTCCTTGTATGAAAGCTTTGACTAATGAATGCAAAGCCAAGGGCCTTTGAAAAAATATTGACAAGGCCGAAATCTGACCCTTGATAGTACTCAAGGCAAGCTTCCTATCCACAGCCCACTGTAGGAAGTCCAGAATCCTACCTATTACGTACTTACGCGGATGCCATTTCTTGGCCTCACACCACGCGATGTACGCCTTCCAGATCCTATAATAGATCTGCCTGGATACCGGCTTCCTGGCATTGATCATGGTAGATACCACCGGATTAGAGAGACCTCTCTTTTTTAGAGTTTGGGCTTCAATAGCCAGGCCGTCAAACCTAGGGCTTGTAAGGAAGGGTGGTATATCGGTCCCTGCGAAAGCAGGTCCGGACGATGTGGGAGGGTCCAAGGACTCCCCACTGACATCTTTACGATCTCCGCGTACCATGCTCTTCAGGGCCACGCTGGAGCCACCAGAATCACCGGTTTCTTTTCTACCTGGATTCTGCGGATTAATCGCGGTAACAATTGTGGCGGTGGGAATGCATATATCAGCTTGAACTGATCCCAAGGGAACACTAGGGCATCCGAGCCGCAAGCTAGGGGATCCCTTGTGCGAGACACAAATCTGTCCACCTTTGCGTTGAATCTGGATGCTAGCAGATCTACATCCGGTGTTCCCCACCGCTGGCATATTGCCTGGAAAACCTCGGGGTGAAGAGACCATTCCCCCGGGCATAATTGCTGGCGACTTAGAAAGTCCGCTCTCCAATTTTCCACTCCTGGGATGAAAACCGCGGATATGGCTGGGACATATCTTTCTGCCCATTTCAGGATGCAATTCGCTTCCCTCTGGGCTGCACGACTCCTGGTGCCACCCTGGTGATTGATATATGCCACTGCTGTGGCATTGTCTGATTGAATTCTGACAGGGGACCCTTGGAGTTTGGATGTCCATGCTACTAGGGCATACCGGGCTGCTCGTATCTCTAAGAGATTGATGGGCAGGGCCTTCTCTGCTTCTGACCACTTGCCCTGTAGAGACCATTGCTCCAGTACTGCCCCCCAGCCTATGAGGCTGGCATCTGTAGTGACCACCTTCCAAGAAACCGGACTGAAGGGTTTCCCTTTTTCCAGATTCTGGGGCACCAACCACCAATGGAGGCTCTTGCGAACGGAAGGGGACAGGGACATTGGTAAGTCTAAAGCCTGAACTTTTTTGTTCCAGGCTGACAGTATGGCCCTCTGCAAGTTCCTTGAATGGAATTGACCGTAGGGTACTGCTTCGAATGAAGCCACCATTTTTCCCAGCAGCCTCATGCACAGGCGTATGGATGGTTTTCTTTTTGTACCCACTAAGTGGGTCAAATCTTTCAAAGACGACACCTTCTCTGGAGGTAAGAAAATCTTTCTCTGATTTGAATCCAGCCTTAGCCCCAAGTATTCCAGACTTTTGACTGGTCTTAGAGCTGACTTGATAATCCAACCGTGATATTCCAGATACTTGATTGTCTCGTGAATAGCTACTTCCAGTTTTTCCACTGAGTGGTCTATTAGTAGCAGGTCGTCAAAATATGCCTTTATCGTTACACCCCGTGTTCTTAGATTGGCCAATAGTGGGGCCAGAATTTTTGTGAACACTCGTGGTGCTGTGGCCAGACCGAAAGGTAAGGCTCTGAACTGAAAATGGCGCCCTTCTACTGCAAAGCGTAGAAATTTCTGGTGGGCCGGAAAGATGGGAATATGCAGATAAGCATCCTTTATGTCGATCGAGGCTAACCATTCCTGCCCTTGTAGGGCGGTGGCCACCGATCGGATCGACTCCATCCGAAAAGTCCTGATATGTAGGAATTTGTTTAGCCCTTTTAGATTTAATATGGACCTCACGTCCCCATTTGGTTTGGGGACTGTGAAGAGGTTTGAGTAAAACCCGAACCCGCATTCTTCCAAGGGAACCTTCATGATTACACCCTGGAGCAATAGTTGTTCTAGTGCCAGAAGGAGGGATCCTCTCTTCTGGGGATCGCTTGGCACGTTTGACCTCATAAAATGGGCAGGAGGAGTGTCTTTTAACTCCAGCTTGTATCCCAGACTTACTGTGGAGATCACCCATCTGTCTCTGATGGTGTCCTGCCAGGTCTCTGTGAACAACTGAAGTCTTCCCCCCACCCGATTGAGTGGGGGCAACCCTTCATGACTTGGGGGGAGGTTTCGTACCTCTCTTGACCCAGGGTTTCTTGTTACCCTGTGATTGTCCCTGATTTCTGCCCCCAGGATTTGACCACGGAGGCCGTCGGAACTGTTTCACAGCCGATGTGCCAGGGACTGGAGAAGTAGGCCTCTTAAAAGAAGGACTTCTAACTTTGTTCTTAACCGGCAAGAGTGTACTTTTATCGGCAGAAATTTTCTGGATATACTTGTCCAGATCTTCTCCAAATAAGCGTTCTCCATGAAATGGGAAGCTAATCAGCAATTTCTTACAGGGAGCCTCAGCAGACCAGTTTTTGAGCCATAGAAGCCTACGCATATGTACTACAGACAGCGTAAAGCGGGAGGCCTGTTGGATTGTATCCTTTATGGCGTCCACCGCAAAACACAAGGCTCTAGGTAGGTCAGCTAGGGCAAGAGCCTGCTGATCTGGTAAGTCCCTTAAGACTTGTTTCAACTGATCCTTCACTGCTTGGCAGACCCCAATAGCTGCTACTGCAGGTTGTGTCACCATGCTTGCTGTAGAGAAAGCAGATTTTAGTAAAGACTCCAATTTTTTATCTATTGGGTCTTTGAACATTGGAACATTATCTACTGGACATGTCAGTGATTTATTCACAAAAGAGATGGCTGCGTCCACTGTGGGCACCTTCCATTTTTGTATGAACTTATCCTCCATGGGATAGATCACCGGAAATCTCTTGGGGGGAGTAAATATTTTATCAGGATGCTCCCAATCCTGGTAAATAAGCCCTTCCAATAAGGGGTAGATTGGGAAGGAACAGACAGTCTGGGGAGCTTTTAGCGACCCCAGTGAGGAGACAGTAGTGGTTGATGGCTCCGCAAGAGGCATTTTAAATGCTGATCGGACCATGTTAGTCAGAGACTGAACCCATAATCTTTCAGCCTGAGATGCTGAGAAAGGTTCTTCCACTGTTGATTCCTCTATAACCGAATCAACCTCATCCTGATCCCCTTCAGGCAGGTCGATCTCTGTGTGGGGCTGTTCCTCCACTAACAGGTACTCTGAAGGAGGAGACGGAGATCGGACGCGCTTTTCCTGTGACAGGGAAGCAGCGATCAATGCTGTTAATCTCTTTTCCAATCCTCCCAGAGCTGAGGAAAAAACCTCCTCTGTTATATATACAGGAGCAGGTGGACTGGGGACAGCCGCAGCACCAGGTACTCCTGCGGGGTTCCTACGGCTACTAACCTCTGAAATTTCAGGGGAGATTGGTGCAGTACAAGCATGCCCAAAATCCTCAGAGCCCGATGGAGACCCCTTTTGCTTCTTGGAAGACTTATTTCCAGAGCGTCTGGACGACATATCCTTTAAGCACAGAGCTGAGGTATTCCCGTCGTCATACACCACTTTTACTGGTAATAGTCTAGCACAGTTGCTGCTATATACCAGCTGGTGTCCACTAAAGTGCCTTTCTATGGGGATGCCTGCATCAACCGCCTCTGTGTGCCACCGTTTTGTTGCTAGCTCTGTTTGCATCCAGCTGACACTTGTACTGCGTCTT
Organism: Rana muscosa; assembly: GCA_029206835.1. Classification (NCBI taxonomy): domain Eukaryota; kingdom Metazoa; phylum Chordata; class Amphibia; order Anura; family Ranidae; genus Rana; species Rana muscosa. The sequence goes on along the minus strand of CM055117.1, from coordinate 46,336,171 downwards.
TTATCCATGCTGGGACGCCTGCACATGCGCAGAAGCGCCGCGGCGCGCATCGAGCATCATCCACCAGCCCCGCCCCTTTTTTTTTCTCGCTCATCTCTACATAGGAGGCGCGTGCGCGCGCCCGTGCGCCTTCTGCGCTTTTTTTTTGAAAAATAAGCAGGGACTAGGAGCCAGGGCCCTTTTTGCCGGAGGGCCTGTGCGGTGGATGAGTGCAGCAACAGGGCAGAGGAAGTGGATTCCCACAGAGAACTTACCAACTGCCTGGATCTTTTGACTTGAAAAGAAAAAGATCCACATGACAAGAAAAATGGACCACAGCGGCCTCTAGTGGTTTAACACAGGTACCGCGGTCTCCCTTTTTTTTTTTTTTCTTGACTACTATTAAAATTTTACATTTTCCAGTAGTTACAGGCATGCACAGATATTTAGCGGAAATACCGTTAGGTAACAGACAGAAAGACAAATTAGGTTTGGGGGTCCCCCAATAGAACCAAGTTCCTGGGGGCCCCCACTTACCTCTTCCCCGCCGCAGGACTCTGTTTGGTCCACAGAAGCCCCAACTTCACTTCTCACGGCAGGCATTGTATTTAAACCTTCAGGGACCGGGTTCCCAAGGATTCCACTCCCCTGGACCTGTATAGCACCCTGCACAGAAAACATCTTGGTCGTGGGTATGACCAGAGCTCTGGATCCCAGGGTCCAGCCCTCCTAAGAGAGGCATTACAGGCAAAACCTTGCTCTTCTGTTGCAAGGCCCGGGTACCGACCGTTTAGCTATGAAGCTTTTTTGGTCGGATCCGGAACAGCTTACTGAGGCCCATAAAAGAACCTGTACGCAAGCCCAGTGAAAACACATGTTACTCTTTAGCCAACACCTTAGACACTGGCAAAAAACTGAGGTACTCCCGGATGGGAGGGGCTTATATAGGGGAGGGTACTTCCGGTTTTGGAAGTTGCCAGTGCCAGCACCTGAAGGTATCTATATAACCCATTAGTAATGACTAAGTCGCTCTGTGTCCCGTGATGTACGAAAAAGAAAAGCAGCCAAGACAATGCATAGTGTTAGCATGACCCACTGTTGTTGGCCTGTCATGTTCAGTTGCTGCTGGATTGTGTGCACAGAAAGGTATTCAGGACATACACAATATGGGGAAAAAAGAATGAGTAATTTTTTACATAGGAAATTTTATTTATAAAATTAATAGGAAAAATTAACAGGTATGATCTTGCTTTATACATTTTGTGTTCTACAAAATCTATTATTTTTTAGTATCTAAAACCAAAACTATTTTTATAAATTGGATAGATTGGTGAAGGATCAGACCCCTTCCGATATATTCATTGCTGTCTGTGAGATTTGCTTTGTCTACTTGGCCTGTTACTTATTCTCCATGGGTCTGAAAGTGATGGAAAATCCAAAAATGTTGAGTTGTCACTGGAACAGAGGGGATGTCATTGAATGGGAACACTTGGTACGGAAACAACAAACCAAGAGAAAATTGTTCTCACTTTGGAGAGGTTCCCTCTTACTTCGTGTTGTGTCTACAGGAGAGGAATTGCGGGAAAGTCTGCCCAGAAGGCCACTGATGGCCAATAAAACCAGAACGGGGTGTAACAGTGTGAGGCCTTGCCACAGTGTGAGATTAAGAAAGGGATGCAAAGATGACACATACCGTATATACTCGAGTATAAGCCGACCCGAATATAAGCCGAGGCACCTAATTTTACCACAAAAAACTGGGAAAACTTATTGACTCGAGTATAAGCCTAGGGTGAGAATGCAGCAGCTACTGTAAGTGGAAAAGAGGGTCAACAATGCCCATTTGCAGCTTCACTGTGCCCATTTGCACGCCTCACTGTCCCCATTGCATGCCTCACCTCACTGTGCCCATTGCAGCCGGACCTGACTGTGCCCATTGCAGCCTGACCTCACTGTGCCCATTGCAGCCTGACTTCATTGTGTCCATTGCAGCCTGACCTCACTGTGCCCATTGCAGCCTGACCTCACTGTGCCCATTGCAGCCTCACTGTGTACCTGATTATCCGTGACATGCATATTCAGACTGCGGGCATCCAGTGTTAAAAAGTCGCACCTCCTCCTCATGCTGTTCCATGATAGGCAGAACACTCAGTTTCCCAGCAGACACTGTGTTCAGTGTTCTGCCTATCACGGACGTCCTCTCGTCCTCTCATCTATCACGGACGAGAGGACGTTCGTGATAGGCGGAACACTGAACAGAGACTCGAGTATAAGCCGAGGGGGGCATTTTCAGCTTAAAAAAAGGGCTGAAAAACTTGGCTTATACTCAAGTATATACGGTAATGGTCAAAGTTTAAGTTTGAGAAGCTCTTGTGCGTTTACTGTGAGCGGAGAAAACTGTGTTGTATGTTTTCTCCAAATTTGGTAGTTCCGGGTCAGGGGCCTGGAGTTGGAAGGTTTCAAAGCGTCTTGGGTGGGACAGAACCTTTAATTCTGTGTGTGCGCTTTGCTAGACGCCTGCAGGCTGTGTGAGTACACAGGCATGCAAGATCGTTATAAGCCAGGCCTGAGAGTAGCTCAGGGCAGTTGCAGTTGCTGCCGTTCTGGGACACAGCCTTTGTTAAACAGAGTGTTGTCCCCCAGCCAGGAAGGGTGACTTGCCTGGGAGACGAGACCCCATGTTGGAGGTCTTCATGCCCATAGGACTGGGAAAGTCAGGACAGTTACCCGGGTCCGAGGGGGCTGGGAAAGCTGAGGTGACTAGCGAGTTCATTGAGGTTTGTAGGAAGTCTGAGTTTCCAGTGTGTGAGAACCCGGGGGGCTGGGAAAACACTATTAGGGGGGTCAGGAGCTGGACTGTAAATCAAGGTGCTGTGATAAGAAGGCTTAGGGACCCTGAGCAACCTGTGGTCTGGAAGACCAAAGAGATCAGCAGTGCTGTCAAAGGAAAAGATCCATAAGCTGCACATCATGAAGCTGACCCATGTACATGAAGTGAGATGAATAGCAGTCTCAGCCCGGACTCCAGCCAGGCCATGCACCAACGCGTTTCGCTCCTCCCCTTGGAGCTTAATCATAGGGTGCTGCTTATAAAGGAGCCAGGTGACTCAGCTTTTTTTCGGTTTGCTTGTGAAGTTGAAACCCCTGTTACACTACCTGTAACATGACCTGTGAATGGAGCAGTGGCGGCCTGTAATGCAGGGCGCAGGGGCACCGCCCCCTATACATGCATTCTGCTCCCTAATCTACATGCAGGCTGCCAGACGCATGGATTCCAATGGGGTTTTTCTTTTTTTTTTAAGCAAGTGATTAGAGCCAGAGGCTTTAATTGGCTATAAAAAAGGGTGAGACCACCTATTTGTGTGACAATAGCGAATGCATATTTGCTTGTGTCACACTGATTCTCCTCCCGGCCAATCAGGATGTGGGGGGTCATAAGACCCATTTCCCGATTGGCTGAAAGGAGAAGCGATCCTATTGGCCTAGGAGGAGGAAGGAGGAGACGCACAGCCGCTGTGATGCCGAGGAGGAGACACAGGGGAAGCTGTCACCCAGAGAGTAGTGCTGCCTGCGCCATAGATGAGGCGGGAAGGGGATGGTAACCGACTGGGAGGGGGGGGGTTGTGGGTGACACAACCAGGGGGGGATGTGGGTGCATTGTTATACCAAAATATACCATCGGCCGCCACTGGAATAGAGGAGGGAATCGTGGACTAATCAGACTCTCCCCCCATTTGCAGATAGTGTTATAGGCAGCATAATAAATGAAAAAACTGTTCTCATTGGAGGAGAGGGCAGGAGGGGTGTATTCCCATTGAATCCTCTTTATTGCAGCTGAACCAGGAGACCCAAAGCTGTTAACCCCCACAGGGGTGGAACTTCGCTAGGGTAACAATGTTTACTTAATTCAGCTTTGGTATTGTCACCTTTTCAAGCATGCCATTAAATTGGACTAACTGCTAAAACCAATGGCCAGTACTCCATACTCATACTCTTGGACCTCTCTGCTGCTTTCGACACAGTTGACCACTTGTTTCTCCTCAGCAAACTCCACTCCCTTGGCCTCAGTGATTCTGCTTTTATCTTGGTTCTCCTCCTACCTATCTCAGTGCACTTTCAGTGTCACAACTCCATCTCCTCCACTCCTCTTCCTCTTTCTGTTGAGGTACCCCAAGGCTCCGTCCTTGGGCCCCTCCTATTCTCGCTCTAAACCTCTTCCCTGGGCCAGTTGATAGCCTCCCATGGCTTCCAATACCACCTCTACGCCGATGACACCCAGATCTATATCTCCACTCAACTCACCCCCCCCCCCCCCCCGATCTCCTCACGAATCACAAACTCACTGAATGACATATCGGTATGGATGTCACACCACTTTCTCAAACTCAATCTTTCTAAAACTGATCTTGTTGTATTTCCTCCTTCCCGCCCCCCCCCCCTCTTGACTTTACCATTAAGATCAACAGCACAACCATTGGTCCCTCCACACATGCCAGGGTGATGGGTGTAATCCTAGACTCCGACCTCTCCTTCAGCCCCCACATTCAATCACTTGCATAATCTTGCCGCCTTAATCTCCACAACATCTCCAATTTGACCCTTCCTGACTAACGATACCACAAAGCAACTTATTCACTCCTTGATTATTTCCCGTCTTGACTACTGCAACTCTCTCCTTAATGGCCTACCCTTACGCAGGATATCCCCCCTTCAGTCTATTATGAATTCTGCTGATAGACTAATACACATCACTAACCGATCCGTGACTGCTGCTCCTCTCTGCCAATCCTTTCACTGGCTTCCCCTACCCCACTGTGTAAAATTCAAAATGCTAACCATAACATACAAGGCCATTCACAACATCGCCCCCATCTACATCACCAATGTCATCTGCAGATATTGCCCAAATCACCCCCTCCACTCCTCCCAGGACCTCCTGCTCTCTAGCACCCTTGTTACCTCCTCCCATGCGCGCCTTCAGGACTTCTCCAGAGACTCTCCCATCCTCTGGAACTCCCTGCCCCAATATGTCCGATCAGCCCCTACCCTGTCCACCTGTCAGACTTGCACGTACCTGATCGACGAGCCCAATGGAGCAGAGGAAGGTCCCCCTTACGGATCCGACTCACGGCCCCTGGTAGTGTAGACAGGAGGCACGGGAGTGCGGAAGGGTATGAGAGCTTGGTGCCCGCGATCCTGTCGCAGAGCTGAAGAACGGGGAGATGCCAGTGTAAACACAGCATCTCCCTGTTCTGCCTAGTAACAGGACACTGATCGTCTGTTCCCTCTCATCGGAAGCAGTGATCAGTGTCGTGTCACTGCTAGCTCATTCCCCAGACAGTTAGAATCACTCCCTAGGACACACTTAACCCCTTCCTAGCCCCCTAGTGGTTAACCCCTTCCCTGCCAGTTAACCCCTTCCCTGCCAGTGCATTTTTATAGCACTGATCGCTGTAAATGACAATGGTCCCAAAATGGCGTCAAAAGTGTCCGATGTGTCCGCCATTACGTCACGATAAAACTGATCGTCGCCATTACTTTGCTAAGTGCAATTTTTTTTTTTTACCAAAAATATGTAGAAGAATACATATCGGCCTAAACTGAGGAAAAAAATAGTTTTTTATATATTTTTGGGGGATATTTATTATAGCAAAAAGTTAAAAATATTGCTTTTTTTCAAAATTGTGGCTCTATTTTTGTTTATAGTGCAAAAAATAAAAACCGAAGAGGTGATCAAATACCCCCAAAATAAAGCTCTGTTTGTGGGAAAAAAAGGACGCCAATTTTGTTTGGGTACAACGTCGCACGACCGCGCAATTTTCAGTTAAAGCGACGCAGTAACGAATCGCAAAAAGTGGCCTGGTCATTTTCCTGCCAAATGGTCCGGGGCTGAAGTGGTTAAAGTGGTTCTAATGCCTTAAAGGAGAATTACAGCCAAAGTTCGTTTGGCTGTAACTCTCATGTGGATCACAGGAGTGCAGATAGTTCTGCACTCCTGTGACCCATTTTCAGCACACAGCGGGCTGAAGCCCGCTGTTGGCTGATGTCACAGAGTCGGTCCAGGCTCGAGCAAGATAACGAAAATGAAGTCAGGATCTGCCCACATACCTGGACCAGCACCCGGCTCAGCCTCTCAGCAAGCCGCTAAAAGCCTGAGCTAGCCGCTCCCACCCCCTCCACAGCCCAGCGCTCCAGTGAGCAAGGGGGGTCAGAGCAGAGAGCGGTGACTGCCAGTCACCAGCTCTCTGCTCAGGGAGCTCTGAAAAATGAGTGATCGGTGGTGTTTTATCGCTTGGTTCTCAGTTTTAGATCTAGCAGGGGACAGATTCAGCATTGGACCAATGCTGCATTCACCTAGGTATGTATGATTCTGAAAAAAAAAGAACCCCATAGTTCTCTTTTAAGGTTTTCCACCTTAATGCATTAAGATGAAAAGCATTCTGTGCAGCAAAATCCCCCCCCCCCAGACCCCCCCCCCCTTATATTTACCTAAGCCCGATCTGATCCAGCGATGTGCACAAGAGCAGCGGCTCTTGCTGCTGCCGTCCTCCTCATTGGACAGATGCAGTGGGAGCTATTTGGGTCCTTCTGCTGTCATTCAAATGCTGTGTCAAGCAAGTGGGGGGGCAGGGCCAAGTCATTCAGTGACTCCTAGTGCACCCTATGCTATGCACCTCTGATACCATTGTGGCTCCTGGTAGCCTCAGGCACACCCCTGTAATCATCCCTCTCAGTAGATACAGACCCCTGTCCATGAAAAAACAATTGTTAGGCCCAAGCATATAGTAAACATGTCTAGACTATTGTAAGTAATAACTTTCAGAAACCAATATTTGCATTGGTTGGCTTTTCATAGGCTCCAAAAGTATGATGCTGGATGGGCATTACTTTTAAAATAGTATGTACTATCTTGGGTACCCAGTACATACCTACCAACTTTTTTAGATGGGAATGAGGGACACCTATCAGCAAAAGTATGCAGGCATAGGACACACCCCTTGCCACGCCCCTTTAAAGGATAATTGCATAAAAAAACTAGATTGCTTAAACCCAAAAGTGCTTTTTTTTACCACTATTATTCCTTTATATTGGCTTTTAGAATTTACAAATGCAGCAATTTAGAAATCAGATAAAAGGTTTAGCGCTGGGAAACAATTTTTGAAAGAGAAAAAGTGCATTTTATATACAACTATATACTCTATATACTCGAGTATAAGCCAATTTTTTTAGCACTTTTTTTGTGCTGAAAATGCCCCCCTCGGCTTATACTCGAGTCTGTGTCCATCTTCAATTTTGTGCACCTTCTTCCAGCCATCCGTAGGTCCCCTGGACCCCAAACTTGGCACACATATAACCCTCCTCCTCCACAAATGTGCAAAGATTTTTGTCCGGGGGACCTACGGCCGGGGAGCACCGATTTTTCAAAGCCGGGTACTCCTTCCATAATCTCCAATGTTAAACGGTCATTTCTCCGGTGAGTTTGGGGACCCGGTACATGCCGGCCCTGGATCCCCTGGACCCCAAACCTGTCACACATGTAGCCCTACTCTTTATCTACAAGTGTACAAAGCTTGTTGTCCAGGGGACCTACAGCCGGGGAGCACCGATTTTTCAAACCGGCCACCCCTTCCAAAGACTCCCATGTTAAACGTCAGTCTAGTCACACAGCACTGGAGATCAGGTAGGGAGATTGGGCACAGTGAGGCATGGGCACAGTGAGGCATGGGCACAGTTAGGCATGGACACAGTGAGGCATGGACACAGTGAGGCATGCACATGGACACAGTAAGGCAAAGTGAGGCAGAGTGAGGCATGCAGATGGACACCCTAGGCTTATACTCGAGTCAATAAGTTTTCCCAGTTTTTTGTGGTAAAATTAGGTGCCTCGGCTTATATTCTGTTCAGCTTATACTCGAGTATATACGGTAGATCAGACGAAAATGAGGGACAGAGGGACATTGCTCCAAATCAGGGACAGTCCCTCAAAATCAGGGACAGTTGGGAGCTATGCCAGTATACAGCATCATTGTTACTGTGCTGACTGTGACTGACTATATTCCAGAGAATTGTTAGAGGGACAATATGGATATCTAGAGATAAATCAGATATGCCACTCCCAATCTGTATTTGTATTAGTCTAGTCTGTAGTTCCCTCTTGGGAATTTCCAAATGTTCTAAATCTTATATTTACATATGAATCAGCCAAGGAGCATTCATTAGATAGTTTCAAAGATTAACCTATTAGGAAACTTAAAGCAGAACTCCGGTCACAAAACTTTTATTTAAATATACAGTTGTGCTCATAAGTTTACATACCCTGGCAGAATTTATGATTTCTTGGCCGTTTTTCAGAGAATATGAATGATAACACAAAAACTTCTTTCACTCGTGGTCAGTGTTTTAATTTATTATCAATCAATTGTGTTTAGTCTTTTTAGATCATAATCACAACAGAAACTACCCAAATTACCCTGATCAAAAGTTTACACACCCTTGTGATTTTGGCCTGATAACTTGCACACAAGTTGACACAAAGGGGTTTGAATGGCTATTAAAGGTAACCATCCTCACCTGTGATCTGTTTGCTTGTAATTAGTGTGTATGTATAAAAGGTCAATGAGTTTCTGGACTCCTGACAGACCCTTGCGTCTTTCATCCAGTGCTGCACTAACGTTTCTGGATTCTGAGTCATGGGGAAAGCAAAAGAATTGTCAAAGGATCTGTGGGAAAAGGTAGTTGAACTGTATAAAACAGGAAAGGGATATAAAAAGATATCCAAGGAATTGAGAATGCCAATCAGCAGTATTCAAACTCTAATCAAGAAGTGGAAAATGAGGGGTCCTGTTGAAACCAAACCACGGTCAGGTAGACCAACTAAAATTTCAGCCAAAACTGCCAGGAAAATTGTTTGGGATGCAAAGAAAACCCCACAAATAACTTCAGGTGAAATACAGGACTCTCTGAAAACATGTGGTGTGGCTGTTTCAAGATGCACAATAAGGAGGCACTTGAAGAAAGACATTACTACACAAATGCCACAAAGTATCCCGTTTACAATACGCCAAACAGCCCAGAGACAAACCTCAAACCTTCTGGCACAAAGTCATTTGGAGTGAAAAGAACAAAATTTTGCTTTTTGGCCACAACCATAAACACTACATTTGGAAAGAAGTCAATAAGGCCTATGATGAAAGGTCCACCATTCCTACTGTGAAACACGGAGGTGGATGTCTGATGTTTTGGGGATGTGTGAGCTACAAAGGCACAGGAAATTGATGGCAAGATGAATGCAGTATGTTATCAAAAAATACTGGAGGAACATTTGCATTCATCAGCCAGGAAGCTGCGCATGGGATGGACTTGGACATTCCAACATGACAATGATCCAAAACACAAGGCCAAGTCCACTTGTCATTGGCTACAGCAGAATAAAGTGAAAGTTCTGGAGTGGCCATCTCAGTCTCTCATTGAGCCCCTCTGGGGAGATCTCAAACGTGCCGCTCATGCGAGACAGCCCAAGAATTTACAGGAACTGGAGGATTTTTGCCAAGAGGAATGGGCAGCTTTACCATCTAAGAAGATAAAGAGCCTCATCCACAAAAGATTTCAAGCTGTCATTATTGTTAAAGGGGGCAATACACAGAATTTAGAAATGGGGTATGTAAACTTTTGATCAGGGTAATTTGGGTAGTTTCTGTTGTGATTATGATTTAAAAAGAGTAAACACAGTTGATTGATAATAAATGACTTCAGCCAAACACTAACCATGAGTGAAAGAAAAGTTTTTTTATGTTATCATTCATATTCTCTAAAAAACGGCCAAGAAATCATAAATTCTGCCAGGGTATGTAAACTTATGAGCACAACTGTATGTAGTCTTCAATAGCCACAGAGGATATAAATCTACTTTATGCGCACCAAATGCCTTTGCAAAATCAGCAATTACTTTGCAAAAGTAGTAGTGACATCATCACTGTGTTGTACATATCCTGTTCAGAAAGCAGAGCTGTGGGAGGGGCCCAGTAGGCCTCACCCATTACAGGCTGTCTGCAGTAAACTACAGGAAGGGGCGGAGACAAGACCAGTCACCCTGCATAAGGAGAGTGAGCAGCAGTGAGTGGTCTTTATTACAGGAAGCTCCTGCACAGAGGGAAATACACAAAGCACACCAAGATTCAAGGAAGAATACGCAGGATGAATGGATTTAGGCAATATTTACTGATCCTGGAATTCAGCTTCAAAGTGGAACTAGGATTAAATTTACATTTAACATAAATCGACAAGGCACACGTCATCTTTAACCACTTGTCGACCGGCTAACGCCGATATACGTCGGCAGAATGGCATGACTGCGCAAAGCAACGAATCTGTACATTGCTTTGAATTTGATGTCCTCCAGTTTCCCGCGATCGTATCACGGAGAGGCAGAACGGGGAGATGCCTATGTAAACAAGGCATTTCCCTGTTCTGCCTAGTGACAGGACAGAGAACTACTGCTCCCTGAGATCAGGAGCAGTGATCAGTGTCGTGTCACTTGTAGCCCAGCCCCCCACAGTTAGAATCACTCCCTAGAACACACCCCCTTGATTTCCCCCTAGTGTTTAACCCCTTCACTGCCAGTGTAATTTTCACAGTAATCAGTGCATTTTTATAGCACTGATCGCTGTATAAATGACAATGGTCCCAAAATAGTGTCAAAAGTGTCCGATGTGTCCGTCATAATGTCGCAGTCACGATAAAAATCGCAGATCGCCACCATTACTAATAAAAAAATAATAATAAAAATGCCATAAAACTATCCCCTATTTTGTAGACGCTATAACTTTTGCGCAAACCAATCAATATACACTTATTGGGATTTTTTTTTACCGAAAATATGTAGAAGAATACGTATCGGCCTAAACTGAGGAAAACATTTGTTTTTTTATATATTTTTTGGGGGATATTTATTATAGCAAAAAGTAAAAAAAAAAAAAATATTGCTTTTTTTTCAAAATTGTCGCTATTTTTTTGTTTATAGCGCAAAAAATTAAAACCGCAGAGGTGATCAAATACCACCAAAAGAAAGCTCTATTTGTGGGAAAAAAGGGACATCAATTTTGTTTGGGAGCCACGTCGCACGACCGCGCAATTGTCAGTTAAAGTGGCGCAGTGCCGAATCGCAAAAAGTGCTCTGGTCAGGAAGGGGGTAAATTCTTCCGGGGCTGAAGTGGTTAATGAATTATAATATTTTGGGGTACCTCCTACTTGACATTAATAAAACACATTTTACAGTCTTCTATTTTCATAGGGGCTGTCTTTATGTACACAGATAATTAAAACATATACAAACAAACAACAATTAATACATGAAATCATACTAATGAGACTTTATACCATAATGTAATATTTACCCATGTAATATTAAAAAAGAGATATAAAGTAATTTTTTTTTTAGTTATGAATAATATGAAGAACTTAAATGTCCTATCAGGTTTTTTATGTCCGTCTCTGACTCCACTCAAGAGAATTTGCCTTACTTTCTCTCCCTGTGACTCATGGTTTATAAACGTGGAGTCTTGGCACAGTCCTAGACACTGGCCAACAAGCATCATAGTAATTACAGACCTGCTACAAAGAAGAGGTGTGTTGTCTTCCAATTATAAATATGTCTTAAAGTGGAGTTCCACCCAAAAATGGAACTTCCACTTACCTGAGCCCTCGAAAGACCCGCGTCGAGAACGCGGTCTTCTTGGCTGTTCATTGGATAGATTGATAGCAGCGCAGCCATTGGCTCGCGCTGCAGTCAATCAACTCCAATGACGTGAGGGCCGGGGGGTGGGGCCGAGTCCTGTAGTCGGCGGCTATGGACGCCGAAAACAGGACTCGGGAGCGCCCCCGCAAGGTAACCTCCTTGGGAGAGCGCTTCCCAGAGGGGGTTATCAGAAGCGGGGAGGAGCCAAGACAGCCGCCGAGGGACCCCAGAAGAGGAGGATCGGGGCCACTCTGTGCAAAACGAGCTGCACAGTGGAGGTAAGTATGATATGTTTGTTATTTAAAAAAAAAAAATATTTGAAGCTTTAGTATCACGTTAATATTACTGACAAAGCATATTGACTTCCTGTATTTCGTAATTCAGTTTCCTTTTAGTGTACAGCACACTACCTAATGGTTATTTTGATGAGATAATCGAAACCAAGGATCCCAGGACATCCTTTTTTTTAATGCAAGCAAAAATTTAATTTGGAAGTCCCCACAATGTCCAACCTACTAGAGTGAATTAATATAGTAAATACTGACTTTCCATTGCACAAGGACACACAACACTGCAATAGAGTTGTGAATCCTAAGTCTATGGAAAAAACAAAACATTAGTGTTTACCCCACCAACCCACTCTCAATTAATATATCTTTTTTTTATAGTCTCTATGACCCAGTTATACTTACCTTTATCCAAGATCCAACGTCCCAGTCTTCTGGTCTTCAGTGCTGCTACTTCTGGCAACACCCACGTTTCATTTTGATGAGATTGATGATGCCTATTTGCTTTAAAACATTTTAGTCATTGGGTCCTGCCAGGGCCGCCATCAGGAATTTTGGGGCCCCTTACACAGCTTCAGGCATGGGCCCCCCGGAGCAGAGGAGAACCGGGGGGGGTGCTGCCGCCGCAAATTAAAAAGCGGGGAGGGGGGCTGCTGCGAATTGAGAAGGCTGCCGCAAATTGTTGAGGTTGGGGGGGCTTTGGGTGCTGACGAACGAAAAAAAGGACAAAAAAAGGGGGAGGCTGCCATCCGGGGCCCTGGGGACCTCTAAACTCCTTACAAAGAAATAAAAAATATATATATATATATATATATATATATATATATATATATATATATATATAAAAAAAAGGGGGGGTTGCCACCTGGGGCCCTGGGGACCTCCGGGTCTCTTACAAAAAAAAGTAAAAGAAATAAAAAAAAATTAATAAAAAAAAAAAAAAGGGGGTTGCCATCCGGGGCCCTGGGGACCTCCGGGCCCCTTACAAAAAAAACAAGAAAAAAAAAAGGGGGTTGCCATCCGGGGCCCTGGGGACCTCCGGGCCCCTGGGGACCTCTGGGCCCCTTACAAAAAAAACAAGAAAAAAAAAGGGGGGTTGCCATCCGGGCCCCTGGGGACCTCCGGGCCCCTTACAAAAAAAACAAGAAAAAAAAAGGGGGGTTGCCATCCGGGCCCCTGGGGACCTCCGGGCCCCTTACAGGTGTACTGCCTCTACCCCCCTGATGATGGCTCTGGGTCCTGCCCTGATTACAGAATAGGCATGATGACATAATTATAAAGGGGTGAAAACAAGACCGGTTGACTGCATATGGAGAGGCTGCAACTGGCCGGTCATCTTTACTTGAAGTTGAAGTCCAACTCTTATGCCGCGTACACACGATCATTATACACGGCGGTTAAAAAAACGCCGTGAATAATGTCATTTAAAACGGGGGAACAGCTTGGAGAAAGTTGTGTGGCCTTCACAGAGACTTGACCTCAAACCTACTGAACATCATCTATAAAGACATGGCTTGATGGGTTTGGTGTGGAGGAACACTGGTGATCTGTACAGATCTCTGAGCTTAAAGTGGATGTAAACCCACCACTCATCCAGTATTATCTAATGGCACAGTATTAACTGCTTCAGCCCCGGACCATTTTGCTGGTCAAAGACCAGGCCACTTTTTGCGATTTGGCACTGCGTTACTTTAACTGACAATTGCACGGTCGTGCGACGTGGCTTCCAAACAAAATTTACATCCTTTTTATACCACAAATAGAGCTTTCTTTTGGTGGTATTTGATCACCTCTGCGGTTTTATTTTTTTGCGCTATAAACAAAAATAGAGCGACAATTTTGAAAAAAAATCCAATATTTGTAACTTTTTGCTATAATAAATATCCCCAAAAAATATATAAAAAAAAACATTATTTTTCCTCAGTTTAGGCCGATACGTCGTTTTTTCTCTTGTCGAGAAAAACGACCGTCTGTGGGCTCCGCGGCAGTGTTTCCCTATGGGAAACACTGCCGCGAAAAAAATGTAGGAAAAAACAACGAGAAAAATTAGAACATGTTCTAATTTTTCTCGTCGTTTTTAATGCCGTTTTTCTCGTCGAGAAAAACGACAAAATGCCCACAGACGATCATTTTTCTCGTCAAATGGGAAAAATTTCGTTTTTCCCGAGGAGAAAAACGACCGTGTGTACGCGGCATTAGAGGGAAAAGAACAACTTACAGTGCCCCTCCCCCACTAAACTGCAAGAGTTAAATGCCAGTTAGGTCTAGGGAAAGCTAAAAAGGGTGTCATATGCACCTCAACCGTGCTCTGGCAAGTCCTTGGCATCACTACTCACAACGTTAGGTTTAGGGGGAGCTGAAAAGGATGTAATATGTACCTCAAACCTGCTCAGGCAAGTGAGGCCCGGAATGGAGAGACAGCAAAAACAGTAATAAAGGGCCATGCCGGGCATGACAACGTGGAGAGGAGAGACAACTAAGGGGTTAAACTGGAATTGGAACTGGAAAAGGCTTAAGGGGAGGAGGCAAGATGAAGAAATTAACTGGAGGGGAGGAGCGGTATAAAGGGGGTAGGCGGGGACTTCCAGGAATAGTTGGGGGAAGAAGACAGAGAGGAAAAGTTTTTCCACGCTTCTTTAGACATGGCCCTGATCCTGAGGCATTTGCGGGCGGCTGCGGCGATGAGGGGGCCCGACTGGCTGGAATCGCAGGTTGCTACACTAATCCAGGACCAGGCTGAGGGGTCGGCCGCCGGAGGTGAGGTGACGCTGCGCGCTCGGAGGTCCCGGCCTCCGGAGCATTCTCGCCGGGCCCCTACAGCAGAGCTCAGCGCCACCCTAGGAGCCCTTTGATGGACCCGGCGGCCCCTCCGGCGAAGCGCACACCAGCTGCAGCCGCTGGGGGGACCGGGCGGAATCCTCACCGACGGCAGAGCTACGGGCCGTAATGGCGCCCGCTCCTCGCCCTCGCGGCAGAGGACCTCTGAGGAAACAGGGCCCAGCAAGGGGGGAGATTTGGCGGAAGAGAAGCGGTGCCAAGTCCGCGGGGCCGCTACCAGACGCGGCTGGTGGTTCTGGATATGCATCCGGGTGGAGGGATGGATCGGACGGCCGAGGCGGTCAGGCGCGGCCTACCATGTGCCCCACGCGTGAGGGATGTGCAGCAGAGAGGCGGCAGACAGACGCATGGAGGGTGAGCACGATGCGGCACGGATGGCATCCACGGCCTTCAGGCAGGCTTCGTCTGGGGGGCTGCTTACACCATGCTTCCAGCCCAGGAAGGCAGGTCGGAGGGTGAAGTCTCAGGCTCAGAAGAGGACGATCGTCGGCAGGTCGAGCCACCGGGGGATGCAGAAGCAGCGGCTGTTGGGAGCATGCCTGGTCAGCCCGGTAAGTCCACTGTTATATCTCCTGTTGATGTTAATGATGCTCTGTGTAGGTTGTTGGGTTTGGGGGGTGGCGGTACTGCCAACATTGGTGGGGCCACGTCAAGGGCCACGGTGGTAGTGGCTTCTGGCTCAGGGGCGGCGGGCAGTCCACCTGTCGCTCCCGGGACAGTAGGGCCAATGGAGGACTTGGTTCAGTGCTTTGCGGTCAGCCAAGGGGTACCCCTGCAGGTATCACAGTGGGGAGGTGGGCAGTTAGTAGGGACGGGGAGTGGGGGACCCCCACTGCCCTTTCGGTGCCCCCTGCCATGGCGGCTGGGGGAGTGACGGTGAGTACGGGGGCCGGGGAAAAAGCTGTGGAACCGGCGGCTGCGGCCAGGGCTGATGTAGCTAGGTATCGAGCAGTTTAGGCAGCGTAGGGCAGTTCCATCTCTTCGGTGGGTTTACAAGGACATCAGCCTATGGATGCGCTTAATTTCTTCGGAAAGGGCCCCGAATCAGTCTCTTCAAGGAGGGGGGGGGGGCGGCGGAACACCCACCTCTGGACTGCCGGCCAAGAAAAAGTGGGGGGGTGTGCTGGTAATTTAATGGGGGCTACTGTAAGTTTGGGGGGTCCTGTAGTTTTAAGCGTTGGTGCTCCCGATGCGGGGGGAATCACCCCTTGTTCCGCTGCTTCATAAAAGAGAAGCGTTACGGGGATTTTGCTCACAAGAGGGATGACACTGGTGAGGGAGGAAAGGATGGGGCCTTTTTTCCAAGTAGGTACTGGATAGGGAGGCTGCTGGGTTGTTGGCTGCAGGGTTTTCTGAGTGTTTTAAGATTCTGTACTCCTTGGAGGTAACTTGCGGTCAGCGTTGCAGAATCCAGGGGTGGTTTCGGACAAATTGGCATTGGGGCGCATGGGTGGGCCATTCACGGTTAAACCACTGCAGGATCTGGTAGTGTCACCGATGGGGGTGGTGCCTGAGGAGGAACCGAATAGGTTTTGCCTTATTCACCACCTCTCGTTTCCAAAATGGGGGTCGGGTAATGTTGCTATAGACCCCGAGACTTGTACGGTGTCTTATACGTCGTTTGATGCTGCTGTTGGGTGGGTTAGGCGCTATGGTCAGGGGGCGTTCATGGCAAAAGCTGACATTGAGTCGGCATTCCGCTTGCTGCCGGTACATCCGGACAGTTTTTGGCGGTTGGGGTGCCGTTGGCGGGACAAGTTTTATGTGGATCAGTGCTTGCATATGGGTCGCTCCATTTCCTGCACCGTGTTCGAAATGTTTAGTTTGTTTTGGAATGGGTGATGCGGGACGTGTCAGGTCTGAATTCAGTTATCCGTTATCTCTATGATTTTGTTTGTAGGGCCTCCTTCCTCCAATGTGTGTGCGATTCTCCTGTCCACATTGCAGCACATTGTGGGTAGGTTTGGTATCCCGTTGGTGGCAGATAAAACCGAGGGGTCGACGACTGAAATACGTTGGGCATTGTGCTTGACTCCAGAGCTATGGAGTGTCGGTTGCCAGGGGATAAGGTGGAAGCGCCCAGGTGGGAGATTAGGGAGATGATGGGGCAGCGGAAGGTACAGCTCCGGGGGCTTCAGTCTTTGTTAGGTAAATTGAATTTTGCGTGTCGCATTATTCCATTGAGTAGGGTTTTTTGCCGACGGCTGCCGGCGGCTACCGCTGGGGTGCAGGCCCCCACCCGTTTCATTACACTTACCAGAGACCGTAAGGAGGAATTGAAAGTTTGGCACATGTTCCTGGAGATGTACAATGGGCGATCAGTTTGGATGGGGGGCCCCGTGAGTAATTTTGATTTAGAGTTTGTTATGGATGTGGCTGGGTCTACAGGATATGGGGCCTTTGTTTCAGGGGCAGTGGAGCGCAGAGGCTTGGCTAGAGTCATGGATGGAGTCTGGGTTGCTTCGTAACCTGGTACTGTTGGAATTGTTTCCGGTGGTCCTGGCTATGGAGTTGTGGGGGGGTGGAATGTCAGGACCTGAAGATTAGGTTGAACAGTGATAACATGGGTGTGGTGCGCTAGCCGATTCCCTGTCTCGGTTTCAGTGGGACAGGTTCAGGGAGCTGGCGCCAGCTGCAGAGAAGGAAGGGATTCCTTGCCTGGGTTGGCTTTGGGAGGTTGCCTCGGAGTCACCGTGGGATGGATCAGGAGGTCGGTAAGTGGGTCAACATGGGCAGCCTACGCCAAGGTATGGAGGGGAGTAGTTCGCTTTTGTACGGCTGGTGGGAGCTGAGCTGGGGGGGGGGCCCGACATGAAGTTACTGGTGGTGTATTTTGTTTCCAGGCATATGGAAGGTGGTGGGGTCAGTGGCTGCCATTGAGTGGCAGCTGGCTAGCTTGGCTTTTTTGCTTAAGCTTCAGGGCCTGACGGATTGTACTAAAGACTTTTGGGTGAAACAAGTGATAAAAGGGTATCGTAAGGGGTTTAACGTTGCAGGATGTGTGTGTGAGGGGAGATAGGGTGGTATTACGGTTGCGTAGGTCAAAAACTGATCAGAAGGGGAAAGGGGTGAATGTGCAGCTGTTTACTTTACCCGGTTCCCAGGTCTGCCCGGTGTGGGGGGTGAAGGAATTCCTAGGGGCCCGTCCAGGTGTGGGCGGGCCGTTCTTGTTGTATGGGGATGGGTCGTTTTTGATCTCGTTTTTTGTTTGTGGCAGTTTTTCCGCAAATGTCTTTGGGCAGCGGGACTGGACTGCACACAATTCGCCTCACACTCCTTTCGCATCGGGGCGGCCATAGAGGCTGCCAGGTGCGGTTTGGATGAGGCGGCTGTAAAAAAGGATTGGGGGATAGGAATCCAGGAGGTTCAGTTCTTATGTGCACCCTCAATTGTTAACTGATGTGGTATAAAAAATAAATAAAAAATGTTGGGGATGCGGGGTTTCTGTTGTCAATTTCATGCTTTGTGGGGTGGTATGATGTGTTGTATTTGTAATACCTAGCGCTGTTGTTATGTCATTTCAGATGGAGGTCACATACGCCTCGTCTGGATTCTAGGGCATTCCTATGTCTTTTGGGGGGACAGGAGAGCGGATGTTAGGCCTAACGGCAGGCAACTGTGGATCTCGCGTAGGGAGGCATGCATTAGGTGGTTGGGAATCCCGGGCATGGTCTGGAGCAGGGTTGTGCCAGAAGTGCAACGGTACGATCGGCTAGATAGGCCACCTGATGTGTGGGTCCTACATGTGGGAGGGAACGAGTTGGGGGTCAGACCCATTCGGGAACTGGTTTTGGCCGTGATGTCGGAATTTTGACGCTTCGATTGGCCTTCCCGGGGACAGTGTTAGTGTGGTCCAAAATAGGAGCGCGGACCACTTGGCGTATGGCGAGATCGGTGGCCTGGAGCAATAAGGCGCGGTTTAAAGTGAATTAGGTGGTGGGTAGATATGTTTCCCATAACAGGGGTTTTGTTATACAACACAGGGAGTTGGGGATTAATGTGGGTATGTACCTGCGGGGAGACGGTGTGCATCTTTCAGCTGTGGGCATCGATCTGTAGGCGCTGGGTCTTCAAGATGGGATTCAGCGGGCCCTGCGGGTGTGGAGAAGCCCTTAAGGGTAAGGGGTTACCCTTGCGGGCTGTGTGTCTTTGGTCTTTTATGGTGGCAAAAAACAGATGTGATGGAAGTGGTGGGGGGCTCATCGGTGGTATGTGCCCCTCTGGTGTATTCCAGCAACGGTGTGCTGGAATACGGTTATGGTTGCACTGCGGGAAGGGGGTTGTCTCCGAGCTGGTGATATGGCTGGAGGCCTGTTATGGTGAAATATGGTCCCGCAGTGTAGTTGTAGGAAATGTTAAAGTTCGGGGTGCCGTCAAAGACCAACAGACTGGGAGTTAAATTGTTGTTACAAATGTTGTAGATATGTTAATTAAGAGTTATTTAATATTGGATTTAATATTTTGGTAATAAAAAGGCTGCTATGGCCAGTTATACTCCAACTCCTGTGTGGTTTGTTATTGGTAAATGGGGGCAAGGAAAAAGGGGAGGTGTAAAAGTGGGGTTTGGATGGAGTAAAGGAGCGGTATTGGAAAGTTGGGGATATCTTGAATACACTGGTCAAATGAGGCCCGGAATGGAGAGACAGCAAAAACAGTAATGAAGGGCCGGGCATGACAAGGTGGAGAGGAGAGACAACTAAGGGGTTAAACGGCAAAAGGCTTAAGGGGAGGAGGCAAGATGGAGAAATGAACTGGAGGGGAGGAGCGGTATAAAGGGGGTAGGCGGGGCTTCTGGGAACAGTTGGGGAAGAAGACAGAGAGGAGAAGATTTTCCCACCCACCCTCCCTGTTGTGTGTCTTTGTTGTATTTGTTTTTCTCTTCTTGCAGGATCCTTGGATTTCGGGTCGTCGTAGCAGCTGTGTAACGGCGGTGTCTTTGGTGGTGGCAAAAAACATATGTGATGGAAGTGGTGGGGGGCTCATCAGTGGTATGTGCCCCTCTGGTGTATTCCAGCAACGGTGTGCTGGAATACGGTAATGGTTGCACTGCGGGAAGGGGGTTGTCTCCGAGCTGGTGATATGGCTGGAGGCCTGTTATGGTGAAATATGGTCCCGCAGTGTAGTGGTGGAAAATGTTAAAGTTCGGGGTGCCGTCAAAGACCAACAGACTAGGAGTTAAATTGTTGTTACAAATGTTGTAGATATGTTAATTAAGAGTTACTTAATATTTTGGTAATAAAAAGGCTGCTATGGCCAGTTATACTCCAACTCTTGTGTGGTCTGTTATTGGTAAATGGGGGCAAGGAAAAAGGAGAGGTGTAAAAGTGGGGTTTGGATGGAGTAAAGGGGCGGTATTGGAAAGTTGGGGATATCTTGAATACACTGGTCAAGCCCTCCGCATGTTTACACACATGCAATGTAGCACTATTACCCGTGCATTGTACGTGGAGGAGGCAAGAGTGCGACCATGGCCAGGAGCGCCTTAGAGAGGAGCGGTTGTATGGATGTAGGGAGCCTTCAGGAGTGAGGAATAAAGAAGTTATTACTCCTTATCCCTCAATCAATCAATCAGATTCCAATCTCTCCACCATGGCCAAGACCAAAGAGCTGTCCAAAGATGTCAGGGACAAGACTCTAGACCTACACAAGGCTGGAATGGGCTCAAGCAGTTTGGTGAGAGGGTGACAACAGTTTGTGTTTCTTCCATTTGCGAATAATCGCACCAACTAACTGTCAATCTCCCTCGGTCTGGGGCTCCATGGAAGATCTCACCTCGTGGAGTTTTAATGATCATGAGATCGGTGAGGAATCAGCCCAGAACTACACAGGAGAATCTTGTCAATGATCTCAAGACAGCTGGGACCATAGTCACCAAGAAAACAATTGGTAACAATTGAAGGACTGAAATCCTGCAACGCCTCTAAGGTCCCCCCCGCTCAAGAAATCACATGTACAGCCCCAACTGAAGTTTACTAATGAACATCTGAATGATTCAGAGGAGAACTGGGTGAAAGTGTTGTCGTCAGATGAGACCAAAATCGAGCTCTTTGGCATCAACTCAACTCGCCGTGTTTGGAGGAGGAGGAATGCTGTCTATGACCCCAAAAACACCACCCCCACTGTCAAACATGGAGGTGGAAACATTATGCTTTGGGGGTG
Source organism: Rana muscosa (assembly GCA_029206835.1). Taxonomy (NCBI): domain Eukaryota; kingdom Metazoa; phylum Chordata; class Amphibia; order Anura; family Ranidae; genus Rana; species Rana muscosa. The sequence goes on along the minus strand of CM055117.1, from coordinate 46,315,174 downwards.
TTTTTCTGCTAAGGGGACAGAACAACTTCACTGCATCAAAGGGACGATAAACCGGGCCATATGCCCTCAAATCTTGGGTGAGAACCTCCTTCCCTCAGCCAGGGTATTGAAAATGGGTCCTGGATGGGTATTCCAGCATGACAATGACCCAAAACACACGGCTCAGGCAACAAAGGAGTAGCTCAAGAAGAAGCACATTAGGGTCCTGGAGTGGCCTAGGGAGGGAGCCGAAGGTTCGAGTTACCAAATGTCAATCACGAAAACCGTAATGACTTGGAGAGGATATGCAAAGAGGAGTGGGACAAAATCCCTCCTGAGATGTGTGCAAACCTGGTGGCCAAATACAGAAACGTCTGACCTCTGTGATTGCCAACAAGGGTTTTGCCACCAAGGACTAAGTCATGTTTTGTGAAGGGGTCAAATACTTATTTTACTCATTAAAATGTAAATCAATTTATAACTTTTTTGAAATGCGTTTTTCTGGATTTTTTTGTTGTTATTCTGTCTCTCACTGGTAAAATAAAGCTACCACTAAAGTTATAGACTGATCATTTCTTTGTCAGTGGGCAAACGTACAAAATCAGCAGGGGATCAAATACTTTTTTCCCTCAATGTATACACAAATGTCTTTCATTTCAATTTAAACTGAATGTGTTGTTTTACAAGGTGAGGGTTTACAATCACTTTAACCCTTGCTGAGCCCCCACTGCAGGGATAATTTTTTTTTCTTGTGCCCAGAGTTAAATGGGTCTAGAAAACCTAATTAAAAAATAAAGGAGAGAATTGACTTCACCTCTTGTTCTGGTGACCACAGTAAAAAATTGGATTCACTCAAACTTCCTGTCTTGGTGACAATCAGGCCCGGATTGGCCATAGGGCAAACTGGGCACTTGCCCGGTGGGCCGCGGCCACCGGGGCTGCCAGGCTGCTGTTTGAGCAGGGAGGAGCTAGATGAGACGCCTTATCAGCCGTCGGAGCCAGGAGGCGTGACTGTGAAGGGGGAGGAGCCAGAGCAGACACCTGCTGCAGACACCTTGGAGTCGGGGTGTTCTGTTGAGAAGTGCCGGCGGATAACAGAAAACGTGAGCGCAGACCCCCCAGTGACCTGGATAGGAGGAGCAGTGGGGGCGGCTGCATATAGAACAATCGTTCCCTCCATCTTCCTCCTGCAGTATCGGAATGCCTGCGAGAGGTAGAGGAGAAGCAGGCTTTCCGAGACTGCAGGAGGAAGATGGAGAAAATTATTGTTCTATATGCAGCCGCCCCCACTGCTCCTCCTCCTATCTTGCTTCTTTCTGCTGCCCCCCCCGTCTCTCCACCTCCCCCCATGCTCCTTGTCACCCCCAGTGCTCTCCTCCACCTCCCCCCATGCTCTCTGCCACCCCCCCCAGTGCTCTCCACCTTCCCATGCTCTCTGCCACCCCCCCCGGCGCTCTTCAGCTCCCCCCAGTGCTTTCTACCTCCTCCATGCTCTCTGCCTCCCCCCCAGTGCTCTCCACCTCCCCCCAGTGCTCTCCACCTCCCCCATGCTCTCTGCCACCCCCCCCCAGTGCTCTCCACCTCCCCATGCTCTCTGCCGCCCCCAGCGCTCTTCAGCTCCCCCCAGTGCTCTCCACCTCCTCCATGCTCTCCGCCTCCCCCCCCAGTGCTCTCCAACTCCCCCCAGTGCTCTCCACCTCCCCCATGCTCTCTGCCCCCCCCCCAGTGCTCTCCAACTCCCCCCAGTGCTCTCCACCTCCCCCATGCTCTCTGCCCCCCCCCCCAGTGCTCTCCACCTCCCCTATGCTCTCTGCCACCCCCCCCAGTGCTCTCCACCTCCCCATGCTCTCTGCCGCCCCCCCCAGTGCTCTCCACCTCCCCCCAGTGCTCTCCACCTTCCCATGCTCTCTGCCACCCCCCCCCGGCGCTCTTCAGCTCCCCCCAGTGCTTTCCACCTCCTCCATGCTCTCTGCCTCCCCCCCAGTGCTCTCCACCTCCCCCCAGTGCTCTCCACCTCCCCCATGCTCTCTGCCACCCCCCCAGTGCTCTCCACCTCCCCATGCTCTCTGCCGCCCCCCCCCCCAGCGCTCTTCAGCTCCCCCCAGTGCTCTCCACCTCCTCCATGCTCTCCGCCTCCCCCCCCAGTGCTCTCCACCTCCCCCCAGTGCTCTCCCCCTCCCCCATGCTCTCTGCCCCCCCCAGTGCTCTCCACCCCCCCCCCCCCAGTGCTCTCCACAAGGAGCAAAAATAAAACAAGAAATACATTTAAAAAAATTATGTATAATCAAAAAAAAAAATAGAATTTTGCCCAGAGTTCTAACATTTATTTAGTTCCGGTTCACACCAGAATTGCACAGGAACGTGGTCTGAAAAGGTAGAGCGTTTTGAACTTGGTGCGGGAAACGCACACGGAATTTGCCTTTCCCACACCATAGGCCTCTTTTAGGACCAGTTCACAACAGAACTGCTGCGGGTACTGGAAAGGTGTGATCCCTGTGTGCATAGCTCCCAACTTCCCTGATTTCGAGGGACTGTCCCTCTGTCACTCATTCCTACTCATTTGTCCCTCATTTTGGTCTGATCTATATAGTTGTATAAAAAATGCAGTTTTTATCTTTCAAAAAGTGTTCCCCAGTGCTAAACCTTTCATCCAATTTCTAAATTGCTGCTTTTGTAAATGGCAAAAGCCAATATAAAGGAATAGAAGTGGTAAAAAAAAAAAAACACACTTGTGAGTTTAACTAATTCTTTTTTTATAATTCTCCTTTTAGGGGGTATGGCAGGGGGGTGTGTCCTATGCCTACATATGCCTCCGTTCAAAACACACTGCCTTTGTGATATGCTGCATGTGGTAACAGCACCCAGTGCCAGGACTAGGTCATCCAGTGCCCAGGGCAAAAGATGCCAAACTGCGCCCCCCCCCTTGCCTTTGGGTTAGGGTCAGGGCACCCTCTGCAATAAACCATTGCGCCCAGGGCACCCGTCCCTCCTGCCTACCCCTTGACCCGACCCTGACTGCACCCCAAACGCAGATCGCAAATGCAGTGCATTCGTGGGCATCAAATCGCATGATACCACAGTACAGTATGTGATTTGGTGCAGTATGTTTTTCAAAAGTAGTGCATTTACCTTTTTTTGCGCGTTCTGGTGCGATTTGCAGTCCATTTAAATGTATGGGCTGCCAAATCTCACTGCAGGGGTCTGCAATCTTGTGTCATTCTGGTTTGAACCGGCCCTTACATGGGCGCAGAGACCCATATTCCACAGATGGACCATGTGTTCATGCAGCTTGAACCACCAGGTGCTGCATGCAGGCAGTACATGTAAGTGTAGAAGGATGCAGCAGCTGCATGGACACAGCCGCTCGTCTAAGTTTGACAAGAGCTGGTGCATGGCCCCAAATGTACATGGTCAGGATTTGGGGATGCTCACCTTCACCCGCACACCTGCCAAATTTGAAGGAGCATCTGTGTCCATGGAGGGCTGGTGCAGGGATTTTTGACATCCTAGGCGAAACCTCATGTTGCCCCCCCCTATTGGCTGCACCCTTGACTCCACCCCCTCTGCCCTGCCCCCCACCTTTTTAATGAAGTGCCCATCAAATGCAGCCTACCAGCACCCATCAAATGCAGCCTACCAGCGCCCATCAAATGCAGCCTACCAGCACCCATCAAATGCAGCCTCACCAACGCCCATCAAATGCAGCCTCACCAGCATCCATCAAATGCAGCCTCACCAACGCCCATCAAATGCAGCCTCACCAGCATCCATCAAATGCAGCCTCACCAACGCCCATCAAATGCAGCCTCACCAGCACCCATCAAATGCAGCCTCACCAGCACCCATCAAATGCAGCCTCACCAGCACCCATCAAATGCAGCCTCACCAGCATCCATCAAATGCAGCCTCACCAACGCCCATCAAATGCAGCCTCACCAGCATCCATCAAATGCAGCCTCACCAACACCCATCAAATGCAGCCTTACCAGCACCCATCAAATGCAGCCTCACCAGCACCCATCAAATGCAGCCTCACCAGCACCCATCAAATGCAGCCTCACCAACGCCCATCAAATGCAGCCTCACCAGCATCCATCAAATGCAGCCTCACCAGCACCCATCAAATGCAGCCTCACCAGCACCCATCAAATGCAGCCTCACCAACGCCCATCAAATGCAGCCTCACTAGCACCCATCAAATGCAGCCTCACTAGCACCCATCAAATGCAGCCTCACCAGCATCCATCAAATGCAGCCTCACCAATGCCCATCAAATGCAGCCTCACCAGCATCTATTAAATGCAGCCCACCAGCGCCCATCAAATGCAGCTCACCGGGGCCCATCAAATGCAGCCTACCAGTGCCCATCAATGAATGTTTGCTTGCTTTCATTCATTCGGGAGTCAGGACACAGACAAAGTCCTCCGTCGCCGCTGCACCTCTGACACTATGTGCAAACGGAGCGGCGGCTGCCTGTTGATGCAGAGACTTAGGTGCTTGCTGCAGAGAGAAGAGAGTAGGAACACCAGTGGCCAGGCGCCCGAGGCGGCTGCCTAGTTTGCCTAGTGGTAGCACCGGCCTGTGTCCATGTAGCCAATGTGTCCCTATACACTTACATGGGCTGCCTGCACGCAACAGCGGCCCGTTCACGGAGGATGGACCTCAGTGCCCATGTGAATGAGGCCTCATTGCAGCATTGGTTTCTCTTGTTGAGTCTGCAACAATGAATGTTCCTGTTTTGGTGGGGGGGAGGGGATTTTTTCTCACCGGCATCCCCCTATGCCAACTCCTACACACTGTTTTACATTCAGCTTTCACATGTCCTTTTTTTTTCTGTCATTTATTAAATTTAGTATCTTATTAACCAAATCAACATTTTCATATTCAGTCCATGTATGACTGTACCTATGACATCATTCTATCTTACTCATCAAAAGTCCCAGAATACCCACCAGTGACCCTTCTTTCCAGCAGCTGAGAGGGGAAGCTTTGCCTGGAATATGGAGGAGGAGGCACAGCGTAGAGTAAGGACTGACTCTGGGGCCTTGTGCTAGCTAATGGTTTAGGACTCATTCACACCGCTCATTCTGGGCACGTGCACCGAAATGTGCGTTTCTGCGCACGTTCCTGAAAACGCACCTAAACATGATTGCAGTGCTACTGTCTCTTAATGGCCCCCCAAACGCAGCTAGCAGTTGCACGTTTTGTCACATCTGATCTGGTATTAATAAAACAATTAGCAATTCACTCAGTGAAAGTGCACGTTCGTTTGTTCAGTGCTAATTGGGATAAAAAACAAATGTTTTTAGGCTATTTTCTGTGCTGCACGAATGTTTTACATTGTTTTAAAATGATCAAATCTGTACTTGTCCACTAGATGATGCTAGGTATCATAGGATTTTTCTAAGAAACTTAGCATCATCTAGTGGACAACTACGGTAGTTTCCATTTTAAATCAATGGAAAACATTCAACCAGCATAGGAAATAGCCTAATAATGTTCGTTTTTTTGCACCATTCGCACAGAACAAATACACTATAGTACACTATATTGCCAAAAGTATTGGGACACCTGTCTTTACATGTACATGAACTTTAATGGCATCCCAGTCTTAGTCTATAGTGTTCAATATTGAGTAGGCCCACCCTTTGCAGCTATAACAGCTTCAACTCTTCTGGGAAGGTTGTCCACAAGGTTTAGGAGTGTGTCTATGGCATAGGTGCTCAACCTGGCTCTCCAGCTGTTGCGGAACTACAAGTCCCATGAGGCATTGCAAGGCTGACAGGTACAAGCATGACTCCCAAAGGCAAGAGGCATGATGGGACTTGTTGTTTCACAAAGGCTGGAGAGCCACAGGTTGAGCAACCATGGTCTATGGGAATGTTTGACCATTCTTCCAGAGACGCATTTGTGAGCTCAGGTCAGGCACTGATGTTGGACAAGAAGGCCTGGCTCGCAGTCTCAGCTCTGTCTTAACTCATCCCAAAGGGTTGAGGTCAGGACTCTGTGCAGGCCAGTCAAGTTCCTCCACCCCAAACTCGCTCATTCATGTCTTTTTTGGACCTTGCTTTGTGCACTGGTCCAAATAATTTGGTGGAGGGGGGATTATGGTGTGGGGGGTTGTTTTTCAGGGGTTGGGTTTGGCCCCTTAGTTCCAGTGAAGGGAACTCTTAAGGCGTCAGCATACCAAGACATTTTGGACAATTTCATGCTCCCAAATTTATGGGAACAGTTTGGAGATGGCCCCTTCCTGTTCCAACATGACTGTGCACCGGTGCACAAAGCAAGTTCCATAAAGACATGGATGAGCGAGTTTGGGGTGGAGGAACATGACTGGCCTGCAAAGAGTCCTGACCTCAACCTGATAGAAACACCTTTTGGATGAATTAGAGCGGAGACTGCGAGCCAGGACTTCGACAGTGGCGAAATTATAGGGGTCGCTGAGATCGCCATGGCGACCGGGCCCCTTGCTGCAGGGGGCCCTTGAGAGCCCCCTGTACACTTCAAGAGGAGGAGGAGCGGCAAGGGCGGCTGAGACGAGCTCCCCGATTGTCAGCCGAACTGTGCAGGGAGCTCGTCACATTAACCTAAAGTGAAAGTGGTTGTAAACCCTTGTTTACAACTTAATGTTACAGGTAAGCCTATATTAAGGCTGCACGGTTTAGGAGATATCCCTGTATTTGCATGGGCCGATGTCATGCGGCACATGCGCACTTAAGCCAACTGAAGCAACGGCACTATGTACTGTGCCGTTATTGCGTGCATGCGCGGGAGTGACGTCATTGCGGCTCCGGCAAGTCACAGCGATGGAGCCGCGATACACAGAAGTCACTGCGGGACATCATGTCAGTGGCCGGAGGGGGCTTCGATCTGAGGTAGGTAATATATAATCAGCTAGACCTAGTATTCTATGCATACTAGCTGATTATGCCTTTGTCTTGCAGGGTTTTTATTTTTTTCGTGTTTTCACGGAGGGTTTACTTCCTCTTGAAAGTAGTGTGTCTTGTGCTTCTTGTCTCCCCCCTACAGTGCAGTACCCAGCAGGAAGAGCCAAGGTAAAGGTCTGCCGTTTTTTTATAAGACTATCTACTGTATGTGTGTTTACATGTGTGTGTGTGTGTGTGTGTGTGTGTGTATGTATGCATGTGTTTGTGTGTGTGCATATGTACGTATGTGAGTGTGCATGTACTGTATGTGCATGTGTTTATCAGTGGCGGTGCGTCCATAAGGGTGCATGGGCACTGCCCCCTCTCTCCAGCCACCTCCTCTATGACCAATGAATAGATTCATGCATAGCATGAATTTATCCATGGCCACCGCTGGCACCCCCATATTTAGGTGTCCGGCCCCTTTTCGGGCGCCGGGCGTCTGAATTACAGCAGCGTTTTATTTTTTTTGAAGCACCTGATTAGAGCCATAGGCTCTAATAGGCTTCAAAATAGGTGAACTGCGAGCTTGGCGCTGCCAGTCCACCCAGGTGTGTTAGAAATGCGAATTAATATTCACTTTCCTTACACTGAACCACCAATCAGGTGTGCGGGTCTGGTACCCGTCACCTGATTGGCTGAAACGATAGGCGCAGCTATTGGACGCCTATCAAGAGGAAAGGTCGGGAGATGAGGACGGCAGGAGATGCATGGAGGACCCCGTTCTTGGTCGTCACCCGCTGCCCCACTGAGAAGTGGTAAGTGCCGGGCGAGCGGGCGGGGGGGATTCACAGTGGTGGCATTCGATGGCACAGTTGCAGCATTTGATGGCATACTGGCAGCATTTAATGGGCACACCGGCATTTGATGGGCACACTGGCGGCATTTAATGGGCACAGTGGCAGAGTTTGATGGGCACAGTGGCAGCAGTTGATGGGCACGGTGGCAGCAGTTGATGGGCACAGTGGCAGCAGTTGATGGGCACAGTGGCTGCAATTGATGGGCACAGTGGCTGCAATTGATGGGCACAGTGGCTGCAATTGTTTTTTTTTTTTTTTCAGTTTGCTTGCGCCTCCCTAAAAATTTTGAGCACCAGCCGCCACTGGTTTATATGTGCGTGCATATGTGCATTTATATATATGTGTGTGTGTGTTTACATGTATGTATGTGTATAATCAGAACCTATCTATTTATTTTTTGCTTGTTCTTAGTACCAGCAAAAAAATGCTGTTCCCCCGAAAAGCTCAGATTGCTTTTCAGAGGCATTTAACAACCGGTAAAGAGTCAATATGTTGCCTACTGACCGCCTGTTTTAACCTCTTAAATTAAGGTGACCAGGGACATAATTTTTTTTTACTAGTAATGGCAGTAATCAGCGACTCTCTGCCTGTTGCCGCCGCCCGCCTAACAGCCTATCAAGTCTAATATCTCGTACACACGACCGTTTTTCCTAAAATGCCAAAAACTGACGTTTTTCCCGACGTGATTCCTCTCAAGTCTGCCTTGCATACACACGTTCAGGCAAAAAAACGCTTGACCAAAGCGCGGTGACGTACAACACGTACGATGCCACTATAAAGGGGAAGTGCCATTCAAATGGCGCCACCCTTTGGGCTGCTTTTGCTGATCCTCGTGTTAGTAAAGTTTGGTGAGAGACGATTCGCGCTTTTCAGCCTCGTGCTCTTCAGTCCGTTACAGCGTGACGAATGTGCTATCTCCATTACGAACGCTAGTTTTACCAGAACGTCTCATACTTGATTCTGAGCATGCAGGTTTTTTTTCCCCTCAGAAAAGCATACACACGAGCGGTTTTCGCGACGAGAAAAAGACTGACGGGAAACACGATGGGAAAAATAGAGCTGATTCAAATTTTTTTGCGGGCAGTTTTCTCATCAGGATAACTGCTATGGAGCATACATACGACCGGTTTTCCCAACCAATCTAAAACATGGCAGTTTTCTCATCAGGAAAACCGGTCATGTGTACGAGGTATTACTTTCCGGGCCCCGGCTACTACTGGGTGGGGAGCGGAGGAAGATCACTCCGCCAAGGAAGGCAAGGAGATAAGCAGGCAGGCGGCTGGCCGGGACTTGAGCCAAGGCAAAGGAACATGGGAGAGGAGCTGAATGGGCACCCGAAACTGAAGAAATATTCCCTCCACTCCGACCAGCACATGATCATCAGAAAGGGGCACAGATAATGGAAAAAAATACACCCCCTAAGCTAGTAGGAGCGGCAGAGCGGGGGTGTGTAATTATTATTTTTTTTTAATTCTGCACTGACTGTCTTTGAAATTGCCCAGCCCCTGTTCAAATCCAATCCGGGGACAAAACCGGGGACAGACTTGGTCCGGGGACAGTGTCCTCAATCTGGGGACTGTCCCCTGAAACAGGGGATGTCTGGTCACCCTACCTTAAATGCATCATCACTATGCTGCAACTGCATGCAATGCACACAGTTGCAGGGTGGTTGCAGAGTAGCACCATTCCCCTAGGGGTATACTTCAAGGGTGTCCTGACTGGAAAAAGATTGAGAAACACTGACATAGAGGAACCAATCTCTTCATTTTCCTTCTGCAGCCGCTGAATGCCTGCGGGAGGGAGAGGAGGATAAGCCGGGGGAAATGGAGAAATCAATTCCTTTATATGCAGCCACCCACTTGCGACCGGGCCCTGCTGTTCCGCCACTGGGCTCGGAGGGGGCTCTTCATGGTTACTTGCATTGGGGCCCTGAAGGTTCTAGTTATGCCACTGCTTCTCGACCAACATCAGTGCCTGACCTCACAAATGCACTTCTGGAAGAATGATCAAACATTCCCATAGACACAACCCTAAACCTTGTGGACAGCATTCCCAGAAGAGTTGAAGCTGTTATAGCTGCAAAGGGTGGACCAACTCAATATTGAACCCTATGGACTAAGACTGGGATGCCATTGCTTTCACTGGGCAAATTGCTCTGCCCTTTTTTGTTAAAAGTAAATTCTCCCCTTAGTGCAGTGGTTCTCAACCTTATTAAAACCAGAGCCTGGTAAATTCTTCCACAACCCTCCATGCCCCAACAGTAAAAAAAGAGTTTATGCTCATACAATAAAAGTATGGAAATACAAAATACTGTATGTATTAAATTCTGGATGGAACTGGGTGTCACTGCGGGGGATGGAAGTTGTGGAGGGGGTTAGGGAACTCTGCAGCAGACTTGGTGGCCCTCTAAGTAATGAGGTTTCTGGATGGGCAACTGTGGGGCATGAGTCTCTCTAGGAGGCTAGGAGCATTGTAGGGGCACTAGGGGGGCTGGAGTGCACAGTGAAACACTCTTGGAGGTTGGAAGCACTATAAGGGAATGGAGGCTCTGCAGAAAGCTGGGGGGCACTTCAGGGAACTGGAAGGCAAGGTGGGAGGTTAGGCAGCACTGTGGAGGCTGAGGGCTCTCATGTGCCTGGGGGCACTGAGAGGGGTTGAGGGGCACTGCAGCCCACTATGGGAGGTTGGATATCACTATGGCAACTGAGAGGCACTGTGGCAAGTTATTGGAGGCTCTGAGCCAGCCCGTTGAGAACGTCATTTCGGACGAAACGCACATCGGGCGGAGCCTGTGCTGACATCATCCTTGCACACTGGAGCCAGAACTATCAGAGCTGTATATTGTTTGCAAGTAGGCTACACAACATTTTTTTCACAAGAAACCAAGCGTTGTTACACTATTGAAGTCTGTTATTTCTTTTCTTTTTCTGGATTTACATCATTGGAGCAAAAGAGGTTATACAGCTAAATCTGCTGTAAGTGTGCCCTGTGGTTCCCTATGGCTGGAATACTGATCACAACAAGGTCCACACACCTCAAAGCTTTTGCTGCCCACCTATAATTTGGGGTCTTATGATCTGGTAAGAGGCTGTGTGTGACATGGAGGTGGAATTCATGGATGGCATTTCAAGATAATCATTCTTTTGGAAGGATTTATTGGGACGTTTTCATTTATTTATCCACATATGGTGTTTATGGACTTTTATGTTGATTTATTTACTGTATATGATTTTGATTATTTTCACATTGCGAATAATTTTAAGTTACAGTGCAACACAAGTTATTGGGTCTACAACTGGCTTCAGACCCAGAAAGAGGGAGGCCATACACTGCAGTGACAACAACTGCCTTGCCTTACTTACAATTTTTGGTCAAAACTATTAAAACTCCCCCTATGCAATATTTAATATATAAATACATACTCGAGTATAAGCTGACCCGAATATAAGCCGAGGCACCTAATTTTACCAGAAAAAATGGGAAAACGTATTTACTCGAATATAAGCCTATGGTGTCCATCTGCATGCCTCACTGTGTCCATGTGCATGCCTCACTGTGTCCAATCCTCACTGTGCCCATGCCTCACTGTGCCCATGCCTCACTGTGCCCATGCCTCACTGTGTCCATGACTAGACTGACGTTTAACATGGGAGTCTACCGGGTCCCCAAAGTCACCGGAGAAATTACTGTTTAACATGGGAGTCTATGGAAGGGGTTTGAAAAATCGGTGCTCCCCGGCCGTAGGTCCCCCGGACAACAAACTTTGCACGCTTGTAGAGGAATAGTGGGGCTACATGTGTGCCAAGATTGGGGTCCAGGAGACCTACGGCCGGCCGGTACCGGGTCCCCAAACTCCAGGAGATCAGGCGCAAAAAGGTAACTCGAGTATAAGCCGAGAGGGGCATTTTCAGCACAAAAAAATGTGCTGAAAAACTTGGTTTATACTCGAGTATATACGGTAATATATTGATATATAGATCCCAGATTGATTTCCCTGGACATTGATTGGCCTGCACCCAAGTGTGCTACCCAGTGACGATCATTTCTCGTTATTCGCCATCTAGCCGCAGCTGGAAGAGATTTTCATGTGGGTAAGTAGCAGGTAATTTAGGCATGGCGGATGACTGTGCAACTTACTATGCTGTACAAAGAACTAATGTAATGTTCTTAACTTTCTTCTTTTTTATGCAGTGCTACATCTTGTTGTCCTCTAAGTGCCCCTGAGGAAGCCCTGAGTGGCGAAACATGTTGGGATAATCACTTCACTAATTTGCTGAGTGACTAGATTGCATCTTTCTTTGAGGACAAGATGCTCCCTTGCACTCGTGCGTCAAAGCACATACCGTATTTTAATTATGTATTGTCTGTAATAATAAAATTTCTGTAAAAATGTTATACACTGTAGTATTTGTACTATTCTTTTTGCTGGCACCCCGCAGAAATCCCCTCAAAAAAAATTCCCTTCTTTATGTCTATTCAGGAATGTTGGTGCCTATTTTGACACTGTCACCTACCCATATTACCATTCCCTTCTAACTGCCCCTGCCTTATATGTTTTTTATTCTTCATAATTTTTTTTTTTTTACCTTGTTTCATTCTTTCTAGTATCTCAGTGCCACTGATCTTCTCCAGCCTCTTTCACCACTTCCTGTCTACATGCACTGCCTCCAGTGTTGGCTGCACATCATTGCAGTCAATTGAATTCCTAGTGGTGACAACTGTGGCCTGAACAGTGCGTGTTGGCATGCACACTTATAGCCTTTACCAGGCTCGCATATGACAGGGTGATGGCAAAAGAGCACAACTGGGAGACAGTTACAGTGTTACGAAACCCAGGACCCTGCTAAATACTTTTTCTCATCAGCAGTATATAGCAGTCTTGTGACTTCTATCAGTGTCTGGTTAAAGCTTGTAGGAAGAGTTTTCATTCTGCTCTAAATGTCCTATGAGGCTGCATGACCCCTGACCCTCTGCCTGGACAGTGCTGATTGGTCCTGTGCTGGTCACATGCACTCTCCCCAAAAAAAAACTTTTCTAGCAATAGTCACAATACTGAGCATGTGCAGAGTGCCTCCAAGGCTCTGTATTATCAGAAGATGGATTGAGGACAGTGGAAAAAGGGTAGGATCAGAGAAGACAGGATCAAACAGAATTTTAACACAATGTGCATGATTAATCCCTTAGGTCCCACAGTGAGTATAACAAGCATGCTTTACTGCATATACAGACTAATTTTACTGTTGTGGGTTTAGTTACACTTTAACAAAAAGTGCCTGAGCATAGACCTTCATGGCAGGATCACCGGGTGTTATTGTAATGAAAGCTGCAGATTTAAAAGGATTGAATACAACTTTTGAAATTACATTACCATGCAAAGTATATCTAACTACCAACGTTTTGACAGTTTTGAGTAATGAAGGGTAAGAACCCCAGTCAGTTTTTTATTGCTGTCTGGGTCCCCAATGGGGAGATCCAACCTCTCTGCTTGTCCTGGTAATCATTGTCACTAGAAATGAAAGTGATAGGAAATCCAAAATGTTGAGTAACCAGGGCAGGAATAGAGGGAATACTTCCAGTGGGCACTCTTGTCCTCATACCAACTTTCTAAGAGGGATTTCCCTCAATCTCAAAAGGTTTCTTCTCACTTTCTGTTGTGTCTACAGGACATGACTAAGGGATTGCAGATATCGAGGATTTCCAAATTTACGTTCAACACCCAAACAAACCTTATACAATGACTAGATTTCATTTTCTTTTGAGAGTTGAATGACTATTGAAGCCATTTATTATAAATACAAAACAACAAAATACAGTGGAACCTTGGATTACGAGCATAATCTGTTCCAGGAGAATGCTCATAATCCAAAGTACTCGCATATCAAAGTGAGTTTCCTCATTGAAGTCAATGGAAACAAAAATAATAAATCTGCATTGACTTCAATGGCATGCAATACCGCATGTGGGGGGGGGGCGAGGGAGAGCCTCGTAAACACTCGGAAAGGCCTGAGGACACCTCGGCTGAACTTGAAAAATCTCGGAAAGGCTGCATTCGGCGCCGTTCGGCTCTGCTCGGCTCCGGCGCCCCCCCCCTCAGGCCAAATGTGGTATTGCACACCGCTTTGGCTTGAATCCTCCTCATTTTGCGAGACAACACTCGCAAACCGAGTCAGGATTTTTTAAAATTACAGTGCTCGTATTGCGAAACACTCGTTAACCACGTTACTCGCAATTCGCAAGGTTCCACTGTAGGTATGTAGCACTGTCCCCCGTAGGGGTTGCTGAGTATAGTCTTCCCTGGGCCTCCCCCTGATTACCCTGCAGCCAGACAATTGGGTATTTTTACACTATCACCCGCACACTCTCCTGCTCTTTATCCAATGATCAGTCTAGGGAAGTGGTTCTCAACCTCAGTCCTCAAGTACCCCCGACAACCCATGTTTTGGGAATTTCTCTGTAGCACCCTGATGTTTAGTCAGGGATGCTGTGAAATTTAGTTGCCAGGCAATAGTTGCCTTGGCCAATTGTTAGGAGGTCAAATGATTTCACCCTAATTCTGGAATTGCAGCATTTCTTTCTTCTGTCACTAGGTGGCCGGGTAGCTGGTGACATCAGATAAGACAAGGGCACTGCAAGGACAGATTAGGAATGAATGGGGTGTCTCAGCCAATGGACAGGGGTTTTCTTGGATCTCTTGGCCTGCTGGGAGAGCCTATTTATTTGGATGGGGTCAGGTGATCGGGGTTCTCTGCCATCTGGACGGCTGTCTGAGTGGATGTGTGTTATGCTGCCCCGGGCTGCTAAGCCAGAGCCTGAGGCCTATTCTGGGGACGACTGGCTTCTAGGCTGTCTAAGGGCCTATCCAGAAGCAAGAGAGCAGCATAGGGTTGGGATTGGGATTGCGACTTACAGTCCAACCAGAAGTGACGGTTCTGCCGGACAGAGAACCTGTCGTGGTTTGAGGTAGAGGGGAAGCTGTCGCCACCAAGGGACCGATCACCTTATTACCAGGGACCACAGTGAGCAGCTGAAGCAAGTACCAGAGCAGAATTCTCACCAACCGGGGACGGTTAAGAATCGGGAAACTTCAGCAGGGACCCAGCCAGCAGAGGTGACGCTTGCAGAGCAGCCTTGTGTGCCAAGCCAGGGACCGAGCAGGCCAGTGGGGTGACGCTTGAAAAGTATCTGTGAGTGCCAAGCTAGGGACCCAGCAGGGATAACGCTTGAGGAAGATACTGAGTGAGAAGATTGGAAGAGCTCAGGGGATCCAGTGGCAGTGGATCAGCAAGTCTAGTGGGAGAGACTGGGAGCTCAGCTGAGTGAAAATCTACAAGAGGAGATTGTAGAGGAAGTAAAGGAGTATGTTACAACTTGTGTTAGGAACTGTTATAAGACTGTTGCCATAGGAGACAGCGATCCTACTCATGCAGATGTGGTGTCTTGCTGGATGCCTTTCCCTGCATGGCTGTCTACCTGTAGATAGCTGAGCGTCTGCCAATTAACATTGCAACTACTAAAGGGTGTCCTGGCCCTAACCCTCTCTCCCACAGTTCTGTTTAAGAGACAATAAATCTCTTTGCATTCAAGAAGTGTCCTTGCATTGCACCTTCAATGCCTTGTAACTGACTCTACACTGAAGGATGTCAGCTGCCCCTAGCTCCGGAGGTCACCATTAGGCCTGTGGAGGTGCGGGACTTGGCTACATCTTATAGATAAATTAGCTGTCCAAAATACCAAGTCATTGACTCTGATTTAAAGCACCTGTGCAAGATAAAGGAAAACCTGCATACATGGTCTGTTGGGGGTACTTGAGGACTGAGGTTGAGAACCACTGGCCTAGGATATATATATTTTTTTGGTATTTATTGGTAGAACTTAGATAGGAGAAGGGATTAGTGGGATACTCCAAATTGAACTATGCACAGATGAGGACAACTCTCACTTGACCCAATTAAATGGAACTGGATAGCAGATTCCCTGTTGGACCACATTATAGCTGTGTGGGAGAATAAGACATTTGCTTGCTGTGGCAGCAGACTTGATGCACCACTTTTCTTTAAGAGACTCACCGGTATCCCCTTTGGCTGACACCTGTCCACTGACTTCATTAGCTTTAAGGGATGGCCCTCACAGAACAGGCCCCTAGATGCAGGTCTGTACTCACTGTAGCCAGGAACAGATCCTCCTAGACACGTCTTCCCTTCTAGTCAGCTCTTCAGGGGATCTGGGTTGTAGCTTCTACAGCTCTGGCCATCAGGTTGACTACCTGAGGCCGCATGGTAGCCTGTACAGAGGAGCGGCAGGACCCCGCTCTCCAGCCGAAGACCCCGAGCACATGTTCCCTAAGCATATATACAGTCACCCACCATGCCTTGAGGCACCTTCTTCTGCCAATAGTCAGGGCTGTAACTATGCCTATGCTCCCATTTGTCAGGTTTCTTCCCACTGTCCAATAGGCCTCGTCCTATTGGACCAGTGCGAAACAGACAGACAACATGAGCAGCACCGGAGCACGCTGAGCAGACCCTATCAATGGATCACTGCTCCTTGGGAGGCAGAAAGCACCTATGTTTACCTAACAGACCCCCTGTTAGGCAGGGAAACCCAAAAACTATACTCTCTCTCTCCTGGTGAAGTCACGTGACCGTGATGCCACGCGTAGAGACCAATCTAGGAACTAGAAGTGACGCTCAGCAGACGAGCTCGCAGCTTGTGGAGTCTTTTACATTGTGTTACTGCCAAATGTGAGTACCACTGCTTTTAACGTGTTGGACAATAAATGTTTTAAAAACGTACTACACCATATAGTATCTTCCCTCTTCATTTCTACTTATACAACGGCTGGCATATGAGTGCATACTCCAGAGGGAAACCCCAATTACCCCGGCATCCAGCTATTAGGAGACAACCATCCCAAACAACACACGGACCCCTATAGGAACCAGGCAAGAGGACCACAGAGCATCTTGTTTGCTACATGCTGTTACCTCTCTACCTACAGGTAAGAGGCCACCTTTACCAAAAAGTCACCACCACCGGAGTGCACCAGCACAGGAAGAGGAATACGATATTCCCATCACACAAACACCCCCCCCCCCGGTGGCCCTCCTGCGTTCCATGCATCACTGCACTTCCTGCACAGGATAAATTAACTGGGTTTTTTTTCACCATTCACGATTGACCAAATGAACTCTACCTGCACTTGATATAGTCGCATATACTGCAATTTTTTGTGCGATTGCTTTGCAATTTTCTGTGAGATCGCCCTGCAACATTTATAATTTAAAGACGCATGTTACAATTCACCTGGTTATCCTAGCTCGTGAGAATATTCAGAGACCTGTCGCACCGTGCACTTTTTAAAGTGCAACATCCCCTCGGAATGATTTATGCGTTTATGCATCTTTTGCACTGGTTGCACGTATGCTTTGCATTTCACATTTTTGATTTCATTATCTATGATTTACTGTCACAGTTCATTATTTATTTTGCGATTTGCACAATCTTGATTTCTTGACACAGTGTTTAGACCTGTTGCACATTGTTTACTATTTTAGAAGATAGTATTTTATGGTCACCACTTGAAGATTATTTATTGTGCGTTTTTCACATCTTGGAAGATCTTGCTATTTTATGTGCGTTTTGCAATAATTGTTTATTTGCATTGTTTTATTATCTTACACAAAGTTTTAGAAGAATTTCACTTAATTTATTTCACTAAACAGCGCAGCACCACCCCCCTCTTTATATACTTTCTCTCTAGCACCTACCTAAGAGTCTGCTACATGTACATAAAACACATAAACATAAAAAAACTGAACAAATATAATCTGAGCTGATCCCTGCTGAGCAAACTGATGGCTTGTCCGTGTCCTCTCTACTTATGCGAAACAGACACAGACACAGCCCACTGTCCTCTATGGGCGGTTGGATGTAAACAGACCGCCTGTTCATTAACATTCAACTGTCATCCGATCTGATCCGACCCGACAGACAGATGGGGAACAGATCCCATATCAGTCTATTTTTAGTGAATAGAATAAGATCTCAGCAGGTGTCAACAGACACATGTCCATTGACGCCTGCAGCTTCATAGAGAAGAGCAATGGATGGTCCGATCTGGTATGCCTAAAAAACTGACAGACGGACCTGATTAGTCCGCCCATGTGAAAGCGGCTTAAGGCCTTTGAAGGCACATTTCATGATCAAAAAAGTCTGTAGCTGCCACAAATATCCATGTCAAGGCCACTGGCCACCACTACACCACCTCCAGGACAATTTACTATCAAGGTATGGCAAATACAACCTAAAATCACTACCATGTTACGAACACAACCTCTTTTAGCCAATACCTAAGATCGGGCAACCCATCATTCTCCAAATTTTGCCAACAAGCGCTGTCATCAAAGTCCATGAGAACCCTCCCCAGATGCCAATATTATTAAAATAAACTGAAAAAAAACCAATCTGTCGCATAGCGATACTGTAACTCAAAATAAATAACCAAACAGATGAGAGGAAGTGAGAGAAAAGGAAGCATGAGAAGAGGGAAATGGGAGGGTGGGAAAAACTCATCTGATGTTGGCAAAGCTCTGAATGATCTGCTCAGGCCACTGTTATGCAGCAGTAGTGGTACACACTGGACAATTGCTGTACTGTACACACTGGACAATTGCTGTACTGTACACACTGGACAATTGCTGGACATTTGCTGTACTGTACACACTGGACAAGTGCACTCTCCGGTCTTCCTCACACCAAAAGGAAGCTGTGTCCTGTACAGCCCGGGAAATGCAGCTCTTTCCCCATCTCCTGTCAATACAGTATCTCTCTGGGAAATGCAGTTCAAAAGCTTGATTACAGTAGAGTCTCTCCCCTCCGGACTATAGTTCCCACAGTGCAGTGCTGCCTGACTCCCACAGTGCAATGCTACAGAAATGTTAAAGCTCCTTCCCCTTGCTGTTATAGCTGTTACCAGTTCAGCACCGCAGGGCAACAGCTACAGAGAGCAGCTGCAGGCAGTATTTCTCTCACTCTTCATTCTTTTTCAAGCACCTGGCTAGACTTGTCATCTGTGCCAAAGATTTCCTTTTACTTCCAGTCCTGCAGACACAATAGGAAGTAGGAAGAAATCTGACAAATGCAAAATAAATTGCCATATGACTCCCTCCCATGCTCGCGTTGCCTGCACACCCCCTGCGGCGCGCATCGGCAGCTGATCACGGATCGGGGGAAAGAGCCAATCACTGAGGCTCTTTACCACATGTGTCCAATCCCAGCTGATCAATGTAAACAGGATTTGTCAGTTATCATCAATCCTCCCCTCCTGTTGTCAGGGCGTGAGGAGAGGATAGCTGAAAACCAGAAAATCTACAAAGGGGACATCTGCACTGACAATCAGTGCACTGATCATCAGTATCCTGATGATCAATGCAGCCCCAACAGTGACCATCAGTGCTGCCGATTTGTGCCCTCCAGTGCTGCCCATCAGGGCCACCTATCAGTGATCATAGGTTTGCACACATGATACAGAAATCTCATCGCAGGTTGATGTCTCATTTTGGGAGGTTACATTTTTCTATATAAACGCAGTGACCATAGCAGGCTTACACCCCAGATGATGTCTTTGTAGACGAAATGCATCAGTTCTAGCCTAGCTGATACCATTGCGTTAAATATACTGCTATTTATATACTCCTACAAGCGCTTTTATATTCATCCAAATGTGAGTGTTCCTACTTCTTTTAATAAATTCCTTTTTACGCCTACGATTTTGCACTTATGTGGAGCATTTGTTTTTATTTTTGGTTATATCGTGTGAATATACGGGGAAGATTGGGTCCACCCTTTGCTTGGGACTACCAGACTATCGGGTTATTATCACTTCAAGACATCCGAGTGACTGAGGGATCATCCCCCATTCTGGCCAGAAGTTAAAGGCGCAGAGGTTCCATCCCATTGGTGTTTATACACCACAAGCCTTGGTGACTCATTGGGCCAGTGGCGGCCCGTCCATAGGGGGTGCACGGGCGCCACCCCCTCCCCCCAGGCAGTCACAAACATTTTAAAACTGGCCCTTTAAGAAAAAATATTGAAAAAAAGGTCCTTAAGTGCACTGTGTTTGGGCACTGGACACAGTGCAATATGGGAAGCGCCACGTCTATGCAATCACGTGATTGCAGACGCGGTGCTTTATTTGCATGCTTTAAACCTGCTTTGCGGCGCAGTCCATCGCGCCGAACAACTTCCAGCGCGGCGCCCGTAGTATGTATTTGGTCGCGTGCATGATAGGAATTGGCACCGCCCTAGGACATGGGCGGTGCTTTCTATTGTAGTTCCGATGTCACTTCCGGTTTTCCTTGTGCATGGGATAACCGCAAGTGATGTCGGCAGATCTGTGGAACACACGGCCCGAGCGGAGCTGCAGAAGGTAGGTAATCTCTATCATCCATAATTTCTGGGAGCTATATACTGTGTATGCGTCTAGGTGTACATATCAGCCAGTATGACAGTGATCTTTGGCTGCAGTGGGAGACCACAGCTTCTTCAACTCTGTTCTAGTGTCCCAACACACAGAAGGTGCCATAATATCACACTACTTACTCTGTAAATGCAATGCTCAAGCATTGAGTTTGCAGTGCCTGCTACAGAACACTTCTATGAAACACTGTGTAGCATCATCAGAAGCCCATGAGTTGATTGATGTACGACTTGGGCTTAACACTGGATCCTAGCTCTCACACTGACAGTGGTTCCAGCCCTAAAATCTGGCACCCCCCCCCCCATCCTAAAACTTCACCAGCCGCCACTGCATTGGGCATATGCCTTACTGAGTCCATAAGTTCTGGTAAGTCTTATCAAAGTTGGTGGTGGCTGTCTTCTATATCCACATGATTCCTAAGATTTACTGATGCCATAAGGACTAAACCTCCTTGCCTGGATCATTTACTGTAGTTTTCAATTTATTTTTCACTTTGTGGACTGTTTTTCTGTCACTCCTATGTATCATCATTTTTATATGGACACATTCACTATTTACATTTTTTTGTTCATTCATTATCAATGTGAAATGTTCATTTATGTCACTTTATAAGAATAAAAGTATTTTTGATATATTGTTTTTATTGTCACTTATATTGTCTTGTAGGCACACAGAGACTTTTTCACATTAGCGCTGCACATACTTGTGTAATTATCCACCTATCAGTAATGCCTATCAGTGCCGCCAATCAGTGCCCTTCAGTGCCACTTATCAGTGCCCATCAGTGCCACTGCCACCTATCAGTGCCGCCTATCAGTGCCACCCCATCAGTGCTGCCTCATCACTGTCCATCAGTGCCACTTAGTGCCCATCAGTGCCACCTCATCAGTGCAGCCTCATCAGTGCCGCCTATCAGTGTCCATCAGTGCCGCCTATCAGTGTCCATCAGTGACGCCCATCAGTGCATTCTATCAGTGTCCATCAGTGACGCCCATCAGTGCATTCTATCAGTGCCCATCAGTGCCGCCTATCAGTGCATTCTATCAGTGCCCATCAGTGCCGCCTATCAGTGCAGCCTATCAGTGTCCATCTGTGCAGCCTCATCAGTGCCGCCTATCAGTGCAGCCTATCAGTGCCACCTATCAGTGCAGCCTATCAATGCAGCCTATCAGTTCAGCCTCATCAGTGCACATCAGTGAAGGAAAAAATTACTTATTTACAACATTTTATAACAGAAACTAGGAAAAACTAAAAAAAATTCAACATTTTCGGTCTTTTTTTGTTTGTTTAGCAAAAAATAAAAATAAAACAGTGCTGATTAAATGACACCAAAAGAAAGCTCTATCTGTCTCAAAAAATGATCCGAATTTAATTTGAGTACAGTTTTGCAATTGTCATTCAAAGTGCAACACTAAAAGCTGAAAATTGGCCTGGACAGGAAGGGGGAGAAAGTGCCCAGTAGGCAAGTGGTTAATTAGATAATCAGTGGAATAAGAGAATCAATGTATTTAGGGAGTTCAAACACTCCCCCTTCATCAGGGTTACAACACAAGTGAAAGAGCATAAAAGTTCATACAAAATAATACACATTTCTGTTATAAAGCATCTGTTATAAAACATCTATTACAAGGAAACAAAATGTCTATTTTTAAAATGGAACAAAAGTCTATTTTTAACATCAGAATCTTGCAATAAGTTTTCCATTTCAAAAGTAGACTTTTTCTTTCATTTTTTTAAATAGTTTTTTTGACAAAAGATTCTTTATAATATGAATTTTACTATTTCATATGAACTTTTTCATCGGATATTCTGACTGTGTGTGTGCCCCATCGGACTTTTTCCGTCAGAAATTCCGACAGAGTTAGAAAGAAAACATGTTCTCTTTTTTTCCCAGACGAAAAAAAATTCTATCGGAAATTCCATTTGGCTGTCTGGAACCCCGACAGAGAAAAAAACACGCATGCTCAGAATAAAGTCGACGCATGCTCGGAAGCATTGAACTTAATTTTTCTCGGCTTGTCGTAGTGTTGTAGGTCATCGCGTTCTTGACGTTCGGAATTTGGTGTGACAGTGTGTATGCAAGACAGCTTGAACAGAATTCCGTCGGAAAAATCCATCTGAGTTTATCCCGACGGAAAATCCGATTGTGTCTACAAGGCATTAACCATGTTCCCCAGCAGTAAGAAAACCTGATAGGGATTCCAACTTCTCACCACTATAACCAACTCGAGAAAAAAAGTAATTTTAGAGACAATTTTTTTTTTGTAATTTTCAAGGTAAATCAATTATTTTAATATCAAATTCAATTATTTTTAATCTGCAACTTTCCTTAAAAGATTACCTGGTGATTCTGCCATAAGGATTCTTGTTATGTCACTCCCTGTTATGAGGTGACAACTGTGTGGTCACCCCGTTTACATTCACCCCTGATGAAGACTACAAGTGGCCATGCCAACGCACACTGAGCAGACATGCTCCATTGTCCTCACTATAATCATGGGCGGAGCTTGAGGGGTCACAATGGCGACATCCACCCATGCTTTAGGGGGGCCGTGCAGCCTTCCTGTCACATTAGATTTTACACTGTGTCACTGGGGAAAAGCGCTTATTCCCTGTACACACGATCGGTTTAAGTCTGATGGATTTTTTTCATCAGAAAAACCGATCGTGTGTGAGCCCCATCTGACTTTTTTCCATAGGTTTAAAAAAATAGAACATGTTTTAAATTTTTCCGATGGAAAAAAAAAACGATAGGAAATTCCGATCGTCAGTGGAGAACTCCATCTGAGAAAAATCAATGCATGCTCAGACTAAATTACAAGACGGGAGCGCTCGTTCTGGTAAAACTAGCATTCGTAATGGAGACAGCACATTTGTCATGCTGTAACGGACTGAAAAGCACGGAGACTGAAAAGCGCGAACCGGCTAACACCAAACTTTTACTAACACGCGGTAACACAAAATCAGCAAAAGCAGCCCAAAGGGTGGCGCCGTTGGATTTGAACTTCCCATTTATAGTGCTTTTGTCTGATGGTGTGTAGGCAAGACTGATGAAAGTCAGCTTCATCGGAATTCCGTGTGTGCAGGGCATTACCGGGTCACCCAGCATAGATAATTAGGTAAACTCAAGGGGCTGGGCCGGTGGGACAGGGGAGCGTCCTGGGCCTTCTGTGTTTCCGGTTTCACCTACACAGGGTGACAGGGCAAGCTCTTTCCCCCAGTGGCACACTCTCTACTCAGCCCCTCCCTCCCCGTCCTGCCCACCGTGCACACAAGGTGGGGGAAGGCAGGCCACACTCTGAGATGCTGGGTGAAAGCGGTGGGCTTGTATGTGAATCTGGAAGGCAGAGGTCCCAGAATCAAGAGGTCAGAGGGCCCAGATACTGAAAAGTCAGAGGGCTCAGATCCTAGAAGTCAGAGGGCCCAGATCCTGGAAGTCAGAGGGCCCAGATACTGAAAGTCAGAGGGCCCAGATACTGAAAGTCAGAGGGCCCAGATACTGAAAGTCAGAGGGCCCAGATACTGAAAGTCAGAGGGCCCAGATCCTGAAAGTCAGAGGGCCCAGATCCTGAAAGTCAGAGGGCCCAGATCCTGAAAGTCAGAGGGCCCAGATCCTGAAAGTCAGAGGGCCCAGATCCTGAAAGTCAGAGGGCCCAGATCCTGAAAGTCAGAGGGCCCAGATCCTGGAAGTCAGAGGGCCCAGATACTGAAAGTCAGAGGGCCCAGATCCTGGAAGTCAGAGGGCCCAGATCCTGGAAGTCAGAGGGCCCAGATCCTGGAAGTCAGAGGGCCCAGATACTGAAAGTCAGAGGGCCCAGATACTGAAAGTCAGAGGGCCCAGATACTGAAAGTCAGAGGGCCCAGATACTGAAAGTCAGAGGGCCCAGATACTGAAAGTCAGAGGGCCCAGATACTGAAAGTCAGAGGGCCCAGATACTGAAAGTCAGAGGGCCCAGATCCTGGAAGTCAGAGGGCCCAGATCCTGGAAGTCAGAGGGCCCAGATCCTGGAAGTCAGAGGGCCCAGATCCTGGAAGTCAGAGGGCCCAGATCCTGAAAGTCAGAGGGCCCAGATCCTGAAAGTCAGAGGGCCCAGATCCTGAAAGTCAGAGGGCCCAGATCCTGAAAGTCAGAGGGCCCAGATCCTGAAAGTCAGAGGGCCCAGATCCTGGAAGTCAGAGGGCCCAGATACTGAAAGTCAGAGGGCCCAGATCCTGGAAGTCAGAGGGCCCAGATCCTGGAAGTCAGAGGACCCAGATCCTGGAAGTCAGAGGGCCCAGATCCTGGAAGTCAGAGGGCCCAGAATCTGGAAGTCAGAGGGCCCAGAATCTGGAAGTCAGAGGGCCCAGAATCTGGAAGTCAGAGGGCCCAGAATCTGGAAGTCAGAGGGCCCAGAATCTGGAAGTCAGAGGGCCCAGAATCTGGAAGTCAGAGGGCCCAGATCCTGGAAGTCAGTGGGCTCATATCTGGGACATCAGAGGGCCCAGAATCTGGAAGTCAGTGGGCTCAGATCCTGGAAGTCAGAGGGCCCAGATCCTGAAAGTCAGAGGGCCCAGATCCTGAAAGTCAGAGGGCCCAGATCCTGAAAGTCAGAGGGCCCAGATCCTGAAAGTCAGAGGGCCCAGATCCTGAAAGTCAGAGGGCCCAGATCCTGAAAGTCAGAGGGCCCAGATCCTGAAAGTCAGAGGGCCCAGATCCTGAAAGTCAGAGGGCCCAGATCCTGAAAGTCAGAGGGCCCAGATCCTGAAAGTCAGAGGGCCCAGATACTGGAAGTCAGAGGGCCCAGATCCTGGAAGTCAGAGGGCCCAGATCCTGGAAGTCAGAGGGCCCAGATCCTGGAAGTCAGAGGGCCCAGATCCTGGAAGTCAGAGGGCCCAGAATCTGGAAGTCAGAGGGCCCAGAATCTGGAAGTCAGAGGGCCCAGAATCTGGAAGTCAGAGGGCCCAGAATCTGGAAGTCAGAGGGCCCAGAATCTGGAAGTCAGAGGGCCCAGAATCTGGAAGTCAGTGGGCTCAGATCCTGGAAGTCAGTGGGCTCATATCTGGGACATCAGAGGGCCCAGAATCTGGAAGTCAGTGGGCTCAGATCCTGGAAGTCAGTGGGCTCAGATCCTGGAAGTCAGTGGGCTCAGATCCTGGAAGTCAGTGGGCTCAGATCCTGGAAGTCAGTGGGCTCAGATCCTGGAAGTCAGTGGGCTCAGATCCTGGAAGTCAGTGGGCTCATATCTGGGACGTCAGAGGGCCCAGAATCTGGAAGTAAGAGGGCCTAGATCCTGGAAGTCAGAGGGCCCAGAATCTGGAAGTAAGAGGGCCCAGATCCTGAAAGTCAGAGGGCCCAGATCCTGAAAGTCAGAGGGCCCAGATCCTGAAAGTCAGAGGGCCCAGATCCTGAAAGTCAGAGGGCCCAGATCCTGGAAGTCAGAGGGCCCAGATCCTGAAAGTCAGAGGGCCCAGATCCTGAAAGTCAGAGGGCCCAGATCCTGAAAGTCAGAGGGCCCAGATCCTGAAAGTCAGAGGGCCCAGATCCTGAAAGTCAGAGGGCCCAGATACTGAAAGTCAGAGGGCCCAGATACTGAAAGTCAGAGGGCCCAGATCCTGGAAGTCAGAGGGCCCAGATACTGAAAGTCAGAGGGCCCAGATCCTGGAAGTCAGAGGGCCCAGATCCTGGAAGTCAGAGGGCCCAGATCCTGGAAGTCAGAGGGCCCAGATCCTGGAAGTCAGAGGGCCCAGAATCTGGAAGTCAGAGGGCCCAGAATCTGGAAGTCAGAGGGCCCAGAATCTGGAAGTCAGAGGGCCCAGAATCTGGAAGTCAGAGGGCCCAGAATCTGGAAGTCAGAGGGCCCAGAATCTGGAAGTCAGAGGGCCCAGAATCTGGAAGTCAGTGGGCTCAGATCTGGGACATCAGAGGGCCCAGAATCTGGAAGTCAGTGGGCTCAGATCCTGGAAGTCAGTGGGCTCAGATCCTGGAAGTCAGTGGGCTCAGATCCTGGAAGTCAGTGGGCTCATATCTGGGACGTCAGAGGGCCCAGAATCTGGAAGTAAGAGGGCCTAGATCCTGGAAGTCAGAGGGCCCAGAATCTGGAAGTAAGAGGGCCCAGAATCTGGAAGTAAGAGGGCCCAGATCCTGGAAGTCAGAGGGCCCAGATCCTGGAAGTCAGAGGGCCCAGATCCTGGAAGTCAGAGGGCCCCGATCCTGGAAGTCAGAGGGCCCCGATCCTGGAAGTCAGAGGGCCCCGATCCTGGAAGTCAGAGGGCCCCGATCCTGGAAGTCAGAGGGCCCCGATCCTGGAAGTCAGAGGGCCCAGAATCTGGAAGTCAGAGGGCTCAGATCCTGAGAGTCAGTGGGCTCAGATCCTGAGAGTCAGTGGGCTCAGATCCTGGGAGTCAGTGGGCTCAGATCCTGGGAGTCAGTGGGCTCAGATCCTGGGAGTCAGTGGGCTCAGATCCTGGGAGTCAGTGGGCTCAGATCCTGGGAGTCAGTGGGCTCAGATCCTGGGAGTCAGAGGGCCCAGATCCTGAAAGTCAGAGGGCCCAGATCCTGAAAGTCAGAGGGCCCAGATCCTGAAAGTCAGAGGGCCCAGATCCTGAAAGTCAGAGGGCCCAGATCCTGAAAGTCAGAGGGCCCAGATCCTGAAAGTCAGAGGGCCCAGATCCTGAAAGTCAGAGGGCCCAGATCCTGAAAGTCAGAGGGCCCAGATCCTGGAAGTCAGAGGGCCCAGATCCTGGAAGTCAGAGGGCCCAGATACTGAAAGTCAGAGGGCCCAGATCCTGGAAGTCAGAGGGCCCAGATCCTGGAAGTCAGAGGGCCCAGATCCTGGAAGTCAGAGGGCCCAGATCCTGGAAGTCAGAGGGCCCAGATCCTGGAAGTCAGAGGGCCCAGATCCTGGAAGTCAGAGGGCCCAGATCCTGGAAGTCAGAGGGCCCAGAATCTGGAAGTCAGAGGGCCCAGAATCTGGAAGTCAGAGGGCCCAGAATCTGGAAGTCAGTGGGCTCAGATCCTGGAAATCAGTGGGCTCATATCTGGGACATCAGAGGGCCCAGAATCTGGAAGTCAGTGGGCTCAGATCCTGGAAGTCAGTGGGCTCAGATCCTGGAAGTCAGTGGGCTCAGATCCTGGAAGTCAGTGGGCTCATATCTGGGACGTCAGAGGGCC
Source organism: Rana muscosa (assembly GCA_029206835.1). NCBI lineage: Eukaryota > Metazoa > Chordata > Amphibia > Anura > Ranidae > Rana > Rana muscosa. Next base: position 46,287,841 of record CM055117.1, on the reverse strand, counting down.
CAGAATCTGGAAGTAAGAGGGCCTAGATCCTGGAAGTCAGAGGGCCCAGAATCTGGAAGTAAGAGGGCCCAGATCCTGGAAGTCAGAGGGCTCATATCAGGGAAGTCAGAGGGCCCAAAATCTGGAAGTCAGAGGGCCTTGATCCTGGAAGTCAGAGGGCCCAGATCCTGGAAGTCAGAGGGCCCCGATCCTGGAAGTCAGAGGGCCCCGATCCTGGAAGTCAGAGGGCCCCGATCCTGGAAGTCAGAGGGCCCCGATCCTGGAAGTCAGAGGGCCCCGATCCTGGAAGTCAGAGGGCCCCGATCCTGGAAGTCAGAGGGCCCAGAATCTGGAAGTCAGAGGGCCCAGAATCTGGAAGTCAGAGGGCCCAGAATCTGGAAGTCAGAGGGCCCAGAATCTGGAAGTCAGAGGGCCCAGAATCTGGAAGTCAGAGGGCTCAGATCCTGAGAGTCAGTGGGCTCAGATCCTGAGAGTCAGTGGGCTCAGATCCTGGGAGTCAGTGGGCTCAGATCCTGGGAGTCAGTGGGCTCAGATCCTGGGAGTCAGTGGGCTCAGATCCTGGGAGTCAGTGGGCTCAGATCCTGGGAGTCAGTGGGCTCAGATCCTGGGAGTCAGTGGGCTCAGATCCTGGGAGTCAGTGGGCTCAGATCCTGGGAGTCAGTGGGCTCAGATCCTGGGAGTCAGTGGGCTCAGATCCTGGGAGTCAGTGGGCTCAGATCCTGGGAGTCAGTGGGCTCAGATCCTGGAAGTCAGAGGGCTCATATCTGGGACGTCAGAGGGCCCAGATCCTGGAAGTCAAAGGGCCCCAATCCTGGAAGTCAGAGGGCCCCGATCCTGGAAGTCAGAGGGCCCCGATCCTGGAAGTCAGAGGGCCCAGATTCTGGAAGTCAGAGGGCCCAGATTCTGGAAGTCAGAGGGCCCAGAATCTGGACATCAGAGGGCCCACAATGGGTGCTTGGAGTAAGTATCTTGGTGTGGTGGATACCGCAGGTGGCAGCGGGGGCTGAAATCAGACCTGAAACGATGAACCAGGATGCACCGGATCCCTGCTGTGAGCCGCATGCAGCTCATATGTTAACTCAGCCTTATACAGTGTTTTCGCAAACTAGGTCTCAATCAATTAGATTAAATGTAATTAACTAATAATTAAAATAATTAAAGATTAAAATAATTAAAGATTGACAGGTAAGGCAAACAGCACTGCAGTAATCTTTTAGCGCACACATCAGGCCCTCCCAAAGGCCACATATAGATAAATGAGTCCAGGATTGCTGCACTTAAAATTTAGTGGAAAAAAAAGAAGAAATATACAAAATAAACAAAATTGCTAAATGTTATTTTTAAAGTGGAACATTTTGCAATTTTGTATATTTCCTCATATTTTCAATACTTTTTTAAGTGCAGCAATCCTCTATCTATCTACACTATATTACCAAAAGTATTGGGACACTTGCCTTTACACGCACATGAACTTTAATGACATCCCAGTCTTAGTCCATAGGGTTCAATATTGAGTTGGCAATTTTTTATTTTGAGAATCTTGCAAACAAGAAACACATTCCAACTTTTGTTTTATACAAAAATACAAAAAATAAATATATATATATATATTTTTCCTTTTTTTTTTTTTTATATATGCATAACATATTGTATACAAGACTAATAATAATAATAAAGGCATACTTCAACCTATAATATATGAACAAACGTTTTTTCCACCAAGAGAAATATCACTGCATTAAATTATACTATATATACACACACAAACACACATCACTACAAGCACGGACATCTTCAAAAATACTACACATTACTCAACTTGATTAACACTCAGACCAAGAAACATAGATTATCATGTGTATGTAGCCTTTCTTCAAAAATGATGTGTATCCTTGAAAATCTAAGGGAGTGCCCAGAGAGAAAACAGGGAAGAAACCCAACACCCAGAGATCAACAAACAGCAGCTACAGGCCTGATATTCCTCCACGCCTTTATCCAGACCCTTTGCCGCCATCTGTCTTTCTCGAGACCCCGAATTTTCCCTACCTCACCAAGAATCTCACACACCACCACCGGAACAGGAAGGACTTTCTGCCGAAGGGATACCTGACACCGTGCATTCCAGGTGAAATATCGGACTACTAAACTGACTAAAAAAAGAGTGTCCAAATCAAATCCCTTGCGATTCTGCAATGCTCCATACACCCACTCAGCATAAGACATGCTAGGCAAGAAAGGAATATTTAGAGCCCTCCCCACCTTTTTATAGACTTCTATATTGAAAGGGCACTGAAGCAAGAAGTGGTCCATGGTTTCCACTTCACCCTGACACTCCGCTCTTGGACAACCACGATTGTCCAAAGAGCGGCACTTCACGTTCCCTCTCACATAGAGCCTACCGTGGAAAGCGAGCCAGGCCTGGTCCCTAAATTTCAAGGGAATCCGCTCAGAATTTATTAAACGTAAACCTTCCCTCATAATATGACCTGGGCAATCCCTTAAGGCCAGTGGCGCATGAAAGACAGTACCCACGATCTTCTCACCCAGGAGTCTCCTAGGGAGGGACCTGATATCCTCCGCTGTCACATGCCACCGTTTAAGAATTTTCAGGCACGGGGCAACATAAGCCGGGAGCTTACCATGCTTGATCCTTAGGCTTTTCACTGGCCCGCCACTCTCCCAACAGCCCAGAAAAGGTCTAAACCAGATCTGGAAAATACCTACCCATCCAGGCGGTCTCTCTGCTAGCATGTTACCAAAATTGTATTTCAAAAACATCAGAGAGAAGAACACAACCGGGTTGACCATCCCTAGGCCACCCTTCCGCCTTGATAGGTAAGTCACATTCCGCTTCACAAGATTCAGCCTGTTCCCCCATAATAATTGGAAGAAACAACTATAAATCCTGGTATAGAAGGACTCTGGCAAGATGCAAACAAAGCTGACATACAGAAAGGTAGGAATCAGGTAGGTCTTAATCAAGTCCACCCTTTCCCTCAAGGAGAGCCGCCACCCCTTCCAGCATTTCACCTTGACATCAGCATCATTCAGCCTGGCTTCCCAATTTGACTTACTGTAATCATCAGGGCCAAACTCGATGCCTAATATTTTGACTTTCTGCTGAGGCCTTGGGAAGGTGTCCGGAAGTGCAAAGCTCTCACCTCCCTCGCTCATCCAAAAAACTTCACTTTTATCACGGTTGACCTGGGAGCCCGATGCCTCGGAATACTGCTCTATAACTGAGACCACCTCCTGCGCCTCCTCTGTCCCAGAGATAAAGACAGAAACATCATCAGCATAGGCTACAACCCTCAAGGGCGGCTCACCAGTAATGCCCACCGGCACCCCGCACAACGGTCCGCTCTCTAGCCTTCTGATGAAGGGGGCGATTGCGAACACATATAGCAAAGGGCTCAGTGGACACCCCTGGCGCACCCCGGATCCAACCCTGAAGGGTCGTCCAACCCAACCGTTAACAAGCATGAAGCTCTCTGCCTCTCTGTATAAAGTCTTAAGCCATCCAATAAACCCACCCTCCAGGCCATACTTGTCAAGGAGAAGCCAGAGGTACTCATGGTTGACACGATCAAAAGCCTTCGCCTGATCCAATGCCAGCAAATACTTTCCCCAGCCCTCAGCCCTGCAACGTTCCAGAGCCTCCCGGACAGCTAACACCGCTGAAAAAGTGCTCCTGCCCTGGACCGAACAGTGCTGCTGACGAGAAAGCAATCTGTCTGCTACTGACGACAAGCGCCAGAAAATGATCTTCGCCAGAATTTTTCTATCGACATTGAGAAGGCTAATGGGGCGCCAGTTCTCAATCATCGAGGGATCCTTGCCTTTTGACAACAGAATCACAGCAGATTGTCTCATGGAGGGAGGGAGCGAACCCTCTTGCAGACAGCCATTAAATACCTCCACAAGATAAGGTACCAAGCTGGATTTGAAAGTCTTATAAAATTCAGCTGTCAATCCGTCTGGCCCAGGTGTTTTCTTAATAGCCAGACCGTCTATAGCTTTGACTACCTCTTCTGCTGTGATTTCCCCCGTCAAACTTGCCAGCGGAATGTTATTTCCCAGACCTGGTGTAGAATCCAGAAAACTTGACATCTTTGCCCGATCGAGGTACTTCTCCCCCAGAAGATCCACATAAAAAGACCTTGAGACCTCCAGGATCCCTGACCTGGATTTCGTCAAAGAGCCCGTACTATCCCTTAGCCCAACAACCGTCTTAACTGCTGCGCTTTGTTTGCAGTTCTGATAAGGGTCGGGCGAGTGATATTTCCCGTAGTCCCTTTCCAGAACCAAAGAAGCGTGCCGATCATACTGATACTTCCTAAGGAGAAGTTTTACCTCAGAGATTGCCCCTGAATCTCCACCACTCGAGACAAGGCGATCAAGTTTTCTCCGCAGCTGCTGGTAGGCAATGTACCTACCAAGCTGTTTCCTTTTTCCTATGGCCTTGAAAAACCCACTAATCCGGCTTTTGGCAAGCTCCCACCACTCAGACTTACTGCTGCAGAAATCCAGGATGGTTACCTGAGCCTGAAAAAAATCCTCAAAAGATTGTCTTACCTCCTCGTCATCCAGCAGAGCCGAATTCATCCTCCAAATACCCTTTCCTTTAGGTGGCATATCTGAAGCATTGAGAATAACAGACAGCATAAGGTGATCAGAGAACTCCACCATACGACACTCAGGAGCCGAAAAGGCAGAGTCACCCTTAAAAAAAAAACTGTCTATCCTGCTCTCACAACTGCCTCGCTTAAATGTGTACCCCGTGCTGTCTGGGCAACGCTTAATATGCGCATCTTCCAGACCTGCTTCCCTGGCTATCGAATTAAGAAAGACGCTATCATATCTCAGGCTGTCAGTGGAGCCTTTCCTGTCTTTGGGCCTAGTAACGGTGTTAAAATCACCTCCAAAGACAACTTGCCGAGATGTAAAAAGGAAAGGCTTAATCTTTGTAAAGAGGCATTTCCTCTCCCATCTAGTTTGTGGTCCATAAATATTTACTAAACGTAGATCATGCCCCTTCACAGAGACGTCCAAGACCATACACCTTCCAATCTCTACCTCGATAACCCGCCGACACGTTACCATGCCAGTAAAAAGTACTGCAACTCCGCTGTAAGGCTCGGCCGCAAGAGACCAGAAGGAGGGCCCACGCCTCCACTCCCTCTTTGCCAGGTGGACATCAGCAAGGCTATTTAGCCGGGTCTCTTGCAAAAATAAAACATCAGCATCCATCTCGCTGAGCAAAAATAAGGCCATGTTACGAGCCCCTACAGATTTTATGCTGGCAACATTAATGGTTGCCACCTTTATCGGAGTGGGAACTGCCATCAGGATGATTGAGGTAGGCGTTTCTTAGCCTGAGCTCCCTCCCCCTTTACTGGAGACCTTGACCTCTTTAGGGAGCACTCTACCTCATCCTCCTCCATCTGAGACACGGAATTAGAAGACTCCTCCTCCCCCTCAGATAAGGACCCAAACTTGTTTCCCAGAGGTAGATCATCTACCTCTAAAGATAAAACCGAGGAGGCAGAGGTCAGGACTACCTTATTCCTCCTTCTGCCCACCTTGGTCCACTCTCCCTCCTCCCCTGAAACATCACCCTGAAAGGCCTCATCTACATCATTAGCAGTGGCAACTTCCCCCTTCTTCCCCTTAGAACCTCCACTAGAGGTCTTACGTTGCCTCATGGATGGCCCAGGTGAAGCTGCCACCTCAGATCGGCATGAATCTGCCCCTTTGGCAGCCTCAGCCAATCTGGATGACTTATTTACACCTGGAACACTGGGCACCTGAAACACTGGGGAAGAACACACAACAGAAGTAGACACTGACACAGTAGGGAGCACAGACTGGGGAGCAGACACAAGAGGGGTCACACCTTCAGATTGGGAAACTGACACCTGGGGGGCCCCTCCAGGACTAGCTGAAACAGCTCCACCAACTCCTTGCTGCCCCCCACGTTCCTCCTCCTCCATCCTCAGCAGTTCTTCCACCACCTCTGGCTGATTATGGAGGGCTTCAGGGCAAAGGCTATAGGGGTGACCTAACTTGTTACAAAGATTACAACGAATGCTATTGCAGTCTTTTGCAACGTGCCCTGAGCCCTGACAGAGGGAACATTTCTGCGCAGAACATGAGCTTGAAAAATGGCCCTTTTCACCACAGCGATGACAAAGCTTTGGTTGCCCTGCATAAAAGGTAATAATCCTGTCACGACCTATAAAGGCAGACGAAGGGATGTGCTTAACAACATTACCCGTGACATGTAGTTTTACTAACACTGTCCATCCTCCTGTCCATATCCCCCTATCATCTACAACTTTCCTCAAGGGGGCTTGGACATCCGCATATCTCCTCAACCACACCACCAGATCCGCAGCAGGAATGGACTCGTTACGCACTAGAATGGTGACGTTCTTGTATAATGGCTGGCGGGAGACTACTTTAGGTGACAAACCTGCCCATCTTGGGGACTCCTTACACCTCTGCTCATACCTCTCCCAAAAGACATCTAAACCTTCCGCCTTGACAAAGGAGAGGTCATATTCATATGACCCAACTGGGCTGATAAGGGCAAAAATCTCCTCTGCTTTAAAACCCATCCCCAGAATACGGTCCACCACATCTCTCCTATTTGGGGGGGGCCTTCTCCAGTCCACCTCAATTGGACCACATTGCGGCGTTTAAAGGAGCTACCAGATGGTGACAGATTGGCCTGACCTTCACTCACATTACTCCCAGTGACCGCAGAATAACTGGTCCTACTCACCCCGGGGACAGGTGCAGCCAGTGCTGCAGCATTGGAAATAACCGCACTCCTTGCAACATCAGGCAAATCACTTTTAGTAACAGACCCTTCTTTAGATAAAGTATTAACATTATTGTCAGGAACAGATGGAGCAGAGACTTCTGACACAGAAATGTCATTTACATTACCCTTGGTAATTCTTACTTCATTACCAGCAGTAGAGATGTTTTTGTCAGCACTCTTCTCAGCAGAGTCTGCACTGGCTGGCTGTACACAGGTGGAAGTCTCAGCCAGGAGATGAGCTTGCTCTCCGCTGCCCTCTACTGCACCATCCATAGGAACTACACCTCCATTACATTGTACAGGCAAGTCATGACCAAAAACCTCTTTTTCTTTCACCCGTTGTTTCAAAGGTTTTGGGGGGACATCATCATCCTCTTCTTCATCCTCAGATGATCCAGACACTGAAAACTTGCGACCATGCAAAGATGATTCCATTTCTGATATAAAGTTCAGCATATCTGCTCCCTCCACAGGCTCAGATGGATCATCTTGCTCCATAGCCTCTTGCTGCGGTGGTAAGGGCACAGAACTTCCTTGGCCCGATGACATACTGCCAGTCAAAACACCTGACTGCTGATCGCCCGCAGCCTGTGTGCCAGAGCTTTCTCCACTTTCTGCAGGCATACTGATAGTTGGCTCGGGATGCAAAGATTTTCCAGCGTGCTGGCCAGAAACACAATCCGAGCCCACAGAAACTTTTTTGCTTTGCACTGACCTTTGCTTCTCGCACTCTGATGATGCCTGCCCTCCACTGGCCTCTATGGCCCCTCTGCGCATTGCACGGAAGCGATCATCGTTGCCATACTTCTCTTTGAAAGCACCGCTGGTTTCTTTCAATGTGGCCACCAGCAGACTCTGCTTTTCCACTTTGGCCTCCAAAGCCATTAACTCAGGCCGCATCTGTTTCCTCTTAGAACTGTGAAGCCGGTCACTTGCAATTTTTTTATGCTTGAAGTCAAACTTCAACTTCACCAGTACTTCTTCCTCCTTAGCGATTCTCGCAATCCTCGCACAAACCTTCTTTCTGTAGGTTGCCAGGCTTTCACCTTTAGCTGGGCCATTTCCCAGGTCCTCAAACACTGGTATGGGAGGACCAGTACTCTGGCCATCCGGGGGATCCTCCCCTGGGTCCACCCCAGGTTCCTGCATCCACCCTGGGTATAGGGAGTAATCAAGCTCCCTGGATCAATAGGCCTCACTGGAGCTCAGGAGATCAGCAGTAGTGCAGCCACACCCTTTGCAGCTGTAACAGCTTCAACTCTTCTGGGAAGGCCGTCCACAAGGTTTAGGAGGGTGTCTATGGGAATGTTTGACCATTCTTCCAGAAGCACGTTTGTGAGGTCAGGCACTGATGTTGGATGAGAAGGCCTGGCTTGCAGTCTCTGCTCTAATTCATTCCAAAGCTGTTCTATCAGGTTGAGGTCAGGACACTGAGCAGGCCAGTCAAATTCCTCCACCCCAAACTCGCTCATCCATGTCTTTATGGACCTTGCTTTGTGCACTGGTGCGCAGTCATGTTGGAACAGGAAGGGGCCGTCCCCAAACTGTTCCCACAAAGTTGAGAACATGAAATTGTCCAAAATGTCTTGGTATGCTGATGGCTTGAGTGTTCCCTTCACTGGTACTAAGGGGCCAAGCCCAACCCCTGAAAAACAACCCCACACCATAATCCCCCCTCCACCAAATGATTTGGACCAGTGCACAAAGCAAGGTAAATAAAGACATGGATGAGCGAGTTTGGGGTGGAGGAACTTGACTGGCCTGCACAGAGTCCTGAACTCAACCCAATAGAACAACTTTGGGATGAATTAGAGCGGAGACTGCGAGCCAGGCCTTCTCGTCCAACATCAGTGCCTGACCTCAAAAAAGCGTTTATAGCTGCAAAGGGTTGGCCAACTCAATATTGAACCCTACGGACTAAGACTGGGATGAAATTAAAGTTCATGTGCGTGTAATGGCAGGTGTCCCAATACTTTTGATAATATATAATGCTGTGAAAAAGTAATTGCACCCTTTCTGATTTTTTTGCATATTTGTCAAACTTAAATGACTCAGATCATCAACATTTTTTATTATTACTCAAAGATAATCCGAGTAAATACAAAATGCAGTTTTTAAATTATGGTTTCATTTATTAAGCCGAAAAAGTGTCCAAACCTGCCTGGCTTTATGTGAAAAAGTAATTGCCCCCTAAACCAAATAACTGGTTGTGCCGCCCTCGGCGGCAACAACTGCAATCAAACGTTTGCGATAACTGGCAATGGGTCTTTCACATTGCTGTGGAGAAAATTTGGCCCACTCTTCTTTGCAGAATTGTTTTAATTCAGCCACATTGGCGGGTTTTCAGCATGAATGGCCTGTGTAAGGTGATAATACAGCATCTCAATTGGATTTAAGTCCGGCCTTTGACTAGGCCACTCCAAAACCTAAACTTTGCTTTGTTTGAACCATTTGGAGGTGGACTTGCTGTTGTGTTTCGGATCATTGTCCTGCTGCATAACCCAAGTGCACTTGAGCTTGAGGTCAGGAACTGATGGCCTTCAGGATTTTCTGGTAGAGCTCAGAATTCATGGTCCCATCAGTTATGGTAAGTCGTCCAGGTCCTGAAGCTGCAAAGCAGCCCCAGACCATCACACTACCACCACCATGTCTGACTGTTGGGATGATGTTCTTGTTATGAAATGCTGTATTCGTTTTATGCCAGATGTAACGGGACGCACACCTTCCAAAAAGTTACATTTTGGTCTTATCAGTCCACAGAATATTTGCCTAAAAGTCTTGGGGAAAATCAAGATGTTTTTTGGTAAACGTGAGATGAGCCTTTTGCCACGTACACACGATCGGAATTTCCGACAACAAAACCGTGGATTGTTTTTCCGACGGATGTTGGCTTAAACTTGTCTTGCATACACACGGTCACACACATGTTGCTCGGAAATTCCGATCATCAAGAACGCAGTGACGTACAACACTACAACGAGCCGAGAAAAATGAAGTTCAATGATTCCGAGCAAGTGTAGGATTTTTGTGCGTCGGAATTGGCTACACGCGTTCGGAATTTCCGACAACAAGTTTGTTGTTGGGAAAATTGAGAACCAGCTCTCAAACATTTGTTGTCGGAAATTCTGACAGCAAATGTCCGATGGAGCCTACACACGGTCGGAATTTCCAACAACAAGCTCCCATCGAACATTTGTTGTCGGAAATTCCGACCGCGTGTACGAGACATTAGTGTTGTTTTTGGTCAGCAGTGGCTTTGGCCTTGGAACTCTCCCATGGATGCCATTTTTGCCCAGTCTCTTATTGTTGAATCATGAACACTGATCTTACCTGAGGAAAGTGAGGCCGGAAGCTCTTTAGATGTTGTTCTGGGTTCTTTTATGACCTCCTTGGAGTAATTTTTGTAGCCCGGCCCCTCCTGGGAAGGTTCACCACTGCTCCAATTTATCTCCATTTGTGGATAATGACTCTTCCTGTGGTTCACTGGAGTTCCAAAGCCTTAAGCCGTGTACACACGACCGAGAATCTCGTCAGGAAAAAAACCCGTTGTTTTTCCTGACGAGATTCTTGACAAGAATCTTGTCCCGGCCGAGTGTACACACGTACCTTTCAAAAGAACCGCCGTTCTTTTGAATGGCATGAACGCGGTGACGTCATCGACTACGACGAGCGTGCGCTCGTCACATTCAATGCCGTCGCTGCCATCTTGCTACACCTACCTATGCCTAGGAAGCTACCGCGCATGCGTCAAAGTCATTTCGAGCATGCGCGGGTTTCCACGGCGACAGGTAAGTACACACACTCGGGTTTCTCGTCGGGAAACAGGCCGACGAGAATCCCGACGAGAAAAAAGAAAGCAGGTCTTCTTTTTTTCTCATCGAGATTCTGGTCAGTTTTCCTGATAAGAAACCTGAAAGCCTCGTACACACGGCCGGTTTTCTCGGCAAGAAAGCTCTGCAAGCAGTTTTCTTGTCAGTTCTTGCCGAGAAAACCGGTCGTGTGTACGAGGCTTCAGAAATGGCTTTGAAACCAGTGGCGGCTGGTGAAGTTTTAGGATGGGGGGGCGCAAGACCCCGCCCCTCCACGTTTGGCCCCTCCCACAGGGTGGCAGGGCAGACAGACACTCATCCTCCATTGGAGTTTTAAATTATAATCTGCTAGGTCCCTGGCTGATTTAGTTCCCTATGTATGTGTGGGACTACAAGTCCCAGCATCACATGTGACTCATACTTGTTCATGCAATCTCCCATGTATTGGACTACAAGTCCCTGCAGCGCTAGGAAAACACCTGTACACCCATCCACCTTGGAGCCATATACTATAACCTGCTGGGACTTGTAGTTCTCCATCTTCTCCTGGGGCTCAGGTGCATGCAATCCACCATCCAGTGTCCAGGTGTTTTTCTCTCACTGCTGGGACTTGTAGTCCCATAGATGGTGGATTGAATGCACCTGAGCCCCAGGAGAAGATGGAGAACTACAAGTCCCAGCAGGTTATAATATAAGGCTCCGAGGTGGATGGGTGTCCAGGAGCGTTATATTATAACCTGATGGGACTTGTAGTTCTCCATCCTTTCCTGGGGAGATCAGGTTAATGCACTGCTGAGAGTTGGGCCAAAAAGCATGTGTTACAGTTATACAGGTCACTGGTCAGAACTTGCACAAATACAAATAAATCAGGAGCCTGGAGGTCCAGAAAACTGCACAGCACAGACAGTCTGAAAGTAATTGGCGATCAGGGTGCAGGGGAGGGCTGGCAGCCTTAGGCCTGGGGGTAAGTTCAGTCATGTGGCCCATAGAGCCGGTGGTGGCACAGTGATGGATCGGGGAAAACAGTCTACGGTTTTCCATGATCACAAATGTGGGGGGAGGACAATGTGGCCCTCCAGAGCCCCTGGCAGGGGCTGAATGGTAATTTTTGGCCCAGAGACAAGTATAACCCAAAGGATCATGGTAGAGTGACCTTGCCCCACTCTCCCTCTTTCCTGCCTCCTCCCAACTCCCACTTTCGTCATCCATCTAATTTTAACTTTTCATTGCCAGAGCCGTTTTTGCGTTTTTTGCACACATGTTTAAAAAATTATTTTAGGCCTGAAGATTACACAAAACCCCCAAACATTATATATTTTCTGAAAGCAGACAGCCTAGAGAATAAAAAAGTGATAGTATAATTTTTTATGTCACACATTATTACCGCAAAGGTCTAGGAAACGCCAAATTTCGGTAAAAAAAACACACTAAAGTGAATTTTAGGGCACACAAACACAATAAACTACCCAAATTTTTGGTAATATATAAAAGACGAAGTTGCACCAAGTAAATACATCCAACATGTCAAACCTTAATTTTGTGTGAAACCGCGACAAACTTCGGTACCCTATATTTTCTATAGGCGATGCATCAAAAGCCCCCTATACATATCAGTTTAATGTTACGGAGGAGGTCTTGTGTTTCTCTCAGTCCGGCATGCAGGGAAATATGTGAAATGTGTATCGCAATTGACGTTTTCACGCGTAGGCGTGGGTGGGGGTTGGAGGGGGTTTATATGCTTGGGTGTAACTTTTTTATTTTTCCCCAAAAATATTTTTTTTTTACTTAAGTTATTTTTTTCCATTAACCCCCCCCCCCCCCACTACAGTAAGATCAGAAAAAGCAGTGCAGCAATGTTCAGGCTCTGCTTGCTCACCCAAACACCCACCCACAGTGGTGGATGCAGGCTGGCCCAGGACATTGTGCTGCCTGGTTTCAAGAATTAAATGCTGCCCCCCCCCTAAAAAAAAATCACACCCACCAAAAGTGCCACCTATCAGTGCCCATCAATGCCACCTCATCAGTGCAGCCTCGTTAGTGCCAATCAGTGCAGCCTTATCAATGCCCATTAGTTCAGCCTCCTCAGTGCAGCCTATCAGTGCCCACCAATGCAGCCTCATCAGTATGGCCTCATCAGTGCAGTCTCATCAGTGCAGCTTATCAGTGCCACCAGTGTTGCCTATCAGTGTCCATCAGGGCCACCTCATGAGTGCTTACCAGTGCAGCCTATCAGTGCTCACCAGTGGAGCCCATCAGTAAACCACCAGTGCTGCCTATCAGTGCCACCTCATCATGCCCACCAGTGCAGCCTATCAATGCCCACCAGTGCTGCATATCAGTGCCACCTCATCTGTATTCACCAGTGCAGCCTTATCAGTGCCCACCAGAGCAGCCCATCATTGCCACCTCATAAGTGCCCACCAGTGCTGCCTATCAGTGTCCATCAGTGCAGCCCATCAGTGTAACCCATCAGTGCTGCCTATTAGTGCCACCTCATCAGTGTCCACCAGTGCTGCCAAACAGGGTCCACCAGTGCAGCTTATCAGTGTCAGCTCATCAGTGTCCACCAGTGCAGCCCATCAGTGTCCACCAGTGCAGCCCATCAGTGTAAACATAAGCCCACCACTGAATGATTGAAAAAAAATTCAAAATCACCACAGTGATAAATTATGTAAGTGCTCAGTGAAGAACAATAACTAAACAGTGTGAACAAAACATATGAAATAATACAAACTTAATTAATAATATTATTACATGCTTGAATAGGACCCTTAAATGATCAAGTCTAAAGTCCATACAAAAAAACACCCGTGATCAAGTGTCCATACTAGATGAAAAAAGAAAAAAGAAAAAAGAAAACAAAACAAAAACGATTCCAAATCTTCTTGTATTCGTGACTTTCACCACCACCAGTAAGAATTCCTGCTTACCAAAAAGCGATGGTCCCCTATGACGGAGGACCCCAAACAGCCTCAATTGATAATCAATAGGACTCCAAACTTCAGTGTATGTTGAGCCTCAATTTTTTTGGTAGCCAAAACGCTCATATGCCATCATGCAGTACTCGATACGGAACATGGAAGGAAGGGAGGACACTAGATAGTGTAAAATCCTTGGTGGATGTTTATTTAAAAGAAGAAAACATACTTACAAAAATGCAGTTTAAAAAACAGCCTTAAAAGTATGACAGCGCCGACCGGTCAAAGGCGCTAGTCACACGCATACGTCCGTGGAAGTCGAGCAGTGGAGGGTGACGTCAGCACAAAGCTCTATCCTGCCCTACGCGTTTCGTGAAAATTCACGTCGTCTCGGGGCACGGGCGATGGGCTGCGTCACCCCCTCTTTATAGGGAACACAGGAACTCAAGGGTCCAACCCGAGGGAGGGCGCGCGCGCACCTCGCGCCGCGAGGTAACCACGCCTCGCTGTCGCATCCGCCAAACAGCATCCGCGCGCGCATCTCTCCCCACGAGGAAACCAAGCCTCGTTTACAAATACATACCATGCGCGTCATCACGCCAAGCAGGATGACGAAAACATGGTGGGGAGTATGCCGCACATACGCGTGTCCATGGCAACAATGGCCACGACCGCAATACGCGCGCCACCCAAGGGGGAGGAGCCTCCAGGTGTGTCACAGGAGGCAATAAGACCCACAACCTCCGCCGCAACCGTAATGTGCGGCGAACATAATGGGACATTGAACTGCTCCAAATTTAACAACCTAACTATAGAGGACATATACATACATGAATAAAATATAAATGTCATACCAATATCTAAAGCCATACATGTTTAAAATATACGGAGATAGATTGCCTCATAGTAGTTAATAGTCCCTAAATGATAATGAAATCACCAAGGTTACAACAGTTACCATCTAATCTCGTCCCTCTTACACCCCCGCTTAACATGGTCAAATGTCCATTACAAAAACGGGAAAAAGAGACGGAAGTAAACGGTTAAAATTAAACAGAAAAAAGAAAAAAGAGGAAGAAAGGAAGTGTACATACAACACGATCTACATCTCCCAAAAACTATAATCCAATATAATTCGATAGTCCACCCCAAACAGCCATTATAAAAACACAATTAACTGATTGGCTAGATTGATTCAAGAATTGTTAATAAAAGCGTTGACATCGGTGTCCACGTTGAGTCCGTGCGGAACATAAGTTCTCAACCTGTACACCCATGCCATTTCCTGCTTGGAGATTTCTCTCACAAGCGAGCTGCCTCTCCAGTGGGGTCTATATTTGTCAATAGCGATGAATAGTGTACCAGACGGGTCTCTCTTGTGAACTTGATCGTAGGGCAGTAAGGGTGAGACTTAACGAACATATAGCGAACATACGCAAAGGTTTCGATAAACACTCTGTATCCAGGCACTACGATCAAGTTCACAAGAGAGACCCGTCTGGTACACTATTCATCGCTATTGACAAATATAGACCCCACTGGAGAGGCAGCTCGCTTGTGAGAGAAATCTCCAAGCAGGAAATGGCATGGGTGTACAGGTTGAGAACTTATGTTCCGCACGGACTCAACGTGGACACCGATGTCAACGCTTTTATTAACAATTCTTGAATCAATCTAGCCAATCAGTTAATTGTGTTTTTATAATGGCTGTTTGGGGTGGACTATCGAATTATATTGGATTATAGTTTTTGGGAGATGTAGATCGTGTTGTATGTACACTTCCTTTCTTCCTCTTTTTTCTTTTTTCTGTTTAATTTTAACCGTTTACTTCCGTCTCTTTTTCCCGTTTTTGTAATGGACATTTGACCATGTTAAGCGGGGGTGTAAGAGGGACGAGATTAGATGGTAACTGTTGTAACCTTGGTGATTTCATTATCATTTAGGGACTATTAACTACTATGAGGCAATCTATCTCCGTATATTTTAAACATGTATGGCTTTAGATATTGGTATGACATTTATATTTTATTCATGTATGTATATGTCCTCTATAGTTAGGTTGTTAAATTTGGAGCAGTTCAATGTCCCATTATGTTCGCCGCACATTACGGTTGCGGCGGAGGTTGTGGGTCTTACTGCCTCCTGTGACACACCTGGAGGCTCCTCCCCCTTGGGTGGCGCGCGTATTGCGGTCGTGGCCATTGTTGCCATGGACACGCGTATGTGCGGCATACTCCCCACCATGTTTTCGTCATCCTGCTTGGCGTGATGACGCGCATGGTATGTATTTGTAAACGAGGCTTGGTTTCCTCGTGGGGAGAGATGCGCGCGCGGATGCTGTTTGGCGGATGCGACAGCGAGGCGTGGTTACCTCGCGGCGCGAGGTGCGCGCGCGCCCTCCCTCGGGTTGGACCCTTGAGTTCCTGTGTTCCCTATAAAGAGGGGGTGACGCAGCCCATCGCCCGTGCCCCGAGACGACGTGAATTTTCACGAAACGCGTAGGGCAGGATAGAGCTTTGTGCTGACGTCACCCTCCACTGCTCGACTTCCACGGACGTATGCGTGTGACTAGCGCCTTTGACCGGTCGGCGCTGTCATACTTTTAAGGCTGTTTTTTAAACTGCATTTTTGTAAGTATGTTTTCTTCTTTTAAATAAACATCCACCAAGGATTTTACACTATCTAGTGTCCTCCCTTCCTTCCATGTTCCGTATCGAGTACTGCATGATGGTATATGAGCGTTTTGGCTACCAAAAAAATTGAGGCTCAACATACACTGAAGTTTGGAGTCCTATTGATTATCAATTGAGGCTGTTTGGGGTCCTCCGTCATAGGGGACCATCGCTTTTTGGTAAGCAGGAATTCTTACTGGTGGTGGTGAAAGTCACGAATACAAGAAGATTTGGAATCGTTTTTGTTTTGTTTTCTTTTTTCTTTTTTCTTTTTTCATCTAGTATGGACACTTGATCACGGGTGTTTTTTTGTATGGACTTTAGACTTGATTATTTAAGGGTCCTATTCAAGCATGTAATAATATTATTAATTAAGTTTGTATTATTTCATATGTTTTGTTCACACTGTTTAGTTATTGTTCTTCACTGAGCACTTACATAATTTATCACTGTGGTGATTTTGAAATTTTTTTCAATCATTCAGTGGTGGGCTTATGTTTATACTCATAAGTTAGCGCGACTATATATTTTTTCTTATTTGTATGCACTGTTAGTTTTCAGAATAGTTGCTGCTTTTTCCCCTTGTTTGTTTCTAGGCATTTGATATATCTGCCTAGTTTCACACCTGTAGCGCAGTTTCTTTTTTACTTTCTAGCAGCCCATCAGTGTCAGCTCATCAGTGTCCACCAGTGCAGCCCATCAGTGTCAGCTCATCAGTGTCCACCTGTGCAGTCTATCAGTGTCCACCTGTGCAGTCTATCAGTGTCCACCTGTGCAGTCTATCAGTGTCCACCTGTGCAGTCTATCAGTGTCCACCTTATCAGTGTCCACCTGTGCAGTCTATCAGTGCCACCTCATCAGTGTCCACCTATGCAGTCTATCAGTGTCCATCCGTGTAGCCTATGAGCTGGCAAAGTGGTGCTTGCTGTTCCTGAGCCTCTTATTCCGTCCTTGCAGCACTGATGATGAGCGGGTACTTGTGCTGTGCCTGCTGTTTTCTGCCAGGAAACATGCTCCGCTCTGCTCCCTAACCCATGTCCCGCTCTGGCTCCGCCCCATAGACCTACATGGAGCTTTCAAACAGGTCCGCTTGAAAAACTGAGAGGCGTCCCTAATTGGAAAGCTTGGCTGAAAGGTTTTTAAAGGAAAATGGTTGGGGGTGGTAAAAACGTAGCTCAGCTGCTTGTTTTTACTGCCCCCCCACCCCCCCTCAAACACAAATATAAACTAGCATCTCACTGCGATCATCACTATTATCATAATCATAGTACAGCAGGTGTTATATGGCTCTGTCACAGTGTGTCATATGGTTGTTGGGTGGTGACTTTGTTATAGCTGTACAGTGTTAGTCTCTAACACACAATACAGCCCAACAACAACCATATGACACACTGACATAGCCATACAGCATAGGGTTGCCACCATTTGTTCAAGCCAAACCCGAACACTTTAGTGGCACACAACATCTTTTTTTTTTATGTAGCACTACCCCCGTAGGAGCTGCTGTTTGTTTGATTTGGGTCTATGTCCTGCCTATCAACCCCTGGAAGTGGCTCAAACCTTCCCTTAGCACAACTGATATGAATAAGGAGTGTGAGACCTATTGAGTATTAGGAGACACAATCCTGCATACATCACACAATAACCTGTAAATGTTATTACCTTTGCTGGTCACTAGTCCTTCTAAGTGACAGAGATACTTCACACAAGTTATATGCTTAATCAAAGGTACCATTACTCAGTATAAAAGGGAAGGGTAAAGAATCACATTAATACACACAGTTGACTCTGCATGCGCATTGCAGAGTCAATAAACCAATAAGGATAGGTATCACTGAGATTAGGTAATAACAGGAAATAACATCAGCTATATATATGTACATGTATCTATATGTGTCTCTGAACGGCTAACTGGTTGCTCGCGAGCTCCCCCTTTGTTGCAATACCTTGCATGTGTTCATTCCCTATAATAGGTAAGCAAGGCCTATCTGCGTCCCACTCAAAGTTCCTTTCTCCAATGAAGTCTTCGCTAGCCACCGTCGGTGCACAAGTTAAATTGTAATCCACAGGGTTTCAACAAGATGCTGTAATTATCCGCAATATACCTGAGTACTCGTGTGCCTGCCACCCACTAATGACGGATGCACCAATCTCTGATCACATAGTCTCCAGTGAGATACACTAGGCCGCAAGCTGTGGCGTGATAGGTGAAGTGTGGCTGGCACTAACTAAATCACTTTCCTCTAAGGTAGTAGTCAATTCTGGGCAGGTGCCCTTCTCACCAAACAGGCCCGACTTTCAGATAGTCTCCTCTGGCTTGTCCCGGTCACTCGATCTCCACGCTTCTGCTTCAGCTGCAGTCTCCGGACTCCGTCACTAACAGCATATGGTGATGGACGACTCCGGTCTCTGCTGGGCAATCACAGGACGCTGTGGATGATCCTCTGCTGGAAATCACTCAGGCACTCCCGTAATTTAGGCCCAGGCTTCTGGCCTAATCCTTAGGAAGCAGGCCTCCGTGCCAACTTCCTGCTTGATTGAGAGCTGGATCCCTCCCCTGGTTTAAGTAGTCTGCCCAGAATGCTTTGCGGTGTTGCAATGCACCCTGGGTAATGTAGTCTGTCTTTTACTAAAAGCAACAAAGTCTTTTCTCCTAGCTGATATCTGTCCCAAAGTGCATTAGTTGCATTGTAACACTTATACCACCGGAGGGAGCCGGATTCCTTCTTACATATGGACATCCTGCTACACACTCCCCCCACTTAAAGTCTTTGGTCCCCAAAGAGGACAACAGTATGTAACCTAACACATACTTTGGCAATACCTGCAGGGAAATTTGTTAGTTTATGCATGACAATAAACAACTTGCCTTTTCATAAGCAGGATTTAAACTTAAACAGCTCATATCATAACACAGAGCCGACAGAGGAACCTCCCACCAATTATCACAAGGAGGGAGGTTGTCCTGTATACGGACCACCGACACTTGGGTGTCTGTTTCAGATGTGCTAGGGAGTGAGCTGGGGTTGTCTTCCACTGAATCTGAATCTGGAGTGGAAGAGCTAGACTGATCAATGGTTCTCTTAAAAGTGATGATGGCCTCCTCAGAGCATTCACCCAATTGGTCGTACGTCAGTCTTTTTGGGGGGTGAATTACTCTTCTTTCCCTCTGCTCTTTAGGTATCATATTCTCAAGGACATTGGGGCTGGCTGTTTCTAGAAGTTCTTCAGGGGCTTCCTCATCTAGTTCAGGCATGTTGGGCTCCAGAACTTCAGGAGCGTCCCGCTCTCCTTCAGATAGAGACAACGACCCTTCTTCTGGGTCTTCCATTGACAAAGAGTCTGAGTCATCAGCTACCTCCTCAATAAGAATGTTTGAAGGCACAAATTCAGGAGCTTCTGCCCGAAGAGTTCCATTGTCAACTGTTTTGGGTGAGGTTTGGGAGATGGTCATGGGTTCTGGCAATTGGGATGACCACAACCAGTCAGATTCTGCTTCTTCATCCTCTTGACCTTCATTGTCAGAGTCTCCATCTCTCACATCTGGAAGCACTGTTTGAGATCGGGTGATGGGTCTGGAACCTTGAAAAGTTGAAGGGGTTTCTTGTGAGTCAGATGCAGGAGGCATGCGAACTGCCTCGGAGAGGGGCAACAAGTGATTCCTGTGCCAGGTCTTTAACGGTCCCACGCTTCCTTCTGGCCTAATTTGGTACACAGGAAGGTTTTCCAGCTTCTTGCAAATAACATAAGGTTGGGATTTCCAACGGTCAGCCAACTTATGTTTTCCCGGAATTCCCAAGTTCCTCAACAGCACTCTATCTCCTGGCTGTAAATCTTGAATTCTGACTCTTAGGTCAAAGTTTCTTTTATTTCTCAGCCCCCGTTGGTCAGATGCTGCTTGGGCCTTTTCAAAAGCTGTCTTCAGACTCTTTCTCAATCGGTCTACATACCCCTTGTGGGATGCTGCTGAGGTATGATCCAGCGATATGCCAAAGGCCAAGTCCACTGGCAACCGAGCCTCCCGCCCGAACATCAAACGGTATGGGGAATACCCGGTGACATCACTGGCAGTGCTATTGTAGGCATGCACTATGGCAGCTACATGCTTGCTCCAATGCTGCTTTTTCTCTGAACTCAGAGTCCCCAACATATCCAAGAGAGTCCGGTTAAACCGTTCAGGCTGAGCATCTCCTTGTGGGTGATAAGGGGTTGTCCTGGTCTTCTGGATGCCTAACAGGTCTAATAACTTCTTTATTAATTTGCTTTCAAAGTCTCTGCCCTGATCTGAATGAAGGCGTTGGGGTAGACCATAGTGCACAAAGAATTTTTCTACCAGTACTTTGGCTACTGTTGAGGCCTTCTGGTCTTTTGTTGGGAATGCTTGAGCATATCTGGTAAAGTGATCTGTTATCACCAAGACATTCCCTTGACCACTCAGATCAGGCTCCAGGCAAAGGAAGTCAATGCACACCAGTTCCATAGGTCCCTGACTTTGCAGATGGCCCATTGGGGCTGCTTGACGTGGCAAGGTCTTCCTTTGAATGCATCGGACACAGGAATGGCAATATCCTTCCACTTCAGCCCGCATGCAGGGCCAATAGAACCTATCCCGTACAAGGTGAAAAGTCAGTTTGGACCCTAGGTGACCATGGTTGTCATGGAGGGCAGCTAGGACCGCTTCTCGATATTTGGCTGGTAGAAACAGCTGCCACTTCTCTTCTGAGTCGTCAGAGGGGCCCCTTCGGTAGACCACCCCTTGACGTATGTGTAGCCGATCCCACTCCCTGCGCAACAATCGGGCTTCTCTTGGGGAGTCTGTTTCAAGCATCTCGGGACGCTGGCTTTCCAGGGCCTTTATCAGGAGTTTCCCTAAAGAGTCTTCTTCTTGCTCCTTTCTCAAATCCCTTTTTGTCAGCTTGGGCAAGCCCTCCCCTTCGACTTGGGTCACACTGCAATAGCACTTCGGTACTCCAACAGCTGAGACCCCAATTTCTTCGGCTATTGACCCACCTCTGGCTTGAAGTTCTGTCCCCTGATATAGGGCTCGCACTCCCTCTGGGTCCATTCTTCGGTAGGGTCGGTGGGGGCATGAGACCTCCTGGACAGGGCATCTGCATCCCTATTTCCCACTCCGGGTCGGTACTTCAAGCTGAAGGTGAAGCTTGAAAGGGCAGCCAACCACCGGTGTCCCGTTGCATCCAACTTGGCAGTGGTCAGAAGGTAGGTGAGCGGGTTATTATCTGTCTTCACCACAAACTCCGCCCCATATAGGTAGTCTCTCAGTTTGTCTCTCAGTTTGTCTACCACTGCCCATTTCAAGGCCAGGAATTCAAGCTTGTGGGTGGGGTAATTCTTCTCAGCAGGTATCAGACTCCTGCTCACATATGCGACGGGTCTTAGGTAACCATCATGTTCCTGGTACAGCACCCCACCCAGCCCATCTCGGCTGGCATCTACATGCAGTTCATAAGGCTTCTTTGGATCAGCATAGGCCAGGACTGGTGCAGTGGTAAGACTCTTCTTTAACATCTGGAAGGCTTCCTCGCACTCCCCTGTCCACTGGTCTTGAATCGACTCTTTGGGCCTTCGGGGTCCCATGGTGAGTTTCACTGGTTTGACCAGCTCTGGAACATCATCTTCCCCTTCGTTTCTGAGTAACTCGTTCAGGGGTCTGGCAATCTTGGCGAATCCTTCTACAAATCTTCTGTAGTAAGAACAGAACCCCAGGAATGACCGAAGCTCAGTCACGTTGGTAGGTCTCGGCCAAGAGGTGACGGCATCCAGCTTCTCTGGGTCCGTGGCCACCCCTTCTGCAGAAACGATATGGCCCAGGTAATGGACTGAGGACTGGTAAAATTGACACTTCTCTGGGGAGAGTTTCAGGCCCTCTTCACTGAGCCTCTTCAGGACCTTCTCCAGTCTCTCTTCATGCTCTTCTAGGGTTCTCCCGAACACGATGACGTCGTCCAAATATACCAGTACCTCTATTAGATTCATGTCCCCGACGGTTCTCTCCATTAGCCTTTGGAAAGTGGCGGGGGCTCCTGATAACCCTTGAGGCATACGGTTGAACTCAAAGAACCCCACAGGGGTGATGAAGGCTGTCTTCTCCCGATCCTCAGGGTGCATGGGGATTTGGTAATATCCACTTTTTAGATCCATTACACTGAACCACTTGGCCCCTGACAGACTCTGCAGGGCGTCTTCAATTCGGGGAGTGGTGTATTGATCTGGGATGGTCCTTCTGTTTAGTGTTCTGTAGTCGATACACAGTCTCAGCGACCCGTTCTTCTTTCGGACTACCACTATTGGAGAAGCGTAAGGGCTCCTGGATTCTCGAATAATCCCCATCCTCTTCAGCTCAGCCAACTGTTCCCGCAAGTCTTCTAAGTCACCCAGTGGGACCCGTCGAACTCTCTCTCTAAAGGGCTTATCTTCTTGTAAGCGTATCTTGTGAGTGGCACTCCTTGCGCACCCCACATCAAACTCATCTTTAGAGAAGATCTTTTCCCACCTTGCAAGTTGAGCTTTGGCCCTTTTTCTCCATTCTGGTGGGAGGGCCGTGTCTTCAGAACAGAGCTTCTCTATGGTGACTTCACCCCTTTCTTCTTTCTTCAATTCACACGGGGCAATGGGGGTGGCTGGATTCACCTGGCCCAACAGCATTCTGGCCGGCACCTTCACTGGTTTATTAGCAGTGTTCCTTATACTCACTGAAACCCTCCCATGGCTTTTCTGTAGGGCCTTCAATGGGATCACTTCGGGGATTACTTCAATCCCTTTCTGTCTTTCCTGTGGGCCTGGTTCGAAGACAATGAAGGGGCCTGGCTGTTTCCATGTGAGCTTGACAGAAGCCCTCAGGCAAGTCACCTCTCCCGGTTGTAATACCTTCTCCGTCTTGTCTAGCTTCCAAATCTTGCCAACTCCCTCAGCCGGGGCCTTCTGCTCCAGTACCAGGCGCTGGTAGGCTTGCCTTAACATGGGGTGGACTCTTGTGGTCGGGGCTTCTTCCTGTTGGGCCAACGGTGTCAGCAGTCGCCTGATTAGATCAGTGTTGGTCCCTATGATGAGTGAGCTCTTGCTGGCCCCTGGTGGGCGAGGGCACACTACTGCCAGAGTATCGAAGGTCTCTGTCTCCCCAGCCACTGAGGGATCAAAAGTCAACTTGATTGGCAGGTAACCGTCATAGGGAAAGCTCTGAGTTCCAATACCCCATATTTCCAGTTCCTCTAATTTCTGTAGGGGCAGATGTTTAAGATGTTTATCATAGAAATCCCTATACAGAAGAGTCACTTGAGCCCCAGTGTCAAGAAGAGCCTTGGTGTAGATCCCTTCTACTTGTATGGAGACTACTGGAGAAGGCCCCACTAACTTGGCAGGGAACTCCTTCAACACAGACTTTTTGCTGGGTTCAGTTACCTGTACCCTCACTTCTTTTTTTCTTGAGTTTCCGGTGGGTCTCAGTCCCTTCTGGGTCTGGTGTGCACTGGCCTTCTGTTCAACAGCAGCCTGAGTTGTGGGACGGGGCCTAATTGGCAGAGGTTTAGGTCCCTGACTCTGATGTTTTGGATCATTGGACTTCTTGAAGGAGTTTGTGGAAACTGGTGGGCGCCCGGCTGACTCCTTCACCGGGGCCCTCTGAAGTTTTCCGCCGGCTTGCGATATCTGGATGCAACTTCATCTGGGCTGGGACACACTGCTCTAACATGCCCGATTCCCCCACAATTGAAGCATGTTATCAATCTCTTAGGCTTCTGTACTAGTTCCATATTGGAGCTAGGAGGTTTTTTTGGTTCCTCTGACGTGTTCTTGTTGTGTGGCACAGAGGCCTGGCTAGTCAGCATGGACACCATTTCTACTAGTTGTGACACCTGGGTCTTTAGGAGTTCAACTTCTGAATCACCTTCTTCTGCACTTAACATTCTGACTCGGGCAGTTGGTTCGGTGTGTTGACTCCTCCTTTTGTCTTCCAACATGGCCTCCTCCTCCCTGACTATCCGGATCAAGTCGGGGTATTCCAGGCTGCTCCCGTCCCGCCGGGTGCGTAGCAATAATGCGATGGGGTCCAAGGGTTGATCTCCCCTCAACACCTGCTGGGCACGGGCCTCATCCACTTTTCTTGGATCGATCCCTTTCTTCAGTAGGATCCGATGCAGGATCTTATCCAGGCGTCCTATGAATTCTGACAGCTTCTCTCCCTCTTTTTGGTAGCAATGCCCCAGCTAGTAAGTGAGTTCAGTGACGTTTTCCGTCCCGCTGAACACATTCTGCAGAATATCCAGATAATCCTGTGCATTGCAGTCCTTCTTGCTTAACTTGAGGTTACATATGGCCTCCAGAGCAGGCCCCTTTAAGCTTTCCACAATCCGTTGTTTTTTTTGTTGTTCTGGCACCTCCCATTCTTCTAGGGCCTGAGTGGCGCCATCTAGCCACTCTTCAAATCCATCTTCCACTGAAGGTACAGGTTTCTTCCCAGAAAAGGTCCAGAGTTTCCTATATCCTGACATCAGGTAGTCTGGAGGGTCCTTTTTACACTTGGTCACAATCTCCCCCAGGACAGCGCACAATTCTGAGCTAAGGGTGGTCAATGGTGGTGAACCGGGACCCTTTTGTTGGGCGCTCCCTCCTGTGCTGGGGCCTCCTGAAGTAGTGGATGTGGGGCCATCTTTATTCTCTTCTGGGTGTATCAGGAGGAGTTCTACTTGGTTTGTAGTTTTTATGCTGGCACCCTTGAAGTAGTCAGAGATTCCGTTCCTCCACTCACATAATGCATAGGTGTGGGGATTTACAGTATCTGTCTTTATGTCAATCACCCATGGCTTCCTGTCCGTGGACAATGCTCTCAAGACTGGAGTTAGCTGCTCCTCTACCCAGGCCTCTCTCTGGATTTCAACCACCAGGCCATTTCCGGCTAGGATGCCTTCATCCCTGCACCACCGGGCTACGGCAGCAGGGTCCATTTCTGTGCTGTAAGGGTTCTGTCTAGGGGGAAAGTTGATTGCAGAACCGTAGAATATCCCGGACGAGCCCCCACGTGTAGCACTACCCCCGTAGGAGCTGCTGTTTGTTTGATTTGGGTCTACGTCCTGCCTATCAACCCCTGGAAGTGGCTCAAACCTTCCCTTAGCACAACTGATATGAATAAGGAGTGTGAGACCTATTGAGTATTAGGAGACACAACCCTGCATACATCACACAATAACCTGTAAATGTTATTACCTTTGCTGGTCACTAGTAGGGATGAGCTTCGTGTTCGAGTCGAACATACGTTCGACTCGAACATCGGCTGTTCGATCGTTCGTCGAAGATCGAACGATTTGGGCCGTTCGCGCCAAATTCGAGTGACGCGAACGGCCCACAATGCACTACGCCATCGCAGTGTCATCCAGGCGCTGTGATTGGCCAAGCATGCACTGTGACCCCGCATGCTTGGCCAATCACAGCGCCGGCAGCGAGGAGAGCAATGATTGGCCACAGGCAGGATGCCTGTGGCCAATTATTGCTGAGGGTGTTTAGTACACGCCCCACACTATAAAAGGCCGCCAGCACGGCGGCCTAGTGTAGTGTGTTCCGGAGCAGGGAAAGAGAAGCATAGGCAGGGACAGTGACATTTATTTTTTTCTTGCTTAACCTGGATTCCTTTAGTTTAGGGAAAGAGAAGGATAGGTAGGGAGAGTGTCAGTGTGTTTTATTGTGCGAATCCTTGTTTCTAGGGACAGGGAAGGACAGTGAGGGAATTCTCCTTGTGCTATAGTGTGCTTTAAAAAAACATTTTTTCTAGGGACAGAAAACTATAGGTAGGGAGAGTGTCAGTGTGTTTTACTGTGCAAATCCTTGTTTCTAGGGACAGGGAAGGACAGTGAGGGAATTCTCCTTGTGCTATAGTGTGCTTTAAAAAAACATTTTTTCTAGGGACAGAAAACTATAGGTAGGAAGAGTGTCAGTTTCTTTCACTGTGATAATCCTTGTTTCTAGGGACAAAGAAGGAAAGTGAGGGAAATTCTCCTTGTGCTATAGTGTGCTTTAAAAAAACATTTTTTCTAGGGACAGAAAACTATAGGTAGGGAGAGTGTCAGTGTGTTTTACTGTGCGAATCCTTGTTTCTAGGGACAGGGAAGGACAGTGAGGGAATTCTCCTTGTGCTATAGTGTGCTTTAAAAAAACATTTTTTCTAGGGACAGAAAACTATAGGTAGGGAGAGTGTCAGTGTGTTTTACTGTGCGAATCCTTGTTTCTAGGGACAGGGAAGGACAGTGAGAGAATTCTCCTTGTGCTATAGTGTGCTTTAAAAAAACATTTTTTCTAGGGACAGAAAACTATAGGTAGGGAGAGTGTCAGTTTCTTTCACTGTGATAATCCTTGTTTCTAGGGACAAAGAAGGAAAGTGAGGGAAATTCTCCTTGTGCTATAGTGTGCTTTAAAAAAACATTTTTTCTAGGGACAGAAAACTATAGGTAGGGAGAGTGTCAGTGTCTTTTACTGTGCGAATCCTTGTTTCTAGGGACAGGGAAGGACAGTGAGGGAATTCTCCTTGTGCTATAGTGTGCTTTAAAAAAACATTTTTTCTAGGGACAGAAAACTATAGGTAGGAAGAGTGTCAGTTTCTTTCACTGTGATAATCCTTGTTTCTAGGGACAAAGAAGGAAAGTGAGGGAAATTCTCCTTGTGCTATAGTGTGCTTTAAAAAAACATTTTTTCTAGGGACAGAAAACTATAGGTAGGGAGAGTGTCAGTGTCTTTTACTGTGCGAATCCTTGTTTCTAGGGACAGCGAAGGACAGTGAGGGAATTCTCCTTGTGCTATAGTGTGCTTTAAAAAAACATTTTTTCTAGGGACAGAAAACTATAGGTAGGAAGAGTGTCAGTTTCTTTCACTGTGATAATCCTTGTTTCTAGGGACAAAGAAGGAAAGTGAGGGAAATTCTCCTTGTACTATAGTGTGCTTTAAAAAAACATTTTTTCTAGGGACAGAAAACTATAGGTAGGGAGAGTGTCAGTGTCTTTTACTGTGCGAATCCTTGTTTCTAGGGACAGGGAAGGACAGTGAGGGAATTCTCCTTGTGCTATAGTGTGCTTTAAAAAAACATTTTTTCTAGGGACAGAAAACTATAGGTAGGAAGAGTGTCAGTTTCTTTCACTGTGATAATCCTTGTTTCTAGGGACAAAGAAGGAAAGTGAGGGAAATTCTCCTTGTGCTATAGTGTGCTTTAAAAAAACATTTTTTCTAGGGACAGAAAACTATAGGTAGGGAGAGTGTCAGTGTCTTTTACTGTGCGAATCCTTGTTTCTAGGGACAGGGAAGGACAGTGAGGGAATTCTCCTTGTGCTATAGTGTGCTTTAAAAAAACATTTTTTCTAGGGACAGAAAACTATAGGAAGGAAGAGTGTCAGTTTCTTTCACTGTGATAATCCTTGTTTCTAGGGACAAAGAAGGAAAGTGAGGGAAATTCTCCTTGTGCTATAGTGTGCTTTAAAAAAACATTTTTTCTAGGGACAGAAAACTATAGGTAGGGAGAGTGTCAGTGTCTTTTACTGTGCGAATCCTTGTTTCTAGGGACAGGGAAGGACAGTGAGGGAATTCTCCTTGTGCTATAGTGTGCTTTAAAAAAACATTTTTTCTAGGGACAGAAAACTATAGGTAGGGAGAGTGTCAGTGTGTTTTACTGTGCGAATCCTTGTTTCTAGGGACAGGGAAGGACAGTGAGGGAATTCTCCTTGTGCTATAGTGTGCTTTAAAAAAACATTTTTTCTAGGGACAGAAAACTATAGGTAGGGAGAGTGTCAGTGTGTTTTACTGTGCGAATCCTTGTTTCTAGGGACAGGGAAGGACAGTGAGGGAATTCTCCTTGTGCTATAGTGTGCTTTAAAAAAACATTTTTTCTAGGGACAGAAAACTATAGGTAGGAAGAGTGTCAGTTTCTTTCACTGTGATAATCCTTGTTTCTAGGGACAAAGAAGGAAAGTGAGGGAAATTCTCCTTGTGCTATAGTGTGCTTTAAAAAAACATTTTTTCTAGGGACAGAAAACTATAGGTAGGGAGAGTGTCAGTGTCTTTTACTGTGTGAATCCTTGTTTCTAGGGACAGGGAAGGACAGTGAGGGAATTCTCCTTGTGCTATAGTGTGCTTTAAAAAAACATTTTTTCTAGGGACAGAAAACTATAGGAAGGAAGAGTGTCAGTTTCTTTCACTGTGATAATCCTTGTTTCTAGGGACAAAGAAGGAAAGTGAGGGAAATTCTCCTTGTGCTATAGTGTGCTTTAAAAAAACATTTTTTCTAGGGACAGAAAACTATAGGTAGGGAGAGTGTCAGTGTGTTTTACTGTGCAAATCCTTGTTTCTAGGGACAGGGAAGGACAGTGAGGGAATTCTCCTTGTGCTATAGTGTGCTTTAAAAAAACATTTTTTCTAGGGACAGAAAACTATAGGTAGGGAGAGTGTCAGTGTGTTTTACTGTGCGAATCCTTGTTTCTAGGGACAGGGAAGGACAGTGAGGGAATTCTCCTTGTGCTATAGTGTGCTTTAAAAAAACATTTTTTCTAGGGACAGAAAACTATTGGTAGGAAGAGTGTCAGTTTCTTTCACTGTGATAATCCTTGTTTCTAGGGACAAAGAAGGAAAGTGAGGGAAATTCTCCTTGTGCTATAGTGTGCTTTAAAAAAACATTTTTTCTAGGGACAGAAAACTATAGGTAGGGAGAGTGTCAGTGTCTTTTACTGTGTGAATCCTTGTTTCTAGGGACAGGGAAGGACAGTGAGGGAATTCTCCTTGTGCTATAGTGTGCTTTAAAAAAACATTTTTTCTAGGGACAGAAAACTATAGGAAGGAAGAGTGTCAGTGTGTTTTACTGTGCGAATCCTTGTTTCTAGGGACAGGGAAGGACAGTGAGGGAATTCTCCTTGTGCTATAGTGTGCTTTAAAAAAACATTTTTTCTAGGGACAGAAAACTATAGGTAGGGAGAGTGTCAGTGTGTTTTACTGTGCGAATCCTTGTTTCTAGGGACAGGGAAGGACAGTGAGGGAATTCTCCTTGTGCTATAGTGTGCTTTAAAAAAACATTTTTTCTAGGGACAGAAAACTATAGGTAGGAAGAGTGTCAGTTTCTTTCACTGTGATAATCCTTGTTTCTAGGGACAAAGAAGGAAAGTGAGGGAAATTCTCCTTGTGCTATAGTGTGCTAAAGCATTCCTCATCAACCATCTTTGAAATCCTTGTTTTTTTGGACAGTCAGGGAAATTGTCGTTGTGCTATTCTGTGCAAAAGCAATCATCCTCAACCATATTTAGAAATCCTTAAGTAAAGGGACAGAGAAGGACACCTGAAGGTAGCCCTTATTGCTTTTTTCCCATCTCCCTGCAGGCCATCTATTAGAATGTCTGGAAGGCAAACAAGGAGAGGCAGACAGTCAGGAGGCAATAAAAGAGGGCAAGCAGGCTCTGTGTCTGGGGGCAACAGTGCTGGTCGTGGACGCGGTGCATTGTCATCAGCACATGGCCATGGGACACGCTTGTCCTTCTTTTCGGCAGCTGGACATGTTGAGCCACATCATGCCGAAGACTTGGTAGAGTGGATGACCAAGCCCTCCTCCTCCTCCTCATCCTCTCTCACCCAGGCTCAGGGTACTGGAAAAGCAGCTGCCAAAGCGTCCTCTTCCCTGGTATCAATGTCAGACTCATCATCAGTCACTCCTTCCCTAGACCCACCATGTCCTCCTCCTGAGGAGTCCCCCGAACTGTTTGAGCACAGTGTTGGGTACATGCTCCAGGAGGATGCCCAGCGTTTCGAAGGGTCTGATGATGAAACCCAGCTAGAGGAAGGCAGTAGCGTGAGAGCAGACAGAGGGGATGCTCAAGAAGGACACCAATCTGGCAGTCATGTTCCAGCAGCTGCAGCATACTGCCAGATTGGCTCCAGTGATGAGGAGGGAGGTGATGATGAGGTCACTGACTTCACGTGGGTGCCTAATAGGAGAGAGGAGGAGGAGGAGGATGAGGAGGAGGCACATCTCCAACGAGGCAGGATGCCCTTTGGTGGCCAGCGTAAGGGCAGTACACCGACGGAATCACACCGCAGAGCTCCGCCTGTGCAGGGCGCTGCCTCTGCCCGTCATTCAAAAAGTTCTTTGGTGTGGGCCTTTTTTGAGGCTAGTGCATCAGATCGCACAGCTGCTGTTTGCAACATATGTCTCAAGCGTATATCGCGTGGCCAAAACATCAGCCGCTTGGGTACCACATGCCTGACCAGACATATGTTGACCTGCCATGCAGCTCGTTGGCAAGCCTACCTCAAAGACCCACACCAAAGAACAAAGCGGACCTCTCCTTGCACCGCATCAGCTGGGATCTCCAACCCCACTATAACTTCAGTCCTCTCTGAAACATGCACTGAGAGGAATGAAGGTGTAGAATTAGGTGTGTCACAGCCAAGTACTTGCGGCCACTCTGCTAGCAGTACACCGACGTCCGATTCTAGCAGGCAAATTTCCCTGCCCCAGCTGCTGGACCGTCGAAAGAAGTTCACTCCCAGCCATCCACATGCCCAGCGGTTGAATGCTAGCTTGGCTAAATTGCTAGCGCTTCAACTGCTGCCTTTTCAGTTGGTAGACTCGGCCCCCTTCCGTGAGTTTGTGCAATGTGCGGTTCCTCAGTGGCAGGTTCCCAAACGCCACTTTTTCTCACGGAAGGCTATTCCGGCTCTCTACCGGCATGTGGAAGGCAATGTCTTGGCCTCGCTGGACAGGGCGGTCAGCGGTAAGGTGCATATTACCGCTGACTCATGGTCCAGCAGGCATGGACAGGGACGTTACCTTTCTTTCACGGCCCATTGGGTCACTCTTTTGGCAGCTGGGAAGGATGCAGGACAAGGTGCAGTAGTGTTGGAGGTTGTTCCACCGCCACGCCTCCAAAATGCTACTACTGGTTGTGACACACCTCTCTCCTCCACCCCCTCCTCTTCTTCTTCCTCCATGGCCTCTTCCTGTGGTTTGTCCTCGGAACCAGCGGTGCTCCGTAGGCGTTCAAGGGGCTACGCAAGTACGCAGGCAAAAAGATGCCATGCCGTGCTTGCGCTGGTGTGTTTGGGGGACAGAAGCCACACTGGGGCAGAGGTCCTGTCTGCTCTGCAGGGCCAGGCCGAGAGGTGGTTGACGCCACGCCAGCTTAAGCCAGGAATGGTGGTTTGCGACAATGGCACCAACCTCCTCTCCGCCCTCCGACAGGGACAACTGACCCATGTGCCCTGTGTGGCTCACGTCCTTAACCTGGTGGTGCAGCGGTTCTTGGGCAGGTACCCGGGCTTACAGGATGTCCTGAGGCAGGCCAGGAAAGTCTGTGTGCATTTCCGCAGATCTTATAATGCCAGTGCTCGCCTGGCTGAGCTGCAAAAGGAGTTGAACCTGCCCAAGAACCGCCTTATATGTGACATGCCCACCAGGTGGAACTCAACGTTGGCCATGCTGCAGCGGCTGCACACGCAGCAGAGGGCCATCAATGAGTACCTGTGCGACTACGGCACCAGGACAGGGTCAGGGGAGCTTGGTTTTTTTTCTCCACGCCAGTGGGGCATGATCAGGGATGCATGCACTGTCCTGGCACCATTTGAGGAGGCCACAAGGATGGTGAGCAGTGACAGTGCATGCATCAGTGACACTGTACCTCTTGTCCACCTGTTGGAGCACACGCTGCGTGGAATAATGGACAGGGCACTTGAGGCAGAACAGAGGCAGGAAGAGGAGGACTTCCTTGCCTCTCAAGGCCCCCTTTACCCAGACAGTGTTCCTTCTGTCCCACCCATCGCACAGGAAGAGGAGGAGGAGGAGGAGGAGGAGGAGGATTGTGTCAGCATGGAGGTGGAGGCTGGCACTCAGCATCATCAGCAGCAGTCTTTTAGGGATGATTTACAGTCCCAAGAAACCAGTGGACTTGTACGTGGCTGGGAGGAGGTGGCTGCGGATCATGTCGTCCTTAGTGACCCAGAGGACTCCGGAGCGAATGCCTCAGCAAACCTACGCTGCATGGCCTCCCTGATCCTGCAAAGTCTGCGGAAGGATCCTCGTATTCTTCGGATCAAGGAGAGGGACCATTACTGGCTGGCCACTCTCCTTGATCCACGGTACAAGGGTAAGGTTGCGGACCTTATCTTACCGTCGCAGAGGGAGCAGAGGATGAGACAACTCCAGGAGGCCTTGCAGAAAGGTCTGTGCAACGCGTTCCCAGAGACTGGGAGGTTACAAACTCCTGGTCCTGGACAACGAGTTGCTGAGGCTTCGGCCAGTCAAAGAAGGAGCGGTGGGGAAGGTGGGCGTCTGACCGATGCGTTCAGACAATTCTTTAGTCCGCAGCCCCAAAGTATGATCGGTTCCAGCAACCATCGCCAGCGTCTGATAAACATGGTGCAGGAATATCTAGGGGCAAGGTCAGACTTGGACACCTTCCCCACCGAAAATCCTCTGGCTTACTGGGTCTTGAGGATGGATCACTGGCCAGAGCTTGCACAGTATGCAATTGAGCTACTGGCCTGTCCTGCATCCAGCGTTCTTTCGGAACGCACATTCAGTGCTGCTGGAGGATTTGTCACGGATCACAGGGTGCGCCTGTCCACCGACTCGGTTGATCGACTGACTTTCATCAAGATGAACCAGTCTTGGATCACCACCAGCTACCACACACCTGATGCTGATATAACAGACTAATTGATTTTAACATGCCACATCCCTTCAAGACTGATGCTGATGCTGAGTGCCTGTGCTGTTATGTTGACTGGCTATCCTCCTCCTCCGAGTCCTCAATGATACGATTGATGATGATAGCTTGGAAGATCATTTTTGTTTATGGGTGCCGCCACCAGTGGCTAAGGCCCAATTTTTCAGCCCCTGTTTTACAGGGGCGTGTAATTACAGTTTTTTTAGCAATAATTTGCCATAGGGCTCATTGCTGTGCTCCAAGTACAGTATCTGTGAGGGGTTGGAGTGTTGTGGCACCAGTGCCTAAGGCCCAATTTTTCAGGCCCTGTTTAACAGGGGCGTGTCATTACAATTTTTGAAGCAATACTTTGCAACAGGGCTCATTGCTGTGCTCCAAGTACAGTATCTGTGAGGGGTTGTAGTGTTGTGCCACCAGTGCCTAAGGCCCAATTTTTCAGCCCCTGTTCAACAGGGGCATGCAATTACAATTCTTGATCTAATAATTCACAGCAGGGCCCATTGCTGCACCCACCAAGAGTAACTCTGAGGGCTTACAGTGTTGTGGCAACGCCACCACCACCCCCACCACGAAAGGCCCAATTTTTCAGCCCCTGTTCAAAAGGGGCATGTAATTACAATTCTTGATCTAATAATTCACAGCAGGGCCCATTGCTGCACCCACCAAGAGTAACTCTGAGGGCTTACAGTGTTGTGGCAATGCCACCACCACCACCACCACCACGAAAGGCCCAATTTTTCAGCCCCTGTTCAAAAGGGGCATGTAATTACAATTCTTGATCTAATAATTCACAGCAGGGCCCATTCCTGCACCCACCAAGAGTAACTCTGAGGGCTTACAGTGTTGTGGCAACACCACCACCACCACCACCACCACGAAAGGCCCAATTTTTCAGCCCCTGTTCAACAGGGGCATGCAATTACAATTCTTGATCTAATAATTCACAGCAGGGCCCATTCCTGCACCCACCAAGAGTAACTCTGAGGGCTTACAGTGTTGTGGCAACACCACCACCACCACCACCACCACGTAAGGCCCAATTTTTCAGCCCCTGTTCAACAGGGGCATGCAATTACAATTCTTGATCTAATAATTCACAGCAGGGCCCATTGCTGCACCCACCAAGAGTAACTCTGAGGGCTTACAGTGTTGTGGCAACACCACCACCACCACCACCACCACGAAAGGCCCAATTTTTCAGCCCCTGTTCAACAGGGGCATGCAATTACAATTCTTGATCTAATAATTCACAGCAGGGCCCATTCCTGCACCCACCAAGAGTAACTCTGAGGGCTTACAGTGTTGTGGCAACACCACCACCACCACCACCACGAAAGGCCCAATTTTTCAGCCCCTGTTCAACAGGGGCATGCAATTACAATTCTTGATCTAATAATTCACAGCAGGGCCCATTGCTGCACCCACCAAGAGTAACTGTCAGGGCTTACAGTGTTGTGGCACCAGCACCACCATCAAAGGCCCAATTTTTACTACCACTGTTCAACAATTATATGTAATTAAAATTCCTGATATAATAGTTGACAGCAGGGCGTTCCAGCACCAACCAAGAGTAACTGTGAGTGCTTACAGTGTTGTGCCAACACCAACAACTAAGGGGCCTATTTCTGCAGAGTATATACAGCAGGTCCCTACTTTCAAACATCCAACTTACAAACGACTCCTACTTGCAAACGCAAGAAGACAACAGGAAGTGAGAGGAAATCTACCACTAGGAAGGAAAATTCTCTCCTGTAAGAATAAATATGGGAGAAAGGTGTCTCCTCTGTACTGATGCTTTATCAGCAATCCTTGTTTCAAGAAAAACACCACATTTCAAAAACAGTTGTCATTGGGACGGAAAGTGAGGTGAAATGTTCTGAACAGGGGCACAGACAGCAAAACAAATGTTACAGGGGTGATAACCCTTACCTATGTTTTCCAAAAAGTTTAAAAATAGATTTTTGGGCTGGAGCTACACTTCAACAATGTACCTGTTCAAAATTACAAACAGATTCTACATAAGAACAAACCTACAGTCCCTGTCTTGTATGCACCGCCTGTATACGGCTGTTCAGAGTATATAGGGCCTTTTTTATTTTATGTGCGGGGTTCCCCTTAATATCCATACAAGACCCAAAGGGGCTGGTAATGGGCTGGGGTGGGGGGGGGGGGGTCATGGGGTAGCTATGCCATTTTTCTTAAAGATTTTCATCCATATTACCGGGACCAGACATTACATTAAAGCCGCAAGCAGTTTTAAATGGCTTTTTTTTCCTTTAGAAGTGTCATTTTGTGCAGGGACAGTTCTAAACACGTGAAACACGTGGCACTTCACAGGCATACTTTAGACACCCCCCAGGTACGATATTTAAAGGAATATTTGACTTTTTTTTTTTCACTTTATGCATCATTAAAATGACTGTTCCCGAAAAACGACCGTTTTTAAAACTTCTTTTTGCATTGATACATGTCCCCTGGTGCACAACCCGGGTTCCCAAACCCTTTTTAGGACAATAACATGCATAATAGTTGTTATAATTAGCACTTTAGAATTCGAACGTTCACATCCATTGTATTTAATAGGGTTCTAATGTTCATACGAACTTTCGGTCCGTTCGCGGGTTCTGGTGCGAACCGAACCCGGGGGTGTTCGGCTCATCACTAGTCACTAGTCCTTCTAAGTGACAGAGATACTTCACACAAGTTATATGCTTAATCAAAGGTACCTTTACTCAGTATAAAAGGGAAGGGTAAAGAATCACATTAATACACACAGTTGACTCTGCATGCGCATTGCAGAGTCAATAAACCAATAAGGATAGGTATCACTGAGATTAGGTAATAACAGGAAATAACATCAACTATATATATGTACATGTATCTATATGTGTCTCTGCACAGCTAACTGGTTGCTCGCAAGCTCCCCCTTTGTTGCAATACCTTGCACGTGTTCATTCCCTATAATAGGTAAGCAAGGCCTATCTGCGTCCCACTCAAAGTTCCTTTCTCCAATGAAGTCTTCGCTAGCCACCGTCGGTGCACAAGTTAAATTGTAATCCACAGGGTTTCAACAAGATGCTGTAATTATCGGCAATATACCTGAGTACTCGTGTGCCTGCCACCCACTAATGACGGATGCACCAATCTCTGATCACATAGTCTCCAGTGAGATACACTAGGCCGCAAGCTGTGGCGTGATAGGTGAAGTGTGGCTGGCACTAACTAAATCACTTTCCTCTAAGGTAGTAGTCAATTCTGGGCAGGTGCCCTTCTCACCAAACAGGCCCGACTTTCAGATAGTCTCCTCTGGCTTGTCCCGGTCACTCGATCTCCACACTTCTGCTTCAGCTGCAGTCTCCGGACTCCGTCACTAACAGCATATGGTGATGGACGACTCCGGTCTCTGCTGGGCAATCACAGGACGTTGTGGACGATCCTCTGCTGGAAATCACTCAGGCACTCCCGTAATTTAGGCCCAGGCTTCTGGCCTAATCCTTAGGAAGCAGGCCTCCGTGCCAACTTCCTGCTTGATTGAGAGCTGGATCCCTCCCCTGGTTTAAGTAGTCTGCCCAGAATGCTTTGCGGTGTTGCAATGCACCCTGGGTAATGTAGTCTGTCTTTTACTAAAAGCAACAAAGTCTTTTCTCCTAGCTGATATCTGTCCCAAAGTGCATTAGTTGCATTGTAACACTTATACCACCGGAGGGAGCCGGATTCCTTCTTACATATGGACATCCTGCTACATTTAGATTGTAAAAGACAAGACCTGGGACACTTGGTTGCCTCAAGGAGAACAGTAATGCGTAGCGCAGTGGATGTGGCCGAATTGTGAGTGTTAGGCACGGAATACAGGGGTCAGGAATATTTACTGTGCAAAATGCAGGGGACTGGAGTGTGGAATGCATATGAGGAGTCATGACTACAAAACAAAGAGTACAGCAGTCAGGGGGTGTGTAACACAGTGTAGGGGTAAGAGGAGCGCAGAATTCCCCCCCCCCCCCCGCAAGCAATACTCTCCTCCATGTTACACTTTTATCGAATAACTCCCTCCTGCAAAAAAAAAAAAAAAAAGCCAGCACTAATTTTAATGCTCACTCTCTACCCCACTACCCCCTTCCTCAGCACAAGTCCTCCTCCACTATCCCCAAAATCCCCAGTCCTAGTCCTTCTTCCCCATCCCAGAACTTATCCCTGCCCCCCTCAATTCCCTCTCCTAATAGAAATCCTCTTCCCCAACCAGTACAAACCCTCCTTCCCCCCAATACCCCTCTCAGATATAATCCTCTGCCATCACCAAATCCTACCTCCCAGCACAGCCTCCCATTCCAGTAGAACACCCCCCCCCCCCAACCAAAAAATCTCTTGCAGTATAAATATTTCTCCTCCTCCCACTCCCCCACCAAAAAAAAAAAAGGAAATCCCACATCTAGCACAAACCTCTCCCTAAAAAAATCCCCCTTCCCAGCACAAATCTCCTTCCACCCCACAAATCCCCATACCAGCAAAAATACCCCACCCCAACATCTCCCCAAGCATAAATCCTCCTCCCAGTACAAATTCTCTCTGGAAATGTGCTGGGGAGAGAGGGGGGGCTAGTGCTGGAATGGGGGGGTTGGAAATGTGCTGGGGGGAGAGGGGGGCTAGTGCTTGAAGGGGGGGGTTGGAAATGTGCTGGGGAGGGAGGGGGGCTAATGCTGGAAGGGGGGGTTGGAAATGTGCTGGGGAGAGAGGGGGCCAGTGCTGGAAGGGGGGGGGTTGGAAATGTGCTGGGGAGAGAGGGGGCTAGCGCTGGAAGGGGGGGTTGGAAATGTGCAGAGCTACATGCGGCGCAGGTTTATCTGCCTGCGCCCGAAAATGTAAAAAAAGTCCCTCCTGTACTGTCATCTCCTGGGCTCCGTTGTTGACTTGATGGGGCCCAGGAAAATGTCATAAGTAACATGATAAAAGCCGCAATACAAAAGAACTTTATTGGAAAACTTCCAGAAAGGGTTAAATACATTTTATTTTTTATTTTTATTGAAATTCCTTCAAATCACCTCTTGGTATGAAGAGGTGTCACTACCAGGGAGTTGATGCCTAAAAAATGTTCCGATATCACTGTGCATCTTTATAGGGTGGTGGGAGATTGACATGACTCTCTGAGAATAATCCCCTAAACATTGCATTAAAAAAATAACAACTGGACAGTCCCAGATAAAATAAGTTAAACTGAACCAAGAACAGAGAGGTCACTGAGACAGTTTTGCTGGCAGAAGACAGAGTACTAGACATAGATGGTTACAGTACCAACAAGCTGTTAGAAAATAGCAGCAGTCTGGATGACCCCATAAATGACAACTGTACTGTATGTCATCTTCTGCATTCTCATTTCTCAAAGCTCGACTGAAAAGCCTACTTTCTTTCACAAAAATATTTATTCATTACAGATGCAGCATCTCCTTACCTGCTTGATTACAGCTCCGCTCAGGCCATGCAAACAACGGAGCTGCCGACGTGACGTCACTTCCGGTTTTCGTCTATCCCACGAAACCCGGAAGTAACAGTTTTGAAATGCTCCCGCCCCGCGCCCATAGTGATTCTACGGGCGGAAGCTAATCGGCGCTTTGCATTGCGCCGCAAGGCGGGATAAAAGCCCGCAAATGAAGCGCCATGTCTGCAATCTCGTGATTGCAATGACGTGGCGCTTCCCATAGGGCACGGGTGTCCGGCGCTCAAGGGCACTTACTTTAAGGAAATTTTTTTTAATTTTTTTTTTTCTTAAAGGGCCATTTAAAAAAAAAAATTTTTTTTTTGACTACAGGAGGGGGGGGGGGGGGGCGGCGCCTGGGCGCCCCCTATGGACGGGCCGCCACTGTTTGAAACCCTTCCTAGACCGATACATGTACATTACTTTGTTTCTAATGTGTTCTTGAATTTTTTTAGATTGTGGCATGATGTGTGGCTTTTTATGATCTGTTAGCGTGCTTCACTTTGTCAGACAGCTTCTATTTATGCGATTTCTTGATTCAACAGGTCTGGCAGTAATCAGGCCTGGGTGTGGCAAGTGAAATTTAACTCAGCTTTCCAGAAAATTGTTAATCACAGTTCATTCATGATTCAGCATGGGAGGGGGCAATTACTTTTTCACATAGGGCCAGGCAGGTTTGAACAGCTTTTTCCCCCTTAATAAATTCAATAATAATTTAAAAACTGCATCTTGGATTTACTCGGGTTATCTTTGTGTAATATTAACATTTGTTTAATGATCTTAATCATTTAAGTGTGAGCAATACGCAAAAAAAAAAAAATCAGGAAGGGGGCAAATACTTTTTCACAGCATTGTAGTGTATCTATCTATCTATCTATCTATCTATCTATCTATCTATCTATCTATCTATCTATCTATATATACACTTGCCTTTTTTTAAAAGTCTGGTCCATGACACGGGGAGCTCTAGCTCCCCGTGTCATGGAGCACTCAGTATCGGCCATTAATTCCCAGAGCCGTGATGTCATTCATAAGCTCCCATGGTCCAGCTGCTGTCAGTGCTCCCTCCTCTCCCCTGCAGCAGCTGCTCACTGACACAGGGGAGCTGGAGCTGCAGAATCATGTGACCAGACCGGAGCAAATTAAAAATAGATTATTACACAGATTTTTTTATACACAATATGCAAGATAGGTAGAAGGAGGGGAGAGGGAACATTTTTTTTTTTTTTTTTTAAGAATAGCTAGTAATAGGCTAGTAAATCGGTATTAAACCCAAAACCAAAAATTTTATATATTGCAGCGTACCAATCATTAGATGTGGTGGCTATTTGTTTTCTTTGCTTTAGCTTTTTTTCTCCCTCTGTTTTCACCTGGTGATCTGCCCAGTAACACACTTCCTGCATTAGTGAGACGTCACTCTGGAGGAATGAGAACAGGAGGCACAGCAAACAGTAGCATTGTCAGTCTGGGGAAAGGGGAGTGTTAGATTTACTAGCAGGTCAGTGTTATATCACTGCCAGCCCCTCTCTTTTATTCAGGCATCCTACACTGTGTAATGCCTTGTACACACGATCGGAATTTCCGTTGGGATAAACTCTTGCATACACACTGTCACACCAAATTCCGACCGTCAAGAACGCGGTGACGTACAACACTACGACGAGCCGAGAAAAATTAAGTTCAATGCTTCCGAGCATGCGTCGACTTGATTCTGAACATGCGTGTTTTTTTCTCCGTCGGAGTTCCATACAGACTATTGGAATTTCCGATCTGAATTTTTTTCGTCTGAGAAAGAGAGAACATGTTCTCTTTCTAAATTCCGACGGAAAAAAGTCCGATGGAGCCCACACACGGTCGGAATATCCGATGAAAAAATTCCGTCTGACTTTTTCCATTGGAAATTCCGATCGTGTGTACAAGGCTCAAGTGTTTGTGGAAAGCGATACCTCTAAATACATTTTTTCAGATCTGTTCTGGCCGGTCACATGACCTCCGGCCGCTCTCCTCCGATCTAAGTGCTATAGTGGGAGGGACCGTGATCCCTTCCGACGTAAGCTGCTGAGGTCACGTGACCGCAGTGCTGTTCGCTCAGCCCCTCCCGCTGTAACCCTGAGATGGGGGAGGAGAGTGGCCGGAGGTCACGTGACCGGCCAGAACAGATCTGAAAAAAGATATTTAGAGGCATCGTTTTCCACAAACTTTTACGCAGCATAGGATGCCAGAATAAAAAAGAGGGTCTGGCAGTAATATTTAATTAAGTCTACTTTACCACTAATAGCGGCAGGGGGGGGGGGGGGGCGGAGACAACTCACACACACAGTAGCTGACAGGCAGGGGGTGAGGGGGAGAGAGGAGAGCAGCGGGATGATGGAGGCATGTAAACTGACCACAGTAATCAGGGATCAGCAGCATTGATTACTGTGGTCAGCACACACAGGGGGTCACAGGAACAGGCAAGATCAACCCGTTTTTTACAGCTTAGAGAAGGACAGGTTAAACAGCACAAGCACAGTGCTCTTTAACCTGCTATAAGGGAACAGGATCTCCTTTTTTTTTTAGGGTTACAACCACTTCAACCACTTCCTGACCGGCTCGTGTACATATACGTCGGCAGGTTGGCTCTCCTGCACAAAATGACGTACAGGTACATCGGCTCCTTTAAGAGCCTTAGTAGGTGCGCGTGCGCATTCACCCGCTGCACGGCGGGGGTCCCGATGCATGTGCCCGGCGGTCGCGATGACCGCCAGCCGCCTGCAATGGCGGGCACGAGAGACAAATCCCGGATTGTCAGGAGAGGAGAGACAGATCGTGTGTTCCTATTAGTTAGAAACAGTGATATATCTCCTCCTCTAGTCCCTCCCATCCCCCCACAGTTAGAACACACACGAGGGAACACATTTAACCTTTTGATCGCCCCCTAGTGTTAACCCCTTCCCTGACAGCTTTTTAGCTCTGATCACTGTATAAATGTCAATGGTCCCAAAAAAGTGCCAAAAGTGTCTGATTTGTTTGCTGCAATGTCGCAGTCCCGATAAAAATCGCTGATCGCCATTATTACTAGT
Source organism: Rana muscosa (assembly GCA_029206835.1). Classification (NCBI taxonomy): domain Eukaryota; kingdom Metazoa; phylum Chordata; class Amphibia; order Anura; family Ranidae; genus Rana; species Rana muscosa. The sequence goes on along the minus strand of CM055117.1, from coordinate 46,246,387 downwards.
AAAAAAAAAGAAAATGCCATAAAACTATCCCCTAATTTGTAGACGCTATAACTTTTGTGAAAACCAATCAATAAACGCTTTTTGCGATTTTTTTTTTTACCAAAAATATGTAGAAGAATACGTATCGGCCTAAATAAATGAATAAATTTGTTTTTAAAATTGTCCCTCTTTTTTTGTTTCTAGCGCAAAAAAAAACCCAAAAAAAACCCAGAGGTGATCAAATACCATCAAAAGAAAGCTCTATTTGTGGGGAAAAAAGGACATCAATTGTGTTTGAGTACAGCGTCGCACGACCGCGCAATTGTCAGTTAAAGTGAGTAAAAACGTTCTGGGGCTGAGGTGGTTAGTTCCATGCCTGTAAAGTGTTATTATTATTATTTAAGTTACTTATACAGTATAGCACCGTAAATTTACGCAGCACTGTTACACATATATTATACATTCCCGTCAGTCCCTACCCTCAAGGAACTTACAATCTAAGGTCCCTAACTCACATTCATATACTGGGGCCAATTTAGACAGAAGCCAATTAACCTACCAGAATGTCTTTGGAGTGTGGGAGGAAACCGGAGTACCCGAAGGAAGCCCATGCAGGCACAGGGAGAACATGCAAACTCCAGGCAGGTAGTGTCATGGTTGGGATTTGAAACAGTGACCCTTTTTATTGCTAGGCGAGAGTGCTATCCACTACACCACATTCTGCTGGAGAGCTTGTGCTTTAAAAAAAAAAAACAACAACAGACTTTCTGGCTGGATCACCAGATGAAAATAGAAGAAAGAAAACTTAAAAAAAAAATCGAATGCAGCCATCGAATCTAGGAATCGGTAAGCTGTTGTTTGGCCCCTTTCACACTTATACGACTTGTCCCAGGATTTGTGATGGCAAAGTAGCATGACGTTTCCCATGATTTCCAATGACAACCATTCATATTAGTACGACTTCAAGTCGTTCCGACTTCAAAGTAGTCCCTGCACTACTTTGGTCCGATTTTGATGCCACTTACACAGGCATTCCCTGAAATCGCGGCAAAATCGCAGTAAAATAGCGCGACTTTGAAGTCGCACAAGTGTGAAAGGGGCCTAGGTTCACACTGCTGCGAATTCAAAATTGCGGCTGCGTTTTTGCCGCGAATTTGCCGCGATTTTGCCACGATTTGCGGCCGCGATTTCAGGGAACACCAGTCTATAGAGCTGAATTCGCATTGTACACGGATCAAACTCACACAGGACCCTTTTTTCCCCGCAGCTTAGATTCGCACCGCACTAATGTGAACGGCACTAATGGAAAACAATGTTATTTTAATGACTTGCGAATTTGAGAAATCGCAACGGCTCAAATTCGCAATAAAATTTGCAGCAGTGTGAACCCAGCCTAAAGTGCGGTGCGGTTTCCCGCTCACGGAAAAAACACACGCTGCCAAAGCACCCTGTTGTTTCCACGCCGCTGGATTATAACCACTTTACAAGTTTAAGCCCAGGTTCACACTCAGCTGAACTCGCACGGCTTCACTCCCGCAGCCCAGTGTGAACCTGGGCTAAGGTTTACATTCATTTTATTGCACCAAATAACTTACAATTTTTTTACCTTGAATTTTTTATTTTTTTTGCAGTTTGCCAAGCATAGCAAATCTCTTATCGATTTCTGGAACTAATTTTGGCGCTTTTTTCTGGTTCATCGCCTTTTTTTTTTTACTTTTTACTTTCAGGAGTCTCTAAAATCTCACGCCTTTCCCCCGCACAGGCCAGGAATGACTGTGATGAAATCACAAAGGATCCCCCAGAGCCCGGGCTACTTTGTATAAAGGGGATTTTTATGTTCCCTGCGATTTATTCCTCTGCGGTTTGTTTATTTAGCTTGTCATTTCTCGTGTAAATAGAAATACAGAGATGGGCCGGCGAGGTGCAGTGTACCCGGGTAGAACATCTCCGGCTTTTTGAGTCAAAAGACGTTTTCAAAAGAAAGGTTTTTTTTCTGCGTCACTGCGAAGGAATAGAGGAAGTTTCGCAGAGGATGGTGGCTTTGACTTCCCTTTATGTGGCATCGAAGTATCAGAAACATCTGCTGGGATTGCATATTCAGAAAATCTATAATAATGTCTCTTTTACTGTCAGAAATATGGGGGGGGGGGCACAGCTGACCTATTTCGTTCCCTGGCTGCAGGGCCGCCATCAGGAATTTTGGGGCCCCTTACACAGCTTCAGGCATGGGCCCCCTGGAGCAGAGGAGAAACAGGGGGGGGGGGGTGCTGCCGCCGCAAATTGTTGAGGTCTCTGGGCTTTGGGTGCTGACGAACAAAGAAAGAACAACAACAAAAAAGGGGGGTTGGCATCCGGGGGCCCTGGGGACCTCTGGGCCCCTTACAAAAAAAAATACAATTTTTTTATATATTTTTAAAAAAAAAATACATTAAAAAGGGGGTTACCATCCAGGGCCCCGGGGACCTCTGGGCCTCTGGGCCCCTTACAAAAAAAAATATTTTATATTTTATAAAAAATAAATAAAAATAAAATATTTTTATTTAAAAAAAAGGGGGGGGGTTGCCATCCGGGGCCCCGGGGACCTCCGGGCCTCCGGGCCCCTTACAAGAAATAAATAAAAAATAAATAAATTTAAAAAAAAATATATATATATATAATAAAGAGGGGTTACCATCCGGGGGCCCTGGGGACCTCTGGGTCCCTTGCAAAAAAAAAAGGGGGTTGCCATCCGGGCCCCTGGGGACCTCCTGGCCCCTTACAGGTGTACTGCCTGTACCCCCCTGATGGTTGTGTCTGGCCTTTATAAAGAGTCCCTATCACCACCTCTAATAAAATGCAGGCAAAGGCACAGAAAAATCAAGCATTTTATACGCTTACGTGTCATAATATTTTTATGTTCCGTCCCCCTTCAATTTTTATTTTTTACTGTTGCTGTATCGAACTGTTTCGGGTTAATATTGTGCTTACATATGCTGACATCTAGTGGTGGTTTAGCGCAGCTACAACTTGTTTACCTTCTGTTTTGTTACATCCCTCTTTCCTCCCCTCCAGTTTACTGCTAGTTAGTTCAAATATAATCTTATGGGAAGAGTATTGGTCAAATGAATGGTCTGTTGACTGGATCTCTTAACCACTTGCCGCCCGCCCACCGTCAAATGACAGAGGGACGGTGAGGCTCTCGTTCTGGGAGAACGTCATATGATGGCGCACCTGAACAGCCGCACCCACGGGGCGTGGCGTGACCCCGATCTCTGTAAAGAGCCGCTGACCTGGCTCTTTAACCATGTGATCAGTTGTGTCCAATCACAGCCGGTCACATGTAAATACAGGAATTGCTGGTAATCGGCTCTCATCGCCTCACACTGACAGAGTGTGGCGAGGAGAGTCGATCAGCGGTATCTCCTCGCAGGGGAGAACAGGGTATATAATCAGTGCCCTGATTACAGTAAAGCCCCAGAAGTGCCACCAATCAATATCCATGAGTGCCACCAATCAGTGCCCATCAGTGACACAAATCAGTGACACAAATCAGTGCCCATTATTGGTGCCAGTCAGTGCTGCCTTTTAGTGTCCATCAGTGCCTGCTCATCAGTGCTGCCTATCAATTCCCATCAGTGCCGCCTATCTGTTCTGCCTATCAGTGCCCACCAGTGCTGCCTATCAGTGCCCACCAATGCTCATCAATGCTGCCTATTAGTGCCCACCAGTAATAAAGAAAAAAGAAAACTGCGCCAGTTTTCTTTTTTCTTTCTTTTTTCTTTATTATTGTTTATGTTTATCACATTATTGCTGCTGCCTTATGTTTATTTTATTTTAATTAAATTTTTATTTTATTAATTTGATACGTTAGTCTTAGCGCAGTTTTTTCTTTTTAGTGCCCACCAGTGCTGCCTATCAGTGCCCATCAGTGCCACCTATCAGTGCCCATCAGTGCAGCATAATAGTGCCTCCTCATCAGTGCCACCTAATCAGTGCCCATAAGTGCCCCCTTATTGGTGCCCATAAGAGCCACCTCATCAGTGCCGCCTCATCGGTGCCCATAAGTGCTGCCTCCTCAGCGCACATCAGTGAAACAGAAAAATTACTTATTTACAAAATTTACTGGCAGAAACTAAAAAAACTTTTTTTTTTCTCAGTTTTCGGTCTTTTTTCTTTTATAAAAAATAAAATACCCAGCAGTGATTAAATACCACCAAAAGAAAGCTCTGTTTGTGTGAAGAAAATGATAAAAAAATGTATTTGGGTACAGTGTTGCATGACCGAGAAAGCTGAAAAATGGCCTGGGCAGGAAGGGGGTGAAAGTGCCCGGTATTGAGTTGGTAAATACATTTCGATTTGGAACAAGCAGGCAGACAAGGCAGAAGAAAGTCATAAATATCCTTTACGATAATAATAATTTGTTTGTCATTGACACAGAATGGGTCAATCTTTCCTCTGAAGATCTGACTTTACTAGCTGATTGGTTGTTCTCACCTTCCTGTATGTGAAAGAGAAAAACCAAGAAAGCCTGCGGTGGGTGTGTCTGGGAGTTTCCCTCCAGCACCACAAACAGGGGTTCTCAGATCACCAGATGACTGGCAAATAGGATTAGGGTGGATGGCCCGGGTGTACTATAATAATGTCTGAACTGCTCACCAACAAGAAGTGCTCTCTGTATGCATTACCAGATTTAGTTTTTATTGACTTGGAGACCGTATAACGTACATATACGGAGGCAAAAGTGACACGGCTACGCAGGATCACATACCTAGTACATGATCCTGCACTTCCGGGTAGGGGGCACGCATGCGCGATGCCCGCAGCCCGCTCCTGCTGTGATTATACACAGCGGAAGTAGGGTGACCACATTTCCAAACTGCCATTCAGGGACACACCTCCTCTCTCACCTTCCCCAAAAAAAGATGAGGGGGGGGGGGGCAGGGGGTAATGTAGTCTCGGGGGTTGATGGGGAATTTGTTTGGAGGCGAGTTATTTGTCAGGTGAATGTGCCACTTGCCACCAGATGCAGTGCCGCTTGCCACCCATAGCCTGCCACCAGATGCAGTGCTGCTGTCACTCCCTCTGCATGTCGCAGTCCTGCTATAAGACGCTGATCGCCGCCATTACTAATAAAAATAAATAAATAAATAAATCTATCCCATGGTTTGTAGACGCTATAACTTTTGCGTAAACCAATCAATATACACTTATTGGGATTTTCTTTTTACCAAAAATATGTAGCAGAATACATATTGACTTAAATTTTTTGAAGAAACTAGATTTTTTTTTATTGGATATGTTTTATAGCAGAAAGTAAAAAATACATATATATTTTTTTTATCAAAATTGTTGTTCTTTTTTGTTTATAGCGCAAAAAAACAAAAACAAAAAAAAACGCAGAGGTAATCATATATCACCAAAAGAAAGCTCTATTCGTGGGGGAAAAGGACATAAATGTTATTTGTGTACAGTGTCACACAGCCAGTTAAAGTAACGCAGTGCAAAAAATGGCCTGGTCATGAATAGGGGTAAACATTCTAGAATGGTTCATTTTGACTGGAGTGTTTGTAAACCTCAGACATGAAATATGAACAAAGCATATCCCTCTATAGTGTATACTTGTCTCAATTAAGAGCACTAATGCCCTGTACACACGATCGTTTTTTCCGATGAAAAAAGTCAGATGGACTTTTTTCATAGCAAAAAAACGATCGTGCATGGGCCCCATCTGACTTTTTTCTATCAGTGTAAAAAAAATAGAACATGTTTTAAATTTTCCCGATCGAAAAAAAAACTCTAGGAAATTCCGATCGTCTGTGTGGAACTCCAACGGAGAAAAAACCCACGCATGCTCAGAATCAAGACGACGCATGCTCAGAAGCATAGAACTTCATTTTTCTCGGCTCGTCGGAGTGTTTTATGTCACGGCGTTTTGGATGGTCGGAATTTTGTCTGATGGTGTGTAGGCAAGACTGATGAAAGTCAGCTTCATCGGAATTCCGACGGAAAATTCCATCGGATTTTATTCCATCGAAAATCCGATCGTGTGTACAGGGCATAAGGGTCATTTCTGTCTGGTGCTTCCTTTCTCTGCTATCAATATGAATCACTTCTGACAAGTTTTCCTGACGCCAAAAGAAAAATGGTGACAGGGGATGGATCTCCAGCACACAGCCTGTAATTAACAGCCTCAGCTCTGTACTGTGTGCTGTGTAAAGGGGGTGTGTCCTTTCCCTCCAATCAGCTGTCAGAGCTCTCCTTACTGAGCTCTGAAGTGTGTAATTTTAGCTCACAGCCCGTTTTTTTTCTGAACGCTCAGATGAGCTGTATATAGGGTGACCATGTGTCCCTGATTGCCCGGGACAGTCCCGCATTTTGCAGGTCTGTCCTGGGCACCTTCATTCCAGGACAATACAGTGTCCCAGAATGAAACCGACACAGCCACCCCCCGGGCCAATCTGATGGCCCCCAAAAAAGGCTGCCACATCACCGCTTTACTCACTGACAGTACTTGTCCTGGCCGGGAATGCCTGGAGGAGCACAATCCCCGCCCCCTGCTTGTGATTGGAGAAATCATAAATCCTGACTATTGTGTCCAATCACTGTGCTGTGATTCGTTACAGCACAAGCTGATTTTTGGGAAGGGGGGTGTCCCTGAATGGTAGTTTGGAAATGTGGTCACCCTAGCTGTATATATTCTGGATTTTGAACAGCTGTAGAGAAGAGAAGACTGCAGATAAACAAGTACAACGTATGTAGGAGGATTTGTTTTCATCTCTGTGTATCACCCGAGGCCAGTCACTTCACTGGGTATATGTAAGGCTGCTTTTACACTGAGGCGCTTTGCAGGCGCTATTGCGCTAAAAATAGCGCCTGCAATGCGCCCTGAAAGAGCCGCTCCTTTGTATCCAGTGTGAAAGCCGCACCTTTGAGGGGCGGTAGGAACGGTAAAAATACCGCTCCTATAGTGTCCCTACCCATTGAAATCAATGGGGTAGCGCCTGCAACCCACCCGCAAAACGCCGCAAATCTGCGTTTTTGCGGGCGGATTTAACCCTTTTTCGGCCGCTAGCGGGGGTTAAAACACGACGGTAAAACACCGCTAAAAATAGCGGCGTTTTACCACCAGCGCACCCAGCGCTTCAGTGTGAAAGTAGCCTAAGGGTTTACATCCATTTTAAGACCCCTTTTACACAGATGCACTTTCGCCACACTTTTCCAGGGAGACAAAAGCGTAAGAAAACGATTCCCCATTAAATACTATGTAACTGTTCACACTGCATGCTCTATTGACTTACAATGGAAGGTGCCTTTTTGTGCAGGTTTTCCAAAGCGTCAATGAGAACGCACCAAAAGCGCATCACAAGCTGATCAGTGTGAAAGGGCCTTAACCACTTTTCTACCGGGGCAATGTTTTAATTGTTTGCACACACGTTGACGTCTGCATTTTTTTTTTGCTAGAAACCTAATTTAAGCCCCCCAAATATTATATATTTTCGAAAAGTAGAGACCCTGTAGAATAAAATGGTCACAGGTACAATTTTTTATGTTGCACTATATTTGCGCAACTGTTACATACGTTTAGGAAAAAACACACTAAAATTTGTTCTGGTGAGGTCCAAAGGCTGCACATCATATACCAAAGGGCCACATGAGGCCCTTGGGCCATGGGTTGGCCACCAGGGCTTTAAAATAATCATCTGCTTTGTATTCATACCGGAGCTTTTTAGGATAAATTTTGCAATACCTATAAACACAGAAGGGGAACCTGCATTACAGAATAATGTGGCTAATTATGAAGAATTCCAAACATAAAAAGAATAAACATGAAGATATATTTGTCATATTCCAAGTAATTATTGGTAAATTTCAATCTAATGGAAAATGGTAATTTCCAGCTAAGAGTAACTCATGGAACAAGGACTTGTAGAAGAACATTATTTACTAATAGTAGATGGTAAGTACCTGGGAGACCGCTAATAAGGACCAGAAGAGATGTGGAATTATCCCGGTTCAGATGCAGTTCTGCAAGATATCAAAAAGTTGCAAATGTCAATTTTTTATGTATTCAAAGGTCAACTCCAACTAAAACCTGAAATTGGTGTATAGCTACTGATCTGCCAATTAAAAAATAATGGCAATGACAATAGCAATGCATTTTTTTGCCCTGGTTTTTGACAGTTCTAGATGCCCTGTTTCGAGATGCAACCAGCCTTTGATGTGAAGCATAAAAACCCCTCACCTTTTGTCTGCCTTTATTAATGCATCAATATGTAGCGACCTCACCCCATCTCTTTCTTCTAGGGGTATCACACACGACAGGGTGAGATGCACCACGGCCCATGTCCTCCCCATAGCTATGGGTGAGGTGAAGGCCAGTACCAGATATTTCCTCGGGCCTGTGTGCTTCTGTAAAGGATTAAGTTCTGCTGTGCCAACACTTCCCTTTCCTCCCATTAACCAGAGTTTCACACACCGATCACAGTCCAACTCTTGTTTTATTGTATATCTCACAATAAACAGTGCTTCAGTAGCCAACTGGTTGCGACTTGATAACAGTTTGATACAAGGGGATGAGCAGGTCGAGGCACTGTCCTGATTGTCAGCTAAACCACTGCGATCTCGCCAGTGGTTACTATAGCCTTAGCTAGAATGGTCTTAGAACTTGAGAGTCTCTACCAGCGACTCAAGAGAACGTAGACAGGAGTACCTTCGCTGCGTTGTGGCCCCTCTCAGGGGAAGATGTCCCTCCAAGAGAGTTACCAAAGGCCCATCCGTCACTGGGTTGATGCTGCTCCAGACTCTCCGAATGGGTAACCTCCCCGGCCTTTTCACCTCAGACATGGGCCCCAACCACTTCAGGGACCCTCGGACTTCTCCACCCTCGCGGGACCCAGTCGAAGTCACTGGGCCCCAGGCCTCCTGGTTTAGTACCTCACCCCAGGCTGAAGGTGCCTGGGATGGACTCCAACGGCACCTGAGCCGGAATCCAGAACCGCCCACACCCAGGCCTAAGGTCCCTGAGTGCGTGATGAAAAACCTCCCTTTACTGTCTAAGAACCACCCCATACTCAGTAGTCTTGACAGACGAATCTCCTGCAGAGGGAAAAAAAAACAACACACAAGAAAAGCCACATCCTGACATTCTGTGTTAAGTTGGAATGAATGGGTCTATCGGCCGAGAGACCCACTCGCTCCAATAAGTAAAGTGATGTAAATGTACAAACAACAGCCGTTGCGCATCATCGCCACCTGGTGACGGTGCCACGGTGATGACACTTGGTGAAATCTTCAGTCTTCCTGTGCCCCTACTCTGATTCTACCCCCAAAGTCTCTGTCTTTGAACTGTGAAAGAAGAGAGAACAAACAAACAGCCCTCATTCCGCCGAAAGAGTAGAAAAACAAAAACCCAAATAAAAAACTAGGGTACAGTTCGATGCTCCGGCAAGAACACTTCCAGAAAGTTGCCACGGGAAAAAAACAAGTGAGTCTCTTCTCACAAATAAAACTTTGGGTCAGGCAAGAACAAGGGCTTCAGATGTTTATCGAAAACCTCAATCGAATAGTCAGCGTCCTCTCCATCTTTCCTACAGATGCGCACCTTGTCTGCGTGGATATGGCGGCCCCACATCCGGTCTGCTCTGCAGTCTCTAAACTTTTTCGACACGGGTGGCGAACAGGACAAGTATCGCCGGGCATGAGGCACTTTAAGTTTCTCCCAAACGAACTCATCGTACCATCGCTGCCGCAGAACTTCAACCTCAAACAGCAAGTCCCTGGGCAAGTAAGGATATTCCCATCCATACTCGTGAGCGACCCTCTGAGAGAAGAGTCGTTGCACTCGGGCCAAGGGAGGCATTGTGGCCCGCTCACCTTCTCCTGGTTGAACGATGGCCTCCGTGTGCCGAGGTACTTTCACTACCTCTGATGGCTTTTCTCTCGGTGCCCGTAGTGATGCTCGCTGTTTCCCCGCCAACAAAACGGGTGATGCTGTGGATTGTGGAAGAGCAATTGGAGGACTAGGCTTCCTCGTAGACTCCGGGGCCTCCGCCCGGGGTGTGCTATCTCCTATGGACATAGGCGAATCTTGGGGTGCACGTAGCATAGGTAATGGGCGTTTGTCCCAGCCCTTCTGGTGAAACAGTTCATCGATCTCACCGTCATCTCCACAATCTGACAGTGACTCTAGGTCGGAGGTGTCATACATCTCCGCGGGAAGGTAGTCTCTAGTAGACATGGAACTACCCTCCCTAGTGGGCTCCACCGACTGTGGACCCCCAACACCTCCAACCACCACCACAGTCCCAGCCCCTGGCTCACCTTGACCTTTTGTAGAACTGGGATGTCCAGGACTCTTCCAACCGGATCCATCCAGGCCAGGCAACCGACGGGGTGAAGCTCTTCCATGACCATAGGAGGCCTGCACCAGGCCGACTTTCCTCTTTGGAGGTGGGAGCAGAGAATCTGTGGTGACCGAAGCAGCATCCTCGGATTTTTCTTTCTCAGTCTCTGATTGGGCAGTCACATCGCCCTGGTCAGTGCGTACGGGAACCTCCGCAAAGGCCTGGATCTCCCCTTCCGGAGTAGCGGTACCTGTGAGGTTGTTGAGGCGAAGGGCCCGGGGCCTTACTGTGGATGGCTCCACCTCGAACAAGAACTCTTTGCATGCCTCGCAACGCCCGAATGGCTTCAGGTGGACCACCAGTCCCGAGCATCCGGGACAGATCACGCAGAGGGCCTCCGTGTCTCTGCAGGTGTACAGAGCCAACTGTCTTTGGGGCCTGAGTCTTATCCCCGTGTCTGTAAGGGAAGCAGCAAACGTAGTCATCTTCGTGGGGTAGGGAACCGGAATCCACGGGGAGCTTGAGGCCATCCCGACTGTCTGCTGCTCCATCACGCACTGACCACGCGCCAAAGTCTCCACGTGAGTTCCTCCACATGACCAGACTCCTCCCACGACTTGCACGTTTTCGCGGGCTTCCATCAAGCTCCGCCCACGAACTGTGTAGTCACGGGGTGCCTCATGGCGCAGTGCAGTAAAAGCCCCCACATGTAGTACGTCACACGGCTGAACTTCTCCCTCTTCTCGCTCCTCTGCATGGGCCTTTCCCGTTTTAGGGTCATTTCCACGACTTTGAGCAGGGATGCACTTTGGCCGATCACATGGCCGACCTGCTCGGAACTCCTCCAGGCAGCAAAGTCCAGACACAGCCATTCTTACTTCCAAAGTCAAAACACGCATCATCCCGGACTCACGAGCCCCCACGTGTAGCGACCTCACCCCATCTCTTTCTTCTAGGGGTATCACACACGACAGGGTGAGATGCGCCACGGCCCATGTCCTCCCCATAGCTATGGGTGAGGTGAAGGCCAGTACCAGATATTTCTTCGGGCCTGTGTGCTTCTGTAAAGGATTAAGTTCTGCTGTGCCAACACTTCCCTTTCCTCCCATTAACCAGAGTTCCACACACCGATCACAGTCCAACTCTTGTTTTATTGCATATCTCACAATAAACAGTGCTTCAGTAGCCAACTGGTTGCGACTTGATAACAGTTTGATACAAGGGGATGAGCAGGTCGAGGCACTGTCCTGATTGTCAGCTAAACCACTGCGATTTCGCCAGTGGTTACTATAGCCTTAGCTAGAATGGTCTTAGAACTTGAGAGTCTCTACCAGCGACTCAAGAGAACGTAGACAGGAGTACCTTCGCTGCGTTGTGGCCCCTGTCAGGGGAAGATGTCCCTCCAAGAGAGTTACCAGAGGCCCATCCGTCACTAGGTTGATGCTGCTCCAGACTCTCCGAATGGGTAACCTCCCCGGCCTTCTCACCTCAGACATGGGCCCCATCCACTTCAGGGACCCTCGGACTTCTCCACCCTTGCGGGATCCAGTCGAAGTCACTGGGCCCCAGGCCTCCTGGTTTAGTACCTCACCCCAGGCTGAAGTTGCCTGGGATGGACTCCAACTCCATTCCGGTCAGGCCTAGGGCACCTGAGCCGGAATCCAGAACCGCCCACACCCAGGCCTAAGGTGCCTGAGTGCGTGATGAAAAACCTCCAGAAGAGCAAGACCTCGTGACCAGGGCGTCTCCCCCTTTTATCCCCTCCAATGATGCCATGGCAGGTTCCCCGCCCTCGCCGTACCATCTATGAGAAGGGACAAAAAGGGCAGCACTGTGGCAGAAAATCTACCTCGAGCCTGCGGGCACCTGCCACCCACAGGCCAAGGAGATTATTACACCGCCCAATCCTCCACGAATACAAATGGTCCAATTACTCCCATAATTTACACACCTTGATCACATTACCACCCAGGTGTACCCCACCTAAATTTAGAGACCCCGCTACAAATATATTTTTTTAATACAGGCAGTGTGTAAGCATGGTCACCTTGGTGGCCAACTTAAAGGGGTTGTAAAGGTTAGTTTTTTATTTTCTAAATAGGTTCCTTTAAGCTAGTGCATTGTTGGTTCACTTACCTTTTCGTTTGATTTACCTTCTAAATGTTTTTTTTCTTTGTTTTCTTTGTCTGAATTTCTCACTCCCTGTTCCTCCTCAGTAAGCTGTTCAGTAAGCTGTTCTGGCTGACTAAACACCGCTCGGATGATGGTGTGAAGTTTACTGAGGAGAAACAGGAAGTGAGAAATTCAGACAAAGAAAAAAAACATTTAGAAGGGAAATCAAAGGAAAAGGTAAGTGAACCAACAATGCACTAGCTTAAAGGAACCTATTTAGAAAATAAAAAACGAACCTTTACAACCCCTTTAAGTATTTTTTTCTTTTTAAATCCTTGCAGGAACTGTTAAAACTTTAACCACTTCAGATCCGCGCTATGGCCAAAAGTCGGCCGCAGCGCGGACCTGAACTGCGTCCCCAGACGTCCTTGTGTTTACTTCCGCAATGCGCGCCGTCGGTGGCACGCATCGCGGAAGAGCTGTACCCGCTGTGTCACGCGGGTGCCGATGCGCGTGCCTGGCAACCGCGATGTCCGCCAGGTACTTGCGATCGGCAGTCACAGAGCAGGACCGTGGATCTCTGTGCGTAAACACAGAGATCCATGTCCTGTCAGGGAGAGGAGACCAATGATGTGTCCCTTGTACATAGGGACACAGATCGGTCACCTCCCCCAGTCACTCCCCTCCCCCCACAGTAAGAATCACTCATGAGGGAACACATTTAACCCCTTCCTCGCCCCCTAGTGTTAACCCCTTCCCTGACAGTCACATTTATACAGTAATCAGTGCATTTTTATAGCACTGATCGCTGTATAAATGTGAATGGTCCCAAAATAGTGTCAAAAGTGTCCGATGTGTCCGCCGCAATATCGCAGTCCTGACAAAAATCACAGATAACCGCCATTACTAGTAAAAAAATAAATTAAAAAAAAATGTCATAAATCTATCCCCCATTTTGTAGGCGCTATAACTTTTGCGCAAACCAATCAATAAACGCTTATTGCGATTTTTTTCACAAAAAATATGTAGAAGAATATATATCGGCCTAAACTGAGAATTTTTTTATTTTATTTTTAAAAATTGGGATATTTATTATAGCAAAAAGTAAAAAATATTGTGGTTTTTTTTTTTTTAATTGTCGCTCTTTTGTTGTTTATAGCGCAAAAAATTAAAACCGCAGAGGTGATCAAATACCACCAAAATAAAGCTCTGTTTGTGGGAAAAAAATGATAAAAATTTCATTTGGGTACAGTGTTGCATGACCGCGCAATTGTCATTCAAAGTGCGTCAGGGATGAAAGCTGAAAATTGGTCTGGGCAGGAGGGGGATTTAAGTGCCCAGTAAGGAAGTGGTTAATAAAAACTTGGAACCAAAAAAACAAAAACAAAAAGAACACTCACTAGACTAAAGGATAAAAGTGAACTGTCAGCGCACACACTGGTATTACTGAACACTAAAAACGGCAATGCATATGTCTAAAAAACAGTCACAGTTCAATAGTCCATATGGTGGTACAAATGACCAGTCCTAAAAAGGAAGGAGGTGATGAAAATGGTGGGCGGCAGCTGTCCTTAGAGAAAAGCCAACTCTGTTAAGGAAAGACAAGGGGACAAAGAAGGGAAGCGCCACCTAAGTGCAATATGTCAGATAAAAATGTTTATTCTCAAAGGAAATGCACTTACAAAACACAGGTACAGAAGGGACTCATCAAGGACTCATAAAACGCGGTGCGGTCCGGTCTCAGGTCCATCTGGAGCCACGAGTCTGCAGGCAGAGAAGATGGTCCATCCTGTGGCCACCAGAATTCAGAGTGGAGCACAGACAATGACGTCATCGTCTGCGCTCCACGCTGAATTCTGGCTGTTTCCTGGTGGCCACAGGATGGACCATCTTCTCTGCCTGCAGACTCACTAGACTAGCCTATGATGGGCACAAAGGCTGCATATGATGGTCAAAGAGGCTGCATTTTATGAGCACAGTAGCTGCATATCATGGGCACAGGGCGGCATTTGATGGGTACAGTGGCTGCATTTGATGGGTACAGTGGCTGCATATGATGGGCACATTGGCTGCATTTTATGGGCACAGTGGCTGCAATTGATGGCACAGTGAGGCTGCAATTCATGTTTTTTTTCCCAGTATTTTTCAGAATTTTTCATTTTGTTTGCGCCCCCCAAAATTTTGAGCACCCGCCACTACTGCTCCCAAAGCAGGGCATGGAGACAATAAAGCATGGCCCCAGACCTCCTGGTAATGTGGAGATAAAAAAAAAAAAAAAATAGACGCTCGATTGCTATTACAAGCAGCTGGAGGGGACGCCCTCCCCCCTCCTTCCTGCTGCCTTCCGTGGATCTCTCAGGCTCTCCCGTCCCACCAGGAGGCCCGAGCTACCAGCTGGCATGTCCGCCGGCTGGTTGGAGACCCATACTAGGCCGGGATCAGCTTTGATTGGGTCTCCGCTATGGTAACCTGGAAGTAATGACATGAGATTACTTCCGGGTTTACCTGGATGTCAACTGCGTTATTTTTGGAAAATGTTAAATTCAAAAACACAGATCTTGGTGTTTTAAATTCTTTCAAGGGCAGAAGAGGGATCTGGGGTCTTATAACCCCCAGATCCTTCCATAAAGAGTACCTGTCATGTGGCTTTTGCTGTCACAAAGGATGTTTACATTCCTTGTAACAGCAATAAAAGTGCTAAAAAAAAATTAAAGCAACAGTGTAAAAATAAAAAAATGTAATATATTAATATTTGAAGAGAAAAGTTTAAAGTGCTCCCGTTCCCCCATGCTCGTGTGCAAAGGCGAACGTATGCTTCGGTCCCGCACGCACGCAAACAGCGATCGTCCCACACATGTGAGTTATCGCTGCAAACATCAGATCATGGGCAGTAATTCTAGCACTAGACCCCCTCTGTAAATCTAAAGTGGTAATCTGTAAAGATTTTTAAAGTGTCGCGTATGGAAAGTAAAATATACGTTGTTTGCCCCCCGTTGCACAGACATGCACAATTATAAAGCGTGACATATTTGGTATCTATTAACTCAGCGTAACATCATCTTTTATATTTTACAAAAAAAGCGGGTTATATATTGCATTTTCGTTTTGCATTTAATTCTAAATATATATTTCTTTCTAAAAATTGCATTTGAAAAACTGCTACGCAAATATTGTGTGACATAAAAAATTGCAAAACCCACCAATTTATTCTCTAGGGCCTCTGCTTTAAAAATATATAATGTTTGGGGGTTCTAAGTAATTTTCTTGCAAAAAAAAAAAAAATGGATGTTACATGTAAACAAAAAGTGCCAGAAAAGGCTTGGCCTTCAAGTGGGTATATCAAAAATTCTAAAACATCACATAATAACAAAAATGTTGCATAAAATTCAATTGTCTCATAGAATTAGAAATGTTGAAGAATTAAAATGGCATTTATATAGAAAAACTGCTGATAATCAAAGAAAATATAAAAAATATATATATAAAAAAGATACTAAATTGCATACAAAAAATGTACATAAGAACCCATTCAAACTTGTGTGACTTGTTAAACGACTTTGGACTTCAAAGTTGCATGACAAGTCGTACCCCATGTTTTCCAATGATTAACTTTAATTTACTGTATGCAGGGCCGGATTCCAGATAAGGTCATCGAGGCCAGGCCTCGGGGCGGCAGTGGGTGCAGGGGCTGCGCCGCGGCAACAGGGGGGTGAAAAAATCCTGTCGTCCCGGTGTCCTGCTGAAAAAGATCCCCCGGCGGATAATGACCCCCCTGTACTGCGCAGGCGCAGCGCTTGCACAGTACGAAACACAACGGAGCCTCCGAAAATATCCGAAGATGGATAACTGTGATTCAGCTGTTACAGGGCGTCTGAGCAATGACCACGATGCAGCGCCACGCTCCCAATGCCCGTGCAGAGAAAGGGGCGGGTGTATTAATGTTATCTCGTGTAAGGGGCGGATCTGCAAGGGGCGGGTGTATTAATGTTATCTTGTGTAAGGGGCGGATCTGCAAGGGGCGGGTGTATTAATGTTATCTCGTGTAAGGGGCGGATCTGCAAGGGGCGGGTGTATTACTGTTATATCGTGCAAGGGGTGGATGGCTACAGAAGAGGGCAAATTTTAAAATGATGGACAGAGATGATAAAAATGTTGATGGGCGTTTTCAATACTTGTCACAGTATATTGTTATTATGCTTATAGAATGGCTACAGGGGATGCCATCATTTTAAAATTTGCCCTCTTCTGTAGCCATCCGCCCCTTACACGATATAACAGTAATACACCTGCCCCTTGCTCTGCACGAGCATCGGGAGCGTGCCGCTGCATCTGGCACAAAGGTATTTAATTCTCTGCTGGGTATGCCCCCTACGTGATGGTGTGGGGGGGCGGCATTAAAGGACCCGGCCTTGGGGCGGCAAAGGGAGTAAATCCGGGCCTGACTGTATGTGTGACTTTATCGTAGCAACTTCAATGTAGTTCATATACTACTTTGGATTGACTTTTATACAACTAGAGGACCATAGACTTCAATTTATATCCTAAAAAGTTGAATGAAAGTCGTACCTGAATGTTATAAATTCAACAGTCACATCCAAATTGCACCCATCCAAAGTTGTGTCAAAGTTGCATTCCAAAGCAGGGCCTGGACAAAGGGGTGGTCAGGATGGGTGGCTGCCCTGGGCACTGTGGTATCATGTGAGATGGGGGGACGGCAACCATGAGGAGATTGTGGGAGAGGGTATTTGTGTTGGGTGGAGAATTGGGGTGGCAGCAGGGGGTAAGAATTGTTTTAAAAGGGGAAATTTGGGGGGGGGGTTTGCTAGGAAAGGTGATTTGGGGGATTTGTATTGAGGGGGGATGGGGAAGAGTATTTGTGCTGGGAGAGGGGATTAGGGGTGTTTGTACCAGAAGGGGAAACTTTTTTTGAAAGGGGGGGGGATTTGTGCTAGGAGAACGGATTAGGAGTGTTTGTGCTAGAAGAGGTGATATGGTAGAGGGTGAAGGGGATTGGTGCTAGGAGTGGGAAACTTTTTTTTGAAGGGGGGGGGGTTGTGCTAGGAGAGGGTATTAGGGGTGTTTGTGCTAGGAGAGGAGATATGGTAGAGGGAGAAGGGGATTGGTGCTAGGAGGGGGGAACTTTTTTGAAGGGGGGGGGGGGTGGGGGGGATTTGTGCTAGTAGGGATAATCGGGGCATATTTGTGCTAGGAGGGGAAATGTGGGAAGGGGAGGATTTGTGCTAGGAGGGGGGATTTTTGCTGGGTGGTGTGTTTGGAGTGGGTGAAGAGAATATGTACTCGGAGGGGAAATTTGAGGGGTAGGAGTGATTTTTTTTTGTGGGGGAGGGGGGGAATTTGTGCTGAAAGGGATTTGAAGACAGAGGTTTTAAGCTGATAGGGGGGCAAACATTTGGGGATAAGGGGGGATTTCAGCGGGGGGGGTGGATTTTTCCTGGAGAAGGGGGAATTTATGCTTAGGGGTAAGCATGCTGACACATAAGGGTTGATTTACTAAGGGAAAATAGACTGTGCACTTTGAAAAGTGCAATTGCACTCTGCAAATGCAGTTGCTCCAGAGCTTATTAAATAAGCAGAAGCTCTGCTGACTTCCATCATCCAATCATGTGCAAAAATGCTGTTTTTTTATTTTCCTTGCACGTGATTGGGTACTCATTACAAAGTGAAGTTTTTCCTCGTTCACTATACTCTGGAGCAACTGCACTTGCAGAGGGAAACTGCACTTTGCAAAGTACACAGTCTATTTGCCTTTAGTAAATCAACCCTATAATGTTCATACATCTTTGGGGTGGGCGCAGTTTGGCATGTTCGCCCTGAGCTCTGGATGACCTTGTCCCGACACTGTTCCAAAGTTTCCCTGACTTTTGAGTTTTACAAGTGTGAATGGAGCCTTGAAATACTAAAAAATCATCCGTAGGTCTTCAAATTAGTTTTAAACTCTATTTTTTTTTTTTTTAACTGAATGCATTCTCTGCATTAAGGTAGAGAACTTTAAATATTTAGGTGAGGGGGGGGGGGGCATCCTGATGGCCAGGCAGGAAGCATTTTCAGAAGCAGAGGTCTGCAGTGGCAGCCTCCAGGACACGTATGATTAGCACCTTTTCATTGACTAGCGTGCCAACCTCTCCTTCCTTTCCATCTCCCCGTTCTCTTCCTTCCCTATTCCTGCAAAATCTTTTCTGCAGAACCTGAACCCATAGATAAACACGCAGACTTCCTATGAACCTTCGGGTTATGTAATGCAAAGGAAACACCCGAAAAGTACTGGAGTTCCAAGTTAAAGTGCCGCTCCTACGTCAGCCCGTTTCCCACAGGTTTATCTTTTCTGAGCAATACAAAGAATTAGAAAGCAATACAGTACATGATAAGGTGATTGAGTATTCAAAAAATTAAAGATTTATAAAGTGAAAAAACTGAATAGGGTGTGTAGCGCCCTGGGCTTAGTCAGGGAGCTCCTCACAAATTTTCTTCCCAGGAGTAGTTACCCTGGTCAATTGTTAGAGATCCAATAATTTCTCCTTAAGTTTGGCCTTGTTGCACTCTTCTCTTCTACCGCCAGGTGGCCGGGTACTTGGTGGTACTCTATACTAGAAGGGCAACCCAAGGTCAGGTTATGGGTATATGGGGTATCTCAGCCAATGAACAGGGGTTTTCTTTAATCCCTTGGCCTGCTGGGAGAGCCTATATATTCGGCTGAGGTCAGATGATCTGTGTTCTGTGCCACCTGGATGGGTGGACATGTGTCGTGTGCCCCGGGTTGCTAGTCCGGAGATTGGACCTATCCCAGGGGCATCTGGCTGCTAGGCTGTCTGAGGGCCTATCCAGAAGTAAGAGAGCAGCGCAGGGTTGGGATTGCGGCTTGCAGTTCAACCAGAAGTGACGGTTCTGCCGGCCGGAGAACCTGTCGTGGTCGGAGGTAGAGGGGAAGCTGTCGCCACAAATGGACCAAACACCTTATTACCAGGGAACACTGTGAGTAACTGAAGAAAGTACCGGAGCAGCATTTTCACCGAACGGGCATGGTGGAGAATCGGGAAATGTCAGGCGGAGATCAAGTCAGGGACCCAGCCAGTGGAGGAGACGCTTGCAGAGCATTATTGTGTGCCAAGCCAGGGACCGAGCCAGTCAGCAGGGGTGAAGCTTGAGAAGTATCTGGAGTGCCAAACTAGGGACCCAGCAGGGAAGCGGGGGTGACGCTTGAGGGAGATACCACCGCAAAGATTGGAGGAGCTCAAGGGATTCAGTCAGTGAATCAGAGGGTCTAGTGAGAAACCGGAGCTCAGTGTTGAAGAAGTACAAGAAGTACTTGTAGTGTAGCTGAAAGAACTGTTATGTTTGAGTTAGGAACTGTTAAAGACTGTTACCATAGGATACAGCACTCCTGCATGTGCAGACGTGGCGCCTTGCTGGGGCCTTTCCCGGCGCAGCTGTCCTATATAACTATATAAGGGTGTCTTGGCCCTAACCATCTTTCCCCCAAAAATATAAAAAGGACTGTTAAGAGAAATACAACCTCTTTTACATCCAAGAAGTGTCTGTTGCCCAATAACTTTGTCCACCTTGCACCCACTATGCCTCACAACTAGAGATGAGCTTCAAGTTCGAGTCAAACTCATGTTCGACTCGAACATTGCCTGTTCGCCCGTTCGCCGAACAGTGAACAATTTGGGGTGTTCGCTGCAAATTCGAAAAGCCGTGGAACACCCTGTAAAAGTCTATGGGAGAAATCTAAAGTGCTAATTTTAAAGGCTTATATGCAAGTTATTGTCATAAAAAGTGTTTGGGGACCCGGGTCCTGCCCCAGGGGACATGTATCAATGCAAAAAAAAGTTTTAAAAACAGACGTTTTTTTCGGGAGCAGTGATTTTATTAATGCTTAAAGTGAAACAATAAAAGTGAAATATTCCTTTAAATTTCGTACCTGGGGGTGTATAGTATGCCTGTAAAGTAGCGCTTGTTTCCCGTGCTTAGAACTGTCCCTGCACAAAATGTCATTTCTGAAGGAAAAAAAGTAATTAAAAAGCACTCGGGGCTATAATGAATTGTCGGCTCCCGGCAATACAGAGAAAAGTCATTAATAAAAAAAATAAAAAATGCGTGGGGGTCCCCCCAAATTCAATTACCAGGCCCTTCAGGTCTGGTATTAAGGGGAACCCTGCGTCAAATAAAAAAAAATGATGTGGGGTTCCCCCCAAATATCCATACCAGACCCTTCAGGTCTGGTATGTATTTTAAGGGGAACTCCACGCCAAATTTAAAAAAAAAATGGCGTGGATTTCCCCCCAAAAATCCATACCAGACCCTTTATCCGAGCACGCAACCTGGCAGGAAAAGAGGGGGGGACGAGAGAGCGCCCCCCCTCCTGAACCGTACCAGGCCACATGCCCTCAACATGGGGAGGATGCTTTGGGGATCTGTGACCCCTCAAAGCACCATATCCCCATATTGATGGGGACAAGGGCCTCATCCCCACAACCCTTGCCCGGTGGTTGTGGGGGTCTGCAGGCGGGGGGTTTATTGGAATCTGGAAGACCCCTTTAACAAAGGGGACCCCCAGATCCCGGCCCCCCCCCTATGTGAACATTGTACCCCTACCATTTCACAAAGAAGGTGTAAAAAAAAAGAAAACACACAGACACCGTTGGGAAAAGTCCTTTATTAAAAATAAAAAAAAAGATTCCAGCGGTGGTAATCCACTCTTGGTATCCTGCGATGGATGCTCTCCTCTCCGGGGTCCAGCGGATGATCTCCTCTCCATCCAGGTCCAGGCTCCAGCGATGAGATGTCCAGCGCAGCGCATCCTGTCTCCACCGGAGACACCCCGGGAATCCCGGCAGCCTGACAGGTCTCTTCTGTAGCTGAGAGCGGGGCCACCCGTCACGTGACCCCGTCCCCCTCTGACGCAAGGGGAAACCCGGGCTTCCCAGTGACGTGCGGGTGACCCCGTCCCCCTCTGATGTAATGCAGGTTTCCGTTGCTCTCGTCCTCCCCTCTTTTCCTGCGGCCTGCCAGGTTGCGTGCTCGCATAAAGGGTCTGGTATGGATTTTTGGGGGGAACTCTACGCCATTTTTTTTTAAATTTGGCGTGGAGTTCCCCTTAAAATCCATACCAGACCTGAAGGATCTGATATGGATATTTGGGGGGAGCCCAACGTAATTTTTTTTTTTAAATTTGACGCAGGGTTCCGCTTAATATCCATACCAGACCTGAAGGGCCTGGTAATTGAATTTGGGGGTACCCCCACGCATTTTTTTTTTTTTTTATCAATGACTTTTCTCGGTATTGCCGGGAGCCGACAATTCATTATAGCTGTGAGTGCTTTTAAAATACTTTTTTTCCTTCAGAAATGACAGTTCTAAGCACGGGAAACAAACGCTACTTTACAGGCATACTATACCCCCCCCCCCCCCCCCAGGTACGAAATTTAAAGGAAAATTTCACTTTTATTGTTTCACTTTAAGCATTATTAAAATCACTGCTCCTGAAAAAACTGCAGTTTTTAAAACTTTTTTTTGCATTGATACATGTCCCCTGGGGCAGGACCCGGGTCCCCAAACACTTTTTATGACAATAACTTGCATATAAGCCTTAAAAATTAGCACTTTAGATTTTTCATGTTCGAGTCCCATAGACTTTAACGGTGTTCGGATGTTCGAACAAATTTATTGCCTGTTCGCAAGTTCACGTGCAAACCGAACTGGGGGGTGTTCGGCTCATCACTACTCACAACTAGGGATGAGCTCGGTGTTCGAGTCGAACATAGGTTCGACTCGAACATCGGCTGTTCGCGCGTTCGGCGAACAACGAACGATTTGGGCCGTTCGCGCCCAATTCGAGTGACGCGAATGGCCCACAATACACTGCGCCATCGCAGTGTAATCCCGGCGCTGTGATTGGCCAAGCATGCACTGTGACCCTGCATGCTTGGCCAATCACAGCGCCGGCAGCGAGGAGAGCAATGATTGGCCACAGGCAGGATGCCTGTAGCCAATTATTGCTGAGGGGGTTTAGTACACGCCCCACACTATAAAAGGCCGCCAGCGCGGCGGCCTCGTGTAGTGTGTTCCGGCGCAGGGAAAGAGAAGGATAGGCAGGGACAGTGTCATATTTTTTCTTTGCTAAACCTTGTGTGTAGGGACAGAGAAGGATAGGTAGGGAGAGTGTCAGTGTCATATTCTTTGCTAAACCTTGTTTGTAGGGACAGAGAAGGATAGGCAGGGAGAGTGTCAGTTTCATATTCTTTGCTAAACCTTGTGTGCTGAACCATATTGCTAAACCTTGTGTGTAGGGACAGACAAGGATAGGCAGGGAGAGTGTCAGTGTCATATTCTTTGCTAAACCTTGTGTGCTGAACCATATTGCTAAACCTTGTGTGTAGGGACAGACAAGGTTAGGCAGTCGAGAGTGTCAGTGTCATAATCTTTGCTAAACCTAGTGCGCTGAACCATATTGCTAAACCTTGTGTGTAGGGACAGACAAGGATAGGCAGTCGAGAGTGTCAGTGTCATAATCTTTGCTAAACCTAGTGCGCTGAACCATATTGCTAAACCTTGTGTGTAGGGACAGACAAGTATAGGCAGTCGAGAGTGTCAGTGTCATAATCTTTGCTAAACCTAGTGTGCTGAACCATATTGCTAAACCTTGTGTGTAGGGACAGACAAGGATAGGCAGTCGAGAGTGTCAGTGTCATAACCTTTGCTAAACTTAGTGCGCTGAACCATATTGCTAAACCTTGTGTGTAGGGACAGACAAGGATAGGCAGTCGAGAGTGTCAGTGTCATAATCTTTGCTAAACCTAGTGTGCTGAACCATATTGCTAAACCTTGTGTGTAGGGACAGACAAGGATAGGCAGGGAGAGTGTCAGTTTCATATTCTTTGCTAAACCTTGTGTGCTGAACCATATTGCTAAACCTTGTGTGTAGGGACAGACAAGGATAGGCAGGGAGAGTGTCAGTGTCATATTCTTTGCTAAACCTTGTGTGCTGAACCATATTGCTAAACCTTGTGTGTAGGGACAGACAAGGATAGGCAGTCGAGAGTGTCAGTGTCATAATCTTTGCTAAACCTAGTGTGCTGAACCATATTGCTAAACCTTGTGTGTAGGGACAGACAAGGATAGGCAGGGAGAGTGTCAGTTTCATATTCTTTGCTAAACCTTGTGTGCTGAACCATATTGCTAAACCTTGTGTGTAGGGACAGACAAGGATAGGCAGGGAGAGTGTCAGTGTCATATTCTTTGCTAAACCTTGTGTGCTGAACCATATTGCTAAACCTTGTGTGTAGGGACAGACAAGGATAGGCAGTCGAGAGTGTCAGTGTCATAACCTTTGCTAAACCTAGTGCGCTGAACCATATTGCTAAACCTTGTGTGTAGGGACAGACAAGTATAGGCAGTCGAGAGTGTCAGTGTCATAATCTTTGCTAAACCTAGAGTGCTGAACCATATTGCTAAACCTTGTGTGTAGGGACAGACAAGGATAGGCAGTCGAGAGTGTCAGTGTCATAATCTTTGCTAAACCTAGTGCACTGAACCATATTGCTAAACCTTGTGTGTAGGGACAGACAAGGATAGGCAGTCGAGAGTGTCAGTGTCATAATCTTTGCTAAACCTAGTGTGCTGAACCATATTGCTAAACCTTGTGTGTAGGGACAGACAAGGATAGGCAGTCGAGAGTGTCAGTGTCCTAATCTTTGCTAAACCTAGTGTGCTTAACCATATTGCTAAACCTTGTGTGTAGGGACAGACAAGGATAGGCAGGGAGAGTGTCAGTTTCATATTCTTTGCTAAACCTTGTGTGCTGAACCATATTGCTAAACCTTGTGTGTAGGGACAGACAAGGATAGGCAGGGAGAGTGTCAGTGTCATATTCTTTGCTAAACCTTGTGTGCTGAACCATATTGCTAAACCTTGTGTGTAGGGACAGACAAGGTTAGGCAGTCGAGAGTGTCAGTGTCATAATCTTTGCTAAACCTAGTGCGCTGAACCATATTGCTAAACCTTGTGTGTAGGGACAGACAAGGATAGGCAGTCGAGAGTGTCAGTGTCATAATCTTTGCTAAACCTAGTGTGCTGAACCATATTGCTAAACCTTGTGTGTCGGGACAGACAAGGATAGGCAGTCGACAGTGTTAGTGTCCTATTCTTTGCTAAACCTTGTGTGCAGGGAGAGAGAAGGATAGGCAGGGGACAGTGTCAGTGTCATTGTTGCTAAGCCTCCTGCACAGTATACACCTGAAGCTAGCCCTTATTGCTGGTTTTCCCATCTCCCTGCAGGCCATTAGAATGTCTGGAAGGCAAACAAGGAGAGGCAGACAGTCAGGAGCCAATAAAAGAGGGCAAGCAGGCTCTGTGTCTGGGGGCAACAGTGCTGGTCGTGGACGCGGTGCATTGTCATCAGCACATGGCCATGGGACACGCTTGTCCTTCTTTTCGGCAGCTGGACATGTTGAGCCACATCATGCCGAAGACTTGGTAGAGTGGATGACCAAGCCCTCCTCATCCTCCTCATCCTCTCTCACCCAGGCTCAGGGTACTGGCAAAGCAGCTGCCAAAGCGTCCTCTTCCCTGGTATCAATGTCATCATCAGTCACTCCTTCTCTAGACCCACCATGTCCTCCTCCTGAGGAGTCCCCCGAACTGTTTGAGCACAGTGTTGGGTACATGCTCCAGGAGGATGCCCAGTATTTCAAAGGGTCTGATGATGATACCCAGCTAGAGGAAGGCAGTAGCGTGAGAGCAGAGAGAGGGGATGCTCAAGAAGGACACCAATCTGGCAGTCATGTTCCAGCAGCTGCAGCATACTGCCAGATTGGCTCCAGTGATGAGGAGGGAGGGGATGATGAGGTCACTGACTCCACGTGGGTGCCTAATAGGAGAGAGGAGGAGGAGGAGGATGAGGAGGAGGCACATCTCCAACGAGGCAGGATGCCCTTGGGTGGCCAGCGTAAGGGCAGCACACCGACGGAATCACACCGCAGAGCTCCGCCTGTGCAGGACGCTGCCTCTGCCCGTTATTCAAAAAGTTCTTTGGTGTGGGCCTTTTCTGTGGCGAGTGCATCAGATCACACAGCTGCTATTTGCAACATATGTCTCAAGCGTATATCGCGTGGCCAAAACATCAGCCGCTTGGGCACCACATGCTTGACCAGACATATGTTGACCTGCCATGCAGCTCGTTGGCAAGCCTACCTTAAAGACCCACACCAAAGAACAAAGCGGACCTCTCCTTGCACCGCATCAGCTGGGATCTCCAACCCCACTATACCTTCAGTCCTCTCTGAAACCTGAACTGAGAGGAATGAAGGTGTAGAATTAGGTGTGTCACAGCCAAGGACTTGCGGCCACTCTGCTAGCAGTACACCGACGTCCGATTCTAGCAGGCAAATTTCCCTGCCCCAGCTGCTGGACCGTCGAAAGAAGTTCACTCCCAGCCATCCACATGCCCAGCGGTTGAATGCTAGCTTGGCTAAATTGCTAGCGCTTCAACTGCTGCCTTTTCAGTTGGTAGACTCGGCCCCCTTCCGTGAGTTTGTGCAATGTGCGGTTCCTCAGTGACAGGTTCCCAAACGCCACTTTTTCTCACGGAAGGCGATTCCGGCTCTCTACCGGCATGTGGAAGGCAATGTCTTGGCCTCGCTGGACAGGGCGGTCAGCGGTAAGGTGCATATTACCGCTGACTCATGGTCCAGCAGGCATGGACAGGGACGTTACCTTTCTTTCACGGCCCATTGGGTCACTCTTTTGGCAGCTGGGAAGGATGCAGGACAAGGTGCAGTAGTGTTGGAGGTTGTTCCACCGCCACACCTCCAAAATGCTACTACTGGTTGTGACACACCTCTGACCTCCACCCCCTCCGCTTCTTCTTCCTCCGTGGCCTCTTCCTGTGCTTTGTCCTCGGAACCAGCGGTGCTCCGTAGGCGTTCAAGCGGCTACGCAAGTACGCAGGCAAAAAGATGCCATGCCGTGCTTGCGCTGGTGTGTTTGGGGGACAGGAGCCACACTGGGGCAGAGGTTCTGTCTGCTCTGCAGGGGCAGGCCGAGAGGTGGTTGACGCCATGCCAGCTTAAGCCAGGAATGGTAGTTTGCGACAATGGCACCAACCTCCTCTCCGCTCTCCGACAGGGACAACTGACCCCTGTGCCCTGTGTGGCTCACGTCCTTAACCTGGTGGTGCAGCGGTTCTTGGGCAGGTACCCGGGCTTACAGGATGTCCTGAGGCAGGCCAGGAAAGTCTGTGTGCATTTCCACAGATCTTATAATGCCAGTACTCGCCTGGCTGAGCTGCAAAAGGAGTTGAACCTGCCAGAGAACCGCCTTATATGTGACATGCCCACCAGGTGGAACTCAACGTTGGCCATGCTGCAGCGGCTGCACACGCATCAGAGGGCCATCAATGAGTACCTGTGCGACTACGGCACCAGGACAGGGTCAGGGGAGCTCGGTTTTTTTTCACCACGCCAGTGGGGCATGATCAGGGATGCATGCACTGCCCTGGCACCATTTGAGGAGGCCACGAGGATGGTGAGCAGTGACAGTGCATGCATCAGTGACACTGTACCTCTTGTCCACCTGTTGGAACATACGCTGCGTGGAATAATGGACAGGGCACTTGAGGCAGAACAGAGGCAGGAAGAGGAGGACTTCCTTGCCTCTCAAGGCCCCCTTTACCCAGACAGTGTTCCTTCTGTCCCACCCATCGCACAGGAAGAAGAGGAGGAGGAGGAGGAGGAGGAGGATTGTGTCAGCATGGAGGTGGAGCCTGGCACTCAGCATCATCAGCAGCAGTCTTTTAGGGATGATTTACAGTCCCAAGAAACCAGTGGACTTGTACGTGGCTGGGAGGAGGTGGCTGCGGATCATGTCGTCCTTAGTGAGCAAGAGGACTCCGGACTGAATGCCTCAGCTAACCTACGCTGCATGGCCTCCCTGATCCTGCAAAGTCTGCGGAAGGATCCTCGTATTCTTCGGATCAAGGAGAGGGACCATTACTGGCTGGCCACTCTCCTTGATCCACGGTACAAGGGTAAGGTTGCGGACCTTATCTTACCGTCGCAGAGGGAGCAGAGGATGAGACAACTCCGGGAGGCCTTGCAGAAAGGTCTGTGCAACGCGTTCCCAGAGACTGGGAGGTTACAAACTCCTGGTCTTGGACAACGAGTTGCTGAGGCTTCGGTCAGTCAAAGAAGGAGCGGTGGGGAAGGTGGCCGTCTGACCGAAGCGTTCAGACAATTCTTTAGTCCGCAGCCCCAAGGTATGACCGGTTCCAGCAACCATCGCCAGCGTCTGATATACATGGTGCAGGAATACCTAGAGGCAAGGTCAGACTTGGACACCTTCCCCACCGAAAATCCTCTGGCTTACTGGGTCTTGAGGATGGATCACTGGCCAGAGCTTGCACAGTATGCAATTGAGCTACTGGCCTGTCCTGCATCCAGCGTTCTTTCAGAATGCACATTCAGTGCTGCTGGAGGATTTGTCACGGATCACAGGGTGCGCCTGTCCACCGACTCTGTTGATCGACTGACCTTCATAAAGATGAACCAGTCTTGGATCACCACCAGCTACCAAACACCTGAAGCTGATATAACAGACTAATTTATTTTCAAATGTCACATCCCTTCAAGACTGATGCTGATGCTGAGAGTTTGTCCTGTTATGTTGACTGACTATCCTCCTCCTCCTCAATGATCCGATTGACGATGATAGCTTGGAAGAACCTTTTTGTTTCTGGGTGCCGCCACCAGTGGCTAAGGCCCAATTTTTCAGCCCCTGTTTAACAGGGGTGTGTTATTACAATTTTTTATGCAATGCTTTGCAGCAGGGCTCATTCCTGCACTCCAACTAGAGTATCTGGGAGTGGTTGCAGTGTCGTGGCACCAGCACCAGTGGCTAAGGCCCAATTTTTCAGCCCCTGTTTAACAGGGGCGTGTAATTACAATTTTTGATGCAATACTTTGCAACAGGGCTCATTGCTGTGCTCCAAGTACAGTATCTGTGAGGGGTTGCAGTGTTGTGGCACCAGTGCCTAAGGCTCAATTTTTCTGCCCCTGTTTAACAGGGGCATGTAATTACAATTCTTGATCTAATAATTCACAGCAGGGCCCATTCCTGCGCCCACCAAGACTAACTGTGAGGCCTTACAGTGTTGTGTCAACATCACCACCACCACCAAAGGCCCAATTTTTCAGCCCCTGTTCAACAGGGGCATGCAATTACAATTCTTGATCTAATAATTCGCAGGGCCCATTCATGCGCCCACCAAGAGTAACTGTGAGGGCTCACAGTGTTGTGGCAACACCAACATGTAAGGGTCAAATTTCAGCTGAGTATATACGGCAGGCCCCTACTTTCAAACATCCAACTTACAAACGACTCCTTCTTGCAAACGGAAGGATACAACAGGAAGTGAGAGGAAATCTACCCCTAGGAAGGCAAATTCTCTCCTGTAAGAGTTAATATGGGAAAAAAAGTGTCTCCTCTCCACTGATTCTTTATCACCAATTCTTGTTTCAATAAAAACCCCAAATTTTCAAAAAACATTTGTCATTAGGACGGAAAGTGAGGTGAAATGTTCTGAACAGGTGCACACTGCACAGACAGCAAAACAAATGTTACAGGGGTGATAACCCTTCCCTATGTTTTCCAAAAAGCTTAAAAATAGATTTTTTGCCTGGAGCTACACTTAAACAATGTACCTGTTCAAAATGACAAACAGATTCTACATAAGAACAAACCTACAGTCCCTGTCTTGTATGCACCGCCTGTATACGGCTGTTCAGAGTATATAGAGCCTTTTTTATTTTGTGTGCGGGGTTCCCCTTAATATCCATACAAGACCCAAAGGGGCTGGTGATGGGCTGGGGTGGGGGGGGGGGGGTGTGATGGGGTAGCTATGTCATTTTTCTTAAAGATTTTCATCCATATTACCGGGACCAGACATTACATTAAAGCCGCAAGCAGTTTTAAATGGCTTTTTTTCCTTTAGAAATGTAATTTTGTGCAGGGACAGTTCTAAACACGGGAAACACGTGGCACTTCACAGGCATACTTTAGACACCCCCCAGGTACGATATTTAAAGGAATATTTGACTTTTTTTTTTCACTTTATGCATTATTAAAATGACTGCTCCAGAAAAACGGCCGTTTTTAAAACTTCTTTTTGCATTGATACATGTCCCCTGGTGCAGAACCCGGGTTCCCAAACCCTTTTTAGGACAATAACATGCATAATAGTCGTTATAATTAGCACTTTAGATTTTGAACGTTCGCATCCATTGTATTTACTAGGGTTCTAAAGTTTGTGCGAACTTTCGGTCCGTTCGCGGGTTCTGGTGCGAACCGAACCCGGGGGTGTTCGGCTCATCACTACTCACAACCACATACAGAAGGATGTCAGTTACCTCTGGCTGGGAAAGTTCTCATTAGACTGGACAAGGCCAGAGACCTTGCTACAGGTGGAATGTGGATGAGGGTTTTCTATAATGCCAAACTCTTTTTTGTTCTGCAAGAGTAAACTGCTCGGTAAGACCGGCTTCACACTGCTGTGGTATGGCCGCAGCTCGGGTGTATCCATGGTTTTCATACGTTTTGCCCAAGGTCTTGGCTGCGGTCCCATAGACTTTGTATTAGGTAAGGTTGTATGTTTTTGATGAATTTTTTGAAAGCGTACCAAAAGTCCTGTATGATGCATGCAGGTCCCAAAGTCAATAGGACCACAGCTAGTAAACGCAGGTAAAATGCGCAAAAACTGTGGATACACACAGTGGCCAAACCGCAGTGCAGCAGTGTGAAGCCAGTGTAGTCTGATCGATATTCCAATCGCACACGTTCCTGGTAAAATAGCTCATAAAAAATGGTGGGTGCTGCAGCGATTACCAGTTGGGTCCTGGAGACATCGAACATATTCGCCAGCACACCAAGGATCGTCCAATTAGGTCCAAAAAAGTTTTATTGCAAAAACATCACATCACAAAAGTGCAACGTTTCGGAGTCACACAGGACCCCTTCATCAGGCATGTGATGGCATGTGAGGACCCCTTCGTCACATGCCTGACAAAGGGGTCCTGTGTGACTCCGAAACGTTGCCCTTTTGTGATGTGATGTTTTTGCAATAAAACTTTTTTGGACGTAATTGGACGATCCTTGGTGTGATGGCGAATATGTTCGATTGTTTGAAGCCGGTGTAGCACTTACCCCCACAGGAGGCTCTGGTGATGATGGGTCCTCTGTTCTGCATGGCCCTCTAAACTGATCGATCCGCACTGACACCTGGTTATAAGCTATAGGCCATTCACACCTGTTACTAAACCCACAACAGTAAAATCAGTCTGTATATGCAGTAAAGCATGCTTGTTGGGCGTGGCCAAGATGGCGCAGGGAGCGGACGCTTGATTACTGGGCTCCCGCTCTGAATCCTAATCCTTCTCCATCCTGTCGTGGATTTACCCCGGAGATCCTGTAAAACCTCCTAAAACACTCCCGGGGCTCTTGGGGAATGCGTAAAGGCAACAAGGGGACACAGAGGAGAAGGGGACTGGACGCTGCCTGCACGCCGCCGAAACCTGGGCCTACATCACCGCCAACGTCCCACATGGAGACACAGACAGCATCCTCCTCAGACGGAGCCATCCAGGCGGGCTCGCCGGCTTTCGATGCCCTGATGCAGGCAATCCTGGGATGCCAATCAGCGCTCACGGTCAAGATAGACCATGTTCAGGCTGAAACCGCCCTCATCCGCCGCGACATGGACAGGTTCCGGGACCGGATGGCGGAGGCGGAGAGGAGGATCTCGGGCGCAGAAGATACGCAGAGGGAGCAACATGCGGACTTGCAGATCCTTAGATCCAAGGTGCGGGCCCTGGAGGTAAGAGCAGAGGACGCCGAGAACCGGAACCGCAGGAATAACCTGCGGGTCCTGGGCCTACCGGAGGGTGTGGAGGGCTCAGATCCGGTCGCATTTATGGAACATCTCCTTCCCACACTGCTCCCAGAGGCCCGCTTCTCCTCGCATTTCTCCATTGAACGGGCGCATTGAGTCCCGGCCCTCCGAGGTCCGTCCGGAGCGCCGCCGCGCACTTTTATTTTTAAGCTCCTCCACTACAGGGATAGAGACACTGTCCTCCGTTCGGCCCGTGTGCAAGGGGATTTGAAATATCAGAACACAAAGCTGCTGATCTTCCCTGATTATTCTGTAGAAACTCAGAGGCAGAGGAAATCGTTTGACCCAGCCCGAGCCATCCTGAGAGCTAAAGGCATCAAGTACAGCATGCTTTTCCCCGCCAAGCTGAGGGTCCAAGATGGAGATCGCTTTGAATTCTTCACATCACCCAGGGAGGCGGTGGACTGGGCTGAATCCCTTCGTGCCTGAAGACCCTCCATCTGCACCCACTGACTGTGAGTATGCCCCGGGGGGGGGCTTGGTAAGTTGAACTCCTCCAATCCCCCCTGCTGCCTTTCCATGGGGACCTGATCCTTCTTCTCCTGATGCTCATCATACTCCCCACTTATGGACTCTGATCTGTCCCCCTCTAGCAATTCTGTACTCTCCATGAGAGACTGGGGACAAAAACTGCCTGTGTGAGCTGGAGAGGGGTGTTATGCTCTGGAGGGACACCCCACCCCCCCCCGGTCATTAGATGCTGCTCAGACCTTTGTGGGACTCAACACATGACCCTTTTACCCAAGAAGAATGCCCCCGGAACATCCGGGAGATCCATGACACATATCCTGCATTGGATTCACAAGCTTGCCTTACCCAGTTTGTTGGTGAGGGGCCTGTTGCCTCTTGCTCACTGCCCTCATGTTCAGCAAATGGGCTGACAATTGTTTGGGGACTCAGGCCTTCCTCCGGGGATGGGGGGGGGGCGAGTTTGGGAAAGTTGAGCTGTATTTTTGGCTCCCAGTTGATGATTACTTGTTATGTGACAGATGTGTTCTTGGTGGTGACTGTTATACTGCTGTGGAGGCCCGGTTCTCCCCCTGACCCGGGAGGAAGGGGTGGAGGAGCCCCGGGCCTCGTAATATGTATTTATCCTCTTTATTGTGTCTCAGGATATGATGATGGCTGAGCTTGATGTCCTCTCCTGGAACACACGGGGTATGAACTCTCCGATTAAACGTTCACTGGTCTTCCAGTTTATTAAAAAATATACCCCGCACATCTGTGTGTTGCAGGAGACGCACCTGGTGGGCAGCAAAACAATGAGTCTGAAGAAGCCATGGGTGGGACATCATTACCACTCAACCTATTCTAATTATGCCAGGGGTGTCAGTGCGTTGGTGGCAAAAACCCTCCCATTTAAACTGTTAGATTTAATCCTGGACCCTGATGGCAGATATATACTGCTCCATGCCTTAATACATGGTGTTCCCTGGGTGGTGGTGGCTCTTTACTTGCCCCCCCCCGGCCTCCATTGCACTCCTGAATCTATTCACGGCCAAGCTGGCCCAGTTCCCCCCAGACAATGTCATCCTTCTGGGGGATTTCAATTTAGTGCCGGACTCTGATAGGGACAGATGTGCTGCAGCGGGTGCGACCCGCCAGGGCCTAGCCACTTGGGCTGATACCTATGGCTTTACTGATGTATGGAGGGGGAAATATCCCCATTCCAGAATGTTTACCTGCCACTCAGCCACACACAAATCATTTTCTAGAATTGACCTTGCATACGTGGCGGCGCCTGTCCTTCCCAGAGTCTGGAAAATAGCTATCCTCCCTCGCGGAATCTCCGATCATGCCCCACTGTTGCTGTCCCTGGAGCTGACCGCGGATCCCTCAGACAGACTTTGGAGACTCTCCAGGTTCTGGATCTCGGATAAGGATGTCGATTCTAGATTTCACCCCACCCTTCAGGTGTTCTGGGAGGAGAATCTGGGGTCGGCCGGGGACAGCTCCACATGGGATGCCTTAAAGGCCTCCTCACGGGGACACTATCAAACTATCATAGCTGCGGTGAGAAGGGAACGTAGAGTAGATCTTGAGAGGGTGGAGGGGGAGGCGTCGGCGACGGAAGCCCTCTATGTTCGAACACGCGACCCGACACACTATACCCAACTCCAATCTCTAACGCAACAGGCCTTACTCCTTCGCACTTCTCTCACGCAAAAAAAGCTTCTTCATCAATCTCAGCGGATATTTGAGCAAGGGGACAAAA
This sequence comes from Rana muscosa, assembly GCA_029206835.1. Taxonomy (NCBI): domain Eukaryota; kingdom Metazoa; phylum Chordata; class Amphibia; order Anura; family Ranidae; genus Rana; species Rana muscosa. The sequence continues at coordinate 46,212,801 of CM055117.1, read as the reverse complement.
CGGGAAGACTCCTTGCGTGGCTGTCTAGAGAACAGTCCGGGGTGGCGACCATAGCACAAATACGGGACCAGGATGGGCACCTACTCTCTACTCCCCAGGACATTAACCGCAGCTTTGCCGAGTACTATCAGCACCTGTACACTTCCAGGGTGACATATGATCAGACAGACCTTGACCGTTACCTAGCTGAGATTGATATACCGGTCCTTACGACAGTAACTGCCAATAAACTGGACGCCCCAATAAAGTTAGAGGAAATTCAGTCGGCCTTGAAGGGGATGCAGACAAATAAAACCCCGGGTCCGGACGGGTTCCCGGTGGAATTTTACAAGACATATATGGAGGACCTGGCCCCTAGACTGCTCCGGACTCTAACGCACGCATTCGACTCGGGGGCCCTCCCAGACTCGATGAGCGAGGCAGTCATAGTTGTTATTCCCAAGCCGGGCAAAGACCCCCTGCAGTGCTCCTCGTATCGCCCCATTTCCCTCCTAAATGTAGACGCCAAGGTCTTGGCGAAAATTCTAGCGAACCGCCTTACTACGGTAATCACAGCTCTGGTCCACCCAGACCAGACAGGATTTATGCCGGGGAGGGGTACTGACATTAACATCTGTAGGTTGCACACGCATATAGCGAGTGCTGACCCAGATGCCCCAGGAGTGGTGGCCTCACTCGACGCGGAGAAGGCTTTCGACTCGGTCGAGTGGGGCTACCTATGGTCGGTTCTTTCCAGGTACGGGTTTGGCCCGAACTACCTGAAGTGGATACAAATGCTTTATGCACATCCCAAGGCCCGCATCCGTACTAACGGCACACTGTCGGGTCCTTTCCTCCTAGAGAGGGGGACCCGGCAGGGATGCCCACTATCCCCATCCCTTTTTGCCCTGGCCATGGAGCCACTTGCCGCACATATTAGAGGAGACCCCTCGATCAGGGGCATTCGTGCAGGTTCCTTGGAGGAAAAACTTTCGTTATATGCCGATGATTCCCTCCTTTATTTAGCGGATAGCTCCGCCTCCCTGGACTCTGCCCTGGCACAATTTGACACTTTCGCCCAATACTCAGGGATCCGTATCAACTGGGACAAATCAGTGTTATTCCCCCTCCAGGCGTCGGTACCATCGACCCCCTCCCACACGCCACTGACCTGGGTGGAGACGTTCACATACTTGGGGGTAAAAATAGGCCCCAGGCTGAAAGAATATTTGACTAGGAACCTATTCCCCCTGTTGGAACAGCTAATACGGAGTTGCGCCGGCTGGCGTAGTCTCCCGCTCTCCCCAGTAGGGAGGGGAAATTTAATTAAAATGATCTATCTCCCCAAGTTCCTGTACTTCTTTAGACAGACCCCCACTCCTATTCCCCGTTCTTTCTTTAAAAAAATTGACAGTGTAGTGTCCTCCTTTATTTGGGCAGGGCGCCCCCCTAGGGTGGCTCGACGGTCCCTTTATCTCCCCTTGTCTGCGGGAGGTTTGGCCCTCCCAAATTTCCTTCTATACTACTGGGCGGCGGTCCTGGTCACGGTGCGGTGGTGGTTCTCCCAGCCGGAGCAGAACCCTGCTGTCACCCTCGAGGCGGCTCTCCTTGGGTCATATGCAGCTCTTTCCAACCTAGTTTTCAGGGGACCCAGGGCACATCCTCGAGTGACCGAACCAATGAAGACTACCATTAGGGTGTGGCAGACCTCCAGGGCCTCGGGGATCAAACCCCTTACGCACTCCCCACACACCCCATTGTGGGGCAATCCCTTGCTCCCCCACCTTAATTCAGTACCTGACCCGGCAGCCTGGGCTAACCACGGGGTTGTAAAACTCAAACATGTTATGGTGGACGGGAAAGTTGCGGCGTTCTCGAGTCTGAAACGGACCCATCGACTCCCCTCATCTTTTTTCTTTCGATATTGGCAACTCAAGCATGCCATTAACGCGCAATTCCCGGAGCCCATTATCCTTGAGTCGGATCGAGTTGAGAGAAGACTTATGTCTGGAACGATGGAGAGGCCCCTCTCCACCCTTTATCTATACCTTACGATAGCCTATGACGCCAACACAATTCCTCTCTTCCATAAATGGAGGGAAGACATTCCCGACCTAGATGAGGAAACCTGGGAGGAACTGGTTTCCTCCTATATTCCGTCCATGATTGCGTCCAGGGACCGTTTCATACAGCTCAAATTCCTACATAGAGCATACTACACTCCACAAAGACTGGCCAGCATCTATCCCTCCTTGAGCCCGCTATGTGGAAGATGTGGAAGGGATGAGGGCTCCTTCTTCCATATGGTCTGGACCTGCCCAAGGATCCAGCCTTACTGGCAGGAGGTAGCAGAGACCGTGGGGAGGATTGGTGGCATAGACCTGACGCCGGATCCTAAGCTCTTTCTGCTTAGTTTCCTGGGAGACATGGAGGGGAGTAGATACACCAAACTCTGTGTAACCTTCTTACTGTTCTACGCCAGGAGAGAAATCCTTTTAAAATGGAGGAGTACAGAGGTCCCCTCTGGGGCCTCCTGGGAGGCTACGGTTAATAGGGTGCTGCCACTTTACAAGATTACGTATGAGAGTAGGAACTGCCCGGTAAAGTTTGACAAGATCTGGTCCTCCTGGTTGGACGGGTGGGGAGATGGCCTCATGGGCACATGACACCTGGCCACAGACGATGAAGAACCTGGTAGTGGAGCTGATGAACTCTGTGATGTCTCCTGACTTATTTCCCTTCTCCTCCTCTGCCCTTCCCCCCTCTTCCCTCTTCCTTCGCGTCCGGCCTCCCCTCTCATCCTGCTTCCCCCCCCCCCTTTTTTTTTTTTTCTCTCCCTCCCCCTCCCCTTCCCCGACCCCCCTTTTCCTACTGCCTTCCCCCTCTTTCCCCCTCCCTCACTCCTCCCCCCCTGGTAGCCTACTCCCCACTGGCTGCCCCTTTGTTCCCCCCCTCCCCCCCGTGTTGGGGGGGTGGAGAACCCCTGGGTAGAGTACCCCAGCGGTAACTCCTACTGTACCCCAGGTTCATAGTATGATGTAAGGACCCTGTCAGTATATGTTCCTGAGTGTTCCCCCGAATATTTTTCTCTGATTGTACAGCTAAGCTCACTTTGCCTACTAACTCTGTATTATGCCTGAGACTTTATTCTGTCACTGTTGTATTATCCTATTTTTTCGAAATAAAAACCTTTTCTGTTAAAAAAAAAAAAAAAAAGCATGCTTGTTATACTCACTGTGAAACCTAAGAGGTTAATCCTCTGCATTGTGTAAAAAGACTGCTTGATCCTGCCTTCTCTGATCCTCCCCTCCTTCCACTGTCCCCAATATATTTCCTGATAATACAGAGCCAGGGCCTCAGACAGCCTAGCAGCCAGATGACCCCGGGATAGGCCCAATCTCCAGCCTAGCAGCCTGAGCAATACAACACACGTCCACCCAGACAGCTGTCCAGGTGGCACAGAACATAGAACACCCGACTCCACTCAAATATATAGGTTCTCCCAGCAGGCCAAGGGATTTAGGAAAACCCCTGCTCATTGGATGGGATACCCCATATATCCATAATCTGACCTTGCATTGCCCTTCTCATACCTAATGCCACCAGGTACCTGACCACCTAGCGGCAAAAGAGAGAAGTGCAGCAATTACAGACTTAGAGTGAAATCAATTGATCCTCAACAATTAGCCATGGTAGCTATACCTAGCAGATAAATTTAGGAGCAACCCTGCCTAAACACCATGGTGCTACACTTACTTTATAACTCAGGCTTCCATCATGCTTTGCAACCATTCCTCCAAAACCTATTCTCTATGGCCCTCCAGCCAGTGGTCACAGTTTGACATTATCACATACAATGCATTGTACATGAGGATGGTGTAGGCTCGTCCACAACCCGGAACATTGGAGGGAAGAGTTCTGCACCATAAGCATGCAGAAGCGAGGAATTAAGTAAGATTTACAGCTTATTCCTCTACCCCTAGACCTAATGAGCTACTAACCCTTGCAGTATTGAGGGGAACCCTACAGCATGTGTATTTTTTACAAAAGTCCCAGAGTTCGGCTTTAAACACAAAAATAAATTTCAGAAGCTCTGTGGCAGAAAGTCTGTGGCTAGTTCTCATTTATGTGCTGCACCTTAGGGCCGGGGATGAGCAAAACTGAGAGTTTCCACTTTCTTAAAATTTAACCAAAACTCACTGGAGTGCTTCTTGGGGGTCACAGAAGCTTCTTTCAAATAACCTGGACCTTTTCATGCGTCAAAAAATTACCCATTATTAGTCTAATTTTTTCTATTGAACTACATTTAAATGCACAAAAAAAGGTAAAAAACACAAAATAAAAAAATTACCTTAATTGGACCTTTACCTTTCTTTTTTTTTCTAACTAGGGATGCTTATTTGGTGGCAACCTCATTTTTTTTTTTTTACCTAAGGGAAAATTACGCAGGGGTGCCGCCCCCCCTAACCCATGCGCTGGGCCCCTAATCTACATACAGGGCGCTGGATGCATGGATTTCAATGTTTTTTGTTTTTTTAAGCACATAATTAGAGCCAGAGGGTCTAATTGGCTTCAAAAAAGGGTGGGCTAGGGGAGCAGAGCACTGCGCCCTGAGCCCACCCAGTTTTGTGACAGTAGCAAATTAATATTCAAAATAGTCTATTTAGCCCTCGTAGTTCATATCTTGGACTACAGAATGATTACCGTTTATGTTGTAGAGATCTGAGAGTGGGAGTAGTAGCAAAAAAAGCTAGGGAGGGCTTATACCATTCAGTCCACAAAAATGCTTTGTGTTATTAGCCCACAACATGGCTTAAGAGGCAAGTGCATTTCAACAGGTATTTTTCTGTACTTGCAGGGTCCTTAATAGTGATGAGCCGAACACCCCCGGGTTCGGTTCGCACCAGAACCCGCGAACGGACCGAAAGTTCGTACGAACATTAGAACCCTATTAAATACAATGGATGCGAACGTTCGAATTCTAAAGTGCTAATTATAACAACTATTATGCATGTTATTGTCCTAAAAAGGGTTTGGGAACCCGGGTTCTGCACCAGGGGACATGTATCAATGCAAAAAGAAGTTTTAAAAACGGTCGTTTTTCGGGAGCAGTCATTTTAATGATGCATAAAGTGAAAAAAAAAAGTCAAATATTCCTTTAAATATCGTACCTGGGGGGTGTCTAAAGTATGCCTGTGAAGTGCCACGTGTTTCCCGTGTTTAGAACTGTCCCTGCACAAAATGACACTTCTAAAGGAAAAAAAAGCCATTTAAAACTGCTTGCGGCTTTAATGTAATGTCTGGTCCCGGTAATATGGATGAAAATCTTTAAGAAAAATGGCATAGCTACCCCATGACCCCCCCCCCCCCTACCCCAGCCCATTACCAGCCCCTTTGGGTCTTGTATGGATATTAAGGGGAACCCCGCACATAAAATAAAAAAGGCCCTATATACTCTGAACAGCCGTATACAGGCGGTGCATACAAGACAGGGACTGTAGGTTTGTTCTTATGTAGAATCTGTTTGTAATTTTGAACAGGTACATTGTTTAAGTGTAGCTCCAGCCCAAAAATCTATTTTTAAACTTTTTGGAAAACATAGGTAAGGGTTATCACCCCTGTAACATTTGTTTTGCTGTCTGTGCCCCTGTTCAGAACATTTCACCTCACTTTCCGACCCAATGACAACTGTTTTTGAAATGTGGTGTTTTTCTTGAAACAAGGATTGGTGATAAAGCATCAGTACAGAGGAGACACCTTTCTCCCATATTAATTATTACAGGAGAGAATTTTCCTTCCAAGGGGTAGATTTCCTCTCACTTCCTGTTGTCTTCTTGCGTTTGCAAGTAGGAGTCGTTTGTAAGTTGGATGTTTGAAAGTAGGGACCTGCCGTATATTCTCTGCAGAAATAGGCCCCTTAGTTGTTGGTGTTGGCACAACACTGTAAGCACTCACAGTTACTCTTGGTTGGTGCTGGAACGCCCTGCTGTCAACTATTATATCAGGAATTTTAATTACATATAATTGTTGAACAGTGGTAGTAAAAATTGGGCCTTTGATGGTGGTGCTGGTGCCACAACACTGTAAGCCAGGACAGTTACTCTTGGTGGGTGCAGCAATGGGCCCTGCTGTGAATTATTAGATCAAGAATTGTAATTGCATGCCCCTGTTGAACAGGGGCTGAAAAATTGGGCCTTTCGTGGTGGTGGTGGTGGTGGTGGTGTTGCCACAACACTGTAAGCCCTCAGAGTTACTCTTGGTGGGTGCAGGAATGGGCCCTGCTGTGAATTATTAGATCAAGAATTGTAATTACATGCCCCTTTTGAACAGGGGCTGAAAAATTGGGCCTTTCGTGGTGGTGGTGGTGGTGGCGTTGCCACAACACTGTAAGCCCTCAGAGTTACTCTTGGTGGGTGCAGGAATGGGCCCTGCTGTGAATTATTAGATCAAGAATTGTAATTACATGCCCCTTTTGAACAGGGGCTGAAAAATTGGGCCTTTCGTGGTGGTGGTGGTGGTGGCGTTGCCACAACACTGTAAGCCCTCAGAGTTACTCTTGGTGGGTGCAGCAATGGGCCCTGCTGTGAATTATTAGATCAAGAATTGTAATTGCATGCCCCTGTTGAACAGGGGCTGAAAAATTGGGCCTTAGGCACTGGTGGCACAACACTACAACCCCTCACAGATACTGTACTTGGAGCACAGCAATGAGCCCTGTTGCAAAGTATTGCTTCAAAAATTGTAATGACACGCCCCTGTTAAACAGGGGCTGAAAAATTGGGCCTTAGGCACTGGTGCCACAACACTCCAACCCCTCACAGATACTGTACTTGGAGCACAGCAATGAGCCCTATGGCAAATTATTGCTAAAAAAATTGAGCCTTAGCCACTGGTGGCGGCACCCATAAACAAAAATGATCTTCCAAGCTATCATCATCAATCGTATCATTGAGGACTCGGAGGAGAAGGATAGCCAGTCAACATAACAGCACAGGCACTCAGCATCAGCATCAGTCTTGAAGGGATGTGACATGTTAAAATCAATTAGTCTGTTATATCAGCATCAGGTGTGTGGTAGCTGGTGGTGATCCAAGACTGGTTCATCTTGATGAAAGTCAGTCGATCAACCGAGTCGGTGGACAGGCGCACCCTGTGATCCGTGACAAATCCTCCAGCAGCACTGAATGTGCGTTCCGAAAGAACGCTGGATGCAGGACAGGCCAGTAGCTCAATTGCATACTGTGCAAGCTCTGGCCAGTGATCCATCCTCAAGACCCAGTAAGCCAGAGGATTTTCGGTGGGGAAGGTGTCCAAGTCTGACCTTGCCCCTAGATATTCCTGCACCATGTTTATCAGACGCTGGCGATGGTTGCTGGAACCGATCATACTTTGGGGCTGCGGACTAAAGAATTGTCTGAACGCATCGGTCAGACGGCCACCTTCCCCACCGCTCCTTCTTTGACTGGCCGAAGCCTCAGCAACTCGTTGTCCAGGACCAGGAGTTTGTAACCTCCCAGTCTCTGGGAACGCGTTGCACAGACCTTTCTGCAAGGCCTCCCGGAGTTGTCTCATCCTCTGCTCCCTCTGCGATGGTAACATAAGGTCCGCAACCTTACCCTTGTACCGTGGATCAAGGAGAGTGGCCAGCCAGTAATGGTCCCTCTCCTTGATCCGAAGAATACGAGGATCCTTCCGCAGACTTTGCAGGATCAGGGAGGCCATGCAGCGTAGGTTTGCTAAGGCATTCGGTCCGGAGTCCTCTGGGTCACTAAGGACGACATGATCCGCAGCCACCTCCTCCCAGCCACGTACAAGTCCACTGGTTTCTTGGGACTGTAAATCATCCCTAAAAGACTGCTGCTGATGATGCTGAGTGCCAGCCTCCACCTCCATGCTGACACAATCCTCCTCCTCCTCCTCCTCCTCCTCTTCCTGTGCGATGGGTGGGACAGAAGGAACACTGTCTGGGTAAAGGGGGCCTTGAGAGGCAAGGAAGTCCTCCTCTTCCTGCCTCTGTTCTGCCTCAAGTGCCCTGTCCATTATTCCACGCAGCGTGTGCTCCAACAGGTGGACAAGAGGTACAGTGTCACTGATGCATGCACTGTCACTGCTCACCATCCTCGTGGCCTCCTCAAATGGTGCCAGGACAGTGTATGCATCCCTGATCATGCCCCACTGGCGTGGAGAAAAAAAACCAAGCTCCCCTGACCCTGTCCTGGTGCCGTAGTCGCACAGGTACTCATTGATGGCCCTCTGCTGCGTGTGCAGCCGCTGCAGCATGGCCAACGTTGAGTTCCACCTGGTGGGCATGTCACATATAAGGCGGTTCTTGGGCAGGTTCAACTCCTTTTGCAGCTCAGCCAGGCGAGCACTGGCATTATAAGATCTGCGGAAATGCACACAGACTTTCCTGGCCTGCCTCAGGACATCCTGTAAGCCCGGGTACCTGCCCAAGAACCGCTGCACCACCAGGTTAAGGACGTGAGCCACACAGGGCACATGGGTCAGTTGTCCCTGTCGGAGGGCGGAGAGGAGGTTGGTGCCATTGTCGCAAACCACCATTCCTGGCTTAAGCTGGCGTGGCGTCAACCACCTCTCGGCCTGGCCCTGCAGAGCAGACAGGACCTCTGCCCCAGTGTGGCTTCTGTCCCCCAAACACACCAGCGCAAGCACGGCATGGCATCTTTTTGCCTGCGTACTTGCGTAGCCCCTTGAACGCCTACGGAGCACCGCTGGTTCCGAGGACAAACCACAGGAAGAGGCCATGGAGGAAGAAGAAGAGGAGGGGGTGGAGGAGAGAGGTGTGTCACAACCAGTAGTAGCATTTTGGAGGCGTGGCGGTGGAACAACCTCCAACACTACTGCACCTTGTCCTGCATCCTTCCCAGCTGCCAAAAGAGTGACCCAATGGGCCGTGAAAGAAAGGTAACGTCCCTGTCCATGCCTGCTGGACCATGAGTCAGCGGTAATATGCACCTTACCGCTGACCGCCCTGTCCAGCGAGGCCAAGACATTGCCTTCCACATGCCGGTAGAGAGCCGGAATAGCCTTCCGTGAGAAAAAGTGGCGTTTGGGAACCTGCCACTGAGGAACCGCACATTGCACAAACTCACGGAAGGGGGCCGAGTCTACCAACTGAAAAGGCAGCAGTTGAAGCGCTAGCAATTTAGCCAAGCTAGCATTCAACCGCTGGGCATGTGGATGGCTGGGAGTGAACTTCTTTCGACGGTCCAGCAGCTGGGGCAGGGAAATTTGCCTGCTAGAATCGGACGTCGGTGTACTGCTAGCAGAGTGGCCGCAAGTACTTGGCTGTGACACACCTAATTCTACACCTTCATTCCTCTCAGTGCATGTTTCAGAGAGGACTGAAGTTATAGTGGGGTTGGAGATCCCAGCTGATGCGGTGCAAGGAGAGGTCCGCTTTGTTCTTTGGTGTGGGTCTTTGAGGTAGGCTTGCCAACGAGCTGCATGGCAGGTCAACATATGTCTGGTCAGGCATGTGGTACCCAAGCGGCTGATGTTTTGGCCACGCGATATACGCTTGAGACATATGTTGCAAACAGCAGCTGTGCGATCTGATGCACTAGCCTCAAAAAAGGCCCACACCAAAGAACTTTTTGAATGACGGGCAGAGGCAGCGCCCTGCACAGGCGGAGCTCTGCGGTGTGATTCCGTCGGTGTACTGCCCTTACGCTGGCCACCAAAGGGCATCCTGCCTCGTTGGAGATGTGCCTCCTTCTCATCCTCCTCCTCCTCCTCTCTCCTATTAGGCACCCACGTGGAGTCAGTGACCTCATCATCCCCTCCCTCCTCATCACTGGAGCCAATCTGGCAGTATGCTGCAGCTGCTGGAACATGACTGCCAGATTGGTGTCCTTCTTGAGCATCCCCTCTGTCTGCTCTCACGCTACTGCCTTCCTGTAGCTGGGTTTCATCATCAGACCCTTCGAAACGCTGGGCATCCTCCTGGAGCATGTACCCAACACTGTGCTCAAACAGTTCGGGGGACTCCTCAGGAGGAGGACATGGTGGGTCTAGGGAAGGAGTGACTGATGATGAGTCTGACATTGATACCAGGGAAGAGGACGCTTTGGCAGCTGCTTTTCCAGTACCCTGAGCCTGGGTGAGAGAGGATGAGGAGGAGGAGGAGGGCTTGGTCATCCACTCTACCAAGTCTTCGGCATGATGTGGCTCAACATGTCCAGCTGCCGAAAAGAAGGACAAGCGTGTCCCATGGCCATGTGCTGATGACAATGCACCGCGTCCACGACCAGCACTGTTGCCCCCAGACACAGAGCCTGCTTGCCCTCTTTTATTGCCTCCTGACTGTCTGCCTCTCCTTGTTTGCCTTCCAGACATTCTAATAGATGGCCTGCAGGGAGATGGGAAAAAAGCAATAAGGGCTACCTTCAGGTGTCCTTCTCTGTCCCTTTACTTAAGGATTTCTAAATATGGTTGAGGATGATTGCTTTTGCACAGAATAGCACAACGACAATTTCCCTGACTGTCCAAAAAACAAGGATTTCAAAGATGGTTGATGAGGAATGCTTTAGCACACTATAGCACAAGGAGAATTTCCCTCACTGTCCTTCCCTGTCCCTAGAAACAAGGATTATCACAGTGAAAGAAACTGACACTCTTCCTACCTATAGTTTTCTGTCCCTAGAAATTTTTTTTTTTTTAAAGCACACTATAGCACAAGGAGAATTTCCCTCACTGTCCTTCCCTGTCCCTAGAAACAAGGATTATCACAGTGAAAGAAACTGACACTCTTCCTACCTATAGTTTTCTGTCCCTAGAAAAAATGTTTTTTTAAAGCACACTATAGCACAAGGAGAATTTCCCTCACTGTCCTTCCCTGTCCCTAGAAACAAGGATTATCACAGTGAAAGAAACTGACACTCTTCCTACCTATAGTTTTCTGTCCCTAGAAAAAATGTTTTTTTAAAGTACACTATAGCACAAGGAGAATTTCCCTCACTGTCCTTCCCTGTCCCTAGAAACAAGGATTATCACAGTGAAAGAAACTGACACTCTTCCTACCTATAGTTTTCTGTCCCTAGAAAAAATGTTTTTTTAAAGCACACTATAGCACAAGGAGAATTTCCCTCACTGTCCTTCCCTGTCCCTAGAAACAAGGATTATCACAGTGAAAGAAACTGACACTCTTCCTACCTATAGTTTTCTGTCCCTAGAAAAAATGTTTTTTTAAAGCACACTATAGCACAAGGAGAATTTCCCTCACTGTCCTTCCCTGTCCCTAGAAACAAGGATTATCACAGTGAAAGAAACTGACACTCTTCCTACCTATAGTTTTCTGTCCCTAGAAAAAATGTTTTTTTAAAGCACACTATAGCACAAGGAGAATTTCCCTCACTGTCCTTCCCTGTCCCTAGAAACAAGGATTATCACAGTGAAAGAAACTGACACTCTTCCTACCTATAGTTTTCTGTCCCTAGAAAAAATGTTTTTTTAAAGCACACTATAGCACAAGGAGAATTTCCCTCACTGTCCTTCCCTGTCCCTAGAAACAAGGATTATCACAGTGAAAGAAACTGACACTCTTCCTACCTATAGTTTTCTGTCCCTAGAAAAAATGTTTTTTTAAAGCACACTATAGCACAAGGAGAATTTCCCTCACTGTCCTTCCCTGTCCCTAGAAACAAGGATTATCACAGTGAAAGAAACTGACACTCTTCCTACCTATAGTTTTCTGTCCCTAGAAAAATTTTTTTTTTAAAGCACACTATAGCACAAGGAGAATTTCACTCACTGTCCTTCCCTGTCCCTAGAAACAAGGATTCGCACAGTAAAACACACTGACACTCTCCCTACCTATAGTTTTCTGTCCCTAGAAAAAATGTTTTTTTAAAGCACACTATAGCACAAGGAGAATTTCCCTCACTGTCCTTCCCTGTCCCTAGAAACAAGGATTCGCACAGTAAAACACACTGACACTCTCCCTACCTATAGTTTTCTGTCCCTAGAAAAAATGTTTTTTTAAAGCACACTATAGCACAAGGAGAATTTCCCTCACTGTCCTTCCTTGTCCCTAGAAACAAGGATTCGCACAGTAAAACACACTGACACTCTCCCTACCTATAGTTTTCTGTCCCTAGAAAAAATGTTTTTTTAAAGCACACTATAGCACAAGGAGAATTCCCTCACTGTCCTTCCCTGTCCCTAGAAACAAGGATTCGCACAGTAAAACACACTGACACTCTCCCTACCTATCCTTCTCTTTCCCTAAACTAAAGGAATCCAGGTTAAGCAAGAAAAATAAATGTCACTGTCCCTGCCTATGCTTCTCTTTCCCTGCTCCGGAACACACTACACTAGGCCGCCGTGCTGGCGGCCTTTTATAGTGTGGGGCGTGTACTAAACACCCTCAGCAATAATTGGCCACAGGCATCCTGCCTGTGGCCAATCATTGCTCTCCTCGCTGCCGGCGCTGTGATTGGCCAAGCATGCGGGGTCACAGTGCATGCTTGGCCAATCACAGCGCCTGGATGACACTGCGATGGCGTAGTGCATTGTGGGCCGTTCGCGTCACTCGAATTTGGCGCGAACGGCCCAAATCGTTCGATCTTCGTCGAACGATCGAACAGCCGATGTTCGAGTCGAACGTATGTTCGACTCGAACACGAAGCTCATCCCTAGTCCTTAATAAGATACAATAGGTTGTTTTTTGGGGGGGGGGTTTGACATATCCTTTACATTAAAACCACTTCACATCTAAGGACGTCCGTGGGACGTCCTTGACTTTCAGCCGGGATATCTGAATAATGCCTGCAGCTACAGGCATCATTCAGATATCGTGTTTTAGAGCCGGCGATTCTCTGTACCGTAAGAATGATCATAGCGGCTGTTCCGCCGCTTGATTGTTCTTACAGGCGGCGAGAGGGGACATCCCCCCCCCCTCCCGCCGCCCTCCGGTGCTTCTACCGACTCACCTGAGCGATCGGTGAGTCGGTGACAGGATCCGCCGGCCCCGGCTTCTAACCATAGAGATTTCCGGCGGACCAGATGGTCGCCGGAGTCTCTATGATCGTTCGGAGGCCGGGCGCGATGTTATGACGTCACGCCCGGCCTCTGCATTAAAAAAAACGGCGCCGCTTCGGCTAGGAAGCGGTGGTCGTTTTTTTATTTTTTTTATTTCAGGCTTCTCAGCCTAGAGGTGAGATGTGGGGTCTTATTGACCCCATATCTCACTGTAAAGAGGACCTGTCATGCTTATTTCTATTACAAGGGATGTTTACATTCCTTGTAATAGGAATAAAAGTGATCTTTTATTTTTAATTTTTTTTCTAACTGTCAAAGTAAAAAGTTAAAAGTAAAATTAACAATAAATAATAAAAAAAAAATGTAAAGCGCCCCTGTCCCTGGTAGCTCGTACGCAGAAGCGAATGCATACGTAAGTCCCACCCACATATGAAAACGGTGTTCAGAACACACATGTGAGGTATCGTAGCGAACGTTAGAGCGAGAGCAATAATTCTAGCCCTAGACCTCCTCTGTAACTCAAAACATGTGACCAGTAAAAAAATTTAAAGCGTCGCCCATGAGGATTTTTAAGTACCGAAGTTTGGCGCCATTCCACGAGCGTGTACAATTTTGAAGGGTGACATGTTGGGTATCTATTTACTCGGCGTAACTTCATCTTTCACATCATTATACAAAAAAATTGGGCTAACTTTAATGTTTTAATATTTTTTAATTCATGAAACCGTTTTTATTCCAAAAAAAATGCGTTTGAAAAATTATTGCGCAAATACCGTGCGAGATAAAAAGTTCAATGACCGCCATTGTATTCTCTAGGGTCTTTGCTAAAAAAATATATATAGTGTTTGGGGGTTATATGTAATTTTCTAGCAAAAAAATTAGGCTTTTTACATGTAGGAGCGAAGTGTCAGAATTGGCCCGGATGCGAAGTGGTTAAGGTGACCAGATTTTTAAAATGAAATCCGGGGACATATTTTTTTTTTTACTAGTAATGGCGGCAATCAGCGACTCTCTGCCCGTCGCCGCCCGCCTCAAAGCCTGTCAAGTCTTACTCTTCGGGCCCCGGCTACTACTGGGTGGGGAGCGGAGGAAGATCACTCCACCAGAGAAGGCAAAGAGATTAGCAGGCAGGCGGCTGGCCGGGACTTGAGCCAAGGCAGAAGAACATGCGAGTGGAGCTGAATGGGCATGCGCCTGAAACTGAAGAAATATTCCCTCCGCTCCGGCCAGCACATGATCATCAGAAAGGGGCACAGATAATGGAAAAAATACACCCCCCTAAACTAGTAGGAGCAGCAGGGCGGGGGGGTGTAAGTCAGCATTTTATTTTTTTTATTCTGCATTGACTGTAATTGAAATTGCCCCAGCCCCTGTTCAAATCCAATCCGGGGACAAAACCGGGGACAGACTTGGTCCGGGGATAGTGTGCTCAATCTGGGGACTGTCCCCTGAAACCGGGGATGTCTGGTCACCCTATTTTACATACACCTCCAAACAAATAAAAAACAATTCTTTAAGCAAATTCAAGTGAGATTTTCCGCTTTGGCTACATTTAATGAGAATTTCACCAAAATCAGTTGGGTCATTCCTAGGCATGAGGTCATCACCAGATCCTGATGAAAATGCTGGATTAGGCAACTGTCATTTCAGGTCTATGCCCAACTGCAGAGGCATGCTAGGAGCATCTCGCACACTTCTGCTATTGTGTCACCTGTGTCTTCTTCCCTGTAGGTCCCCGATCTGCCACCCTAGCAACCCTTTCAGGAGCACCCATTGGCAGGCAACAAGCCCTGCTCTGGTTGCAACAACTCCTCCTCTTGTATTGGCCAGGAGTGTTGCTCCCCCCAGGCTGTGTCCTTGTTGTGGGTTTGCTCTGCCAGCCTAGCCTAATTTGCCACCATTTTCTCCCATTGACTCATAGTGGTGCTGTGCACCCTGTTTGAATGTCACAAGCCCAGGACTTCGGTTTTGTGATGGTACTTTCTACACAGGCTCCATGCTCTACATTGAACATGAACCTTGATCCTGATCAATGCTAACCTGTCTTGACCTATAGCTTGTTTCTGGATTACTCTTTTGTCTTCTATCTGCCCTAACCTCTGCTTGACCTTGGATTATGTCTATCATCTGCTGTCTGCCCTGTCCTCTGCCTGACCTTGAATTTTGCTAATCTGTTGCCTCCAGCACTGACCTCTACTTTAAACTGGATTATGTTTTGTCTGGAGCCTGCCCCGACCACCACTTGCCTCTGGATACTGACTAAACCAGGGGCTTCAAACTGGTGGCCTTCCAGCTGTTGCCAAACTACAAGTCCCATTAGGCATTGCAAGGCTGACAGTTACAAGCATGACTCCCACTGGAAGAGGCATGATGGGACTTGTAGCTTCGCAACAGCTGGAGGGCCGCCAGTTTGAGACCCCTGGACTAAACCGATGCTGCACAACACGCCATGCCTGATACCTCTGAAGACCATGGGTACTCTTATTTATATTCTTGTTTAGTCACTTGTGCTTACTTGGCTAGACCCTATGGAACTGGGTATTTGGCCCATAGTAGGTGTTTAGGAGGTCATATGCTGCCTCCCACATGCCTGTTTGAAGAGGGACTTTACATTAAAATCCTTCCTCGACGTGCTGCAACCTCATCCATTGGACACGGTTGTGGCATGGTCTCATTCACTTCTTTGGGGTACGTTGGCAGGCAGTATTGCCTGCTGAACACAACATACCCTACATTTGTTTCCCTTGCCATGACACAAAGGTGTTATTTACTAAAGGCAAATAGACTTTGCACTCTGCAAGTACAGTTGTTCCAGAGCTTGGTAAATCAGGTTAAGTTTCACTTTGCAAAGAGCACCCAATCACATGTGTAGCAGGGTTCCTTTAAATGCTCTCAAACTACTGTTCCCAGAACCCCACTGGTTCCCAGGATGTTTTGCTTCTGCCCCAGAGACTCATGGGTGGGGATATATAAGGAAGGGGCGAGGCCTGGCTCGGCCTCTTTGGACACGGGACAGCAGAGACTGATACACCTGTGCGGACCTGGGCTGGGTAAGGCCTGAAGCCTGGGGCCTTCCGCAGCCGACCAAAGAGCCTTCCACCCCACTGCGAGCCTGGGTGGCATCCGACATCTCTACTTACAGCCTAGATTGGATCAGGGACCCGATCGCAGCAACCGCTGTGGGCGAGTGAAGTCACACCCGGTGGAAGTCCCGGACGGAGATCGTGTCCGGCGGGTGAGCGAGCGTAAGCTCATTCCCTAACCTGTTTGCTAGTACTGTGCCTATAAACTGCCGAGGCCTACTACCTCATGTTAAAGACTCTCACTGGAGATCCACAGCAGGACTGATCCAGAGGATCTCCAGTGAAGTGTTGTCAGTTATCAACTTTCCCTTTTCCTGGATTACAATTGTTGTTTATTCTTAAGTGCACCACCTCTACAGATGCCGGTGAAGAATCCATCATTCATACAGGACTGAGTTCTAGAATTAGGAATCAGGCCTGATTCATTAGGGACCTAGTTTAGTTATTGCGCCACAGGGCGCCTAGTTAACAGTCGCCCCACGTGGCGTCTCCTTATCCACCCCCCCCTTCTCCATGGTGTAGTGTGACTGATATTGTAATATTGCAGGGCTCTGTGAATATTCTAATGGTCAAGTTGTTATCACTGTTCATTCCCTTTGCATAGCTGAAAGTAAAATCTGTTATTCCTTTATAACTACTCCGTGTCTGAGTCTCTCATAAAGTATAAGTATTAAATGTGTATACCCCTAGACTAACTGTGCCAGAAAGGGTTGAGTAGATTGCCGGGGGTTGGCGGAGCTGTACTCAGGGCCCAGACCAAATCTGCGGCCCTCTTAGTTGAGGGTAACGCTACACGTGGGGGTTCTCGTCCGGGATCCTGATAGAGCAGAAAACCCGCCAAGAGGTACCGGCATGGACCCGAAAGACATCAGAACGTGGTGTGGAGTAGCTAAGACAGATCCAAGCCAGTCAGTGGTCATTAACATGCCCGGTCAGGAATGGTCGACCGAGACGGTGGAAGGATTAATGAAGTCAGTGACCCCAGATGGTACACCGTGGGTGATGGGAACAAAGTTAGACCCAGACACCTCACACCAGTATGCACTAGTGGAGTATTCAGATGGGAAGCCAGAAGTTTGCAAGCGCAAATATACGCAGACGTCGGATAACAGATCTTATAGTCTGGCGCATGCTATAAAGAAGGAGCCACCCCTAACGGGACCACCGCAGACTGCGGCCCGTACCTCACCATAGAGGAGAGATGGAGCGACACCTCCGGTGACGCCTGCACCTGCCACGGCCATATCACCCGAACTGATAAAGGCGTTAGGGGACCTACTAACAAACTGTCAGAAGGCAAGCACGGTGCACGTAGAGACTAGCTACCGGAGACTAAAGGCATTCTCGGGGAAGCTTCCCGTCCCTGCGGGGGAGGAAGATTTTGACACTTGGGTGGAACAGGCATTACAGGCAGTAGAGGCATGGGAGGTGCCTGAGGCACAGAAGAGACAGCGAGTCTTGGAAAGTCTGAAAGGTGCCGCGGCAGAAGCGGTGAAGAGCTTCCGGTTTGGAAATGAAAACTGTACAGCTCAAGATTGCCTGGCCATGCTGCAGGAAGAGTTTGGTCAGCTGGAAAAGGTGTCAGAGATGATCTATCAATTTGAACACACTCTCCAGCAGCCGAATGAGAAACTGTCAGAATATGTTAGAAGGCTGAACAGGCAGTTATGCAAGATTGTACTGAAGAAGGGAATGCTGCCCAAAGATGCAGATGAAGCACGCATGAAGCAGATCATGAGGGGAGCGCGGCGCTCAGACCCGGTCTGGCTGCACCTGAAAACCTCAGGAGGAGGAATGTCACTAACCTACTCTGATCTAATAAAAATTATTAGGGACGAAGAGGCGCTGCAGGAAGATCAGCAGGTGGCCAAGGCGAATGTCACACCTGTACCAGTGTTGGTCCATTCGGTCAAGAGCCCGGAAAGAGATGCGGAGGTTGACACTTTGAAATCGCAAATGGCCCAAGTGTTGGAGATGCTGACCTCTTTGATGGAGAAAGATCAAAGAAGACCAGAGAAACCAAGCCCAAGAAAGGAGTTGTTTCCGAACACCTCAGCACCGGCCTCCCTACAGGACCGAGAAGAGGTGATTTGCTATAACTGCGGAGGGAGTGGCCACTTTGCTAACGTATGCTCCAGCCCAAAGAAGAAGAGAACAGATAATTGCAAGCCAGCGGGAAACTCCAAAGGGCCCCGGTGAAGGAGTCAACCGGGTGCCCATCATCTTCAGTGCGCTCCAAACTGAAAAAAAAGGCCAAGAATGGAGGAGACAAAACTCCTAGGAGGAGGTATAGTACCCCCCCACCAAGATGTACCCCAGAGGGAGGGGGCAAGACCCCTCAGTGGAAATACAGCACCCCGAAGAAGGAACATCCACCTAAGAGGAACAATAACATCCCTCAGCGGGTTTGTGCCCCCATTGAGAGGGAGAAGGTCAATGCATGCCAGGCTCAGGGAAAATGAAAGTCCAAAAGGAGCAGGGCGAGGAAAAGCCCAAAGAAAAAGGTGACCCCAGTCCGGCCATACCCAGAGGAACTGGTGGGCCCGTCTCCTACTGTGCCCATTCAAGTGGAAGGAGTCTATACTAAAGCTCTTCTGGACACCGGAGCACAGGTGACTTTACTATACCGGGACTTCTATGATAGGCACTTGAGTCATCTGCCTATACAGAAGATAGAAGAGCTGGAGATATGGGGACTTGGAACCCAGAGTTTCCCTTATGATGGGTACCTGCCCATAAAGATGACTTTCGACCCATCCGTGGCTGGGAAGGCTGAAGTGTTTGACACCCTGGCAGTTGTGTGTCCTCGGCCGCCTGGAGCCAGCAAGAATTCCCTGATCATTGGGACAAACACGGATCTAGTCAGGAGACTCCTGACCCCTCTAGTGAAAGAGAGAAACCATTCAGCCACCAAAATCCATCCCATGCTAAAGACGGCCTACCAACGACTGGTCTTAGAGCAGAAGACCCCGGGAGAGGGGATAGGGAAGGTGTGGAGACTTGGCAGAGAAGGAGTAGTGCTACAGCCCGGAGAAGTAACCTGTCTTAGGGCCACTGTGAAGCTTACGTGGGAACAACCTGGCCCCTTTGTCATGCTGGAATCCGACCCAAGGGAAGAGTCCTCAGGCCTGGAAGTGATACCAGAAGTGATTCCGTTCAAGGCCCTGAAGAAGGCCCATGGCAGAGTTTCGGTGAGTGTTAGGAACACTACGGGAAGGCCCATGGAGATTCCTGCCAGAGTGTTGCTGGGCCAGGTGAGCCCTGCTGCCCCGGTCACTTGGTCCGAAGTCAAGGGGACGGGTGACGGAGGAGATGTTTGGGAGAAGCTGTCCGTGGAAAACCCGAACCTACCCAGGGCTTGGAAAGAAAGAGCCAAGGCCCAGCTGACCAGATGGGAGAAGATCTTTTCCGAAGATGAATTCGATGTGGGGTGTGCAAGAAGTGCCACCCATCGGATCCGCCTCCAAGAAGATAAGCCCTTCCGAGAGAGGGTCAGGCGGGTCCCCCTGGCAGATCTGGAGGATCTGAGGGAACAACTTGCAGAACTAAAGAAGACTGGTGTGATCCGGGAGTCTAGAAGCCCCTATGCCTCCCCAATCGTGGTGGTCAGAAAGAAGAATGGATCGTTGAGGCTTTGTATCGATTACAGGACTCTCAACAGGAGAACCATCCCTGACCAATACACCACGCCAAGGATAGAAGATGCCTTACAAAGTTTGTCTTTAGCCAAATGGTTCAGTGTGATGGACCTCAAGAGTGGGTACTATCAAATCCCTATGCACCCAGAAGACAGGGAGAAGACAGCCTTCATAACCCCGGTGGGATTCTTCGAATTCAATAGGATGCCTCAGGGTCTGTCTGGAGCTCCTGCTACCTTTCAACGCCTTATGGAGAAGACTGTTGGAGACATGAATCTTATAGAAGTCCTTGTGTACTTGGACGATGTCATTGTCTTCGGGAGAACCTTGGAAGAACATGAAGCCAGGCTGGAGAAAGTATTGAGAAGACTCAGCGAAGAGGGACTTAAGCTTTCCCCCGAGAAGTGTCGGTTCTACCAGTCTTCTGTGAACTATCTGGGGCACATAGTGTCTGAAGAAGGGGTGGCCACAGATCCTGAGAAGTTGGAAGCAGTCACCTCCTGGCCACGACCCACCACAGTAACAGAGCTCAGATCCTTCCTGGGGTTCTGCTCCTATTATAGGAGGTTTGTGGAGGGGTTTGCTCGGATTGCCCGCCCGTTGAATGAATTGCTAAAGGCAGAAGGGGAAGAGGATGACTCAGGGCCCAGGAGGCCTGGTGAGTCAGTTCAATATCAGTGGAACCCAAGGTGTGAAGAGGCCTTCCAGGCCCTGAAGAGGAGCTTAACCACTGCCCCAGTCCTGGCCTACGCCAACCCTACCAGACCTTATGAATTACATGTGGATGCCAGCCATGAGGGTCTAGGCGGTGTGCTCTACCAAGAACATGAAGGACAACTGCGACCAGTGGCCTATGTGAGCAGGAGCCTGACCCCCTCAGAAAAGAACTACCCCACTCATAAGCTGGAATTCCTGGCCCTCAAATGGGCGGTAGTAGACAAGCTAAAGGACTACCTGTATGGGGCAGAGTTTACTGTGAAGACAGATAACAACCCCCTGACCTACCTCTTCACCACCGCAAAACTAGATGCCACCGGACACAGGTGGTTGGCCGCATTGTCTGGATTCAACTTTAGTCTGAAGTACAGACCAGGAGCTGGAAATAGGGATGCAGATGCCCTGTCCCGGAGGTCTCATGCCACGACAAGTGACTGGGAAGATTGGACCAAAGTGGCACCGGACGGGGTGCGGGCCCTTTGTCAAGGGGCTGAATTCCAAGCCACAGGAGGCTCCAGAGCAGAAGAAATAGGGGTTACCATGGTAGGAGTCCCCAAACACTATTGTGGAGTAACTCAACTGGAGGAAGACAACCTACCGAGACTGTCCAAGAAGGAGTTGAGGTGTGACCAATTGGAAGACCCCATGGGGAGATTGGTCCTTGAAGCCCTGGAGAATCAGGATCCCAACAAACTCCTACATCACCCCTCAAAGGAGGCTCGCCTGTTGAGGAAGGAATTGGACAGGCTGCAGGTGCATCAGGGAGTGGTCTACCGAAGGGGCCCCTCTGATGACTCAGAAGATAAGTGGCAGTTATTCCTTCCAGAGAAGCACCGAGAGACTGTACTAATTGCCCTGCATGACCATCATGGTCACCTAGGGGCAGAAAGGACCTTCCAGCTTGTCAGAAATCGGTTCTATTGGCCCTGCATGAGGGCAGAAGTAGAGGAGTATTGCCATTCCTGTGCACGATGCATTCAGAGAAAGACCCTACCCCATCAAGCTGCCCCAATGGAGCACTTACAGAGTCAAGGCCCAATGGATCTGGTATGCATTGACTTTCTCTGCCTCAAACCCGACCTGAGTGGATTGGGGAATGTTCTGGTAATAACCGACCATTTCACCCGCTATGCTCAAGCTTTCCCAACCAAAGATCAGAAGGCATCCACCGTGGCCAAGATACTTATGGAGAAGTATTTTGTCCATTACGGACTACCACAGAGACTCCACTCAGATCAAGGAAGGGACTTTGAGAGTCGGTTGATCCGAAGACTTTTGGATTCATTGGGAATAAAGAAGACCAGAACCACGCCTTACCACCCACAAGGAGATGCTCAGCCGGAGAGATTTAACCGGACCCTGCTCAACATGTTGGGAACCTTAGAAACAGAGAAGAAGCAACACTGGAGTCAACACATATCAGCCCTAGTACATGCCTATAACTGTACCACAAGTGACGCCACTGGCTACTCCCCTTATCGACTTATGTTTGGGAGAGAAGCAAGGCTACCCGTGGACTTGGCCTTTGGCACTTCTTTAGACAATACCTCAGCTACATCCCACAAGGGATACGTGGACATACTTAGACGTAGCTTGCAGGTGGCCTATGAACAAGCCCAGGCGGCTTCGGATCAAAGGGGAGCCCGCAACAAGAGAAATTTCGATCTGAAGGTTCGAGTGCAAGATCAGCAGCCCGGGGACCGAGTACTGCTACGCAATCTGGGGGTCCCTGGAAAACACAAGCTTGCCGACAGATGGAGATCTGAACCCTATGTCGTCTGTAGGAAGTTGCCCGGTTTGCCTGTCTACAAACTAAAGCCAGAAGGAAAGGTGGGTCCACTGAAGACGTGGCATCGAAACCACCTGCTCCCACTGGCTGAGGCAGTCAGAATACATCCTGTGAGAGACTCCCCTGAACCGGCCTCTATCCTGGATACTCCTAGGCCGAGCACTCGGTCCCAGACCTCTCGAGCTGAAGATGGGGAGGCCTCTCAATTG
Source organism: Rana muscosa (assembly GCA_029206835.1). Lineage (NCBI taxonomy): Eukaryota > Metazoa > Chordata > Amphibia > Anura > Ranidae > Rana > Rana muscosa. Next base: position 46,190,384 of record CM055117.1, on the reverse strand, counting down.
AGTACAGATGAAGGTGGAGAACTGGACTGGCTGTGGCCTCCCTCGACTCTGGGAACGTCCGCCATAGATCTCCCAAATGGAGGGGATACCCCAGATGCAACGCTGAATCCGGAGGCTACTGAATTCATACCCTTCAGTCCCTCAGCTGATTACTGGGAAGATGTTCCTGACACTTGCGCAGAGGAGGACCCTAGAGATTCCATACGTCAGTCGACTTCTGAATCAGAGGTTCCAGAACCAGCAATGTTACCTGAACTTACTCCTGAAGAAGAGCCTGTGGTGCCAGAGTCAGAAGCACCAAGAGAGCAGAGGGCTCGCAGAGTCATCAGGCCTCCCAAGAAACTAACTTACCCCCAAATGGGGACGAGCTCAGAGGACTCTGTTGTAACGGCTAGGAGAAGTGTTGAGCAACCTGATCCCTCCACTGTCCATTTGGTGGAGGGCAACCCCAGCTCACTCTCTGGCACAGTTAGGCAGGCCACTCATGGTAGTGTGACCTGTGGGCAAGAGAGTTCCATCCCAAAGTTTTGGTGGGAATTCCCTATGCCAACATCATGCTCGACACTGTCCAAAATGGTAAACAGTATTTGTTGAAGTTTATCTTTGGGGACCAAAGAGTTTAAGTGGGGGGAGTGTGTAGCGGGGTTCCTTTAAATGCTCTTGAACTACTGTTCCCAGAACCCCACTGGTTCCCAGGATGTTTTGCTTCTGCCCCAGAGACTCATGGGTGGGGATATATAAGGAAGGGGCGAGGCCTGGCTCGGCCTCTTTGGACACGGGACGGCAGAGACTGATACACCTGTGCGGACCTGTGCTGGGTAAGGCCTGAAGCCTGGGGCCTTCCGCAGCCGACCAAAGAGCCTTCCACCCCACTGCGAGCCTGGGTGGCATCCGACATCTCTACTTACAGCCTAGATTGGATCAGGGACCCGATCGCAGCAACCGCTGTGGGCGAGTGAAGTCACAGCCGGTGGAAGTCCCGGACGGAGATCGTGTCCGGCGGGTGAGCGAGCGTAAGCTCATTCCCTAACCTGTTTGCTAGTACTGTGCCTATAAACTGCCGAGGCCTACTACCTCATGTTAAAGACTCTCACTGGAGATCCACAGCAGGACTGATCCAGAGGATCTCCAGTGAAGTGTTGTCAGTTATCAACTTTCCCTTTTCCTGGATTACAATTGTTGTTTATTCTTAAGTGCACCACCTCTACAGATGCCGGTGAAGAAACCATCATTCATACAGGACTGAGTTCTAGAATTAGGAATCAGGCCTGATTCATTAGGGACCTAGTTTAGTTATTGCGCCACAGGGCGCCTAGTTAACAGTCGCCCCACGTGGCGTCTCCTTATCCACCCCCCCCTTCTCCATGGTGTAGTGTGACTGATAGGGATGGGCCCGGTGCTCGATTCGAACCCATGTTCGAATCGAGCATCGGGCGTTCGCTCGCTCGTCGAGCCCAGAACTATTTGGGCCGTTCGCATCACATTCGTGTGATGCGAGCGGCCCCGCAATGCATTGCGGCCGGCGCGGCCGGCGCAGTGCATTGCTGGCTGATGATTGGCCAAGCATGCACTGTGACCCCGCATGCTTGGCCAATCACAGCGCCCGAAACTCGGAGAGCAATAATTGGCTACAGGCAGGACGCCTGTAGCCAATTACAGCTCAGGGGCTTTAGTACACGCCCCACCATTTAAAAGGCCGCCACGCCATCGGCCCCGGTCACATGAGTTCCGGCTTTAGGAGAGATTAGTCTGCTGATTCTGTCTTTGCTTGATACTGAAAGATTTGCTCTTCTTTGCTAAACCATTGGCTATTTCTTTGCTAAACCATTGCTACCTAAGTCATTGATCGTTCATTGCTGCTGATTGCACAGTTAGTGTGTTATTAGCTGCTGCTGGGGATTAGTCTGGTGCGTGCTTACTGTTATTAGTACAGTATTGCAGTAGTACCAACCGCAGTGCTGTTAGCACAGCATTGCACCCCAACAGCACCCATAGGACTTCTAGTGTGTTAGTGGCAGCAAACAGAGCTCCTATATTTTCTTCTCAGCAGCACCCATAGGACTTCTAGTGTGTTAGTGGCAGCAAACAGAGCTCCTATATTTTCTTCTCAGCAGCACCCATAGGACTTCTAGTGTGTTAGTGGCATCACACAGAGCTCCTATATTTTCTTCTCAGCAGCACCCATAGGACTTCTAGTGTGTTAGTGGCAGCAAACAGAGCTCCTATATTTTCTTCTCAGCAGCACCCATAGGACTTCTAGTGTGTTAGTGGCATCACACAGAGCTCCTATATTTTCTTCTCAGCAGCACCCATAGGACTTCTAGTGTGTTAGTGGCAGCAAACAGAGCTCCTATATTTTCTTCTCAGCAGCACCCATAGGACTTCTAGTGTGTTAGTGGCAGCAAACAGAGCTCCTATATTTTCTTCTCAGCAGCACCCATAGGACTTCTAGTGTGTTAGTGGCAGCAAACAGAGCTCCTATATTTTCTTCTCAGCAGCACCCATAGGACTTCTAGTGTGTTAGTGGCAGCAAACAGAGCTCCTATATTTTCTTCTCAGCAGCACCCATAGGACTTCTAGTGTGTTAGTGGCATCACACAGAGCTCCTATATTTTCTTCTCAGCAGCACCCATAGGACTTCTAGTGTGTTAGTGGCAGCAAACAGAGCTCCTATATTTTCTTCTCAGCAGCACCCATAGGACTTCTAGTGTGTTAGTGGCATCACACAGAGCTCCTATATTTTCTTCTCAGCAGCACCCATAGGACTTCTAGTGTGTTAGTGGCAGCAAACAGAGCTCCTATATTTTCTTCTCAGCAGCACCCATAGGACTTCTAGTGTGTTAGTGGCAGCAAACAGAGCTCCTATATTTTCTTCTCAGCAGCACCCATAGGACTTCTAGTGTGTTAGTGGCATCACACAGAGCTCCTATTTCTTTCTCGTACATCACGGGACACAGAGCGACATAGTCATTACTAATGGGTTATATAGTTACCGTCAGGTGCTGGCACTGGCAACTTCCAAAACCGGAAGTACCCTCCCCTATATAAGCCCCTCCCATCCGGGAGCACCTCAGTTTTTTGCCAGTGTCTAAGGTGTTGGCCAAGAAGAAACATGTGTTTTTCACTGAGCTTGCGTACAGGTTCTTTTGGGCCTCAGTAAGCTATTCCGGATCCGACCAAAAAAGCTTCATAGCTAAACGGTCGGTACCCGGGCCTTGCAGAGAAGAGCAAGGTTCTGCCTGTAATGCTTCTCTTAGGAGAGCTGGACCCTGGGATCCAGAGCTCTGGTCATACCCACGACCAAGATGTTTTCTGTGCAGGGTGCTATACAGGTCCAGGGGAGTGGAATCCTTGGGAACCCGGTCCCTGAAGGTTTGATTACAATGCCTGCCGTGATAGGTGAAGTTTGGGCTTTTGTGGACCAAACAAAGTCCTGCGGCGGGGAACAGGTAAGTGGGGGCCCCCAGGAACTTGGTTCTATTGGGGGACCCCCAAGCCTAATTTGTCTTTCTGTCTGTTACCTAACGGTATTCCCGCTAATATCTGTGCATGCCTGTAACTACTAAAAAAAAATGTAATAATTTTTAATGGTGGTCAAGAAAAAAAAAAAAAAAAAAAGAATGTTTTTTTATATATGTTTAGTATATTAAACTGCGGTACCTGTGTTTGTCCACTAGAGGCCGCTGTGGAATGTTTTTCTTGTCATATGGACTAGTTTCTTCTCAGAGAGCAAAGTCCAGGCAGCTGGTGAGTTCTCCTACAGGAAACTGTTTCCTCTGCCATGTTGCAGTGTTCGTCTATCCCCCGGCCTGCGGCAAAGGGGGCCCTGGCTCCTGTCCCTGGTTTCCATGTTTGAAAATTAGCGCCGAGGCGCACGTGGCCGCGCGCGTGCGCGTGCACGCGCCTCTATATATAGAGGTGGCCGGAAAAAGGGGCGGGGCCTGGGGGATGACGCTCTGTGCGCGCCGCAGCGCTTCTGCGCATGTGCGGGCGTCCCAGCAGGTTTTTAAAAAGCCACATTATTGCAGTAAGCTGGCTATGAAGTACAGAGACAGAGCTGGCAACATTTAAAGGCATACAGCAAGCGGTTGATACAGGCATCCCCTAGAAAGGCACATTAGTAGACACCAACTGTTTATTATAGCAGCATTTATGCTAGACTATTATCAGTAACTGGTGTATTTTCGGCTGGAATACCTCAGCTTTGTGGCTTAGGAATATGCCGTCTAAAAACTCCGGGACTAGAAATTCCAGGAGGAATAGGGGGTCTCCATCGGGCTCTGAGGATCTTGGGCATGCTTTGGCTGCACCAGTCTCCCCTGAAGAATCAGAGGTTAGTGACCGTAGGGCACCCCCAGGAGTACCTGGTACTGTGGCTGTCCCCAGTCCACCTGCTCCTGTGTATGTAACAGAGGATGTTTTTTCCTCAGCTCTGGGAGGGCTGGAAGAGAGATTGTCAGCACTAATTGCTGCTTCCCTGTCACAGGAGAAAAGCGCTCGATCTCCGTCTCCTCCCTCAGAGTGCCTGTTAACAGAGCAACAGTCCCATACAGAGAACGACCTACCTGAGGGGGATCAGGATGAGGTTGATTCAGTTGTAGAGGAATCAACAGTGGAGGAGCCGTTCTCAGCATCACATGCTGAGAGGTTATGGGTGCAGTCCCTGACTAATATGGTCCGATCAGCATTTAAAATGCCACTTGCGGAGCCATCCTCCTCTTCTGTCTCCTCGTTGGGGTCGCTAAAAGCTCCCCAGACTGTTTGTTCTTTTCCGATCCATCCTTTACTGGAGGGGCTCATTTACCAGGATTGGGAGCATCCTGACAAAATATTTACTCCCCCCAAGAGATTTCCGGTGGTCTATCCTATGGAGGATAAGTTCGTCAGAAAATGGAAGGTCCCTACAGTGGACGCAGCCATCTCTTGTGTGAATAAATCACTGACATGTCCGGTGGAAAATGTCCAAATGTTCAAGGACCCAATAGATAAAAAATTGGAGTCCTTATTGAAATCTGCTTTTTCTACAGCAGGATTGGTGACACAACCAGCAGTGGCAGCTATAGGGGTCTGCCAAGCAGTGAAGGATCAGTTGAAACAGGTCTTAAGGGACGTGCCAGATCAGCAGGCTCTTGCTCTAGCTGATCTACCTAGAGCCTTATGCTTTGCGGTGGACGCTATAAAGGATTCAATCCATCAGGCCTCCCGCCTTACGCTGTCTGTAGTACATATGCGCAGGCTTCTATGGCTCAAAAACTGGTCTGCTGAAGCTCCCTGTAAAAAATTGCTGGTCAGCTTCCCATTTCATGGGGAGCGCTTATTCGGGGAAGACCTGGACAAGTATATCCAGAGAATTTCCAGCGGTAAAAGTACACTCTTGCCGGTCAAAAATAGAGTTAGAGGTCCCTCTTTTAAGAGGCCGGCTTCTCCAGTCCCTAGGACATCGGCTGTGAAACAGTTCCGACGGCCTCCCCGGTCAAATCCCGGAGGTAAAAATCAGGGACAGTTGCAGGGTAACAAGAAGCCCTGGAGCAGGAGAGGTACAAAACCTCCCCCAAAGTCAAATGCATGAAGGGTTGCCCCCACCCAATCGGGTGGGGGGAAGACTTCAGTTGTTCACAGAAACCTGGCGGGACACGATCCGAGACAGATGGGTGCTCTCCGCAGTAAATCTGGGATACAAATTGGAGTTAAAAAACTCCCCTCCTTCCCGCTTTATAAGGTCGAACGTGCCAAGGGATCCCCAGAAGAGAGGATCCCTCCTGTTGGCACTGGAACAATTATTGCTTCAAGCAGTAATTATAGAGGTCCCCCTGGAAGAATGGGGGTTCGGGTTTTACTCAAACCTCTTTACAGTTCCGAAGCCAAACGGGGACGTGAGGCCCATATTAAATCTAAAAGGGCTAAACAAATTCCTACATATCAGGACTTTCCGGATGGAGTCGATCCGATCGGTAGCCACTGCCCTACAAGGGGAGGAATGGTTAGCCTCGATCGACATCAAAGATGCGTATTTGCACATCCCCATCTTTCCAGCCCACCAAAAATTTCTACGCTTTGCGATAGAAGGGCGCCATTTTCAGTTCAGAGCCTTACCCTTCGGTCTGGCCACAGCACCAAGAGTGTTCACAAAAATTCTGGCCCCATTATTGGCCAATCTAAGAACACGAGGTGTAACGATAATGGCATATCTAGACGACTTGTTGCTGATAGACCACTCAGTGGAAAAACTAGAAGTGGTTGTTCACGAGACAATCAAGTATCTGGAATATCACGGTTGGATTATCAACCGAGACAAGTCAGCCCTAAAACCAGTCAAAAGTCTGGAATACTTGGGGCTAAGGCTGGATTCAGACCAGAGAAAAATTTTCTTGCCTCGAGAAAAGGGGTCGTCTTTGAGAGATTTGATCCACTTAGTGGGTTCAAAAAGACAGCCATCCATACGCCTGTGCATGAGGCTGCTGGGAAAAATGGTGGCATCATTCGAAGCAGTACCCTACGGTCAATTCCATTCAAGGAAGTTGCAAAGGGCCATACTGTCAGCCTGGAACAAAAAAGTTCAGGCTCTGGACGTACCAATGTCCTTGTCCCCTTCCGTTCCCAGAAGCCTCCGTTGGTGGTTGGTTCCCCGGAATCTGAAAAGAGGGAAATCCTTCAGTCCGATTTCTTGGAAGGTGGTCACTACAGATGCCAGCCTTTTAGGCTGGGGAGCAGTACTGGAGCAATGGTCTCTCCAGGGCAGATGGTCGGATGCGGAAAAGGCCCTGCCCATCAATCTCTTAGAGATACGAGCAGCCCGGTATGCCCTAGTAGCATGGACATCCAAACTCCAAGGGTCCCCTGTCAGAGTTCAGTCAGACAATGCCACAGCAGTGGCATATATCAATCGTCAGGGGGGCACCAGGAGTCGTGCAGCCCAAAGGGAAGTAAATTACATCCTGAGATGGGCAGAAAGATATGTCCCAGCCATATCTGCGGTATTCATTCCAGGGGTGGAGAATTGGAAGGCGGACTTTCTAAGTCGCCAACAATTATGCCCAGGGGAATGGTCCCTTCATCCCGAGGTTTTCCGGACAATATGTCAGCGGTGGGGAACACCGGATGTAGATCTGCTAGCATCCAGGTTCAACACGAAAGTGGACAGGTTTGTCTCTTGGACAAGGGATCCCCTAGCGTGCGGCTCGGATGCCCTAGTGTTCCCTTGGGATCAGTTCAAGCTGATATATGCATTCCCACCGCCACAATTGTTACCTCGATTACTCCGCAGAATCAGGGTAGAAAAGAAACCAGTGATTCTGGTGGCTCCAGCGTGGCCCCGAAGAGCATGGTACGCGGAGATTGTAAAAATGTCTGTGGGGAGTCCTTGGACCCTCCCACATCGTCCGGACCTGCTTTCGCAGGGACCGATATACCACCCTTCCTTACCAGCCCTAGGTTTGACGGCCTGGCTATTGAAGCCCACATTCTAAAAAGGAGAGGGCTCTCTAATGCTGTGGTGTCTACCATGATCAATGCCAGGAAACCGGTATCCAGGCAGATCTACTATAGAATCTGGAAGGCGTACATCGCCTGGTGTGAGGCCAGGAAATGGCATCCACGTAAATACGTAATAGGTAGAATTCTGGACTTCCTACAATGGGCTGTAGATAGGAAGCTTGCCTTGAGTACTATCAAAGGTCAGATTTCGGCCTTGTCAATATTTTTTCAAAGGCCCTTGGCTTCGCATTCACTAGTCAAAGCCTTTATACAAGGAGTGATGCGTATTAGTCCTCCGGTTAATATTCCCATATGTCCATGGGATCTAAACTTGGTTCTGTCGGTTCTACAGAAACAACCATTTGAACCATTACAGCATATTTCCTTAGTGCTTCTCACCAGGAAATTGATTTTTCTAGTAGCCATTTGTTCGGCTAAAAGAGTATCGGAATTAGCAGCTATGTCCTGTAAGGAGCCATATCTGGTTATCCATAAGGACAGAGTAGTGTTACGTCCTCATCCAGCCTTTCTTCCTAAGGTGGTATCGAGTTTTCATTTGAACCAAGATGTGGTTCTTCCTTCTTTTTTCCCCAAGCCTACTTCGGTAGAGGAAAAGTTATTGCATTCTTTGGATGTAGTAAGAGCAGTTAAAGCTTATCTAAAAGCCACTGCTCAGATTCGCAGAACGGATACTTTGTTTATTCTGCCGGAAGGCCCCAGAAAGGGTCAGGCAGCGTCAAAATCTACTTTAGCCAAGTGGATTCGACAGGTCATAATACAAGCCTATAGCTTGAGAAGTAGACCGCCTCCGTTCAAAGTTAGGGCGCACTCCACGAGAGCAGTTGGAACTTCATGGGCAGTGCATCACCAGGCCTCCCTGGCTCAAGTCTGTAAGGCCGCAACATGGTCTTCAGTACACACGTTTACTAGGTTCTACCAGGTGGACGTTAGAAGTCAGGAGGATGTCGCCTTTGGGCGCAGTGTGTTGCAGGCCGCAAAAGATCCTCATGTCTGATAGCGCTCAGCTTATATATGGTGTATCCCCCCCCTCATTTGGCATTGCTTTAGGACATCCCATTAGTAATGACTATGTCGCTCTGTGTCCCGTGATGTACGAGAAAGAAAATAGGATTTTTATAACAGCTTACCTGTAAAATCCTTTTCTTGGAGTACATCACGGGACACAGAGCTCCCGCCCCTCTTTGGGGACACTTATTGCTTTGCTACAAAACTGAGGTGCTCCCGGATGGGAGGGGCTTATATAGGGGAGGGTACTTCCGGTTTTGGAAGTTGCCAGTGCCAGCACCTGACGGTAACTATATAACCCATTAGTAATGACTATGTCGCTCTGTGTCCCGTGATGTACTCCAAGAAAAGGATTTTACAGGTAAGCTGTTATAAAAATCCTATTATTTTCTTCTCAGCAGCACCCATAGGACTTCTAGTGTGTTAGTGGCAGCAAACAGAGCTCCTATATTTTCTTCTCAGCAGCACCCATAGGACTTCTAGTGTGTTAGTGGCAGCAAACAGAGCTCCTATATTTTCTTCTCAGCAGCACCCATAGGACTTCTAGTGTGTTAGTGGCAGCAAACAGAGCTCCTATATTTTCTTCTCAGCAGCACCCATAGGACTTCTAGTGTGTTAGTGGCAGCAAACAGAGCTCCTATATTTTCTTCTCAGCAGCACCCATAGGACTTCTAGTGTGTTAGTGGCAGCAAACAGAGCTCCTATATTTTCTTCTCAGCAGCACCCATAGGACTTCTAATGTGTTAGTGGCATCACACAGAGTTCCTATATTTTCATCTCAGCAGCACCCATAGGACTTCTAGTGTGTTAGTGGCATCACACAGAGCTCCTATATTTTCTTCTCAGCAGCACCCATAGGACTTCTAGTGTGTTAGTGGCAGCAAACAGAGCTCCTATATTTTCTTCTCAGCAGCACCCATAGGACTTCTAGTGTGTTAGTGGCAGCAAACAGAGCTCCTATATTTTCTTCTCAGCAGCACCCATAGGACTTCTAGTGTGTTAGTGGCATCACACAGAGCTCCTATATTTTCTTCTCAGCAGCACCCATAGGACTTCTAGTGTGTTAGTGGCAGCAAACAGAGCTCCTATATTTTCTTCTCAGCAGCACCCATAGGACTTCTAGTGTGTTAGTGGCAGCAAACAGAGCTCCTATATTTTCTTCTCAGCAGCACCCATAGGACTTCTAGTGTGTTAGTGGCAGCAAACAGAGCTCCTATATTTTCTTCTCAGCAGCACCCATAGGACTTCTAGTGTGTTAGTGGCAGCAAACAGAGCTCCTATATTTTCTTCTCAGCAGCACCCATAGGACTTCTAGTGTGTTAGTGGCAGCAAACAGAGCTCCTATATTTTCTTCTCAGCAGCACCCATAGGACTTCTAGTGTGTTAGTGGCATCACACAGAGCTCCTATATTTTCTTCTCAGCAGCACCCATAGGACTTCTAGTGTGTTAGTGGCAGCAAACAGAGCTCCTATATTTTCATCTCAGCAGCACCCATAGGACTTCTAGTGTGTTAGTGGCAGCAAACAGAGCTCCTATATTTTCTTCTCAGAAGCACCCATAGGACTTCTAGTGTGTTAGTGGCATCACACAGAGCTCCTATATTTTCTTCTCAGCAGCACCCATAGGACTTCTAGTGTGTTAGTGGCAGCAAACAGAGCTCCTATATTTTCTTCTCAGCAGCACCCATAGGACTTCTAGTGTGTTAGTGGCAGCAAACAGAGCTCCTATATTTTCTTCTCAGCAGCACCCATAGGACTTCTAGTGTGTTAGTGGCAGCAAACAGAGCTCCTATATTTTCTTCTCAGCAGCACCCATAGGACTTCTAGTGTGTTAGTGGCAGCAAACAGAGCTCCTATATTTTCTTCTCAGCAGCACCCATAGGACTTCTAATGTGTTAGTGGCATCACACAGAGATCCTATATTTTCATCTCAGCAGCACCCATAGGACTTCTAGTGTGTTAGTGGCATCACACAGAGCTCCTATATTTTCTTCTCAGCAGCACCCATAGGACTTCTAGTGTGTTAGTGGCAGCAAACAGAGCTCCTATATTTTCTTCTCAGCAGCACCCATAGGACTTCTAGTGTGTTAGTGGCAGCAAACAGAGCTCCTATATTTTCTTCTCAGCAGCACCCATAGGACTTCTAGTGTGTTAGTGGCATCACACAGAGCTCCTATATTTTCTTCTCAGCAGCACCCATAGGACTTCTAGTGTGTTAGTGGCAGCAAACAGAGCTCCTATATTTTCTTCTCAGCAGCACCCATAGGACTTCTAGTGTGTTAGTGGCAGCAAACAGAGCTCCTATATTTTCTTCTCAGCAGCACCCATAGGACTTCTAGTGTGTTAGTGGCATCACACAGAGCTCCTATATTTTCTTCTCAGCAGCACCCATAGGACTTCTAGTGTGTTAGTGGCAGCAAACAGAGCTCCTATATTTTCTTCTCAGCAGCACCCATAGGACTTCTAGTGTGTTAGTGGCAGCAAACAGAGCTCCTATATTTTCTTCTCAGCAGCACCCATAGGACTTCTAGTGTGTTAGTGGCAGCAAACAGAGCTCCTATATTTTCTTCTCAGCAGCACCCATAGGACTTCTAGTGTGTTAGTGGCAGCAAACAGAGCTCCTATATTTTCTTCTCAGCAGCACCCATAGGACTTCTAGTGTGTTAGTGGCATCACACAGAGCTCCTATATTTTCTTCTCAGCAGCACCCATAGGACTTCTAGTGTGTTAGTGGCAGCAAACAGAGCTCCTATATTTTCTTCTCAGCAGCACCCATAGGACTTCTAGTGTGTTAGTGGCAGCAAACAGAGCTCCTATATTTTCTTCTCAGCAGCACCCATAGGACTTCTAGTGTGTTAGTGGCAGCAAACAGAGCTCCTATATTTTCTTCTCAGCAGCACCCATAGGACTTCTAGTGTGTTAGTGGCAGCAAACAGAGCTCCTATATTTTCTTCTCAGCAGCACCCATAGGACTTCTAGTGTGTTAGTGGCAGCAAACAGAGCTCCTATATTTTCTTCTCAGCAGCACCCATAGGACTTCTAATGTGTTAGTGGCATCACACAGAGTTCCTATATTTTCATCTCAGCAGCACCCATAGGACTTCTAGTGTGTTAGTGGCATCACACAGAGCTCCTATATTTTCTTCTCAGCAGCACCCATAGGACTTCTAGTGTGTTAGTGGCAGCAAACAGAGCTCCTATATTTTCTTCTCAGCAGCACCCATAGGACTTCTAGTGTGTTAGTGGCAGCAAACAGAGCTCCTATATTTTCTTCTCAGCAGCACCCATAGGACTTCTAGTGTGTTAGTGGCAGCAAACAGAGCTCCTATATTTTCTTGTCAGCAGCACACATAGTACCTATAGTGTGTTAGTGTCAGCACCCATAGGACCTACAGTGTGTTGTGAGCACACATAGGAGTTCTATTTTTTATACTATATACACTACCGACTACAATGGCTGGAAGACCGCCAAGGAGAGGCAGAGCGTGCCGAGGCAAGAACACAGGGCAGGCAGGCTCTGTTTCTAGAGACAACAGTGCTGGCCGTGGACGTGGTCGTGCATCGTCATCAGCACGTGGCCATGGGACACGCTTGTCTTTGTTTTCGGCAGCTGGACATGTGGAGCCGCATCATGCCGAAGGCTTGGTAGAATGGATGACCAAGCCCTCCTCATCCTCCTCATCCTCTCTCACCCAGGCTCAGGGTACTGGCAGAGCAGCTGCCAACGCGTACTCAATGGCATCATCAGCCACCCCTTCCCTAGACCCACCATGTCCTCCTGAGGAGTCCCCCGAACTGTTTGAGCACAGTGTTGGGTACATGCTCCAGGAGGATGCCCAACGATTCGAAGGCTCGGATGATGATACCCAGCTTGAGGAAGTCAGTAGTGTGCACGCAGAGAGAGGGGATGCTGAAGGACAGCAATCTGGCAGTAGTGTTCCACCAGCTGCAGCTTACTGCCAGGTTTGCTCTAGTGGTGAAGAGGGAGGGGATGATGAGGTCACTGACTCCACGTGGGTGCCTGAAGGGAGAGAGGAGGAGGAGGAGGAGGATGCAGCGTCACATGTCCAACGAGGCAGGATGCCCCCTGGAGGCCAGCTAGAGGCCAGCACAGCAACTGTACCACACCGCAGAGCTCCGCCTGTGCAGGGCGCTGCCTCTGCACGTTATCACAAAAGTTCTTTGGTGTGGGCCTTTTTTGAGACGAGTGCATCAGATCGCAATACTGCTATTTGCAATATTTGTCTCAAGCGTATCTCGCGTGGCCAAAACATCAGCCGCTTGGGCACCACAAGCATGAGCAGACATATGTCGACCTGCCATGCAGCTCGTTGGCAAGCACACATAAAAGACCCACACCAAAGAACAAAGCGGACCTCTCCTTGCTCCTCATCAGCTGGGATCTCCATCCCCACTATATCTTCAGTCCTCTCTGAAAGCTGCTCTGAGAGGACTGAAGGTGTAGAATTAGGTGTGTCACAACCAAGTACTTGCAGTACACCGACGTCCGATTGTAGCAGGCAAATTTCCCTGCCCCAGCTGCTGGACCGTCGAAAGAAGTATACTCCCAGCCATCCACATGCCCAGCGGTTGAATGCTAGCTTGGCTAAATTGCTAGCACTTCAACTGCTGCCTTTTCAGTTGATAGACTCGGCCCCCTTCCGTGAGTTTGTTCAATGTGCGGTTCCTCAGTGGCAGGTTCCCAAACGCCACTTTTTCTCACGGAAGGCGATTCCGTCTCTCTACTGGCATGTGGAAGGCAATGTCCATGCCTCGCTGGACAGGGCGGTCAGCGGTAAGGTGCATATTACCGCTGACTCATGGTCCAGCAGGCATGGACAGGGACGTTATCTTTCTTTCACGGCCCATTGGGTCACTCTATTGGTAGCTGGGAGGGATGCAGGACAAGGTGCAGTAGTGTTGGAGGTTGTTCCGCCACCACGCCTCCAAAATGCTACTACTGGTTGTGACACACCTCTCTCCTCCACCCCCTCCTCTTCTTCTTCCTCCATGTCCTCTTCGAGTGCTCTGTCCTCGGAACCAGCGGTGCTCCGTAGGCGTACAAGGGGCTACGCGAGTACGCAGGCAAAAAGATGCCATGCCGTGCTTGCGCTGGTGTGTTTGGGGGACAGGAGCCACACTGGGCCAGAGGTTCTGGCAGCTCTGCAGGGGCAGGCCGAGAGGTGGTTGACGCCACGCCAGCTTAAGCCAGGAATGGTCGTTTCTGATAATGGCACCAACCTCCTCTCCGCCCTGCGACAGGGGCAGCTCACCCATGTGCCCTGTATGGCTCACGTCCTCAACCTGGTGGTGCAGCGGTTCTTGGGCAGGTTCCCAGGCTTACAGGATGTCCTGAGGCAGGCCAGGAAAGTCTGTGTGCATTTCCGCCGATCTTATAATGCCAGTGCTCGGCTGACTGAGCTGCAAAAGGAGCTGAACCTGCCCAAGAACCGCCTAATATGTGACATGCCCACCAGGTGGAACTCAACGTTGGCCATGCTGCAGCGACTGCACACGCAGCAGAGGGCCATCAATGAGTACCTTTGCGACTACGGCACCAGGACAGGGTCAGGGGAGCTTGGCTTTTTTTCCCCACGCCAGCTGAGCATGATCAGGGATGCATGCACTGTCCTCTCACCATTTGAGGAGGCCACGAGGATGGTGAGCAGTGACAGTGCATGCATCAGTGACACTGTACCTCTTGTCCACCTGTTGGAGCATACGCTGCGTGGGATAATGGACAGGGCACTTGAGGCAGAACAGAGGCAGGAAGAGGAGGACTTCCTTGTCTCTCAAGGCCCCCTTTATCCAGACAATGTTCCTTCTGTCCCACCCATCACACAGGAAGAGGAGGAGGAGGAGGATTGTGTGAGCATGGAGGTGGAGCCTGGCACTCAGCATCAGCAGCAGCAGTCTTTTAGGGATGATGTACAGTCCCAACAAACCAGTGGACTTGTACGTGGCTGGGAGGAGGTGGCTGGCGATCATGTCATCCTCAGTGACCCAGAAGACTCCGGACCGAATGCCTCAGCTAACCTACGCTGCATGGCCTCCCTGATCCTGCAAAGCCTGCGGAAGGATCCTCGTGTTCTTCGGATCAAGGAGAGTGACCATTACTGGCTGGCCACTCTCCTTGATCCACGGTACAAGGGTAAGGTTGCGGACCTTATCTTGCCGTCGCAGAGGGAGCAGAGGATGAGACATCTCAGGGAGGCCTTGCAGAAAGGTCTGTGCAACGCGTTCCCAGAAACTGGGAGGTTACAAACTCCTGGTCCTGGACGACGAGTTGCTGAGGCTTCGGTCAGTAGCAGAAGGAGCGGTGGGGAAGGTGGACGTCTGACCGATGCGTTCAGACAATTTTTTAGTCCGCAGCCCCAAGGTATGATCGGTTCCAGCAACCATCGCCAGCGTCTGATATACATGGTGCAGGAATACCTAGGGGCAAGGTCAGACTTGGACACCTTTCCCACCGAAAATCCTCTGGCTTACTGGGTCCTGAGGATGGATCACTGGCCAGAGCTTGCACAGTATGCAATTGAGCTACTGGCCTGTCCTGCATCCAGCGTTCTTTCCGAACGCACATTCAGTGCTGCTGGAGGATTTGTCACCGATCATAGGGTGCGCCTGTCCACCGACTCGGTTGATCGACTGACCTTCATAAAAATGAATCAGTCTTGGATCACCACCAGCTACCAGACACCTGAAGCGGATATAACGGAATAATTTATAATGTCACATCCCTTCAAGACTGCCTATGCTGATGCTGAGTGACTGTCCTGTTATGTTCACTGACTATCCTCTTCCTCCTCCTCAATGATCCATGCCACCACACCAGTGCCTAAGGCACAATTTTTCAGCCCCTGTATAACAGGGGCGTGTAATTACAATTTTTTAAAAAGATGCTTCGCAACAGGTGTGACTGCTGTGCTCAGAGTACAGTATCTGTGAGGGGTTGCAGTGTTGTGGCACCAGCACCAGTGCCTAAGGCACAATTTTTCAGCCCCTGTTGGGGCGTGTAATTACAATTTTTAGGCAATGCTTTGCAACAGGTCTCATTGCTGTGCTCAGAGTACAGTATCTGTGAGGGGTTGCAGTGTTGTGGCACCAGCACCAGTGCCTAAGGCACAATTTTTCAGCCCCTGTATAACAGGGGCGTGTAATTACAATTTTTTAAAAAGATGCTTCGCAACAGGTGTGACTGCTGTGCTCAGAGTACAGTATCTGTGAGGGGTTGCAGTGTTGTGGCACCAGCACCAGTGCCTAAGGCACAATTTTTCAGCCCCTGTTGGGGCGTGTAATTACAATTTTTAGGCAATGCTTTGCAACAGGTCTCATTGCTGTGCTCAGAGTACAGTATCTGTGAGGGGTTGCAGTGTTGTGGCACCAGCACCAGTGCCTAAGGCACAATTTTTCAGCCCCTGTATAACAGGGGCGTGTAATTACAATTTTTTAAAAAGATGCTTCGCAACAGGTGTGACTGCTGTGCTCAGAGTACAGTATCTGTGAGGGGTTGCAGTGTTGTGGCACCAGCACCAGTGCCTAAGGCACAATTTTTCAGCCCCTGTTGGGGCGTGTAATTACAATTTTTAGGCAATGCTTTGCAACAGGTCTCATTGCTGTGCTCAGAGTACAGTATCTGTGAGGGGTTGCAGTGTTGTGGCACCAGCACCAGTGCCTAAGGCACAATTTTTCAGCCCCTGTATAACAGGGGCGTGTAATTACAATTTTTTAAAAAGATGCTTCGCAACAGGTGTGACTGCTGTGCTCCAAGTACAGTATCTGTGAGGGGTTGCAGTGTTGTGGCACCAGCACCAATGCCTAAGGCACAATTTTTCAGCCCCTGTTTAACAGGGGCGTGTAATTACAAATCTTGATCTAATAGTTCACAGCAGGGCCCATTCCTGCGCCCACCAAGAGTAACTATGAGGGCCTACAGTCTTGTGGCAACACCGTCCACCACCACCACCACCACCACCAAAGGCCCAATTTTTCTGCCCGGTTCAACAGGTGCATGCAAGTACAAATCTTGATCTATTAACTCACAGCAGGGCCCATTCCTGTGCCCACCAGTCTTGTGGCTACACCAACATCTAATAGGGCAAATTTCTGCAGAGTATATACGGCAGGCCCCTACTTTCAAACATCCAACTTACAAACGACTCCTACTTGCAAACGGCAAGAGAAAACAGGAAGTGAGAGGAAATCTACCCCTAGGAAGGAAAATTCTATCCTGTTAGATTTAATTTGGGAAAAAGGTATCTCCTCTCTACTGATGCTTTATCACCAATCCTTGTTTCAATTAAAACCCCACTTTTCCAAAAACATTTGTCATTGGGACGGAAAGTGAGGTGACATGTTCTGAACAGATGTGCAAAGACAGCAAATGTTACAGGGGTGATAACCCCTCCCTATGTTCTCCAAAAAGCTTAAAAATTGATTTTTTTGGGATGTAGCTACACTTCATAATGTACCTGTTCAGATTCTACTTAAGAACAAACCTACAGTCCATGTCTTGTTTGCACCACCTATATACTGCTGTTCAGAGTATATAGGGTTGTAGGTATAGGGTTTTATTTTGGGAGCGGGGTCCCCCTTAGTATCCATACAAGACCCAAAGGGGCTGGGGTGTGGGGGGGGGGGGGTGATGGGGTAGCCATGCCATTTTTCTCAAGGATTTTCAGCCATATGGCGGCCAGGACAAGACATGACATTAAAGCCGCAAGTGGTTTTAAATGGCTTCTTTTTTTCCTTTACAAATGTCATTTTGTGCAAGGACAGTTCTAAACACGGGAAACACATGCCACTTCACAGGCATACTTTAGACACCCCCCAGGTACCATATTTAAAGGAAAATTTCACTTTTTTTTTTTCACTTTATGCATCATTAAAATGACTGCTCCCGAAAAAACTTTAGTTTTTAAAATTTCTTTTTGCATTGATATATGTCCCCTGGGGCAGGACCCGGGTCCCCAAACCTGTTTTATAACATTAACATGCATATTGGCCGTTGTAATTAGCAATTTTGATTTCGAACGTTCGCGTCCATTATAACGAATAGGGTTCGAAAATTCGCGCGAACTTTCGGTCCGTTCGAAGGTTCTGGTGCGAACCGAACCCGGGGGTGTTCGGCTCATCCCTAGTGACTGATATTGTAATATTGCAGGGCTCTGTGAATATTCTAATGGTCAAGTTGTTATCACTGTTCATTCCCTTTGCATAGCTGAAAGTAAAATCTGTTATTCCTTTATAACTACTCCGTGTCTGAGTCTCTCATAAAGTATAAGTATTAAATGTGTATACCCCTAGACTAACTGTGCCAGAAAGGGTCGAGTAGATTGCCGGGGGTTGGCGGAGCTGTACTCAGGGCCCAGACCAAATCTGCGGCCCTCTTAGTTGAGGGTAACGCTACACATGCAAGGAAAAAAAAATGAATTTTTGCTTGCATATAATTGGATGTTGAAAGTCAGCAGAGCTTCTGCTCATTTACGAAGTTCTGGAGCAACTGCTCTGGCAGAGTGCAACTGCAAAGTCTATTTGCCTTTAGTAAATCAACTCCAAATTCCCAAACAGTTTTATTTAATAAAGGCAAATAAACTGTGCACTTTGCAAAGGGTAGTTACACTCTGCAAGTGCAGTTGCTCCAGAGCTTAGTAAATGAGGTAAAGCTTCGCTTTGCAATGCGTACCCAATCACGTGCAAGGAAATTAAAAAAACTGCAACTGCACGTGATTGGAAGTCAGCAGAGCTTCTGCTCATTTACTAAGCTCTGGAGCAACTGCGCTTGCAGAGTGCAACTGCTTTTTGAAAATTGCACAGTCTATTTTCCTTTAGTAAATCAACCCCAAAATTCTCGTAGCCAGGGCATGTGTACGGGGCCATCCACTGACCATTGCCGGGTTTAGACGGGTGGCTGAGGCTCTTTAAAAATGAGCCTCAACAACCTGTTTTTTCAGTACTGACAATGCCCATATGAATGGAGCCTTAGTGAGCTGGCACATGTTGTGTCTTCCTGTTCTTTGGGTTAATTACATGTTGTAGGGGGCCAATGAAGGTCACAGTACATTCTGCTGGGACTGTCCCTGTAACAGTGCAGGGAGGGACGACATTGCTAAAAAAGAAACTCCGAAATATGTAACAAAAACATATTCAGCTTTTAAGATCAAATATTCAGGAAGCACGAGGTTTGTGGAGAGATCAACTGACACAACACCCTCCGTAATTACATTAAAAGGAAACTCCAGATGTCATTAATAAGTAATCCACTTGTGCAATCGAAAAAAAAACACTACAGCTCTGCTGAAGCCAGAATATTCTCTTAATTTATTTGAAATGGAAGCAAAAAGATTTGACATTTTAATAATAGTTAGTGGGCTGGAACAGTCACATAGGAGAGGGGTTCAGACTTTTCAGTCTTCATTGGCTACATGCTTTCTAGTATTTCCCTACTAAAAGTAAGATCCTGGCTCCTTATTTACAAGCACCTATTGTATTTGTAGCGGGTATGTACTTTCCCGGGTGTAATTCCCTGCAGCCCAGCAGGTGGCGCTGTCGCTATGGGCTGGGGGTTGAGCCATTGCTGTGTGCCGGGCCTCCTTTTTGTCCTCCCTCGGCAGCGGTATGGTGGGGCGGGGAACCCGCCGTGCTTGCTGGGAGAGGGTATAAAGGGGCCGGCCATCTTTGTCACGGGGTCGAGTCCCAGGAACCTTCAGCCTGTGGGCGGTGGTTCGTGTCGGTCCTCTAGGCGGCCTAGGCCTAGAGGACAGTCGGAGGTCGTGTTCCATCCCAGGCACCTTTAGCCTGGGGTGAGGTACTCGGATGGAGGTCTGGAGCTCAGTGCCCAACACTGAGTTCCGCGAGAGAAGGAGGTCCTAGGGAACCCCGGGATTGGGAACCCAAATCCGGAAGGCGTAATGGACCGGGGGGAGCTCCTCACTTGAAGACCGGGTGCAGCAGATTGCCAGTGACAGGTGAGCCTCCCACCGGAGACCGCCTGGAAGGAAATTCCCCCTCGCACGGAGACCGCAACCCACTTTCAGGGAGGAAAGTGGAGAACCAATTGTGTCTGGGCCTATTCGCATCCACACCTCCTTGTTTGTTCTGTTCTCTAAGGGAGTCTAACTGATTGTGCTGTTCACTCGAGAGGAATAAAGGAGTGTTGGACTTTAATGGTGTGGGGCTCTTTTCTGGTGGACATTGTTCAAGGTAATCTCACGTGGAGGTCTTAGGTGCACAACACTGACCCGAAGGTATGGAAAGAACTTTGCTTACACAGCACTGACACCTGTGGTGAAGGTCAGGTGTGGTGTCCCCGCTCTCTCCCCTCTGAGGTACCCCTAGACAAGAAGAGAAACAAGCTGAAGTGAAGAGGGGAGTGAGGGGGGCGCTACATATTTCTATTCAGAGGTTCCCTTTACATCGTATGAAAAGCCCAGACTTTTTTGTGGATAGAGTGAGGGCAGATTAGAGTCCCTGTCTAGGTTGTTTTTTTTTTGCCATCTGTGTCCTTGCTGGGGAAATTTCACTCTGTGTGTCGAATTAACCATGGTCACCAAGACATAAAATACCGTATATACTTGAGTATAAGCTGAGTTTTTCAGCACATTTTTTTTGTGCTGAAAATGCCCCCCTCGGCTTATACTCGAGTCACCTTTTTGCACCTGATCTCCCAGAATTTGGGGACCCGGTACCGGCCGGCCGTAGGTCCCCTGGACTCCAAACTTGGCACACATGTAGCCCCACTCTTCCTCTACAAGTGTGCAAAGTTTGTTAACCAGGAGACCTACGGCCGGGGAGCACCGATTTTTCAAAGCCGGGCCCCCCTTCCATAGACTCCAATGTTAAACACTAATTTCTCCTGTGATTTTTGGGGACCCAGTACTGGCCGGCCGGTGGTCCCCTGGACTCCAAACTTGGCATACATGTAGCCTCACTCTTCCTCTACAAGTGTTCAAAGATTGTTGTCTGGGGGACCTACGACCGGGGAGAACCTTTCAAATCCGGGCACCCCTTCCATAGACTCCCATGTTAAACGTCAGTCTAGTCATGGGCACAGTGAGGCATGGACACCTTGAGGCATGGACACAGTGAGGCATGCACATGGACACAGTGAGGCATGCAGATGGACAACCTAGGTTTATACTCGAGTCAATATTTTTTCCCAGTTTTTGTGGTAAATTTAGGTGCCTCGGCTTATATTCGGGTCGGCTAATACTCGAGTATATACGATAATAGAAAATCCAAAATCTTACAGCTCGACTTGTTCACAGTTCAGCAAACAAACTATATAGACAGATTTGGCCAGATTGCTTGCTTGCCAGAACTTTTTGGCTGCTGGAGCCCAAAGTTATTTATTTAGTGGCGGTATTACGATCACCCCCTTCCCTCTTGGGACATTTGACACATGGCCAGGGACACACACTTGCTACCCCTCCCTTTCCTGGCAAGTCAAGCTACATGCTTGGATAAGAGCATGGTAAGAATTTTGGGGGAGACTACACTTTTCTTTTTACATATAGTCCCACCACCCCCAAAATCCATAGTTGGCCCTCTTCAAAGTTAAGGGTCCAGTATGAATTTTTAGAAGAATCATACACCATGATTTTGTTTGTTTGTTGTTTTCCATGCAGCACCTCTCAAAATCCCTACCAGACCCTCATCAACAATAAGGGTCTGGTAGGGATTTTGAGAGGGATCCCACTTTTTTTCTTCCTTAAAATCCATACCAGACCATTATTCTTGATTTGGAGGGTGATTCCCTTATCAAGTCATGCAATCTGGGGGGCCAATAAAAGGGGTCCAGTGAGTGGTGTGCAGCCCGTCCTGAACCCCACCAGGCCACATGCATTGAAAAGAAAAAAAAAAGCATGGGGTCCCCTCAACAACCATACTACCAGACCATTATTCAGAATGAAGTTGGATTTTGAGAAGGACCCACGCAAAAAAAGGCACGTGTCCACCAACAACAAAATGACCTGCAGACTCCCACATCCACCTGGCCAGAGATGTGAGGATGGGGCCCCCTGCCCTCATTATTATTATTATTATTATTATACAGGATTTATATAGCGCCAACAGTTTGCGCAGCGCTTTACAACATCAGGGAAGACAGTACAATCACAATACAATTCAATACAGAGGGATCAGAGGGCCCTGCTCGATAGAGCTTACAGTCTAGAAGGGAGGGTCACGTGAAACAAAGGGTATTGGCTGTGGGGGATGATCAGGTGGACAGAATGGAAATATAGTTATTAGGTGTGGGTGGATTAGGCTTCTCTGAAGAGGAGGGTTTTTAGGGATCCTCTAAAAGCTAATAGAGAAGGAGATAGACGGACCGATTGGGGTAAGGAGTTCCATAGGCTTGGGGAGACTCTGGAAAAGTCCTGGAGTCGAGCATGGGAGGAGGTGATGAGCGAGCTAGAGAGCAGGAGGTCTTGAGAAGAACGAAGAGAACGATTAGGTTGGTATTTAGAGACTAGGTCAGTGATGTAGCTGGGGGCAGTGTTGTGGATGGCTTTGTAGGTGGTCGTTAGTATTTTGAATTTAATTCGTTGGGTGAGTGGAAGCCAGTGGAGGGATTGACAGAGAGGGGAAGGAGACACAGAGCGGTTGGTAAGGTGGATGAGTCTGGCAGCAGCATTCATGATGGACTGAAGGGGGGTTAAAGTTTTCCGAGGTAAGCCCATGAGGAGGGAGTTGCAGTAATCGAGGCGAGAAATGACCAGGGAGTGGATAAGGAGCTTTGTTGTATCTTTGGTTAAAAAGGGGCGTATTTTGGAGATGTTGCGGAGGTTGATGCGGCAAGATTTGGACAGTGATTGGATGTGAGGATTAAAGGAGAGTTCAGAGTCTAGAACTACTCCTAGGACCTTGGCGTGTGGGGATGGGCTGATAGTTGTGCCATCAATTTTAACAAAGAGATCGGGGGAGGAGGCACGAGGGGGAGGAAAAATGACCAGTTCAGTTTTGGATAGATTAAGTTTGAGGAAGTGGTGTGACATCCAAACTGATATATCTGATAGTAAATTAGAGATACGTGAGGCGAATGAAGAAGTGAGTTGAGGGGCAGAGAAATAGATTTGAGTGTCGTCAGCGTAGAGGTGGTATTGGAAGCCGTGGGAGGCTATCAGCTGACCCAGGGAGGAGGTGTAGATTGAAAATAGGAGAGGTCCAAGAACAGAACCTTGGGGGACCCCAATTGAGAAAGGAAGGGGAGAGGAGGAAGTAGAGTTGTAAGTAACGCTAAAGGTGCAGTTGGATAAGTAGGTAGAGAACCAGCGAAGAGTACAGTCGCGGAGACCAAAGGCATGAAGTTTTTTGAGGAGGAGGGGGTGGTCAACCGTATCGAAGGCAGCGGAGAGGTCCAGGAGTAGGAGTACGGAATAGTGTCCCTTAGTTTTGGCCGTTACTATATCATTTGTTAGTTTTAGGAGGGCAGTTTCTGTGGAATATTGAGGACGAAATCCAGACTGAAGGGGATCAAGAAGGGTATTATCAGCAAGGTGGACGCTCAATCGGTTGTAAACTAGACGTTCAAGGAGTTTGGATAAAAAGGGGAGCAAGGAGATAGGGCGCAGGTTGTCAAGATTGGATGGGTCCAGAGAGGGCTTTTTAGGTATGGGGCTGACTAGTGCATGTTTCAAAGAGTTAGGGAAGATGCCAGAAGAGAGGGAGAGATTGAAGATGTGGGTTATAGAGCGTAGAATAGAGCCAGAGGGTGAACGTAGCATTTGCGAGGGAACAGGATCCAGAGCGCTGGTGGTAAGATGGACATTAGCAAGTAATTTAGCAACTTCGTCTATAGTGGTGGGATTGAAAGAGGGAAGTAAAGATTGTACCTGTGGGCATGAGGTGTATAGCATAGGGGGCATCTGAACCGTACAGATTTCCTCGCGAATTCTAGCAATCTTCTGTTTGAAGTGATTGGCAATCTCCTGGGCAGTGAGTGAGTTAGTGGGCGGAGGCAGTGGGGGACGAAGGAGCGAGTTGAAGGTAGAGAAGAGTAGACGGGGACGGGATGATACGTTTTTAATGAGGGTGATGAAATAGGTCTGCTTGGCAGTGAGGAGGCTGGAATTGTATATTTGGAGGGCAGATTTATACTGGCCGAAATCTTTCTGGGACTTAGTCTTACGCCATAGGCGCTCGAGAGCACGGCTGTGCTTTTTCAGACTTCTAGTATCATCTGTTTGCCAGGGTTGTAGGGGGCGGGGCCTTATTCTGCATGTAGTGAGGGGGGGCAGTCTTTCCAGTGATGCTAGAAGTGTAGTGTTGTAGACAGAAGTGGCTAGGTGGGTGCAGGACAGGGGCGCGATTTTGTCATAGAGGTGGTCAGTTGCAGAGCATAGAAGAGAAGGGTTGATATTGTGAAGGTTTCTACGAGTAACCGTTAGGCGTTTGGGGGAAGAGGAGGCAGAGGAGAGGGAGAGAGTGAAATTAATAAGGTGGTGATCAGAGAGAGGGTAAGGATAGTTGGAGAGGTTGCATGGAGTGCATAGGTGGGAAAAGACAAGGTCAAGGGTGTTGCCTTCAGAGTGAGTAGGTGCATGTATCCATTGCTTCAGATCAAAGGAGGAGGTTAGACTGAGAAGTTTGGAAGTTGCAGGAGAGTTATTATTAATAGGGATGTTGAAGTCCCCAAGAATGATTGTGGGGATTTCAGAAGAGAGAAAGTAGGGTAACCAGGCGGAGAAGTCATCAAGAAAGGAAGATAGTGGACCGGGGGGCCGGTAGATCACAGCTATTCTTATGGAAACTGGGGAGAAGAGACGAATGCAATGTGCCTCAAATGTGGAGAGTGACAGAGAGGGAGGTGGGTGAAGTACCTGAAAGGTGCTATGTGGGGCTAAAAGGATTCCAACACCCCCACCTTTGCGTCCACTGGACCTGGGGGAGTGAGTCCAGAGAAGACCGCCATGGGATAGAGCAGCAGAAGACGCAGTGTCGGATTCGTGAAGCCAGGTTTCGGTGACGGCGAGTAGATTAAATGAGTTAGCGATAAAGAGATCGTGGAGGGAGGTGAGTTTATTACAGACAGAGCGAGCGTTCTAAAGGGCGCACGAGAGAGGGAGTCTGGTCTTGGGAAGGAGAGGAATGTGAACTAGATTGTGTGCATTGCGGCTGCAGCCAGAGGATGTAGGGTAATGGGTACGTTGAGCACAGTTAGATGAAGGAGGCCCAGGGTTTGGGGATACATCACCAGAGGCTAGGAGAAGCAGAAGGGTGAGGGAGGTGATGTGGGAATGTGATTTATGTGGGGGGACATGCCTCAGTGGTTTGGAATATTGGGGGTGTAAATATACAATTAGCCAGATTTGGTGAGTGCAGTAATAGGGAGAGGACAGAAGTGAGGATGATATGTATAAGGTGTGGGGTGGAGAAGGGGGGTGTAGGAAGGACAGTTTAAGGATAGAAGACACAGCTGTCAGAAGGAGTGGTAGACAGTGCATTTTTAAAGGGGAAGGAAAAGCTGATTTTTTTTTAAATTTATCTGTTTTGCAATTTCTAAGGTGTTTTGTTTTCCCCCGCTTTGTGCATTCACTGAAGTGCAGAGTCAGAAGTGCGTCCACTTATCGAAAAAACCCACTTTGCGAAAGAACCCCTGTGGCTATTGAGCCCCCCTGCTATTGCTTCCCCCAGAAAGATGCTTATATTTATACTGATGGGGATAGGGGGTGGGTGCTTTTCAATTATCTAATCAGGAGGTAATAAAGGTTTGCTTGTCAACAGGCCAAAATTCTTACTACAGAGACAGATTGGAAAGAGGGCACTAAAAGACACTGGGCCATATTTTTTGGGTAAGACAAGGCAGATAAAGCATTGAAATGTGGACAGGTCTATAGAGGGCTAAGCAAACACAACATACCATATCAAATTTAAACTAGGCAAAACACTTTCCAGTTTCAATTCAGGGTGGATTGCTCACAGCAGAAACATACCAGTTTCAATTCAGGGTGGATTGCTCACAGCAGAAACATACCATATCAAATTTAAACTAGGCAAAACACTTTCCAGTTTCAATTCAGGGTGGATTGCTCACAGCAGAAACATACCATATCAAATTTAAACTAGGCAAAACACTTTCCAGTTTCAATTCAGGGTGGATTGCTCACAGCAGAAACATACCTGCAAAGAGACAAAGAATATACCCTCATCAACATAGGGACATAGTGCGTTGCAGTGGAGGGCTTGATGTCACTATTGTGCTGCTCACTGTTCTCCTTGATGACGCCTTTGACATGAGGAAGCAAAGCCCTACCTCTACCATAATGGCTGCCTCCACACAGAGACACAGTGCAGAACAAGGCATTGTAGTCGATAATGGGGAAAAATCAGCTGCAGGGAGATCACAGGCAATACCAGGGACTAATCCTTTGCCTTCTGCCTGCAGTTTTTCGGCACAGCTTCCAAATTTCAGCTTTTCTTTAAAGGAAATGTAAAAATATAACACCTTGCACCTTACAGGTCCTTAGATGTGATAGCTGTAATAGAGTTTTTAGGTGCATTTTCTGTAAGTACAGAAAACTACCCGTTGAACCTGCCTGAAATCCAGTGTGCTCATAACTTCCTATGGCTATTATTATGAACCTTCTCAGCTATCTTCTGTGGACAGGAGGACATCACCTTCCTATGAAGAACTAGAAAGGCGCCTTTCTCTTTCCTTTATGGCCCTCCAGAGCTGCTTCTTCTCTACAAAGTGCTGCCTTCAGTGCCATCTCTCCATTGCTACTAAGGACCAGATACCCAGCCTCACCAGAGCACCCTCATCTCTCCCTCCTTTCTGCATCACCTTCCTTTGGGATTAGGACATTTTCCAGCAACTGCACACCATTCTGGGTCATGTAATCAACAGATAAAAGCAGCCTCAGCTCGCTCCATCCAATACCCAATGCATTTCGTCTCATCCCCGGGGCTTAATCCTAGAGGGCCAAACTAAACGCGTTGGGATGGAGTGAACCGAGACTGCTTTCATCTGTTGATTACATGCCCGGGAATGGCATGAGGCTGCCGGAAAGTTTTTTATCTCTGCGGGGTGTGCCTTGGGTCAGGAACAACCTACTTCCAGCCTGCACCCTCACAGCAGCTTCTATCTCATAGGATCACGGTTACCTGAGCAGGGCCCCTAAATAATATTCAGGGTGACACCATATCTAAGGACTGATAAACTGTAATATATAGAATTTTTTTTTTCTAGGTTTAGATGCTCTTTAACCCCCCTGGCGGTATTCCCGAGTCTGGCTCGGGGTGAAATTTCAGCACCAAAAGCGGTAACCTCGAGCCAGACTCGGGATTGCATTGCAGTAAGCCAGGCAGAGTTACTTACCTTGTCCCCTGGATCTTACGATGCCTCCCCGCTGTGTAATCGAGCTGTCTCCTCACTCGATTCACACAGTGCCGAGTGCCGCCAAGCTCCGTTCCCTGCGACGTTGTGACGCACGGGGACGGAGATCAGCGCCAAATTCAAAAAAGTTAAAACACAGTACACATACAGTATACTGTAATCTTACTGATTACAGTACTGTATAAAAAAATTACACATCCCCTTTGTCCCTAGTGGTCTGTCCAGTGCCCTGCATGCACTTTTATATAATAAAAACTGTTCTTTCTGCCTGGAATTTGGAGATTGTCCATAGCAACCAAAAAGCGTCCCTTTATGTCAAAAGTGATTTTAGACCAGCTAGAAAACAGCGATAATAAATTAGAATACCTCGCAGAATTGAGCGATAGCGTTTGTGGGGAAATTCGTCATCAAACACTAAAAGTAATGACAGCGGCAATTCTGCAACTGAGCAAATTTCAGTGTTTTTGATTTGATTACATTAGTGAATAATTTTTATTATTATTATATTATTATTTGTTCTAATTATTCATAGTTATTTATTATAATATAATTTATGATTTTGTGTTTCAAACTTTATCATACCCGGAATGTCTAGTAGCAGGCCCGCTGATAGGGGGGGACCACCAGTCCTCCTGTAGGGGGCCCGGGCGCACAGGGGGGCCCAAACAGCAGGAGGAATGGGTGTGGTCGGGCGGAGGTGCAATTACAGAAAGACGCCCTGTGCGGTTCTCTGCAGCTGCTGAAAGTCGGTTTCTCTCCCTCCCGCTGGTTTTCAGCTGCTGCAGGGAGAGAACAGGGCATTGTTCCTGTAATCGCTTCCCCCGCACCGATCCCCCTCCTTGTTCTGCCTACTTCTGATCCCCCCCATTTTACCCCCTGTCACTGTGCTGTGCCCCCCCCCCCTCGTCCCGTGGCACTGTTGGCTTCCCTGTCCTGTTAAAAAATGAATTGTAATTTTTTTTAAAAAAATTAAACATTTTTTAAATAAAAAAAAAATTATAAAAAAAGGGTTCATTCACACAGGCTCTGTATTGTGTTTGTGTCTGCTAATAATGATTATTGTGTATTTTTAGTGAAAATCTTGTTTTGATATATTGGTGGGGGCCCGGCCAGGTAGCCTGTACGGGGCCCAGTGATTTCTAGCAGCAGCCCTGTCTACTACTAGACTCTGGTTTGGACAGTTTTAAGTGAGTTATTCCTAAGAAGTACAGGCCTACAATATAAAACGCCAAATTTCCATGCAAAATAATGGTACCGCTTTCAGTACCTAAAATCTGAAAGAATCATACCGCCAGGGAGGTTAAGGAGACCATGCCACTGACTTAAAAATTGCAGATAAAAACAAGAAACACATAAATGAGTCCAGTGTGATTTCCATTAATTGGTTCACATGCGATTCAGGTGTGAATTTGACACTGAAATAGCACCCGAACCAGACTGATAAACTCCCAGGACCCTTTTAAAATTTGCACCACAGCCGGCCCGCATATATGTGAAGCGGCTCCATTGAAAGCTGGCCGGGTTCACATGTTATGCGAATCAGATGAGGTTCCAAATGCATCTGATTCACATATATGTGAACAGAGCCTCAGGCCCCTTTCACACTGGGGCGGTTTGCAGGCGCTATTGTGCTAATAATAGCGCCTGCAAACCGTCCCTAAACAGCGGCTGCTGTTTCTCCAGTATGAAAGCCCGAGGGCTTTCACACTGGAGCGGTGCGCTAGCAGGACGGTAAAAAAAGTCCTGCTAGCCTCATCTTTGGAGCTGTGAGAGGAGCGGTGTGTTTACTGCTCCTCCACCGCTCCTTCCCATTGAAAGCAATGGTAAAACCGCGGTAATACCGCCGGCAATGCGCCTCTGCAGAGGCTCTTTTTCTTTGGACGCCGCCCTGCCTGCGAGAGGATCCCTGCACTCACCTGCTGCTGCGCGTGCAAGGCCTGAAGCCTGGGCCTCGCACTTTGTTCCAGAGAACTTTCCGCTCCACCGAGGAGCCTGCGGAGCATCCGATCCACCTGAAGTGCCACCATCTTCTGGAGGACCGAAGACCCGGCGCATCGTGGGCACTGTGAAGCAACTCACAGTAGCGGAGGTACCGGACAGGAGTCGGTCCCGTCTGGGTGAGAGAGCGCCAGCTCAGAACCACATCTAAGTAACTTTGTTGCCTATTAACTTTGCCTAGGCCCATCATTGATTACAGTTATACTTTGGAGAGACTGTCTGCTGAACTGAGTTTATTAGTCTCTCCCGCTTTATCAAGTTAGCGATCATTTGCTACCCCCTTTGGATTACAGTTTGTTCCTTTATGTGCACCACCGAGAGTTGCTAGCAAAGATTCTTCTACAAACTATACCCCAATTTATAGTCAGGCCTGACTGGGTAGTATAGGACATTGCTGGGCGCCATTTTTGCCCACGAGGGAGGATAGCTGCAGCGGGGTTATTTTATGGTTATTGCATCACTGAATGTTATGCCCTTTTAATGTGTACACCTATATTGCAGGGATCTGCATGAGATATTGTATACTAATTACCTTTTATACTTTTACCAATAGTAAAAAGTTATAGTTAGGTAATTTGGTTGTCAGTGTCAATTACTGTGCTGGTATACAAAGGGGTTGTACCGTATAACAGTATAGATATATTACAGTTATATTATCCTTTCCCCCCTTTCTTAACTGTGCCACGAGAGGTTAGGGCCAAATGCCAGGGGTTGATAGCGGTGCATTACAAGGCCCAAAACAAACAAGCAGCCCTCTTAAACTGAGGGTATCACTATATAACCTTTTATGGAGCTTCAGGGGGAGTAGCAAAGGGGAATTCTATAAAGTGTTTTTTGAGTAACAGCTTTGACCCTGTTGGGACCAGTGGTGGTTGGTGGGTTGGTGGGTTCTTCTTTTGGGGGGTGGCAAACAAACAAGACCCCCCCCCAACGGCGCGGCGGCAATGAAACAGAACCCCCACCCGCGGGCAGTCGACATTTACCCACTCGTGTGGCGGGGCTGTGGTGCCCTCTCCTTCTGGAGCGCGTGCAGCGGTCCGTGGCGGCTCCAGTGTCCACTCCTCCAATTTTCTCCGCCACCGTCTCCTCTCCTCCAAAGCTCTAGACATCCGATAGGATCGCCTGACGCTTTGGCCAATCGGGAAACAGGTCTCACAGACCTGCCTCCTGATTGGCGGGGAGGAAATTTAGTGTGATTAATAGTGAAAATGTATTCGCTTATCGTCACATAACTGGGTGGGGTCGGAGCACAATGCTCTGCGCTCCGAGCCGACCTTCTTTGAAGCCTGTTAAAACCTCTGGCTTTAATCAGGTGCTTCGAAAGAACACCCACCACGCATTGGAATCCATGGTCCGGCGCCACTAATATGTAGATCAGGGGGCCGGACACATGGATAGGGGAGGCGGCGCCCGTGCATCCTCTATGGATGGGCCGTCACTGGTTGGGATTGTGGACATTACATCCAAGATGGCGGCACCCAACAGCAGTTTCAGGGCTTACACAAAAGAGGCATTTACAGGTAAATAACATGCATAGAATCGTTTAAGCACACAGAAAATGTTGCTGAATTTGCCCTAATTTTGTTGTTTCTGACTCTTTCAAAACCGGCCTGCAGCCTAATTTATATAGCACAGAACTATTGTGTAAGTCTTGGCATTCTATTTATATGTGGTGTGACAGCAGGAAGGTAAAGTCACCTGGTTGCATCCAGGGGGGTAGATATATTTCGCCCAGATTCAGGCTTTACGCCGACTTATACAACTAGGTGGAGAGTTGTATAAGGCTAGTGGGCTCATGGATGACTCATACCTCTAGGGAGAGTGTGGGGCGTCGTGCAGACAGGGAGTTGATGAGACCAGCTGAAGCTTGTCAGCTCATTTAGGCCTCTATAAGAACTCCCAGCTTCATTAGATGTTAGCTCATGCCTGGACCCAGACCTGTGTGGACTGTCTAGGGAGAGTGAACCCCTGTGCGGTGAGACAAAGCCTGTGTGGCTATTTGCTTGGACATTTAAAACCAGGGACTTAGGGACTAGGACAGCACTAGGCTGATCCCAGTTGTTAGTTAGGAAACCTGTATGTTTAGTCAGAGGTCAAGTTGACCAGGATTTATTTTGTTTATGTTTCTTTTGCTTTGCTGTGTTTTGTCACTGTAAATAGAAAATAAACCGCACCTTTTTGATTTTGAAAACCACAACCTCCGTTTGCTGGGCCTGTTTTTGTGTGGGGAGCCCATCTCGGGGGTCACACACACCCGCTGCCGAGCTAACCCCCTCACAGTTGGTGGAGAACCAGTGGCAGTTTTTTTTTAAGCCAGCATGGAGGAGATACTGAAGCAGCTGGCTCTAGCAAATGCCAATCAACAGCAGACAAATGCAGGTTTGCAAAAGAACTTCGCAGCCCAGCAGCAAGCTCATCAACAGAGCCTTGCAGCCCAGCAGCAGACAAACGCAACTTTGCAACAGAGTCTGGAGGCTCAGCAACAAGCCCAGCAGCAATCTGAGGCCCGCTTCATAGACCTGTTGCAGAAGCAAGAGCAGAGACTACAACAACAGATGGAAGCAGTAATGCAGCAACGTCCGCAGACCAGTGAGGAAAGCCGTCCCACTAATACCGCGTCCTTTGGGGTGAGTCGTTTATTGACAAAAATGACTGGAGAGGATGATCCAGAGGTATTTTTGACCACATTTGAAAGGACCGCTGAAAGAGAAAAGTGGCCTGAGGAGCAGTGGGCTGGACTGGTGGCTCCTCTGTTAACTGGTGAATCGCAGAAAGCTTACTATGACCTAGAGCCTAACCAAGCAAAAGACTATGTGATGCTAAAAGCTGAAATATTGGCAAGGCTGGGTGTCACCCAGGCTGTCCGGGCTCAGCGTGTGCATAACTGGACTTTCCAGCTTGGAAAACCCCCCAGGTCTCAAATGTATGATCTCATTCACCTGAGCAGAAAGTGGCTACAGCCAGAGACTTTGTCCGCACCAAAGATTGTGGAACGTGTTGTAATGGATCGGTTTTTGAGAGCTCTTCCTACTGCCATCCAAAAGTGGGTAAGCCATGGAGACCCAGAGACGGCCGATGGTCTTGTGGATCGTGTGGAGAAATACTTGGCTACAGAGAACCTGACGGCCTCTTCCAGAGACACTCGGACTTTCCACCCTAAGACCAGACCATCCCCAGGGGCGGATAAGAGGATTCCAAGGGGTGAGGGTGGAGAGAGTGAGAGGGTGGGAGCTCTACCCCAAGTTTGGCGAGAACAGCCTGGGAAATCAGCGGCTCAAGAGGCCGCAAGAAGGATCGTTTGCTACCGCTGCCGGCAAGCGAGACATATTGCAGCCAATTGCCCGGTTGTGGAGGAACCCATGCAGTGTGACTTTCTGACGGGCAGACGTCAGTCGCTGTGTGCGACAGTCGCATGCACTGCCATTCGAGGAACTGAGAAACATTTATGCAAAATGTGTGTTAATGGTAGAAATGTTGTGGTATTGTTGGATTCAGGTAGCCTTGTGACCCCGATAAAGGCTGAGTTAGTTAAAACAGAGGTCTCTGGGAATAGCAAGGTAGCTGTTATTTGTGTGCATGGGGACACCCGAGAGTATCCAGTGACTACAGTGTGTTTTGAGGCCCCCAAAGGTACCCTCTCTCATCCAGTGGGCTTAGTATCTCAGTTACCGCATGACGCCATTGTGGGAAGGGATTTTCCGAAGTTCTGGGAACTGTGGGATGATCCTGAGCCCCCCACTGGTGCCCCTATGTACCAGGAATGTGATAGCCAGAACTCCCCTGAGAGTGGTGAGGACTCTCCGGAATTTCCCTTATCAGTATTGGCAGGGGAGACTCAAGAAACTGGAGAGGAGCCCACCTCCTCAGACGAAAACCTACCGTCTGTGGAGTTTTCTGATCTTGAGGTTCACAGGGAAAACTTTGCCACAGAACAGTTGAAAGACCCCGCCCTAATAAAGGCACGGGAAAACGTAGTGAAAATAGATGGCGAGTTAGTGAACCCAGATAATACCTGCACTTACCCATACTTCAGCGTAGAGAAGGACCTACTGTATCGGGTGGCAAAAAGGGCAGAAGAAACCGTTGAGCAGCTTGTGGTGCCCAAACCTTACAGGAAGTTGGTGTTGGAGTTGGCCCATGGGCACATTCTTGGAGGTCATCTGGGGACAGAGAAAACCCGAGAGAGGGTATTACAGAGATTCTATTGGCCGGGGGTGATGAAGGACATAAAAAATTATTGTTCCTCCTGCCCTGTGTGTCAGAGGTCGGCCCCGTGCCACATTTCCGTAGCCCGCTGGTCCCTCTACCCATCATTGAGGTCCCGTTTGAGAGGATCGCCATGGATTTGGTAGGTCCTATAATCAAGTCCGCTAGGGGGCACCAGTACATATTAGTTATAATGGACTATGCCACCCGTTATCCAGAAGCGATCCCTCTCCGAAATACCTCGGCCAAAACCATAGCCAAAGAGCTATCTCTTGTGTTTAGCCGGGTGGGTATTTGTAAAGAACTGCTTACGGACCAAGGTACACCCTTTATGTCCCGGGTTATGAAGGAGCTGTGTAAATTGTTCAAAGTGACGCAATTACGTACATCTGTGTATCACCCCCAAACCGATGGGCTGGTTGAAAGGTTCAACAAAACCCTAAAACAAATGTTGAAGAAAGTGGTAGATAGAGATGGAAAGGATTGGGACTGTCTACTTCCTTATCTGATGTTTGCTATTAGGGAGGTGCCCCAATCCTCTACGGGATTCTCCCCCTTTGAGTTACTGTATGGGAGACACCCAAGAGGGCTGTTGGATATTGCCAAGGAAACTTGGGAAAGTGAGAGTTCTCCCCACAGGAGTGTGATTGAGCATGTCGCCCTGATGCAAGACCGAATTGCACAGGTAATGCCCATCGTGAAGGAACATTTGGCCCAAGCGCAGTTAGCACAGCAGAGAGTGTATAACCGTGGAGCCAAGACCCGTACCTTTTCCCCGGGGGATAGGATACTGGTACTTGTCCCTACGGTTGAAAGTAAATTCCTTGCCAAATGGCAAGGCCCCTACGAGATAATGGAAAAAGTGAGCGAAGTGAATTACAAGGTCAGACAACCAGGAAGGCGAAAGCCCGAACAGATCTATCACGTTAATCTGTTGAAAGCCTGGAGGGATAGAGAGTCCCTAGTCGCAGACACTTGGTCACCAGCTCAAACTGGTTGCGTGATTCCTGAGGTTGGAATAGCAGCCACCTTGTCACAACCCCAACAACAGGAGGTTAAGGAGTTTGTGCTTCGCAACAAGGAGGTATTCTCTGAGCTGCCGGGACAAACATCTGGGGTAGAGCATGACATCATTACCCCGCCCGGTGAAAGGGTGAAGTTAAAACCCTATCGGATCCCAGAGGCCCGACGGGAGGCAATACGGGAGGAAGTACAGAAAATGCTGAACTTAGGGGTGATAGAGGAGTCCCAAAGTGATTGGTCTAGTCCCATTGTGTTGGTGCCTAAACCGGATGGGAGCTGGCGATTTTGTAACGATTTTCGTCAGTTGAACAAAGTTACAAAATTTGACACCTACCCCATGCCACGTATAGATGAGTTGATCGACCGGCTGGGAACAGCCCGATACATGACGACTCTTGACCTCACAAAAGGGTATTGGCAAATCCCCCTGGCCAAGTCGGCCAAAGAGAAAACCGCATTTGTAACCCCAGACGGGGCGTTCCAATATAAAAGAATGCCGTTCGGGTTACAGAATGCGCCGGCCACATTCCAGCGGAAAATGGACCAGATGCTGAGGCCCCATCGGAAGTATGCTGCGGCTTACCTGGATGACATAATTGTCCATAGCACAGATTGGGCCTCACATCTGCCAAAAGTGCAAGCAGTCCTGGACTCTGTTCGGGAAGCGGGGTTTACGGCTAACCCCAAGAAGTGTACCATTGGGCAGGAGGAGGCCAAATATCTTGGGTACACCATTGGGAGGGGAGTAATAAAACCCCAACTCAACAAAGTCGAGGCCATCCAGAGTTGGCCACGTCCCAACAGCAAGAAGCAGGTACGAGCCTTTCTGGGAATCGCTGGGTATTATCGGCGATTCATTCCCCACTTTGCTTCTAAGGCTGTGCCCCTAACCAACCTGACGAAGGGGAAAGGGTCGGTCATGATTAAATGGACCCCCGAGGCTGAGGCAGCATTCCAATTCTTGAAACAAGCCTTATGTAGCCAGCCAGTGTTGTACTCACCCGACTTCTCTAAAGACTTTGTCGTACAAAGTGATGCGTCAGATGTGGGGTTAGGTGCAGTATTGTCCCAGGTCTGGAACAGGGAAGAGCACCCAGTCATTTACCTCAGCAGGAAGTTGAAGTCCCATGAGGTAAATTACGCCACCGTTGAAAAGGAGTGTTTAGCGGTGAAGTGGGCTCTAGATTCCCTTCGGTACTACCTGCTAGGTAGGCACTTTGACATGGTTACGGATCACGCTCCGTTAAAGTGGATGGCTCAAAACAAGGAAACAAATAGAAGAGTGAATAGGTGGTTCCTGGCCCTCCAGGAATTCAACTTCACAGTAAAGCATCGCCCTGGCGTTCAAATGGGGAATGTGGATGCTTTGTCTCGAGTACATGAATGCCTGATTGCTGGTGTTCCAACCCCGAGGTTAAAACAAGAGGGGGGGGTATGTGACAGCAGGAAGGTAAAGTCACCTGGTTGCATCCAGGGGGGTAGATATATTTCGCCCAGATTCAGGCTTTACGCCGACTTATACAACTAGGTGGAGAGTTGTATAAGGCTAGTGGGCTCATGGATGACTCATACCTCTAGGGAGAGTGTGGGGCGTCGTGCAGACAGGGAGTTGATGAGACCAGCTGAAGCTTGTCAGCTCATTTAGGCCTCTATAAGAACTCCCAGCTTCATTAGATGTTAGCTCATGCCTGGACCCAGACCTGTGTGGACTGTCTAGGGAGAGTGAACCCCTGTGCGGTGAGACAAAGCCTGTGTGGCTATTTGCTTGGACATTTAAAACCAGGGACTTAGGGACTAGGACAGCACTAGGCTGATCCCAGTTGTTAGTTAGGAAACCTGTATGTTTAGTCAGAGGTCAAGTTGACCAGGATTTATTTTGTTTATGTTTCTTTTGCTTTGCTGTGTTTTGTCACTGTAAATAGAAAATAAACCGCACCTTTTTGATTTTGAAAACCACAACCTCCGTTTGCTGGGCCTGTTTTTGTGTGGGGAGCCCATCTCGGGGGTCACACACACCCGCTGCCGAGCTAACCCCCTCACAGTGGATATTGCATACTCCTAGAATTAGCACACAGTGTCCTCTTTTATGACGGAGAAGCCGCCGGAGTACATGACGGAGTACAGATATTCCTAAAGCCGTATCACAAAAAGTTCTTTTTCACCATAAGCGAAAAGAGGAAGAGGTCGGGCTTTACATGAAAGTAAAATAGAGGAAGAAAATTCGGAAAGGTCAGTGTGTGAAAAAGAAAAAAAAATCTCTGGCGTTATACCTACTCAGCCAAAATGATATTACAATTTGGACGCTCTTTAAAATCAGCATCATTTACTTTTACGCTGGAAATTACCTTTAAACCCTCCCACTTGTGGGACCCTTGCACTGTAAACAAGTGTTTTTTGCACAGCAAAGCAAGTTTAGAGTTTCAGCAGGTTCTGGAAAGTTCTTGGTGTTTTCCCGCGCTGTTGTACGCCAAGAGGGTAAGCATTGGAGTAAATGGTTGTGCCAGCCTGTTTAATCATAAAAAGTGCCGCGCTTATTTCCCTTATAACTATAAGGCAATAAAGTCTCTTGAAATCAAACTCTGCATGATTTCTTTAACCACTTCAGCGCTGGAAGAATTTACCCCCTTCCTGACCAGGCCATTTTTTGCGATTCGGCACTGCGTCTCTTTAACTGACAATTGCGTGGTCGTGCGACGCTGTACCCAAACAAAATTGACGTCCTTTTTTAAACAAAAAAAAAAAACGACAATTTTGGAAAAAAGAAAACACAATATTTTTAACTTTTTGCTATAATAAATATCCCAAATAAAAAAAAACACAAATTTTTTCCTTAGTCTAGGCAGATCTATATTCTTCTACATATTATTTGATAAAAAAAATCACAATAAGTGTATATTGATTGGTTTGCACAAAAGTTATAGCGTTATTGATTTATGGCATTTTTATTATTATATTTTTTTTTACTAGTAATGGCGGCGATCTGCGATTTATATCGGGACTGCGACATTGCGACGAACAGATCGGACACTTTTGACACTTTTTTAAACCATTGACATTTATACAGCGATCAGCCACTGATTACTGCAAAAATGTCACTGGCAGGGAAGGGGTTGACACGAGGGGTGATCAAGGGGTAAAATGTGTTCCCTCAGTGTGTGTTCTAACTGTAGCGGGGGATGGGACTGACTGGGGGAGGAGACCGATCGGTGTTCCTATATATTGGAACACGCAATCTGTCTCCTCTCCCCTGTCAGAACGTGGATTTGTGTGTTTACACGCACATATCCACGTTCCTGCTCTGTCAGGAGCAATCGTGGGTGCCCAGAGGTTATTGCGGCCGTCAGGCACGCACATCGGCTCATCAGCGATGTGGCGCGTGCGCGCGCCCCCTATACCGGGAGCAAGCGAAGGACGTCATATGACGCCCGCCCAGGATGGGAGTTCCCATCTGCGAACGTCATTTGACAATACGCCAGGAATGAAGTGGTTAACCAGTTGACCTCCAGAAGATTTACCACCCTAATGACCAGGCCATTTTTTGCGATACTTTAACTGATAATTGCGCAGTCTTGCAACGTTGTACCCAAATAAAAGTGATGTCCTTTTTTTCCCACAAATAGAGCTTTCATTTGGTGGTTTTTGATCCCCTCTGCTTTTTCATTTTTTTCACTATAAACAAATAAAAAAGCAAGACTTTTTACTTTCTGCTATTAAACATATCTATTAAAGAATATAAAAAAATCTGATTTCTTTATATATTTAGGCCAATATGTATTCTGCTACATATTTTTGGTTAAAAAAATCCCAATAAGCGTATATTAATTGGTTTGCGCAAAAGTTATAGCGTTTATAAACTATGGTGTATACACTGGAATTTATATTTATTTATTTCCTTTTTTATACTAGTAATGGCGGTGAATCAGTGACTTATAGCGGGACTGCAATATTGCAGAGGACAGTCGGACACCAACTGACACTTTGTGGGAACCAGTGACACTAATTCAGTGATCAGTGCAAAAAATATGCACTGTCACTGTACTAATGGCATTGGCTAGGGAGAGGTTAAACATCAGGGGCGATCAGGGTTTAGGGGTGCCTAACTGGTGTTTTTCTGTGAGCTGCTTTTACTAAGCGGAGTAATGGATTTTATCCATTACTTCCCCTCTATCAGGACATAGCACTGCCTTGTTTATGTAGCGGTACCCCCGTAGGGAGTGCAGTAGTCCGTCTGTCACCCTGCCCAGCCAGGCACACACTTTTCAAGCATCTGGAGACATGAAAACAGACCTTGCACTTGTTGTTTTATGTATTATTGAGGGAATTCAACTTGGATAGGGTTGGGGAACTTATGAGATGCCCAGGTAATCAAAAGTCAATATTGGGACCAACTAGATACACCTCGGTATATATACATCTCCTCCTCGCCGCCTGCACTTCCCTGCTTGCAGATTATCACTCCTCACTCCTCCAGCACATCATTGACTGTATTTCTTTGACTAGCTAGCACTGTAGGCCTGGGACTGGCTGAGCCAGGCTTAAAGCAGATGTCCTTTGCAGGCAAGGACCGTGGGCCCCTATGGTGTAGCAAAAGAGAACGTTCCAGTGCGAGCTGTCCTTGTGGTTACTGCTCCCAGCACCACCTCTGGCCAGGAGGGCTGCTGCCAGCCCTCCTGGCTGCAGCTGCCCCTTTCCACTGCCCGTGCCACCACAATCCTTCTGACTGGCACCCTTCTGGCTGACTGACTGGCACCCATCCCAGACTACTGCATCTAAGTGCTCTCAGGCTGTGTGAACACTCATCAGCCCTCCTGGCTGCAACTGTGGAACTCCTGGAGATTTGCCCGGTAGTGTTCTCCCGCTGTGGTCTCTTGCTCCATCTGTGCCTCCTGGCCAGGACACCTCTGTGGGTTGTAAGAGGGTCCCATCCGCACATGAGCCCAGGCCCCAGGTCACCCTCCCAGACTGGGGAGCTCCCTCCAAGTCCCCGACAGCCTAACACTCCATCTCCATCTTCCATCCAATCAACTTTTCCCCAGCTGGGCTGACCCTGGGTATTTAAGGAGGCCTGCCCCCTGCCAATCCAGATTGTGGATTGGTCAGGTCTCCTCAGAATACCCCAAGTGGCCCCACCTCCCCTCCCACCTCTTTTTCCAGGAAGCACTTGAAGATTCTGGAAAGAAGTGGGAGGTCCTAGGGACATTACCTGTGAGTCACCCAGCTCTATTCTAGGTCAATCCCAACCCAGATCACAAAAACACACTCAGGCTTGGCTGCCAGCCAAGCCTGGAAATTTACCCTTTCTCAAAGAACACTGCAACTTCTAGCGCACTAGATGGTGCTACACTTTTATAGACAGAGCCCCGTCCAGCTCTGTTCCTGATGATCGGCAGGTGCCGTCAGATATCCATTGGCCAGGACCTGCTGATTGGCTTCTGATCTGCTGTGAGTGAATAGGGTTAATGTGCACTCTCTGGTCTCCTGCTAAGTAAGAGGAAGTTATGTCTTGTACAGTCCAGTAACTGTACAGTTCCCTGCACTTTCCCATAGACTTTTATTAGATTGGGCGTTTTTGGTGAGTATTTCGTAAAACCTGCATGCTGCATCTTTGGTGCGCTTTCAGAAAACACACCAAAAGCGCCTGATCTAATAGAAGTCTATGGGAAAGGGTGGGTACAGTGCTCTGCACCTACTCTGCAGGGAAACCAAACCGGAACAGTGTGAAAGGGCCTTCAGATGGACTAGCAGATTTAGACGGACTTGACTAACAAATTAAATCCAAACTCCACTTAAAGAACAGGGCTTTTCTAGCACTTTTTTTTTACAAGTTTTTTTTTTTTGTTTTGTTTTGTTTGGTTATTTTATTTTATTTCATTTTTATTTCATTATTTTTATTTAGTTTGTAAAAATACATTGAGAAGTATATGTAAATTAAGACATCATGTGTAGAATAATAATGGATATGAGTGTTTAATTGTCTCCTTTTTTATTTGTTATGTTAAATCTCAATAAAAAAAAAAAAAAATCCAAACTCCACTTGAAGAAAAGGGCTTTTCTGGCACTTTTTGTTTACAAGTTTTTTTTTTTTTATTTAAAGTTTATTTGTTTTTCCATATCAAAAAAGAAGAAACATATACATTTCACATATTTAAACACATGATCCTAAAAACAAGACAAAAAATCATACATTTCTCCATTAACCCCTTTCCCACCCCTTTCTCTTCCCTCTATTATCCCATATATGCCATTTGCTCCTATTTCTCGTCTCCCCGTCCCCTCTCCTTCCCTCTCTACCCAGCATTCCGCATATCTCCTAGTTTTCTTAAATTCTATCCACTTTCCCAATATGTTGCAAATTATTCTACCAGATCTTCTTCTCTGCTACTCAAATATTCAATTTTATATGTATATTCTATTCTTTTGAACCAATCCCTAACTGTGGGTCTCTCCGGGTCTAACCATTTTCTCAGTATTGCCCCCTTTGCTGCATTTATTAAATATGGCATAACTGAATTCTTAAATAGTTTTTTTTTGTGATGTTTACATTATGGAATGAACAAATCCATGGGTCGTCGGGTATCTCCATACCTCCCAACAGGCACAGATTCTGCAGGTTTTTCCCGTACTGCCCGCATTCCCGCGAGAGTAGTATTATTCCCGCAGAGCAGGCACACCAGGAAGTGGAGGAACAACGACCCAGTGGAAGCAGGTAAGCCCCCCCCCGCGATCGGCGGCACCCCCCCCCCCCGAGATCAAAGACAAACCCCCCCCCTAGATCGGCGGCAGCAGCGAAAAAGTCCCCCGTTTGCAGGACGATTTTTTTTTCAAATGTCCCGCTGCTATCCCCCCCCCCCGCTCAACAAGGGAGAGGGAAGATCATCAATGTCCCGCTGTGGGACTTTTAAAAGTTGGGAGGTATGGGTATCTCTGATCTCATAATCTCTCCCACATTCTGTTGTACCTCATGCCAATATTCCCTTATCTTGGGGCACTCCCACCATATGTGGGACATAGTGCCTTTCT
Source organism: Rana muscosa (assembly GCA_029206835.1). NCBI lineage: Eukaryota > Metazoa > Chordata > Amphibia > Anura > Ranidae > Rana > Rana muscosa. The sequence continues at coordinate 46,149,301 of CM055117.1, read as the reverse complement.
GACCACACAGGGGGGATTTCCCTGGTTGGTATTTCTGTACTTTATCCGATGTCATGTACCATCTTGCCAGACATTTGTAATTTGTTTCTATTGTGTTTATGCCCGCTGCAAAACAACTTAGTGGTTGTTCTTTTAAACGTGACCCTAGTTCCTTTTCCCATTTTTCTCTAAGTGGAGGTGTTCCCAGTCCTTCCATCTGCGTGAGAATCTTCTAGGTTTGTGATATCCCATGTTTCTTTTTTGTCAGTTGACTGCATAATTGTTCTACTGGGTTAAAATTCTCCCCATCTCGAATTGGTTGCGGCAAGCTTCCCACAAAACATTTTAACTGCAAATACCTCCATTCATCTAATATCAGAAGTTCTCTACTGTGCTTTAATTCGGGATATAGGCATATTTTCCCTTTTTTTTATTACCGTATATACTCGAGTATAAGCCGAGTTTTTCAGCACATTTTTTTGTGCTGAAAATGCCCCCCTTGGCTTATACTCGAGTCACCTTTTTGCGCCTGATCTCCCGGACTTTGGGGACCCGGTACTGGCCGGTCGTAGGTCCCCTGGACCCCAAACCTGGCACACATTACTCTACAAGTGTGCAAAGTTTGTTGTCCAGGGCACCTACGGCCGGGGAGCACAGATTTTTCAAACCTGGGCACCCCTTCAATAGACTCCCATGTTAAACGGTCATTTCTCCGGTGACTTTGGGGACCCGGTACCGGCCGAAACTTGGCACACATATAGCCCCATTTCCCCTCTATAAGTGTGCAAAGTTTTTTGCCTGGGGGAACTACGGCCGGGCAGCACCGATTTATTAAAGCTGGGCACCCCTTCCATAGACTCCCATGTTAAATGTCAGTCTAGTCATGGGCACAGTGAGGCATGGACACAGTGAGGCATGAGCACAGTGAGGCAAAGTGAGGCACAGTGAGGCATGCAGATGGACACCCTAGGCTTATACTCGAGTCAATACGTTTTCCTAGTTTTTTGTGGTAAAATTAGGTGCCTCGGCTTATATTCGGGTCGGCTTATACTCGAGTATATACGGTATAACTTTTAACTGTGCATTTTTTACCCAATTCCCAAAATGTGTCCCATTACCAGGTGGAAAAAAATGTGTCCCCCCTAATGAGATTAGTGGTGAGTTATATTCCCATTTTGCCTGTCTATAAAATTATATCCAATATTTTGAAAACATTCCTAGTCAATTCATGTGTATTTTCATCAAGCCTTCTATATTTTTGTGGTATCCAAATATTCTTACTTAATTGTGCTCTACTTAATAGATTTTCCATCTCCACCCATCTTTTATCACTCTTTGGGTTCGTCCATCGTGCTAATATTACTGCATTATCATATCTTTTAATATCAGGTGCAGCTAATGCCCCATGTGCTTTACTTTTACTTATTATTGAGAACTGGATTCTAGGTTTCTTGTTCTGTCATATAAACTTCAGGATCATTGTTTTCATTGTTTATTTTAACCGCTTGCGATATACGTCGGCACAATGGCATGGCTGCGCAAATGGGCGTACAGGTACGTCCCCTTTAAGTCACAGCATTGTGGGTGTGCGCGCGCACCCCGTGCTCCGTGCCCATGCCCGCGGGACCCGCGGACTCGACGTCCGCCGGTGTCCCGCGATCGTGTCACGGAGCGGCAGAACGGGGAGATGCCTATGTAAACAAGGCATTTCCCTGTTCTGCCTAGCAACATGACAGAGATCAACTGCTCCCTGTCATCAGGAGCAGTGACCTCTGTCATGTCAGTAGTAGCCCATCCCCCCCACAGTTAGAATCACTCCCTAGGACATACTTAACCTCTTGATCGCCCCCTAGTGTTTAACCCCTTCCCTGTCAGTGTCATTTTTACAGTAACCAGTGCATTTTTATAGCACTGATCGCTGTATAAATGACAATGGTCCCAAAATAGTGTCAAAAGTGTCCGATGTGTCCGCCAGAATGTCGCAGTCCCGATAAAAATCGCAGATCACCGCCGTTACTAATAAAAAAAATATATATAAAAAAAATGCTATAAATCTATCCCCTATTTTGTAGTCGCTATATCTTTTGCGCAAACCAATCAATATACGCTTATTGTGATTTTTTTTTACCAAAAATATGTAGAAGAATACGTATCGACCTAAACTGAGGAAAAAATTTGTTTTTTTATATATTTTTTGGGGGATATTTATTATAGAAAAAAGTTTAAAAATATTGCTTTTTTTTTTTCAAAATTGTCGCTCTTTTTTGGTTTATAGCGCAAAAAATAAAAACCGCAGAGGTGATCAAATACCACCAAAAGAAAGCTCTATTTGTGGGAAAAAAAGGACGTCAATTTTTTTTGGGTGCAACGTCGTACGACCGCGCAATTCTCAGTTAAAGCGCCGCAGTGCCGTATCGCAAAAAGTGCTCTGGTCAGGAAGGGGGTAAATTCTTCCAGGGCTGAAGTGGTTAAAGAATGTCTGTGGGAGGGCGATTGGTATCATTTGAAATGTGTACAAAATTTGGAGGATTATGGCCATTTTTACCATGTTTATTCGTCCCACCCATGAGAGTGGTCGTATTGATATTTTTTAAATTTCTGTTTTAATTTTGTTAAGTAATGGGATATAGTTTGATTTATATAGATTTCCTATTGAAGGTGTTAATTTTTACCCCAAGGTATTTTAGATCTCCCCCCCCCCCCCTCCATATAAATGGGAACTCCCTTTTTAGGGCTGTCACTTCTTCGTTGTTCATACTTATATTTAAAATTTCCGACTTTCCATCTAAAAAAAAATTTATCTACTGACTATGCTTGTCCTTGATCCCTACCTGCTATGTCTGTTACTAGACCCTGGCTTGCTCATCTCCTGGTGGGGTGATCCTGAGGACCGGGACCTGGTACTGACACACAGCAAAACCCATCTCCACCATTAGGAGCTCTGGTGAATACCAGTTAGTGCTGAGACCACATCACCCACTGGAGGAATCTGATCGTGTGTATATCCTGCTGGTTTCTGTGTGAGCCTTTCCTTGAGAAATCCTTCTAACAGGAATAGATGGGATTTATTTATGATAAATTGGGACATTTGTTCCAGTGACAGCTTTCTAAGAGGGGATTAACCTCACTTAGGAAAGATTTCCTCTAATTCAGTGATGTGTCCCTAGCGCAGGAAGTGAAATGAAATCTTCTCGATGGGACACAGCTGTCAAAAAAACTGATGGGCGATTTAACAATTCCTTACTCTATCTAGCAAAAAAAAAAATGTTAGATATAGATCTACTTTAGGTTACACTTTAGTTTGCATAATTGCTTTATAAAAGAGGAACATATAATATAGTTTTATAATGAAAGTGATTTTTTTCCCTTTAAAGTGTATATCAACGATTATTTTTCTATAGTTGTTTTATTATTTTGTGTATTTGTTGGATATACACTATATTAACAAAAGTATTGGGACGCCTGCCTTTACACACACATGAACTTTAATGGCATCCCAATCTTAGTCTGTAGGGTTTATTATTAAGTTGGCCCACCCTTTTCAGCTATAACAGCTTCATCTCTTCTGGGAAGGCTGTCCACAAGGTTTAGGAGTGTGTCTATGGGAATGTTTGACCATTCTTCCAGAAGAGCATTTGTGAGGTCAGGCACTGATGTGGACAAGAAGGCCTGGCTCGCAGTTTCCGCTCTAGTTCATCCCAAAGGTGTTCTATCAGGTTGAGGTCAGGACTCTGTGCAGGCCAGTCAAGTTCCTCCACCCCAAACTCGCTCATCGATATCTTTATGGACCTTGCTTTGTGCACTGGTGCGCAGCCATGTTTGAACAGGAAGGGGCCATCCCCAAACTGTTCCCACAAAGTTGGGAGAATGAAATTGTCCAAAATGTCTTGGTATGCTGACACCTTAAGAGTTCTTTTCACTGGAACTAAGGGGCCAAGTCCAAGCCTTGAAAAACAACCCCACATCATAATCCCCCCTCCACCAAATGATTTGGACCAGTGCACAACGCAAGGTCTATAAAGATATGGATGAGCAAATTTGAGGTGAAGGAACTTGACTGTTGTTAAAGCTGCAAAGGGTGGGTGTTAAATTGAGTAATATTTGAGTTATTACTGTATCAATAATCAATAATTCATATTGATGAGGAAAGTTCCAAGAAAATACGTTCAGTTCTCGTGTAAAAAACTCCAAAATTGATTTATCATATATACTCGAGTATAAGCCGAGTTTTTCAGAAAAAAAATTTGTGCTGAAAATGCCCCCCTCTGCTTATACTCGAACCACCTTTTTGCGCCTGATCTCCCGGAGTTTGGGGAGCTGGTACTGGCCGACCGTAGGTCCCCTGGACCCCAAACCTGGCACACATATAGCCCCTGTCTTCCTCTATAAGTGTGCAAAGTTTGTTGTCCGGGGGACCTACAACCGGGGTGCACCGATTTTTCAAAGCTGGACACCCCTTCCATAGACTCCTATGTTAAACGGTAATTTCTCTAGTGATTTTGGGGACCAGGTACCGGCCGGTCGTAGGTCCCCTGGACCCGAAACTTAGCGCACATGTATCCCCATTTCTTCTCTATAAGTGTGCAAAGTTTTTTGTCTGGGGGACCTACGGATGGGGAAGAAAGATTTTTCAAAGCTGGGCACCTCTTCCATAGACTCCCATGTTAAATGTCAGTCTAGTCATGGACACAGTGAGGCATGGGCACAGTGAGGCATGGACACAGTGAGGCATGCACATGGACACAGTGAGGCAAAGTGAGGCACTGTGAGGCATGCAGATGGACACCCTAGGCTTATACTCGAGTCAATACGTTTTCCCAGTTTTTTGTGGTAACATTAGGTGCCTCGGCTTATACTCGGGTTGGCTTATACTCGGGTATATACGGTAATAATAAAATAGCAAAATGTTACAAGAACAATATCAAAGTGTAGAATGTAAAAAATAGCATCAATAGGTTTCTTATTGTTGAAATGAAGATTAATAAATGTATCTTTGTGTGTGTGGCTTCTGTGAGAAGCTCTGTCAGCTTCCTTCAATGTTTTACAAAAGTTCATGTGTGTGTGTAGTTTCCTTGAATCTCAGCGTGTCTGCCTCAAAAGCTAAAGTGACTAACTCTTATAATAGCCCCCACCTTTTCTTTCAAAGGAGTGATTTAACGTTCTTTGTAGTTCCACAGAAAGGCCGCGAATTTCAAACACACAAGGCAGTTGCTCAGTCTCTAAAATTCCTAAGGAGTGGGCTATGAGCTATGTGAGTAGCTGAAATAAGAATCATTTAACTTGTACTATATAAGAATACTAAATATCTGAATCAAATACTAAATATTACACTATGTATTCATTAAAACCCAAATGTTCTTATTAATATCCTAATCAAAAAGTTTAAGAAATTTTAACCTTAACTAAAACTTTTGTATCTTCGAAAAGGATGTAACCTTATCTACTTCATTTGCCATGGAGGAAGGTGAGACTTAAGCCTCGTACACACGACCGATTTTCTCGTTCGTGTGTATGGTTTCTCGTCGAGAAAACTGCCGGGAATCCCGACGAGAAAAATAGAGAACCTGCTCTCTATTTTCTCGTCAGGATTCTCGTTTTTCTCGTCGAGATTCTCGTCGGCCTGTTTCCCGACGAGAAAACCGGTTGTGTGTATGCTTTTCCGAGTCTTAAAAAATCGCGCATGCTCAGAATCAAGTATAAGATGGGAGCGCTCCTTCTAGTAAAACTAGCGTCCCCCCCCTCCTGAACCGTACCAGGCCACATGCCCTCAACATGGGAAGGATGTCCCCCCCTCTTTTCCTGCGGCCTGCCAGGTTGTGTGCTCAGATAAAGGGTCTGGTATGGATATTTGTGGGAACTCCACGCCATTTTTTTTTACATTTCGGGTGGAGTTCCCCTTAAAATCCATACCAGACATGAAGGGCCTGGTATGGATATTTGGGGGAACCCCACGCATTTTTTTTTTTAAATTTGTGGCAGGGTTCCCCTTAATATCCATACCAGACCTGAAGGGCCTGGTAATTGAATTTGGGGGGACCCCCACGCATTTTTTTTTTTTTTTTTTTACCAATGACTTTTCTATGTATTGCCGGGAGCCGACAATTCATTATAGCCGCGAGTGAGTTTTAAATTACTTTTTTTCCTTCAGAAATTACACTTTGTGCAGGGACAGTTCTAAGCACGGGAAACAAGCGCCACTTTACATGCATACTATACACACACCCTAGGTACAAAATTTAAAGGAATATTTCACTTTTATTGTTTCACTTTAAGCATTATTAAAATCACTGTTCCCGAAAAAACGGTCGTTTTTAAAACTTTTTTTTGCATTGATACATGTCCCCTGGGGCAGGACCCGGGTCCCCAAACCCTTTTTAGGACAATAACTTGCATATTAGCCTTTATAATTAGCAATTTTGATTTTGAACGTTCAAGTCCATTGTATTTAATAGGGTTCTAAAGTTCACGCGAACATTCTGGCTGTTCGCAGGTTCTGGTGCGAACCGAACAGGGGGGTGTTCTGCTCATCCCTAGTAATAAATAAATAAATAAACAAATAGAGTATAAGACGTTTTATGAATAGGTGAGGAGGTAGGAAGAGGGTAGGGCAACGACTGCTTCTGCACTGTAGGAGACGGCAAGTCAGCAGCAAAGCCCTGGAGATCAAAGCTGACAGCAAATCTGTTATGAAGATAACTGAGATTTTTATCATCCCCAGCAGATCTCTAGATGCATTATTTACAGCTTTCGAGATAACTAAGCTCTAAAGTAAAAAAAATAAAAAAATGTTTTTATCTCCTGGAGTTTGACGTTAATACAACCCTAAAGTTGGGTTTCTTCCAAGGAAGAAGATTTGACATTTAATAACGATATAAAAAAATATAGTCAGATGAGGAACAGATGAATAATTACATAATTTCTTGTCTGAATAAACATAGTTTTCATTTCTAAAGAGGAACTATGGGAAAATTAAGAGATTGTATCCTTATAAAAGTGGCATTACTCAATGAATCATAGAATTTTGCCAGTTTACCAAAAGGACAAACATACATCATGCTGGCCCCCGCCAGTGGCACTTCTAGCTTATTTTGACACCAGGGGTGAAACATTTTTAGTACCCCCTCTGTATATCAAAATAATTTTCAGGAGCAATGGTGGTCAATGGATAAATGCCTTCTTACATTAGTAGTTAATGGAAAAAAACCTCATTAAATTGGTGGTCATGGAAAAAATGGCCCCATTACATTCGTAGTCAATGGAAAATGCCCTTTACCTTGGGGGTCAGTGGAGAAGCATCCCTTTACACTGGTGGTTAGTGTAGAAATGCCCCCTTACATTGGTGGTCAATGGCAAAAAGGCCCCATTACATTCATAGTTAATAAAGAATGCCCCTTACATTAGTGGTCACTGTCAGTGGTGAAATGCCGCTTACATTGGTGGTCAGTGGAGAAATGCCCCTTACATTGGTGGTCAGTGGAGAAATGCTGCTTACATTGGTGGCCGGTGGAGAAATGATCCCTTACATTTGTTGTTAATAGAGAAATTCTCCCTTACTATGGTGGTTAATGGAGAAACGCCCCTTACATTAGTGATCAAAGAAGAATTATTCCCTTACATCAGGGGTCTCCAAACTGTGGCGCGGGGGCCAGATGCAGCCTTTCGCTTGCTTTTATCTGGCCCTTGGGGCACTATTTTCATCCACTAATACCAACATTGGGGCATAATGTCCCCCACTGACACCAATGAAGGAGCAGAGTTTTTCCCAATGACAACAAAAATGAGGCACAATTCCTCCCAATGATACTTCATGGTGGTCAGCAGCGGAAACCAGTGAGAGCTACAGAGAACCCAGGACATCTAAACTGCTGGGAGTGTCAGTTTCCCAGAGGGCTTCAGGGTGATGAGAACTGAATGGTGCTGAAGGCTGTGTATATAGTAATATATATGTGGCTTGCTCACCTTTGTTGTACTGCTAAATGCTAAAGCAAAAGTTAAAATAACCTGTACTGACAAAATATAGGAGTGTTGGACCACAGCTCTGTCACACAAAAAAACAGCACGGCTCTCATGTGGTCTGACATGGCTCTTCTGTGGTCTCTCCCAAACACTGCACCAGTCAAGAGTGCTGCCAGAGAGCTGTTGCTGTTGATTAGAACAGTGTTTGGGAAAGTGTTTGGGGGGGGGTCCAACTGCGCCACCAACATTCGGAGAGTCGGACCACAGCTATCTCAAACAAGAAAGCAGCCCAGCTCTATCTTAGACCTGACAATACTAGTGCTTGTCATGAAGAAAGAGAGCTGTTGGTTAGAGCAGTGTTCGAACCGGGGGAGGGGGGGGGCTGTGTCACCAACATATAGGAAAGTTGGACCACAGCCCTCTCAAATAATGTTTAAAAAAAATCAGCATGGTTTTCCTGCAATCAGACACCCCGCTCTCCCAAACACTGCACCATTCAAGAGTGCTGGTATGGGAGCAAGAGTGCTGTTGATTAGACCAGTGTTTGGGAAGAAAGCCGGAGGGGGGGGGGGGGTCCAACTGTGCCACAAACATATAGGAAAGTCCAACCACAGCTCTCTCAGACAAAAAAACAGCCCAGCTCTTCTGCAGCCTCACACCCCCCTCTCCAGAACACTGCACCAATCAACAGTGCTGGTCAGGGAGAAAGAGAGCTGTTGATTAGAGCAGTGTTCAAAAACGAGGGGGTGGTGACTGTGCCACCAACATTTAGGAGAGTGAGGCCACTGCCCTTAAAAAAAAAAGCAGCATGGCTCTCCTGCGGTCCGACACCCCGTCAGGGAAAACGACTGCAGGGATGGCCAGATTTGCATAGCTGCACTTAAGAAACCGAGGCCAAACTAGAGTATATATGATTTAAGCAAGTTTATTAACAGTGAAACAAAACACATCAAAACACCAGCAAACAGAATATACAGTACACGTGACGATACAAGTGAACCATAACCAAATTACAAGATACCTAACAAGCAACCTAAGTAAAAGAAAGCCTAACAAGAAAACCAACTATATACAATATATACAAAAAGGGGAACACAGCAAAACAGGGTAATACTAGAGATGCAAGGAAGGGGGGAACCAAGACTGGGATCAAGAACAAGGGGGGCAGATACAAGGCAGCAGGATGCAAGGTACAGGTACAAGACAGAGGCAGGAATCAGATTCAGGATTAAACAGCAAACAGTATCTGGATAGCAGGGCACAACACTGAAACACCAAGGAAATGTAGTGGATGGACTAAATACCCCCCCAGCAGCCAGCATCAGATAGAAACTGATTACTGGGATCTGATGGCTGCTGGGAGACACCCGCTGGTGGACACTGCAACTACGATATTCTGGGAACCACAGTGCCACCAGCAAATGATCCAGGTCCTGACAACCCCACCTCCCAAACACTACACCAATCAACAGTTCTGGCAACGGTGCAAGAGACCTGTTGATTAGAACAGTGTACGGGGAGGGGGGTGGAAGCTGGGAAGGGAGGGGTGGGGGGGGTTTGACTGTATGATGTGCTGTTTGCACATTGCATTCTAACCATTCCTTCAGCAGTTAGCCATGTAAAAAATATAAAAGAGCCTCATATGGGGGCGTGGCCTGACCGGGGTCTGAACAGGACGTTCTGTGACAGAGCTCCTGCCATCCTTGTGCGGAATCACAAGCATCCACCCTTCAGCGAGTTCATCCTGCTCCCCACAAGGCACCCAACGCGAACCAGACCACCAGACTGCCGCCTGAAGGTAAAATTTCCAGTGTCTGGGGCCGTCTGGAGGAAAGTCCGCGGCTTCGGCCTAACTCCCGGAGCGGCGGCCATCTTGCTACACCCGGCCGCGGCTCCAGCCCTCAATCCTGGCTTCCCGGACCCCCTGTGGCTCAGCTTTTCCCCCACACGGCACCCGGAGCCCACCCTCCATCAGGGACTCCCATCTACGCACCTGCACGGGGGCCTGCAGACAAAAAAACGGCTCTGGCCCTGTGATCGGCGGCCATCTTGCTATACCCGGCCGTGGCTCCAGCGCTTAGTACTGGCATACCAGACCCCCCGTGGCTCGGCTTTTCACCCACACAGCAACCGGAGCCCACCCTCCATCAGGGGCTATCATCTACCCCCCCCCCCCACAGCGGCCGACAGGAGGAAGAGCGGCTCCGGCCCTGTGAACGGCGGCCATCTTGCTTCACCCGGCGGCCACCTTGCCCACCATTCTGCCCCCCTGAGACTGGTGAACCGCCCCTGGGAGCTGGAGCACTCTGGCCGGCCGGGTTGTGACCCCCAGGGATGGATAGCTTGACTTTACTCCCTGACTGATGATAAAATCACAATCCGGGAGGCGCGGCTTAGCAATGGCCGAGTAGAGACGGGCACCGACAGAGTCCCCGGCCTAACCCGATACACCATGGCCATTACCTGCCATTTAACTCATGTGGGCACGGCATGAGCACCCCAAATCAATACAGGACACGCTCGACCTCAAGAGGGACCAGATCCCAGAACTCGCAGACCAGTATTCCTAATTTTTTCGAAGGTACACCGAGGCAAGCAACAGGCGCCATAGTAGCCGCTCCACGGGGGCCGCACACGGAACGGAACCCGGGCCTGCCCCAAAGCAATCCGCCAACACCACCGGAGGACCCGTACTACCTTGCAGAGACACCGGCAGCATTCCGTACAGAGATGTCGGACACATCGCAAGGCCGAATAGACGACGACCTCCGCGCCATGCTGCGGGCCCTCCCCACCAGAGCCGACATTGAGGCCTTACCGACAAGGGCCGACATAGAAACGCTGATCCTAAGGATAGAGGAGGCGCACAGCAGGGACATCCAGGAGGTGAAAGCAGAGCTGCTTACAGTGTCGGACCGTGTGACATCTGGAGAGTCACGGGTGTCGGCACTGGAGACACGCATGCAGGCCCTGGAGCAGGCGCAGGTATCACACACGATGAACTCCCAAGACATGCAATTACACCTAGAGGAAATGGAAGACCGCAGCCGCCGCAACAACCTGCGGCTGCGGGGGATACCTGAAGCCACGGGCCCGGAAGACCTGGCGGAGACAGTGACCGCAATATTCCACAGACTGCTGGAGACCCCCCCGCCGACGCTTGAAATCGACAGGGTGCACCGCACACTGGGTCCCAGATCCACCGACCCAGCCAGGCCACGCGATGTACTGTGCCGCCTCCACCGCTTTACAATTAAAGAAAACATACTACGAAAGGCTTGGGAGGCAGGCGCTGTCGACTTTGATGGGGCCAATATCCAGATCTTACCGGACTTATCCAGGGCAACCCTGCAGCGCCGGGCCATGTTAAAGCCAGTATTGGAAAAGGCGAGAAGTAGAGGATGCACCTACCGCTGGGGATACCCCCTGGCGGTAATCTTCCGAACGGAGCAGACCTCCTTCACCCTGAGAACGCCCGCGGACCTGCCGGGATTCTTCTCCTTCATAGGCACAGAACCAGTCCAGGTGCCCAATTGGCTAATGAGGCTACCGAAGGCACCAGGTCGCTCGGGTCCAGCAACGGGCAGATACAACCAACCACCGCGCTCGCAGAGGAACCGAGGCCGATCCCGCTCCAGCACCGCCGCCGCCGCAGTCGATGGTACACGTGAGTCCTGATTACTGCAGAGCTGCCTATACCTGTACCCATTGTTTGTAATGCATAGGCCACTGAACTTACCTTGATGCTGCCCCCCGTTTTCTGCCCCCTCCCCCCCCCTCGCTTGCTGCGGAAGACCCGCCGAGGGTCCAGTTCTATGCCCTGGCCACCCCCACGCCTCAGAGTTTGAAGGGGGAGAATGGTCCGCCATGGTGCAGAGATACACACCTACCCCCCTTTTTCCCCAACACTTTGCATACTACAAATCGAGACTCCCACTAAGAGAGAGGCCCTCCACACGGCAGACCCCACACAGAGCTGAACACAAGGGTTACTCCCCCCGGAGTCCTTGCCCTTTTTGCCTTTTTGTTGTCTGGAGGACTGGGGTCACAAAGGGAGAGAAGGACAGTGCGTCCCCCGCGCCCCCCCCCCCCCCCGGGGACACATGCAGGAGAACATACTCTTGCAGCACTGTCCCGGGTGGACTACCGAACCCCAATTTACCTGACCACCAAACTGGAGCACCACCCCTACAGGCGTCATCCTTTGCTCCACAAGCGGAGAACTACACATGTACTTACCTGGCTCCCCCGTCATGTCAACTGGGTCATAACCACCTACCCAGAAAGGAGCTAACAGATGACAGGTGTCAAGATACTTTCTAGGTAACAAGACCCACGCCCACAGATGTGGCCCGTGGGGGACCACGGGGAGGCAGAACATATACTGGGTGGTTGCTTGGGAGGAATGGTGGTTTGGACCCCATCAGGGGACAAGATGCAGCCTTGGAGGGTGTTCGGGGGTGGGGGGGGTGCGGTGCCAGACGGAAAGGGGAGTCATAAATGGGGGGGGGGGGACAATGAAACCGCACCAAACTGCTCAGGACCATAAATTATTGTGGGGAATTTCTCTGGCGCGGGTTGGGGGGGGGGTTGGATTATGTGGGGGAATAATTCGTTGACAGATGTAACCTATGCATTTAAGTTAATGTTGTTTCGTTGATACCGTCTTTCTGGTTAAAGTTTTTTCTTTTTGATAACTAGAAAATGAGTAAGTATTGAATTTCCATGTCCTTGTGTTGTTTTTATATATTATAGCCTGAAACGTACAAACCACTATACGATACACCATTGAGCACGTATGCCCACACACTCTTATACAAGCAGAGGCCGGGTGGTCGGGGAGGGACCGGGAGACTCGCAGGGACCCCTGCTGACCTCACCCCCACATAGGACGACGCACGATACCCAGGACACCTGGAGAGCGTCTTTGCAAAAATTTTGCACGCACATTAGAGCACCAGCTAAATTGGTAGGCAACCGCTAGAGGCACTAGGCTTCTGGCGGGCGCATTTCATACCCTTTTAGTACTGGTTGTATATACCTATCTTTCTCTGCTACATTCTTATCTCTATTCTATACCTCTCTCTAACTCTTTACTGTACTTCCCTACCCCCCTCCCTACACCCCCCCCCCCCCATGAACATGGATGACATTACTATTGTCACTTTAAATGCGAAGGGACTCAACATCCCAGAGAAAAGGAGAATGTTACTTAATGATATGCGACGCCTAAAGGCAGACATTGTTCTCTTGCAAGAGACACACTTCCGAGAAAACACACTCCCGATCCTCAGGAATAGATACTTTCCGACGGTGTATCACTCGACCTACAAGGAATCCAAATCGCGAGGAGTTTCAATATTAATTTCAGCCAAAATCCCATGGTCCCTGACAGACATACTGACAGATCCGATGGGAAGATTTCTATTCCTCAAGGGCCAAATTGGGGGCATCAAAATAACACTCGCAAACCTTTACGCCCCAAACACCCAACAAGATACGTTTCTAACAAGACACTTGATCAAACTACAAAACTTTACTGAAGGACAACTAATAGTGGGAGGAGACCTGAATATCCCCCTAATACCCGAGGAGGATACCTCAACAGGGAGTTCATCAACCCCGAGAAACACACGCAAGACCATCCATATAGCACTTCAGAGATCACAGTTAATAGACACGTGGCGCCTCTTTCACCCTGGCGAACGAGACTATACGTACTACTCACGTCCCCACAACACATATTCGCGAATTGATTACCTGTTGATACCACACAACCAACTTCACGCCGTTAGAAACACCTCACTAGGATCAATCACTTGGTCCGATCACGCCCCAGCTATCCTGAGTTATGCCCTAACAGACTTCCAAAAAAATCAAAGGAAACCGTGGAGGCTTAATGAAAGCCTTCTGAAAGACCCAGACACACTGGCAGAGGTGACAAGGGAAATAACCAACTATTTTCAAACCAATAGCGACTCAGAAAGTGACGAAGGCCTAGTATGGGAAGCACACAAAGCGGTGATTCGCGGAATACTTATAAAACACGGCGCAAGACTAAAAAAACAAAGGACAGCCCAATTGACTTCTCTCCTCAGCAGACTTCACGCCCTAGAAATCAGACACAAGCAAACCCCGACTGACCAGATAGGGAACGAACTGGACGCATTACGCACGCAAGTCACTGACCTGTTAAATTTTAAAGCAAAGACGGCACTACAAATATCACGGAAAAGGATTTACGAGTCAGGCAACAAATGCGGCAGACTACTAGCACAGTCATTACGGGACCAGAGAACAGCGTCATACATACCCTCCATACGCTCGCCATCGGGACAGAAAAGAACCTTACCACAACATATAACACAGGAATTTAAATCCTACTATGAATCGCTCTACAACATATCCAACACGCCACCATCGGTAGAACACCTAACAGATTATATTACTACCTCCCGTATGCCCACCCTCTCCGCTGACACCCGAGATCTGTTAGAAGCCCCTATCACATTATCGGAGGTCCAACTTGTGCTGAAAAGCACTAAAATCGGAAAAGCCCCAGGGCCGGACGGACTCACGCCACACTACTACAAGACACTACTACCAGTATTAGGAGGACGCCTAGTTAATGTGCTTAACGGCCTTACTAAAGGAGGGAAACTACACGCCACCACATTACAAGCACAAATATCCGTCATCCCGAAAGAAGGCAAAGACCTGACCAACTGTGGAAGCTATAGGCCTATCTCCCTACTTAATTCGGACCTCAAACTATTCACCAAAATAATAGCGACCAGAATACAGACTCACCTGCCCCACCTAATACACTTAGACCAGGTGGGATTTGTCCCCACAAGAGAGGCAAGGGACAATACTACTAAGGTCTTGAATCTACTACATACGGTCACCCGCACCCAAACGCCCAGTGTTTTTATGAGCACGGACGCTGAGAAAGCGTTTGATCGGGTTAGTTGGGCCTTTATGTTTGCCACGTTGCGGCATGTGGGACTGGGAGACAACATGCTAAAATGGATAGCCGCAACCTATGAAAAACCATCTGCCAGAGTGAGGGCTAATGGAGTGCTCTCAGACCCTTTCCTGATTACAAACGGGACAAGGCAGGGGTGCCCGTTGTCCCCCCTTCTATTTGCCCTCACTCTGGAACCATTCCTATGCCACGTAAGACAAAACCCCAACATCTCAGGAGTGAAAGTACAACAAGCACAACATAAGGTATCGGCGTACGCCGACGACCTCATGTTTACACTTACTACCCCCTCAATCTCCCTCCCCAACCTCTTACAAGAATTTAAGATATATGGAGCCCTCTCCAACCTAAAAATTAATTTTACTAAATCCGAGGCGATGGGAGTAGGAATACAACCAGCACAACTTGCACATTTACAATCAGGTTTCCAGTTGAAATGGACGCAGACAGCCCTAAAATATTTAGGTACTTACATCCCTCGCACGCTCCCACGGTTATATGAGCTGAACTTCCCACCACTTTTGAAAACAATCAAAATATTACTTAAAAAATGGCACACCGGTCTACATTCATGGATAGGTCGCTGCAACATCCTCAAAATGATGATACTCCCAAAATTCCTCTATCTTATGCAGGCGATACCTATTCACATTCCCACACTCTACTTCAAACAAATACAAACCATGTTTACAGACTTTGTATGGGCTAAGAAAAGGCCACGACTCTCTTATAAACTCTTGGTTCTACCTAAACAACACGGGGGACTCGCGTTGCCGAACATTCGTACATACTACCAGGCAGTACACCTGGGCAGGCTTATAGACTGGTGCAGGCACCAGGAGACTAAGCTCTGGACACAACTGGAGCAACATCAAAGCGAGACTCCACTTGGAAGGGCTCCCTGGTGCTGCCCGTCCCTGCCAGCGGAAATCAAGCGACACCCGCTAATAGGAACCACAACACAGGTCTGCGCACGTCTCTTCTTGACGACCCCCATATCATCCCCCAATTCACCCCTCTTCCCCATCTTGGGAAACCCCGAATTTGCACCAGGAATACAGGACGCGGAATTTAAAAGACTGAGAGACGAGGGCACTCACCAGGCCTCCCACTTTAGTACCAATGGTCGTTGGCCCACGTTAACAGAACTTTCAGACGCCACAGGCCCATTTCGGCTGGACTTTTTGAGAGCCAGCCAACTAAGCCACTTCTTACACTCACTGACAACCCACCCGACAACATCCCGTCCCCTCACAACATTAGAAGAACTCTGCAACACATCGGGTACCATAACGCACACGCTCTCACAAACCTACAGCCTGCTAAACGTACCACAAACAGACTTTACCCCACCAGGGCTGACCAAATGGGAAACGGAACTGAATTGCAACTTCAGCACAACTAAGAAACAACGAATAATTAAATACACCCACAAATCCTCGATATGCGCCAAAATCCAGGAGACTAACTATAAGCTACTGTCAAGATGGTACAGAACTCCAGACCTGCTCCACAGATTCTTCCCGACAACGCCGGACCTTTGCTGGCGGTGTCGAGCAGAAAAGGGAACACTGCTGCACATATTCTGGTCCTGTCCTTTACTACATCACTTTTGGAAAGTGGTTCGAGAAGTTATACAAAAATTTACAGACAGCCCCATACCAGTAGACCCCGCTTTCTTCCTACTCCACGCATCAGACACTCCGGAAAAAACATACAAAAAATCGGTAATCAGACACTTGCTAGATGCAGCCAAGGCCTGCATACCGATAATGTGGAAATCCACAAGCCCACCTACCATAGCATCATGGATAGCGAGAGTGGAGGAAATAAGATATATGGAGGACCTCGTCCTCACAGCCCAGCATAGACAAGAGACATTCTCCAACACCTGGCAGTTGTGGATTATCTTCATCTACTCGGCAGAGGGCCAGGCGCTGAAGGGAACCTCAACAGACACACAGAGTTGCACCCCGCCACCCGCCAATCCCATCCGATACACAGGACTGAATTACTGATGTCCCATGTTCGTGGGCCCCAGTACCCCCATACCCCCCCCCCCTATCCACCACCCAACCCATCTTCCCACAACAACTCCCCATCCCCTCTTCTTTTTCTCTTTTTCATATCTTTCTCTATTCTAATATTCTACCTTTAACCAATCCCATCCTAAACTGGGGGGATTTGCTTTACACTCTATTTTCCACCTTTTCTCTAATATAAACAGGAAAAACCAAGGAACTGGGCCCATGTCCCCAGTACTACACAACACGACAACCTCAAGCACAAATACCCTAACGGAGCAAAGGGAACCAACAGGCAGAACTAGACACCTAGGAAGGAACAAGTCGCTGAAACAAAATTAAAGACATCAGAGGTCACGAATAAAGCTAACAATAGCTCAGACATACTAAGTGACAATACACCAGGGAGCGTAATCTCCACCAATTTGTTCACACTCATATGTTTGAACCCTGCTTTTCTTTTCCTTCCTACATCAAGACTATGTGATGTAATGTATTCTGACTGTTTTTGAATAAGTTGTTTGTCTTGATACCCGTACTACTTTGTAATGTATCGACCCGACAGGGTCCCTTTCCTTGTTATAAATAAAAAAATTAAAAAAAAAAAAAAGAGCCTCATATTTATTGCTGTATATGTGTGTATATAGCAAGAGTTCAATTGGGCTTCTCTTTATTTACAAATCTGATGATTTCTTGGAATGTTTTAATTTCAAGAAATTTATTTCTGGTATTTTTATCTGAGATATACTTTACAAGTCAGTGCTGCTCCTTGAAGACGTCACACAATGAAACGGATGTAGAGCAGGGCCAGAACATCGCGATTGCCAGTTCACACTTGCAGATCTGGAGGTAAACGGCTATACATAGCTGAGCGTGTTACCCCCTACCCCTAGGGTCGGGCAGGCACTCTCTTGAAATGTGAGTGGAATGCAAATAGTCTTTTAACAAGCCTGTGAGATATTTTTTACGCTATGGAAGCCTCCATTTCTTTTTCTTTGTCTTTCCCATAATATGCTGTAATCGTTGAGTGAAAAACTGTGATTGATGACCATTTGTGGAAAGTGTGTTCCTCCAGTTGATATATCCAATTATTTATCTGGCGAGTACAATTGAGAAGGAGCGGCGAAGGATTCACATATTGGTGAAGTTTTCTTTTTTGCGTTTTTTGTGATAATCACATAAGGAAAGACTGTTCACTCATTTTGACTTATTTTGTATTTGTTGTTTATTATTTTAATATTGATATTCATTGTTGCACATTTTTTTATCTTTTCTGCACCTTATCTCAGCAACTTCATAGTATGTTGCATAGAGTTGATATTAAGCACTTGCACTTTATAGATATTGCATATTAAATTGGTTTAACACAAATACAGTATCTCACAAAAGTGAGTACACCCCTCACATTTTTTGTAAATATTTTATTCCAGCTTTTCATGTGACAACACTGAAGAAATTACACTTTGCTACAATGTAAAGTAGTGAGTGTACAGCTTGTATAACAGTGTACATTTGCTGTCCCCTCAAAATAACTCAACACAAAGCCATTAATGTCTAAACCGCTGGCAACCAAAGTGAGTACACCCCTAAGTGAAAATGTCCAAATTGGGCCCAATTAGCCATTTTCCCTCCCCCAGTGTCATGTGACGCATTAGTGTTACATGGTCTCAGGTGTGAATTGGGAACAGGTGTGTTAAATTTGGTGTTATCGCTCTCACTTTCTCATACTGGTCACTGGAAGTTCAACATGGCACCTCATGGTAAAGAACTCTCTGAGGATCTGAAAAAAAGAATTGTTGTTCTACCTAAAGATGGCCTAGGCTATAAGAATGCCAAGACCCTGAAACTGAGCTGCAGCACGATGGCAAAGACCATACAGCAGTTTAACAGAACAGGTTCCACTCAGAACAGGGCTTGCCATGGTCAACCAAAGAAGTTGTGTGCACGTGCTCAGTGTCATATTAAGGAGGTTGTCTTTGGGAAATACACATGAGTTGAAGGGATGGGGGGTCAGCCTGTCAGTGCTCAGACCATACACCGCACACTGCATCAAATTGGTCTGCATGGCAGTCGTCCCAGAAGGAAGCCTCTTATAAAGATGAGGCACAAGGAAGCATGAAAACAGTTTGCTGAATACAAGCAGACTAAGGACATGGATTACTGGAACCTGTCCTGTGGTCTGATGAGACCAAGATAAACTTATTTGGTTCAGATGGTGTCAAGCGTGTGTGTTGGCAACCAGGTGAGGAGTAGGGATGGGCTATCTGTTCGAGACAAACATGAGTTTGACTCAAACATTGGCTGTTCACCCGTTCGCCGAACAGCGAACAATTTGGGATGTTCGCGGCAAATTCCAAAAGCCGCGGAACACCCTTTCAAAGTCTATTGGAGAAATCTAAAGTGCTAATTCTAAAGGTTAATATGTAAGTTATTGTCAAAAAAGGGTTTGGGGACCCGGGTCCTGCCCCAGGGGACATGTATCAATGCAAAAAAAGTTTTAAAAACTGACGTTTTTTCGGGAGCAGTGATTTTAATAATGCTTAAAGTGAAACAATAAAAGTGAAATATTCCTTTAAATTTCGTACCGGGGGGGGTGTCTATATTTTCACAGAAAAAAGTGTCAAAATGTTAAAAAACACAGGAGACGGCTTGGGACAAGACCTTTATTAAAAATAAAAAAATAAAAAATAAAAAAGAGATTCCAGCGATGTAATCCAATAAATCCATCCTCGATCTCCAGCGATGTAATCCAATTCTCGATCTCCAGCGATGGATAATCTCCAGTGACTCCAGCGAGGAACACGCACACGATTCTGCCTCCACCGGAGGCACCCCTGGCAAATGACAGCTCTTATGTAGCTGAGGGTGGGGCCACCCGTCACGTGACCCCCTCCCCCTCTGATGCAAAAGGGAAATGCCAGGGTTTCCCAGTGACGTGTACGGGTGACCCCACAGGTCACGCAGGTTTCCCGTTGCATCAGAGGGGGGCTAGGTCACCCGTACACGTCACTGGGAAACCCCGGAGTTTCCCCTTGCGTCAGAGGGGGACGGGATCACGTGACGGGTGGCCCCGCCCCCAGTTACATAAGAGCTGTCAGTCTGGTGCCGTGTCATTCGCCGGGGGTGCCTCCGGTGGAGGCAGGATCATGTGCGTGTTCCTCGCTGTAGTCGCTGGAGATCATCCATCGCTACAATGTACCCCTTACCAATTCACATAGGGGGGGGCCGGGATCTCGGGGTCCCCTTTGTTAAAGGGGGCTTCCAGATTCCAATAAGCCCCCCCGCCCGCAGACCCCCACAACCACCGGGCAAGGGTTGTGGGGATGAGACCCTTCTCCCCATCAACATGGGGACATCCTCCCCATGTTGAGGGCATGTGGCCTGGTACAGTTCAGGAGGGGGGGCGCTGTCTTGTTCCCCCTCTTTTCCTGTGGCCTGCCAGGTTGTGTGCTCAGATAAAGGGTCTAGTATGGATTTTTGGAGTAACTCCACGCCATTTATTTATTTTTTGGCGCAGAGTTCCCCTTAAAATCCATACAAGACCTGAGGGGGCTGGTATGGATTTTTGGGGGGAACCCCACGCCATTTTTTTTAATTTAGTGCAGGGGAAATACTTAACCACTTAACAACCACCTGCCGACAAATAACGTCGACAAGGTGGTTGCTTAACTCTGGGAGGACGTTATATAACGTCCTCCCAGAATCGCGCTCCCGTCAAATGACGGAGCAATCACTTGTAAACAGACCGGCGTCATTTGATGACGCCGGTTCCTCCCTCCCCTCTCTGTACCGATCGGTACAGTGTGAGAGGGGAGGGGGAGGGAGCGGATGGCAGCAGCAGCACTGTGGGCTGGATCTGTGACAATTGCAGTCACAGATCCATCCATCCATCCATCCCTGCTCAGCCATCCCTGTGCTATACCCTGCCAATACTCTGCAATACACCCTACCAATACTCTGCAAAATACCCTGCCAATACTCTGCAATACCCTGGTGCAATACTCTGCAATACCCTGGTGCAATACTCTGCAATACCCTGGTGCAATACTCTGCAATACCCTGGTGCAATACTCTGCAATACCCTGCGAAATACTCTGCAATACCCTGCGAAATACTCTGCAATACCCTGCGAAATACTCTGCAATACCCTGGTGCAATACTCTGCAATACCCTGGTGCAATACTCTGCAATACCCTGGTGCAATACTCTGCAATACCCTGCACAATACTCTGCAATACCCTGCAAAATACTCTGCAATACCCTGCAAAATACTCTGCAATACCCTGCGCAATACTCTGCAAAATACTCTGCAATACCCTGCACAATACTCTGCAATACCCTGCACAATACTCTGCAATACCCGCCACAATACTCTGCAATACCCGCCACAATACTCTGCAATACCCGCCACAATACTCTGCAATACCCGCCACAATACTCTGCAATACCCTCCACAATACTCTGCAATACCCTCCACAATACCCTGTGCAATACCCTCCACAATACCCTGTGCAATACCCGTGCAATACCCTGCCATACACCGCAATACCCTGCCATACACCGCAATACCCTGCCATAGTCCGCAATACTCCGCAATGCCCTGCAATACTCCGCAATGCCCGGCAATACTCCGCAATGCCCGGCAATACTCCGCAATGCCCGGCAATACTCTGCAATAACCACTTCCCGCCCTCCGGCCGTCATATGACGTCCTTGACTTTGTGCGGGGATATCTGAATGATGGGAGCAGCTACAGGCATCATTCAGATATTAGCTTTTTCAGCCGGCGATTCCCTACACCATAAGAACAATCATAGCGGCTGTTCCGCCGCTTGATCATTCTTACGGGAGGCGAGAGGGGATGTCCCCCCCTCCCGCTGCCCTCCGGTGCTTCTACCGACTCACCGCTACGATCAAAGCCAGGATTGTTGTTTTTTTTTTTTGTATTTTTTTCAGGCTTCCCAGCCTAGAGGTGAGATGTGGGGTCCTATTGACACTCCCCCCCCCATATCTCACTGTAAAGAGGACCTGTCATGCCATATTCCTATTACAAGGGATGTTTACGTTCCTTGTAATAGGTATAAAAGTGATCAAAAAAATGTTTAGGGCGGAAAAACATGTCAAACTAAAATAAATAAAGTAAAATGAAGAATAAAATATTTTTTTTTTTTAAAGCGCCCCTGTCCCCGTGAGCTCGCATACAGAAGCGAACGCATACGTAAGTCCCGCCCACATATGAAAACGGTTTTCAAACCACACATGTGAGGTATCTCTGCGAACGTTAGAGCGAGAGCAATCATTTTGGCCCTAGACCTCCTCTGTAACTCAAAACATGTAACCAGTAAAAATATTTAAAGCGTTGCCTATGGGGATTTTTTAAGTAGCGAAGTTTGGCGCCATTCCACGAGTGTGTGCAATTTTTAAGGGCAACATGTTAGGTATCTATTTACTCGGCGTAACTTCATCTTTCACATTATGCAAAAACATTGGGCTAACTTTACTGTTTTTTTTTTTTTTTTTAAGCACAAAACATTTTTTTTCCGTAAAAAACGCGTTAAAAAAATTGCTGCGCAAATATCGTGCGAGATAAAAAGTTGCAACAACCACCATTATATTCTCTAAGGTCTTTGCTAAAAAAACATATATAATGTTTTGGGGTTCTATGTAATTTTCTAGCAAATAAATGATGATTTTTACATGTAGGAGAGAAATGTCAGAATTGGCCTTGGTGCTCCAGAACGCCTGAAGGTGCTCCCTGCATGTTGGGCCTCTGTATGTGGCCACGCTGTGTAAAAGTCTCACACATGTGGTATCGCCATACTCGGGAGTAATAGCAGAATGTGTTTTGGGGTGTAATTTGTGGAATGCATATGCTGTGTGTGAGAAATAACCTGCTAATATGACAATTTTGTGAAAAAAAAAAGAGAAAAAAAAAATCTTGATTTTGCAAAGAATTGTGGGAAAAAATGACAACTTCAAAAAACTCACAATGCCTCTTTCTGAATACCTTGGAATGTCTTCTTTCCAAAAAGGGGTCATTTGGGGGGTATTTGTACTTTTCTGGCATGTTAGGGTCTCAAGAATTGAGATAGGCCGTCAGTACTTCAGGTGTGATCAATTTTCAGATATTGGCACCATAGCTTGTGGACTCTATAACTTTCACAAAGACCAAATAATATCCACCAATTTGTACTTATTTTTACCAAAGATATGTAGCAGTATAAATTTTGGCCAAAATTTATGAAGAAAAAATAGTAATTTGCAAAATTTTATAACAGAAACGAAAAAAAAATCATTTTTTTACAAAATTTTCAGTCTTTTTTCTCTTATAGCGCAAAAAATAAAAAACCCAACAGTGATTAAATACCACCAAAAGAAAGCTCTATTTGTGTGAAAAAAAGGACAAAAATTTCATATGGGTACAGTGTTGTATGACTGAGTAATTGTCATTCAAAATGTGAGAGCACCGAAAGCTGAAAATTGGTCTGGTTATTAAGGGGGTTTAAGTGCCCAGTGGTCAAGTGGTTAATATCCATTCCAGACCTGAAGGGCCTGGTAATGGAATTTTGGGGGACCCCGACGCATTTTTTATTTTTCAATGACTTTCAATTACTTTTATCTGTATTGCCGGGACCCGGCATTTCATTATAGCCGCGAGTAGTTTTAAATTACTTTTTTTCCTTTAGAAATGTCATTTTGTGCAGAGACTGCTATAAACATGGGAAACATGCGCTACTTTACAGGCATACTATAGACACCCCCCAGGTACGAAATTTAAAGGAATATTTCACTTTTATTGTTTTACTTTAAGCATTTTTAAAATCACTGCTCCCGAAAAAACTGCAGTTTTTAAAACTTTTTTTTGCATTGATACATGTCCCCTGGGGCAGGACCCGGGTCCCCAAACACTTTTTATGACAATAACTTGCATATTAACCTTGAAAATTAGCACTTTTGATTTTTCATGTTCGTGTCCCATAGACTTTAACAGTGTTCGCGTGTTCGAACAAATTTTTTGCCTGTTCGCATGTTCTGGATGCGAACCGAACGGGGGGTTGTTCGGCTCATCCCTAGTGAGGAGTACAAAGACAAGTGTGTCTTGCCCACAGTCAAGCATGGTGGTGGGAGTGTCATGGTCTGGGCTGCATGAGTGCTGCCGGCACTGGGGAGCTACAGATATATGAGGGAACCATGAATGCCAACATGTACTGTGACATACTAAAGCCGAGCATGATCCTCTCCCTTCTGAGACTGGGCCGCAGGGCAGTAATCCAACTTAATAATGACCCCAAACACACCTCCAAGATGAGCACTGCCTTGCTAAAGAAGCTGAGGGTAAAGGTGATGGACTGGCCAAGCATGTCTTCAGACCTAAACCCCATTGAGCACCTTAAACAGAAGGTGGAGGAGCGAAAGGTCTCTAACATCCACCAACTCAGTGATGTTGTCATGGAGGAGTGGAAGAGGACTCCAGTGGCAACCTGTGAAGCTCTGGTGACCTCCATGCTCAAGAGGGTTAATGCAGTGCTGGGAAATAATGGTGGCCACCCAAAATATTGTCACTTTGGGCCCAATTTGGACATTTTCACTTAGGGGTGTACTCAATTTTGTTGCCAGCGGTTTAGACATTAATGACTGTGTGTTGAGTTATTTTGAGGGGACAGCAAATTTACATTGTTATACAAGCTGTACACTCACTACTTTATGAAGCGGCCACCTGCCACCCTCCTTCTCCACTCTTTGTCTCGTTCACTGGAGAGGAAGGAGCGTGTGGTCTCTTCCATGCCCGTACCCCCTGGGTTGCAGGGGTTAGGCACACTTAGTTTCCTTACGGGTCTTTGCAGCGATCCCCTCAGTGTTGGTTTCTGTCCCTAGTTTGTAAGGACAAAAGTCTTTATGCCCCAAGTAACTCCAAGGTCCACACCAGTATATCACTCCAACGTAGAGCTTGGAGGCACACGTGGCCCCATGGCCTGGAGGGCCATGCACTCGAACCTGGACCATAGATTCTCCCTCGGGGCATGGGCCCCGGGAATTGCTCCCTCTCCAATGGCGTCTGCCCCTTTTGTACCCCCTCCCGGCATACACAGAAAGTCCACCACACCCACTGTACGGAGACACCAAATCGCTGCCCCATCACCTGTAGTTCAACCCCGAGCATAGATGACAGCGCCACCCATACTTCTTAGGGGAACTACACACCAGGTGAAATAGCAACAAGACAGAGTCCAGCAATTGAAAAGATTTGAGTCAACTACCACTCAAATCACCCCTAAATTTGGTATAGCAGCCCCTAAATTTGGAACCCCCACTACTTTTACA
Organism: Rana muscosa; assembly: GCA_029206835.1. Taxonomy (NCBI): domain Eukaryota; kingdom Metazoa; phylum Chordata; class Amphibia; order Anura; family Ranidae; genus Rana; species Rana muscosa. The sequence goes on along the minus strand of CM055117.1, from coordinate 46,124,032 downwards.
TTGTAGAAAAGTATAATTTCTTCAGTGTTGTCACATGAAAATATATAATAAAATATTTACAAAAATGTGAGGGGTGTACTCACTTATGTGAGATACTGTACATGTATACATGCAAATGTTGAACAATTGGTTTAAACATTATATATATATATATTTACATACACGTTATAATTTGTAGTATTCACCATTTCAGATTTTAAAGTTTTTTGTGTGTGGATTAGCGCTATTCTTATCATTTTATACTTCACAAGTTGGCTTGTATTTAATTGCTCTTGTGTTCCAATTGTTTTGCTGAGAAACTGGCTAATAAAACATGATAGTAGGAACTTCAGAATTTCCTCAACTTCCCCAATAACCACCCACAGGCCTGATAAGTCTGCGATATTTTTCTTTCATTAACGTAAGCGCTACATGTTACAAAGGAAAAATAAAATAAATCACAGCATTTACAAGAAATCAGAACTTTTTTGAAGAAATGGTGGTTATCACACTGAAAACATTTTTAGAACTTGGATCAGAGTACCTTTTACCTAAAAGCAATGCAACCCATGGTGGCTCCCTACCTTTTTATGTTTTTCCTCTTAGCTACACCCTACATGTCAAAGAGGAACTATCGGGAATTTAATGTATAATTATTTATAGACTATGAACAAGATGTCAGCACAAATGACATTTAATTTCCTATCATTTATTTATTATACTATTATTTAATATATTTTTTTTTTCTGGTCTCTTTTTTTCAAATAAAACATGTAAATTGTAAAGCCCAACTCCAGACAAAACTTTTAATTTTTATTCTGATAGAACAGGGAAGGGTTAGAGCAATGGTGGCCAACTTCCTTGGTACAGGGAGCTTCAAGGGCAGCCCCTGACATCACCATAGGGCCACACATATTATTTAGTAAATGTAATGCTACAGAAAGATGTCAGAGACTGCAGACATGCAACAGGAGACCGTTAGAGACTAAGGGCATTGCTTAAGAGATAAAGTCAAAGAGTCAAAGACTACAGACAACAGGAGATAGTCAGATGCCTAGTACACACGATCGGTTTTCCCGGCGGTAAAAAGTCCGCTGTGAAAACTGAGGGGAAAACCGAGAACCTGCTCAGTAGCTTTTTGCCCCTACACACGGCCGGGTTTCCTGGCAGGAAAACTGCCATGAGAGCTTTGGTCAGGAAACCCGGCCGTGTGTATGCTCCACAGCAGTGTTTGCCAAAGGAAAACTGCCGGCTTAAAAACCGCTAGGAATCCCAGCGGGAAAAAAGAGAACATGTTCCAATTTTTCCCGCCGGAGTTCCCGGCGGTTTTCCTGTCGGGAAGACTGGGATGGAGCATACACGCGGCCGGGATTCCCGGCCAAAAGCTCTCATAGCAGTTTTCCTGCTGGGAAAACCGGTCATGTGTACGAGGCATTAGACTATGGAAATGCTCACATACTGCAGGAAATAGTCACAGACTGAGAACATGCTAGAAGTGATGGTCTGAGACTACAGACATGCTACAGGAGATGGTCAGAAACTATGGGAATGCTTCAAAAGATTGTTAGAGACTGCAGACATACTGAAGGTGGAGAGGGCATGCTAGAAGGGATGGCCTGACACTACATACATGCAACAAGAGATGGTCAGATTCAGTATTATGGGAATGCTACAAGAGATTGTTAGAGACTGCAGACATACTGCAGGAGGAGAGGGCATGCCAGAAGAGATGGTCTGAGACTACTGACATGCAACAGATGTTTAAAGGCTGCAGTCATGCAAGAAGAGATGGTTAGAGACTAAGGACATGCTAGCAGAGATGGCTGGAGACTGCATGCATGCAAGAGGAGATTGTCAGAGACTGTAGACATGCTAGAAGTAATGGACATAGGCTGAAGATATACTGCAGGCCATGGTCAGAGACTAGGAACACACTACAGTTGTTGAAGACTGGGGACATGCTTAAAGTGGTTGTAAACCCTTACAGACCACTTTTACCTACAGGTAAGCCTAGATTAAGGCTTACCTGTAGGTACAAGAAATATCTCCTAAACCTACACGGTTTAGGAGATATTTGTAGAAAAGACAGCACCGATGTCTACGGCGCATGCGCGCCGTAGACAACGGCGCAGGCGCACTGAGCATGCCGTTAGTGAAGGCGATCGTGCCATCACTGGCGGCTCCCACACGCATGTGCAGGAGAGACGTCACAGCGCCGGAGCCGCGATACCCAGAAGTCACTCCGGGAGAGATGGCGGCGACAGAGGAGGGGAACGAGGGCCGCTGCAGGGGCTTCTATCTCAGGTAAGTAATTCATAATGAGCTAGTATGCTATGCATACTAGCTCATTATGTCTTTGTCTTGCAGGGTGTTTTTTTTGTTTTTACGGAGGCTTTACTTCCTTTTTAAGGAGGCAGTCATATAATAGAAACACAATGCTTTTACAAACCCTTTAAAAAATTTATACTTTTACATTTGGGCTTTCTGACAGTCTAGAGGAGACTGTCAAAGACTGTGAGAATGCTACAAGAGATGGGCAGGGACGGTAGACATGCAACAGGAGATAGTTAGACCACAGATATTCTAAGACTACAGACATTCAACAGAGGATAGTCAAAGACCACAGATATGCTAGTAGAGAGGGTGAGTAGTGGTGACTGGTGAGCCAAATTGTCATCACTCCTCTATAATTATCAGTTGTCAATGTTTGCATTGCCCCTGTCATTCATTTTGTCAATTAAAAAAAATAAAAATAATGAATGTGCTAATTTGCCATGCCTTGGTTTGTTGGGTAGTGAAGGTTGATGGTCCAGAGAAGAGGGCCACCTGAAATAGTGTGACAATCTGGATCAGCTTGTAAGAGGCAGTTAGCTTTGCTTTCTGGGTTTGGCCCTGCTCGGTCTACACTGGCCTTTCCTTCCCCTTGCTGGTAATATTTACTGGGGGTGGAGCTGCTAGTTGTTTGGTGTATGGGAAAATCAGAACCATGGAGAGCTCCAGCAGGTGGTTGTAAACAAGCCGCGCATCTACTTCAGGCCCCAACTCAGGGCCTAATCTAGTCGTTCAGGAATATAGTTCTGTGAGTGCAGTCCATGGTTCAGGATACAGATCTAGATCACTGGTGGCCATGTACCACACCACAGGATTAATGAACTCTGTGGACAAAATGACTGTTAATATTTTACCATTATTTGGACCCTGTAATGCAATATTACCATTCAGTTAAGTACTGTATATACCCGAGTATAAGCCGACCCAAATATAAGCCGAGGCACCTAATTTTACCACAGAAAACTGGGAAAGTTTCTTGACTCAAGCATAAGCCTAGGGTGGGAAATGCAGCAGCTACTGTAAGTGGAAATCTGCAGCCTCACTGTGCCCATTTTCATCTCACTGTCCCCATCTGCAGCCTCACTGTGCCCATCTGCAGCTTCACTGTGCCCATTTGCAGCCTCACTGTGCCAATCTGCAGCCTCACTGTGCCCATTTGCAGCCTCAATGTGCCAATCTGCAGCCTCACTGTGCCCATTTGCAGCCTCACTGTGCCCATTTGCAGCCTCACTGTGCCCATCTGAAGCCTCACTGTGCCCATCTGCAGCCTCACTGTGCCAATTTGCAGCTGCTCTGTGCCCATTTGCAGCCTCATTGTGCCAATCTGAAGCCTCACTGTGCCCATTTGCAGCCTCACTGTGCCAATCTGCAGCCTCACTGTGCCCATTTGCAGCCTCACTGTGCCCATTTTCAGCCTCACTGTGCCCATCTGCAGCCTCACTGTGCCCATTTGCAGCCTTACTGCGCCCACCTTGTCTCATCAGTGCCCATCTGCAGCCTCATGTACCTTTTTGCATGCTGTACTCATGTACCGTACCTTGTTGCAGGTGTTCTGTCAAAAGTTCCAACTTCTCCAACCGGGTGTACTGCACATGCGCAAGCGCGTCCTTCGTTTAACGCACGATAATTCCCCATCACACACCAAGAAAGACGTTCTTGTGGACGTGCTCGCGCATGTGCAGTACACCCGGCAACGGCCGCCGACTACAGTAACAGTTAACACAGCGGGAGACTCGAGGATAAGCCGAGGGGGGGCTTTTTCAGCATAGAAAATGTGCTGAAAAAGTCGGCTTATACTCAAGTATATACGGTAAGCAGAAAATAAAGTTTCCCAACTGGATGTTTCATTATTGGACGAGCTGGGATAAGTATGATGCCATGCATGGCATGAGTGGTCTACATACCCCTGTGGGGTATTGTGAACAGTGAAGGCAGGTGTACTGGTGTCTTTTCCTGTGGTCCTTAGGGTATCAGACAAAGTGTAGAACTTACTACACAAAGGGCCAGTTTACTGTCCTTCAGACTTTGGGGGGCCAGAGTAGGGCCAGTAGGAGTAGAAAATGTCCTGGCGTCCAGTGGGAGTAAACAATGCCCTATCTTTAGTGACAGTGGGAGGAATAGTGCCCCATCATTGGTGTCAATGGAAGGAATTCTGCCCCATCATTGGTGTCAGTGGAAGAAATTCTGCCCTATCGTTGGTATCAGTGGGAGGAACAGTGCCCCATCGTTGGTGTCAGCAGGAGGAATAGTGCCCCATTGTTGGTGTCAGTGGGTGGAATAGTGCCAAACGGGCCAGATAAAGGCAAGCAAAGGGCCATGTTTAGCCCCCAGTCTGCAGTTTGAAGCTGGTGTAGAACGGTCTGCTGCTGTCCTGAAGCATAAGTGGAAATGATAGACCTATGGAAGCTTTGGGCACTTTAAGTCTCACATTACGGTAAGTCTCTGTACAGATACAGGTGTAGCTTCCACGGGCCTGTCACTTCCTCTTGAGGACAACAGCAGAATCTTATGACCCAAAACAGCAACAACCTCACAGCCTCCACCCATGGACTGTGGGTTGCTGCTGTTTTTGGCCATATAGCCATTCACAACCTGGCAGGCCAGAGAGGTCGCAGGATGTAAATAAACCCATCCAACTGCAAGGAGGAGGTAATCCAGACACAGTGGCGGTGCATCCATAAAGGGAGCAGGAGCGCCGCCCGCTCTATCACCATAAATAGATTCATGCATTGCATGAATCTATCTATGGTCATCGCTGACACCTCCTATTCAGGTGTCCGGCCCCTTTTCGGGTGTCGGGCACCTGAATAACACCGGCGGGGGTGTTTTTTGGAAGCACCTGATTAGAGCCGTAGGCTCTAATAGGTGCCCAAAAATGTGAACAGTGGGCGCCATGCTGGGCATTCGCTGTTCACTCAGCTGTGTTTTAGCAAAGCGAAGGAATTTGCTTTGCTAACACTGAATCTGCCTCTCAGCCAATCAGGTTGCCGGGTCTGGCACAGTAGCGGCAATTGATGGGGCACACTAGCAGCATCTGATGGATGGGGCACACTGGCGGCATCTGATGGGGCACACTGGCGGCATCTGATGGGGCACAGTGGCGGCATCTGATGGGGCACAGTGGCGGCATCTGATGGCGCACACTGGCGGCATCTGATGGGGCACACTGGCGGCATCTGATGGGGCACACTGGCAGCATCTGATGGGGCACAGTAGCGGCAATTGATGGGCACATTGGCAGCATTTGATGGGGCACAGTAGCAGCTAATGGGGGGCACACTGGCAGAAATTGATGGGCACAGTGTCAGCAATTGATGGGCACAGTGGCTGCGTTTGATGGGCACAGTGGCTGCGTTTGATGGGCACAGTGGTGGCAATTTAAAGGTACAGTGGCAGCGTTTGATGGCACAGTGGCTGCGTTTGATGGCACAATGGCTGCGTTTGATTGGCACAATGGCTGCGTTTGATTGGCACAATGGCTGCGTTTGATGGGCACAATGGCTGCGTTTGATGGCATAGTGGCTGCGTTCGATAGGCAGAGTGGCTGCATTTGATGGCACAATGGCTGCGTTTGATGGCATAGTGGCTGCAATTGATGTGTTTTTTTTTTAAGTTTGTTTGCGCCCCCCCAAAAAAAATTTGAGCACCAGCCGCCACTACCCAGACACCTCATCCTCATGATTTATAGTAGCTCCCCTGGTGCAGGACCTGGCTTATCAACTACTGTTAGGGGGCGCAACATGCTCAGTTTAATTCAGTCATCACACTGAGCAATCAACTAGCTCCTGCAGCTTCTAAATACACAAAACTGCTAACTGCTCTGGGATTGGCTATGTGTGCCATAGCAGCAGAACATGACTAGTTGAAGTACAGGGGAAAAGTCCCAGAAAATTTCCAAACGTTCTGAGAAAGTCCCCTGACATTAAGGTCACAGTAGGTGCACCAGACGGGGCCAGCTCCCTAAGAAGAGCTGCAATGTTATAAAGAAACAGCCATTGAATCCTCGTGACACCCCAGCAATGTCATTACTAGCTAAACAATGAGGTATTTGTATAGAAAAAGGATAAGACCAACCATCTTAACCATATACTGTAGTATCTTTCCTCCTATAAATAATAATAAAAGACAGAAGTGGCCAAATAAACCAACAATTAAATAAAAAAATACGAAAAACTAACCTGTAGTTTTTTTTTTTTTTATATTTTTAGCTATGCATGTAAAAAATATAATTGTAATGCAAATAATCTTAACAGTGTATGTTAAAGGGCTTGTAAAGGTAAAAGTTTTTTCACCTTAATGCTCCTCTGTCCTCCACTCATTACCTGTATTCATGGCACCTGTTTGAACTTGTTATCAGTATAAAAGACACCTGTCCACAACCTCAAACAGTCACACTCCAAACTCCACTATGGTGAAGACCAAAGAGCTGTCGAAGGACACCAGAAACAAAATTGTAGACCTGCACCAGGCTGGGAAGACTGAATCTGCAATAGGCAAGCAGCTTGGTGTGAAGAAATCAACTGTGGGAGCAATAATTAGAAAATGGAAGACATACAAGACCACTGATAATCTCCCTCGATCTGGGGCTCCACGCAAGATCTCACCCCGTGGGGTCAAAATGATCACAAGAACGGTGAGAAAAAATCCCAGAACACGGGGGGACCTAGTGAATGACCTGCAGAGAGCTGGGATCAACGTAACAAAGGCTACCATCAGTAACACACTACGCCGCCAGGGACTTAGATCCTGCAGCAGTGCTGGGACAAGGCCATTTGGTGCCCAGGGCGAAGATGGCAAACTGCGCCCCCCCCCCCCCCCGTTTTTATGAAAGAATGAAAAAATTAATGTCGTTTCAAAACAAGAATATACTTAAAACCATACAAATTCAATTAGGTTTAATGCGATAGAAACAGAGTTTACTCACACATTTTAATTATGTGTATAATCCCCCCCACTTTCCCAGCCCTCCTCTCTGCACAAATCCCTCCACTTTCCCAGCCCTCCTCTCTGCACAAATCCCCCCACTTTCCCAGCCCTCCTCTCTGCACAAATCCCCCCACTTTCCCAGCCCTCTTCTCTGCACAAATCCCCCCACTTTCAGAGCCCTCCTCTCTGCACAAATCCCCCCACTTTCCCAGCCCTCCTCTCTGCACAAATCCCCCCACTTTCAGAGCCCTCCTCTCTGCACAAATCCCTCCACTTTCCCAGCCCTCCTCTCTGCACAAATCCCCCCACTTTCCCAGCCCTCCTCTCTGCACAAATCCCCCCACTTTCAGAGCCCTCCTCTCTGCACAAATCCCTCCACTTTCCCAGCCCTCCTCTCTGCACAAATCCCCCCACTTTCCCAGCCCTCCTCTCTGCACAAATCCCCCCACTTTCCCAGCCCTCCTCTCTGCACAAATCCCCCCACTTTCCCAGCCCTCCTCTCTGCACAAATCCCCCCCACTGTTCCAGCCCTCCTCTCTGCACAAATCCCCCCACTTTCAGAGCCCTCCTCTCTGCACAAATCCCCCCACTTTCCCAGCCCTCCTCTCTGCACAAATCCCCCCACTTTCAGAGCCCTCCTCTCTGCACAAATCCCCCCACTTTCCCAGCCCTCCTCTCTGCACAAATCCCTCCACTTTCCCAGCCCTCCTCTCTGCACAAATCCCCCCACTTTCCCAGCCCTCCTCTCTGCACAAATCCCCCCACTTTCCCAGCCCTCCTCTCTGCACAAATCCCTCCACTTTCCCAGCCCTCCTCTCTGCACAAATCCCCCCACTTTCCCAGCCCTCCTCTCTGCACAAATCCCCCCACTTTCCCAGCCCTCCTCTCTGCACAAATCCCCCCACTTTCCCAGCCCTCCTCTCTGCACAAATCCCCCCCACTGTTCCAGCCCTCCTCTCTGCACAAATCCCCCCACTTTCAGAGCCCTCCTCTCTGCACAAATCCCCCCACTTTCCCAGCCCTCCTCTCTGCACAAATCCCCCCACTTTCAGAGCCCTCCTCTCTGCACAAATCCCCCCACTTTCCCAGCCCTCCTCTCTGCACAAATCCCCCCACTTTCCCAGCCCTCCTCTCTGCACAAATCCCCCCACTTTCCCAGCCCTCCTCTCTGCACAAATCCCCCCACTTTCCCAGCCCTCTTCTCTGCACAAATCCCCCCACTGTTCCAGCCCTCCTCTCTGCACAAATCCCCCCACTTTCCCAGCCCTCTTCTCTGCACAAATCCCCCCACTGTTCCAGCCCTCCTCTCTGCACAAATCCCCCCACTGTTCCAGCCCTCCTCTCTGCACAAATCCCCCCACTTTCCCAGCCCTCCTCTCTGCACAAATCCCCCCACTTTCAGAGCCCTCCTCTCTGCACAAATCCCTCCACTTTCCCAGCCCTCCTCTCTGCACAAATCCCCCCACTTTCCCAGCCCTCCTCTCTGCACAAATCCCCCCACTTTCCCAGCCCTCCTCTCTGCACAAATCCCCCCACTTTCCCAGCCCTCCTCTCTGCACAAATCCCCCCACTTTCCCAGCCCTCCTCTCTGCACAAATCCCCCCACTTTCCCAGCCCTCCTCTCTGCACAAATCCCCCACTTTCCCAGCCCTCCTCTCTGCACAAATCCCCCACTTTCCCAGCCCTCCTCTCTGCACAAATCCCCCCACTTTCCCAGCCCTCCTCTCTGCACAAATCCCCCCACTTTCCCAGCCCTCCTCTCTGCACAAATCCCCCCACTTTCCCAGCCCTCCTCTCTGCACAAATCCCCCCCACTGTTCCAGCCCTCCTCTCTGCACAAATCCCCCCCACTGTTCCAGCCCTCCTCTCTGCACAAATCCCCCCCACTGTTCCAGCCCTCCTCTCTGCACAAATCCCCCCCACTGTTCCAGCCCTCCTCTCTGCACAAATCCCCCCCACTGTTCCAGCCCTCCTCTCTGCACAAGTCCCCCCCACTGTTCCAGCCCTCCTCTCTGCACAAATCCCCCCCACTGTTCCAGCCCTCCTCTCTGCACAAATCCCCCCCACTGTTCCAGCCCTCCTCTCTGCACAAATCCCCTCACTTTCCCAGCCCTCCTCTCTGCACAAATCCCCCCCCCACTTTCCCAGCCCTCCTCTCTGCACAAATCCCCCCACTTTCAGAGCCCTCCTCTCTGCACAAATCCCCCCACTTTCCCAGCCCTCCTCTCTGCACAAATCCCCCCACTTTCCCAGCCCTCCTCTCTGCACAAATCCCCCCACTTTCAGAGCCCTCCTCTCTGCACAAATCCCCCCACTTTCCCAGCCCTCCTCTCTGCACAAATCCCCCCACTTTCCCAGCCCTCCTCTCTGCACAAATCCCCCCACTTTCCCAGCCCTCCTCTCTGCACAAATCCCCCCACTTTCCCAGCCCTCCTCTCTGCACAAATCCTCCCACTTTCCCAGCCCTCCTCTCTGCACAAATCCCCCCCACTGTTCCAGCCCTCCTCTCTGCACAAATCCCCCCCACTGTTCCAGCCCTCCTCTCTGCACAAATCCCCCCCACTGTTCCAGCCCTCCTCTCTGCACAAATCCCCCCCCACTGTTCCAGCCCTCCTCTCTGCACAAATCCCCCCCACTGTTCCAGCCCTCCTCTCTGCACAAATCCCCCCACTTTCAGAGCCCTCCTCTCTGCACAAATCCCCCCACTTTCAGAGCCCTCCTCTCTGCACAAATCCCCCCACTTTCCCAGCCCTCCTCTCTGCACAAATCCCCCCACTTTCCCAGCCCTCCGCTCTGCCCCTCCACACACCTACCTTTTCCCAGTTCTTCTCCATGCTCAAATCCTCCCACACACTTTCACAGTTCAGTCTCTGCGGAGCGCTCTCTCTCCTCTCCTCTCCCCCCTCCCCCACCTCTTCCACCGCCTGTGCTCTAGTCCAGACCATATGGTATGCGCAGGCTTTTTTTTTTGGCAGGTGATCGAGGAGCTGTAGCTGGGGCGGAGTTTCAGGGCTCCTCCGTGCTACATTGTAAAGGCGAGGACGGAAGCTGCCTCCTGCATCAACACAGGCAGCTGTACATTGCTGCGCTGGGAGCCGAAGGATGCGAGGGCTGCGCAGCGCTAGTGTGTAATGACAGGTTGGAGCAGTAAGCCCTGAGAAGGCCACTTCACTGCGCCCCCCCACCCCCAATAAATTGTACCGCCCAGGGCATCCGCCCCCCCCCCCCCTGTACCGGCTCTGTCCTGCAGTGCCAGACGTGTCCCCCTGCTTAAGCCAGTACATGTCCGGGCCAGTCTGAGGTTTGCTAGAGAGCATTTGGATGATTCAGAAGAGGATTGGGAGAATGTCATATGGTCAGATGAAACCAAAGTAGAACTGTTTGGTAGAAACAAAACTCGTTGTGTTTGGAGGAGAGAGAATGCTGAGTTGTAACCAAAGAACACCATAACTACTGTGAAGCATGGGGATGGCAACATCATGCTTTGGGGCTGTTTCTCTGCAAAGGGAACAGGCCGACTGATCCATGTACATGAAAGAATGAATGGGGCCATGTATCGTGGGATTTTGAGTGCAAACCTCCTCCCATCAGCAAGGGCATTGAAGATGAAACGTGGCTGGGTCTTTCAGCATGACAATGATCCCAAACACACCGCCGGGCAACGAAGGAGTGGCTTCGTAAGAAGCATTTCAAGGTCCTGGAGTGGCCTAGCCAGTCTCCAGATCTCAACCCCATAGAAAACTTTTGGAGGGAGTTGAAAGTCCGTGTTGCCCAGCGACAGCCCCAAAACATCACTGCTCTAGAGGAGATCTGCATGGAGGAATGGGCCAACATACCAGCAACAATGTGTGACAACCTTGTGAAGACTTACAGAAAACGTTTGAACTCTGTCATTGCCAACAAAGGATATATAACAAAGTATTGAGATGAATTTTTGATATTGACCAAATACTTGTGTAGCGGGGTCTTCAATTTAGTGGGGTACACTTGGGGAGTAGTGTGACCCAAGTGTGTAATTGTTAGGGTTCAGACCCCTTTTTCTTATTCGTGGAGGATTGGGTGGTGTAATATTCTCTTCGACCAGTAGGTGTCAGTGTACCTACTGGCTCGGGGTAGAATCACTACCACAGTGCTACCCTTCTTTGTCTCTTCCGAGAGATGGTACGGCCGGGGCGGGGAACCCGCCGTGGTATCGACGGGAGGAGATAAAAGGGGGAGACGCCCTCGCCACGAGGTCTTCGGGGATCATCTCTTCACGCACCCAGGCACCTTCAGCCTGGGTGCGGGCGGTTCAAGGTTCCGGCCCAGGCGCCCTAGGCCTGGCCGGGACGAAGATGGAGTCCATCCCAGGCACCTTCAGCCTGGGATGAGGTACTATTGAGGAGGCCTGGGACCCGGTGACTCCGACTGGGTCCCGCGAGGGTGGAGTTGCTCCAGGGTGCCCCTCGCGAGGGGACCCGCATCTGAGGTGAGGAGGCTGGGGAGGTCACTCGTTCGAAGACCCGGTGTAGTGTCAACCCGGTGACGGATGGGCCTGCAGTAACTCCCTTGGAGGACATCTTCCCCTGATAGAGGCCCGCAGCGCAACAGAGGTATTCATGTCAAGACTCCTACAACCCTTGGTCATAGCACAGGGGGTGTAGGGACCCAGATCAGTATAGTGCCTCGACCTGCTCATTCCACCGTATCATGCCATCGCATTGCCTTGTAACTGAAGATACGAAATAAATCTAACCGTTGGATTTTGATCGGTGTATGGACTCTGTTAATGGGAGCAAAGGAGGTTTCTGCACAACAGACTCGGTATATGCTAAAGACACCGGCCTGAGGAACCATTAGGTATTGGCCTTCACCTCGCCCGCAAGTAGTGGGGAGGACATGGGCCATGGCGCACCCTCACCCCTGTCGCGTGACATACCCCTAGGCTAAAGAGGACAGGGTGAGGGGGTGGTGGCTACACGTGGGGGCTCGTCCGGGATATCGTGTGTCTTGGCGATGGAACTGAGACTGTCTGTGTTTGAACTTTGCTGCCCGGAGGAGTTCCGAACAGGTCGGCAATGTGATTGGCCAGAGTGCATCCCTGCTCGGAGTTGTGGACATGACCCTAAGTCGGGAAAGGCCCACGCAGAGGAGCGTAGAAAGAGAAAGGTCCAGCCGTGTGAAGTACTACATGTGGGGACTGTTAATGCACTGCGCCACAAGGCACCCCATGACTGTACAATTCGTGGGCGGAGGCTGGCGGAAGCCCGCGAAAATGTACAAGTTGTGGGAGGAGTCTGGCCACGTGTGGAGATACACGTGGAGACTCCGGCGCGTGGTCAGCGCGTGATGGAACAGCAAGTGGTCGGGATGGCCTCAAGCTCCCCGTGGATACCGGTACCTTACCCCACGAAGATGACTGCATTTGCTGCTCCCCTGACAGACACGGGGATAAGACTTAGGCCCCGAGGACAGTTGGCTCTGTATTCATGCAGAGACACGGAGGCTCTCGGTGTGATCTGTCCCGGATGCTCGGGACTGGTGGTCCAACTAAAGCCATTCGGGCGATGTGAGGCATGCAAGGAGTTCCTTTTTGAGGTTGAACCATACACGGAAAGGCCCCGGGCCCTACGCCTCAACTGCATCACAGGAACCGCCACTCCGGAGGGAGAGATCCAGGCCTCTGCGAAGGTCCCCGTACGCGCTGACCAGGGCGAAGTGACTGCCCAACCAGAGATTGAGAGAGAGAAATCCGAAGACACTGCTTCGGTCACCACAGACTCCCTGCTACCACCCCCGAAGAGGAAGGTAGGCCTGGTGCAGGCCTCCTGTGGTCGTGGTCGAGCTTCACCCCGCCGCTTGCCTGGCCTGGATGGCGCCGGTAGAGAAGAGAGTCCCGGACATCCCAGTTCTTCAGTAGGTCCAGGTGAGCTAGGGGCTGGGACTGCGGTGTTGGTTGGAGGTGTCGGGAGTTCACAGCCGGTGGAGCCCGAAAGGGAGGGTAGCCTTCCGTCAACTAGAGACTACCTTCCCGCCGAGATGTATGACACCTCCGACTTAGAGTTGTTGTCAGACTGTGGGGATGACGGGGAAATAGACGAGCTGTTTCAACGAAAGGGCTGGGACAGACGCCCGCTACCTGTGCTGAGTAAACCACAGGATTCCCCCATGTCCATAGAAGATAATACGCTCCGGGCGCAGACACCGGAGTTTCAGAGGAAATCTAACCCTTCGATCAACTTTCCTCACTCAACTACATCATCCGCTTTGATGGTGAGGACGCAGCGTGCTTCGTTGCGGGCACCAAAGACCAAGCAACCTGAGATGGTGAAGGTACCTCGGCACCCGGAGGCCATCGTACAGCCAGGAGAAGGTTAGCGAGATGTGATGCCGCCTCTAGCCAGATTGCAGAGACTTTTCTCCCAGAGAGTCGCCCGTGAATATGGGTGGGAGTACCCATACTTGCCCCGGGACTTATTGTATGAAGTTGAGGTCCTGCGACCAAGGTGGTATGACGAGTTTGTATGGGAAAAGCTTAAAGTACCCCATGCCAGGCGATACCTGTCATGTTTGCCGCCTGTGTCTAAAAAGTTCAAGGACTGCAGAGCTGATTGGAGACTTGGACACCATATTCATGCCGATAAGGTGCTCATCTGTAGGAAAGAAGGAGAGGATGTCGAGTACTCAGTGGAAGTGTTTGACGGACACCTGAAGCCTCTGTTTCTGCCGGATCCAAGGTTCTACTTATAGGAGAAGTGAGCTCCTATCTTGTTGCTGTTGAAACTTTCTGGATGAGACATTCCCAGACGCCTAGAACTGTGCCCTACTTTTGTTTTGATTTGGGCTTTTCTTTTACTCACTGGAGACTTGGGAGCTGTTGTGTTTTTTTTTCTCCCTTTTCTTCATGTGCCAAAGGCAGAGACTTTTGGGGTAGAGTCAGAGTAGGAAAGCAGGAAGAATGAAGATCTCACCAAGTGTCATTACCGCGGCTCTGTCACCAGGTGGCGGTGTTGCGCAACGAATGTTTGAAAATTTTTGCATATGCATTACTTACTTATTGGAGTGAGCGGGTCTCTCGGCTGACGGACCCACTCATGCCAAGTTAACACAGAGTGTTAGGATGTGTTTTCTTTTTGTTGTTTCCCTTCTGCAGGAGATTCATCGGTCAAGACTACTGAGAGTGGGGTGGTTCTTAGACAGCGATGGGAGGGATTGTACATGTGCAAAATACAAATGTTTATCGTTTTATATTTCCCCTTTCCCTTTTTGAGCAGGTCTTGGCACATTTAGTATCCAGAAATTTTAGGGATAGCCTCTGGGGCCCACGTCATGTCACCACTCTTCGGGAGACATGGGTGTGCACCTGACGCTGGGGACCAGTGTCAAACCACAGGGGGGAGTGTGAAGCGGGGTCTTCAATTTAGTGGGGTACACTTGGGGAGAAGTGTGACCCAAGTGTGTAATTATGTTAGGGTTCAGACCCCTTTTTCTTATTCGTGGAGGATTGGGTGGTGTAATATTCTCTTCGACCAGTAGGTGTCAGTGTACCTACTGGCTCGGGGTAGAATCACTACCACAGTGCTACCCTTCTTTGTCTCTTCCGAGAGATGGTACGGCCGGGGCGGGGAACCCGCCGTGGTATCGATGGGAGGAGATAAAAGGGGGAGACGCCCTCGCCACGAGGTCTTCAGGGATCATCTCTTCACGCACCCAGGCACCTTCAGCCTGGGTGCGGGCGGTTCAAGGTTCCGGCCCAGGCGCCCTAGGCCTGGCCGGGACGAAGATGGAGTCCATCCCAGGCACCTTCAGCCTGGGATGAGGTACTATTGAGGAGGCCTGGGACCCGGTGACTCCGATTGGGTCCCGCGAGGGTGGAGTTGCTCCAGGGTGCCCCTCGCGAGGGGACCCGCATCTGAGGTGAGGAGGCTGGGGAGGTCACTCGTTCGAAGACCCGGTGTAGTGTCAACCCGGTGACGGATGGGCCTGCAGTAACTCCCTTGGAGGACATCTTCCCCTGATAGAGGCCCGCAGCGCAACGGAGGTATTCATGTCAAGACTCCTACAACCCTTGGTCATAGCACAGGGGGTGTAGGGACCCAGATCAGTATAGTGCCTCGACCTGCTCATTCCACCGTATCATGCCATCGCATTGCCTTGTAACTGAAGATACGAAATAAATGTAACCGTTGGATTTTGATCGGTGTATGGACTCTGTTAATGGGAGCAAAGGAGGTTTCTGCACAACAGACTCGGTATATGCTAAAGACACCGGCCCGAGGAACCATTAGGTATTGGCCTTCACCTCGCCCGCAAGTAGTGGGGAGGACATGGGCCGTGGCGCACCCTCACCCCTGTCGCGTGACATACCCCTATGCTAAAGAGGACAGGGTGAGGGGGTGGTGGCTACACTTATTTTCCACCATAATTTGCAAATAAATTCTTTCCAAATCAGACAATGTGATTGTCTGGATTTGTTTCCTCATTTTGTCTCTCATAGTTGAGGTATACCTATGATGACAATTACAGGCCTCTCTCATCCTTTTAAGTGGGAGAACTTGCACAATTGGTGGCTGACTAAATACTTTTCCTGACGGCTCCATGTCAGCACAGCTGGGTGAGGCTCCGCCCACCCCTACGTGAGCAGGACTTAACTATAAATTTTTCACTCACCTCAGCCTCAGCGTTCTTCTCTTTTCCTCCTACGTGCAGGACGGAGGTGTGCTCCTCTACCTAGCTGGTCTAAATGGCTGGCGGACCGTCCATACGTGTGGATGAAGCAGGACGAAGTCCCTGGTGTCTAGTCTAAATTACCATAATCCAGGGAGCCCCGCTGCTGGTCCTCGGGGCGGCTTTATCATGGCTAACAGCCGTGTCTGGGGTCCGCTTGGTCCGAACAAGATGGACAGCGGTTGTGACAGAGTACTCCCCTATGCATGCGCACCCACGCTGTGCCAACGTCGACGGTCGGATGATGGAGGTTGGGTGAGCTAAATGCTTTGTATCCAATGTATGCTGCATTACTGGACAGGGGTACTCTGCATAACAGATACACAAAGTAACACTTTGTCTGTTCACACATGGATATAATATGTTGGAGGCTGCTCATGTTTGCTTACTGTCATGCCACTATGCCAAACCCCTCCAAAGACCAGCATTTTGCAGAGAAGGTAGATTGGAACCACCTTGAAAATGTCTACTGAATCCAGCCATGGCCTTTGGATGGGATATCCTTGTATTTTTCTATGTGATCTTTGGTCTTCCTTAAAAAAAAAAAAGAAAAAAAAAAAGAAGAAAAAAGAGTATGGAGAAGCATGTTTATGATGTCTACAATCCCCCTTGGTTTGTGTACACTGCAGATGGTTGTAATTTGTTACAAATTCCTACCTTTTTGTTTGATGTTCTGAAACAAACTTTTTCATCATAACCTGATTCCTCCAGGAATAGATTCTAGCCAAATTAACCTCCATCTGGTTAACAGGGCTGTAGATGGAAGCTTCTGCCTCCCTCTAGCTGTGTTTAACCCTTCAGGGTTTGTTACTAAGCAATCTATTTACTGCATTTAACCATTTTTTTTCCCTAGTCCAGGGTTCCACTGGGTTGCGGGAATGAGGCTGTGCTATTCAGCTTTGCCTCCCGCTGGTCAGTCTCGGTTCCGGTCGCGATTTTTAGAGACATCTGTGCAAGTCTCTGTGCGGATGTCAATATAGGTCGCAAGCCGAAATCGCAAGGTAGTACAAAACTGCCTTTTTGAAGTTGGTGTGGCGCCGCTGATGCAGCGTTGCACTGATTAGGGCGGTGCAATTGCCGCATATTATTTTTATGCGATTTGACTGGTCGGGTCGCATGTCAAAAACGCACCAGTGTGATCCGGGGCTATGGGTTGGTTTGCTGAATGGTGCACAAGCCCTGTGGTGAGGTTATCTATTAGTGTTTACCAATCTCAGAACGAACATGCTTCAGGCCCTTCAATATGAAGACATGGATGAACATGAAGGAGCAGTCTCATGGCTTTCCCAAGCCAGCAAACATCCCTCCTCAAGCTCTATAAGAGGAATACATGGATGGGAATGACAGTATGTATCCCACTGGCTTAAACAGCCAGGGAGGATGGTGACACCTAAAGGTGTTACACCCAATAAACAAATTGCAAATACGCTCTAAAGGGGTGTTTCTGGCTCACCCTGTGAAATGGGTCATCTGCTCTGACAATGAGAAGTTGCCTGTCCACACCAGGTGAAGCAGCCAATTTTCCGAATTTCCACATGGGCATGACAGTATTTATCACACTGGCTTAAACAGCCAAGGAGGAGGGTAACACCTAAAAGGTGTTACACCCAATAAACAAATTGCCAATACACTCTAAAGGGGTGTTTTCGGCTCACCCTGTGAAAGGGTTATCTGCTCTGATAATGAGAAGCCGCCTGTCCATACCAGGTGAAGCAGCCCATTCTCCAAACTTCCGGATGAACATGACTGCACACAGTCTGCTTTGTCAAGCAACCAAGGATATGGATGACGGCGCCTAACAGGTGTTCGCACTCAATAAACATGTGGTCAATACGCTCTAAAAGAGTGTTTCCACTCACCCTGTGAATTCTCCAAGCCTTCCCAAGCAAACAATCCGCTTCAGATCCTTCCATAGAGAAACAGACGGCAAGGATGTTACCTAGTTCAAGCAACCTAGGATAAAGATTACGACACCTAACCAGTTGTCACAATTAAGCAGATGGTCAAGACACTCTAAAGGAATGACTAGATTCTTCTTGTATGGGGACCGTCTGTTTGGCAATGTCCAGCCTTCTTTCAGGGCCTTCTTGGTCCAATCAATTCTCTCCAGTCTCTTCTGAACAGAAGAAAGAGGGCGACCTGTGTCCAGATTGCTAAGGTTGGTGAAATGCCTGTTGTAACCTGGGGGACAGGTAGTAGGTACAAAAGCTCCCTGGGATGAGCAGGCACAGATACCAAGTCCATTGGATCAGTGAAAACACAGTGTGGTTTATTGGTGCTATATACAATGTCAATGACAGGTGCTGTACAGTGTGCTGAAAACAAACAGAAGAAAATATATCTAAACAAAAGCCTAGCCGTGTCTCGGCTCTAACTACACAGTATTTACAGGCCCTCACTACTAGGCTGAACAAGCCTAACGCTTGTCAGCTTCCACATTCACAGAGTAACAATGTTTTACCAACCTTCTTGCTCTCACAGACCAATGTTGTCTGTGTTTCCCAGGCTGAGCAAAGGCTGTCTGCTCAGGTGAGCTTTTAATTAAGCTGGTGGAGAGAACCAACACCTGAAGTGGATCCTGGCTCAGAGATCCCTGAATGTATATGAGAGGAGCCTGGGAGATGTATAAACCCCGAACAGGACTTTCCCAGGCTCTCTCTGGGATGCTCTGTCACACATCCTCCCCCCTTGTTTCAACCCCAGGGTTGGAACACCTGTAGCCCAACAGGAGTGAACACGGGAGAGGGCATCTACATTCCCCATCTCAACACCTGGCCTGTGTTTTACCGTAAAGGCGTAATCTTGTAGGGCCAAAAACCACTGGTTCACCCGCCTATTAGTCTCCTTCTTTTGGGCCATCCATTTCAGGGGAGCATGGTCAGTTATTAACTCAAACTGGCGCCCCAACAAGTAGTACCTGAGCGCGTCCACGGCCCACTTTATGGCCAGACACTCCTTTTCAATGACTGCGTACTTCTTTTCATGGTCATTGAGCTTTCTGCTTAAGTACACCACAGGGTGTTCTTCCCCATTGTGTACCTGTGAAAGTACTGCCCCGATACCCACATCAGACGCATCCGTCTGGACCAAAAAGTTTTTGGAGAAATCGGGGGAGTATAGGATTGGCTGTGCACAAAGAGCCTTCTTCAGGACTTGAAAAGACTCTTCTGCTACTGGAGACCATTTCACCATTACGGAGGCTTTCCCTTTCGTAAGGTCTGTCAGTGGGGCAGCTATAGTTGCGAAATTTGGGATAAATCTTCTATAGTACCCCGCAATGCCAAGAAAGGCCCTGACCTGCTTCTTGTTTGCAGGGCGTGGCCACTCCTGGATGGCTTCTATTTTATTCACCTGGGGCTTTATGACACCCCGGCCAATAGTGTAGCCCAAATACCTGGCTTCCTCTAGCCCAATGGCACATTTTTTTGGATTTGCCGTAAACCCCTCCTTGAAGAGGGAATCCAGGACAGCCTGGACACGGGGCAAGTGAGACTCCCAGTCAGTGCTATGCACCACTATGTCGTCCAGATAGGCTGCAGCATACTGTCGGTGAGGTCTTAGGGTCCTGTCCATAGCCCTCTGAAATGTTGCAGGGGCATTTTGCAACCCAAAAGGCATTTTCCTATATTGAAACGACCCCTCCGGGGTCACAAATGCAGTCTTTTCTTTGGCACTACCAGTCAGGGGTATTTGCCAATATCCTTTGGTCAAGTCCAAAGTGGTCAGATAACGGGCCTTGCCAAGTCGGTCTATAAGCTCGTCTACCCTGGGCATTGGGTATGTGTCAAACTTTGTTACCGCATTAAGCTTTCTGAAGTCATTACAAAACCTCCAAGTGCCATCCGGTTTTGGGACCAATACAATGGGGCTAGACCAGTCACTATTGGATTCCTCAATAACATCTAGCTCCAACATCCTTTTTAACTTCCTCACCGATGTCCTTTCTTCTAGCTTCGGGAATTCGGTATGGTTTGAGCTTGACACGGACTCCAGGTTCAGTAACAATATCATGCTGAACTGCTGAAGTCGTGCCCGGCAACTCTGAAAATTTCTCTTTATTCCTCATCAGGAACTCTCTAGCTTCCTGTTTCTGGGAACATGACAGGGTGTCTGGAATCGTGACCTCAGGGATCAGAGGGGATTCAGTACCTTTAAGGGTTACCGGGAGGGACCTCGCAGTTAATGCCAGTCTATCCTTCCAGGGTTTTAACAGGTTTATGTGGTAAATCTGTTCGGGCTTCCTTTTACCTGGTTGATACACCTTGTAATTGACCTCCCCAACTCTTTCAATTACTTCAAAGGGTCCCTGCCACTTAGCCAGGAATTTGCTCTCAACAGTGGGAACTAACACGAGGACCCGGTCACCAGGTGAGAAAATACGAAGTTGGGCCCCCCTGTTGTATATCCTCTGTTGGGCTGCTTGGGCCTGCAGTAAATGTTCTTTTACTACCGGCATGATTGCTGCAATCCTATCCTGCATTTGAGCGATATGCTCAATAACACTTTTGTGAGGTGTCTGCTCCCCCTCCCAAGTTTCCTTGGCTATGTCTAAGAGTCCCCGAGGGTGTCTTCCATAAAGCAACTCAAATGGAGAGTACCCCGTAGAGGACTGGGGAACTTCCCTGATGGCGAACATCAAGTAAGGTATCAGGAAGTCCCAGTTTTTCCCATCCTTATCAACAACCTTTTTTAACATACTCTTTAATGTCTTATTGAAGCGTTCCACCAAGCCATCCGTTTGAGGATGGTACACTGAGGTACGCAACTGCGTCACCTTAAATAACTTGCAGAGCTCCCTAGTTATTCGTGACATGAATGGGGTACCTTGGTCTGTAAGGACTTCTTTCGGGACGCCAACCCGACTGAACACCATAAACAGCTCTTTGGCAATGTTTTTAGCAGATGCAGTGCGTAAGGGAACGGCCTCGGGGTAACGGGTAGCGTAATCCATGATCACGAGGATATGTTGATGACCGCGGGCAGATTTGGGGAGTGGACCCACAAGGTCCATGGCAATCCTCTCAAAAGGCACTTCAATAATGGGCAAGGGCACTAACGGACTTCGGAAGTGGGGTTGGGGGGCTGACATCTGACACACAGGACAGGATTGACAATAATTTTCTATGTTTTTCCGTATCCCAGGCCAGTAAAACCTGCGCAACACCCTTTCAGTGGTTTTCTCAACCCCTAAATGGCCTCCTAGCAAGTGCCCATGGGCAAGTTCCAACACCACCCGTCTGTATAACTTAGGGACTACCAACTGTTCAACCACTTCATCATTAGATTTACATACACGATACAGTAAATCCTCATTGCTGCAGAAATATGGAAAACAGTGCCTGTCCCCTGGTTCGACAGGTACCTCATTAATCACTATTACATTTTCCCAGGCCCTGGCAAGGGTAGGGTCTTTTCTCTGCTCCGTACCAAAATTTTCCTTGTGCACATTAAGATTGGCAAACTCTAATGTAGGCTCAGATTCAGCAGACGGCTGTCCAGCTCTACTGGTTGTGGGGACTTCTTCCGGCTCCCCCAGCTCTCCTGCCATAACTGAGAAAGGATCACCCGGAGAGCCCTGAGAGGAGTCCCCTGAACTCACAAGGTCAGTAATGGCCACGAGTTCTGGCTCTGCGACTGAGTTAGGTACTGCGACTGGGTCGGGACAATCCCACAGTTCCCAAAACTTAGGGAAGTCCCTACCAATGATAGCCTCATGCACCAAGTGGGGCACCAGTCCGACCGAATGGGTCACCGTACCTAAGCCAGTTTTAAACTGAACAGTGGCTATTGGATACTCGCGGGTATCCCCATGTACACAGATCACAGCAACCTTTTTTGCATGAAAATTCACAGTTTCAACCATCTCAGCTGTAACCAAAGTAACTAGACTTCCAGAGTCCAGCAAGGCCATAATAGGCTTATTATTAATAGTCACATGACACATGTGTTTTCCCACATTTGGCATTGCAGCGCATGAAACAGCAGCAAACATAGACTGCCTTCTAAAAGATAGATCACACTGCATTGGTTCATCTGTCAATAGACAGTTTGCTGCAACATGTCCCAGTTCTTGGCAACGAAAACACCTGATGTTTCCCCAGTTTGGTTTGCTGACAGGCAGTGGCTTCCCTTGTTTGGGCCGCCAAACTTCAGTCCTGGCACCAAAAATCCTCCCCCCTATTTCCTTGCCGTGCTTACCACCCACTTCCCCTGGAACAGTCTTACCGGTTGCCTGGGGAGACCGTGGCTTTGGGTGGAAAGTCCGTGCGGCTGTAGGGGTGGTGACCAGGTTCTCTGCAGCAAAGTACCTCTCAACGAGCTCCACCAGGTTGTCTGCTGACTTGGGGTCTCCTTGACTCACCCACTTCTGCAGGGGAATTGGCAGTGACCTCAGGAATTGGTCCATGACCACACGCTCCACTATTTGTGGCGCAGACAGGGACTCCGGCTGTAGCCATTTCCGCACCAGGTGGATCAGATCAAACATCTGCGATCTTGGGGGCCTCTTTTCTTGGAAGAACCAGCTGTGGACCCGCTGAGCTCGAACAGCCAAGGTAACGCCAAGTCGTGCCAGGATTTCCCGCTTGACCTTCTCATAATCTCCCGCTTCTGCTGACTCCAGATCATAGTAGGCCTTCTGCGCTTCTCCAGAAAGTAAGGGGGCGATCAGTCCTGCCCATTGGGTTTGGGGCCAACCTTCCCTCTCAGCAGTCCGTTCAAATGTTAGTAGGAAGGCCTCTGGATCATCATCTGCCGTCATCTTTGAAAGAAAGCGACCCACATGGATGGCTGAGGGCTTGTCTCCAATATCCTTCATTATCGCAGGTGACCCCTGTGCTAGCATCTCCACAACCTCAGTGAGGGTTTTCCTATCCGCTTTTGCAGCAGTGGCAAGCTGTTCAAACAGCCTCTGCGATTGCTCCTGTACATCACCAATCTGTTGGAACAGCACCTTGGTTTGCTCCTGTGCGATAGCGTTGGCTTGCTGTTGTGTAGCATTTGCTTGCTGCCATGCAGCGTTTGCTTGCCGCAATTCAGCGTTAGTTTGCTGTTGTGCAGCGTTTGCCAACACCATTTGTTTGAGGAGGTCCTCCATGTTATCACTTTAGGTACTGGCCTTTTAAGTAGTAACTTACTACAGCTGGTCGCAGCCTCCACCATATGTAACCTGGGGGACAGGTAGTAGGTACAAAAGCTCCCTGGGATGAGCAGGCACAGATACCAAGTCCATTGGATCAGTGAAAACACAGTGTGGTTTATTGGTGCTATATACAATGTCAATGACAGGTGCTGTACAGTGTGCTGAAAACAAACAGAAGAAAATATATCTAAACAAAAGCCTAGCCGTGTCTCGGCTCTAACTACACAGTATTTACAGGCCCTCACTACTAGGCTGAACAAGCCTAACGCTTGTCAGCTTCCACATTCACAGAGTAACAATGTTTTACCAACCTTCTTGCTCTCACAGACCAATGTTGTCTGTGTTTCCCAGGCTGAGCAAAGGCTGTCTGCTCAGGTGAGCTTTTAATTAAGCTGGTGGAGAGAACCAACACCTGAAGTGGATCCTGGCTCAGAGATCCCTGAATGTATATGAGAGGAGCCTGGGAGATGTATAAACCCCGAACAGGACTTTCCCAGGCTCTCTCTGGGATGCTCTGTCACACTGTGTATAGAGGTGAAACTTTGGAAGTATTTTAAATACCTCCAGAAGACGACTGGATGTTGAATGGATCAAGTGCTTGTTCGTCAAGATTGGAGGATATCGTCACAGCAGGATGTCAAAGTTATGCCCTTTGGAATGAATAGAAGTCCAGGGGTTGGGACCACCCCGCTGGTTAGTATGTATCCCTTGTGGGATTGGCCATTCACATGACCTTACCATCAGAAGGTGCGATCCTCAAGGACAAACGCGGTCACTGCATTTTTCTTTATTATCGCAGAAGGGCAAGCCTAAATTAAATAGTGGCCAGTTTGGCTTCCTGCCTCAAGATGAAGGTCTACGGAGTTAAAGACCGAAAATTCAAGAGTTAATGCTCACGCTCACGCCAGAGAGCGTAGCTCCTGCGCTTTTCTGGATGGGAGTCCAGGAAAGACAAGTAAGCAAATGCTTAGTCCAAGAAGTCAATAAGACTTCCATGTCAGGATGCTCTCTGTTAGTTTGGGATTATGCCACCCATACATGCCCTAGGGGCACTATGTGGTTCCTCTGTGAACATAGGGACGGCTTGTGGATGGACACGTGGTCCCCTAAGGAAAGCATTTTGGGCCATATTTGGAGATCTTTCATCCTTCACATCTCAGATTGAGCCATAGAAATCGCCTTGCCCCAGAAGCTCAGAAGACCTGGTGGTACAGGCAGATACCAGCCAGTTTAGGGGAGCCCTACTTCAGGAACAATGAGCTCAGGACCAATGGTCTATTTTCAAGGATCTGGAAACAAGGCTTAGTCTCTCACTTCTGAAGTTTTCTCTAATTCTAGAATTCACCCAAGTCAATCCTCCCAACAATCTGCAACCTATGTGCCTGGTCGGAAGAATCTTCAGACGATCTATTTGTCCAGGTCAAGTCTGACGACAATGGAGGATCCAGACTACTGCGAGTCTTTCGAGAACTAACAGAGCTTGGTGTTTTGTCTGCCAGAGGTAGACTGCTTACATTCCCAGTCAACACCAAGTTGCTGAAGTTCCATTCCAGGGCCCAGGAGCCGCAAGCTCTCGGAGTGGAGGTGCTGACTGCAAAATGGATCGCCAAGACTGCTTATGCCTTTTTTTCAGCTGCTCCCTCTGATTCTCAGCTTCCAGCTAAGGCTGGGGCGAGGGAAGGTGACAGTTTTGGTACCCGCTACTCATCCTGATGAGTGTCAAGGAGTGACGCCCTCTGCCTGGTAGATCAAATCTTCTCCAGTCCCATTCATTCAGCATCCGACAGGCTCAGGCTGATGGCCTGGGTCGAGAGAGGCAGAGCCTAATGGATGTCGAATGCTCGGTGAAGATTTGAACAGTTTTACGAAATGAGAAAGGTCTGCGCTAAGCATGCCTATAGTAGAACAGGACATATAGGCCCAGTATATTCGCTGATCAAGATTTTACGCTGGACTCTTCAGAAGCCTGCTTCGAATGCCTACAGGCATGGCTTGACTTAATTCTATGCGCAAGCATGCTATAGGCATGCATTTTGGCTATCGCTGTCTTCACCGGCATTCAGCAAGCTTCCAACGCTTAATTACACAGTTTTTCAAGATTCAATTTGGTGGAAACCTCAAACTTGTTTCCGGAATCAGATATACCAATGCTGATGGATGTTATTTCATCGGATGCCTTCAATCACCCTGTGGTACTTTCTCGCTGAAACTGATTTACTGGTGGCAATTAGATCAGCATTGGTGTCCTTGGGTTTAAAGAACCCATACTCGCGTACTTCCCAGGCAGGATGGTGCTCATGCCAATGCTCTAATATGTGCCTGAACTGACCTTCATAGTTCATATCACACAAGAGGTTTCTCTCCTACGTTTCCTTTGGGGAGTACTCAAAAAGTTAGCCCATCGGATGTGGGCTAAGCGCTAAAATATTTAATCAAGGCGACTCCTGCCATCAGGAGCTCTGTACATCTGTTTGTCCTTTTCAGGTGGAACACATAAATGATTTTACGGCTCCCAGCAAGATTATTATCTCTTGGTTGGTAACCTCATCTCCTTGGCCTGCAGGTTGTAGGGCTGGCTGTGCCAGGAGAATCACGGCACTCTCACTAGAAGGGTCCAGACCTTGAGGGTGACAGCAGGCCGGGTGTCTCAAACTATCCGCAATACAACTATGTGGACACCAAAATATTCATTTTTATGACAATTGAGTTTTTCAGAGGCATTATGTTTTCTGTTACCATTTAAGTCATAATTGGAGTGTGTAGCATTATCCCTCCCCTGTTTTGGCTAGTTAATTCCCAGCTGTGCTGACATGGAGCCGTCAGGAAAACTGAAAATTCTATTCAAATACTTACCGTAATTTTCCTTTCCTGACGAGCTCCATGTCAGCACAGAACCCGCCCAGTTAAGTAGTAATAGTTACGAAACGCTGAGGTGAGTGAAATATTTATAGTTAAGTCCTGATCACGTAGGGGTGGGCGGAGCCTCACCCAGCTGTGCTGACATGGAGCTCGTCAGGAAAGGAAAATTATGGTAAGTATTTGAATTCAATTTTCCGTTTTTTGCCCCACTGTATGTAGTACAGTGTTCCCTTAATTGTAATATTATGTAATGTTATCTTGCAATAAGGATGTTTGTGGTTGTGCCTTTTAAAAAAAAATGGCCAGACATTTCCTTGTTATGCCTTCTGCTATGTCTATGCACATTGCATAAAGGGAGTCATGAAATCACCTCAAAGGAATCTGCAATCTGACTGATGAGTCAGGTGACACATACATGACTTGCTGAGACGCAGCAATCCCAGGAGGCAGCAGAGCTTGGCCTAGGCCAGACGCAAGGATACCATGCCTTGCAGCCCAAAAACTAACCCAAAGCTGAAAATTTTACATTTTTAAAATGTATTTTACAAGGTGCACAAAAACACAATCACATGTCTAGTTTTATAATAAAACAAAGTGCAACAATGAAGTTTAAATCAGAAAAAAAGGTTACCTTGTGTTACGCTCAATCTGTTAAAAAAATATTCATTATTTTACAGCAATATTTTAGATCATGGTCATTTATTGTTAAAAATATTCAATTCACAACAGCATACATTTTATTCAGATGTGGCATTATTAAAGTTGAACACTGGGCAAAAAAACTTTCATTTAAATATATTACTCAATAGCCACAAAGAATATAAATTCACTTTGCCTTTGCAAACACAGTTATTACTTTGTAAAAATACATCACTGTGCTGTACAAAGCCTGTGCAGAGAGCAGAGCTGTGGAAGGGGTCCAGCAGGCTCCACCCACTACAGAAACTACAGGAGGGGGCAGAGACAAGACCAGTCCCCCCACGCAAGAAGAGAGAGCAGCAGTGAGGGGTCTTTATTACAGGAAGCTCCTGAACAGAGGGGAAGTCTCACACTGGATTACTGCACAGATCTGGACGTAATACACAAAGCTCGCATCGATTCAAGGAAGAATACACCGGATGAATGTATTTAGCAACATTTTCTTATCTCTGAATTCAGCTTTAAAGTCTAACTCCAGACAATTTTTTCCAAATTTGGATAAAGTGAGGAACCATTAACATTTCTTCAAAATTAAAGTCATTGTAAACCTTAATTTTTTTAAAAATATTAAACATGTCATGCTTATCTGCTCTGTACAATGGTTTTGCACAGAGCAGCCTTGAACCTTCTCTTCTGGGGTCCCCCAGCAGCACCCTTAACTCCTCCTCTTTGGCGAGCAACCCTATAGCAAGTGGCGTGATATGGGGGCACTCAGAGTCCCCTTACCACTGTATGGCTTACAGCGTGATTTAGCAGCAGGGTGGGAGCTAGGAGATGTCCCGTAGCACTATTTTCTTTCTCCTAAAGGTGTCTTTTCCTTTATTGGAGATGTCCTCTTGTGAATGCTGGGGGCAAGCACATCATTGGTTGCTAGGATGCCAGCGGCTAGCAACCAACAACAGGGATAATGACAATGCAGCAGCGGGGGACCTGAGCTGACCTGAATCCTCAATAGGTGTTCATTTAGGATATGCCCCTGACCCTCTCTGCAGGCTGGATAAAATCTTGTAGAGAGCAAGATATGTCGCACTGGCCGCATTGTGAAGGTTAATGTATTAAAGCTTCTGAATCAGCATTACGTTTTCAGGGGAGGTCAGAAATAGACACGTGCAGAACGAAAACATTTGTTTTGTTTTGTTTCGATTTGTTATTTACGTTAATTCCTTTAGTTAAATTATTTTCATTCGTTTAATTCGTTTTCGGAATTTGTTTAGTTTATTCATTTTCAAACCTAATTCGAAAAGTTTTCGAATCTAATTCGAAAAGTTTTCGAATTCGAAACGTTTTCTAATTCAAATAGTTTTCGAATATGAAAAGTTTTCAAATTTGAATAGTTTTGGATTTGAATAGTTTTGGATTTGAATAGTTTTTAAATTTGAATAATTTCCAATTTCCAAAAATAATAAAATTGACTAGAAAATAGAGGAATAGAATATAATTTATTTTTTTCTATTCTATTCCTTTATTTTCTATTCTCTTTGGAGATTGGAAAACTATTCAAATTCGAAAACTATTCGAATACGAATTTGAAAACTATTCGAATTTAAATTTCGTCGGCATTTTTTTTTCCCGTCATTTTGGATTCGTTTCAATTCGGTACTGCTCTGATTCGGAAATTCGGATACATCCGAATTTCCGAGTAACGAAAATTAGTCTGAATTTTAATTCGGAATGAAACAAACCGCATATGCCTAGTCAGGAATGGCAGTCTCCTAATTATGTAGTGCAGTGTTCCTTTAATTGTAATATTATATAATGTTATCTTGCAATAAGGATGTTTGTGGCTCTGCCCTTTAATAATAAAAATAAATAAAAAAATACACTTTTTTTCTGTTCTGGCCAGACATTTCCTTGTAATGCCATCTGCTACGTCTACACACATGTTCTGAGGAGTCATGAAATCATCTCAAAGGAATCTGCAATCTGACTGATGATGAGTCAGGTGACACATACATGACTTCTCTGAATGAACTCACAACTAGTGCTGGCCATACACTATACGAAAAATCGGGCGAAAATCGGTCGTTCAGACAGTTCTTTCGTTTTTCGAACAGTTAATGGGCACAAAATCGATAATCTTTGGGACGTTTTTGAGCCGAAAAAACGAAGGACAAGTTTGGAAATTTTCTGCCGAACGAACGATAAATCGGAAGGTTAATGTGTTTCCCGTCCGAACTTTCTGCACTAGGTATATGTAGAAAAAAAAAAAAAAATTTTTTATTTATGTCCACTGAACGATTTATCGGTCATTACATGATGGCACTATCGTTTGCGCTCACGAACAAACTTTCGTTTTTCGAAAGATCGTTCGGACGATTTTTCGTATAGTGTATGGCCAGCATTAAAGAGGAACTTCACCATGCAGGTCCCTCCCCCCCATCCTCTGGCCCTTTTCTACACCGCCATTTTCAAGTATAGTGCATGCTGACAAGTGCCACCAACTTCTGCTAGATGGGCACTATAGAGTTTGCTGCATTTGTGCGCATGCGTGGAAATAAGCTGCATATAAAACACTGCCTCCTGGAATAGCTGAGCCGTAGCTTTACCAGGAAGCAGCAGAGCTTGGCCTATGCTGGACACAAGGAAGTCATGCCTTGCAGCCCAAATACATTTTTTTTTTCTTGTGTAAAGAAAGGAGGAAGGCGGGAGAGGGACAAAAAAAGAAATACAAAATAGACTTGCTTTACTGAGTTGTCTACAATTTATTTTACAAGGTGCACAAAAATGCAATCATATGTGTGCATAAGAGCAAAGTGTAATGCCGCGTACACACGACCTTTTTTCATGACGAGAAAAATGCAATTTTTTAAAAACAATCGTGTGTGGGCTTCAGAGCATTTTTCACGACGTGAAAAATGGCCATGAAAAATTAGGAACACGCTGTAATTTTTCTCGTCGTTTTTCACGTCGTCTTTTTTCTCGTCATGAAAAACGGCCGTGTGTAGGCTTTAACGATGTGAAAAAACGCGCATGCTCAGAAGCAAGTGATGAGACGGGAGCGCTTGTTCTGGTAAAACTAGCCTTTTGTGATGGAGATATCACATTCGTCACGCTGTAACGGACTGAAGAGCACGAGGCTGAAAAGCGCGAATCGTCTCTCACCAAACTTTACTAACACAAAGATCAGCAAAAGCAGCCCAAAGGGTGGCGCCATCCGAATGGAACTTCCCCTTTATAGTGCCATCGTACATTTCGTACGTCACCGCGCTTTGCTCTAGCATTTTTTTTCATGATCGTTTGTAGGCAAGGCAGGCTTGAGAAGAATCACGTTGAGAAAAACTTCGTTTTTTTCAATGACATTAAAAACGGTCGTGTGTACGCGGCATAAGAATAACTAATTAGTACTAATGCTAGGATCAATAAAAAAAAACTTTATTGATCCTAGCATTAGTACTAATTAAATACAATAACGTTTAGACAAAGTTCCTTATGTATTTATTAAAAATATAAATCACTTACTGAATATATTCTCCCTCCTGTTCTGGCCGTTTCCATCAATATTGTGGGCATGTGAAGCCCAATCAATATCTCTTCCTGGCTTGCTTTGGAGAGGTGCATGCTGGGTAACCAGCATGCACCTCTCGATCTCGCTCATGCACTATTCAACGGCGTAGCGCTGATTTTTTCTAAAGTTGCCATAACAACGGGCGGCGATGGAGGAAGGTCCCCCCCCGTTGTTATGGCAACATAGATAAACACATCTTGGCGCTGTGATCCGCCTTAAATCCTGACAGGAAATTACCCGATTTTTGATCACAGTACTGCCCACAGACTCCTGGGAAATGATGTGTCATCATTTCCCAGGAGCACAGGCGATAGAGGAAGTGACCTAGGAGCGCCGTGGACCAGGAAGTGGCAGATTAGGAGGACTACATAGCAACAGGTGATTCTGGTAAGTAAAACGTTTTTTTTTCCTCCAAATGTTTTTTCATAGTTTTCCAGGAGTCTGATAATGTAAAAAAAATGTAGGAGCCAAATAGTTCCGTCCGTCCGTGTGGGAAGCTGGCGTGCGTTCCACCTGCTACAGTGGCTAACCAACAAGGACCGGAAGTGTGATAGAAAACGTGACCTAGTACCGCCTAGGTCACGAGGCGGTACTAGGTCACGTTTTCTATCACACTTCCGGTCCTTGTTGGTTAGCCACTGTAGCAGGTGGAACGCACGCCAGCTTCCCACACGGACGGACGGAACTATTTGGCTCCTACATGCCTTTCAGCCTCAGTGCCGGGCTAAGGCACTCCAAAATGTAAGCAGCCATTTGGCTTTCTTTTTATATTGTTTTATATTCTAATAAACGGGATTACACTATTTTTGGCATTATTCGTTTATCTGCATATTCCAATCGAGTTTATCCTGGGGAGACAGAAGGATCTGGGATCATATCCTCTTTACTAGCAAGTGGCATCTTGCAATCAAACGCTTTTTGACCCCCTTTTAGTTAAGAGGGTCAACATCTTGGGGTAAGCAGCCATCCATCCTTAGCACTTCGGGTGAATTTGGTGAAGGTGTCACTTCCAAGAACACACTGGATATTTTTATGGACACACTATTGGATTAGCTACGTTTCTTACCAATTGGATGTTCTTATATATTCACTGCTTTCCACTGTTGTTACCATACATGATTTGATTTAATTTTAAATGTTTTGATTAGGTACAGCAGCTTATGACGTTTATTGCAATTGCACGTAATTTAATATATTTTAATTATTGTCAATCACTTTATTAAGTCTATAATAAGGCTCACCTATAGGTAGTGTAAATATCACACTGTTTAGGAGATATTTACATTACATGCAGCCAGTGACATCACTGGCGCATGCGATCTGAAGGAACGGCCATGGCTGCCCTTCATTCTGAGCCCTGTACCGTGAAAGGCGGCTCCCACGCATGCACGGGAGTGATGTCATGACATCATCGCGGCTCCGGTCAATCACAGAGCCGAAGCCTGCGAACCTGGAACCAAGACGGGTGAAAATGGAAGTGGCTGCAGTGCTGACATTGCAGCGCTGGAACAGCTTTGTTTTAATGTAAGTTTCACATAATGTGCTAGTAAGTAGGGTTGCACCGATACTAGTATCTGTATCGGTGCCGATACTGAGTATTTGCACAAGTATCGGTACTCGTGCAAATGTACCGATACCTGAAACTGATATTTTCAGGCTCAGTTCTTTGAGCTGTCAGTGGGTCTCCCCAGCTAAAGTGTTAAATAGACATGTGCACTGCCAAAAAATTTGTTAGTTTTCGTTTTCGTTTCATTCGTTTTTTTTTTTTTTTCGTTTTTCGGGTCATTCGTTATGATCGCAATTCGTAAATTCGTAAATTTGTACATTCGTAAATTTATACATTCGTAAATTTGTACATTCGTAAATTTGTACATTCGTAAATTTATACATTCGTAATTTCGGAAATTCGATATTTTCGAAAACCCGAAAATTTGAAAATCTGAAAAAATAACTATTAAATTATAGGTATTGTAATTTCCTTTCAAATTTGGCTGTTAGCGAACGTAACGAATACAAATTTATCTGAAGTTACGCATAACCTGAAATAACAAATGCCGCATCTAAACAAATGGAACGGAACAAATTAATAATAATAATAATAATAAAACGTTTTTATTATTATTATTGTTATTTATTATTATTATTAATTCATTACGTTCCATTCGTTTAGATACGGCATTCATTATGTCGGAAAACAATTCGTAACTTCGTTAAGTTCACTAACAGCCAAATTTGAAAGGAAATTACAATACCTATAATTGAATAGTTAGTAATAGTTAAGTTATTAGTTAATTATTATTTCAGATTTCCGAATTTACTAATTTACGATTGTACGAATGTACAAATTTACGAATGTACGAATATTCGGAAATTCGTAAATTCAAATTTACGAATTTCCGGATAGTTGTACATTCGTAAATTCGTGCATTGGTAAATTCGTATATTCGTAAATTCGTACATTCGTAAATTTGAATTTACGAATATTCGTTAAAATTCGTTAAATGAGTTTTCGTTAATTCGGATATTTCCGAATTAACGAATTTGTCGAATTTCCGGATAGTTGTACATTCGTAAATTTGTACATTCGTGCATTGGTAAATTCGTATATTCGTAAATTCGTACATTCGTAAATTTGAATTTACGAATATTCGTTAAAATTTGTTAAATGAGTTTTCGTTAATTCGGATATTTCCGAATTAACGAATTTGTCGAAATTCGTTAAAAAACGAATTCGGAACGAAACGAATTGCACATGTCTAGTGTTAAAGAAGTCCGGTAATTGGAGCTGTCAAACAAAACAAAAAAAACAGCCGCTGAAACACTAAAATAAAAATAAAACATTGTTTCTTTTTGTATCTTTCTGTTTCTTCATCTGCAGATCAAAAGGATGAACACATGTTCCTCTGTTTAACCCCTTACCCTTAATTTACTCGAATCAGCCTTAACCACCTAAATACCGGACCTATTCTGGCACATCTCTCCTTCATGTAAAAATCATCATTTATTTTGCTAGAAAATTGCTCAGAACCCCCAAACATTTTATATATATATATATATATATATTTTAGCAGACACCCCAGGGAATAAAGTGGCAGTCATTGCAAATTTTTATCTCGCACGGTATTTGCAAAATAATTTTTCAAGCGCTTTTTTGGGGGAAAAAAACATGGATTAAAAAAGAACAAAACAGGTAAAGTTAGCCCAATTTTTTTGTATAATGTGAAAGATGATGTTACCCCGAGTAAATAGATACCTAACTTGTCACGCTTTAAAATTGTGCACACTCATGGAATGGCGCCAAACTTCGGTACTTAAAATCTCCATAGGCGGCGCTTTATTTATTTTTTACAGGTTACCAGTTTAGAGTTACAGAGGAGGTCTAGTGCTAGAATTGTTGCATACGCTCTAATGCACGCGGTCAATACCTCACATGTGTGGTTAGAATGGCGTTTACATATGTGAGCGGGACTTACGTGTGTGTTCGGTTCAGAACGCGAACTACCGGGGACAGGGGCGTTTTTTTTTAATTTTATTTTACTTAATTTTGTTTATTTTTACACTTTTTTTTTTTTGATCACTTTTATTTCTATTACAAGGAATGTAAACATTGCATTGTAATAGGAATCTATTGTGACAGGTCCTGTTTATGGAGAGATGCGGGTCAATAAGACCCCACATCTCTCCTCCAGGCTTGAATGCATGAGATCGTGAAAAAAAATTAATCGATCTCATGCCGACAGCCGTGATTGCAGCTGTGTTTACTTCCGTGTACACGGGCGTGACATCATAACGTCGCGC
Source organism: Rana muscosa (assembly GCA_029206835.1). NCBI lineage: Eukaryota > Metazoa > Chordata > Amphibia > Anura > Ranidae > Rana > Rana muscosa. The sequence goes on along the minus strand of CM055117.1, from coordinate 46,090,088 downwards.
CCGGGCCTCTGACGGTCATAGAGATGACCGGTGACCATCTGGTCACCGGTCATCTCTATTCTCATCATCCGGCGCTGGCCGATTTGTTCTCCGGGCCCCCAATGGCACGGGAGAGCCCGGAGAAGCACCGGATGGCAGCGACCCTTCCCGTCGCCTATAAGAACGATCAAGTGGCCGGACTGCCGCTATGATCATTCTTATGGTGCGCAGAATCGCCGGCTGAAAAGAAGGATATCTGAATAATGCCTGTAGCTGCACCCATCATTTAGATATCCCCCCTCAATACCAGGATGTTATATGATGGCGTCGGGTATTGAGGTGGTTAATTAAGTCCCTATTCTCCTCCATTCAATTATTATTATCCTGTTTGTTTTTTTGTTCACGTCTATTTTATAAAGGATAAACAATTAAAAAAAAAATTTTTGTTTGCTTTGTTAGCGAATATTTTTACATATATATATATATATATATATATATATATATATATATATATATATTAACATATATTTACACATTTTTACATTGAAAAATCGCAAATTTAAAAAATATATCTATATATTTTATTTGTAAATAATAATAATTTTAATGCATTGTACCCTTGCTGACAGCTGAAGTGAAAACAAAACAGTTGTGGTAGGTATCGGTAATTGGTATCGGCGAGTACTAAAAAAAACGGTATTGGTACTCGTACTGGTAAAAAAATAATGATATCGGTGCATCCCAAATAGTAAGCAATGCATACTAGCACATTATGACTTTACCTTGCAGGAAGAAAAAAAAAAAACTTCCAGAGGTATACAACCGCTTTAAAAAAAAAAAGATTCATTATTTTACAACATTATTTTAGATCATGGTCATTTATTGTTAAAAATTTTCAATTCACAAAAGAATACATTTCATTCAAATGTGACGTTATTAAAGCTGAACACTGGACATAAAAAATTTATTTTAAATATATTCCACAATAGCCACAAAGGATATAAATTCACTTTGTGTGCAACAATGCCTTTGCAAACACAGTTATTACTTACTGTAAAAATAGCAGTGACATCATCACTGTGCTGCACACAGCCTGTGCAGAGAGCAGAGCTGTGGGAGGGGGGGTCCCACCCATCCCACCCTCTACAGCAGGGATATGCAATTAGCGGACCTCCAGCTGTTGCAGAACTACAAGTCCCATGAAGCACAGCAAGACTCTGACAGCCACAAGCATGACACCCTGAGGCAGAGGCATGATGGGACTTGTAGTTTTGCAACAGCTGGAGGTCCGCTAATTGCATATCCCTGCTCTACAGAAACTACAGGAGGGGGCGGAGACAAGACCAGTCACCCTGCACAAGGAGAGAAAGCAGCAGTGAGGGGTCTTTATTACAGGAAGCTCCTACACAGAGAGAAAGTCTCACACTGGATTACTGCACAGATCTGGAAGAAATACACAAAGCACACCAAGAATCAAGGAAGAATATGCATGATAAATGGATTTAGCAGCAGTTTTTTTTTAATCCCTGATATTTCCTACATGTGCCAATAAATATTTCTTATGGATTAGAGTTGCCAGATATTTTTCTATTTGCGTGTTGTTTGGAGGACACCCCTGCCTAAGCACCCACCTGTGGACTCCGCCCTGCCTGTTGGTATTCCCCTGTTCAGAGTGCTGCATTTTTCTGTTTGTAATTTCTGATCCCTGAGTTTAGATTTAAAGTCTAACTTCATAAAAGTTAAAGAACCTTTAACATTTATTCCAAGTTAAAGGGATTCTAAACCTTCATTTAAAAAAGAAATGTAATAAGCATGTCTTACCTAGCTGCTCTATGCAATGGTTTTGAACAAAGCCGCCCTGAACCTCCTCTTTTGAGGTCTCCTACCAGCGCCCTTGGCTCCTCCTCCCTGGCGAGTGCCCCTATAGCAAGCCAAAAAGTGTAGCTGCTGACTTTTAATAATTGGACACTCACCTGTCCCACGGTCCAGCAATGCGGGCAAACGAAGCCCCGCTCTTCTCCCCCTCCTCTCTGCGGTGACGGCATCACTATTATGGGTGCCTGGCTGTGGCTTCACAGCCAGGCACGCACTGTGCATGTGTGAGCTGCGCTGTGCGCTGTGATTGGCCGGGCAATCTTCTAAGACCTGTGACGTGTCCCCGATTTCAGGGAGGGAGGGGGGAGAGGTGAACTTCTTTCCGGCGCCGTGGAGCCCCGGAAGGCAGTGGGAGCTGGATGCCTCTAAAAAGAGGGTAACCTCCCCTCCCCCAAAAAAATGACATGCCAAATGTGGCATGTCAGGGGGTCACCGCTACTTAAAGCGGATGTTCCATTATTGGATGGAACTCCGCTTTAAGTTCTTAATTGAGTCAAGCCAAAATTATGTTAGGGTTCATTCACACCTGTAAATGCACCCTGACTGCGGTCAGCTGCAAGAGCCCCATCAGGGATTCCTGCAATGAGTTGCGAGTAGTCAGCCCCATTGAAAGCAATGGAAGCCTGCTGGCTCTTGCTGCAATCTCGCAGCCAGTCTGTGTCCAGGGCTGATCACTCGCATGTGATTGCTATATGAGAAATTTAAATGTGAGTAGGCATGATTTGCTGCTTTCAGTGGGGCTGCCTAATCATAACTAATCTCGAGAACCCCCACTGGGGTTCTCCAAGCTGATCGCAGACAGGGTACAATCACAAATGTGAATGCACCCTAATAAAACACACTGTTCATAGTGGTGGAGACTCCAGTTGCTTCTCAACATAGTTAAGGTTTCGTTTTACTAACAGGTGCAGCAAGACGGGTATAAAGTACAGAACAGTTCATGAACTTCAGTACAACAATCCCTCAGACTTGGCCACCACCTCTTTTGAATAAACCTGTCACATCGTCTAGACATGGCCACCACCCCTCTAGAGTAAACTTGTCCTAGAATCCAACTGAATCTTAACCAAGTAAAAGTAATTCAAGGTCACAAAACAAGAATTTCAGAACACCAAAAAAGAGACTAGAGTTTAGGTTGGTCATTGTAATCAGACCTAGGTGAACTTCTTACAGACCATATGCTGGAGCCTGGACACTTTATAGATCAATATGGCCAATGTACCCAGACCCCGGAGAACTTCCTAAAAAGAAATGCTGAGTGTTTTAGAAATCGGTAAGGTCAATGTAACCAGACCCAGGAGAACTTTCTAAGTTTCTAAGAAGAGATGTGAATATTTTAAAGACCAAGAGGTGCTAAATGTTTTAGAGATCAGGACAATCAATGTAATCAGACCCAGAAAAACTTTGTCGGAAGAGATGCTTAATGTTTTAGAAATCGGGAAGTTCAATGTCACCAGACCCAGGAGAATTCTCTAAAGCCCTATACACACTATCAGTTTTTCTGCAGGTTTTTGTCTTCAGGTTTACCAAAACCATGTAGTGCAATGGCCTGCCTGATTGCATACGAATTGAAACTCTTAAGCCTAGTACACACGACCGAGAATCTTGTCGTAAAAAAACCCGTTGTTTTTCGCAACGAGATTCTTGTCAAGCTTGATTGGATTCTTGTCAAGCTTTCCTTGCATACACACTGTCAATTCCAAATCTCATCGTTGTAAAGCGTGGTGACGTACAACACGTACGACGGCAGTATAAAGGGGAAGTTCGATTCCAATTGCGCCACCCCTTGGGCTGCTTTTGCTGATCTCGTGTTACCGCGTGTTAGTAAAAGTTTGGGAGAGACGATTCGCGATTTTCAGTCTTCGTGCTTTTCAGTCCGTTACAGCGTGACGAATGTGCTATCTCCATTACGAACGCTAGTTTTACCAGAAGGAGCGCTCCCGTCTCACCACTTGATTCTGAGCATGTGCGATTTTTTAAGGCTCGGAAAAGCATACACATATTTCTCGTCGGGAAACAGGCCGACAAGAATCCCGATGAGAAAAACGAGAATCCTGACGAAAAAATAGAGAGCAGGTTCTCTATTTTTCTCGTTGAGATTCCGGGCAGTTTTCTCGACGAGAAACCATACACATGAACGGTTTTATCGGCAAGAAAGCTCTCCCAACAGTTTTCTTGTCGTTTCTTGCTGAGAAAACCGGTCGTGTGTACGAGGCTTTAAGGTTTGACCTCATATTAGATGGTTTTGGTAAACCCAAAGACAAAAACCTGCAGAAGAACTGATAGTGTGTATGGGGCTTTAGAAGATATGATGGATGCTTTATTGATCAGGATGGTCAATGTGACCAGACCCAGGAGAACTTTCTCAGAAGAGGTGCTAAATGTTTTAGAGATCAATCAGGTCAATCAATGTAATCAGACCCAGAAGAACTTTCTCAGAAGAGATGCTGATTGTTTTAGAAATCGGGAAGATCAATTTGATCAGACCCAGGAGAACTCTCTTAGAAGATATGGTGGATGATTTATTGATCAGGATGGTCAATTTGACCAGACCCAGGAGAACTTTTTTTTTGGTAGATGTTTCAGAGCTTAGGAGGATTAATGTGACCAGACTTAGAAGAACTTTTTCAAAAGAGATGCTAGATGTTTAGAGCTTGGGTATGTCAAAGGAGCCAGAGCTAGGATAACTTTCTCAAAATAAATACTGGATGTTTTAGCTCTGGCACCTCAAACACATAGATACTAGAAGGCTACACATCTTAACAGTCAATCTAATTTTCGTTCCACTGTACCAAAATAACAAGTATTCCACCTGCACCATCCATTATTAGTTGCAGAACAGCCCACCACCATGTGGAAACAATGTTGCATCACATGACTGGCATTGATTTGCCTTGAAATCAAGCATTCCATGAGTTATTCCTACTTCCTTGTCAATAAAGCATACATATTGCAAGGAATCAACGGCAGATACTTAGCGAATATTCATTACTTTTGTACCTTATGTTACCCATATGTTTTACACTGCGGAACGCAAATAAGGAATTAATGTGCAAGTGCAAGTCTCAGTATCTAGTGCTGTTGCTAGGTTTCATACCTTAAGACGTTCAGACAATATGTGGAGTTCTGCACAAGGCCTTCAATAATCGAATAAGTACCGTACTTTGTATGATGACAAGCTAGAGGCACCTCTACTTATCGTTTGTAAGTATGTCATCATAGTGTGATGTATGGCAGAGCTCCACCAATGAAAACACTACTTTCTTTTACTTTGTTTACTCACTGGAGCAGATGACTTCAATTAAATTGCATAATTGCGATGTGTCATCAGGAAATTCCCACGGTCATGGGTCAAATGAATGTTTCACATGCCAATTCAGGGGTGTGTCAAACAGTAGCAACAAATTCTTTCTAAATGACTGATGGCATACATTACAAGAAAAAAAAAAACATGATTTAGCTTAGGCAAGATAAATATACAATCCAAAAGGAAAGAGGCACCAGAATTGATATTACAATTTTTTGGTAGATGCTGGAGAGTTTAACCCACCAAACTGTTTTACATCTCTCGGGGACCCCACTGGTGAGATCTCCACATTTGAGGTCTTTGGCTGCACACCTGCTGTGGCTACCTATTGCTAAAATATGACTTCTGGACAGGTTGGACCTGTAATATTTCCCTGCAGGCCTACTTTTGGAAGATTTACACTCACTTGTTAAGCATTACTTGTTTTGTCTTTGCATAACGCTGCAGCTTGAGTGAGTCAAAGGGCTGAGAGGCCACACAAAGCAGAGCTTTGATTTTTAGACCCCTTTCACACTGGGGCGGTTTGCAAGCGCTATTGCGCTAAAAATAGCGCCTGCCCGAGGGCTTTCACACTGGAGCGGTGCGCTAGCAAGACCGCTCCAAAAGTCCTGCTAGCCGCATCTTTGGAGCGGTGAAGGAGCGGTAAAGTGTGTTTACCACTCCTCCACCGCTCCTGCCCATTGAAATCAATGGGACACCGCGGCTATAACGCCGGCAATGCGCCTTCCCCGCTTCACCAGGGGTAAAACCGCCACAGATCCAATGGTAAAGTGCCGCTAAAAATAGTGGCGCTTTACCGCCACCGCACCTCCCGCCCCAGTGTGAAAGGGGCCTTAATGGAAACAATTTATGAGTTCAGACATTTACCAACGACTGTTGGGATTCACATGACCTTTGGTGTCTAATTAAAAAGTTAGGCTATAGTATTATCTTTTCCATTTTTGATAATAGCATAATATTAAACCCTCAGCGTTTTTTAGCTTAAAACGGAGTTCCACCCAAAAGTTGTCTCCTCTCCCCCTCCGGTGCCACAATTGTCACCTTTCGGGGGGAGGGGGGACAGGATACCTGTCTTTGACCGGTATCCTGTTACCACTTCCGGAAGTCCGCGCCACGGCCCCTGACGTCACCGCGGGGCTCCTCCTCCCCTGACGCCGGGCCAGTAGGAGAAGTGGGTCCCCGGCATGAAGCCGTAAGGCTACACTGCCGGGTTCCCTTACCTGCAATGGTGGCGTCAGCACCCGACAGCTGATGGAAACATTAGCTGCGGTGCCAACACCACTGAACTCCAGGACAGGTAAGTGTCCTATTATTAAAAGCCAGCAGCTGCAGTATGTGCAGCTGCTGGCTTTTAATTATTTATTTTTTTGGGTAGACCTCCGCTTTAACACTATGGCGGAGGACCTACTTCAAGTGGAGAGTGCAAAATCTGGTTCAACTCTGCATAGAAGCCAGTCAGTTTCCAGGATTTATTATCAAAGCTTAAGGAGGTGTTCTAACCTTGGGAAAAAAAAAATTAAAAGACACTTACCTGTCCAGGGAGCCCGCAATGTCGGTCCCCCCTTAGCCGATCTTCGGATCGGCTGTCGGGTGCAGCCGCCGTCATCTCCACTAAGGGAGACCAACAGTGTAGCCTTTCGGCTTCACAGACGGTTCCCTACTGTGCATGCGCGAAGCGCGCTGCGATTTCTAATTGGCCCGGCGGTGGAGGAAAGAGGAGGGGGCCGAACTTCAGAGGGACGGCACCGCCACCCGGAAGTGGGGACAGGGAACTGTCAAAAACAGGGGAAGCAAATAACGCCCCTTTCACACGGGCAGACCGTATGTCCGTTTTTCACCCATCCGTTTTCAGATGAAAAATGGACATACATGTATCCCTATGGGATAGCGGATGTCAGCGGATAAACATCCGCTGACATCCGATCTTACCCGTGCCCCCAATGCTCCGTTTTTCAGGATAGAACATTTTTTATTTTTCTATCCGTCTGCGGAGTGGATCGGATGAACACGGACAGACAGTCCGTGTTCATCCGATCCCCCCATAGGGTAGAGCGGAGATCTGACAGGGCGGTCCCTGCACAGTGTGCGGGGACCGCCCAGTCATCCGTCGGCTCAGCGGGGATCAACGGAGCGATCCCCGCTGAGCAAGCCGAGGTTCACGGGGCGGATCATTACTGATCCGTCCCGTGTGAAAGGGGCCTAAGTGGAAGTTCCACTTTTGGGTGGAACTCTGCTTTAACTGAACAAGCTGAAAGCGGTAGTAAACCGCTGGAAAAAAAAACCTGCAAGAGAATGGCATAATGTGCTAGTATGCACATTATGAAGGACTTACCTTAAAACTAAGCCCCCACAGTGGTGCCCGATCACCGCTGAGGGGGATGACAGATGAGGCCGTTTTCAGGCGCTAAAGCGCCTGAAAAACGCCTCCAGTGTGAAAGGGGTCTTAAAACACAAAATAAAACCCGCAGAGGTAATCAAATACCACCAAAAGAAAGCTCTATTTGTGGGGGAAAAAAGGACATCGATTTTGTTTGGGTACAACGTCAAACGACGCAATTGTCAGTTAAAGCGACGCTGTGCCGTATCGCAAAAAATGGCCTGGTCATTAAGGCGGTAAATCCTTCCGGGGATGAAGTGGTTAAATAGTTGCTGGAAGTGTCATGAATGTATTTCAACTGTGTGTTTGGCTGTTTATTTGGAGTTTGAATTTAAAGCCCGCTTCTTTCCTTCACATTGGAAAGTTATGGGAAAAACATAGATCGTGGTTCTGTAGAGCCTCCCTCCGCCCTTCATACCTTTAATTACTCAACCGTGGGAAAGTGAAACCGGTATTCTCACCTATTTTAAAGTCCCACCCATAGCAACCAACCAGGACATGTGACAAGATAAGTAGGAAACATTCGGTTGCTATGGGGCACACAAGCACTTTCAGTTTTTTTGTTTGCTTCCTAATGTGTTGCTGGGTAACCAGGATGACACAGATGTATGACATGTGACATGTGACCAACCTGGATGTTATTGTTCCGGTATTTCTAGCTTTCCTGTCTGCTTTCAGTTTGCAATTGTATTAGCAAGCTTATCAAACAATAAAATAATCCTGTATGAGAATTTTTGTGAATGGGTTTATTTCAGGCCCCAACAAAAATCTGAGTCATTAGTGGATTAGTTCTCCTTTACCAAAAACTGTCCTGTGCAGGTAAGAGATGTCTGTAGATAAAAACAAACTGTGCAGCTCTGACCAAAGTTGAATAAAGCCCTTACTATAGGTGTAGGCCATTTACGTGTATCGTGAAGCCTGACTAAAATACTCCCTGGATGTTGCTAGGAAGTTGCTAAGTGAGGCCTAGTCATCACTGCTCACTTCCACCATTACAGGAATGAGCTCTCAAACGATGAGCTCAGAGCTACTGTATCAGGGGAGAGAAAGAGCATGTGAGCAGATTTGAATCAAAGAAAAAGCTTGCTCCTGTGATGCATAGTTGCCAACATTGCAAAAAAAAAATCGGGACACTTTTTTGCATGTAGGCGGGGCCTTGGTATAATTAGGGGGCGGGGCATTCATTTGTAGGTGTGTCTCACCCTAGTAGAAAATGGGTGTGGTTTACGCAGGTAGTGGGAGTGGTTTAAATGGGTGTGGCTCAAATGGGGCGTGGTTAGAGTCTGAGATGAATGAGGGATGGAGGGAGAAAGAAAGGGAGAAATAAAGGGAGAAAGAAAGAGAGAAAGAAAGAGGGAGGGAAGGAGAGAGCAGAAAGGATGGAGGCACAACAGGCCCAGATCCTACACCACAATAAAAAAATATGTGTATTCCAGAGTTTAACAATCAGCAGATAAAGATACTACAAACACCTGGTGTTAGCGCTTCAGTCATCCCGGCACCATGGTTGTTATGTAATATAGAATGAAACTATTCAACTCACCATAATGCGAAATTAGTGTTAGCCCAGAGTGTGTCACCTGCCACGTCGCCTGCCACCAGATGCCATCAGGTGCCCTTACATCAGGCATTCCCAATGGAGTCCCTCCTTACATCAGGCATTCCCAGCGGAGTCCCTCCATACATCAGGCAATCCCAGTAGAGTTCCTCCTTACATCAGGCATACCCAGCGGAGTCCCTCCTTACATCAGGCGTACCTAGCGGAGTCCCTCCTTACATCAGGCATACCCAGCAGAGTCCTTCCTTACATCAGGTATACCCAGCGGAGTCCCTCTTTACATCAGGCGTACCCAGCGGAGTCCCCCCTTACATCAGGCATTCCCAGCGGAGTCCCTCCATTCATCAGGCAATCCCAGGAGAGTCCCTCCTTACATCAAGCGTCCCCAGCGGAGTCCCTCCTTACATCAGGCGTCCCCAGCGGAGTCCCTCCTTACATCAGGCGTCCCCAGCGAAGTCCCTCCATACATCAGGCAATCCCAGTAGAGTCCCTCCTTACACCAGGCGTCCCCAGCGGAGTCCCTCCTTACATCAGGCGTCCCCAACGGAGTCCCTCCTTACATCAGGCGTACCCAGCGGAGTCCCTCCATACATCAGGCATACCCAGCGGAGTCCCTCCATACATCAGGCATACCCAGCGGAGTCCCTCCTTACATCAGGCGTACCCAGTGGAGTCCCTCCATACATCAAGCGTACCCAGCGGAGTCCCTCCATACATCAGGCGTACCCAGGGGAGTCGCTCCATACATCAGGTGTCCCCCCATTGGAGCCCCCCTTAACCAGGTGTCCCCCCCATTGGAGCCCCCCTTAACCAGGTGTCCCCCCCATTGGAGCCCCCCTTAGTCAGGTGTCCCCCTATTGGAGCTGTCCTTGCATCGGTATAGCTGGTGTCTCCTGTCTCGGACGCAATTACTGTTTCCCCTTCCCCGAGGGGGAACAAAGTAGAGTGGCGCAAAATAGAGTGGCCGCGTGGCTGCAAAAAAAATTAAGCTGCGGCGCCGCCCACCCCCGCCCCTTTCCCTAACAGACAGACCTGCAGCGGGGCGGGGGTGGGCGGCACCGCAGCATATTTATTTTATATTGTACTAGACATCCGTGTTTTTGTCTTCTTAAAAATGGCGGCCGGCGGAGACATTGGCGAAAAATCGGGAAAAAACTGATTTGCCGGGACATTTTCCGGGACAAAATAAATCCGGGAAAAGGGTGTGAATCCTGGGAAAGTCCCGGCCAATCCGGGACAGTTGGCAACTATGGTGATGGTGCATGCACTAGCAACATCCTGGGAGTTCTCAGCTCAAGCCTCATGAGGTATGTAAATAGCCCTGCAGCACTAGTTCTCCTATCCCCCTCTCCCCTCCGGTCAGCTACCAGTGCTTTTAATTATATTGGTGGGGGGAGGCGCTTTAACTGGGGTACAGACTGGACTGGGGGGAATATACTGGGGGACAGACTGACCTGGGGGAGATTATACTGGGGAACAGGTGGACCTAGGGGGATGTACTGGGGGACAGACTAATCAAGGAGGGATTATACTGGAGGCAGTGGCGTAGCATGGGGAGGGCAGGGGGTGCCGTGACCCCAGGCACGACATTTAGGGGGGCGAAATTCCGTGCCTCCTCCTAATTTTCATTTCCTGTGTCCCCGATCTCCAGCCGCCATGTTTAGTGTCCGGCGCCCTGTGATTGGGCGTATAGGGGGTCATGTGCGGCGTGAGGCTGGCCTGTCCGCGATCTCTCTAGAAGTCCCGCCTCGGCACATGGCCGCCATTCGCCCAATCACAGTGCGCCGGAAAACACTGAACATGGCGGTGGGAGACAAGCACTGGAAGTGTGAGCCAGTGTGTAGTGTAGTGGTGTAGTGGTCAGTGTGGTGTGCAGTGTAGTGGTCAGTGTGGTGTGCAGTGTAGTGGTCAGTGTATAGTGTAGTGGTCAGTGTGTAGTGTAATGGTGTGTTGTGTAGTTCTCAGTGTGGTGTGTAGTGGTCAGTGTGCAGTGTAGTGTAGTGGCCAATGTAGGAATCGGGTAGGTCAGTGCAGTGGACAGGTAGGTAAGTGTAATGGTCATGGTCATGTAGTAATCATGTAGGTCCATGTAGAGCAGTGGTTCTCAACTCCTGTCCTCAGGACCCACTAACAGGCCAGATTTTAAGTATTACCTTGGTGAGATGCAGACTAGAATACAGCAATCCCTGAGCAGCAAATTATATCACCTGTGATGCATTTCAGTTATCTTGCAAACCTGGCCTGTTGGTGGGCCTTGAGGACTGGAGTTGAGAACCACTGATGTAGAGGTTAGTGTAGTGGTCAGTATAGGAATCAGGCTGGTCAGTACTATTGTAGGAAGGGAAGGGACTCAGGGAGTGCAAAAAGTCCACAGGTTAGGGGGCGCAAATTTCTTGCCTTGCCCCGGGCGCTGACAACCCACGCTACGCCACTGACTGGAGGGCAGACTGACCTGTGGGGGGGTGTACTAGGGGACAGACTGACTTTTTTTCATTTAACTACGCTCCCTAAGCTTCTCCCATTAATAACAGTTTGTTAGGTGTTAGGATGAATATGAGTACACTGTACACCCCAAAACAAAAAGGGGGTCTGGGATTGCCTGACCTGCTGAAATACTTCTATGCGGCCCAGCTGGCCCAACTCTCTAGGTTCCATTCCCAAAAACCTAAAGCCATACGGATGACTATGAAATCATATTCCTGTCGTCCTGAACCAATTTCTCACATTATGTGGCTCCCTATGAAAGAGAGACCGATCATATTATGTCCTACTCTTTCCTTTTTGCTAGAAATTTGGGACAGACTCTCAAGGTCCCAGAAACTTAAATCACCCCATAACCCGCTTGCTCCTTTATTGAGAAATAGAGATTTCACCCCGGGCCTCACTCCCCCCCCCCCCCCCCCGCATTTGAATGGTGGACCAACAAGGGCCTAATACAGATAGCTGATCTTTGTGACCATAAAGGGATGCTATCGGAACGATCTTTGGTAGAAAAGTATCACTTGCCATCCACTGAACGTTTTAGATATACTCAAATATACTATTTTCTACAAACTGTATCTCGTGAAGGCGATCTAATAACAATGACTCCCATGGAACATATGTGCCGGCAATATGATAAAATCAGGGGTCACATTTCCGCTATATACACTATCTTGACATATGTTTTGAATAAAACTGAGCTATATACTCCAATGGGAGCAGGATCTTCAAGAAACTCTTGAACTTGATGAATGGCACAAGTTGTCAGAAACAGCCTCTCGATCGCTTATAAATACCTCCATTATAGAGGCTAACTACAAGGTCTTACTGAGATGGTATATGGTTCCAGGCAGATTGGCCACCTTTGTGCCCGGCGCCACTCCAGAGTGCTTTAGGGGATGTGGCCAGAGGGGATCCACCTTCTATGTATGGTGGACATGCCCCAAGGTCACTAGATTTTGGATCAGGGTGTACAATTTTATTTATACCCTTACCCATATTAACTTGATTAAATCCGCAAAACATCCACTCCTGGGTGGCAGGGTAGCCGAAGCTTCCAGATCCCAAGGACGGCTCATTACATTTATTTTTATATCGGCAAAAATAACTATAGCCAGAAATTGGAAGTCTGCAGCCTTACCATTTGATCAACTTAAACATAAACTGTCTCGGCTTATGTTGAATGAACGGTTAACAGCAATTGCACAAGATAAGATGAAGTTGTTCCACAGAGTTTGGGACCCATGGATCGGATATCTAAACAACGATCCCAGGACGATCGCAACTTAGATGCAGTCCTGAGGATTGCGGTGAGGGGCTCGGAGCCACAGCCCCCTCCCCCCTCTCCCTCCTATTGTCTCTTTTATCTTTATTTTTTTTCCTCTTGGTTTTGTTTCTCTTCTTTCTTATATCTCCCTCTCTCCTATTTTTTTGAAATCTATAATGATAGGTATCAATTTTTGTCTTTTACTCGCTAATGGGTCATGTATGTGTAGTGCTACCCCCAGTTAAGAGAGCCGCTGGTTTGATTTCGGCCCTGTATACAGCACCGCCAACCCCCGGCAATCTTACTCGACCCACTCTGGCACAGTTAGTCTAGGGTTAAACTAATATCACATGCAATTTAGTATTTCAAGGAGTAACCTTTTTTACAATAAGAGAACACACTGAGGCGAGAGATCAAATATAACAGTTTTACTTTTATCAAAAGTCATAGGCAGGACAGAACACATGCAACTTGCTTGCAGAGCCCTGCAGCAATAGGTGTAGCACACAACAGTGGCCCAGCGCGGTAACCCACCGCGCGCAGCTATTATGGTGTACGCGCCCTGTGGCGCACTAAACAATATCACTCTCTCTCCTCCCTAGTCAGGCCTGACATAGAAGAAATCTCAGTCTTTTCACTCTAGGATTTCTTCGCATGCAAACTTTCGGTGGTGCACTTGATGAAATAGTATTTGTAATCCACAAGTAGGCAGTCCCAAGGAACACTATACTGGAGACCCTTTAACTCTGTCCTGCTACTGGTCTCCTAATGGAACAACAAACTAACGATAGGTGGGCCAAGGCAGTCTATAGGCCTACACGGTACAGTCTATTGGCTTGAGCAAGTGCTCGCTCACCACGCCGGACGCGATCCCAGTCCGGGACTTCCACCTGCTGTGTCTCCGCACACAGCGTCTGCAACGATCGGGTCCCCGATCCAACTGATGTCCTCACTCGACCAGTCTGGTACCACCCAGGCTCCGCAGTGGGGTGGAAGGCTCTTTGGAAGTTGCGCAAGGCCCCAGGCTTCAGGCCTTGCACTGCAGCAGATCCGCATAGGAAGAAACTGTTGCTTGCAGCGCGGTGTCCAAAGAGGCCGAGCTCCGCCTCGCCTCCTTCTTAAATAGCCCCTCCCATGAGTCTCTGCGGTGGCCCATTTGCACTCTGGGTGCCGAACGGGGTTCTGGGTAACGTAGTCCCGGGGCCTTAAAGGAGACCCCGCTACATATGCTATGAGAGGAGGTTTCCTCAAGTTTATCGGTTTACTGACATGTTACCCAGATATAGTTTATTTCATAATGAAAAGACAAAATTTTTGTGAGTAAAGCCTCGTACACACGGCCGAGAATCTCGTAGTTAAAAACATGACGTTTTTTACGACGAGATCCTTGGACAAGAAACTTGTCCCGGCCGAGTGTACACACGCTCATTTCAAAGAACCCGCGGTTCTTTGAATGGAGCGTACGCGGTGACGTCATCGAATACGACGAGCATGCGCTCGTCACATTCGATGCCTTCGCCGCCATCTTGGTTCACCCTACCTATGCCTAGGAAGCTACCGTGCATGCGTCAAAGTCATTTCGAGCATGCGCGGGCTTCTCGGCGAACAGGTAAGTGTACACACACACAATTTTCTCGTCGAGAAACAGGCTGACGAGAATCTAGACGAGAAAATAGAGAGCAGGTTCTCCATTTTCTCGTTGAGATTTTTGACGCTTTTCTTGACGAGAAACCATACACACGAACGAGTTTCTCAGCAAGAAATCTCTGCCAGCAAGTTTCTTGCTGGTTTTTGCCGAGAAACTCGGTCGTGTGTACGAGGCTTCATACTGTAAAACTTTATAAAAAATGATTGAACCATAACACAATTTGGCCACACCCACTGTTCATCACAGACGCTACATGCACGGCAATACTACTCTTATTGGGGCACTCAAGGGCGTCCCAGGTCTTTTACAATCCTGTAGTGTAAACTGCAAAAAATAATTGCTGTGCGCCACTAAAGTGTTTGGGTTTGGCTTGATTAAAAGGTGGCAACCCTAATTTCAACCCACTTGACACTCTGGGTTCAGACATCCTTGTATCACTGTATAGTAATGAACAGACAACTCTGTGTATTTAGGTACTATGAATATTTTACTTGAACCAATAATGGGAAACGTTGTCACAAAGAGGAGGTAACAGATCTGCTGAGTTCTAGTCAACAGTGCCAACTCAGCAAAAGAATTCCTCCGAAAGACACAAAACAAATATTGACAATGACAGTACTATATATATATATATATATATATATATACACACACACACAGTTGTGCTCTTAAGTTTATATACCCTGGCAGAATTTATGATTTCTTGGCCAATTTTCAGAGAATATGATAACACAAAAACTTTTCTTTCACTCATAGTTAGTGTTTGGTTGAAGCCATTTATTATCAATCAATTGTGTTTTCTTTTTTAAAATCATAATCACAACAAAAACTACCCAAATGACCCGATCAAAGGTTTACATACCCTGGTGATTTTGGTCTGATAACATGCACACAAGTTGACACAAAGGGGTTTGAATGGCTATTAAAGGTAACCATCCTCACCTGTGATCTGTTTGCTTGTAATTAGTGTGTGTGTATAAAAGGCCAACGAGCTTCTGGACTCCTGACAGACCCTTGCGTCTTTCATCCAGTGCTGCACTGACGTTTCTGGATTCTGAGTCATGGGGAAAGCAAAAAAAATTGTCAAAGAATCTGCAGGAAAAGGTAGTTGAACTGTATAAAACAGGAAAGGGATATAAAAAGATATCCAAGGAATTGAGAATGCCAATCAGCAGTGTTCAAGCTCTAATCAAGAAGAAGTGGAAAATTAGGGGTTCTGTTGAAACCAAACCATGATCAGGTAGACCAACTAAAATTTCAGCCACAACTGCCAGGAAAATTGTTCAGGATGCAAAGAAAAACCCACAAATAACTTCAGGTGAAATACAGGACTCTCTGAAAACATGTGGTGTGGCTGTTTCAAGATGCACAATAAGGAGGCACTTGAAGAAAGATGAGCTGCATGGTCGAGTCGCCACAAGAAAGCAATTACTACGCAAATGCCACAAAGTATCCCGCTTACAATACGCCAAACAGCACAGAGACAAGCCTCAAACCTTCTGGCACAAAGTCATTTGGAGTGATGAGACCAAAATTGAGCTTTTTGACCACAACCATAAACGCTACATTTGGAGTGGAGTCAACAAGGCCTATAATGAAAGGTACACCATTCCTACTGTGAAACATGGAGGTGGATCGCTGATGTTTTGGGGATGTGTGAGCTACAAAGGCACAGGAAATTTGGTCAAAATTGATGGCAAGATGAATGCAGTATGTCAGCCCTCAAAAATTCCACTCGCCTGCTCGCATTTAGTGAGTGGATTTTGAGGGCTGGCGAGCTATTGGATGCCTGGGAGTGGGGGGGGGGGGCAAGCACCACCGGCAGCCTGGGTTGAAGGGGAGTCCTTCTCCCAGCGATCGCGGAGGGGAAGAGAGAGAGAGCCGTCCAGGTGATCAGAGCGCAGGGAGCACAACGATAACAGCTTTCATTTCACATTGCCGTGTTTCCCACCGCTCGCTGTCAGATATAGCCCCTCCTTCTGGTCCCGAGACTTTGATAGACAGAGCACCCATCCAATCCCTGGACGGGTGATATGTCAATCAAAGTTCCCCGGCAAGGGGGCGGGCTGTATATGACATTGAGTGGCCGGAACACAGCAATTGAAATGAAAGCTGTTATCGTTGTGTTCCCTGCGCTGCGCTCTGATCATCTGGGCGGCTCTCTTGTTCCTCACCTCCCCTGCACAGGTAGGCTACATAGTGGACACAGGCTGCATGGTGGGCACAGGCTGCATGGTGGATGGTGGACACAGGCTGCATGGTGGACACAGGCTGCATGGTGAATGGTGGACACAGGCTGCATGGTGGATGGTGGGCACAGGCTGCATGGTGGGCACAGGCTGCATTGTGGACACAGGCTGCATGGTGGATGGTGGACACAGGCTGCATGGTGGACACAGGCTGCATGGTGGATGGTGGACATGGGCTGCATGGTGGATGGTGGACACAGGCTGCATGGTGGACACAGGCTGCATGGTGGACACAGGCTTCATTGGTGGGCACAGGCAGGCTACATTGGTGGGCACGGATAAAGTTGTTGTTGTTAATATTTATTTTTATAACTTAATTCTGCATAAAACATTTAAGTGTCATTTAATAAAATAATTTATGAGGGCGTGTTTAGAGGCAGAATTAGGGGCGGGGCAACTGGTGGCGAGTAACCTTTGAGCCCTGCAGTATGTTATCAAAAAATACTGGAGGAACATTTGCATTCATCATCCAGGAAACTGAGCATGAGACATACTTGGATATTTCAACATGACAATGATCCAAAACACAAGGCCAAGTCGACCTGTCATTGGCTACAGCAGAATAAAGTGAAGGTTCTCGAGTGGCCATCTCAGTCTCCTGACCACAATATCATTGAAATTGGGTGAAAGGGGGGAAGGGATCAGCCTGTTTAGGACAGGCAGAAAGGGGTTACTCTAGGCAACAAATTATAGATCCAAAGACGGGAATAATTTAAAATTAATTATTTATTCCTATTATCATTTTTAATATGTGTAGCGGGGTCTCTAAATTTAGGTGGGACACTCAGGTGTGTGAGTATGGGATAGTGGACCATTTGTGTTCGTGGAGGATTGGATGGTGTAATAATCTCCTTGGCCTCTGGGTGGCGGGGTACCTGGAGGCTCAAGGTAGATTGGCCGTCACAGTGCTACCCTTTTTGTCCCTTTCCGGAGATGGTACGGCGAGGGCGGGGAACCTGCCGTGGTGTCGATGGGAGGAGATAAAAGGGGGAGACGCCCTAACCACGTGGTCTTCAGGAGGATCTTCTTCACGCGCCCAGGCACCTTAGGCCTGGGTGCGGGCGGTTCCGGATTCCGGCCCAGGCGCCCTAGGCCTGACCAGAATGGAGTTGGAGTCCATCCCAGGCACCTTCAGCCTGGGGTGAGGTACTAAACTAGGAGGCCTGGGGTCCAGTGACTTCGACTGGGTCCCGCGAGGGTGGAGAAGTCCGAGGGTCCCTGAGGTGGATGGGGCCCATGTCTGAGGTGAGGAGGCCGGGGAGGTTACCCATTCGGAGAGTCTGGAGCAGCATCAACCCAGTGACGGATGGGTCTCTGGTAACTCCCTTGGAGGGACATCTTCCCCTGACAGGGGCCACAACGCAGCGAAGGTACTCCTATCTACGTTCTCTTGAGTTGCTGGTAGAGACTCTCAAGTTCTAAATCCTTTCTAGCTAATGCTATAGTAACCGCTGGCGAGATCGCAGTGGTTTAGCTGATAATCAGTAGACATGTGCACACTGAAATATTTCGTTTCGGAATTTCGTTTTCGTCCGAAAAATAAATTTATTTAGTTACTCCCGAAATTCGTTTTTATTTATTTCGTTTTTCGTTAGAAATTGCATTCGTCCGAAAATCTGAATTACTTAAGGTCGAATCTGTCATTGAAGGCTTATGGTGTCTGTCGAATGTTCAAAGAAGATTCGACGGAGCAGTGAAACTGTACGACGCTGCAATCATACATTTCCGGTCGAATGTTCCGCCCACAAGCTATAGAAGAATTCTAATGTTGTATGACTAGTAATAATTATATTTATTCATTACTATTACTAGTCAACCAACATTAGAATTCTTCTATAGCCTATGGGCGGATGCATTTGACCGGAAATGTACGATTGCAGCGTCGTACAGTTTTGCTGCACCGTCGAATCTTCTAACTTTCGATGCTTTGTCGAATCTTCGTCATTCTAGCTATTTTACTGCTCCTCCTCTTTGGTTACAATCAGCCAATAACATTCATCATCAACTTTATTTTTATTTTACTTCCCCCACCCAATTCCAGCAGTGATCTTTTCTCTCTATGTCGAATCTTTTCTCTCTATAATAACAAATCTTTTCTCTCCTATGTCGAATCTTTTCTCTCCTATGTCAAATATTTTCTTTCTATATTGTCGAATCTTTTCTCTCCTATGTCGAATCTTTTCTCTCCTATGTCGAATCTTTTCTCTCCTATGTCGAATCTTTTCTCTCCTATGTCGAATCTTTCTCTCCTATGTCGAATCTTTCTCTCCTATGTCGAATCTTTTCTCTCTATAATGTCGAATCTTTCTCTCCTATGTCGAATCTTTTCTCTCTATAATGTCGAATCTTTTCTCTCCTATGTAGAATAATCTTGGACTAATAGAGTTAAGGTTAGGCACATTCGACCACAGGTTCGATAGACACAGATTGTTATTGTCAGCGTCACGTCGAATCTCCTATCTATATCGAACTGTTGTAGCAACGAAAACGAAAATAAAGCATTTGTTTATGTCGGATCTTTCGGTTTTCGGATTCTGTGCTTTCGTTTTCGTTTGTTAAAACGATAACGAAAATAGCTGAAATTCGGACGAAAATGCATTCGGACGAAAACGAATGCACATGTCTAATAATCAGGATAGTGCCTCGACCTGCTCATTCCCCGTATCAAAATGTTATCAAGTCGCAACCAGTTGGCTACTGAAGCACTGTTTATTGTGAGATATACAATAAAACAAGAGTTGGACTGTGATCGGTGTGTGGAACTCTGGTTAATGGGAGCAGAGGGAAGTGTTGACACAGCGGGACTTGATTCTAGACAGAAAGCACATAGGCCCGAGGAAATATCTGGTACTGGCCTTCACCTCACCCACAGCTATGGGGAGGACATGGGCCGTAGCGCATCTCACCCTGTCGTATGACATACCCCTAGACAAAGGAGATGGGGTGAGGCCGCTACACGTGGGGCTCGTGAGTCCGGGATGATATGTGTTTTGACTTTGGAAGAAAGAGTGGCTGTGTCTGGACTTTGCTGCCCGGAGGAGTTCCAAGCAGGTCGGCCATGTGATTGGCCAAAGTGCATCCCTGCTCAAAGTCGTGGAAATGACCCTAGGACGGGAAAGGCCCATGCAGAGGAGCGAGAAGAGGGAGGAGTCCAGCCGTGTGAAGTACTACATGTGGGGGCTTTTATTGCACTGCGCCACGAGGCACCCCGTGACTACACAGTTCGTGGGCGGAGCTTGATGGAAGCCCGCGAAAGCGTGCGAGTCATGGGAGGAGTCTGGCCATGTGGAGGAACTCACGTGGAGACTTCGGCGCGTGGTCAGTGTGTGATGGAGCACCAGACAGCCGGGATGGCCTCAAGCTCCCCGTGGATTCCGGTTCCCTACCCCACGAAGATGACTACGTTCACTGCTCCCCTTACAGACACGGGGATAAGACTCAGGCCCCGAGGACAGTTGGCTTTGTACTCATGCAGAGACACGGAGGCCCTCGGCGTGATCTGTCCCGGATGCTCGGGACTGGTGGTCCACCTGAAGCCATTCGGGCGTTGCGAGGCATGCAAAGAGTTCTTGTTCGAGGTGGAGCCATCCACAGTAAGGCCCCGGGCTCTTCGCCTCAATCGCCTCACAGGTACCGCTACTCTAGAAGGAGAGATCCAGGCCTTTGCGGAGGTTCCCGTACGCACTGACCAGGGCGATGTAACTGCCCAATCAGAGACTGAGAGAGAAAAATCAGAGGATGCTGCTTTGGTCACCACAGATTCTCTGCTCCCACCTCCGAAGAGGAAAGTCGGCCTGGTGCAGGCCTCCTGTGGTCGTGGTCGAGCTTCACCCCGTCGCTTGCCTGGCCTGGATGGATCCGGTTGGAAGAGTCCTGGACATCCCAGTTCTACAAAAGGTCAAGGTGAGCCAGGGGCTGGGACTGTGGTGGTGGTTGGAGGTGTCGGGGGTCCACAGTCGGTGGAGCCCGCAAGGGAGGGTAGTACCACGTCTACCAGAGACTACCTTCCCGCTGAGATGTATGACACTTCCGACCTAGAGTCACTGTCAGATTGTGGAGATGATGGTGAGATTGATGAACTGTTTCACCAGAAGGGCTGGAATAAACGCCCGTTACCTATGTTACGTGCACCGCAGAATTCCCCTATGTCAATAGGAGACAGCACGCCCCGGGTACAAGCCCCGGAGTCTACGAGGAAGTCTAGTCCTCAAATTACCTTCCCACAATCTACAACATCGCCCGTCTTGGTGGCGGGGATGCAACGCGCATCACTGCGAGCACCGAGAGAAAAGCCATCAGAGGTAGTGAAAGTACCTCGGCACCCGGAGGCCATCGTTCAACCCGGAGAAGGTGAGCGGGAAGCCATGCCTCCTTTGGCCAGATTGCAACGACTTTTCTCACAGAGAGTCGCCCCGCGAGTATGGGTGGGATTATCCCTACTTGCCTCGGGACTTACTTTTTGAAGTTGAGGTCATACGCCAGAGATGGTATGACAAATTTGTTTGGGAAAAACTCAAAGTACCCCATGCACGAAGATATTTGTCCTGTTCGCCACCCGTGTCAAAAAAGTTTAGGGACTGCAAAGCAGACTGGATGTGGGGCCACCATATCCACGCAGACAAGGTGCGCATCTGCAGGAAAGATGGAGAGGATGCTGACTATTCGATTGAGGTTTTTGATAAACATCTGAAGCCCTTGTTCTTGCCTGACCCGAAGTTCTATTTGTGAGAAGAGACTCACTTGTTGTTTCCTTTCCTACAATCTTCTAGAAGTGTTCCTGCCGGAGCATCCGAACTGTGCCCTAGTCTTTTATTTGGGCTTTTGTTTTCTACTCTTTGGAGGAATGAGAGCAGTTTTTGTTTGTTCTCTCTTCCTCACAGCTCAAAGACAGACTTTGGGGGTAGAATTAGTGTAGGGACGCAGAAAGAATGAAGATTGCACCAAGTGTCATTACCGCGGCACTGTCACCAGGTGGCAGTGTTGTGCAACGGCTGTTTGTTTTTTTACACGCGCATCACTTTACTCATTGGAGCGAGTGGGTCTATTGGTTGATGGACCCATTCATTCCAAATTAACACAAAAATGTCAGGATGTGGCTTTTCTTGTGTGTTGTTTTTTTCCCTTCTGCAGGAGATTCATATGTCAAGACTGCTGAGTATGGGGTGGTTCTTAGACAGTGAAGGGAGGGATTGTATATGTGTACATGATAGATGTTTTTAGGGAAAAGTTTTATTGTTTTATGTTCCCTTTCCCCTTTGAGCAGGTCTTGGTATGGTTGAGGTTCAAAATTTTAGGGATAGCCTCTGGGGCTAGGCTTATGTCATCACTCCATGAGAGACATGGGTTTGCACCAGACGCTGGGGACCAGCGTCAAATCACAGGGGGGAGTATGTAGCGGGGTCTCTAAATTTAGGTGGGACACTCAGATAGTGGACCATTTGTGTTCGTGGAGGATTAGACGGTGTAATAATCTTCTTGGCCTCTGGGTGGCGGGGTACCTGGAGGCTCAAGGTAGATTGGCCGTCACAGTGCTACCCTTTTTGTCCCTTTCCAGAGATGGTACTGCGAGGGCGGGGAACCTGCCATGGTGTCGATGGGAGGAGATAAAAGGGGGAGACGCCCTAACCACGAGGTCTTCAGGAGGATCTTCTTCACGCGCCCAGGCACCTTAGGCCTGGGTGCGGGCGGTTCCGGATTCCGGCCCAGGCGCCCTAGGCCTGACCGGAATGGAGTTGGAGTCCATCCCAGACACATTCAGCCTGGGGTGAGGTACAAAACTAGGAGGCCTGGGGTCCAGTGACTTTGACTGGGTCCCGCGAGGGTGGAGAAGCCCGAGGGTCCCTGAGGTGGATGGGGCCCATGTCTGAGGTGAGGAGGCCGGGGAGGTTACCCATTCGGAGAGTCTGGAGCAGCATCAACCCAGTGACGGATGGGCCTCTGGTAACTCCCTTGGAGGGACATCTTCCCCTGACAGGGGCCACAACGCAGCGAAGGTACTCCTATCTACGTTCTCTTGAGTTGCTGGTAGAGACTCTCAAGTTCTAAATCCTTTCTAGCTAATGCTATAGTAACCGCTGGCGAGATCGCAGTGGTTTAGCTGATATTCAGGATAGTGCCTCGACCTGTTCATTCCCCGTATAAAATGTTATCAAGTCGCAACCAGTTGGCTACTGAAGCACTGTTTATTGTGAGATATACAATAAAAGAAGAGTTGGACTGTGATCGGTGTGTGGAACTCTGGTTAATGGGAGCAGAGGGAAGTGTTGACACAGCGTGACCTGATTTTAGACAAAAGCACATAGGCCCGAGGAAATATCTGGTACTGGCCTTCACCTCGCCCACAGCTATGGGGGGGACATGGGCCGTAGCGCATCTCACCCTGTCGTATGACATACCCCTAGACAAGGGAGATGGTGTGAGGCCGCTACATATGTATAAAAAGAAGGTATTTAGAAGTGCAGTATTGGTACCAAAAGGTGAATGGTCGTACAGTACATTAGTTAATTGAAAACATCAAATGGACAAACAGGACTAACAGATAACTATACATGTAACAACACAAAAGTCCGGACATGTGGTTCAGCCTTATGTAGAGAGGCAACCCGAAAAGGAAATAGTATAATTTATTTGTTAATTACCCTCCACTAAGGGATATAGGGTAATATAGACCACTTACTAATATGTGGATTCATTTATTAGGTCCAAATGGGTGCCATTTAGCAAGGGGCTGAACCTGATGGGGTGGGGGAAGGGAACCGGGGCAGGGGGGTGGTGGTACTAGGGGAGCCTAAGGACTGATTAAATCAAGGCAGATGACCTAGGTATTAGATGGCGTGAAATACGTCATGCATGGGGATCCCCTGGTGGTAATGTTCCTTGAAGGTCGAAGAGGTTAATTAATGCTCATATAGAAGCTGCTTTATTGAGGAAATAGTAAATAAATTTCCTCTGAGAGCTGCTGACATGAAAAGTTCATCCATATGGTTGTACTACAGATGTCGGTAATTTATTTACAACATGACTCTGGTAGAGCAAGGAAAAGAAAATATAAACAGAATGAAACTGGTCTTTGATTATTGTCTTCAGCTCTACTTCAACCTGTAAGTCAAAGATGTGCGTACATTACCGTTGAACGTCTTCGTATTGGAGCTGGGTTTGACCAGATCTATTTCAGTGGGTCCCAGTTTGTCTTGTGTCTTGCGACTGATTTTTTTTTGTAAATTATGTTTTTATTGTTTTTTTCACAGTACAGAAAACAACACTCCACACATCGTGGAGACAGCCAGCCACAAAATTTGCCGGCGTATACAGTTATAAAACAGAACACAAATTATCACATTAAACCTGTGACACTCCCAACCCCCCCCCCAAAACCAACAAATTATACCTCCCCCCCCTTGCCTAGATAGGAACACAGATGTCACGGGCCAGCCACCAGATGCGGCCCGCCATGATTGAGAAGTACAGTCCAGTAGCTCCCTGCAAAAACAAGTTAGATAAAGCTTATGAAAACAGTTCCCCCCTCACCCCCAAACCCCCCCACCCAGACGCAGGACCTCAGGAAGGGAGACACTACCCCATCCCTACAATTTTAATAGATCAATCGGATGCCGTATCTATAGTAGCCATCCAACCCCCCCAAACCTTGTCAAATTTAGTCAGTGCCCCCCTACTCAAATAAGTAGCTTTATAAAAGGGTATTGCTTTATTGACCAGCGCCTTCCACGCGTCAACAGTAGGAGCTACAGAACACTTCCATGATAGGATGATGCGCTTTTTAGCGTAATATAACAAAAGCATGAGTAAGGTTCGTATAGCCCTGGTAGTGGCCAGGGGTTCAACCAAATGTAGGAGACAAACCTCAACAGACATGGGGATAGATATAGATGTGACCGACCTAATACAGTCAGCAACGGCCTGCCAGTAGTGTTTAATTGGTGGACACTCCCAAAAGATGTGCATAAAGGTGGCTAAGGGTGCAGAGCATCTCCAGCAGAGAGAGCCCTGCGTCCCATACATCCTTGCCAGTCTTGCCGGAGTAAGATAAACTCTGTGCAGAAACTTATACAGGATCAGTCTGTCCCTACTCGAGACCAAGTCTTGCGACTGATTTTAAGATATTCTGGCCATACCTGTTCGTTGTGTTGGCCGTTAGCCCAAACGGGTATCCAAAGAAGTCCAAGGCTGCTAGCCACTACCTGCGCAGATATCAGGAGAATCAAATGTGGCGGCTTTAGTAATGCCGAGTGCCGAATGCCGCGGTCGTTACCGCTAACGTAGGCGCTGACTGCTGCCTACGTTCTCCTGACCATATCAGTCCGCCCACTCCATTCAAAGCAACGTCATGTGACTGTGTGGGATATTACGTCAATGCATTTCGCCGTGCTCTGTGGGGTAGCTTCGTCTGGACGTATCGCGTCACTGGACGGGACCCATATTTATGTATCGCTCAGACCAGTGACGCGTATCAATAAGGGGTTGGAATATTGTAAAAAGCAACCAATAGTTAAGTCCTATCTGAGTTTTTTCAGAGATTCCTATAGATTATTCACGTATTTGGGATTAATCTTCATTACCGTACGTGTGACAGAGCAGATTAAGTCCGTCATAGATAAAGTCCTTTATGACGAAACACTCTTTCAGAGATAATGTTACCCCCTAGACGGATATTTCAGCTAACTGATTACACCGCCACTCTGTAGAAGATGGAACCTAGGCGGCCTTTAATGCTATCCTAAGAAGGGAGAGCAGGTCTAGAAATTATAATATAGGGGCATTTCTATCAGTAATGGCAATAAAGTCCACGTTGCAGATCTGATGTTCTTCACCGGCATGTAGGAGCTTGTTAACTGTAATCTGATTAGGTTTAGTGGGAAAGCACGGTGTTCAAGTAAATGCAGTAGAGTATTTCTGGATTATAGATGCCTGTGTAAAGTGTCTCAATGTAACAGTGTCAAAGAATGAATAAAGGACGAGCGATTTGCCCTTTCACTAATGACCAGACCGCTCTGATGTCCTCCGGACAGGAACTCGTGTAGCGACACTCGTGCAGCGGATCCGCTGTCTTGATCTCTCAACGTGAAGTTTGACACACACTGACAGGCAGACAACTGGAGTGGTGCTGGAAGGATGTCCAACAGCAAACAGCAGAGCTAGGCCTCTCAGGTTATGGGTTGGAAGGTGGTACTCTATGTGGTAGGCCGCGACCTCCCTCTCCCTGTTGCACAGAGAGGTCCATCTTGCGTCAGGCACAGGAGGAAGAGAGCTCCGTGGGGGCTTTTGCTTCGTTTTAGCTACTGTATTCCCATAAATCTCTTGATGGCAGCAAAGATCTCTGGGATATGTAGTCCGTGCACTTAATCGTGCAAAGCAATTATCTGACTGGGAGACTATTCATCCCACAATCCTTTTGTTTGTCACACAAATATGATGTCACCTGATACACTAGAGGATATCACCTCTAGAGCCACCATCCCTCCCCACACACACCGGTGCACATGCACACAGCGGAAGTGAGCTGAGATCCCGGCCCCTGGACAAGGTCATTCACTGGATGATGGTGATCGACAATCGCTGGTTCTGAAGTCAGCCCAAAGCCCCGATGGAGATGTGTGGCTGGTCTGCAGGAGTGTACCGGAGGAGGAGAGGGAATGTCCACTACGGGGGACCGTGCATGGGCTGCAAGCCGAGAGGAAGGAGTTCAGGCACAGGGTAAAGAGGCAGCTGGAGAACATGCTGTGCCTGGTGGGGCCCCCCTCCTGTCACCAACCCGCAGTGTGAGAACTGGAGGCTGTGGGAGCAGGTGGTCAAACTCTGCTGTCAGGTGGAAGCACTGAGCTGGGTGGTGGGACTGAGCGGGGACTAACAGACCAGTTACTCCTACCATGTGCTGCTCACTGTGTCTGGCAAGGCAGCTCAGGTCAGTTCAATGAGGGGGCAACACACAACACAGGGAGGTATAGTCTATACAGGGCAGTGTGTGTAGGAAGGGGGCAAATTGTGTGTGTGGGGGGGTGTAGGGTTAAAGGGGGCAAGTTTAAACAAGAAGGGGGGTGTAGGGTTAAAGGGGGCAGTGTGTCAAAGAAGGGGGGCAGGGTGTACAAGAAGGGGGATGTAGGGTTAAAGGGGACACGTGTATACAAGAAGGGGGATGTAGGGTTGAAGGGGGCAGTGTGTGTAGGAAGGGGGGCAGTGTGTACAGGAAGAGGAGTGTAGGGTTAAAGGGGGGCAGTGTGTATAGGAAAGGGGGTGTAGGGTTAAAGGGGGTTTAGCAATAAACGGGGGCAGTGTGTGCAAGAAAAGGGGTGTAGCATTAAAGGGGGTAGTGTGTGCAGGAAGGGGGCAGTGTGTACAGGAAGGGGGGTGTAGGGTTAAAGGGGGAAAGTGTATACAAAAAGGGGGTGTAGGGTTAAAGGGGGGCAGTGTGTACAGGAAGGGGGTGTAGGGTTAAAGGGGGGCAGTGTGTATAGGAAGGGGGTGTAGGGTTTAAAGGGGGCAGTGTGTATAGGAAGGGGGGGTGTAGGGTTAAAGGGGATGTAGCAATAAACAGGGGCATCGTGTACAGGAAGGGAAGTGTATTGGGTTAAAGGGGGGAGCATTATGTGCTGGAAGGGGGGCAGTGTGTACGGGAAGGGGGTGTAGGGTTAAAGGGGGTGTGTGTAGGAAGGTGGGCAGTGTGTACAGGAACGGGGTGTAGGGTTAAAGGGGACACGCGTATACAAGAAGGGGGTGTATGGTTAAAGGGGTCAGTGTGTACAGGAAAGGGGGTGTAGGGTTAAAGGGGGCAGTGTGTATAGGAAGGGGGGTGTAGGGTTAAAGGGGTGTAGCAATAAACATGGGCAGTGTGTGCAGTAAAGGGGTGTAGCATTAAAGGGGGCAGTGTGTGCAGGAAGGTGGGCAGTGTGTACAGGAAGGGGGTGTAGGGTTAAAGGGGACATGTGTATACAAGAAGGGGGTGTATGGTTAAAGGGGGGCAGTGTGTGTAGGAATGGGGGGCAGTGTGTACAGGAAGGGGGGTATAGGGTTAAAGGGGGCAGTGTGTATAGGAAGGGGGTTGTAGGGTTAAAAGGGTGTAGCATTAAAGGGGGCAGTGTGTGCAGGAAGGGGGCAGTGTGTACAGGAAGGGGGTGAAGGGTTAAAGGGGGCAAGTGTATACAAGAAGGGGGTGTAGGGTTAAAGGGGGCAGTGTGTGTAGGAAGGGGGCAATGTGTACAGGAAGGGGGTGTATGGTTAAAGGGGGGCAGTGTGTATAGGAAGGGGGTGTAGGGTTAAAGAGGGGCAATGTGTATAGGAAGGGGGGTGTAGGGTTAAAGGGGGTGTAGCAATAAACAGGGGCAGGAAGGGGGGCAGTGTGTGCAGGAAGGGGGGTGAAGGGTTAAAGGGGGGGCATTATGTGCTGGAAGGGGGGCAGTGTGTACAGTATTTTTTGGGGGAGGGGGGGTAGCTAACCTTGCCTGGGGCGCAAAATAGTCTAGCACCAGCCCTGGTCCCAGCTGTCTGATGTTGTCATGGAGGGGTGCTATCCTCAGTTCCTCACCATAGGATAGGACTAATCTGCAGATGGAATAGAGAATTCCATTACTTGGCTGATACATTTGCCTATTTCCTGTGGAATATTACAAGACTTCTATGTGTTCTATGTGATCACTGTGACCACGAGTGACATTTATTGGGCTGTTCAAGGTCCAGGATCAGTACTGTACGTTGGGGAAGTCCAAGGACTGAGTACTTTAGTCTCATATTATGTTTCATTATATTTCACTCAGTTTTATGAATATTCATATTTGAGAGCAGGTTTTCTTAACCTTTGCTTTATTTCAGTTATTATGGTTTTTAACAATCTGTATGTGAAATAAAAATGAAAGCAGAGATAAACTTAAGTTTCTGTCAATTCTTCCCATCCCTTGCCAATGCCGGCATTTTCTTTGGCCACTGGTCTTTGGCCATCTTCATTGGCCAGCGTGGGATGATGCCACTCCTGCGCAAGCAAAAGAATCAGACATCCCAGCACACCAGGATCATGCCAGCAATGAAAACTGAGCTGTGCATGTGCAGCTCAGTTTGCATGCCAGGGAATACTGTGAGCAGGCATACAGCCCTGCGAAATATGTAGGTTGAAATTGCTGACCTTTCCTTCTGAAGATGGTGGCTTCTTGGCTACAAGGGTTCCTTTACAACAGTAGTGCCCCCCATAGGTGTGCGCAGCCTATTACATTAGGGTGTGCAACCCAAAGCTCAAACATACACTACTAATCACTCACAGTGTTCATTCACAAAGGGAAGGGACCAGTAAATTACACATTTACCGCCCCCTTCCCCCACTCATACTAATACCTCCCCTCAGCAACAGCTGGCTGGAGAGGAGGGAAGTCAGCAGCACTGTGGGGGGGAAGGGGGAAGCCAGGGCAGTAGGGGGAATCTGTGCTGCACAGGGTGATTAGGGTGTGCCTGGGCACATCTGGCACACCCTGTGCGCACGCTATTGGTGCCCCCTGAAAAGCGATCCACAGAGGGCATTTGACAGGTGGCGAGGAGGTGTTATGCTACCTCACTGCCTCCCTAAAATCCTGCACCATTGGTGCAGATCTACTAAGGCGAATGGGTTGTGTTCAGCAGGCAGTACCACCTGCTGAATGAGTCCAACATAGAAGGATATTTTTTTGTGTACATCCCATCTTCTGCCTTTGAAGCTAAAGTGGCAGTGGTTGGGGGTTGATAAAAAACACGTCTCAGCTGCATGTTTTACCACCCTCCCCCAACCACAAGTGTAAATGAGGCTTTATCCTGACCTACACATTTCTCTTTCTACAGGTTTCTTTTGAGGAAATCACATTCATAATTCTGAGGCCTCGTACACACGGCCGAGAATCTCGTCAGGAAAAAACCCGTTGTTTTTCCTGACGAGATTCTTGACAAGAATCTTGTCCCGGCCGAGTGTACACACGTACCTTCAAAGAACCGCCGTTCTTTTGAATGGCACGAATGTGGTGACGTCATCGACTATGACGAGCGTGCGCTCGTCACATTCGATGCCGCCGCCGCCATCTTGCTACACCCTACCTATGCCTAGGAAGCTACCGCGCATGCGTCGAAGTCATTTCGAGCAAGCGCGTGTTTTCACGGCAAAAGGTAAGTGTACACACATCTTCGGGTTTCTCGTCGGGAAACAGGCCGACGAGAAACCCGACGAGAAATTAGAGAGCAGGTTCTCTATTTTTCTTGTCGAGATTCTGGCCAGTTTTCTTGACGAGAAACCTGAAAGCCTCGTACACAATGCCGGTTTTCTCGGCAAGAAAGCTCTGCCAGCAAATTTTCTTGTCGTTTCTTGATTAAAAAAACGGACGTGTGTACGAGGCTTAAAGCCCCATACACACGGTCGGACTTCCATCGGACTTTTCTTTGTTTTTTTGTCCGAACAGAGTTGGCCCGGCACACCCATAGCATACACACCACAGGACTTTTCTGCAAACTTTCCCAAAACTTTTTGCAACATCACATGGTTTTTCTGCTCTTTTCCGCCACCCTTTGGTCAACTTCTGCTATTGTTGGTTGATTTTAACATTAGTTGTTTTGTCCATCGGACAAAAGTCAGATGGTTTTCTGTACACATGGTCGGACTTTGCTCCATCGGACTTTTGTTGGGCAAAAGTTTGTCCGTTTGCAGACCCAACTTTTGTCCGATGAAAACAAGAAAAAAGCAAAAAAAGTTTGTCCGATGGAGCGTACACACGGTCGGATTGTTGGTCCAACTGGCTCAAAATGAAGTTTGTTGGCCAAAAGTCCGACCGTGTGTACGGGGCTTAAGAGTTAAAGGTCAAACGATTTCTGCTAAAATGCTTCCTTATTGTTTTAAAGCTATTTTTTTTTGTTATTGTCTGCAGAGGAAGACTTTCTGCTTTCTATCCTGCACCCATGATCTCCATCACCGGCAGCACTCCGTGCCTGAGAGTTTTCCTTTATATTACATTAATATTCTGTAGTCCAACCATTAAGAGGAGCTGAGTAAGGACCTGCGGGGATGAAGAACACCAATAGGTGCAGGCTTTCTACCCTGGCGGAGTCTTAGGAAACCCCTGCCAACATTAATATATATTTACATCTCCTGGTATATTAACCTGATCATTAAGTTGTAGAAGTTTTTTTGTAAAGGATGGTGGCATACCTACAGTAACTGACACCCCTGGTGGATCATATTTTAACACCAGGGGTCACCAAACTTTCTAAACAAAGGGCCAGTTTACTGTCCTTCAGACTCCAGGGGGGCCGAACTGTGGTCAGTGGGAGTTGAAAAATTGCGTCAGTGGAAGAAATAGTGCCCCATCTTTGGTGTCAGGAAAATAATAATGTTCCATTGTTGGTGTCAGTGGGAGAAATAGTGCTCCATTTTTGGTATCAATGGGAGAAAAGGTGCCATATTGTTGGTGTCAGTAAAAGGATAGTGCCCCATCATTGGTGATAGTGAAGGAATAGTGCCTGACCATTGGTGTCAGTGGGAGGAATAGTGTCCCATCATTTGTATCAGTGGGAGGAATAGTGTCCCATCATTGGTGTCAGTGGGAGGAATAATGCCCCATCATTGGTATCAGTGGAAGGAATAGTGTCCCATCATTGGTGTCAGTGGGAGGAATAGTGTCCCATCATTGGTGTCAGTGGGAGGAATAGTGTCCCATCATTGGTGTCAGTGGGAGGAATAGTGCCCCATCATTGGTGTCAGTGAGAGGAATAGGGCCCTATCATTGGTATTAGACAAAAAAAAAATGTTATCTGTTATTTGTTTTTTTGTTTTTCTTTCGTTTTCGGGTTATTCGTTATGATCGCAATTGGTAGATTCGTAAAATTAAAAAAAATTGTAAATTCATACATCTCGTAAATTTGTAAATTTGAAAAATCGAAAGTTTGAAAATACGAAAATAAGAAAGAAAATAAAAAAATTCGAAAGAATGAAAATCCAAAAATTCTAAATAATAACTAACTAACTAACTAATAAAAACTAACTATTAAATTATAGGTATTGGAATTTCCTTTCAAAATTGGATGTTAGTGAACCTAACGAATATGAATTTATCTGAAGTTACAAATTATCCAAAATAACGAATGCCGTATCTAAACAAATGGAACGGATCTAATTAATAACAAATAATAATAATAATAAAATGTTTTTATCATTATTATTATTGTTATTTATTATTATTAATTTGTTACGTTCCATTTATTTAGATACGGCATTCGTTATTTCGGATAATTAGTAACTTCGGATAAATTTGTATTCGTTACGCTCACTAACAGCCAAACTTGAAAGGAAATTCCAATACCTATAATTTAATAGTTAGTTATTATTTATGAGTTTTCAGATTTTCAAACTTCCGAATTTACGAATTTTAGAATGATCTAATTTACGAATATTCAGAAAAATTTGTTAAATGGGTTTTCGTTAATTCGGATGTTTTAGAATGAACAAATTTGTCCAAATTCGCTAAAAAACGAATTTGAAATTAAACGAATTGCACATGTCTAGGTGGTACAGTATCAGTGAAAGTAATAATGTTCCATCATTGGTGTCAGTGGTAAGAATAACGTCCCATCGCTGGTATCAATGGAAGGAAAAGTGTTACATCATTGATGTCAGTGGACGGAATAGTGCTGCATCATTGGTGCCATTTCGGGGGAATAGCGCCCCAGTAATGGTGTCAGGGTGAGGAATGGTGCCTCATTATTGGTATCAGTGGGAGGAATAGTGTCCCATCATTGGTGTCACTGGAAAGAAGAGTGTCCCATCATTGGTGTCAGTGAAAAGAATAGTGTCCCATCATTGCTGTCAGTAGAAAGAATAACGCCCCATCATTGGTGTCAGTGGAAAGAATAGTGCCTCACATCATTGGTGTCAATGGAAGGAATAGTGTTCCATCATTGGTGCTAGTGGAAGGAATAACGCCCCATCATTGGTGTCAGTGAAATGAATATTGCCTTGCACCATTGGTGTCAGTGGAAGGAAGAGTGTCCCATTATTGATGTCATTGGAAAGAATAATGACTCGCATTATTGGGGTCAATGGTAAGAATAATGTCCTATACATAGACATGCGCACAGGTTGTGTCGGATGTGCTGGGCACACCCTAATCACCCCATGTGAATTAGCATTATCCAGGGTGGCACCAGGTGGGTGGTAGGGATGCCAGTGACCAGTGTAAATGCCCCCATTATATTAAAGGCTAAGTTTAACTAGGTGTTCATGTGTGTTTGAGCTTTTGGGCTGCACATCCTAATGCAATAGGCTGCGCACACCCATGGCCCCATAGTTGGTATCAGTGGAAGGAATAGTGCCTTGTATCAATGGGAGAAATAGTGACCCAAGGGTTGGATAAAGGCAAGCAAAGGCATGCATCTGGCCTGCAGAACTACTGGTCTAGAGCACTAGTTTTATGAACATAAGTGTAGCGCCCTGCTCCTGATGACCAGGCGCTATGTTTAAATTTAGTAGATGTTTGAGCTGGTATTTAGCTCAGACTTTGATTAAGGCTAAATCAGCCTTTGTTCCGGCTATGGCTGTGCTTGGAGGGATTTTCCCATTGTTTGCCTGAGGGTGGCGTTACCACCACAGGCCAATGTTGGAACACAGGCAGGCCAGAGCGTATTGGGTATTTTTTCCCCGGGAACAGCCCAGTGGGAGTGGTCTCCCCGCTGGGCATGCTGAGGAAGGGTACGCCATTTTACAGGTGTCTTCGCCTCATGGCCCTCCTGGCTCGAGGTATGTGATAGTGAAATTTCAGCGGCGGAGCCATGTTGGCCCAAGGCTGCATCTCTGCCAGGTGGGCCCAGTTGTCCTGACTGGGGCCTGCACTATGAAGGTGATCCTGTGCTGTCAGTCCTGCGGGAGGGAGCCACTTAATGGAGGAAACCAGAGGAGGACCTATCCTGAGAGGACCAAGCGGAAGGCTGGTGTCTTGGGGAAGGCCTGGTGACCTTATTGGAGGATGTACCGTAGCTTATGTTACCTTACAGTGTGCCGGGTTGGTTTAAATGCTCTAAAACTGTAAGGCTGGATATCCGGGTACTAAAATCCTGTGGCAGAGGATTATTGAACAGTTCCTCTTTATCGTCCTAATGTCTGTGGCAGAGACTGTTATTTCTTCATTTTGTTTGTGCATCATCCCGGCTGCTAGGCCAAGTGAGAGGGGCCTATCCGGGTGAGCAATACCCACTTAAAGAAGAGTGGTGAGTGTGACTTTTGAAGTTTCCCCAGTGATCTGCATCATGTGCCTGAACCTTCCCCTGACCCTCCATCCCTCTACCTATGCAAGTTGTGTGAAATAAAACCTAACAAAAAGGATTTATAACTTGTGTGGACATTGAAGTTTCTATAGACTCTCATCCCCTAGACAACGAATGGTGATGTAGCGGCCTCCTCACTCCCCTCTTTGCATCAGCTCGTCTTTCTCTTGTCTAGGGGTACCTTAGAGGGGAGAGAGCGGGGTCACCACGCCAAGCCTTCACCACATGTGTCTGTGCGGTGTGAGCAAAGTTCCTTCTCTACCATCGGGTCAGTGTTGTGCACCTGCAGTTACCTTGAACAATATCCACCAGAAAAGATCCCCACACCATTAAAGTCCAACACTCCTTTATTCTTCTGGAATGAACAGCATATATCAGTTAGACTCCCTTAAAGAACAGAACAAACAAGGAGGTGTGGATGCGAATAGGCCCAGACACAATGAACTCTCCACTTTCCTCCCTGAAAGTGGGCTGAGGTCTCCGAGCGGAGGGGGGATTTCCTTCCAGGCGGTCTCCGATGGGAGGCTCACCTGTCACTGGCAATCTGCTGCACCCGGTCTTCAAGTGAGTAGCTCCCCCCGGTCCATTACGCCTTCCGGATTCGGGTACCCAATCCCTGGGTTCCCTAGGACCTCCTTCCCTCGCGGAACTCAGTGTTGGGCACTGAGCTCCAGACCTCCATCCGAGTACCTCACCCCAGGCTAAAGGTGCCTGGGATGGAACACGACCTCCGGACGTCCTCTAGGCCTAGGCCGCCTAGAGGACCGACACGAACCACCGCCCTCAGGCTGAAGGTGCCTGGGACTCGACCCCCTGACAAAGATGGCCGGCCCCTTTATACCCTCTCCCAGCAAGCATGGCGGGTTCCCCGTCCCACCATACCGCTGCCAAGGGAGGACAAAAAGGAGGCACAGCACACAGCAATGGTTCAACCCCAGCCAAGGGCGACAGCGCCACCCGCTGGACCGCAAGGAACTGCACATCGCTGGCGTCTCTGCCAGTTTGAATTACACCCGGGAAAGTACATACCCGCTACACTCTCCCCCTGGTAATTTGAAACTGGTCCCCAGTGTCTGGAACAAATCATACCCTCAAGTGCTGGTATAATCCAATCCAGAGACTGACTAACAATTGTACAAAAATATAAAACTTTTTGAAAAAACTTGATCAACTGGAGCAATTGTGTCTGAGCCCTATATAAAAGGGAAGGGAAACAACAACATTTAACCATAACTTTTTGAATCACATATTCACATTATACTTTTCCCACCCATCCTGACTATGACCCACCCCATACTCAGTGGTCTTGATGGGATGCTCTCCTGCAGAGGGAAAAGAAAGAAAATTAACACACACAAACCCTGACACATATATTTGTGTAAGAGGAAAGAAACTTCTTCGTAAAGAAATCCCTTTTCTCCAAAGAGTGAGTGTATGAAAAGTGTTAACGTTGCACAACACTGCCACCTGGTGACAGCGTCGCGGTAACTGCACTCGTGGAACTCTCCTCTTCTCTTTGAGCCCTATCTACCCCAGAGTCTGTGATCTCTTGCTGGACAGTGAAGAAAACAGGAACAGTCCTTCATTCCTCTGGATACAAGGACAACGGGCCCCAGAAAGTTCAGCAGCATACAACAAGAACGGAGTCTTTCTCTCCTACAGGTAGAAGCGAGGATGCGGCAGAACAAGTGGCTTCAAGTGCTGGTCCATGGTCTCCAGATGATATTCTACATCTTCTCCTTCCTTGCGCCGGATCAGCACTTTGTCTGCATGGATGTGCCGTCCCAACATCCACTCTGCCTTGCAGTCCTTAAAACGCTGAGAGGCCTTGGGAGAGCATGCAAGGTACCTGCGGGCGTGTGGAATCTGAAGGTGAGTCCACACAATTCATTGTACCAGCGCTCCCGGCACACTTTCACCTCATAGAGCAGCTCCTTGGACAAGTATGGATACTCCCATCCGTACTCTGCAGCAACCTTCTGGCCAAATAGGCGTTGTAGTCTGGCCAAAGGAGGCATAGTAGCTCTGTCCCCTTCGCCAGGCAAAACTATTGAGTCCGGGTGGCGAGGGACCTTGATCACATCTGATCTGGGCATAGGTGCCCGCAACAGCAGTCTCTTTTCTCCGGTCTTCAGTGTAGGTGATACCGGGGATGTAGAGGCAGGCTGGGGACGGGACCCCTCTTCAGGCGCTGGTGCCTCCACCCGGGGTGTACTATCCCCTGTAGACATACAGTAGGTGCCGCCGATATTGTGTCAATCTCGCCGCTTCTAGCGGCGAGATTGACACCCTATGAGCTTCGTCGCGAGAGCCAGCACCGAGCTGTCTCGTCATCGGGAAAGGAAAAATGTTCCTTTCACGATGAGCGACACGCATTGCCGGTAGACGGAGATCCGACGTGGATTCCCGCCAATACCAGGCACTGTGTTTGGTATGAATCCTGAGCGGGAACTCCACGCCAATTTTTAAAGAAAAAACAGACATGGGTTCCCCCTCCAGGAGCATACCAGGCCCTTGGGTCTGGTCTGGATTTGAAGGGGAAACCCTACACTGAAAAATCAGCGTGGGGGTCCCCCTCAAAATCCAAACCAGACCCTTATCCGAGCACGCAACCTGGCAGGCCGCAGGGGAAGAGGGGGGACAAGAGAGAGCCCCCCCTCCCTCCTGAACTGTACCAGGCCGCATGCCCTCAACATGGGGGGGTTTGGTGCTCTGGGGCAGGGGGGCGACCTGCGGCCCCCCCACCCGAGAGCACCCTGTCCCCATGTTGATGAGGACAGGGCCTCTTCCCGACAACCCTGGCCGTTGGTTGTCGGGGTCTGCGGGCAGGGGCTGATCGGAATCCGGGAGCCCCCTTTAATAAGGGGGCCCCCAGATCCCGGCCCCCCACCCTATGTGAATGAGTATGGGGTACATCGTACCCCTACCCATTCACCTGGTGGAAAAAAATGGCAATAAAAAAAACACACACAGCTTTTTAAAGTAATTTATTGCACAGCTCCGGGGGTCTTCTTCCGACTTTGGGGGTCTCCGGTGTCGTCGCCGCGCTCTCCGGTTCTTTCTTCTGCCGGGCCGCCGCTATCTTCTTGCAGCTCTTTTGCTAGCCGGGCCCGGTCTTCTCCGTCGCCTTCTTCCCTCTTCTTCTCTCCGGCTCTTTCTTTCTACCGCCGGGCCTCCGCTATCTTCTTGCAGCTCTTTTGCTAGCGGAGAAGCCCTGTTTTCCCTGTCGTCTCATCCGGTTCTCCGTTGTCCTTCTGCCGGCCCCTCCACTATCTTCTTGCAGCTCTTTTGCTAGTGGAGGGGCCGGTCTTCTCCGTCTGTGACGTCATGAGAAGCCTATATAAATCTCTGCGGAACGAAGATTTAGCATTACTGCGAGAGGAAGCGACGAGTCAACATCCAGGAGGAGAAGAGGGAAGAAGACGCCGACGGCAACGACGGAGAAGACCGGCCCCTCCACTAGCAAAAGAGCTGCAAGAAGATAGTGAAGGGGCTGGCAGAAGGACAACGGAGAACCGGACGAGACGACCGGGAAGACCGGGCCTCTCCGCTAGCAAAAGAGCTGCAAGAAGACAGCGGAGACCCAGCGGAAGAAAGAAAGAACCAGAGAGAAGAAGAGGGAAGAAGGCGACGGAGAAGACCGGTCCCCACTAGCAAAAGAGCTGCAAGAAGATAGCGGTGGCCCGGCAGAAGAAAGAACCGGAGAGCGCGGCGACGACACCGGAGACCCCCGAAGTCGGAAGAAGACCCCTGGAGCTGTGCAATAAATTACTTTAAAAAGCTGTGTGTGTTTTTTTTATTGCCATTTTTTTCCACCAGGTGAATGGGTAGGGGTATGATGTACCCCATACTCATTCACATAGGGTGGGGGGGCCGGGATCTGGGGGACCCCTTCTTAAAGGGGGCTCCCGGATTCCGATCAGCCCCTGCCCGCAGACCCCGACAACCAACGGCCAGGGTTGTCGGGAAGAGGCCCTGTCCTCATCAACATGGGGACAGGGTGCTCTCGGGTGGGGGGGCCGCAGGTCGCCCCCCTGCCCCAGAGCACCAAACCCCCCCATGTTGAGGGCATGCGGCCTGGTACGGTTCAGGAGGGAGGGGGGGCGCTCTCTTGTCCCCCCTCTTCCCCTGCGGCCTGCCAGGTTGCGTGCTCGGATAAGGGTCTGGTTTGGATTTTGAGGGGGACCCCCACGCTGATTTTTCAGCGTAGGGTTTCCCCTTCAAATCCAGACCAGACCCAAGGGCCTGGTATGCTCCTGGAGGGGGAACCCATGCCGGATTTTTCTTTAAAAATTGGCGTGGAGTTCCCGCTCAGGATTCATACCAAACGCAGTGCCTGGTATTGGCGGGAATCCACGTCGGATCCCCGCTCAATACAGTGCCGCGTCTCCTCGCTATTGCAGCGAGCGCGACATGTGTCGCCACCCTGTCGCCGAGATGTCGGTACTCCTGTCGCCGAGAATCTCCGCGATAGGATCGTGATGAATATACAATGTAGGCGGCACCTACTTTAGGTGGATCCCTGGTTCTGCGGGATGAAGCGAGAGGTACTTTGTCCCAGCCCTTCTCTGCAAACAGTTTGTCTATAGCAACGTCGTCTCCCATATCCAAGAGGGACTCCAGGTCAGAGGTGTCACACTCCTCCGCGGGTAGGTACCCTGTAGTGGAGACTGAGTTTTCACCTCTTCCCACACACCAAATCTCTCCGCCTGGCTTACCTCGGCCTTTACTTGAAGCGGGATGTCCGGAACTCTTGCCGAAGGATCCATCTGGGCCGGGCGTAAGCGGGCGAGATGGTCCACCACAACCGCTGGTCGGGGCTACCATACCAGTCTTTCTCTTCGGTGGTGGATGCTGCGAGATCGTGGTGACCGAGTCAGCATCCTCGGATTTCTCCCGTTGAGTTTTCACGACCTCCTCCGCGGTCGCTGCAGTGTGCACAGGGATGGCTGTCAAAGCAGGGATTCCTCCTCCTTAAGGGGGTGCTGCCTGCAGCACGGCCGGGGTAAATGGTTCTCGGCTTCTCAACCGCTGGATCCACTTCAAAAAGGAACTCCCCACAGGCCTCACATCGCCCGAATGGCTTCAGTTGGCACACCAGTCCCGAACAGCCGGGACAAATCACACCCAGGGCCTCAACATCCATGCATGAATACAGGGTGAATCGTCCCCTTGGATTTAGCCGGATCCCCGTATCTGTTACCGGAGTAGCAGCAGTCAGTGTCGTGGTAGAAGGGTGAACCGGAATCCACGATGTATGTCCGAACATGGTGACCTGTTGCTGATCCATCGCACACTGCAAAGTTTTTGTGCCAACGTCCCACGTGTAGTCCTTCACACGTATTGGACTCCTCCCCTTTGCTCCAGTTCGCGGGCTTTTCTTCTTTTTTCCTTCTGAGTCACGCCCACGAACTAAGCGGTGGGGGTGTGCCTGGTGGTGCAGTGCAAATAGAAGCCCCCACGTGTAGTCCTTCACACGGCTGAGCTCCCCCCTTTTCTCGCTCTCTTCTGCGCGGGCCTTTCCCTTCATTGGGTCATGTCCACGACTTCAAGCAGGGATGCACTTCAGCCAATGAAGGCCTGCCTACTCGCAACTCCTCCG
This sequence comes from Rana muscosa, assembly GCA_029206835.1. Classification (NCBI taxonomy): domain Eukaryota; kingdom Metazoa; phylum Chordata; class Amphibia; order Anura; family Ranidae; genus Rana; species Rana muscosa. The sequence goes on along the minus strand of CM055117.1, from coordinate 46,050,477 downwards.
GGCAAACACGTTCAATTCCGTAGTACACGAACACTATACCGGACCCGAGCCCCCACGTGTAGCGACCTCCTCACTCCCCTCTCTGCATCAGCTCCTATTTTTCTTGTCTAGGGGTACCTTAGGGGGGAGAGAGCGGGGTCACCACGCCAAGCCTTCACCACAGTTGTCTGTGAGGTGTAAGCAAAGTTCCTTCTCTACCTTCGGGTCAGTGTTGTGCACCTGGAGTTACCCTGAACAATGTCCACCAGAAAAGAGTCCCACACCATTAAAGTCCAACACTCCTTTATTCTTCTGGAATGAACAGCATAATCAGTTAGACTGCCTTAAAGAACAGAACAAACAAGGAGTTGTGGATGCGAATAGGCCCAGACACAATGAACTCTCCACTTTCCTCCCTGAAAGTGGGCTGAGGTCTCCGAGCGGAGGGGGGATTTCCTTCCAGGTGGTCTCCGATGGGAGGCTCACCTGTCACTGGCAATCTGCTGCACCGGGTCTTCAAGTGAGTAGCTCCCCCCGGTCCATTATGCCTTCCGGATTCGGGTACCCAATCCCTGGGTTCCCTAGGACCTCCTTTACTCGCGGAACTCAGTGTTGGGCACTGAGCTCCAGACCTCTATCCGAGTACCTCACCCCAGGCTAAAGGTGCCTGGGATGGAACACGACCTTCGGACATCCTCTAGGCCTAGGCCGCCTAGAGGACCGACACGAACCTCCGCCCTCAGGCTGAAGGTGCCTGGGACTCGACCCCGTGACAAAGATGGCCGGCCCCTTTATACCCTCTCCCAGCAAGCACGGCGGGTTCCCCGCCCCACCATACCGCTGCCGGGGGAGGACAAAAAGGAGGCACAGCACACAGCAATGGTTTAACACCAGCCCAGGGCGACAGCGCCACCTGCTGGACCGCAAGGAACTGCACATCGCTGGTGTCTCTGCCAGTTTGAATTACACCCGGGAAAGTACATACCCGCTACAGTGAGGTAACGTGCAAGGCCCAAATCTAAACCAGCAGCTCCTACGGGGGTAGTGCTACATAAGCAACGCACTAGCACTTTGTAAACATTAATGAGAGTTTATTTTTCTATTATTGAAGGTCGAAGAAGGGGAGGAGTTGGAGTGTGAGGACAGTAGCTAAGGCTGGCCAAACATACTCTAACCCACAAAATTTGTGATGGACTATCTTGGTACTGATAAACAGAAAAATGATTCTTAAGGCCCGTACACACGGTCGGACTTTTTGCCAACAAACTTCAAAATGAGCAAGTTTTCCAAAAAATCCGACCGTGTGTACGCTCCATCGGTCAAACTTTTTCGGTTTTCATTGGACAAAAGTTTGCTCTGCAAACAGACAAACTTTTGGGCAACAAAAGTCTGATGGTGCAAAGTCTGACCGTTTGTACAGAAATCCATTGGACTTTTGTCCGAAGTACAAATACGCATGCCCAGAACCAATGTTAAAATCAACCAACAATAGCAGAAGTTGACCAAAGGGTGGCGGTAAAGAGCAGAAAATAGCAGAAAAAACACGTAATGTTGGGAAAGTTTTGGGAAAGTTTGCAGAGAAGTCCTGCTGTGTGTATGCTATGGGTGTGCTCGGCCAACTTCCTTCAGGCAAAAATCCACAGAAAAGTTTGTTTGAAGTCCGACCATGTGTATGAGGCTTTAGATAAAAAATAATTCATTCATTACATATAAAAAAGACATATATGATTCACATTAAAAAGGTTTCAATAAACAATATACAAATACTCAAGAGATATCTGTTGATGGAGTGTTTCTCATAGATTAACCAGGCATCTACTAGTTTCACGATACAAACAGTTATAAGTAGAGTTGAGCGGACACCTGGATGTTCGGGTTCGACGGGTTCGGCCGAACTTCGGAAAAAAGTTCGGGTTCGGGACCGAACTTTAACCCGAACCCGAACCCGAACCCCATTGAAGTCAATGGGGACCCGGACTTCTAAGGACTAAAAAGGCTCTAAAAAAGTAATGGAAAGGGCTAGAGGGCTGCAAATGGCAGCAAAATTTTGTTAAGAGCATGGCAAGTGCTCTGCAAACAAATGTGGATAGGGAAATAACTTAAAATAACATAACAAAAATAAAAAAATTAAAAAATATGCTGCAGGCCCCCTTTTCAGCAGAAGAGGTACAGGAAGTCATTAAGAACCTCAGAAACTCAACGGCACGATGCCACGCATATGGTGGGAATGCCCCAGAATACGCCCTTTCTGGAATAAATGATTCAATTTAATGGATAAGCTTGTGGGAAAATAAAATACTTTGAAAATAAAAATGTAGCGGGGTGCTAAATTTAAGGGAAGTGTTTGAGTGGTAAATAGGCTCAAACACCCTAATTCTGTAGGATTCATGGACCATTTTGTCCTCGGGGGACAGTATTGGTGTGCAGTTCCCTGCGGCCTACAGGTGGCGCTGCCATGGTAGGCTAGGGTTGAACTGCCGATACAGTGCTGTGCCTTTTGTGTCCCCTCTTGGCAGTAGTACAGCGGGGCGGGGAACCTGCTGTGCATGCCGGGAGAGCAAATAAAAGGGGCAGACCTTTGGCCTGGGGGCTGATGTTCAGTGGGGTCTGCGCCCAGGTGCCTTCGGCCTGGGTGCATGTGTTCCTGTTCCATCTCGGGTACCTTTAGCCCGGGGTGAGGTACTATCCTGGAGTTCCTGCTGCCCTGGGTATGGAGGCCTAGGTGTGGGAGTAAAGCCTGAAGTCCAGAGCCTTCGTCTGGAGTCCGCTAAGGGTTGAGGAGTCTTTGGGTGCCGCCTCGTGTAGGGGACCCTGTTCCAGGGAAGGGAGGATCATTCTGATGGACCGATGCGGGAGTCACAGTGAAGGAAGGGTCTGTTGACTCCCTGGAGAGATGTCTTCCCCTTGACATGGGCTATGTTCGTAGAAGGAGAAGCTCAAGGTCATCTTGACTGTATCAGAGGCCTTATTCACCCGGCCCGTGGCAGGGGCCTTATACACCCTGGTCTGTGGCAGAGACCAAAGTTCTCCAGGTCCGTGGCAGGGGCCTTGTACACCCGGTCTGTGGCAGAGACCAACCTTAAGGTCTGTGACAGAGACCGTGCACCTAAAACTGTTTGAGAAACCTAAGCAGTGAAGTGTATGTGCTACGTTTGTGCCTGGACCTCCTCCACACCTTAAGCTGTCCTGTTTCTTTGCTCTAACCTTTTCTATCCGAGTACAATTTATTTTGCCATGAGAGAATAAGAGTTGTAAATTCAGCTGGTGTGGACATTGACTTTACTGGGAATTAAAGGACTTGCCTCTACCTACAGTAGAGGTGAGAATCATCCTCTGGAGGAGTTTTGACTCCGGCTGTGGACACGGCCCGTCAAGTACACCGCTCAACCTCTTTATATAGGAGGGTACGGGCTGGTAGTGCGGTGTGCCTTTCTCCCTCCTGCGAGGAGCCAACAACATAAAGGCAGGTAAGGGGGAAAGGATCTGTGCACTACAAAAAAATAAAATAAAAATTATAATCTTGACCTAGGAGGACGAGGTCCATATGGAGTAGGAGGTTGAGGTGGCGGTGGATGTGGCTGTGTAGGTGGAAGTGGCGGTGGAGGAGGACGAGGTAGCCAACACTGGTTCAAAAATACAACAATGGCTGGGTAAGGTCAGTGATGTGTCGAATTCTGTCCCCCGTCAAATAGTGTCCACCCTGTACTGCGCTTGCTTAGTATGTAGGACAAGTGGAAGACCACAATACACCCACAGTACGTAACCGCTGAATCGCACAGCTACAGAACTGCAGAAAATGCTATTCAAAAAAAATGTTGTTTTTTTAGTATAGCACAGTAGAAGAAAACTATTTAGAAATTGTTTATTTCACACACCTCCACATATGTATAACACACTGCAAAATATTTTTTGTGGCCCTAAATGGCATTTTTTGGAAGACCACAATACACCCACAGTACGTAACCGCTGAATCGCACAGCTACAGAACTGCAGAAAATGCTATTCAAAAAAAATGTTTTTTTTTTAGTATAGCACAGTAGAAGAAAACTATATATAAATTGTTTATTTCACACACCTCCACATATGTATAACACACTGCAAAATATTTTTTGTGGCCCTAAATGGCTCTTTTTGCAAGCGTACATTAAAGTGCAATTTTTTTTTTTTGCCCTAAACAGGTCTTTTTTTGCACGAGCAAAATAAAATGGAATTTTTTATTTTTTTTTGCCCAATGGGTCTTTTGGAAAAGAGCACAATAAAGTGCCTTTTTTTTTTTGTGCTAAATGGATCTTTTTTCTAAGAGCAGAATACACTTACAGTATGGAAACGGTGTATCTCTCAACGTAATATATGCAGTGCTGGTGCACTGAGCTTGCAGATAAAAGGTAGATTTTCTCTGACACTGGGCTCATAGCAGTGTAAAAAGACTGCACTGCAACACAAACAGGTAAACCTATGCAGATCGCTGAGTTACCGTATATACTCGAGTATAAGCCGAGATTTTCAGCCCTTTTTTTGGGGCTGAAAGTCCCCCCCTCGGCTTATACTCGAGTCATATAAATTTTACATTGTAAATATTACCTGTAAAGAAGTTGCGGCTGCGGCGTCCATCGTTCGAATTCCGCGGCGTCCATCGTTCAAAATTCCGCGGTCTCTTCCTGTTCCTTCCTTGATAGGCGAGTCTCAGCAGACACTCTCCGCCTATCACGAACGTTCTCTCATCCTCAGTTTTCCAGCAGACGTCTGTGATTGGCGGAATACCCAACACAGTGTCTGCTGGGAAAACTAAGGATGAGAGAATGATCGTGATAGGCGGAGAGTGTCTGCTGAGACTCGCCTATCAAGTAAGGAACAGGAAGAGACCGCGGAATTCGAATGATGGACGCCGCAGAATTCGAACGATGGACGCCGCAGCCGCACCTTCTTTACAGGTAATAATTACAATGTAAAAATTTCTATTTACAGGGAACAGCGAGCTAGGGAACAGTGGGGCATCGGCTTATACTCGGGTCAGTGAGGTTTCCCAGTTTTTTGGGCAACATTAGGTACCTCTGCTTATACTCGAGTCGGCTTATACTCGAGTATATACGGTATATCTCTGAATCTGGACTCCTATTCCTATATAATAAATCTCTCTCCCTGAAAGCAAAAAACAGGAACCTGGCCCTACACTACACTGTCTCTCTATCTTTTCCCTCAGATTCCAGAATCAGGACTACCTCATGTATTTTTCAATCTCTCCCTAAAAGCAGCAGCAGCAGCCAAGATCCTCTCCCTATCTATTCTGAAGCAGAGTGACGTGTGTGCTGTGTGCCTCTAGCTTATATAGAAGCTGGGTCACATGTTGCACTGACCAATCACAGCCATGCCATTAGTAGGCATGGCTATGATGGCTTCTAAGGGCACACCAGCTAATCAAAAGGTGATTGGCTGGCCCCTGAAGCATTTCTAAATGCGTAATTAGATTGCCGAACCCGAACCCGGACTTTTGCGCAAAGTCCGGGTTCGGGTTCGGGAAAAAGCTAAAGTTCGGTACGGACCCGAACTTTACAGTTCGCGTTCGCTCAACACTAGTTATAAGTTATAAGCTGGGAGTTCTTTCGACATAAGACAGGTGCCTGGTGAGGGATCCCTCTTTCTGTGGCCAGGCGAGAGCCAATGGGCATCAGATAAGTCTGTAAAAGCAAAACAAATGCAGCATTGGTACAAGGAAGGGGTAGGGGGTAAACCTGCCCAGATTTGGCCACAAGGTCCCGGTCCTACCTTACTGTTGTCTGCCGTTCACGACCCCCTGGAAAAGAACATCCGCGGTGCTCACTAGCGGGCCGAGGCCTGCTAAATGGGCTCCCCAACCCACAAGCCTAATGGCGGCGTGTGACATCCCCTCCCCTCTTGCTTCCCCTCTTACCCCACACCCCCCCCCCTTTCCTGGTGCACTATATATTCCCTGTATGGGCAATACTTGACCCATTATTTTGTATTTATCTACCCATATCTATATCTAGACCTAATTCCGCACAATCCCCCTTGTCCGCCACGGGGGAGCTTTTTGAACAGCTGGGCCCTGTACTTGGCAATTGACCTGTTGGGTAAGCAACTCTCTAATTTTATTGCTGAACTTTATCCGTTTATATCATACATTTGTATATTTTTATATAATGTGTTTTTGTGTTTTATTTGATTTGTCTAATGCCGCGTAAACACGGCTGTTTTTAATGTCATTGAAAAAAACAAAGTTTTTCTCGACGTGATTCTTCTCAAGCTTGCCTTGCCTACACACTATTGTGAAAAAAAATGCTCGAGCAAAGAGCGGTGACGTACAACACGTTCGACAACACGTACGACGGCACTATAAAGGGGAAGTTCCATTCGGATGGCACCACCCTCATGTTAGTAAAGTTTGGTGAGAGACGATTCGCGCTTTTCAGCCTCGTGCTTTTCAGTCCGTTACAGCGTGACGAATGTGCTATCTCCATTCAGAACGCTAGTTTTACCAGAACAAGCGCTCCCATCTCATAACTTGCTTCTGAGCATGCGCGTTTTTTTCCCGTCATTAAAGCGTACACGCGGCCGTTTTTCACGACGAGAAAAACGACAACATGAAAAACGACGAGAAAAAATAGAGCATGTTCTAAATTTTTAATGCCCATTTTTCTCGCCGCGAAAAATGCTCTGGAGCCCACACACGAACGTTTTTAATGACCAATTTAAAAAATTGCATTTTTCTCGTCATGAAAAACGGTTGTGTGTACGCAGCATTATAGATTACTCCTCCTGATGAAGTGGTGTTTGTACCGTGGTTAATCTATGAGAAACACTCCATCAACAGATATCTCCTGGGGAAACCTTTGAGTATTTTTATATTGTTTATTGAAACCTTTTTAATGTGAATTATGTATGTCTTTTTTTATATGTTATAAATTAATACATTTTTATCTGTTTATCAGTATCGAGATAGTCCACCACAAATTTTGTGGGTTAGAGTATATGTTTGGCCAGCCTCAGCAACTGTCCTCACACTCTTAATGCCGCGTACACACGACCATTTTTAATGACGAGAAAAATGCCATTTTTTAAAATGGTCATTAAAAATGATCGTGTGTGGGCTTCAGAGCATTTTTCACGACGTGAAAAACGGCCATGAAAAAATTGGAACATGCTCTAATTTTTCACGTCGTTTTTCTCATCATGAAAAACGGCCGTGTGTAGGCTTTAACGACGTGAAAAAAAACGCGCATGCTCAGAATCAAGCATGAGACCGGAGCGCTCGTTCTGGTAAAACTAGCGTTCGTAATGGAGATAGTACATTCGTCACGCTGTAACGGACTGAAAAGCACGAGGCTGAAAAGCGCGAATCGTCGCTCAACAAACTTTACTAACATGAAGGGTGGCGCACATCCGAATGGAACTTCCCCTTTATAGTGCCGTCGTACATGTTGTACGTCACCGCGCTTTACTCGAACATTTTTTTCCACGATAGAGTGTAGGCAAGGCAGGCTTGAGAGGAAAATGCCGTTCTTTTCAATGACATTAAAAATCATTTTTGGATGATGGTACTTTTTTTACACCTAGGTTTAGGACTTGTTACTTGAGGCTATACTCAAAAATTCTCCATATTATTGAAGGTCAATATCCTTACTGTTTTTGTTACTTTTTATATTGCAAACTCAATAAAAATATTGAAAGAAGCATCATCTCAAGGAGTGTTCCACTTGGCTGACATTGACATAGAAGGGTGATGTCCTTCATACAAGTAGATGAAATAAAGGATTGCTCTACTCCCTGTGGAATATTACAGGACTCCAATTTCTCCTATGTAAACATTGTCACCGCAAGTGACTTTTATTGAGCTGTTCAAAATGACCCCTTTAACCACTTGACCACTGGGCACTTAAACCCCCTTAATAACCAGACCAATTTTCAGCTTTCGGTGCTCTCACATTTTGAATGACAATTACTCAGTCATACAACACTGTACCCATATGAAATTTTTGTCCTTTTTTTCACACAAATAGAGCTTTCTTTTGGTGGTATTTAATCACTGTTGGTTTTTTTTATTTTTTGCGCTATAAGAGAAAAAAGACTGAAAATTTTGTAAAAAAATGATTTTTTTTTTCGTTTCTGTTATAAAATTTTGCAAATTACTATTTTTTCTTCATAAATTTTGGCCAAAATTTATACTGCTACATATCTTTGGTAAAAATAAGTACAAATTGGTGGATATTATTTGGTCTTTGTGAAAGTTATAGAGTCCACAAGCTATGGTGCCAATATCTGAAAATTGATCACACCTGAAGTACTGACGGCCTATCTCAATTCTTGAGACCCTAACATGCCAGAAAAGTACAAATACCCCCCAAATGACCCCTTTTTGGAAAGAAGACATTCCAAGGTATTCAGAAAGAGGCATTGTGAGTTTTTTGAAGTTGTAATTTTTTCCCACAATTCTTTGCAAAATCAAGATTTTTTTTTTTCTCTTTTTTTTTTCTTCACAAAATTGTCATATTAGCAGGTTATTTCTCACACACAGCATATGCATTCCACAAATTACACCCCAAAACACATTCTGCTATTACTCCCGAGTATGGCGATACCACATGTGTGAGACTTTTACACAACGTGGCCACATACAGAGGCCCGACATGCAGGGAGCACCTTCAGGCATTCTGGAGCACCAAGGCCAATTCTGACATTTCTCTCCTACATGTAAAAATCATCATTTATTTGCTAGAAAATTACATAGAACCCCAAAACATTATATATGTTTTTTTAGCAAAGACCTTAGAGAATATAATGGTGGTTGTTGCAACTTTTTATCTCGCACGATATTTGCGCAGCAATTTTTTTAACGCGTTTTTTACGGAAAAAAAATGTTTTGTGCTTAAAAAAAAAAAAAAACAGTAAAGTTAGCCCAATGTTTTTGCATAATGTGAAAGATGAAGTTACGCCGAGTAAATAGATACCTAACATGTCGCCCTTAAAAATTGCACACACTCGTGGAATGGCGCCAAACTTCGCTACTTAAAAAATCCCCATAGGCGACGCTTTAAATATTTTTACTGGTTACATGTTTTGAGTTACAGAGGAGGTCTAGGGCCAAAATGATTGCTCTCGCTCTAACGTTCGCAGAGATACCTCACATGTGTGGTTTGAAAACCGTTTTCATATGTGGGCGGGACTTACGTATGCGTTCGCTTCTGTATGCGAGCTCACGGGGACAGGGGCGCTTTAAAAAAAAAAAAAAATGTATTCTTCATTTTACTTTATTTATTTTAGTTTGACATGTTTTTCCGCCCTAAACATTTTTTTGATCACTTTTATACCTATTACAAGGAACGTAAACATCCCTTGTAATAGGAATATGGCATGACAGGTCCTCTTTACAGTGAGATATGGGGGGGGGGGGGTGTCAATAAGACCCCACATCTCACCTCTAGGCTGGGAAGCCTGAAAAAAATACAAAAAAAAAAAACAACAATCCTGGCTTTGATCGTAGCGGTGAGTCGGTAGAAGCACCGGAGGGCGGCGGGGGGGGGGGGGACACATCCCCTCTCGCCTCCCGTAAGAATGATCAAGCGGCGGAACAGCCGCTATGATTGTTCTTATGGTGTAGGGAATCGCCGGCTGAAAAAGCTAATATCTGAATGATGCCTGTAGCTGCTCCCATCATTCAGATATCCCCGCACAAAGTCAAGGACGTCATATGACGGCCGGAGGGCGGGAAGTGGTTATTGCGGAGTATTGCCGGGCATTGCGGAGTATTGCCGGGCATTGCGGAGTATTGCCGGGCATTGCGGAGTATTGCCGGGCATTGCGGAGTATTGCAGGGCATTGCGGAGTATTGCAGGGCATTGCGGAGTATTGCGGACTATGGCAGGGTATTGCGGTGTATGGCAGGGTATTGCGGTGTATGGCAGGGTATTGCACGGGTATTGCACAGGGTATTGTGGAGGGTATTGCACAGGGTATTGTGGAGGGTATTGCAGAGTATTGTGGAGGGTATTGCAGAGTATTGTGGAGGGTATTGCAGAGTATTGTGGCGGGTATTGCAGAGTATTGTGCAGGGTATTGCAGAGTATTGTGCAGGGTATTGCAGAGTATTTTGCAGAGTATTGCGCAGGGTATTGCAGAGTATTGCGCAGGGTATTGCAGAGTATTTTGCAGGGTATTGCAGAGTATTGTGGAGGGTATTGCAGAGTATTGTGGAGGGTATTGCAGAGTATTTTGCAGGGTATTGCAGAGTATTGCACCAGGGTATTGCAGAGTATTGCACCAGGGTATTGCAGAGTATTGCACCAGGGTATTGCAGAGTATTGCACCAGGGTATTGCAGAGTATTTCGCAGGGTATTGCAGAGTATTGCACCAGGGTATTGCAGAGTATTGCACCAGGGTATTGCAGAGTATTGCACCAGGGTATTGCAGAGTATTGCACCAGGGTATTGCAGAGTATTGGCAGGGTATTTTGCAGAGTATTGGCAGGGTGTATTGCAGAGTATTGGCAGGGTATAGCACAGGGATGGCTGAGCAGGGATGGATGGATGGATGGATCTGTGACTGCAATTGTCACAGATCCAGCCCACAGTGCTGCTGCTGCCATCCGCTCCCTCCCCCTCCCCTCTCACACTGTACCGATCGGTACAGAGAGGGGAGGGAGGAACCGGCGTCATCAAATGACGCCGGTCTGTTTACAAGTGATTGCTCCGTCATTTGACGGAGCGATCACGTGGTAAACGGCCGCTATCAGCGGCGATTTACCGCGATTCGTGATCCGCCGGGTCCTCTGGACCCGGCGGTCACGGAGTTTCCCGTGTGCGCGCCCCAGGGGGCGCGCGGGAGCGCGATTTTGGGAGGACGTTATATAACGTCCTCCCAGAGTTAAGCAACCACCTTGTCGACGTTATTTGTCGGCAGGTGGTTGTTAAGTGATTAAGTTAAGTACTACTGCAGTATTCCCTAAAAAGCGATCCCAAGTGGACGACTTTGAGGAGTGCAGCTAAAAAACAGCTTCCATGCATTCAGGAGGTGAACCTTGCTCTCCCGAATGCCTTTTTTTTTTTCCTTTGCAAAACTGCAATTTTGAATGGACACACCACAACTACAAACCCAGCTTTTGGCTTGTGGTTGTGGGGTGGGAGGAAATGCCACCTGTCAACCCAACAAGCTGTAAATCTGCTGCTGCAGGTTTAAAGTCTCTCCTGGGGGTAAGTTAGGTTTTGGATGGGCAGTCAAGAGGGTGGTAAAACCATGACTCAACTGCCTGTTTTTGCCACCCACAAGCCACCAATATGAAAGAGGTGGTCAGTGGAAAACTGCTCTTTTACATTGGTGGTTGGTGTAGACCAGAGGTCAATTCACCAATGCTCACTTGTCAAGGAACAGCTAGAAATCTCTGAGGGAACCCTAGGTTTCCACTGAACCCCGGTTGCAAAAGGATGGCTCAAGCAGCAGAAGGGGCTAGGGAGGGGGAACTGGTGCATTTAAAAAAAAATGTTGAATGATGGCTATAGCGCGGGCGTCTAGTTCTGTGAGGGTGCCTATTGACGTCCTCCCAAAACGGCGCCCTCTGCGCGCCTGCTGCGAAGTGCATCTGGCGCGCTCCGTGAACGATGTATCCTTCTTACACAGCTGATCACAGATTGAGGTAAAGGGACAATCACAGCGACCTTTTACCACGTGATCAACTGTGTCCAATCACAACTGATCAGGATGTAAACACACTTGCCGAATATCGGCATTCCTTTCCTCATGCTTCTGACAGTGTTAGGAGAGGCAGAGCTGGTAATCGGCAAGTGTGAAAGGGGACATCTACACTGATAATCAGGGAACTGATTATGAGTGTGCTGATTATTAGTGCAGCCCCAACAGTGCCCATCAGTGCTGCCTATCAGTGCCCATCAGTGCTGCCAATCAGTACTGCCAGTCAGTGCCCTCCAGTGCTGCCTATTAGTGCCCATCAGTGATGCATATCAGTGCAGCTTCATCAGTGCCTCCTCATAAGTGTCCACCAGTGCCGCCTCATCAGTGCTGCCTCATCAGTGCCCATCGGTGCTGCCTATCAGTGCAGCCTCATCAGTGCCGCCTATCAGTGCAGCCTCATCAGTGCCCACCAGTGCCACCTCATCAGTGCCCATCAGTTCCGCCTATCAGTGCTGCCTCATCAACGCCCATCAGTGCTGCCCATCAGTGCAGCCTCATCAGTGCAGCCTCATCAGTGCCCATCAGTGAAAATTACATGTTTGCACACACAATTTTATGACAGAAAGGCCAAAAAAAAAAGTCTTCTTTTTTTAAAAAAATGTTTGTTCTTTTTTTGTTTGTTTAGCAAAAAAAAAAAAAAAACAGCGCTGAATAAATATTTCAAAAAGAAATGATAAAAATGTCATATGGGTACAGTATTGCATGACCGCGCAATTGTCATTCAAATTGCGACAGTGCTGAAAGCTGAAAAGTTACCTGGGCTGGAAGGGGTTGAAAGCAAATGGTTAAGCTGATCTCCTTAACATTATTACAGTTTAAAACTATACCTATGCATTTTCTTTACATATTTGCAGTTCATAACCTTCCTTGTTGCACGTTGTTCCTCTTCAGTTGTCTCTGGCTGGGATTTTGCCAGTAAATAGTGCATCATCGTATAGAAAAAAAATCCCAAGCTTTTTTGATAACTGCCAAGATATAATATTAATTCACTAATACCTTCAACATTTCTTGGCTGGGAATTTTGGAAGTTCCGTGCAATCCTACTGATGCAATGTTAGCCCGGTTGTTTCAAGAAGGTCCTGCCCCTTAGCCAGCGACTGCGTCATTATATCAGTAATGTAAACATCATAATCACATGACTGAGGGTGACAAGGTGCCTCCTGACCAGCAGAAAAACCCTTTTTACTCTGGTGTTTAAGTTTGTTTTGTTGCCTGTATGGAGTTTGACATATTCTTTATGATCTATTCTGTTCAAACTGATATAGGTTTATGCAATTGCAAATAAAATAATTAAAGTGAACTTTGTGACCTGGGAGTATTTTCATTTTGGGAAGCAAACCATTTAGATTGCAATATGGCCCATTGAAGTCAATCAAATAGATCAGCAGTCAGACAGACATTGTACTTAAAATCTTCATTTGCATGACATGTTAAGGACAGATTCTCCGTCATAACCCACCTGATAGACCTAAACCTCCCCAACTCCCAATTGCCCAATAAAACAACTGACAAAGTTGTGGAGTAAAATTTGGCCTTGCGGCCTATTTATTTAACCATTTCAAAACTTAAAATAAATAACCATTTTTACATAACATCAGACAAACTTTTTCCATATCTTGGTGGTCTTGGAGGGCAACGACACACAACTTGGTCACTGGGACAAAACGTATTTTTTTTTTTCCACAAATTTTTTATTGAAAGTTTTCATGAGTAATACAAATGATACCATAAAGCACAAAACCAGGATACAGATACATGTTCCAACTAGAAGGAGGCATAGACTTTAAAGTTTGTGAGAGTAGAAACCCACAGATGACGCCTCTACGGGTTGCTAATATAATGGCCACATAAAAAAACTTAAAGTAGTAAGGCACAATCTTTTAAAGAAGGTATACTGCAGTGCATAACAGGCCTGCCTGATTCACGTTGGAATGAAATACTTCATAGAAAAGTATTCAATATGGCCTCTGTAAATACTATAAAACAAACAAGGATTCTTCAACACCTTTCCAAAAAATAAAAATAAATAGGAGAAGAGAAGAGAAAAAAAAAAGGGAAGAGAGAGAAGAGAAGGGAGAAAGGGGAAAGGCCAGAGTGGAGAGGAAAGGGGAAAAAAGGGGGGGTGAGGGGGGCCCTGTCAGGGGAATGAATGAAGAGGGGGTGGGGTCACCACCAGCAACCCTCCCCAATAGACCCCAGTAGACCCCAAATGTTGTGAAAGTTATCGCTACCCTTAGTGCACCGTTCAAGGGTTATCCCGGGAAAAGTCCTGAAAGCGCTGCGAATTTCGGTATTCAAGCCAGGGTGCCCATGTCGCGGAAAAGTATGCTATTCTGTCCTGTGCGGTGTAGATCAACTCCTCCATCGCTGCAATCCGATCAACTCGCGCCACCCATTCCTTTATGGAAGGGGGTGACTTGGATCTCCAGTGGACCGGTAAACACAGTCTGGCGGCATTTAACATATGCATAGCTATTGATCTATAGTATTTTTTACGGGGAATTTTCGAGAGGTGAAGGAGGTATTGCGCCGGCGAAAATTCCAAAGGAAGCGAGGATATCTCAGTCGCCGCCTCATGCACCTTACGCCAATACGGCTGAATCACTGGGCAAGTCCACCATATATGGAGGAGCGTGCCCAGCCCCTGTTCGCACCTCCAGCACTGGTCTGAGACTGTCGGGATAAATTTGTGAAGTGTTTCCGGGGTTCTGTACCACCTTGTTTTAATTTTGTAGCCGTTCTCTTGAGTATGGACATTTAAGGAGCCCTTGTGAATATACAAATGTACTTGATCCCAGGCAGTGTCATCAATCACCATGTCTAGCTCAGTCTCCCAAAAGGCATGCTCTGATCTCAGGGAGGCATATGGCTCCCCAAACATTGTGGCATAAAGAACTGAAATGAGATGACTCTGGGGAGAAGAGCGAGAACACAGCGATTCCAGAACAGTAGGAGCTTTTGCAAAGCTGTCTCTATTCGTAGAGCTGTCCAGGAAGTGTTTCAATTGGATATAGGCCCAAAAGGGGAAAGTCTATGTGTTGGACAGTAATGCAAGCTCATCTCGCAGGAGAAACCTTCCCCTGGAAAAGAAGTGTTTGGCCTGCATTTCTGTGTAAGGCCATTCTGCTGCCAGAAGGGCCCCTTCCATGCCAGGAGGGAAGTCTGGATTGCCCTTGATTGGCGTGATCGCGCAGTATGTGATTGAAAGCGAGTGTACTTTGCATGCTCTATCGAAGGCTTGCAGGGTTGCTCCAATAAGAGGATGAGAATGGATAATAGCTGGTATGTTTTTCTTTGAGAACCAGGGGATGGAGCGGAGTTCGGTACCCGAAATCAGTTTTTCCAGCAACACCCAACCCTTGCAGTTAGTATGCAACCTCCAGTCCACTACCCGGGGCAGGTGGACTGCCCAGTAGTACCTCTACAGGTCTGGAAGTCCAATTCCACCTCCCGACTTTGGTAATACAAGCTTTGCCCACCCCACTCGCGCCACCTTTGCTCCCCATATAAAGACTCTACACATGCATTTGTAAGCTGTAAAGAAAGAGGGCGGCAATCGAATTGGGATAGTCTGTAATTTGTACAGTAAGCGGGGGAGCACTGTCATCTTTAGAATAGAGGCCCGACCGAACCAGGAGATGGTGGGGGCCTCCCACCTGTGCAGATCCTGCTGTATAAGTTTCAATTCTGACAGAAAGTTCCTATCATACAGCTCTTTAAGTTTGCTAGGGAGTTGGATACCTAAATAAGTGATAGCGTCTGTTTTCCAGCGGAACGGAAAGTTCACCTGACATAGCTGTACTAGTTTAGGGGACAAAGAGACATTTAGCGCGTAGGATTTTGAGTAATTAATTTTCTGATTCGAAATAGTCTTGAACTGGTCTAATACTGGCATTAAATTGGGCAGGGACGTCAAGGGGGATGAAAGAAGGAGCAAAATATCATCCGCAAAGGCGGCAATCTTGTATTCCCGATGATGTACCTCTATACCTTTAATGTTTGGATTTGCACGGATGCAGCGGAGGAAGTGCTCCAAGGTAAGGATATACAGTAAGGGAGAGAGAGGACATCCCTGCCTGGTCCCATTGTGGATGGGGAAGGCGTCCGACAGGTGGCCGTTAACCCGGACCCTAGCTCTGGGTTTGGCGTAGAGCGCTCCAATAAACGCACGCATGCCCCTTCCCAGGCATAGGGCTTCCAGAACCGCGCTCATGTAGTCCCAGGCCACCCTGTCGAACGCCTTCTCCGCATCCATGGCCAAGAAGCAACCCTCCTTGTTGGTTGAAGTAAGCCAGTGATGTAAATTGAGGGCCTTAATAGTGTTGTCTCTGGCTTCTCTTCCAGGGACAAAACCAACCTGATCCAGTCCAACCCAGGCGGGTACGTGATAGGACAAACGGGTGGCCAAGATCTTGGCGAACAGTTTGACATCTGCGTTCAAATAGGAAATGGGTCGGTAATTGGCTACATCGGTGGGGTCTTTGTTTTCCTTAGGGATCACTGTTATATAAGCCTCTAACAGGCTATCCGAGGCACAAGGAGAGTGGGAGAGGGTGTTGAAGGCCTTAAGAAACCCCGGCGCCAGGAGATCAGGAAAACTCTTGTAGTATTGTGCCGAGAAGCCATCTGGCCCCGGGCTTTTGCTGGGCTTCGTAGCCTTCAAGGCCTCCCCCCACTCCTCCTCCGACAATGGAGCCTCTAAGGCTTGCCAGTCCTCAGTGGACAGTGCCCGGGGGCTGTACTTGTCTAGAAAATCCCTTATGAGGTCAGAGCGTGCGTTCGCGGATATGGATCTGTGTTCATGTGATTCGAGATTATATAAATTGCTATAAAATGAAAGAAACTGCCCAGTGATGTCCTCATTTCTGGAGTGGGTTACACCACCTGTGTCTACAACATGGTGAACAGTGGATGCGAATGTGCGCCTCTGTGTAAACCTCACCAATAACCTTCCAGGTTTGTTACCCTGTTCGTAAAATAGTTTCTGAGATAACACCTGCCTCTTTCTCACCCGTTTAAACAGTTCCTCTAAGAGTATCGCCCGTGTATCAGCTAATTCCTTAGCTACCCTCACTGCTAGCGAGCGTTTGTGCTGTGCTTCCAGTGAGGCTATCTTCCTAGAAAGGTCTCGAATAGTGAATTGGTGTTCTTTTTTTTTTCCTGGCTGCAATAGCTAGCAGATGCCCCCGCACAACGCATTTATGTGCTTCCCATTGGGTCATGGGGGACACGTCTGGCGTGTCATTGTGTTGAAAGTAATCTTTAATGATTTGGGTGATAGTAGCCAAGTCTCTGGGTCAGTGAGAAGGGAAGCATCCAGCCTCCAAGTCCTAGTAGTCATCTTCCTTTGTGGGAACTGTAAAGTCAGTGTGATCGGGTGGTGGTCAGAGATTAACATACTCTCTATGGGCGCAGCCTGCAGGAAGGTCAAATCTGTCTGGCGTAGAAATATATAGTCTAACCTCGAGTAGCGGTTGTGTGGAGGTGAGAAAAATGTGTAGTCCTTCCCCTGGGGATATAACATTCTCCAGGTGTCATGAAGTGCTAGGGAGGCTAAGGCAAGCTTTGCCTAGCGTAAAGCAGCAAATGGGATTAAAGAGGTACCTGTGGAGGTATCGAGGAGCGGATCCAAGGCCATATTGAAGTCCCCCCCCCAGTATCAAAAGACCTGCCTGAAACGTGGTGAGCTGCAAAAGGACCTCTTTTAGGAAGGATACCTGTCTGGAGTTGGGGCAATAGATGTTCGCAAAAGTCACAGGTCTATTTTTCCATGTCCCTTTTAGGAAGAGAAATCTGCCTTCTGGGTCACGGACTTGGTCAGTAAGGTGGAATGGGAATGATTTAGCAAGTACTATTGAGACCCCCTTAGTTTTGGAGTCGGGACAGGTCGCATGATAGACCTCCGGGAATCGACTATTAGATAAGCGAGGGGTGGAGCCTGATTTAAAGTGGGTTTCTTGCAGGAATACCACTTGAGCTCTGTGGCGGTATGCCTCAGCAAGATTACTACTGCGCTTCTCCGGGATATTGAGACCTTTAGCATTCAAGGAATAGACCTTGAGAGATAGAGGAGCTGATGATTGCACCGCAGTAGGCATGGTCAGTGACCAGGAGTGCTTACCAATACCACCCCCAAATTTCCAGGGAAGGGGATCTGAAAAAGAGGGGAGAGGGGTTAGGGAAGAGAGAACAGGGGAAGAAAAGGCAGAAAAAGAGAAAGAGAGAGAAAAAAAAAAAGGTCAAGCCCACACCGGGTAGTCACTCAGAGTTTACTAACAACCCAAGAGAGGCTTAACACCTGAGCGAGTGAGCCACCTCCTAGGTGGGGATCTTGAAGGAAGTGCCGGAGGTAATACCAGTCCAGCTGAGTCACCTAATAGGGGAAGGGGTGGAAAACAGAAAAAGAAAGAGGCTATTCCGGCAGTTTTCAAGGGGGATACCTGCCTCCTTGAGGTGGGAAAGAGACCTAGCACCTAAACCAAAAACAAACACCAAATATACATAGATCCTACCATCCAGAGTCCCAAGAGAGAGAGGATGGACAGTAATGAGTAGCCCCAGCCCTGCCGGACGGAGCGATACCGCACAAGCCCCCCCACAATAGGTGAGAAGGGCCTGCGGCAGCATCCCTCCCCCTAGCAAATCAGGGGGTCA
Source organism: Rana muscosa (assembly GCA_029206835.1). NCBI lineage: Eukaryota > Metazoa > Chordata > Amphibia > Anura > Ranidae > Rana > Rana muscosa. The sequence continues at coordinate 46,032,146 of CM055117.1, read as the reverse complement.
TGACGGGTCAAGAGTAGCACCCTATAATATCATGTAGCTTTGCAATGTAGAACCACTCACAGCAAAACAGAGTAAACAAAAGAGTCAACAGTGCAAATCAAGAACGTCTATCATTATAACATTTTAGCATTTCCTCTACCTCCATTTTGGCTGACTAGAAATGTCAGAGTCCCCGGGCCCAGGACCACCAAAATCCATGATGGTTCCCGGGATCGGGGGCCCCGACCGCCCGCAAACATTAAGAATATATTATAAGCCCTGCAACAGCTAGCATAAGGAAGGATATAGAGCCCTATACCTCCGTACTATATAAGAGCCCCTACGGCCTATAAGGGCCAGTGTAGACAGGGTAAGGGCCTCCCCTTACTCCGGGATCACGGTGATGCCCCTCCCCACACCCACAATCAGTCATGGATACAGGGATAAGACCCCACCATCCCCAGGGCAACTTCCAAGCTGTCACAGCGGTGCATCAGGCGATAAAATTATATACGTCATTAAACATGAAACAAACAGTGCAGCCTTGATAAGCTATGCTTTTCCCCTATCCCTAGTGTCCATGAAAGTATTATTCTATAAGAGCCTCTGAGCAATCAGCTTATGACCTGTGCTAACAAACTGGCAAGTCCAAGCCCCCACCCCCCACCCCACCCCCCAAAACAACAAAAAAAAAAAAAGGGAGGGGAGAAGGGGTGAGTAACTATGGGGTGACACCAAGAGCAAAGTTTCCATTGCTGCCGCTACTGACAGAAAAAGAAAAAAAAAAGCTGGAGAAAGGGCAGGAGATCATCAATCTTGTCATGTAGCCGCTGTCCGCAGTTAGCCTAGAGAGTCAGTGTGGCAAGGGAGGGGAGGAGCCCGCATCTTCCCGAAGCTCGACTTCCACCTTGAATGGGTGAGTTCTTTCAGTAAATAGATCAGCACCGGGAACGGCCCAAAACTGGTAAGAGTTCTGTAGAAGCGATAGCATACCTCTGCGTAGAACCGGTTCGATGATCCTTGATAAAATCACCTGATACAGTCCCTGGCAATAGTACTACATGAACAAGTTTGCGCCAGATCCCAGGGTAAAGAAGGGAGATAACTCCTGTCATTAGCAACTTGAAGTAGTGGGCAGCTAAGCAATCAAGAAAAGGTCAGAGCAGGTGTCAGGAACCTCCACAAATCGTCATCAGTCAATTGCCAGGTGTAGGTAATAAGCATGAAGGTATAACTCAGCTTACCTTACAGGTTATGATGCGGGGCGTACATAGGAACAGATGATGGCGAAGGCACAGCTCATCAGCTCAAGTCCTGCAAACTCAGTGATCAGTTTTGCGCCTGGCAGATGATAGGGAGACGCGTGGGCTTTCATCGGTTTCCATATCTCCACGACGGCTCTGTGGTGAGGCAGTCGAGGGTCTGCGGCGGCGTTGTCTGCTTCTCTGCGACCTCGGAGTGTCCCCAGGCCGGGTAGAGATCCAGGGTTCAGGCTGCAAAAAGACTCCATACCAATCTGGAACTGGGACCACCGGGATGCCTAGAGTATCACAAAAAGGCCGCAAGTCCACCGGGGTCCTCAGTTGTGCCGTGCGGTTGCCATTTGTCGCTTGAAGGCAGAATGGGAACTTCCAACAATAGGGAATGTGCCTCTCTCGTAGGGCCTGTAGGAGAGGACGGAGATCCCTCCTATGTTGTAAGGTAATGGCTGATAAGTCCTGGAATAGTTGGATTCGTGACCCCTCATGTTCCAGGTGGGCATGGTTGCGGGCCAGGCGCAGGATTTCTTCCTTCTGGGTAAAGCTGACCAGGCAGCATACAGCATCCCTGGGTGGATCAGTGTCCCTACCTCTTGGCCTCAGCGCCCTGTGGCACCTCTCCATCTCGACAGGTGCATCTGGTGGTCTACCGAGGAGGGTGTTGAATATAGCCCAGACCACTGCCTGCAACTGGGGGCCCTCAACAGACTCTGGAATTCCTCTGACACGGAGGTTACACCTACGGCCCCTGTTGTCCAGGTCCTCCATATGTCTGTGCATGTCCATGAGATGTTGTCCATGCACACTGACTGCCTGCTGTACCTGTTGTATGGCCGCGCCATGTGTCATGGCCGCCGACTCTACATGCTCCACACGTGAGGCCACTGCCTTGATCTCCGTCTTCAAGTCTGCAATAGCCGCCGTTAGCATGTTCTTGATGTCCAGGGCTACACTCTGAAGGTCCGCCAGGCATAAGAAGGGAGAGGGGAGAGGTGCGTGAGGAGGACGGTCCCATCAGAGAGACTGCAGGGGTGTCAGCCGCAGCCGCGTGACCTGTTAAACTACAGTCCGCGGCTTGAGATGCGGCCTGCAAGTCAGCGTGCTGAGTGCGGAACATCGCCGGAATGTTCCTACTCAGCTGGGTAGACGGGTCCAGCTGAGAGCGGGTGGCTGAGTGGCTTCTACCCGTCATTCTGCCGCTCGTAGAGTGAGATTTAGCTGCTGCCGGAGGCTTACTTGGGACTCTGGATGGCGGAGCTCTCTCTCTAGGCAGCCATCTCGCTCCGGTGCCAGGCCACGCCCCCCGACAAAACGTATTTAACTTAGGCCTCAGTCGCAAGACACCGACTCAGAGACAGTACACATGTCCGCAGTGACCTACAATTTTACCCCTTCCTGGTTAAACCCACGTTTACCGGAAGGTACCCGATAACCCCATACCACAGATGGGTACCACCGTTTTACTACCGATAACCCCATACCACAGATGGGTACTACCATTTTACTAAATATTCCAGCCTTTTTCTCCTCTCCCAGAGACCCAGCACTGCCACAACCGTTTGGACCTCCCAACAGCATCCCCCCGCCTAAAACCTAGGGAGGGTGGGTGGGAAGCTTTTTCCTCTTCTCCTAAAGGACTGGCGATACATCACTTCCTGCCCTTAGACTATTCCACCAGGGACCACCTCCAACTCCCAGGACACCCCCTTTTCTTAAAGGGGAACTATATTATTTTCTTTTTCCTGTACTGTCAAACCCTGTCATGCCGCCACTACGCCTATCTGTTCCTTTCTTGCTCCGGGACTCTCTTTGTCTTACCTCATGGGTGCTCAACCTGTGGCCATCCAGCTGTTGCAGAACTACAAGTCCCATGAGGCATTGCAAGGCTGACAGTTACAAGCATGACTCCCAAAGGCAGGGGCATGATGGGACTTGTAGTTTTGCAACAACTGGAGGCCGCAGGTTGAGCACCCGTGCCTTACCTCCACCTTCCATTAACAGCAGTTTTGCAGGGATTCTAAATATGATTGTTCAGACCAATAAGCACCAGAGTTGGACCCTGTGCACACTGCAATCAGTACATTGCTCCCAACTGTCCCTGATTTCGAGGGACTGTCCCTGATTTCGAACAATGTCCCCCTGTCCCTCTTTCCTCCTCATTTGTCCCTCATTTTGGTCTGAATATATAGATGTATATAAAAATGCACTTTTTATCTATCAAAAAGTGTTTTCCAGCCCTAAATATTTCATCTGATTTCTAAGTTGCTGCATTTAAAAATTTCAAAAGCCAATATAAAAGAAAAGTAGTGGTAAAAAAAGCACTTGTGGGTTTAACCAATCTTGATTTTTTTGTACAATTCTCCTTTAAGGGGGCGTTGCTGGGGGTGTGTCCTATGCCTGCATACTTTTACTGATAGGTGTCCCTTATCCCTGTCTCAAAAAGTTGGGAGGTATGATCAGCACTCAGTAACAGAACTGATAAGCCACACCCCCTCTGGGTCTCTGCAATACAAGTGTGAGCACACTTGTGTTGAGGGGGTGTGGCTGTTACTGAGATCAGCATTGTGAGGCCTGGAAGCAGCAATTTCACTGAGAGATAAAGGTATTTTAAAATATTGTAAAAATCAGTCGTGGGTAAAGGGGAAATAAATAAAGGGAATTAATAAAATAAAATAAAATAAAGGCAAAGAGATAAATAGATATGACACTTCACTGGGGCTTTGCAAGCAAATGGCAATCAGCAGTAATATACTGTGTGTAGCGGGGTCTTCAAAGTTAGTGGGATACACCTGGGGGTAGTGTGACCCAGGTGTGTAATTATGTCAGGGTTTAGACCCCTTTTTGTTATTCGTGGAGGATTGGGTGGTGCAATATTCTCCTTTGCCTGTGGGTGGCGGAGTACCTACAGGCTTGAGGTAGAATCACTACCACAGTGCTACCCTTCTTTGTCCCTTCCTAGAGATGGTACGGCTGGGGCGGGGAACCCGCCGTGGTATCGACGGGAGGAGATAAAAGGGGGAGACGCCCTCGCCACGAGGTCTGTCTTCGGGGATCATCTCTTCACGCACCCAGGCACCTTCAGCCTGGGTGCGGGTGGTTCAAGGTTCCGGCCTAGGCGCCCTAGGCCTGGCCGGAATGAAGATGGAGTCCATCCCAGGCACCTTCAGCCTGGGGTGAGGTACTATTGAGGAGGCCTGGGACCCGGTGACTCCGACTGGGTCCCGCGAGGGTGAAGTTGCTCCAGGGCGCCCCTTGCGAGGGGACCCGCATCTGAGGTGAGGAGGCTGGGGAGGTCACCCGTCCGAAGACCCGGTGCAGTGTCAACCCGGTGACGGATGGGCCTTCGGTAACTCCCTTGGAGGACATCTTCCCCTGATAGGGGTTACAGCGCAGCGGAGGAGCTCTAATCAAGACTCCTACAACCCCTGGTCATAGCACAGGGAGTGTAGGGACTAGGAACCTGTACAGTGCCTCGACCTGCTTCCCCATCGTATCATGCCGTTGCATTTGACTGTATGTGGAGATACGCAATAAACCTGAGTTTGGACTTTGATGGGTGTATGGACTCTGTTAATGGGAGCAAAGGGAGACTCTGGCACGGAAGGACTGACCCTCATAACCAGCACACATTTGGCCCGAGGAAAAGATTGGTACTGGCCTTCACCTCACCCACAGTTATGGGGAGGACATTGGCCGTAGCGCACCTCACTCTGTCGCGTGACATACCCCTAGCTAAAGAGGACGGGGTGAGGCCGCTACACGTGGGGGCTCGTGAGTCTGGGATGAAATGTGTGTTGACCCTGAGGTTTGGAACGGCTGTGTTTGAACTTTGCTGCCCGGAGGAGGTCCGAGCAGGTCGGCCATGTGATTGGCCAAAGTGCGTCCCTGTGCTCAAAGTCGTGGAAATTTCTCTGAAAAACTGGGAGAGGCCCATGCAGAAAGAGTGGGAAGAGGGAGGAGTCCAGCCGTGTGACGAACTACATGTGGGGACTTTTGCTGCACTGCGCCACGAGGCACCCCGTGACTGTACAATTCGTGAGCGGAGGCTGGCGGAAGCCCGCGAAAGTGTGCAAGTCGTGGGAGGAGTCTGGCCACGTGTGGAGATACATGTGGAGACTCCGGCGCGTGGTCAGCGCGTGATGGAGCAGCAAGTGGTCGGAGTGAACTCAGGCTCCCAGTGGATGTCGGTACCTTATCCTTTCAAGATGACTGCATTTGCTGCTCCCCTGACAGACACGGGAATAAGACTTAGGCCCCGAGGACAGTTGGCTCTGTATTCATGCAGAGACACGGAGGCCCTCGGTGTGATCTGTCCCGGATGCTCGGGACTGGTGGTCCAACTAAAGCCATTCGGGCGATGCGAAGTTCCTTTTTGAGGTTGAACCATACACGGAAAGGCCCCGGGCCCTACGCCTCAACTGCATCACAGGAACCGCCACTCCGGAGGGAGAGATCAAAGTCTCTGCGGAGGTTCCCGTACGCGCTGACCAGGGCGACGTGACTGCCCAACCAGAGACTGAGAGAGAAAAATCCGAGGACACTGCTTCGGTCACCACAGACTCCCTGCTGCCACCCCCGAAGAGGAAGATAGGCCTGGTGCAGGCCTCCTGTGGTCGTGGTCGAGCTTCGCCCCGCTGCTTGCTGGACCTGGATGGATCCGGTCGGAAGAATCCTGGACATCCCAGTGCTGAAGAAGGTCTAGGTGAGCCAGGGGCTGGGACTGTGTGTGTGGTTGGAGGTGTCGGGAGTTCACATCTGGTGGAGCCCGCAGGGGAGGGTAGTTCTCCGTCCACTAGGGACTACCTTCCCGCCGAGATGTATGACACCTCCGACCTAGAGTCGTTGTCAGATTGTGGGGATGACGGAGAAATAGACGAGCTGTTCCACCGGAAGGGCTGGGACAGACGCCCGCTACCCGCGCAGAGTAAGCCACAGGACTCCCCCATGTCCATAGAAGACAGTACGCTCCGGATGCAAGCCCTGGAGTTAGTGAGGAAGCCTAGTCCTCCAAATAACTTTCCTCATTCAACTACATCACCCGCTCTGATAGTGGGGACGCAGCGTGCTTCGTTGCGGGCACCAAAGACAAAGCAACCCGAGATGGTGAAGGTACCTCGGCACCCGGAGGCCATCGTACAGCCAGGAGAAGGTGAGCGAGATGTGATGCCGCCTCTAGCTCGATTGCAGAGACTTTTCTCCCAGAGAGTCGCCCGTGAATATGGGTGGGAGTACCCCTACTTGCCTCGGGACTTATTGTATGAAGTCGAGGTCCTGCGACCAAGGTGGTATGACGAGTTTGTATGGGAAAAGCTTAACCACTTCCCGCCCAGTCAATAGCGAATTGACGTCCGGGAAGTGGTTGCAATATCGATACTGGACGTCATATGACGTCCTGCAGGATATTGCCTTGCGCGCGCCCGCGGGGGCGCGCAGCGCGGTGATCGGGGACGGCATGTGTCCCTCGGACACAGCGCTACCCCGATCACGGTAAACAGCCAATTTCATTGGCTGTTTACCATGTGATCGGCTGTGTCAAAGTCACAGCCGATCACCTGTCAAAACAAACTCGGCGGCGCGCTCCGTGCGCGCCGCCACAGGCTTGCAGAGCGGGGATCGGGGAAGGCGAGTGTCCCTTGGACACAGCGCGTCCCCGATCAGAGTAAACAGCCAATGAATTGGCTGTTTACCACGTGACCGGCTGTGTCCAATCACAGCCGGTCACAAATGTAAACAAACTCCACAGGAGTTACTACCTGATCCCTGCTCTCTCCTCACACACCGATCTGTGAGGAGAGAGAAGAGATCAGTAAGTTAGCTCAGTGTAGTTTGTCTACATAAGTTTACAGTGCACAACACGCCCCCCCCCATAAAGAGGACCTGTCACACAGCCCAGCACATCAATCAGCCCAGCCAATCAGCCCATCTGTCAATCAGCCCATCTGTCAATCAATCAGCCCATCTGTCAATCAATCAGCCCATCTGTCAATCAATCAGCCCATCTGTCAATCAATCACCCCACCTGTCAATCAATCACCCCACCTGTCAATCAATCACCCCATCTGTCAATCAATCAACCCATCTGTCAATCAATCAATCAGCCCATCTGTCAATCATCTGTCACAGGCCCACCTCCATCGGTACCGCCATTGGCACTGCCACACAGGCTACCAGTACCGCCATCGGTACCAGTACCACCACCAGTACCGCCACCAGGCCCAGCATCTATACTGCCACACAGGCCCGCTACCAGTATCACCACTAGTGCCGCCATCGGTACCACCACCAGTACCACCACCCGTACCACCGTCGGTAGTGCCACCACTACCTGTACCACCACCTGTACCGCCATCGGTACCATCACCACCCGTACCACCACCACCTGTACCGCCATCGGTACCACCACCACCTGTACCGCCATCAGTACCACCACCACCCATACCGCCATCGCTACCACCACCACCCGTACCGCCACCGGTACCGCCGCCACCACCACCACCCGTACCGCCATCGGTACCACCACCACCTGTACCGCCATTGGTACCACCACCACCCATACCGCCATCGGTACCACCACACAGGCCCACCACTAATACCTCCATCGGTATTACCACACAGACCGCCACCACTACCACCAGCAGTACCATTACACAGGCCCACCAATAAGCACTGCCATAATGTCCCAAAGGGTTTACACACCTGAGGAGGCATATGCCATTCTTGCCATGTCGGATGATGAGAGCAGCGGGGAGCTCCCATTATCCGATTCTGGTTCGGAATACGAGCCAGTGGAGGATAGTGGCTCAGAGTCCGAGTCCCCAGGGGAAACCGTCCCTCCCAAAAGAATGCGATCGGCACCAAGATCAGCACCAAGATCAGCACCAAGATCAGGAGAACTGCCCACCACCAGCAGCGCCATACCCCAGGAAGAGGAGCCCAGTACAAGCAATGGAAATGCACGCCCAACCCGAAGAATCCAGCCCCAATCCTACCTTCCCGATGCCCTGGCAAACCCCTTATGGTTGCCTGCCAACTCAGGATCCGCTATCATCCCCCCTTTCACCGCACAGCCAGGTGTGCAGCCCGACACTACAAATTTTTCTAAATTTGATTATTTTTGTTTATTTTTCCCACAAGATTTGCTGCAGAATATAGTGGATCAAACGAATCTGTATGCATCCCAATTTATTGCTGCCAACCCCAATTCTTCCTACGCCCGCATGTTCCAGTGGCGGCGTCTAACATTGGAGGAATTTAAATTATTTTTGGGCCTTATGTTCAATATGGGGCTTACAAAAAAGAACGAAGTCCATTCATATTGGTCCAAACGCCCCATCCAACACATGCCCATATATTCCGCTGTCTTGTCCAGGAAAAGATACGACATGATTATGCGCTTTCTCCACTTCAATGACAATTCACAGTGCCCTCCCCGAGATCATCCCAACTACGACAAATTGTACAAGATACGCCCCCTAATCAATGCCTTTTCCCAGCGATTTGAAGACGTTTTCATCCCAGACCAAAAAATGTGTGTGGACGAGTCCCTCGTACATTTCACCGGCCGACTGCAGTTCAAGCAGTACATACCAAGCAAGAGAGCCAGGTATGGGTTAAAATTAAATAAATTATGTGATCGAGCCACTGGATACGTCTGCAAATTCAGGATCTACGAAGGCAAAGACTCCCAGCTCCAGCCCCGTGATTGCCCCACATATATTGGAACCAGTGGGAAAATTGTCTGGGAGTTGGCATACCCCCTGTTCGGAAAAGGTTACCATTTATATGTTGATAATTATTATACCAGCCTGCCCCTTTTTCGCCACCTTTACAGTAAACAAACCCCGGCCTGCGGTACCTTAAAAAAAAAACGGAAGGGATTCCCACAAAATTTATTGACAAAAAAATTGCGACCTGGAGAATCGGCATCCATGAGGAACGAGGAGGTGTTGGCCATGAAGTGGAGGGACAAGAAAGATGTCCACATCCTCTCTACAATCCACAATGACACCATGGTGGAGATCCCAAGAAGACGCGGCTCCATTGTAAAGCCTGAATGTGTCCACGACTACAATTTGTACATGGGGGGGGTGGATTTAAACGACCAGATGCTACAGCCCTACTTATCAACCAGAAAGTCCCATTATTGGCACAAAAAAGTTGCGTTTCACCTGTTTCACATGGCCCTTTTTAATTCGTTTGTCTGCTACCAAAAAGCAACTCAAAATCACAGACTCCACTACCTCCAATATATCGAAGATATCATCGATAGGATAGGATAGGACACCTCTGCCTGCTACCTGGACCTGTGCTTTGGCTGTGCTCTGGCTGTGCTGACAGTATCTCTGCCTGTGCGAACTATGGACAGTATTCCTGCCTGCTGCCTGGATGATTGCTTTTGCTGTCGCTGACCTCATCCCTGCCTGCTGCCTGGACCGATGCTCTCCTCTGTGGACCACTGCACTTCTAAAACCACAGGTAATCTTTTGTTATTTGGTATGTACCTGCTATGTGTTAGATATATGAAGGGCCTTCAAAAATGTGATCGGTAGTCAGAAAATGATATGTGCAATTAATGCTGCTAGAATGCCTGGAGGTGCTACTTGGATGTTGGGCCTCTGTATGTGGCCAGGCTGTGTAAAAGTCTCAAACATGTGGTATCGCCATACTCAGGAGGAGTAGCAGAATGTATTTTTGGGTGTAATTTTTGCTATGTACATATTATGTGTTAGAAATATCTTATAAATTGACAACTTTGTGTAAAAAAAATGCATTTTAATTTTTTCTCCACATTTTCCAAAACCTTCTGGAAAAAAATGAACCGTTCAAAAGACTCATAATGCCTCATAGATTATACGTTGGGGTGTGTGCTTTCAAAAATGGGGTCATTTTGTGGAAAATTCCATTGTCCTGGTGCTCCAGGGCCTTCAAAATTGTAATAGGTGGTTGAGAAAGGATATGTGCGATTTATGCTTGTAGAACGCCTGAAAGTGCTACTTCAATGTTGGGCCTCTGTATATGGCCAGGCTGTGTAAAAGTCTCACACATGTGGTATCGCTATACTCAGGAGGAGTAGCACAATGCATTTTGGGGTGTTATTTTTGCTATGTATATGCTATGCGTTAGAAATATCTTATAAATGGACAACTTTGTGTAAAAAAAATGCATTTTCATTTTTTCTCCACATTTTCCAAAACCTTCTTGAAAAAAATTAACCGTTCAAAAGACTCATAATGCTTCATAGATTATACGTTGGGGTGTGTGCTTTCCAAAATGGGGTCATTTTGTGGAAAATTCCATTGTCCTGGTGCTCCAGGGCCTTCAAAAGTGTAATAGGTGGTTGAGAAAGGATATGTGCGATTTATGCTTGTAGAACGCCTGAAAGTGCTACTTCAATGTTGGGCCTCTGTATATGGCCAGGCTGTGTAAAAGTCTCACACATGTGGTATCGCTATACTCAGGAGGAGTAGCAGAATGCATTTTGGGGTGTCATTTTTGCTATGTATATGCTATGCGTTAGAAATATCTTATAAATGGACAACTTTGTGTAAAAAAAATGCATTTTCATTTTTTCTCCACATTTTCCAAAACCTTCTGGAAAAAAATGAACCGTTCAAAAGACTCATAATGCTTAATAGATTATACGTTGGGGCGTGTGCTTTCCAAAATGGGGTCATTTTGTGGAAAATTCCATTGTCCTGGTGCTCCAGGGCCTTCAAAAGTGTAATAGGTGGTTGAGAAAGGATATGTGCGATTTATGCTTGTAGAACGCCTGAAAGTGCTACTTCAATGTTGGGCCTCTGTATATGGCCAGGCTGTGTAAAAGTCTCACACATGTGGTATCGCTATACTCAGGAGGAGTAGCAGAATGCATTTTGGGGTGTCATTTTTGCTATGTATATGCTATGCGTTAGAAATATCTTATAAATGGACAACTTTGTGTAAAAAAAATGCATTTTCATTTTTTCTCCACATTTTCCAAAACCTTCTGGAAAAAAATGAACCGTTCAAAAGACTCATAATGCTTCATAGATTATACGTTGGGGTGTGTGCTTTCCAAAATGGGGTCATTTCGTGGAAAATTCCATTGTCCTGGTGCTCCAGGGCCTTCAAAAGTGTAATAGGTGGTTGAGAAAGGATATGTGCGATTTATGCTTGTAGAACGCCTGAAAGTGCTACTTCAATGTTGGGCCTCTGTATATGGCCAGGCTGTGTAAAAGTCTCACACATGTGGTATCGCTATATTAAGGAGGAGTAGCAGAATGCATTTTGGGGTGTCATTTTTGCTATGTATATGCTATGCGTTAGAAATATCTTATAAATGGACAACTTTGTGTAAAAAAAATGCATTTTCATTTTTTCTCCACATTTTCCAAAACCTTCTGGAAAAAAATGAACCGTTCAAAAGACTCATAATGCTTCATAGATTATACGTTGGGGTGTGTGCTTTCCAAAATGGGGTCATTTCGTGGAAAATTCCATTGTCCTGGTGCTCCAGGGCCTTCAAAAGTGTAATAGGTGGTTGAGAAAGGATATGTGCGATTTATGCTTGTAGAACGCCTGAAAGTGCTACTTCAATGTTGGGCCTCTGTATGTGGCCAGGCTGTGTAAAAGTCTCACACATGTGGTATCGCTACACTCAGGAGGAGTAGCAGAATGTATTTTGGGGTGTAGTTGCAATTATGCATATGCTGTGTGAGAGAAAAAAACTGTTAATATGACCAGTTTGTGTAAAAAAAAAAAAATTAAATTTTCCCAAGAATTGTGGGAAAAAAATACAACTTCAAAAAACTCACCACACCTCTTAGTAAATACCTTGGACTGTCTACTTTCCAAAAAGGGGTAATTTTGGGGTATTTGTACTTTCCTCGCTTGTTAGTGTCTCAAGAAATGAGATATCCCTTCAGTACATCAGGCGTGATCAGATGTGATAAATTTTCAGTGATTGCCACCATAGTTTGTAGACTCTATAACTTTCACAAAGACCAAATAATATACACTAATTTGGGTTCATTTTACCAAAGATATGTAGCAGTATACATTTTGGCACAAATTTATGAAGAAAAATTACTTATTTGCAAAATTTTACAATAGAAACTAAAAAAAAGTGTTTTTTTTAAAAAAAAATTGCTGTTTTTTTGCTTATATCGCAAAAAATAAAAAACCCATTGGCGATTAAATACCACCAAAAGAAAGCTCTATTTGTGAGAAGAAAATGATAAAAAATTTGTTTGGATACAGTGTAGCATGACTAAGTAATTGTCATTCAAAGTGTGAGAGTACTGAAAGCTGAAAATTGGTCTGGGCGGGAAGGTGCATAAGTGCATGGTATTGAAGTGGTTAAAGTACCCCATGCCAGGCGATACCTGTCATGTTCGCCGCCTGTGTCTAAAAAGTTCAAGGACTGCAGAGCTGATTGGAGACTTGGGCGCCATATTCATGCCGATAAGGTGCTCATCTGCAGGAAAGAAGGAGAGGATGTCGAGTATTCGGTGGAAGTGTTTGACGGGCACCTGAAGCCTCTGTTTCTGCCGGATCCAAGGTTCTACTTATAGGAGAAGTGAACTCCTATTTTGTTGCTGTGGAAACTTTCTGGAAGAGACATTCCCAGACGCCTAGAACTGTGCCCTACTTTTGTTTGATTTGGGCTTTTCTTTTACTCACTGGAGACTTGGGAGCTGTTGTTTTTTTTTTTCTCCCTTTTCTTCATGTGCCAAAGGCAGAGACTTTTGGGGTAGAGTCAGAGTAGGAAAGCAGGAAGAATGAAGATCTCACCAAGTGTCATTACCGCAGCTCTGTCACCAGGTGGCAGTGTTGTGCAACGGTTGTTCGAAATGCTACACATGCATTACTTACTTATTGGAGTGAGCGGGTCTCTCGGCTGACGGACCCACTCATGCCAAGTTAACACAGAGTGTTAGGATGTGTTTTCTTTTTGTTGTTTCCCTTCTGCAGGAGATTCATCGGTCAAGACTACTGAGAGTGGGGTGGTTCTTAGACAGCGATGGGAGGGGTTGTACATGTGTACAGAATAGATGTTTTATGCAAAAGTTTATCGTTTTATATTTTCCCTTTCCCTTTGAGCAGGTCTTGGCACACTTAGTATTCAAAAATTTGAGGGATAGCTTCTGGGGCCCACTTCATGTCACCACTCCTTGGGAGACATGGGTGTGCACCTGACGCTGGGGACCAGCGTCAAATCACCAGGGGGAGTGTGTAGCGGGGTCTTCAAAGTTAGTGGGATACACCTGGGGGTAGTGTGACCCAGGTGTGTAATTATGTCAGGGTTTAGACCCCTTTTTGTTATTCGTGGAGGATTGGGTGGTGCAATATTCTCCTTTGCCTGTGGGTGGCGGAGTACCTACAGGCTTGAGGTAGAATCACTACCACAGTGCTACCCTTCTTTGTCCCTTCCTAGAGATGGTACGGCTGGGGCGGGGAACCCACCGTGGTATCGACGGGAGGAGATAAAAGGGGGAGACGCCCTCGCCACGAGGTCTGTCTTCGGGGATCATCTCTTCACGCACCCAGGCACCTTCAGCCTGGGTGCGGGCGGTTCAAGGTTCCGGCCTAGGCGCCCTAGGCCTGGCCGGAATGAAGATGGAGTCCATCCCAGGCACCTTCAGCCTGGGGTGAGGTACTATTGAGGAGGCCTGGGACCCGGTGACTCCGACTGGGTCCCGCGAGGGTGAAGTTGCTCCAGGGCGCCCCTTGCGAGGGGACCCGCATCTGAGGTGAGGAGGCTTGGGAGGTCACCCGTCCGAAGACCCGGTGCAGTGTCAACCCGGTGACGGATGGGCCTTCGGTAACTCCCTTGGAGGACATCTTCCCCTGATAGGGGTTACAGCGCAGCGGAGGAGCTCTAATCAAGACTCCTACAACCCCTGGTCATAGCACAGGGAGTGTAGGGACTAGGAACCTGTACAGTTCCTCGACCTGCTTCCCCATCGTATCATGCCGTTGCATTTGACTGTATGTGGAGATACGCAATAAACCTGAGTTTGGACTTTGATGGGTGTATGGACTCTGTTAATGGGAGCAAAGGGAGACTCTGGCACGGAAGGACAGACCCTCATAACCAGCACACATTTGGCCCGAGGAAAAGATTGGTACTGGCCTTCACCTCACCCACAGTTATGGGGAGGACATGGGCCGTAGCGCACCTCACTCTGTCGCGTGACATACCCCTAGCTAAAGAGGACGGGGTGAGGCCGCTACATGTGTATTTCAAATGGAAAACTAGAGTCTTAACACAATGTTGTGTCAGTTTTTGTTTTTTTGCAGTATATTCCGTATACTGCTTTCTAAAATATGTCTTGCTCAGACCTTTATGGTAGTGGTTTCTCATAATGATGACTAGGGATGAGCTTCGTGTTCGAGTCGAACATACGTTCGACTCGAACATCGGCTGTTCGATCGTTCGACGAAGATCGAACGATTTGGGCCGTTCGCGCCAAATTCGAGTGACGCGAACGGCCCACAATGCACTACGCCATCGCAGTGTCATCCAGGCGCTGTGATTGGCCAAGCATGCACTGTGACCCCGCATGCTTGGCCAATCACAGCGCCGGCAGCGAGGAGAGCAATGATTGGCCACAGGCAGGATGCCTGTGGCCAATTATTGCTGAGGGTGTTTAGTACACGCCCCACACTATAAAAGGCCGCCAGCACGGCGGCCTAGTGTAGTGTGTTCCGGAGCAGGGAAAGAGAAACATAGGCAGGGACAGTGACATTTATTTTTTTCTTGCTTAACCTGGATTCCTTTAGTTTAGGGAAAGAGAAGGATAGGTAGGGAGAGTGTCAGTGTGTTTTACTGTGCGAATCCTTGTTTCTAGGGACAGGGAAGGACAGTGAGGGAATTCTCCTTGTGCTATAGTGTGCTTTAAAAAAACATTTTTTCTAGGGACAGAAAACTATAGGTAGGGAGAGTGTCAGTTTCTTTCACTGTGATAATCCTTGTTTCTAGGGACAAAGAAGGAAAGTGAGTGAAATTCTCCTTGTGCTATACAGGTCCTTCTCAAAAAATTAGCATATTGTGATAAAGTTCATTATTTTCTGTAATGTACTGATAAACATTAGACTTTCATATATTTTAGATTCATTACACACAACTGAAGTAGTTCAAGCCTTTTCTTGTTTTAATATTGATGATTTTGGCATACAGCTCATGAAAACCCAAAAATCCTATCTCAAAAAATTAGCATATTTCATCCGACCAATAAAAGAAAAGTGTTTTTAATACAAAAAAAGTCAACCTTCAAATAATTATGTTCAGTTATGCACTCAATACTTGGTCAGGAATCCTTTTGCAGAAATGACTGCTTCAATGCGGCATGGCATGGAGGCAACCAGCCTGTGGCACTGCTGAGGTGTTATGGAGGCCCAGGATGCTTCGATAGCGGCCTTAAGCTCATCCAGAGTGTTGGGTCTTGCGTCTCTCAACTTTCTCTTCCCAATATCCCACAGATTCTCTATGGGGTTCAGGTCAGGAGAGTTGGCAGGCCAATTGAGCACAGTAATACCATGGTCAGTAAACCATTTACCAGTGGTTTTGGCACTGTGAGCAGGTGCCAGGTCGTGCTGAAAAATGAAATCTTCATCTCCATAAAGCTTTTCAGCAGATGGAAGCATGAAGTGCTCCAAAATCTCCTGATAGCTAGCTGCATTGACCCTGCCCTTGATAAAACACAGTGGACCAACACCAGCAGCTGACATGGCACCCCAGACCATCACTGACTGTGGGTACTTGACACTGGACTTCAGGTATTTTGGCATTTCCCTCTCCCCAGTCTTCCTCCAGACTCTGGCACCTTGATTTCCGAATGTACTTTGGACCACTGAGCAACAGTCCAGTGCTGCTTCTCTGTAGCCCAGGTCAGGCGCTTCTGCCGCTGTTTCTGGTTCAAAAGTGGCTTGACCTGGGGAATGCGGCACCTGTAGCCCATTTCCTGCACACGCCTGTTCACGGTGGCTCTGGATGTTTCTACTCCAGACTCAGTCCACTGCTTCCGCAGGTCCTCCAAGGTCTGGAATCGGTCCTTCTCTACAATCTTCTTCAGGGTCCGGTCACCTCTTCTCGTTGTGCAGCGTTTTCTGCCACACTTTTTCCTTCCCACAGACTTCCCACTGAGGTGCCTTGATACAGCACTCTGGGAACAGCCTATTCGTTCAGAAATTTCTTTCTGTGTCTTACCCTCTTGCTTGAGGGTGTCAATGATGGCCTTCTGGACAGCAGTCAGGTCGTCAGTCTTACCCATGATTGCGGTTTTGAGTAATGAACAAGGCTGGGAGTTTTTAAAAGCCTCAGGAATCTTTTGCAGGTGTTTAGAGTTAATTAGTTGATTCAGATGATTAGGTTAATAGCTCGTTTAGAGAACCTTTTCATGATATGCTAATTTTTTGAGATAGGATTTTTGGGTTTTCATGAGCTGTATGCCAAAATCATCAATATTAAAACAAGAAAAGGCTTGAACTACTTCAGTTGTGTGTAATGAATCTAAAATATATGAAAGTCTAATGTTTATCAGTACATTACAGAAAATAATGAACTTTATCACAATATGCTAATTTTTTGAGAAGGACCTGTAGTGTGCTTTAAAAAAACATTTTTTCTAGGGACAGAAAACTATAGGTAGGGAGAGTGTCAGTGTCTTTTACTGTGCGAATCCTTGTTTCTAGGGACAGGGAAGGACAGTGAGGGAATTCTCCTTGTGCTATAGTGTGCTTTAAAAAAACATTTTTTCTAGGGACAGAAAACTATAGGTAGGGAGAGTGTCAGTGTGTTTTACTGTGCGAATCCTTGTTTCTAGGGACAGGGAAGGACAGTGAGGGAATTCTCCTTGTGCTATAGTGTGCTTTAAAAAAACATTTTTTTCTAGGGACAGAAAACTATAGGAAGGAAGAGTGTCAGTTTCTTTCACTGTGATAAACCTTGTTTCTAGGGACAAAGAAGGAAAGTGAGTGAAATTCTCCTTGTGCTATAGTGTGCTTTAAAAAAACATTTTTTCTAGGGACAGAAAACTATAGGTAGGGAGAGTGTCAGTGTCTTTTACTGTGCGAATCCTTGTTTCTAGGGACAGGGAAGGACAGTGAGGGAATTCTCCTTGTGCTATAGTGTGCTTTAAAAAAACATTTTTTCTAGGGACAGAAAACTATAGGTAGGGAGAGTGTCAGTGTGTTTTACTGTGCGAATCCTTGTTTCTAGGGACAGGGAAGGACAGTGAGGGAATTCTCCTTGTGCTATAGTGTGCTTTAAAAAAACATTTTTTCTAGGGACAGAAAACTATAGGTAGGGAGAGTGTCAGTTTCTTTCACTGTGATAATCCTTGTTTCTAGGGACAAAGAAGGAAAGTGAGTGAAATTCTCCTTGTGCTATAGTGTGCTTTAAAAAAACATTTTTTCTAGGGACAGAAAACTATAGGTAGGGAGAGTGTCAGTGTCTTTTACTGTGCGAATCCTTGTTTCTAGGGACAGGGAAGGACAGTGAGGGAATTCTCCTTGTGCTATAGTGTGCTTTAAAAAAACATTTTTTCTAGGGACAGAAAACTATAGGTAGGGAGAGTGTCAGTGTGTTTTACTGTGCGAATCCTTGTTTCTAGGGACAGGGAAGGACAGTGAGGGAATTCTCCTTGTGCTATAGTGTGCTTTAAAAAAACATTTTTTTCTAGGGACAGAAAACTATAGGAAGGAAGAGTGTCAGTTTCTTTCACTGTGATAATCCTTGTTTCTAGGGACAAAGAAGGAAAGTGAGTGAAATTCTCCTTGTGCTATAGTGTGCTTTAAAAAAACATTTTTTCTAGGGATAGAAAACTATAGGTAGGGAGAGTGTCAGTGTCTTTTACTGTGTGAATCCTTGTTTCTAGGGACAGGGAAGGACAGTGAGGGAATTCTCCTTGTGCTATAGTGTGCTTTAAAAAAACATTTTTTCTAGGGACAGAAAACTATAGGTAGGGAGAGTGTCAGTGTGCTTTACTGTGCGAATCCTTGTTTCTAGGGACAGGGAAGGACAGTGAGGGAATTCTCCTTGTGCTATAGTGTGCTTTAAAAAAACATTTTTTTCTAGGGACAGAAAACTATAGGAAGGAAGAGTGTCAGTTTCTTTCACTGTGATAAACCTTGTTTCTAGGGACAAAGAAGGAAAGTGAGTGAAATTCTCCTTGTGCTATAGTGTGCTTTAAAAAAACATTTTTTCTAGGGACAGAAAACTATAGGTAGGGAGAGTGTCAGTGTCTTTTACTGTGCGAATCCTTGTTTCTAGGGACAGGGAAGGACAGTGAGGGAATTCTCCTTGTGCTATAGTGTGCTTTAAAAAAACATTTTTTCTAGGGACAGAAAACTATAGGTAGGGAGAGTGTCAGTGTGTTTTACTGTGCGAATCCTTGTTTCTAGGGACAGGGAAGGACAGTGAGGGAATTCTCCTTGTGCTATAGTGTGCTTTAAAAAAACATTTTTTTCTAGGGACAGAAAACTATAGGAAGGAAGAGTGTCAGTTTCTTTCACTGTGATAAACCTTGTTTCTAGGGACAAAGAAGGAAAGTGAGTGAAATTCTCCTTGTGCTATAGTGTGCTTTAAAAAAACATTTTTTCTAGGGACAGAAAACTATAGGTAGGGAGAGTGTCAGTGTCTTTTACTGTGCGAATCCTTGTTTCTAGGGACAGGGAAGGACAGTGAGGGAATTCTCCTTGTGCTATAGTGTGCTTTAAAAAAACATTTTTTCTAGGGACAGAAAACTATAGGTAGGGAGAGTGTCAGTGTGTTTTACTGTGCGAATCCTTGTTTCTAGGGACAGGGAAGGACAGTGAGGGAATTCTCCTTGTGCTATAGTGTGCTTTAAAAAAACATTTTTTTCTAGGGACAGAAAACTATAGGAAGGAAGAGTGTCAGTTTCTTTCACTGTGATAAACCTTGTTTCTAGGGACAAAGAAGGAAAGTGAGTGAAATTCTCCTTGTGCTATAGTGTGCTTTATAAAAACATTTTTTCTAGGGACAGAAAACTATAGGTAGGGAGAGTGTCAGTGTCTTTTACTGTGTGAATCCTTGTTTCTAGGGACAGGGAAGGACAGTGAGGGAATTCTCCTTGTGCTATAGTGTGCTTTAAAAAAACATTTTTTCTAGGGACAGAAAACTATAGGTAGGGAGAGTGTCAGTGTGTTTTACTGTGTGAATCCTTGTTTCTAGGGACAGGGAAGGACAGTGAGGGAATTCTCCTTGTGCTATAGTGTGCTTTAAAAAAACATTTTTTTCTAGGGACAGAAAACTATAGGAAGGAAGAGTGTCAGTTTCTTTCACTGTGATAATCCTTGTTTCTAGGGACAAAGAAGGAAAGTGAGTGAAATTCTCCTTGTGCTATAGTGTGCTTTAAAAAAACATTTTTTCTAGGGACAGAAAACTATAGGTAGGGAGAGTGTCAGTGTCTTTTACTGTGCGAATCCTTGTTTCTAGGGACAGGGAAGGACAGTGAGGGAATTCTCCTTGTGCTATAGTGTGCTTTAAAAAAACATTTTTTCTAGGGACAGAAAACTATAGGTAGGGAGAGTGTCAGTGTGTTTTACTGTGCGAATCCTTGTTTCTAGGGACAGGGAAGGACAGTGAGGGAATTCTCCTTGTGCTATAGTGTGCTTTAAAAAAAAAATTTTTCTAGGGACAGAAAACTATAGGAAGGAAGAGTGTCAGTTTCTTTCACTGTGATAAACCTTGTTTCTAGGGACAAAGAAGGAAAGTGAGTGAAATTCTCCTTGTGCTATAGTGTGCTTTAAAAAAACATTTTTTCTAGGGACAGAAAACTATAGGTAGGGAGAGTGTCAGTGTGTTTTACTGTGCGAATCCTTGTTTCTAGGGACAGGGAAGGACAGTGAGGGAATTCTCCTTGTGCTATAGTGTGCTTTAAAAAAACATTTTTTCTAGGGACAGAAAACTATAGGTAGGGAGAGTGTCAGTGTGTTTTACTGTGCGAATCCTTGTTTCTAGGGACAGGGAAGGACAGTGAGGGAATTCTCCTTGTGCTATAGTGTGCTTTAAAAAAACATTTTTTCTAAGGACAGAAAACTATAGGTAGGGAGAGTGTCAGTTTCTTTCACTGTGATAATCCTTGTTTCTAGGGACAAAGAAGGAAAGTGAGTGAAATTCTCCTTGTGCTATAGTGTGCTTTAAAAAAACATTTTTTCTAGGGACAGAAAACTATAGGTAGGGCGAGTGTCAGTGTCTTTTACTGTGCGAATCCTTGTTTCTAGGGACAGGGAAGGACAGTGAGGGAATTCTCCTTGTGCTATAGTGTGCTTTAAAAAAACATTTTTTCTAGGGACAGAAAACTATAGGTATGGAGAGTGTCAGTGTGTTTTACTGTGCGAATTCTTGTTTCTAGGGACAGGGAAGGACAGTGAGGGAATTCTCCTTGTGCTATAGTGTGCTTTAAAAAAACATTTTTTTCTAGGGACAGAAAACTATAGGAAGGAAGAGTGTCAGTTTCTTTCACTGTGATAATCCTTGTTTCTAGGGACAAAGAAGGAAAGTGAGTGAAATTCTCCTTGTGCTATAGTGTGCTTTAAAAAAACATTTTTTCTAGGGACAGAAAACTATAGGTAGGGAGAGTGTCAGTGTCTTTTACTGTGCGAATCCTTGTTTCTAGGGACAGGGAAGGACAGTGAGGGAATTCTTCTTGTGCTATAGTGTGCTTTAAAAAAACATTTTTTCTAGGGACAGAAAACTATAGGTAGGGAGAGTGTCAGTGTGTTTTACTGTGCGAATCCTTGTTTCTAGGGACAGGGAAGGACAGTGAGGGAATTCTCCTTGTGCTATAGTGTGCTTTAAAAAAACATTTTTTTCTAGGGACAGAAAACTATAGGAAGGAAGAGTGTCAGTTTCTTTCACTGTGATAAACCTTGTTTCTAGGGACAAAGAAGGAAAGTGAGTGAAATTATCCTTGTGCTATAGTGTGCTTTAAAAAAACATTTTTTCTAGGGACAGAAAACTATAGGTAGGGAGAGTGTCAGTGTCTTTTACTGTGCGAATCCTTGTTTCTAGGGACAGGGAAGGACAGTGAGGGAATTCTCCTTGTGCTATAGTGTGCTAAAGCATTCCTCATCAACCATCTTTGAAATCCTTGTTTTTTTGCACAGTCAGGGAAATTGTCGTTGTGCTATTCTGTGCAAAAGCAATCATCCTCAACCATATTTAGAAATCCTTAAGTAAAGGGACAGAGAAGGACACCTGAAGGTAGCCCTTATTGCTTTTTTCCCATCTCCCTGCAGGCCATCTATTAGAATGTCTGGAAGGCAAACAAGGAGAGGCAGACAGTCAGGAGGCAATAAAAGAGGGCAAGCAGGCTCTGTGTCTGGGGGCAACAGTGCTGGTCGTGGACGCGGTGCATTGTCATCAGCACATGGCCATGGGACACGCTTGTCCTTCTTTTCGGCAGCTGGACATGTTGAGCCACATCATGCCGAAGACTTGGTAGAGTGGATGACCAAGCCCTCCTCCTCCTCCTCATCCTCTCTCACCCAGGCTCAGGGTACTGGAAAAGCAGCTGCCAAAGCGTCCTCTTCCCTGGTATCAATGTCAGACTCATCATCAGTCACTCCTTCCCTAGACCCACCATGTCCTCCTCCTGAGGAGTCCCCCGAACTGTTTGAGCACAGTGTTGGGTACATGCTCCAGGAGGATGCCCAGCGTTTCGAAGGGTCTGATGATGAAACCCAGCTAGAGGAAGGCAGTAGCGTGAGAGCAGACAGAGGGGATGCTCAAGAAGGACACCAATCTGGCAGTCATGTTCCAGCAGCTGCAGCATACTGCCAGATTGGCTCCAGTGATGAGGAGGGAGGGGATGATGAGGTCACTGACTCCACGTGGGTGCCTAATAGGAGAGAGGAGGAGGAGGAGGATGAGGAGGAGGCACATCTCCAACGAGGCAGGATGCCCTTTGGTGGCCAGCGTAAGGGCAGTACACCGACGGAATCACACCGCAGAGCTCCGCCTGTGCAGGGCGCTGCCTCTGCCCGTCATTCAAAAAGTTCTTTGGTGTGGGCCTTTTTTGAGGCTAGTGCATCAGATCGCACAGCTGCTGTTTGCAACATATGTTTCAAGCGTATATCGCGTGGCCAAAACATCAGCCGCTTGGGTACCACATGCCTGACCAGACATATGTTGACCTGCCATGCAGCTCGTTGGCAAGCCTACCTCAAAGACCCACACCAAAGAACAAAGCGGACCTCTCCTTGCACCGCATCAGCTGGGATCTCCAACCCCACTATAACTTCAGTCCTCTCTGAAACATGCACTGAGAGGAATGAAGGTGTAGAATTAGGTGTGTCACAGCCAAGTACTTGCGGCCACTCTGCTAGCAGTACACCGACGTCCGATTCTAGCAGGCAAATTTCCCTGCCCCAGCTGCTGGACCGTCGAAAGAAGTTCACTCCCAGCCATCCACATGCCCAGCGGTTGAATGCTAGCTTGGCTAAATTGCTAGCGCTTCAACTGCTGCCTTTTCAGTTGGTAGACTCGGCCCCCTTCCGTGAGTTTGTGCAATGTGCGGTTCCTCAGTGGCAGGTTCCCAAACGCCACTTTTTCTCACGGAAGGCTATTCCGGCTCTCTACCGGCATGTGGAAGGCAATGTCTTGGCCTCGCTGGACAGGGCGGTCAGCGGTAAGGTGCATATTACCGCTGACTCATGGTCCAGCAGGCATGGACAGGGACGTTACCTTTCTTTCACGGCCCATTGGGTCACTCTTTTGGCAGCTGGGAAGGATGCAGGACAAGGTGCAGTAGTGTTGGAGGTTGTTCCACCGCCACGCCTCCAAAATGCTACTACTGGTTGTGACACACCTCTCTCCTCCACCCCCTCCTCTTCTTCTTCCTCCATGGCCTCTTCCTGTGGTTTGTCCTCGGAACCAGCGGTGCTCCGTAGGGGTTCAAGGGGCTACGCAAGTACGCAGGCAAAAAGATGACATGCCGTGCTTGCGCTGGTGTGTTTGGGGGACAGAAGCCACACTGGGGCAGAGGTCCTGTCTGCTCTGCAGGGCCAGGCTGAGAGGTGGTTGACGCCACGCCAGCTTAAGCCAGGAATGGTGGTTTGCGACAATGGCACCAACCTCCTCTCCGCCCTCCGACAGGGACAACTGACCCATGTGCTCTGTGTGGCTCACGTCCTTAACCTGGTGGTGCAGCGGTTCTTGGGCAGGTACCCGGGCTTACAGGATGTCCTGAGGCAGCCCAGGAAAGTCTGTGTGCATTTCCGCAGATCTTATAATGCCAGTGCTCGCCTGGCTGAGCTGCAAAAGGAGTTGAACCTGCCCAAGAACCGCCTTATATGTGACATGCCCACCAGGTGGAACTCAACGTTGGCCATGCTGCAGCGGCTGCACACGCAGCAGAGGGCCATCAATGAGTACCTGTGCGACTACGGCACCAGGATAGGCTCAGGGGAGCTTGGTTTTTTTTCTCCACGCCAGTGGGGCATGATCAGGGATGCATGCACTGTCCTGGCACCATTTGAGGAGGCCACGAGGATGGTGAGCAGTGACAGTGCATGCATCAGTGACACTGTACCTCTTGTCCACCTGTTGGAGCACACGCTGCGTGGAATAATGGACAGGGCACTTGAGGCAGAACAGAGGCAGGAAGAGGAGGACTTCCTTGCCTCTCAAGGCCCCCTTTACCCAGACAGTGTTCCTTCTGTCCCACCCATCGCACAGGAAGAGGACGAGGAGGAGGAGGAGGAGGAGGATTGTGTCAGCATGGAGGTGGAGGCTGGCACTCAGCATCATCAGCAGCAGTCTTTTAGGGATGATTTACAGTCCCAAGAAACCAGTGGACTTGTACGTGGCTGGGAGGAGGTGGCTGCGGATCATGTCGTCCTTAGTGACCCAGAGGACTCCGGAGCGAATGCCTCAGCAAACCTACGCTGCATGGCCTCCCTGATCCTGCAAAGTCTGCGGAAGGATCCTCGTATTCTTCGGATCAAGGAGAGGGACCATTACTGGCTGGCCACTCTCCTTGATCCACGGTACAAGGGTAAGGTTGCGGACCTTATGTTACCGTCGCAGAGGGAGCAGAGGATGAGACAACTCCGGGAGGCCTTGCAGAAAGGTCTGTGCAACGCGTTCGCAGAGACTGGGAGGTTACAAACTCCTGGTCCTGGACAACGAGTTGCTGAGGCTTCGGCCAGTCAAAGAAGGAGCGGTGGGGAAGGTGGCCGTCTGACCGATGCGTTCAGACAATTCTTTAGTCCGCAGCCCCAAAGTATGATCGGTTCCAGCAACCATCGCCAGCGTCTGATAAACATGGTGCAGGAATATCTAGGGGCAAGGTCAGACTTGGACACCTTCCCCACCGAAAATCCTCTGGCTTACTGGGTCTTGAGGATGGATCACTGGCCAGAGCTTGCACAGTATGCAATTGAGCTACTGGCCTGTCCTGCATCCAGCGTTCTTTCGGAACGCACATTCAGTGCTGCTGGAGGATTTGTCACGGATCACAGGGTGCGCCTGTCCACCGACTCGGTTGATCGACTGACTTTCATCAAGATGAACCAGTCTTGGATCACCACCAGCTACCACACACCTGATGCTGATATAACAGACTAATTGATTTTAACATGTCACATCCCTTCAAGACTGATGCTGATGCTGAGTGCCTGTGCTGTTATGTTGACTGGCTATCCTCCTCCTCCGAGTCCTCAATGATACGATTGATGATGATAGCTTGGAAGATCATTTTTGTTTATGGGTGCCGCCACCAGTGGCTAAGGCCCAATTTTTCAGCCCCTGTTTTACAGGGGCGTGTAATTACAATTTTTTTAGCAATAATTTGCCATAGGGCTCATTGCTGTGCTCCAAGTACAGTATCTGTGAGGGGTTGGAGTGTTGTGGCACCAGTGCCTAAGGCCCAATTTTTCAGCCCCTGTTTAACAGGGGCGTGTCATTACAATTTTTGAAGCAATACTTTGCAACAGGGCTCATTGCTGTGCTCCAAGTACAGTATCTGTGAGGGGTTGTAGTGTTGTGCCACCAGTGCCTAAGGCCCAATTTTTCAGCCCCTGTTCAACAGGGGCATGCAATTACAATTCTTGATCTAATAATTCACAGCAGGGCCCATTGCTGCACCCACCAAGAGTAACTCTGAGGGCTTACAGTGTTGTGGCAACGCCACCACCACCACCACCACGAAAGGCCCAATTTTTCAGCCCCTGTTCAAAAGGGGCATGTAATTACAATTCTTGATCTAATAATTCACAGCAGGGCCCATTGCTGCACCCACCAAGAGTAACTCTGAGGGCTTACAGTGTTGTGGCAACACCACCACCACCACCACCACCACGAAAGGCCCAATTTTTCAGCCCCTGTTCAACAGGGGCATGCAATTACAATTCTTGATCTAATAATTCACAGCAGGGCCCATTGCTGCACCCACCAAGAGTATCTCTGAGGGCTTACAGTGTTGTGGCAACGCCACCACCACCACCACCACGAAAGGCCCAATTTTTCAGCCCCTGTTCAAAAGGGGCATGTAATTACAATTCTTGATCTAATAATTCACAGCAGGGCCCATTGCTGCACCCACCAAGAGTAACTGTCAGGGCTTACAGTGTTGTGGCACCAGCACCACCATCAAAGGCCCAATTTTTACTACCACTGTTCAACAATTATATGTAATTAAAATTCCTGATATAATAGTTGACAGCAGGGCGTTCCAGCACCAACCAAGAGTAACTGTGAGTGCTTACAGTGTTGTGCCAACACCAACAACTAAGGGGCCTATTTCTGCAGAGTATATACGGCAGGTCCCTACTTTCAAACATCCAACTTACAAACGACTCCTACTTGCAAACGCAAGAAGACAACAGGAAGTGAGAGGAAATCTACCACTAGGAAGGAAAATTCTCTCCTGTAAGAATAAATATGGGAGAAAGGTGTCTCCTCTGTACTGATGCTTTATCAGCAATCCTTGTTTCAAGAAAAACACCACATTTCAAAAACAGTTGTCATTGGGACGGAAAGTGAGGTGAAATGTTCTGAACAGGGGCACAGACAGCAAAACAAATGTTACAGGGGTGATAACCCTTACCTATGTTTTCCAAAAAGTTTAAAAATAGATTTTTGGGCTGGAGCTACACTTCAACAATGTACCTGTTCAAAATTACAAACAGATTCTACATAAGAACAAACCTACAGTCCCTGTCTTGTATGCACCGCCTGTATACGGCTGTTCAGAGTATATAGGGCCTTTTTTATTTTATGTGCGGGGTTCCCCTTAATATCCATACAAGACCCAAAGGGGCTGGTAATGGGCTGGGGTAGGGGGGGGGGGGGTCATGGGGTAGCTATGCCATTTTTCTTAAAGATTTTCATCCATATTACCGGGACCAGACATTACATTAAAGCCGCAAGCAGTTTTAAATGGCTTTTTTTCCTTTAGAAATGTAATTTTGTGCAGGGACAGTTCTAAACACGGGAAACACGTGGCACTTCACAGGCATACTTTAGACACCCCCCAGGTACGATATTTAAAGGAATATTTGACTTTTTTTTTTTCACTTTATGCATCATTAAAATGACTGCTCCCGAAAAACGACCGTTTTTAAAACTTCTTTTTGCATTGATACATGTCCCCTGGTGCACAACCCGGGTTCCCAAACCCTTTTTAGGACAATAACATGCATAATAGTTGTTATAATTAGCACTTTAGAATTCGAACGTTCGCATCCATTGTATTTAATAGGGTTCTAATGTTCGTACGAACTTTCGGTCCGTTCGCGGGTTCTGGTGCGAACCGAACCCGGGGGTGTTCGGCTCATCACTAATGATGACCAGTGTCTGCTGCTTCTTTTCCTGGGACCTCGATGAACATGACAAGGTCCCAGCTTCCCAGCGGATCACCTCCTCTGGCAATAGAAGGCGCCTCTGCTCCCAGTCTCAGAGTATTTATGCAGACAGGAACAATAAAACGGATCGCTGCTCCAAGTGGGTATGATAATCCACCAAAGAGGAAGGGCTGGGTGCTAGCTCCGGCTCACAACCGTGAACATGTAGACCAGTAATGGCGAACCTCGGCACCCCAGATGTTTTGGAACTACATTTCTCATGATGCTTATGTACTCTGCAGTATAACTGAGCATCATGGGAAATGTAGTTCCAAAACATCTGGGGTGCCAAGGTTCGCCATCACTGATGTAGACCAAGTAGAAAAAATACCTGCACACCAACATCCGTCCAACAGGTTTGTTGAAAGACTGCCACCAGGACTATGACAATGGACCAAGAGGTGGCAGTCTTTCAATAAACCTGTTGGACAGATGTTGGCGTGCAGCTATTTTTTCTACTTGGTCTCAGAGTATTTATGCTTCCTCCCAGCCACTATCTGGGTACCTCTTCCCATGGATTGGCCAGGGCCCACTATCCTCCAGGACCGTTCCAGATAGACAAAGGAGAGCAGTCAACCCTGCCAGCAGTAAAACACAGAACAGACTCAAACAATCACATGCAGCTCAACTGATTACAGTGAGCCAGTAACAAAATGTACCTAACCTAGCACCTATCTAGTTGGGTGCTACACAGAATTTAGCAAAAAATGTCCAAAAACGTGCCAGAAATCGGAAGCAAAATAAGCAAAAACATCATAATTTGCAGACTGAGAGTTGGTTGATTCCTCTAACTTGCTATCCGAGGTAGTGGACCCAGAGGGACCCAGAGGGATATTTAGCAATGCCTTTTTTTTTACCAAGTTCCACAGTATATCATATGATGATAATTATGAAAAGGGCGGTCACAAGGTATTTTATTATTTAACAATGTTCTTTTGTTTCTGCTTGCAATTAGACACCTGCTAGGAATATAGAAAATGCATACAGATATTTAGGGGAATTTAGGAACCTTCATGACTTGAAAAATGCTAATGCTTTGGAGATCCTGACTCATCATTTAATGTGTAACTACTCTTCTTCACTTTCAGGAGAAAAATAAAAAAAATAACAGATGTTTTCTTTCTGCTCATGCATTATATTTATCTATACAGCTGTGAAGAGGGCACATTATTACCACGGAAGTTAGCAATGATTCATTACAAAAGAACTCATAGGGGAGTGGGAAAAAAATGTACAATCATAAATCATGTACAGTGGAACCTTGGTTTACGAGTAACGCGGTTAACAAGCATTTTAAATAACGAGCAACTTTTTTTTTTCAAATTCTGACTCGGTTTGCGAGTGTTGTCTTGCAAAACGAGCAGAATTCAAGCTAATGGGGCGTGCAGTACCGCATTTGGCCAGAGGTGCGGGGGCGCCGGAGCAGAGCGGAGCCAAGCAGAGCTGAGCGGAGTCGATCGTAACCGTTCGGAAATACTCGGAAAAACTCAGAAATACTCCATTCCAGAGCCTTTCCAAGGTTTTCCGAGTTCAGCCGAGCTGTCCCCGAGCCTTTCTGAGTATTTCCGAAGCTCTCCAGCACCCCCCCATCTCTGGCCACATGCGGTATTGCATGCCATAGAAGTCAATGCGTAACAAATTATCTTTGTTTCCATTGACTTCTATGGGGAAACTCGCTTTGATATGCGAGTGCTTTGGATTACAAGCATTCTCCTGGAAGGGATTATGCTCGTAATCCAAGGTTCCACTGTATTGTAAAGTATAGGCTACTCACATGCACAACACACAGTCGTCCAAAGGGGCATTAGAAATAGTGGAAGGTGAAATATGGGAAGCGTTGACCCCTAAAAGGGCCAACAAAAGGATTTGGAAATAATGGGACTTTTAAGGTGCATAAACCACACAATTATATATATAAAAAATATATATTTTAATTATAAAGGGTAGAAAAATATATAAAATATGAAACCATCATATGAAATACAGTTTCAGATAGGCATAAAGACAAATTTCTCTACATGTTTCGCCATATAGTTTGGCTTCTTCAGGAGTTTTTGACGCACAAATACTGAAACGGAAAAAAGGGGAATATAAACACATGATATTTGAAACACAATTACAATAAAGATAAGGAACAAAAATATGCACAACATTTATTTAAATGACTGGAAAAACTATATCATAATACAAAGGCTCATGTATCAGCAACAATAAAGAAGAGAATGAAAAAAGGGGAAAAAATAAATAAATGTGAAAATGAAAAAAGATAAGGAATATAAAAATTAATTAAAAATTAATTAAATCATTACCTGTAAATTAATGAAGGAAAAGCCTAAAAAAGGACTTTTGATTAATCAGCCAACCTCAGGAAGAGCACCTTAGAACAAGGGGTTATATACGGTGTATCATAGAGGGGGGAATATTGGCAAAAAAAACAAAAGGGGGATGCTGGCAGAGAGGCAGAGGGCCATCTGGGGAGGCAAAAAGGAAGTCAATTAGAAGGGAGACAAGAAAAATTGACAACAGATATATTGGAATATATTAAATATATATTCACAAAGAAATCCACAATCTTATACCTGGAAACAGCTTTAATGAAAATGAGGCATCAAATTGGAGACAACGATGTCTCCAAATTTCCATGTGCTGTGTCCACTCTAAAAAGAAAAGACACATGGTGGAAAAAACTTTCAAAAGAATATTAGAATCTGCAAAAACAGGAAAAGCCCCATAAATCAAAGTCAAGAGGTCAATACCTGGTCAATTGAGATGAAAAATGAGATGAGTCCACAATAGAGAGGCATCGCAAACCGTTGAGGCATCAAAAAGAAACCAACCAATCGGTAATCTACAAGACAAATAAAAAATACCATAAGGTATAGACCTAAGACGCCATCAAGGGGATTAATGAAGTACCTTTAACTCATATTGAGACAGTCCTCTCCTCAGGATATCGGCCATGCCACTGAAAAAACGCTACATGTCCTTATATATACCGTATTTTCCGGCGTATAAGACGACTTTTTACCCCATAAAAATCTTCTCCAAAGTCGGGGGTCATCTTATACGCCGGTTACCTGACATGTAGAATCCCGTCAGACCGCGGCCGTCCATTTTTCAAAAGCCGCGCCTCCTCCTCGTGCTGTCCTGTGATAGGCGGAACACTCAGCTTCCCAGCAGAGCCTCTGTTTAGTGTTCCGCCTATCACGGATGCCCTCTCGTCCTCGGCCTCAGATGAGAGGGCATCTGTGATAGGCGGAACACTGAACACAGTGTCTGCTGGGAAGCTGAGTGTTTCCACCTATCACAGAACAGCACGAGGAGGAGGCACGGCTTTTGAAAAATGGACGGCCGCGGTCTGACGAGATTCTACATGCCAGGGATAAGGTAGGGGGCACAGTGAGGCATGCAATGGGGGCACAGTGAGGATCGCAATGGGGCACAGTGAGGATCGCAATGGGGCACAGTGAGGATCGCAATGGGGCACAGTGAGGCATGCAATGGGGGCACAGTGAGGATCACAATGGGGCACAGTGAGGATCGCAATGGGGCACAGTGAGGATCGCAAGGGGGCACAGTGAGGTATGCAATGGGGCACAGTGAGGCATGCAGGGGCACAGTGAGGTATGCAATGGCACAGTGAGGTATGGTGAGGCATGGCTAGTCGGAAGGGGGGGTCGTCTTATACGGCGAGTATATCCCAAAACCCAAATTTTATCTGGAAAATTAGGGGGTCGTCTTATACGCCCAGTCGTCTTATACGCTGGCAAATACGGTACCCTCCTCCACCATCCCATTGGACGCACAATGGCGCCAAATCAATGGGCGGAGCAGGCGCGTCATTACCGACGTCGGCTGCCGCCAGACGTCCAAACCGGAAGTGACGAATCTATCATCCGAAAACCAGAAATGACCAGCAAAGGCGCCAACACGCTCGTCGGGACTGACAGGAAGTCGTCCCGATCAGCAGGATATGACGCACAGATGGACAGACCTGGAAAGGCAAAGATGACCAGCAAGTATAGAAAAGGAGGCCAGCTTCCTTTTAAATCAAAAAACAAAATCGAAACAAAGAGGCCAGATTGAAATAAAGGCAAAAGGGCCTGGAAGTAGGGGAAACTTTAGTCGGACGGCGCCAACCCTGATCCCCCAAAAAAGGATCAAGATAGATGCCCTGGGCGCCCATATGATCACCTAACCCCTTAAAAGAGGCTACCTCTAGAAATGGTTGGCAAAATTACAAGAATTTGGTTAATGAAAAAAACCTTAATAGAGAATAAGATATGAAGAAAAAAGGAAAATATGTAAGTAAAAATGAAAAGTAATAAAAAATAAAGGAAAAATATGAAAAAAATGGGAATAAAGAATATGATAAAAAATTAGGTAAATGAATATATTCTTACTTTTGCTTGAGAGGAGCCTTTGGAGAATGAAAAATAGCCAAATCAGTCACTTTTACAAAGAAACAGACACAATTAATGTATAAACAAATAGTCAAAATGTTTAAATCAGAATCACTGCAAACAGCATGACTTAACATAACCCTAGAGAAAGGGCTTGAAACTGATGGACTCATTAAGCCCTGGATACAGGGTAGCTCTCAAGGAATGTATCCATCTGGTCTCCACCTCTCTCATTTAGAGGTAAATACTCCAAAGCGAAAAATTTCATCTTTGATAAGTCAAAAGAGTGGAACAAGCCGCTATGTCTACTTATGGGGGTCTCCATTTTCTTTTTTTGAATGAGAGATACGTGATCTCTGATTCTGTGAAAGAAAGGCCTCTTTGTTTTCCCAACGTAGAAGGCATTACAGTCACACCTCATAAGGTAGACTATGCCAATCGATTGACAATTACTGAAGAAATTGGGTCTATAGATGGCTCCACTCGGAAGAAGTATTTCAGTGGAATCATATATAAACCTGCAAAATTCACAGTGACCACATGGGGCCGAACCCCTCCGACTTTCTCCACCCTTAGTTCGAAGGTGGCTATGGACCAATTGGTCTTTTAAGGACCTCGATTTTCTGTAGGTGATTTGAGGAAATGGCTTGATATATTTGGAAATAGTCTCATCTGTAGATAACAAAGGCCAGAATTTTTGAATAATCCTTCTTACTTTTTGATGCTCACCAGAAAATCTTGTAATTAGACGTACCTGCTGGTCAGTGGCTGCAACTTTCTTGGGATGTATTAAATAATTTCTGTTTTTATTTTTGGCCCGTTTGTAGGCTTTTTTAAGAGTAGAACGACTGTAGCCTCTATTAATTAATCGGGATTGGAGGGCAGAGGCCTCTGTTTCAAAGTCAACATCTTGGCTGCAGTTTCTTCTAATTCTTAAATACTGGCTGTAGGGTATGCTCTGTACCAAAGTTTTTGGGTGAGAGCTTGTCGCATGCAGGATCGTATTGCCTGCGGAGGGCTTCCTATAAAGAGAAGAACCCAAAGTGCCATCAGAGTTCAAATAATCAGAAATGTCTAAGAAGTTAATCAAATTTTGATCGCAGGTCATTGTTAATTTAAGATTGTAGGAATTCACGGCCAGCAGTGACATAAAGGAGAATAGTTCCTCGAAAGAGCCAGTCCATACACCAAAAATATTATCGATAAAGCGACGCCATATAAGAACCTTATCAAAAAAATCCTTAAATTTGTTCAAAGAGAAAATCTCCCGTTTCCACCCCCCCAGGTACAGATTGGCGTACGATGAGGCACACTTGGTCCCCATCGCAACACCCTGTACCTGGAGGTAGTGGGAATGGTCGAAAACAAAAATATTGTTAGTGAGGATAAATAACAACAATTCCAAAATGAACTTGTTATAAATCAAGGCTCCAGGTCCTCTTTCAGAGAGGAAGCCCTCCACAACCCCAATCGCCCGATCGTGGGGGATAGAGTTATAGAGGGCTTCCACATCAATAGCCACCAACCAAGATCCAGATGGTACACACAGGCCGTCCAAAGATCTCAGCAGGTCTGCGGTATCTTGAATATAAGAGCTTAAAGAGCCAACATGTGGCCTCAAATAATCATCTACCAGCTTGCTTGCTGGCTCTGTCAGGCATCCGTTGCCTGACACAATAGGACGGCCGGGAGGGCATTCCAGATGTTTATGTACTTTTGGCAGAGCATATAACGTAGGAAGTCTAGGTTTTTCTATAATAAGAAATTCACAAGTTTTTTTATCTATGAGGTTATCGCGATAGGCACGGTTAACAAGGATGCGGTATCTTGTCTCCGCTTACTCCGCATACTTGACCTGTGCGAAAGGAATAGGGCGATACCAGCTTCTATTCAAGAGGAGGTTCATCACCATCTTCTTATATTTGATTAAATCCATTACTACTATGTTGCCTCCTTTGTCCGAGGGTTTAATCACTATATGTTTGTTTTGTTTAAGGGATGATAGAGCTTTACGCTGAGATGGTTTAAGATTGGTATTTCCTCAGAATTTTTTCCACTTAGTGCTCTGTAATTCTCTGGTAACCTGTTGGGTAAAGGCCCAAATATTGGGGTTACCTTGGAGGGTGGGGAAAGTCCTGGATTTGGGTCTATAAAGATTCGATGGAGGGAAAATTCTCTCCGTGGGAGTCATACAACGGGGACCAGGGGGAGGTTCCTCAAGGGGATCATCAAGTGGGTTTCCTTCTTCCCATAATTCCATAAGGTCATTTAAGGCCCTAATTTTTAAAAGGGCCGCTGATGTGTCCCAGGATCTTTTCCCACCGGCGGCTGGTGCTCAAAATGTTTGGGGGTGCGCAAACAAACTGAAAAATACTGAAAAAAAAACATAAATTGCAGCCACTGTGCCATCAAACGCAGCCACAGTGCCCATCAATTGCAGCCACTGTGCCATCAAATGCTGGCACTGTGCCCATCAAATGCTACCACTGTGCCATCAAATGCTGCCACTGTGCCCATCAAATGTTGCCACTGTGCCATAAAATGCAGCCACTGTGCCCATCAAATGCTGCCACTGTGCCCATCAAATGCAGCCACTGTGGCCATTGTCGTAGAAATTTCACTATACGATGCGCATAATCCATGTCTCCTGCGCTAATAGAGCGCCCTTATAGCCTTTTGGTATAATACATCTTAGTAAACCCCTATTTTCCGTATAAGTTAACAGACATGACCACTTGTCTCTTACATAGGTAATAATCACAATTCATACATTTCTATTTCACATATACATCAGAAATTTATTACACAGCATACAGTTTCTTATCAGCCTGCTCAGTCATACACAACATACAGTTACTTACACAAACATTTTAGGTTGTATTAAATGGGTCCTATAGAGGAGGTAAGTATCCCAAACAATACTGACAAACATACAATTAAAATCCCGCCATTATACAAAAAGATGAAAAAATTGTTATTTTGCAAGGCAGAACTCACCCAACACATCGGACAGAGAAAACAAACCCCTTTGCCTCAGGACAACAAAGTATTTCAAACAGTTTGATGTCCTGGACTGGGATCCGCTCTCCCCTCCTCCTGATCCGATGTGTCGATGATTATGTTCGCTCCTACCTGGCTCGCCATCAATGTTGTGGAATTCTGCACTAATTCTGCACTAATAGAGCACCCTTTAGCCTTTTGGTATTGTTATGGATTGTTTAATACTCAAATTAAATGGCGATTTCTATTATGTACCCTATACATGCTAAAAATCTCCTTACTCAAAATGCTGACTAGACACCCCCTCCCATTGTGTTGCTATGGCAATTTCTATGGTGACTTTATAATAATAATATAGAGTTTAGGTAGTAACAGGATGTGTAAAGAGCCCCTTCCCTCCCCCTCCATTGACTGGAAGTTCTTTGCTGGAAATGGGTGGGAGGGGCCCCTCCCCCTCCATTGATCAGGAAACAGGAAAGGGGGGGTTTGAAAAGGTATTTTGGTGGAGAGACATGTTTTGAACAACAGTTGTGTTTGGGAAGGACAAAGGAAGGAGTTGGTCTTTGGAAGGAGAAAGGAAGAAGGCATGGCTGCCTGAAGCTGGATAACTTTGAAGACGCTTTTGGGAGTTGGACTGAGCAAGGAACTATGGACATTACATCTTGACCTCTAAGTTGAGTAATTATTTAGTTTACTTAATGTATATACAGTACATGTTGTACATGCTTATATATATTTGTAGGCATATATTTTGTAAGCTATAAGTTGTGTTGTATTGTGCATCCTACAGTTGTATGTGCAGATTTTTCCTTGTTTAGTAAAGCATTGATACACTACAGAAGTTTAAGCTTCCTTGATTTTACCACAAGAACTTTAATAGATAGACGCAAAAGCGAAACAATGGGGGCTCGTAGCCGGAATTTGTGCTAAAATTTCAACAGAAGCTGACCTGTTTTCTGTGGTGTGTTTTTTTGCTTGTACTGGGGGAAAAATGCTGCGTACACTTTTTAGGAAGAGTAAAGCTGCAAAGGTTTCTGGTGTCCAGGAGGACTTGAAGGCCTGCACCCTTCCTATCTGGGCCAGAAATAGTCAGTGGATGTCTGTTGCAAAGGAGCTGGCTGGATATGCTTCTCCTTTGAACAGAGCTTGGGGGGATGGAGTCTCTGATCTTTCCTCAGATTTTAGTCTCAAAAGTTTTGGGTTCAGTAAGGGAGAGATGCGGGCAGTTGCTGTGTTTGGTTTGCATGTCCTGCATGCTCTACATATTGAATCTGAAAAGAGGGAAAAGGCAGAATTAGAAAGAGATTTAATGGAGGAGCAGCTTGCAGTAGCATCCAAGTGTTTGGAAGAAACTGCAAGCAGGGCAAAAGATTTAGAAAGAAGGGTAATCAAAGTTAAACCTGCAGTGGCTTCGAAGTGTGTTCAAACCACTGTAGGCCGAGCTGAAGATTTGAATGAGCGGTGTGCAGCCCTCATGACCAAGTCTAATGATGGTTTAACAAAGGACAAAGGCCCAAAGCCTGTAAGCAAAAGTAGGACATGTGCTACTGTTACTTCTCATAACCGGGAAGCTGAGGATTTGATCAGCTCAAATTACAAAGTTGATTCAGATACAAGGAAGACAAGGCCTATGATCTCCAGGAGACACATGTGGATTGATTTACTTGAGGTGGGGGTCCCTAGAGAGGAAATAGATGGGATTCCTACACCAGCATTGTTTAAGAAGTGGAAGCAAATGGTTGGGAATGGTAGATTCAGTCACATTAAGTGTTTCTGTTGCCACAAAATGGGGCATTTTGCAAAAATGTGCCATACTGTGAAGCAGCAGGCCTCTGTTCTTCCAAGGACGGCACGGAGAGACATGCAAGTTTATTCGGTACGTTGGAAGTCAATGCCTTTCCGTGAAAGTGTTTCAAGGCAACAGTGGGCACCCTACAATAGTTTTGCAGTTACAAATGGGCAGATAGAGAAATGTGAGCAGTGAACTATGTTTTTGGCACAGTTGGAAATGAACATATAATCTGCTTTTTGTCTCTTACTCTTTTCAGATATTGAGCATCGAGAGGTGGAGCAGGCAGAGCAGACGACCATGCTGGGTGGGAGGAGGAAGACCAGAAGAGAGCTTGATGAAGATGCGGATGATGTCCTAAAGGTGGCTGAATTGGAGTGGACTTTCATCTGAGCATTTCCTTATGACCAAGAGGACAACAGACTTTCATCTGGGACTTTCTTTACACAAACTGCCAAAGACATTAACCCTGCTCAAAAGTAATGTTGCAGCCTTCCAGGGACGAAGCAAAAGTCTGATCGCCCAGATGGGAGTCAAAAGGGAATTTTTTCCTCCCGTTTAGGGGGGTTTTTGCCCTTTTCTGGACAAAAGGCTTTAAGAAGTTTTCTATATTATTCTATAAAGTCAAGAGGTGGTATGTGTTGCTATGGCAATTTCTATGGTGACTTTATAATAATAATATAGAGTTTAGGTAGTAACAGGATGTGTAAAGAGCCCCTTCCCTCCCCCTCCATTGACTGGAAGTTCTTTGCTGGTAATGGGTGGGAGGGGCCCCTCCCCCTCCATTGATCAGGAAACAGGAAAGGGGGGGGTTGAAAAGGTGTTTTGGTGGAGAGACATGTTTTGAACAACAGTTGTGTTTGGGAAGGACAAAGGAAGGAGTTGGTCTTTGGAAGGAGAAAGGAAGAAGGCATGGCTGCCTGAAGCTGGATAACTTTGAAGACGCTTTTGGGAGTTGGACTGAGCAAGGAACTATGGACATTACATCTTGACCTCTAAGTTGAGTAATTATTTAGTTTACTTAATGTATACGGTACATGTTGTACATGCTTATATATATTTGTAGGCATATATTTTGTAAGCTATAAGTTGTGTTGTATTGTGCATCCTACAGTTGTATGTGCAGATTTGTCCTTGTTTAGTAAAGCATTGATACACTACAGAAGTTTAAGCTTCCTTGATTTTACCACAAGAACTTTAATAGATAGACGTAAAGCAAAACACCTATCAAGGAAAACAAGAATGCTGAGGCAACCAAAATGACTGAAGAGACCCGGATGAATCTGGCTAGAAGACCTTGGATAACAGAAGACCAATCCATGATTGACAACACAAAGCTACGGCTATGTTACTGCATTGCAAAGAATGACTCATGCTTCACTATAGGAAGGGCTATATGTTCAGAGCAATAAACAAGAAGATTCATTTAGCTGAACGAAGTGTCACCGTGTTTTCTTCTTCTACGTGCACGTATATTCACACTTAAAATTAGGCCAGGTGCAGATTCTCAACACAGACATTTGTCTGGATCCAAAACAATCTGGCAGCCCAATCATGGGGCCTCGGGCTGTGAACCAGAGGAGAGCCGACCAAGAGGCCACTGAGAAGGAACCATCACGGGCGGGACAGAGAGACTGATCACCTCTGAAAATACGGTAAGATATCACTTTCATATCTTGCTTAGTATATCCCGTTACCCGTGTGGGTCCATCTTTGTGTCCGTGTCGGCTGCCAAAGGTCACCAAAGCAGGTAATACTTGCCCGGGGTCAATTACATGAACCTGTATTCTGATTATCTGCAGCCTGTAAAAACATTGTGTTGTATTTGTGTTGTATGGGTCTGTGATACATGATGTGCAATGTTGAAAGAGATTGACAGACAGGGATCTAGCTGATGTGGATAAACTCTTTTGGAAAGGTGATAGTGTGGTGTAGCACATCACCCAGAAGGGGGCGTCAGGGACGTGGATAAACTCCTTTGAAAAAGTGATAGTTAGGTGTAGCACATCACCCAGAAGGGGGCGTCAGGGACGTGGATAAACTCCTTTGGAAAGGTGATAGTGTGGTGTAGCACGTCAACCAGAAGGGGGCGTCAGGGACGCAGATAGCGGGGAAAGAAAATATTCTGTGTCGTCATTATAATTCAAACATACACATGTATTACAATTCGTGCAAATGTCATGTTATAATTGTGTTTATGGATTTATGTTCAGCATTTATTGAAGAGAATTGGGGACTGGTCAAAGTAGTTGAAGGAGGGTATAACAAGGAAAGTTGGGATTACAAAGATTGCTAGAGGAAGTGCCGGAAGGTGTCCTGAACAAGTGGGAGATTTAGAAGGAAATGTTATCTGTCTGTTAAATGTCTTGTTGAGGGAAGTGAGTGGTCACTCACTACTCGACCCGTATTCTGTGGCCGTCTCGAATGGGCAGACCCCGTGACTAAGTCTACGTTTTGGGAAGACGCGCCAGGGGCAACCCAGGTGGCAGTCGAGCATTGTAGACTAATCCTCTCCTTATCTTACTATCTGTTTTGTCCTCCTTAACTTGAGATTGGGATATAGTCTGAACCGATACCAGGTGACGAATAGAGGAAATGCCAGACCCTTTCAGAATCCAAAAGGCAACCTCGTCACCCGTCTAAAATCCTGAACAGACACATAAATATCCCAGTCATCAAGACAGAAAAAAATGGGGCAGAAATTAAGCCAGAGAAAGCAAAATTCGCATGTGATTTAGTTACAGAGAGAGGGGGAAAATTATGTTAAATTTTTTTTAAAAAAATTGGCAAATATCTGTAGCATCACCGTTCTTCCAGGGGGTAGATTGCAGCCGGAGGAATGGCAGGAAAATACTGAAGGAAAAACGGGGGGTGTTATCTGACAATGGTCTACTAGAAACTGCAGAGGCTTGGTTCAATGTGGCAAGAGCAATTCAAACGGAGAACTGGGTGGAACAGGAAACCCAGCAGGGGGGTAATGTTGTATATGTGTATCATGAAGGAAAAATTGTCCCTGATGCCCTACCTGACCCACCCCCATACGAGGGGAAGGGGGCTGAGCCCAACACCCCTGTACCCTGTGTTGAATGCTAACGGTTCGTATTTTAGCCCAAACACCCCCATAACTTTGATGCCAAGTTTGAACGGGTCTGTAACAGGGAGATCTGCAGCTGGCAGCAACCAAGCAACTGCAACACCTCCCAATGCCCAGCTCCCAGACAGCGCAATTTGTGTCTTGCCCACAACGCAGAACCCGTTTTTTGGCACACCACCTGCTGCAAACATCCCCAACTAGCCAGGCCCCCTCCTTAAAATTTTAAAATCATGTGCAATGTGTAGTCATTATTCACTGTGGTAAATTTAATATGAAAAGAAAACATAAAAATAAAAGCCTTTTTCACTGATGGTTAAAGTTTAAAAATAAGGAATGATGTTTTATAGTTTAAGGAGCAACGACCCCCCCCCTTCTTTGACATGGGTTAAAGTGCATGTGTGTGTGAACAGCTGTATTGTCATGCAAATTTTGTGAGCTGAGTGAACTGTAAAAAAAAAAAAAAGGGGTAAAACACCTCCTAATAATGTATATTTATATGTATGTGTGTGTATTAACGTTAATCTTTGTTTCCATAGAAGAAACAGGTTTTGAAGAGTTTTCCAATGTGCTTAGTATGGTGAAGTATAACTTTCTTGCAAGATAAAGGGGAACTTATAAAAAATTAGTTTTTTTTTTTAAAGCTGCTAATTTTTTACCATGGTGAATAATAGTTTTTTTTTTTTTTTTTTTTATAATGGTATACCGTACATAAAATCCACGTAGTAATAATAGTTTGACGTCAAACTATTTTTTGTATTAGAAAAAGTGCACTGTTAAAATATCTAAGAAAGAAAATGTTCAAAATGCTTACTGTATGCTAAATATCTCTAACCTTTGGTTTATTTTTAGGAGGAAAAAAAAATGTGTTTTGTTACTAAAAAATTGATGCTTATTCCTCAGATTAGTTTTATTCCCTGGGATGACTTCAGAACAAGAAGGAGACCACAGCTTTCAAAGACAATTCCCCAATGGAAGTATTCTACAGTGTTTCTATTTTCATATGTAAACCTTTCTGGGTTTCACTCCCCCCCACTAGCTAAATATTGGTGCAGTCATTTGAGTCTGGACTGCCCTTAGCAGTTTCTTGTTCCTATTTACAGTATGAGGTGCCAAAATTTTTGTTGTATTATGATCTGGCATGTATGAGCTTTGAAATGTAACGAGTTTCGACGCCCTGGATAATTAAGCGCCTACTGTCTAAGGCTAAGTTTCCCCTATAGTGACCCCCAAAGTCACGTGATTCAGAGACTCAGGAGTATGACTTTGGTCCACAACTTTACAGTCCCCATCAAGGTAGTGCAGGAACCTTTTAAAAGTTGCTGCAATTTTAAGTCGCAATAGTGAGAACTGAGCCTTATACAGTTTTTGTATATTATTTTATGATGAAAAGTTTTATTAAGATTGAATTGAATAATTGTTGCTCTAGTGTAAGCACCTATAAAAAAAAAAAAAGTAGTAATGAATGTATTACTACATGTATGTCAGTGTCACTACATTGAGTGTTTCCTCTATTCCCAAAGATCAGCAGGTATGCTGGTATTGTACTTGTTTTGGCATTTAGTTCCATTGCTTTAACTTATAAGGTCTGCGGTTGTATCTTGTCCCACAAAACTTGTGTTTAAAGTGGTTGTAAACCCACTTATGC
The DNA here is from genome assembly GCA_029206835.1 of Rana muscosa. Lineage (NCBI taxonomy): Eukaryota > Metazoa > Chordata > Amphibia > Anura > Ranidae > Rana > Rana muscosa. Next base: position 45,991,126 of record CM055117.1, on the reverse strand, counting down.
AACTTGCACCTACAGGTAAGCCTAGATTAAGGCTTACCTGTAGGTGCAAGAAATATCTCCTAACCCTACACGGTTTAGGAGATATTTGCTAAAAATGACATGCATCGGGGTCTACGGCGCATGCGCGCCGTAGACAACGGCGCATTCATAGGGTTAATCCCATTCACAAATCCGGCTTAGCCGGATTTGATGGCTCCCGCGCACATGCGCAGAGTCACGTCTTCGCCGCTCCGGCCAATCACAGCGCAGGAGCGGCGCTGTGATTGGCTGGAGTGGCGATACCCGGAAGTAACCTTTCGGCTATCGCCCCAGCGATGGCTGCGGCTGAAGAGGGAGACGAGGACGGCTTCGGGGCCCAAATCTAAGGTAAGTGATGCATAATGAGATAGTATGCTAGTCATACTAGCTCATTATGCCATTGTCTTGCAGGTTGTTTTTTAAACAAAATTTTTTTTACAGGGTTTACATCCACTTTAAGACTAGTTAAACCTCCTGTTGTTAATTGAATTAGCTGCATGCCCAGCCAGTACTGCCTTTTCAAGCTGAAGCACATGGCCTTAGGCTTTACATAATAATGTCCCAAGCAAGTCTGCCTTTGTGTGTCTCCAAGTGTATTTTAAGCCAGTTTCCTGTTCGGGGTCACAATGCAACTTCACTACTCTTATAGATTCCTTTGTGACTATTTCCATGGCTACTCATTTCTAGCTGTATTATATGTCTTTGTCATAGGTGTGCGCAGCCTATTGGATTAGGGTGTGCACCCCAAAGCTCAAACACACGGTACCGATCACTCACTGTGTTCACTCAAAAAGGGAAGGTGCGAGTAAATCACATATTTACCGGCCCCTTCCCCACTCATCCTAAAACATCCCCCTCTGTGTGCACACAGCAGCAGCCGGTGGGAGAGGAGAGGAGGGAAGCTGGAAGCACGGTGAGGGGGGGAGGGGGGTGCCCAGGGCAGTAGGGGAAATCTGTGCTGTACAGGGGGATAAGGGTGTGCCTGGGCACACCTGGCACACCCTGTGCGCACGCCTATGGTATTTGTGTATCTGTCCCCAATGTCTGTGTGTGTCCAGGCACACACCTGTTAGCTCGAATCTTACTCCCTACTGTTTAGTGATCCCAGCACCCCAGTGCTACAAGAGGTTCTTACTAGCATTTTGTTTACTTCCTGAACCCCAGTGCTGCACTATACTCCTGTCAATCTTGTAAATCCTGTATTCTGTGCTCTCTTGTCTCTGTACCTACATGTTCCTGTAGGATCACTGATCCAAGCCATACGTGATAGCCCCCAGCCCCCCCTCTTAGAAGCCTATTGTTCAGGATAAATGTTTCATTGAATTCAGGATAGTGTGGACAGTTTAGTTTGGATGACAGTTGAATAACATTTTATATTAAATAAGAATGGTTTCTCCTTGTATTAAGACGTTTTTCTTTGATTCTAGGTCTTATTATATCTAGAATAAGGATGAGCCGAACACCCCCCAGTTCGGTTTGCATCAGAACATGCGAACAGGCAATAAATTTGTTCGAACATCCGAACACCGTTAAAGTCTATGGGACTTGAACATGAAAAATCGAAAGTGCTAATTTTAAAGGCTTATATGCAAGTTATTGTCATATAAAGTGTTTGGGGACCCGGGTCCTGCCCCAGGGGACATGTATCAATGCAAAAAAAAGTTTTAAAAACGTCAGTTTTTTCGGGAGCAGTGATTTTAATAATGCTGAATGTGAAATATTCCTTTAAATTTCATACCTGGGGTGTCTATAGTATGCCTGTAAAGCAGCGCTTGTTTCCCGTGCTTAGAACTGTCCCTGCACAAAGTGTAATTTCTGAAGGAAAAAAAGTAATTTAAAAGTACTCAAGGCTATAATGAATTGTCGGCTCCCAGCAATACAGAGATAAGTCATTGAAATTCATTGATAAAAAAAAAATGCGTGGGGGTCCCCCCAAATTCAATTACCAGGCCCTTCAGGTCTGGTATGGATTTTAAGGGGAACTCCGCGCCAAATAAAAAAAAATGGCATTGAGTTCCCCCCCAAAAATCCATACCAGACCCTTTATCCGAGCATGCAACCTGGCAGGCCGCAGGAAAAGAGGGGGGGACGAGAGAACGCCCCCCCTCCTGAACCGTACCAGGCCACATGCCCTCAACATGGGGAGAATGCTTTGGGGGTCTGTGACCCTTCAAAGCACCATGTCCCCATGTTGATGGGGACAAGGGCTTCATCCCCACAACCCTTGCCCGATGGTTGTGGGGGTCTGCGGGCAGGGGGCTTATCGGAATCTGTAAGACCCATTTAACAAAGGGGACCCCCAGATCCTGCCCCCCCTATGTGAATTGGTAAGGGGTACATTGTACCCCTACCATTTCACAAAGAAAGTGTAAATAATTGTAAATAAACACAGACACCGTGGGATAAGTCCTTTATTAAAAAAAAAAAAAAAAAAAAGATTCCAGCGGTGGTAATCCACTCTCGGTCTCCACTCCAATGCTGTCGGTATCCAGCGATGGATGATCTCCTCTCCAGGTCCAGGCTCCAGCGATGAGATGTCCAGCGCAGTCGAGGAACAGCATCCTGTCTCCACCGGAGACACCCCGGGAATAACGTCTCGGCAGCATGACAGGTCTCGTATGTAGCTGAGGACGGGGCCACCCGTCACATGACCCCACCCCCCTCTGACGCAAGGGGAAACCCGGGCTTACCCAGTGACGTGCGGGTGACCCCGCCCCCTCTGATGCAACGGAAACCTGCGTGGGGGGGGAACGGAGGATACCCTCTTTTTAAGGCCATACAGCTCCCACTTTCTCTGAGGGTTCCGCAGCGCCAGAAGGAATTTCACCTCTCCCCCCTCCCTCCGTGCAATATTCTGGGACACGTCACAGGTCCTAGAACATTGCCCGGCCAATCGCAGCACGGCTTGCACATGCACAGTGCGTGCCGGGCTGTAAAGCCACAGCCGGGCGCCAACAGTCACAATGCCGGTGCCGAGGAGAGGGTGAGGAGCGTGGCTTTGTTCGACCGCATCGCTGGACTTTGGGACAGGTGAGTTTCCGATTTTTAAAAGTCAGCACCTACACTTTTTGTAGCTGCTGATTTTTATATGGGTGGAACTCCGCTTTAAAGTCAGCAGCTGCTGACTTTAAATTTTTTCTGGCTCTGTGCTTCTCTATGCAGTGCTGGCAGGTCTTGGTTGGTAGGAGGGGCCGGCAGGGTGTTGTACATAGCTTCCTGATGCAAGCAGTGCAAATAGATAGAGAGATGAAAATACCAAAATGCCTTGATCTGAGCATTTGTGAGGTCAGGTACTGATGTTGGTTGAGAAGATCTGGCTTATAATTGGTGTTTCAGCTCTTCCCAATGGTGATCAGTAGAGTTGAAGTGGATGTAAACCTGAAACACATTTTTTTTTAATGAAGACTTATACCTGGTACAGTAGAGGATGTCAAGTCATCTGTGCCCAGTCTTGCCACAAATAGTTAATTCAGCTCTGAGCAGTCCTCTTGTCTTTTTTTAGTGTAGCGGGGTCCTCAATTTAGTGGGGTACACTTGGGGAGTAGTGTGACCCAAGTGTGTAATTATGTTAGGGTTCAGACCCCTTTTTCTTATTCGTGGAGGATTGGGTGGTGTAATATTCTCTTCGACCAGTAGGTGTCAGTGTACCTACTGGCTCGGGGTAGAATCACTGCCGCAGTGCTACCCTTCTTTGTCCCTTCCTGGAGATGGTACGGCCGGGGCGGGGAACCCGCCGTGGTATCGTCGGGAGGGGATAAAAGGGGGAGACGCCCTCGCCACGTGGTCGTCGTCTTCGGGGATCATCTCTTCACGCACCCAGGCACCTTCGGCCTGGGTGCGGGCAGTTCAAGGTTCCGACCTAGGCACCCTAGGCCTGGTCGGGATGAAGATGGAGTCCATCCCAGGCACCTTCAGCCTGGGATGAGGTACTATTGAGGAGGCCTGGGACCCGGTGACTCCGACTGGGTCCCGCGAGGGTGGAGTTGCTCCAGGGCGCCCCTTGCGAGGGGACCCGCATCTGAGGTGAGGAGGCTGGGGAGGTCACTCGTTCGAAGACCCGGGGTAGTGTCAACCCGGTGACGGATGGGCCTTCAGTAACTCCCTTGGAGGACATCTTCCCCTGATAGAGGCCCGCAGCGCAACGGAGGTATTCATGTCAAGACTCCTACAACCCTTGGTCATAGCATAGGGGGTGTAGGGACCCAGATCAGTAGAGTGCCTCGACCTGCTCATCCCACCGTATAATGCCATCGCATTGCCTTGTAACTGAAGATACGGAATAAATCTAACCGTTGGACTGTGATCGGTGTATGGACTCTGTTAATGGGAGCAAAGGGTGGTCTGGTGGTTTCTGCACAGCAGACTCGGTACATGCTCAGGACACACCGGCCCGAGGAAACATTAGGTATTGGCCTTCACCTCGCCCGCAAGTAGTGGGGAGGACATGGGCCGTAGCGCACCTCACCCCTGTCGCGTAAAATACCCCTAGGCCGAAGAGGACGGGGAGAGGGGGCCGCTACACGTGGTGGCTCGTCCGGGATATCGTGTGTCTTGGCGATGGAACTGAGAGTGTCTGTGTTTGAACTTTGCTGCCCGGAGGAGTTCCGAGTGGGTCGGCCATGTGATTGGCCAGAGTGCATCCCTGCTCGGAGTTGTGGACATGACCCTAAGTCGGGAAAGGCCCACGCAGAGGAGCGTAGAAAGGGAAAGGTCCAGCCGTGTGAAGTACTACATGTGGGGACTGTTAATGCACTGCGCCACAAGGCACCCCATGACTGTACAATTCGTGGGCGGAGGCTGGCGAAAGCCCGCGAAAACGTACAAGTTGTGGGAGGAGTCTGGCCACGTGTGGAGATACACGTGGAGACTCCGGCGCGTGGTCAGCGCGTGATGGAACAGCAAGTGGTCGGGATGGCCTCAAGCTCCCCGTGGATACCGGTACCTTACCCCACGAAGATGACTGCATTTGCTGCTCCCCTGACAGACACGGGGATAAGACTTAGGCCCCGAGGACAGTTGGCTCTGTATTCATGCAGAGACACGGAGGCTCTCGTGTGATCTGTCCCGGATGCTCGGGACTGGTGGTCCAACTAAAGCCATTCGGGCGATGTGAGGCATGCAAGGAGTTCCTTTTTGAGGTTGAACCATACACGGAAAGGCCCCGGGCCCTACGCCTCAACTGCATCACAGGAACCGCCACTCCGGAGGGAGAGATCCAGGCCTCTGCGGAGGTCCCCGTACGCGCTGACCAGGGCGAAGTGACTGCCCAACCAGAGATTGAGAGAGAAAAATCCGAAGACATTGCTTCGGTCACCACAGACTCCCTGCTGCCACCCCCGAAGAGGAAGATAGGCCTGGTGCAGGCATCCTGTGGTCGTGGTCGAGCTTCACCCCGCCGCTTGCCTGGCCTGGATGGCGCCGGTAGAGAAGAGAGTCCCGGACATCCCAGTTCTTCAGTAGGTCCAGGTGAGCTAGGGGCTGGGACTGCGGTGTTGGTTGGAGGTGTCGGGAGTTCACAGCCGGTGGAGCCCGAAAGGGAAGGTAGCCTTCCGTCTACTAGAGACTACCTTCCCGCCGAAATGTATGACACCTCCGACCTAGAGTCGTTGTCAGACTGTGGGGATGACGGGGAGATAGACGAGCTGTTTCACCGGAAGGGCTGGGACAGACGCCCGCTACCTGTGCTGAGTAAACCACAGTATTCCCCCATGTCCATAGAAGATAATACGCTCCGGGCGAAGACCCCGGAGTTCCAGAGGAAATCTAACCCTTCGACCAACTTTCCTCACTCAACTACATCACCCGCTCTGATGGTGGGGACGCAGCGTGCCTCGTTGCAGGCACCAAAGACAAAGCAACCCGAGATGGTGAAGGTACCTCGGCACCCGGAGGCCATCGTACAGCCAGGCGAAGGTGAGCGAGATGTGATGCCGCCCCTAGCCAGATTGCAGAGACTTTTCTCCCAGAGAGTCGCCCGTGAGTAGGGATGAGCTTCGTGTTCGAGTCGAACATACGTTCGACTCGAACATTGGCTGTTCGATCGTTCGACGAAGATCGAACGATTTGGGCCGTTCGCGCCAAATTCGAGTGACGCGAACGGCCCACAATGCACTACGCCATCGCAGTGTCATCCAGGCGCTGTGATTGGCCAAGCATGCACTGTGACCCCGCATGCTTGGCCAATCACAGCGCCGGCAGCGAGGAGAGCAATGATTGGCCACAGGCAGGATGCCTGTGGCCAATTATTGCTGAGGGTGTTTAGTACACGCCCCACACTATAAAAGGCCGCCAGCACGGCGGCCTAGTGTAGTGTGTTCCGGAGCAGGGATAGAGTAGCATAGGCAGGGACAGTGACTGTTATTTCTTTCTTGCTTAACCTGGATTCCTTTAGTTTAGGGAAAGAGAAGGATAGGTAGGGAGAGTGTCAGTGTGTTTTGTGCTTCTGCTATAGTGTGCTTAAAAAAAAACATTTATTCTAGGGACAGAAAACTCTAGGTAGGGACAGTGTCAGTTTCTTTCACTCTGCAAGTCCTTGTTTCCAGGGACCTGGAAGGACAGTGAGTGAATTGTCCTTTTGCTATATTGTGATTAAAAAAAACATTTATTCTAGGGACAGAAAACTCTAGGTAGGGACAGTGTCAGTTTCTTTCACTCTGCAAGTCCTTGTTTCCAGGGACCTGGAAGGACAGTGAGTGAATTGTCCTTTTGCTATATTGTGATTAAAAAAAACATTTATTCTAGGGACAGAAAACTCTAGGTAGGGACAGTGTCAGTTTCTTTCACTCTGCAAGTCCTTGTTTGCAGGGACCTGGAAGGACAGTGAGTGAATTGTCCTTTTGCTATATTGTGATTAAAAAAAACATTTATTCTAGGGACAGAAAACTCTAGGTAGGGACAGTGTCAGTTTCTTTCACTCTGCAAGTCCTTGTTTCCAGGGACCTGGAAGGACAGTGAGTGAATTGTCCTTTTGCTATATTGTGATTAAAAAAAACATTTTTTTCTAGGGACAGAAAACTGTAGGTAGGGAGAGTATTTTTTTTCTTTCACTCTGCAAGTCCTTGTTTCCAGGGACCTGTAAGGACAGTGAGTTAATTGTCCTTGTGCTATATTGTGCTGAAAAAAACATTTATTCCAGGGACAGAAAACTCTAGGTAGGGACAGTGTCAGTTTCTTTCACTCTGCAAGTCCTTGTTTCCAGGGACCTGGAAGGACAGTGAGTGAATTGTCCTTTTGCTATATTGTGATTAAAAAAAACATTTTTTTCTAGGGACAGAAAACTGTAGGTAGGGAGAGTGTTTTTTTTCTTTCACTCTGCAAGTCCTTGTTTCCAGGGACCTGTAAGGACAGTGAGTTAATTTTCCTTGTGCTATATTGTGATTAAAAAAAACATTTATTCTAGGGACAGAAAACTCTAGGTAGGGACAGTGTCAGTTTCTTTCACTCTGCAAGTCCTTGTTTCCAGGGACCTGGAAGGACAGTGAGTGAATTGTCCTTTTGCTATATTGTGATTAAAAAAAACATTTATTCTAGGGACAGAAAACTCTAGGTAGGGACAGTGTCAGTTTCTTTCACTCTGCAAGTCCTTGTTTCCAGGGACCTGGAAGGACAGTGAGTGAATTGTCCTTTTGCTATATTGTGATTAAAAAAAACATTTATTCTAGGGACAGAAAACTCTAGGTAGGGACAGTGTCAGTTTCTTTCACTCTGCAAGTCCTTGTTTCCAGGGACCTGGAAGGACAGTGAGTGAATTGTCCTTTTGCTATATTGTGATTAAAAAAAACATTTATTCTAGGGACAGAAAACTCTAGGTAGGGACAGTGTCAGTTTCTTTCACTCTGCAAGTCCTTGTTTCCAGGGACCTGGAAGGACAGTGAGTGAATTGTCCTTTTGCTATATTGTGATTAAAAAAAACATTTATTCTAGGGACAGAAAACTCTAGGTAGGGACAGTGTCAGTTTCTTTCACTCTGCAAGTCCTTGTTTCCAGGGACCTGGAAGGACAGTGAGTGAATTGTCCTTTTGCTATATTGTGATTAAAAAAAACATTTTTTTCTAGGGACAGAAAACTGTAGGTAGGGAGAGTATTTTTTTTCTTTCACTCTGCAAGTCCTTGTTTCCAGGGACCTGTAAGGACAGTGAGTTAATTGTCCTTGTGCTATATTGTGCTGAAAAAAACATTTATTCCAGGGACAGAAAACTCTAGGTAGGGACAGTGTCAGTTTCTTTCACTCTGCAAGTCCTTGTTTCCAGGGACCTGGAAGGACAGTGAGTGAATTGTCCTTTTGCTATATTGTGATTAAAAAAAACATTTTTTTCTAGGGACAGAAAACTGTAGGTAGGGAGAGTATTTTTTTTCTTTCACTCTGCAAGTCCTTGTTTCCAGGGACCTGTAAGGACAGTGAGTTAATTGTCCTTGTGCTATATTGTGCTGAAAAAAACATTTATTCCAGGGACAGAAAACTCTAGGTAGGGACAGTGTCAGTTTCTTTCACTCTGCAAGTCCTTGTTTCCAGGGACCTGGAAGGACAGTGAGTGAATTGTCCTTTTGCTATATTGTGATTAAAAAAAACATTTTTTTCTAGGGACAGAAAACTGTAGGTAGGGAGAGTGTTTTTTTTCTTTCACTCTGCAAGTCCTTGTTTCCAGGGACCTGTAAGGACAGTGAGTTAATTTTCCTTGTGCTATATTGTGATTAAAAAAAACATTTATTCTAGGGACAGAAAACTCTAGGTAGGGACAGTGTCAGTTTCTTTCACTCTGCAAGTCCTTGTTTCCAGGGACCTGGAAGGACAGTGAGTGAATTGTCCTTTTGCTATATTGTGATTAAAAAAAACATTTATTCTAGGGACAGAAAACTCTAGGTAGGGACAGTGTCAGTTTCTTTCACTCTGCAAGTCCTTGTTTCCAGGGACCTGGAAGGACAGTGAGTGAATTGTCCTTTTGCTATATTGTGATTAAAAAAAACATTTATTCTAGGGACAGAAAACTCTAGGTAGGGACAGTGTCAGTTTCTTTCACTCTGCAAGTCCTTGTTTCCAGGGACCTGGAAGGACAGTGAGTGAATTGTCCTTTTGCTATATTGTGATTAAAAAAAACATTTATTCTAGGGACAGAAAACTCTAGGTAGGGACAGTGTCAGTTTCTTTCACTCTGCAAGTCCTTGTTTCCAGGGACCTGGAAGGACAGTGAGTGAATTGTCCTTTTGCTATATTGTGATTAAAAAAAACATTTATTCTAGGGACAGAAAACTCTAGGTAGGGACAGTGTCAGTTTCTTTCACTCTGCAAGTCCTTGTTTCCAGGGACCTGGAAGGACAGTGAGTGAATTGTCCTTTTGCTATATTGTGATTAAAAAAAACATTTTTTTCTAGGGACAGAAAACTGTAGGTAGGGAGAGTATTTTTTTTCTTTCACTCTGCAAGTCCTTGTTTCCAGGGACCTGTAAGGACAGTGAGTTAATTGTCCTTGTGCTATATTGTGCTGAAAAAAACATTTATTCCAGGGACAGAAAACTCTAGGTAGGGACAGTGTCAGTTTCTTTCACTCTGCAAGTCCTTGTTTCCAGGGACCTGGAAGGACAGTGAGTGAATTGTCCTTTTGCTATATTGTGATTAAAAAAAACATTTTTTTCTAGGGACAGAAAACTGTAGGTAGGGAGAGTGTTTTTTTTCTTTCACTCTGCAAGTCCTTGTTTCCAGGGACCTGTAAGGACAGTGAGTTAATTTTCCTTGTGCTATATTGTGATTAAAAAAAACATTTATTCTAGGGACAGAAAACTCTAGGTAGGGACAGTGTCAGTTTCTTTCACTCTGCAAGTCCTTGTTTCCAGGGACCTGGAAGGACAGTGAGTGAATTGTCCTTTTGCTATATTGTGATTAAAAAAAACATTTATTCTAGGGACAGAAAACTCTAGGTAGGGACAGTGTCAGTTTCTTTCACTCTGCAAGTCCTTGTTTCCAGGGACCTGGAAGGACAGTGAGTGAATTGTCCTTTTGCTATATTGTGATTAAAAAAAACATTTATTCTAGGGACAGAAAACTCTAGGTAGGGACAGTGTCAGTTTCTTTCACTCTGCAAGTCCTTGTTTCCAGGGACCTGGAAGGACAGTGAGTGAATTGTCCTTTTGCTATATTGTGATTAAAAAAAACATTTATTCTAGGGACAGAAAACTCTAGGTAGGGACAGTGTCAGTTTCTTTCACTCTGCAAGTCCTTGTTTCCAGGGACCTGGAAGGACAGTGAGTGAATTGTCCTTTTGCTATATTGTGATTAAAAAAAACATTTTTTTCTAGGGACAGAAAACTGTAGGTAGGGAGAGTGTTTTTTTTCTTTCACTCTGCAAGTCCTTGTTTCCAGGGACCTGTAAGGACAGTGAGTTAATTTTCCTTGTGCTATATTGTGATTAAAAAAAACATTTATTCTAGGGACAGAAAACTCTAGGTAGGGACAGTGTCAGTTTCTTTCACTCTGCAAGTCCTTGTTTCCAGGGACCTGGAAGGACAGTGAGTGAATTGTCCTTTTGCTATATTGTGATTAAAAAAAACATTTATTCTAGGGACAGAAAACTCTAGGTAGGGACAGTGTCAGTTTCTTTCACTCTGCAAGTCCTTGTTTCCAGGGACCTGGAAGGACAGTGAGTGAATTGTCCTTTTGCTATATTGTGATTAAAAAAAACATTTATTCTAGGGACAGAAAACTCTAGGTAGGGACAGTGTCAGTTTCTTTCACTCTGCAAGTCCTTGTTTCCAGGGACCTGGAAGGACAGTGAGTGAATTGTCCTTTTGCTATATTGTGATTAAAAAAAACATTTTTTTCTAGGGACAGAAAACTGTAGGTAGGGAGAGTGTTTTTTTTCTTTCACTCTGGAAGTCCTTGTTTCCAGGGACCTGTAAGGACAGTGAGTTAATTTTCCTTGTGCTATATTGTGATTAAAAAAAACATTTATTCTAGGGACAGAAAACTCTAGGTAGGGACAGTGTCAGTTTCTTTCACTCTGCAAGTCCTTGTTTCCAGGGACCTGGAAGGACAGTGAGTGAATTGTCCTTTTGCTATATTGTGATTAAAAAAAACATTTTTTTCTAGGGACAGAAAACTGTAGGTAGGGAGAGTATTTTTTTTCTTTCACTCTGCAAGTCCTTGTTTCCAGGGACCTGTAAGGACAGTGAGTTAATTGTCCTTGTGCTATATTGTGCTGAAAAAAACATTTATTCCAGGGACAGAAAACTCTAGGTAGGGACAGTGTCAGTTTCTTTCACTCTGCAAGTCCTTGTTTCCAGGGACCTGGAAGGACAGTGAGTGAATTGTCCTTTTGCTATATTGTGATTAAAAAAAACATTTTTTTCTAGGGACAGAAAACTGTAGGTAGGGAGAGTGTTTTTTTTCTTTCACTCTGCAAGTCCTTGTTTCCAGGGACCTGTAAGGACAGTGAGTTAATTTTCCTTGTGCTATATTGTGATTAAAAAAAACATTTTTTCTAGGGACAGAAAACTGTAGGTAGGGAGAGTGTTTTTTTTCTTTCACTCTGCAAGTCCTTGTTTCCAGGGACAGAGAAGGACACCTGAAGGTAGCCCTTATTGCTTTTTTCCCATCTCCCTGCAGGCCATCTATTAGAATGTCTGGAAGGCAAACAAGGAGAGGCAGACAGTCAGGAGGCAATAAAAGAGGGCAAGCAGGCTCTGTGTCTGGGGGCAACAGTGCTGGTCGTGGACGCGGTGCATTGTCATCAGCACATGGCCATGGGACACGCTTGTCCTTCTTTTCGGCAGCTGGACATGTTGAGCCACATCATGCCGAAGACTTGGTAGAGTGGATGACCAAGCCCTCCTCCTCCTCCTCATCCTCTCTCACCCAGGCTCAGGGTACTGGAAAAGCAGCTGCCAAAGCGTCGTCTTCCCTGGTATCAATGTCAGACAAATCATCAGTCACTCCTTCCCTAGACCCACCATGTCCTCCTCCTGAGGAGTCCCCCGAACTGTTTCAGCACAGTGTTGGGTACATGCTCCAGGAGGATGCCCAGCGTTTCGAAGGGTCTGATGATGAAACCCAGCTAGAGGAAGGCAGTAGCGTGAGAGCAGACAGAGGGGATGCTCAAGAAGGACACCAATCTGGCAGTCATGTTCCAGCAGCTGCAGCATACTGCCAGATTGGCTCCAGTGATGAGGAGGGAGGGGATGATGAGGTCAATGACTCCACGTGGGTGCCTAATAGGAGAGAGGAGGAGGAGGAGGATGAGGAGGAGGCACATCTCCAACGAGGCAGGATGCCCTTTGGTGGCCAGCGTAAGGGCAGTACACCGACGGAATCACACCGCAGAGCTCCGCCTGTGCAGGGCGCTGCCTCTGCCCGTCATTCAAAAAGTTCTTTGGTGTGGGCCTTTTTTGAGGCTAGTGCATCAGATCGCACAGCTGCTGTTTGCAACATATGTCTCAAGCGTATATCGCGTGGCCAAAACATCAGCCGCTTGGGTACCACATGCCTGACCAGACATATGTTGACCTGCCATGCAGCTCGTTGGCAAGCCTACCTCAAAGACCCACACCAAAGAACAAAGCGGACCTCTCCTTGCACCGCATCAGCTGGGATCTCCAACCCCACTATAACTTCAGTCCTCTCTGAAACATGCACTGAGAGGAATGAAGGTGTAGAATTAGGTGTGTCACAGCCAAGTACTTGCGCCCACTCTGCTAGCAGTACACCGACGTCCGATTCTAGCAGGCAAATTTCCCTGCCCCAGCTGCTGGACCGTCGAAAGAAGTTCACTCCCAGCCATCCACATGCCCAGCGGTTGAATGCTAGCTTGGCTAAATTGCTAGCGCTTCAACTGCTGCCTTTTCAGTTGGTAGACTCGGCCCCCTTCCGTGAGTTTGTGCAATGTGCGGTTCCTCAGTGGCAGGTTCCCAAACGCCACTTTTTCTCACGGAAGGCTATTCCGGCTCTCTACCGGCATGTGGAAGGCAATGTCTTGGCCTCGCTGGACAGGGCGGTCAGCGGTAAGGTGCATATTACCGCTGACTCATGGTCCAGCAGGCATGGACAGGGACGTTACCTTTCTTTCACGGCCCATTGGGTCACTCTTTTGGCAGCTGGGAAGGATTCAGGACAAGGTGCAGTAGTGTTGGAGGTTGTCCCACCGCCACGCCTCCAAAATGCTACTACTGGTTGTGACACACCTCTCTCCTCCACCCCCTCCTCTTCTTCTTCCTCCATGGCCTCTTCCTGTGGTTTGTCCTATGAACCAGCGGTGCTCCGTAGCCGTTCACGGGGCTACGCAAGTACGCAGGCAAAAAGATGCCATGCCGTGCTTGCGCTGGTGTGTTTGGGGGACAGAAGCCACACTGGGGCAGAGGTCCTGTCTGCTCTGCAGGGCCAGGCCGAGAGGTGGTTGACGCCACGCCAGCTTAAGCCAGGAATGGTGGTTTGCGACAATGGCACCAACCTCCTCTCCGCCCTCCGACAGGGACAACTGACCCATGTGCCCTGTGTGGCTCACGTCCTTAACCTGGTGGTGCAGCGGTTCTTGGGCAGGTACCCGGGCTTACAGGATGTCCTGAGGCAGGCCAGGAAAGTCTGTGTGCATTTCCGCAGATCTTATAATGCCAGTGCTCGCCTGGCTGAGCTGCAAAAGGAGTTGAACCTGCCCAAGAACCGCCTTATATGTGACATGCCCACCAGGTGGAACTCAACGTTGGCCATGCTGCAGCGGCTGCACACGCAGCAGAGGGCCATCAATGAGTACCTGTGCGACTACGGCACCAGGACAGGGTCAGGGGAGCTTGGTTTTTTTTCTCCACGCCAGTGGGGCATGATCAGGGATGCATGCACTGTCCTGGCACCATTTGAGGAGGCCACGAGGATGGTGAGCAGTGACAGTGCATGCATCAGTGACACTGTACCTCTTGTCCACCTGTTGGAGCACACGCTGCGTGGAATAATGGACAGGGCACTTGAGGCAGAACAGAGGCAGGAAGAGGAGGACTTCCTTGCCTCTCAAGGCCCCCTTTACCCAGACAGTGTTCCTTCTGTCCCACCCATCGCACAGGAAGAGGAGGAGGAGGAGGAGGAGGAGGAGGATTGTGTCAGCATGGAGGTGGAGGCTGGCACTCAGCATCATCAGCAGCAGTCTTTTAGGGATGATTTACAGTCCCAAGAAACCAGTGGACTTGTACGTGGCTGGGAGGAGGTGGCTGCGGATCATGTCGTCCTTAGTGACCCAGAGGACTCCGGAGCGAATGCCTCAGCAAACCTACGCTGCATGGCCTCCCTGATCCTGCAAAGTCTGCGGAAGGATCCTCGTATTCTTCGGATCAAGGAGAGGGACCATTACTGGCTGGCCACTCTCCTTGATCCACGGTACAAGGGTAAGGTTGCGGACCTTATGTTACCGTCGCAGAGGGAGCAGAGGATGAGACAACTCCGGGAGGCCTTGCAGAAAGGTCTGTGCAACGCGTTCCCAGAGACTGGGAGGTTGCAAACTCCTGGTCCTGGACAACGAGTTGCTGAGGCTTCGGCCAGTCAAAGAAGGAGCGGTGGGGAAGGTGGCCGTCTGACCGATGCGTTCAGACAATTCTTTAGTCCGCAGCCCCAAAGTATGATTGGTTCCAGCAACCATCGCCAGCGTCTGATAAACATGGTGCAGGAATATCTAGGGGCAAGGTCAGACTTGGACACCTTCCCCACCGAAAATCCTCTGGCTTACTGGGTCTTGAGGATGGATCACTGGCCAGAGCTTGCACAGTATGCAATTGAGCTACTGGCCTGTCCTGCATCCAGCGTTCTTTCGGAACGCACATTCAGTGCTGCTGGAGGATTTGTCACGGATCACAGGGTGCGCCTGTCCACCGACTCGGTTGATCGACTGACTTTCATCAAGATGAACCAGTCTTGGATCACCACCAGCTACCACACACCTGATGCTGATATAACAGACTAATTGATTTTAAAATGTCACATCCCTTCAAGACTGATGCTGATGCTGAGTGCCTGTGCTGTTATGTTGACTGGCTATCCTCCTCCTCCGAGTCCTCAATGATACGATTGATGATGATAGCTTGGAAGATCATTTTTGTTTATGGGTGCCGCCACCAGTGCCTAACGCCCAATTTTTCAGCCCCTGTTTAACAGGGGCGTGTAATTACAATTTTTGAAGCAATACTTTGCAACAGGGCTCATTGCTGTGCTCCAAGTACAGTATCTGTGAGGAGTTGCAGTGTTGTGCCACCAGTGCCTAAGGCCCAATTTTTCAGCCCCTGTTTAACAGGGGCGTGTCATTACAATTTTTGAAGCAATACTTTGCAACAGGGCTCATTGCTGTGCTCCAAGTACAGTATCTGTGAGGGGTTGCAGTGTTGTGCCACCAGTGCCTAAGGCCCAATTTTTCAGCCCCTGTTCAACAGGGGCATGTAATTACAATTCTTGATCTAATAATTCACAGCAGGGCCCATTGCTGCACCCACCAAGAGTAACTGTCAGGGCTTACAGTGTTGTGGCACCAGCACCACCATCAAAGGCCCAATTTTTACTACCACTGTTCAACAATTATATGTAATTAAAATTCCTGATATAATAGTTGACAGCAGGGCGTTCCAGCACCAACCAAGAGTAACTGTGAGTGCTTACAGTGTTGTGCCAACACCAACAACTAAGGGGCCTATTTCTGCAGAGTATATACGGCAGGTCCCTACTTTCAAACATCCAACTTACAAACGACTCCTACTTGCAAACGCAAGAAGACAACAGGAAGTGAGAGGAAATCTACCACTAGGAAGGAAAATTCTCTCCTGTAAGAATAAATATGGGAGAAAGGTGTCTCCTCTGTACTGATGCTTTATCAGCAATCCTTGTTTCAAGAAAAACACCACATTTCAAAAACAGTTGTCATTGGGACGGAAAGTGAGGTGAAATGTTCTGAACAGGGGCACAGACAGCAAAACAAATGTTACAGGGGTGATAACCCTTACCTATGTTTTCCAAAAAGTTTAAAAATAGATTTTTGGGCTGGAGCTACACTTCAACAATGTACCTGTTCAAAATTACAAACAGATTCTACATAAGAACAAACCTACAGTCCCTGTCTTGTATGCACCGCCTGTATACGGCTGTTCAGAGTATATAGGGCCTTTTTTATTTTATGTGCGGGGTTCCCCTTAATATCCATACAAGACCCAAAGGGGCTGGTAATGGGCTGGGGTAGGGGGGGGGGGGGGGTCATGGGGTAGCTATGCCATTTTTCTTAAAGAATTTCATCCATATTACCGGGACCAGACATTACATTAAAGCCGCAAGCAGTTTTAAATGGCTTTTTTTTCCTTTAGAAGTGTCATTTTGTGCAGGGACAGTTCTAAACACGGGAAACACGTGGCACTTCACAGGCATACTTTAGACACCCCCCAGGTACGATATTTAAAGGAATATTTGACTTTTTTTTTTTCACTTTATGCATCATTAAAATGACTGCTCCCGAAAAACGACCGTTTTTAAAACTTCTTTTTGCATTGATACATGTCCCCTGGTGCAGAACCCGGGTTCCCAAACCCTTTTTAGGACAATAACATGCATAATAGTTGTTATAATTAGCACTTTAGAATTCGAACGTTCGCATCCATTGTATTTAATAGGGTTCTAATGTTCGTTCGAACTTCCGGTCCGTTCGCGGGTTCTGGTGCGAACCGAACCCGGGGGTGTTCGGCTCATCACTACCCGTGAGTATGGGTGGGAGTACCCCTATTTGCCTCGGGACTTATTGTATGAAGTTGAGGTCCTGCGACCAAGGTGGTATGACGAGTTTGTATGGGAAAAGCTTAAAGTACCCCATGCCAGGCAATACCTGTCATGTTCGCTGCCTGTGTCTAAAAAGTTCAAGGACTGCAGAGCTGATTGGAGACTTGGGCGCCATATTCATGCTGATAAGGTGCTCATCTGTAGGAAAGAAGGAGAGGATGTCGAGTATTCAGTGGAAGTGTTTGACGGGCACCTGAAGCCTCTGTTTCTGCCGGATCCAAGGTTCTACTTATAGGAGGAGTGAGCTCCTATCTTGTTGCTGTTGAAACTTTCTGGATGAGACATTCCCAGACGCCTAGAACTGTGCCCTACTTTTGTTTTGATTTGGGCTTTTCTTTTACTCACTGGAGACTTGGGAGCTGTTGTGTTTTTTTTTCTCCCTTTTCTTCATGTGCCAAAGGCAGAGACTTTTGGGGTAGAGTCAGAGTAGGAAAGCAGGAAGAATGAAGATCTCACCAAGTGTCATTACCGCAGCTCTGTCACCAGGTGGCAGTGTTGCGCAACGAATGTTTGAAAATTTTACATATGCATTACTTGCTTATTGGAGTGAGCGGGTCTCTCGGCCGACAGACCCACTCATGCTAAGTTAACACAGAGTGTTAGGATGTGTTTTCTTTTTGTTGTTTCCCTTCTGCAGGAGATTCATCGGTCAAGACTACTGAGAGTGGGGTGGTTCTTAGACAGCGATGGGAGGGATTGTACATGGGTACAGAATAGATGTCTTATGTAAATGTTTATCGTTTTATATTTCCCTTTTCCCTTTTGAGCAGGTCTTGGCACATTTAGTATCCAAAAATTGAGGGATAGCCTCTGGGGCCCACTTCATGTCATCACTCTTTGGGAGACATGGGTGTGCACCTGACGCTGGGGACCAGCGTCAAATCACAGGGGGGAGTGTGTAGCGGGGTCCTCAATTTAGTGGGGTACACTTGGGGAGTAGTGTGACCCAAGTGTGTAATTATGTTAGGGTTCAGACCCCTTTTTCTTATTCGTGGAGGATTGGGTGGTGTAATATTCTCTTCGACCAGTAGGTGTCAGTGTACCTACTGGCTCGGGGTAGAATCACTGCCGCAGTGCTACCCTTCTTTGTCCCTTCCTGGAGATGGTACGGCCGGGGCGGGGAACCCGCCGTGGTATCGTCGGGAGGGGATAAAAGGGGGAGACGCCCTCGCCACGTGGTCGTCGTCTTCGGGGATCATCTCTTCACGCACCCAGGCACCTTCGGCCTGGGTGCGGGCGGTTCAAGGTTCCGACCTAGGCACCCTAGGCCTGGTCGGGATGAAGATGGAGTCCATCCCAGGCACCTTCAGCCTGGGATGAGGTACTATTGAGGAGGCCTGGGACCCGGTGACTCCGACTGGGTCCCGCGAGGGTGGAGATGCTCCAGGGTGCCCCTTGCGAGGGGACCCGCATCTGAGGTAAGGAGGCTGGGGAGGTCACTCGTTCGAAGACCCGGGGTAGTGTCAACCCGGTGGCGGATGGGCCTTCAGTAACTCCCTTGGAGGACATCTTCCCCTGATAGAGGCCCGCAGCGCAACGGAGGTATTCATGTCAAGACTCCTACAACCCTTGGTCATAGCATAGGGGGTGTAGGGACCCAGATCGCATTGCCTTGTAACTGAAGATACGGAATAAATCTAACCGTTGGACTGTGATCGGTGTATGGACTCTGTTAATGGGAGCAAAGGGTGGTCTGGTGGTTTCTGCACAGCAGACTCGGTACATGCTCAGGACACACCGGCCCGAGGAAACATTAGGTATTGGCCTTCACCTCGCCCGCAAGTAGTGGGGAGGACATGGGCCGTAGCGCACCTCACCCCTGTCGCGTGACATACCCCTAGGCCGAAGAGGACGGGGAGAGGGGGCCGCTACATTAGTAAGATAAAAAACGACACAGATAAGTTTGTGTCGCCACATCCTCCAGTGCTTTGACTGACATCTCATTTCTTTATCTCAGAGCAGAGAGAGTGTTACGATTCCAGCTTCACATCCCTCCTCCTTTCTTCTCCAGCTCTCACAGGATTGGCTGCTCCACACCTCAGCATGATTGAACATGCTGAAGTCATGTGGTACCTTTCCTGAGTTTTGACTGGATGTTACTGAAAACTCAGGAATAGGAGAGTAGGAGAGTGTAGAGGTGGGCAGAGAGTCACGACTCCGCCCACCGAGCTCTGGCAAAGAGACCCACCCACCGATTCCAGAGTTTTGCAGGGCTACTACTGCTTAACCTCCCTGGCGGTATTCCCGAGTCTGGCTCGGGGTGAGTTTTTACTACCAAAAGCAGTAACCCCGAGCCCGACACGGGATCTCATCGCAGTATCCAGGGAAAGGTACTTACCTTGTCCCCTGGATCCTGCAATGTCCTCCCGGCTGTGTCTGCGAGCCGTGTCTCCTCGCTCAATTCACAGTGCCGAGATCCGTTCCCTGCGAGCGTTGCGACGCACGGGGACGGAGTTCGGCGCCAAATTCAAAACTTAAAAAACACTGTATACATACAGTACACTGTAATCTCACAGATTACAGTACTGTATAAAATAATTACACATCCCCTTTGTCTCTAGTGGTCTGTCCAGTGTCCTGCATGCACTTTTATATTATAAATACTGTTTTTTCTGCCTGGAAACTTGAGAATGTCCATAGCAACCAAAAAGTGTCAGTTTACGTCAAAAGTGCTTTTAGACCAGCTGGAAATCAGCGATAATAAATGAGAATCACTTGCAGAATTGAGCGATAGCGATTTGTTGGGAAATTCCTCATCAAACACTAAATCTAATAACAGCGACAATTCTGCAACTGAGCAAATATCAGTGTTTTTGATTTGATTACATTATTGAATAATTTTTATTATTATTATATTATTATTTGTTATTATTATTTATAGTTATTTATTATATTATAATTTATGATTTTGCGTTTAAAATTTTATCATACCCCAGATGTCTACTAGACTCTTGTTTAGACAGATTTAAGTGAGTTATTCCTAAGAATTACAGGCCTACAATATAAAACGCCAAATATCCATGCAAAATAATGGTACCGCTTTCAGCACCTAAAATCTGAAATAATCATACCGCCAGGGAGGTTAAGGGGGTGACATTTGCAAGTGTAGCGGGGTATTCACCTTTAATATCCAGAGACTACATTTCCCAAGACACTTTAAGGCACCCAGGGTGCATTGCCCCGCGCAAGGACTGCTGGGGCGGACTTTATAAAGGGGAGGCGGAGTTTATTCTGTCTCTTTGGACACCTCCCGGCTAACAAGCAAGAACTCTGTTTGAGACTGCTGAAAGCCCAGGCCTGAAGCCTGGGCATTTTCTTCCAAAGAGCCCTCCGCCAGCCTAGCGGAACCTGAGAGACATCTTTTCATCCTTGCTGTACTACACCAGAAGGACCGAAGACCCGGATGTCGATGGATCCATGTGCCTAGACGCATCGGCGGAGCAGACGGACTGGGACTGGTCCGGTTGGTGAGAGAGCACTTGCTCACAGACAAATACTGTGTTTCTACTACCCTGTTGGATTACAAAGTTTTGTTCATCAAGTGCACCACCGAGTTTTGCTAGCGAAGATTCCTTTACAGAACTTCCATTTAGTTCAGTCAGGCCTGACTGCATAGGTAGACATTGCTGGGCGTCAGTCTGCCCACGAGGGGAAGTAGCTGAAAAAGGGTATCGGTAGAGTTGCATAGCTATACCTGTCTATTCTGTTTGTTTGAATACTGTTTATTGCAGGGAGCTGCAAATAATCTTAAACTCTTGTTTATTACTTGCCCATTAGTCTCAGTAAATATACCTGGGTCAAGTACATTGGTGTCTGTTTCTTTTACTTTATACAGAAGTTTAAACATTTTACTGTGTGTGTTTGCCATAGGACTGTGTCACCCAGAGTTGCCGGTCACGCAGTCCTATCTCCCCTTACTAGCTGTGCCACGGGAGGGTAGAGCTGATTGCCAGGGGTTGACAGCGGTGCACTACAGGGCCCAAGAAATCAATACCAGCAGCCCTCTTAACTGGGGGTACCGCTATACGTGGGGGCTCGAGTCTGGGATCCTTGTACATTGCACGCTGCAATCAAGCCGGTCAGAAGTACTAGCATGGACCCACTGGCAATGGAACAGTGGTGCGCAGCGATTGGCACCGACCCAACCGCGGCGGTAGTTATGGTACTCCTGGGGGAAAGATGGCCGGAAGAGGAGATAAAACAGCTAGTGTTGTTGCTGTCGCTGAGCCACAAAGCATGGGTGATGGATGTCAAGCCAGATCCAGTGACCTCGTTTACATACGCACTGGTAGAATGGAAAAACAAAATCCCAGAACATTTTAAAGGTCCGAGTATACAAGCCATAGATAATCAGACCTATCACTTGATACATACGCTGCCAGTGAAGGGAGAATGGTTTCAGACACCAAAGCTACCGTCCCCGCGATTATCTCCACCACTATCCCCTAAAACAGAAAAGCCTAAGGAACTATTAAGCCCGGGATCACCGCTGGCCGCTATAGGGCCTGAACTGTTGAATGCTCTAGGAGACTTTGTAGCCAAGTGCCAAAAAAGCAATACGGTGCATGTGGAAGCCGGGGACCGGAAGCTTCGTACCTTCTCAGGGAAGCAACCAGTGCCTGCTGGAGAAGAAGAATTTGAAACCTGGATTGAACAGGCCATGCAAGCGGTAGAAGGATGGGAGGTACCAGAGGCGCAGAAGAAGCAGCGCATCAGCGAAAGTCTAAAGGGAGCAGCTGCTAAAGCTGTGAAGAACCTCAGGCTCAGCAACGCTACTTGTACCGCATACGATTATCTGGCGATGCTGCAAGAGGAGTTTGGCCAGCTAGAAAAGGCGACTGAACTCCAACAGCCGGGAGAAAAGTTATCCGAATATGTGCGGAGGTTAAACCGGAAGCTGTGCCAAATTGTCCTAAAGAAGGGAATACTGCCGCAGGTCATGGATGCAACCCGAATGAAGCAGATCCTGAGGGGAGCCTTGCGTTCAGATCCAGTTTGGCTCCACTTGAAGACCTCTGAAGGAGTAATGACCTTGAGTTACCCCGACCTTGTACGGATCATAAGAGATGAAGAGGCCCTCTTAAAGGATCAGCAAGGGACTGAGAAAACTTCTACCATCCCCGCGGTGGGGGTCAGATCAGCTATGGCCACTGAACAGGACTGGAGGTGGAGACCCTAAAGTCTCAAATTACCCAGGTGCTGGATCTTTTGACCTCACTCCTGTCTAAAAACTCAGGACTGAAGGAACCCGAGGAGAAGAGGAATGAACCACGCCAGAGTAGTTCAACACCGAGCTCCCCACGGAAGAGAAGAGAGATTGTATGTTTCAATTGTGGAGGAGTTGGCCACCCTGGAAGAGTGTGCCCCAGTCCAAGAAAGAACAGAGGTACAAATTTGCAGCCGGCGGAAAACTTCAGAGAGCCCCGGTGAAGGAGATAGCCGGGTGCCCGCTGTGACAGTGGGGGCACTTTGGACACAGGGTGAATAAAAGAAACCCCCGATATAGTCTGTGATAGCCATATTCAAGGCTGTATATACATTGTATATAGATTGGATGTATACTGTGTGTGGGGGTTATGTAATCATTGCTGTGAGGAATTAAGGTGTTTTGCATTCTATTGTTCATTAAGTCTGTCCTTGTGTGTATTGTAAAGTGCCAGACAGACTGGCTGCCAACCCTTTGTGAGAAGATGTGTATTGTGTGGGATCTTTTGAAGCCTAGCAGACGTCAGGATGAGGTGTTGAGTCTTGGGATGTGTGGGTGGAGCTGGGCCCTTGTTCATGTTAAATCAGGTGTATTGAATTGTGTATAAAGTTACAATGTTTCTCAATAATAAAGTGATTCCTATTACAGAAGAAGACAGAGTGCGTCTCGTTTTCTTCCAGAGGTATTGGTTCCTATGGGAAAGGGTAGTTTGGCTGTGGATATTGGTAGCGAGTGGATGTGTGTCTAGGAGAGGGAACATCGTAAACGGCGTTTTACTCCTTGATATTGGGGTGCTGTTACACCCGCTATTCACAGAAAGCTCCACTAAGATCCAGAAAGATGAAAAAGTAAAGAGCAAGGGAAACAGAGCCCCTCTCAAACCACTCGATACCCCCTGTCAGGAGTTAAAGTCTAACAATCTGCAGGGAATCAATGCATACCAGGCCCAAAAGGGGCTGAGATCCAGAGACAAATGGACAAAGAAGAAAACCGCCAAGGGAGAACCCCAGAGTCCAAAGAAAAAGCTGCCTCGGGAGAGCTTTCCGGATAAGCTGGTGGGACCCTCTCCGCTAGTCCTTATTCAAGTGGACACTCTTGTATAGAGACTTTTACCAGAGACACTTAAACCACATACCTCTACAGAAGCTCGACGACCTCGAGATATGGGGAATTGGTACTCAGAGCTTCCCTTACGACAGCTACGTCTCAATCAGGCTGGCATTCTATCCCTCTGTAACGGGAAAAGCGGACGTTTTCGACACTTTGGCAGTAGTTTGTCCTCGCCCACCAGGAGCCAATAGAAGTTCCCTAATTATAGGAACCAACACTGACTTGGTCAGGAGACTACTGGCCCCCATGGTGCAAGAACCAGGTGCTTCGGTAGCCAGGATCCACCCCATGCTACAACAGGTTTACCGGAAGTTGGTCCTGGAGCAGAAGGCCCCAGAAGAAGGGGTGGGAAAAGTCTGGAGATTATCCAAGAAGGAAAAGGTTCTGCAACCTGGTGAGATGACCTGTCTGCAGGCTACTGTCAAACTCTCCTGGGAGCAGCCTGGCCCCTTTGTGGTCTTGGAGCAAGATCTGTTGGATACACACCCAGGGCTGGAGGTGATTCCCGAATTGGTCCCGTTGAGGGCATTGGAGAAATCGAGGGGCCAGGTTCCAGTGAGTATCAGGAATGTCACTGACTCCCCAATGAAGATTCCGGCCCAGGTGTTACTGGGGAAAGTGAACCCTGCCACCCCAGTGGGCCTGTCCGATCTAAGGAGACCAGGAGGAGGAGAATCCCCTTTGGAGGAACTCTGTCTGGAAAACACCAACCCACCACCAGTGTGGAAGGAGAGAGCAAGGGCTCAACTAACAAAATGTAGAAAAATATTTTCAGAAAATGAGTTTGACGTGGGGTGTGCAAGGAGTGCAACTCATAGGATCCGTCTGCAGGAAGATAAACCCTTTTGGGAAAGGGTCCGGCGAGTTCCTCTCGCTGATCTGGAAGACCTGTGTGAGCAGTTGGCCGAGTTGAAGAGAACTGGAGTGATTAAAGAGTCCAGGAGTCTGTATGCATCCCCTATTGTAGTAGTCAGGAAAAAAACTGGATCATTAAGACTGTGCATAGACTACAGGACTCTCAATAGGAGGACCATACCCAATCAGTACACCACTCCCAGGATTGAGGATGCCCTGCACAGTCTGTCAGGAGCCAAGTGGTTCAGCGTTATGGACCTGAAGAGTGGGTACTACCAAATCCCAATGCATCCTGAAGACAGGGAGAAAATGGCTTTCATCATCCCGATAGGGTTCTATGAGTTCAACAGGATGCCCCAGGTCCTGTCGGGGGCCCCTGACACTTTCCAGAGGCTGATGGAGAAGACGGTGGGGGACATGCACCTTATTGAAGTCCAGGTGTACTTAGACGACATCATTGTCTTTGGAAGGACTCTAGAGGAGCATGAAGTAAGGCTGGAGAAAGTTTTGAAAAGACTCAGTGAAGAGGGACTCAAACTCTCCAGAGAAAAGTGTCAGTTCTAC
This sequence comes from Rana muscosa, assembly GCA_029206835.1. NCBI lineage: Eukaryota > Metazoa > Chordata > Amphibia > Anura > Ranidae > Rana > Rana muscosa. The sequence continues at coordinate 45,966,600 of CM055117.1, read as the reverse complement.
CAGTCTTCAGTACACTATCTAGGACACATAGTGTCTGAAGAGGGAGTGTCTACCGATCCTGACAAGCTTGAAGCCGTTACCTCTTGGCCTCGCCTAACCACTGTGACTGAACTCAGGTCCTTCCTCTGGTTTTGCTCCTACTACCGTCGATTCGTGGAAGGATTTGCAAAAATAGCCAAACCTCTGAATGAGTTGCTGAAGACAGATGGAGAGGAAGATGAGACTGGCCCCAGAAAGCCGGTAGAGTCCGTGGAAGGCCAGTGGACAAAGAGATGTGAAGAAGCCTTCAAAATGCTAAAGAAGAGTCTGACCACTGCCCCGGTATTGGCCTATGCTGACACCAAGAAACCGTATGAACTGCATGTGGATGCCAGCCATGATGGCCTGGGAGGTGTGCTGTACCAGGAATATGAAGGACAGCTAAGGCCAGTCGCCTATGTCAGCAGAAGTCTAACACCAGCGGAGAAGAATTACCCCACCCATAAGTTAGAGTTCCTTGCCCTAAAGTGGGCAATTGTGGTCAAGCTCAGAGACTACCTGTATGGGGCTGAATTCACTGTAAAGACTGATAATAATCCGCTTACCTATCTCTTCACCACAGCCAAGTTGGATGCCACCCGCCACCGTTGGTTGGCAGCCCTTTCCGGCTTCAACTTCAGCCTGAAGTATAGGCCTGGAGCGGGGAACCGAGATGCTGACGCGTTGTCAAGAAGATCTCATGCTCCCACTTGCCGCATTGAAGATTGGACCCAAGTGACCCCGGACAGAGTGAGGGCCCTATGTCAAGGGGCACAGCTTCAAGTTAGTGGCGGATCCAGAGCCAAAGAAGTTGGAGTCTCTGTGGTGGGAGTACCCAAGTTCTATTGTGATGTGACCCAGATTGGCGAAGATGACTTGCCGAAGCTATCCAAGAAGGACCTCAGAAGGGATCAGTTGGAAGACCCCTGGAGAAGATTAGCTTTGGAAGTTCTGGAGGATCAGGATCCGGATAGGCTCCTACATGACCCCTCAAAGGAGGCCCGATCCATCCACAAAGAATGGGACAAGTTACAGGTGCATCAAGGGGTGGTCTACCGAAGGGGCCCCTCTGATGACCTGGAAGATAAGTGGCAGCTGTTCTTGCCAGAAAAGCACAGGAAAACTGTCTTAGCTGCTCTGCATGATAATCATGGCCACTTAGGGGCTGAACGAACCTTTCAACTAGTGAGGAGTAGGGTTGAGCAAACCCGAACTGTAAAGTTCAGGTCCGTACCGAACATTCAAGTTTTTGGGCACCGGACCCGAACCCGAACAATTGCGTGTATGTTCGGGTTCGGTGTTCGGCGATGTAATGGCGCATTTAGAAAAGTTTCAGGGGGCAGCCAATCACCTTTTGTTCAGCTGGTGTGCCCTTAGAAGCCATCATAGCCATGCCTACTAATGGCATGGCTGTGATTGGCCAGTGCAGCATGTGACCCAGCTCAGTGCAGCATGTGACCCAGCTTCTATATAAGCTAGAGGCGCATAGCACGTCACTCTGCTTTAGACAGGATAGGGAGAGGTTCCTGGCTGCTGTTGCTTATTAGGGAGAGATTGAAATACAGTACATGAGTTAGTCCAGATTCTGCAATCTGAGAGAAAAGATAGAGAGACAGTGTAGGGGAAGGTTCCCGATGGTGCTTTCAGGGAGAGAGATTTATATAGGAGTCCAGATTCAGAGATCTAATAACTCAGCGATCTGCATAGGTTTACCTGTTTGTGTTGCAGTGCACAGTCTTTTTACACTGCCATGAGCCCAAAGTCAGAGAAAATCTAACTTTTATCTGCAAGCTCATTGGACCAGCACTGCATATGTTACGTTGAGAGATACACCGTTTCCATATTGTGGGTGTATTGTGCTCTTGCAAAAAGACCCATTTAGGGCAAAAAATAAAAAATTGCAGTGTCTTCTGCATATATGCAAGTGTGAGATTTACAAATGTATATATTTTTCTTGTATTGTGCTATTCCCAATTTTTTTTTTAGGGCAAAACCTTTTTTTAATAGCATTTTCTGTATTGCTGTAGGTGTGAGATACACCGTTTCCATACTGTGGGTGTATTGTGCTCTTGCAAAAAGACCCAAAAATAAATAAAATAAAAAATTGCAGTGTTTTCTGCATATATGCAAGTGTGAGATTTACAAATTTATATATTTTTCTTGTATTATGCTATTCCAAAAATTTTTTTTTAGGGCAAAACCTTTTTTTTTTAATAGCATTTTCTGTATTGCTGTAGGTGTGAGATACACCGTTTCCATATTGTGGGTGTATTGTGCTCTTGCAAAAAGACCCATTTAGGGCAAAAAAAATAAAATTGCAGTGTTTTCTGCATATATGCAAGTGTGAGATTTACAAATTTATATATTTTTCTTGTATTGTGCTATTCCATAAAAATTTTTTTGGGGCAAAACCTTTTTTTTTTAATAGCATTTTCTGTATTGCTGTAGGTGTGAGATACACCGTTTCCATACTGTGGGTGTATTGTGCTCTTGCAAAAAGACCCATTTAGGGCAAAAAAAATTTTTGCAGTGTTTTCTGCATATCTGGAGCTGTGTGAACTAAACAATTTCTATATATTTTTATTCTACTGTGCTATCCTAAAAAAATAAAAAAAAATTGAATAGCATTTTCTGCAGTTCTGTAGCTGTTAGATACAGTGTTTACGTACTGTGGGTGTGTTGTGCTCTTCCAAAAACACCCATTTAGGGCCACAAAAAATATTATCACTTGCCGACCGCCGCACGCAGATGTACCTCAGCAGAATGGCACGGGCAGGCACATGGGCGTACCTGTACGTCCCTTTAAATTTGCCGCCCAGCGGGCGCGTGCCTCATGAGCGTGCTCGCGGGTCCTGGGAACTCGATGTTCCCGGGCGGCCCGCGATTGCGGTCGGCAAAGGCAGAACAGGGGGATGCCTTTGTAAACAAGGCATTCCCCTATTCTGCCTAGTGACACTGTCACTGATGGCTGTTCCCCGTGATCGGGAACGGTCATCACTGACGTGTCGCGTGTAGCCACGCCCCCTAACAGTAAGAATCACTCCCTAGTACTGACTTAACCCCTGCAGTGCCACCTTGTGGTTAACCCCTTCACTGCCAGTGTAATTTTTACAGTAATCAGTGCATTTTTATAGCACTGATTGCTGTAAAAATGACAATGGTCCCAAAAATGTGTCAAAAGTGTCCGATGTGTCCGCCATAAAGTCGCAGTCACAATAAAAATATACCAATCAATAAACGCTTATTGCAATTTTTTTTCCCAAAAATATGTAGAAGAATACGTATCGGCCTAAACTGAGGAAAAATAATGTTTTTTTATATATTTTTTGGGGATATTTATTATAGCAAAAAGTTACAAATATTGGATTTTTTTTCAAAATTGTAGCTCTATTTTTGTTAATAGCGCAAAAAATTAAAACCGCAGAGGTGATCAAATACCACCAAAAGAAAGCTCTATTTGTGGTATAAAAAGGACGTAAATTTTGTTTGGAAGCCACGTCACACGACGTGCAATTGTCAGTTAAAGTGACGCAGTGCCAAATCGCAAAAAGTGGCCTGGTCTTTGACCAGCAAAATGGTCCGGGGCTGAAGCAGTTAATACTGTGCCATTAGATAATACTGGATGAGTGGTGGGTTTACATCCACTTTAAGCTCAGAGATCTGTACAGATCACCAGTGTTCCTCCACACCAAACCCATCAAGCCATGTCTTTATAGATGATGTTCAGTAGGGTTGAGGTCAAGTCTCTGTGAAGGCCACACAACTTTCTCCACACCAAAGTCATCAAACCATGTCTTTAGAAGTAGGCTTTGTACACAGGGGAAAGTCATGGCAGAACAGAAAAGGGCCTTCACAAAACTGTTACCACATGGCTGGAAGCTCACACATCTTGTCTTTTGCACAGTTAGCCTGACACTAGACTCTTACCAGCCGGGATGCAGACAGCACCAGAGGCCTCAAGCATTAGAGGATCTGGGGGGTACTAGCTGTGTGTGTTTAGGGGGCTAGAATGGGTAACTTGGGGAATTTCTGTTCAGTACCTGTTTCCTTTAAAAATGATTACTCTGGCCCCAAACTTTTAATTCATGTTTATTGAAAAATCAGATGTTACTTTTGCAAAATTTTTGTTAAATTTTTGAGAAGCCCTTAGATGTCTTATGTTCATCTTATTTTATTCCAGAATTAAAAATGTAATATACGATATGTAGCGGATATATAGTTTTAAATCTGGTGAAGACATCAGTGATGTCTAGTTCCCTGCGGCCCAGCAGGTGGTGCTGTCACTTTGGGCCGGGGTTGGACCATCGCTGCAGTGCCGTACCCTTTGGACCTCTCGCAGCAGTTGTACAGCGGGATGGGGAACCCGCTGTGCTTGCTGGGAGAGGGTATAAAGGCGGCGGACATCTTCGCCACGAGGTTCGAGTCCCAGGCACCTTCAGCCTGAGGGCTGCGGTCCGCGGTCGGTGTCCAGGCGGCCTAGGCCTGGACACTTGGAGTTTGTGTTCCATCCCAGACACCTTCAGTCTGGGGTGAGGTACTCAGCCGGAGGCCTGGGGCCCAGTACCTTCCACTGGGTCCCGCGAGGGAGGGATTGTCCTAGGGGGCCCCGGGAGTGGGGCACCCGAATCCAGAGGCGTAAGGGACTGGAGGAGGGACTCATCCGAAGATCTGGTGCAGCAGATTGCCAGTGCCGGGTGAACCTCTGGAGACCGCCCAGAGGGATATCTTTCCCGAACAGGGGCCAAGTTCATAGAGGAAGATAGTTCACGTTCTATGGCCGGTGGCAGCGGTCCAACTATTCAACTCAGGTCAGTGGCAAAGACCTGCTATTAGGCCTGTGGCAGGGGCCTCAACAGTTCATCCGGTCGGTGGCAGCGACCAAAACTCACGGTCGGTGGCAGGGACCGTGCGCCAGGCCTATTCGCTAGCAAAGGGAGAGGAGAGTTCATTTGTGCCTGGGCCTACTCATACCAACACCCCTGTTTGTCTGCTACTAAAAAGTTCAACTGATTGTGTTCAACCTGAAAGCAGAGAAATAAAGGAGTGTTGGATTTTTGATTGGTGTGGGACTCTATTATTGGCAGACATGTCTCCATGGAACAACTGAGGCTTCGTACGCAGTGAACAGACCCGGGAGGTAATTCAACTAACTTTGCTCAACCCTTATACACATACGAGGGGAGAGCTTGGCGTAGTGTTCCTGCACTCTCGTCTCCCAGGTGCCCCCTAGACACCAGCCGCTCAAATGAGAAGAAACCAAGAGGGAGAGTGAGGGGAGAGGCGCTACAGATATATCACTATTATACAAAAAATTTATGTATAAAATATGTATTATTATCTACAATAAAATATTTGAAAAAGAAAAAAAAAAAATGATTACTCTGTATTGAAGGCTTCACATGTGTAAAATCTGTATGGTTAACATCATGGTAAACCTATTTAATCCAAAGGTGTGTGTATATTTCTGTTTATGTTTAACATTATGTAATTATGTAATTAAGTAACGTAATATAATTAATTTTGGAATTACGAAACTAATGTTCTGCTGCAGGGACCTCCCCCTACAGTTAGAATCACTCCTTAGGACACACAATAACCCCTTGATCGCCCCCTAGTGTTAACCCCTTCCCTGCCAGTCACATTTACACAGTAATCAGTGCATTTTTATAGCACTGATCACTGTATAAATGTGAATGGTCCCAAAAATGTGTAAAAAGTGTCCGATATGTCCATTGCAATGTCACAATCACAATAAAAATTGCAGATCGCCGCCATTACTAGTAAAAAGAAAAAAAAATGCCATAAATCTATCCCCTATTTTGTAGGCGCTATAACTTTTCCGCAAACCAATCAATATATGCTTATTGTGATTTTTTTAGCAAAAATATGTAGAAGAATACATATCGGCCTAAACTGAGGAAAATCTTTTTTGTTTTTTTTAAAGGAAAAAAATTGGATATTTATTATAGCAAAAAGTAAAAAATATTGTGTTTTTTTTTTCAAACTTGTCACTCTTCTTTTGTTTATAGCACAAAAAATAAGAACCACAGAGGTGATCAAATACCACCAGAAGAAAGCTCTATTTGTGGGAAAATAAAAAACATCTAATTTGTGTACAGTGTTGCATGACCGTGCAATTGTCATTCAAAGTGCGACAGCGCTGAAAACTAAAAATTGGCCTTTGACAGGAAGGGGTTAAAATGCCCAGTATTGAAGTGGTTAAAGCAAGCCAATGCATCCACCATCATAGAATCTCTAATTAAGCTCCTGTGACGATTAAAACGCGTTGGACCTGTTTATCATGTATGGTGGATTGTTGGTGCATTGGCTTGCTTTCATAAACTAAAGCTGGACTTAATGGAGAGCAGTTCTCCTTTTTTGGATTACTAAAGTGTAATTTGTAATTATCTACAACAAGATTCAGTGTTTTGTAAGAATATAGAGTTAATAATTAACCACTGCAGCTCTGAAACATCTACCCCCCTTCATGATCAGACCGTTTTTTGCGATACGGCACTGCTTTACCTTAACTGACAATTGTGAGGTCATACGACACTGTACCCAAAAAAAAATTGACGTCCTTCTTTTCTCACAAATAGTTACTTCTTTTGGTGGTGTTTGATCACCTCTGCGGTTTTTATTTTTTTTCGCTATAAACAAAAAAATACCAACAGTTTTGAAAAGGAAAAAAAAAATGTTTTACATTTTGCTAAAAAAACATATCCAATAAAAAAAATGTAAAAAATCGAATTTCTTTATCAATATAAGCCGATATGTATTCTTCTACATATTTTGGGGAAAAAAAAAATCTCAATAAGCATATATTGATTGGTTTGCGCAAATGTTATAGCATCTACAAACTATGTGATTTTTACTAGTAATGGCAGAGATCAGCAACTTATATGAAAGAAGGGGGGAGAACAATGGGTGCACTTGGTACCCTGGGACTTTAAAACTACGGTGCTTGGTAGAGAAGGACACAGAGATGGAATCGTAAAAGAATACAATACAAATACAAATAAGCGTAAAATAACCATCCTTGCAGATGTATGGCTAGATGGCCATATGTGCGAATCACTGCTAGATTGCCACTCGACTAGTTTCGCTACATAGAGCTTCCTCAGGAGTGATTGAAACTATCTGTATAGTTTCAATCACTCCTAAGGAAGCTCTATGTAGTGAAAACTTTTTGAAGACCCTTCGTACTTGTAAAAATTCAATGGATATACAAAACATGGATCTATCTCGAAACACAGATCTAAGCTCTACAACAATATGCTTGGCTAACAGATGCAATGATTCAATCTCACAAGATCCAAGACAACGAAGTTCCTCTGGTTCTAAAAATATAAAAAGCAATTTACAGAATGAAAGAAAGATGAAATAAAGATAGACAGTCATGTTATTGTACTTTAGAGAAGATGACTAATGAGAATTACCAAGGAGTGATGCAAGCTTAATGGTTGCACCATTCTTTTAAACTTAGAAAACAGAACTGACCCTCCCTTCTAGATTGTAAGCTCTAATGTCCAAGGCCCTCTGATTCCTCCTGTATTGAATTGTATTGTATTGGTACTGTTTGCCCTTATGTTGTAAAGCGATACGCAAATTGTGGGTGCTATATAAATTCTGTATAATAATAATAATGTTAATCCTAATTTGAAAAAAGGACTTTGTTAGGGCTGATCTGCTCTGTGTTCTATGCTGTGTCTGTGATTGACACAGCACAGAACAGTACAGCTGGAGCTGCATACAGAGAAAAAGAGCCGCTGCTCCAGGTGTATGATGATAACCTGAGGTGGAATGTCTCGTAGAGTGCCAGCCCCGGTCCGCCTCCGTGGGAAACTTGTAAGAAAAGAAATGGATGCACATCCAGGAATTCCGATAGCCTTTTATTGTTCAAAGTGATAACACCAAAGACACCAACACGAGGTCAAGTAGACATGTTTCACACAACCATCTTGTTCTTAATCATTACCTGCATGCTCCAGATTCCTCTGCCCATCAGGTGAGTGCAGGCTCTGCTCGTGTAGTGTCATTACTGAACGAGTGAGAGAGGAATGTGAGCTGTCTGTTCACATCCTATGCATCAGGTCCAACCTGGTGGAAATCTGCAGCAGCTTTTTATACTAAAAACTGCTGCAATCCCTTTAACACTATTTTTTATTTCTCTCTTCAATAGACACTGGAGTAAGTGGAAGAGTTAAACCTAAATCAGGTCTTTCTGCTTAGCTAGTGTGGTACACGCCACCCCGGTCAGTTTCCTGCACTGGTTTTCTGGTGCAGGAAGCTTAGTTAATCCCCCAGAATGTCCTCCTATTTCTATTGAACTGCAATGGGAGGACATGGTGCATCAATGGGGTCGCTATTGGGGTGCGGAATGCACCAGAGGGGTGACACCCAGGGCCAGCCGCCGGATTGCCTCCACCGCTTTCACTAACACACACAGTGGGAGACACAGCAGCGCTGAATAGAGGGAGCTGCCGAAGTTAACTTTCCAAGTTAACCAGCAGGTGATTGGTTGCTAGGTGGTCCTAGCAACCAATCACCAGCTTGTTAATATGAAAAATTAACTCCAGCAACTCCCACCCTCTATTCAGCGCTGCTGTGTCTCCCACTCTGCATGCCCAAGTAAGGTAGGAAGGGGCAGAGTTTCAGGGGTAGTTTAATGTGAAGAAGGGAGGCTGTGTAATGTGCAGGGGGCTGTATAATGTGCAGGGGGCTGTGTAATGTGCTGGGGCTGTGTAATGTAAAGGGGCTGTATAATGTGCAAGGAGCTGTGTAATGTAATGGGGCTGTGTAATATGCTGGGCCTGTGTAATGTAATGGGGGCTGTGTAATGTGCAAGGGGCTGTGTAAGGTAAAGGTGGCTGTGTAAAGTAAAAGGGGCTGTGTGATGTAAAGGGGGTTGTGTAATGTAAAGAGGGCTGTGTAATGTGCAAGATGTAATCTAAAGGGGGCTGTGTATTGTGCAAAGAAATGAGGCTGTGTAATGTAAAGGGGGCTGTGTAATGTGCAAGGGGCTGTGTAATGTAAAGGGGGCCTGAGGTACAGGAGCCTGTGTAATGTAGAGGAGGGCTGAGGTACAGGGGGCTGTGTAATATAAAGGGGACCTGAGGTACAGGGGCTGGGTAATGTAAAGGAGGCCAGAGGTGCAAGGGCTGTGCAATGTAAAGGGGGCCAGAGGTGCAGGGGCTGTGTAATGTAAAGGGTGTTTCCCTGCGTTTTAGCCGCAGTTATAGCCGCAGTCCAATGATTTATTTTAGACTGTGTTTTTCTCTGCATTTTCCGAAAGCGCACCAAAAGTCCTGCATGCTGCATCTTTGGCACACTTTCAGAAAACGGGAAAAAATAATAATTATTGGAGGGGGGGGGGGGGGGGTGACACTATGTCTTGCCGCATGATACATTATAGGGTTCAATACCCCTTCATATGATTCTGTAAGAGACTGTTAAGGTTTCACCTAGCACCGCAGTCAATTTAATAAAGCTTGCTGTACTCTAGAGTCACTTTTGGTGTCCTAAAAGACCTGGAGAATGATGAAAGACCTGAAATTATGTGAGGTTTGTAGACTAATACAACAAATCATGAGTGAGTTTACTTCTTGTTCTCTGTGTAATAACTTCCCTCTTCCTTCTCCCTTGCCTTTGCTGTCTTCCCTGTCTTGCTTTCCTTTCCAGCAGCTCCACACCAAGGAGCAATTCAAAGAGCCAGGGCACAAAAGTTTCTTGCAACTCTGATGATATGTCATTGCTACTGAGGAAGTTAAAGTGATACCTGTACTCCATTTTAATACTTTGAAGGAAAAATGTGCCTAGATTAGGGATATCAAGAAGTTAGCATATTCACATCAAGCAGTAAAAGAGCTTTAACTCAAGCCCTCCCTGTGGAGAAACTCATCCTCAAACGTCAAAACAGCTGCACTACAATTTCAACTCCTCTCCTTTTTTCTCTCCCAGTAAGGACTTGGCAGCCTGCTCGTCTTCTAATCGAATCAAACAACATATGTTGTAAGGCTACATTGACACGGGTGGCCACAGGTGCATATTTTGCTGTGTTCAGATGCAGCTGAACGCCCCCTGTGGATGTATTAACACTCTGTGCTATGCCCGCACTCAAACTGGGCAATTAGCTGCCGTTAGAACTCGGCAGGAACGTCAGCCCAGGGAGGCCACTGCTTGTGTCCAGGGTTGGTCGGAGGCTCCATTTGCATGTAACTGCTCAGAGGTTACTTGTGAACAGAGTACAAATCAGACAGTCGTGGTTGTTCAAACTTGATGTGTGCAGGCCGCATTTAGTACCAACGGCAAGAATCTACTGATTCTCACAGGCGGCCACCTCTGTGCAGCCTTGTGAATGTAGCCTAAATTTTTGGAAAGCGACTGAAACTCAACTTTAGGATCTCTGTTATCACCCTCTATGTTGAATCGGATGGCCATTGCCCCCGGGAAAGAGAGCAGTGGGAAATCCAATGTTTAACAACTGTCAAAAATAAACGGGTATAGCACCCCCTTACGCTTCTAAAGGCTTCTGAAGGCAGGTAGGGACCCACAGGTGGCAGAATCTTTGACTCTTTGTGGTATGAACGAATTGGGCGCCTGTCACTTAAAACGGATCTCTACCCTTGAAAACAACTTTCTACCTCTCGATACCCCAAATAAAACAGATTGCTAAGGCCGGCCATAGACAGTTCAAATCTTGTCCGGTTCAGTAGGCACCGGCCAAGATTTGAATCATAGGCATGTATGGGCAGGCTGAATGTACCCAAGTTGATCGATCAATTACCTTGATTGCAACCAGCCTTCCGGATTTTTTTTACATGCGATTATTGCAAGCAGCTGTTATAGCCACTAGCAATAATCACTCCCGGCGAGAACAGCTCCCCTCCCCCACCGGAAGAATACAATGGCTCGGCGGTAGGGATTCATTGTCACCACTAACACTAACCTTGGTTGCAGGAAAGAGATTTGCTCCATCTATGGCCCGGCCTAATGGAGGACACTTCTATCTTGATAGTAAGCACTTGTAATTTCCAAGGAAATTATAATCAGCTAGGACGTCTATATGTGGACAGCTGAGGACCATGCACCAAAAAGGTAGCACAAGTCTTGGACGACTGAGGTAGTCCCCATTTCACAGCCTGAGATCAAGAAAACTCTAACCTAAAAAGAGGAGGCTTTACTCAAAGGGTCCTAAAGGGTATACAGTTCGTAGCCACGACCCCCAAAGGAGAAGTCCAGCGTCCAGCTCAGGAGTGCTCAAGGGCAAGCAGCCCCTGGAGCTCACAGATGTATTCCCACACAAGGGGAAAAAAGCCTGTCTCCTCTGGACTCCAGTCTGTTTAACAGGAGCCCATCCACCATCTGAGCACACCTCCCTAGGAATTGGATAGGCCCTACTAAAATTTTAGGCTGGGTATTTAAATCCACCCGCCCTAATCTCCAGAAATGTTTCCTAGAGTCAGGGGGAGGTAATCAATCTCCCAGCCCATGGAGTTTTGAGCAGACCAAGCTAAACAATCCTGGCTCCTGTAGGCTACAGCAGAAGCCCGTACTAGATTTACCTAAAAGCCTATGTAGGAGGGTGCTAAACGTACGGACATTAATTCAAACATTTATTAGTGTATGTACTGTATATTAAAAAAAAAAAAACTTTATAAAGATCTCCTACAGAGGAGAATGGCATGAGAGAGGACAGGGGAACTGGTCCAGTATAGTTGTGGGACACTCTTTGCTTCCTCTATCTGCTGGACCTCCACCCTTTCATTAGAAAAATGAACATTTCATCAGACAAGTGACAATATAACAGATGGTCACAAGGAACCAGAGACTTTGTATGTGTCACCAGACAGAGCGGCATCAGAACTGCAGTTACAACATTGCAGGCAATGGGCAGCAAGGCTTTGCTGGCAAACTTTTGACTGTTCACCAAGTTCACCCACACCCAACCCGTGAGATCTTTTCCTGCTGGTTATAGTTGCAGTTAATCTTACATCATTGATGTATCTCGTGTCTGCTGAGTGGTTCCTTGGAAAGACAGTGCCAGGGAGTCGGTAGGGTGGTGTATATCTGTTGGCCAATTGACTCTCAAAGCCTGGACATTATATCTATTGCAACTGCAACCTCCTTTAACCACTTCAATACCAGGCATTTTTACCCCCTTTCTGCCCAGGCCAATTTTCAGCTTTCAGCGCTGTCAATCTTTGAATGACAATTGCGTGGTCATGCAACACTGTACCCATATAAAGTTTTTATTATATTTTGTTTCACAAAATTTGTTTTCTTCTGGTAGTATTTAACCCTTTCATGACTAAACCTATTTCTGACATTTGTTGCTTGCAATTTAAAATCTGTATTTTTTGCTAGAAAATTACTTAGAACCTCCAAACATTATATATATATATTGTGACAGCAGGAAGGTAAAGTCACCTGGTTGCATCCAGGGGGGTAGATATATTTCGCCCAGATTCAGGCTTTACGCCGACTTATACAACTAGGTGGAGAGTTGTATAAGGCTAGTGGGCTCATGGATGACTCATACCTCTAGGGAGAGTGTGGGGCGTCGTGCAGACAGAGATGAGGAGACCAGCTGAACCTTGTCAGCTCATTTAGGCCTCTATAAGAACTCCCAGCTTCATTAGATGTTAGCTCATGCCTGGAACCAGACCTGTGTGGACTGTCTAGGGAGAGTGAACCCCTGTGCGGTGAGACAAAGCCTGTGTGGCTATTTACTTGGACATTTAAAACCAGGGACTTAGGGACTAGGACAGCACTAGGCTGATCCCAGTTGTTAGTTAGGAAACCTGTATGTTTAGTTAGAGGTCAAGTTGACCAGGATTTATTTTGTTTATGTTTCTTTTGCTTTGCTGTGTTTTGTCACTGTAAATAGAAAATAAACCGCACCTTTTTGATTTTGAAAACCACAACCTCCGTTTGCTGGGCCTGTTTTTGTGTGGGGAGCCCATCCCGGGGGTCACCCACACCCGCTGCCGAGCTAATATATATATATTGTGAGGGGGTTAGCTCGGCAGCGGGTGTGTGTGACCCCCGGGATGGGCTCCCCACACAAAAACAGGCCCAGCAAACGGAGGTTGTGGTTTTCAAAATCAAAAAAAAAAGGTGCGGTTTATTTTCTATTTACAGTGACAAAACACAGCAAAGCCAAAAGAAACATAAACAAAATAAATCCTGGTCAACTTGACCTCTGACTAAACATACAGGTTTCCTAACTAACAACTGGGATCAGCCTAGTGCTGTCCTAGTCCCTAAGTCCCTGGTTTTAAATGTCCAAGCAAATAGCCACACAGGCTTTGTCTCACCACACAGGGGTTCACTCTCCCTAGACAGTCCACACAGGTCTGGTTCCAGGCATGAGCTAACATCTAATGAAGCTGGGAGTTCTTATAGAGGCCTAAATGAGCTGACAAGCTTCAGCTGGTCTCATCAACTCCCTGTCTGCACGACGCCCCACACTCTCCCTAGACATATGAGTCATCCATGAGCCCACTAGCCTTAGCTGGGCTTATACAACTCTCCACCTAGTTGTATAAGTCGGCGTAAAGCCTGAATCTGGGCGAAATATATCTACCCCCCTGGATGCAACCAGGTGACTTTACCTTCCTGCTGTCACATACCCCCCCCTCTTGTTTTAACCTCGGGGTTGGAACACCAGCAATCAGGCATTCATGTACTCGAGACAAAGCATCCACATTCCCCATTTGAACGCCAGGGCGATGCTTTACTGTGAAGTTGAATTCCTGGAGGGCCAGGAACCACCTATTCACTCTTCTATTTGTTTCCTTGTTTTGAGCCATCCACTTTAACGGAGCGTGATCCGTAACCATGTCAAAGTGCCTACCTAGCAGGTAGTACCGAAGGGAATCTAGAGCCCACTTCACCGCTAAACACTCCTTTTCAACGGTGGCGTAATTTACCTCATGGGACTTCAACTTCCTGCTGAGGTAAATGACTGGGTGCTCTTCCCCGTTCCAGACCTGGGACAATACTGCTCCTAACCCCACATCTGACGCATCACTTTGTACGACAAAGTCTTTAGAGAAGTCGGGTGAGTACAACACTGGCTGGCTACATAAGGCTTGTTTCAAGAATTGGAATGCTGCCTCAGCCTCGGGGGTCCATTTAATCATGACCGACCCTTTCCCCTTCGTTAGGTTGGTTAGGGGCACAGCCTTAGAAGCAAAGTGGGGAATGAATCGCCGATAATACCCAGCGATTCCCAGAAAGGCTCGTACCTGCTTCTTGCTGTTGGGACGTGGCCAACTCTGGATGGCCTCGACTTTGTTGAGTTGGGGTTTTATTACTCCCCTCCCAATGGTGTACCCAAGATATTTGGCCTCCTCCTGCCCAATGGTACACTTCTTGGGGTTAGCCGTAAACCCCGCTTCCCGAACAGAGTCCAGGACTGCTTGCACTTTTGGCAGATGTGAGGCCCAATCTGTGCTATGGACAATTACGTCATCCAGGTAAGCCGCAGCATACTTCCGATGGGGCCTCAGCATCTGGTCCATTTTCCGCTGGAATGTGGCCGGCGCATTCTGTAACCCGAACGGCATTCTTTTATATTGAAACGCCCCGTCTGGGGTTACAAATGCGGTTTTCTCTTTGGCCAATTTGGCCAGGGGGATTTGCCAATACCCTTTTGTGAGGTCAAGAGTCGTCATGTATCGGGCTGTTCCCAGCCGGTCGATCAACTCATCTATACGTGGCATGGGGTAGGTGTCAAATTTTGTAACTTTGTTCAACTGACGAAAATCGTTACAAAATCGCCAGCTCCCATCCGGTTTAGGCACCAACACAATGGGACTAGACCAATCACTTTGGGACTCCTCTATCACCCCTAAGTTCAGCATTTTCTGTACTTCCTCCCGTATTGCCTCCCGTCGGGCCTCTGGGATCCGATAGGGTTTTAACTTCACCCTTTCACCGGGCGGGGTAATGATGTCATGCTCTACCCCAAATGTTTGTCCCGGCAGCTCAGAGAATACCTCCTTGTTGCGAAGCACAAACTCCTTAACCTCCTGTTGTTGGGGTTGTGACAAGGTGGCTGCTATTCCAACCTCAGGAATCACGCAACCAGTTTGAGCTGGTGACCAAGTGTCTGCGACTAGGGACTCTCTATCCCTCCAGGCTTTCAACAGATTAACGTGATAGATCTGTTCGGGCTTTCGCCTTCCTGGTTGTCTGACCTTGTAATTCACTTCGCTCACTTTTTCCATTATCTCGTAGGGGCCTTGCCATTTGGCAAGGAATTTACTTTCAACCGTAGGGACAAGTACCAGTATCCTATCCCCCGGGGAAAAGGTACGGGTCTTGGCTCCACGGTTGTACACTCTCTGCTGTGCTAACTGCGCTTGGGCCAAATGTTCCTTCACGATGGGCATTACCTGTGCAATTCGGTCTTGCATCAGGGCGACATGCTCAATCACACTCCTGTGGGGAGAACTCTCACTTTCCCAAGTTTCCTTGGCAATATCCAACAGCCCTCTTGGGTGTCTCCCATACAGTAACTCAAAGGGGGAGAATCCCGTAGAGGATTGGGGCACCTCCCTAATAGCAAACATCAGATAAGGAAGTAGACAGTCCCAATCCTTTCCATCTCTATCCACCACTTTCTTCAACATTTGTTTTAGGGTTTTGTTGAATCTTTCAACCAGCCCATCGGTTTGGGGGTGATACACAGATGTACGTAATTGCGTCACTTTGAACAATTTACACAGCTCCTTCATAACCCGGGACATAAAGGGTGTACCTTGGTCCGTAAGCAGTTCTTTACAAATACCCACCCGGCTAAACACAAGAGATAGCTCTTTGGCTATGGTTTTGGCCGAGGTATTTCGGAGAGGGATTGCTTCTGGATAACGGGTGGCATAGTCCATTATAACTAATATGTACTGGTGCCCCCTAGCGGACTTGATTATAGGACCTACCAAATCCATGGCGATCCTCTCAAACGGGACCTCAATGATGGGTAGAGGGACCAGCGGGCTACGGAAATGTGGCATCGGGGCCGACCTCTGACACACAGGGCAGGAGGAACAATAATTTTCTATGTCCTTCATCACCCCCGGCCAATAGAATCTCTGTAATACCCTCTCTCGGGTTTTCTCTGTCCCCAGATGACCTCCAAGAATGTGCCCATGGGCCAACTCCAACACCAACTTCCTGTAAGGTTTGGGCACCACAAGCTGCTCAACGGTTTCTTCTGCCCTTTTTGCCACCCGATACAGTAGGTCCTTCTCTACGCTGAAGTATGGGTAAGTGCAGGTATTATCTGGGTTCACTAACTCGCCATCTATTTTCACTACGTTTTCCCGTGCCTTTATTAGGGCGGGGTCTTTCAACTGTTCTGTGGCAAAGTTTTCCCTGTGAACCTCAAGATCAGAAAACTCCACAGACGGTAGGTTTTCGTCTGAGGAGGTGGGCTCCTCTCCAGTTTCTTGAGTCTCCCCTGCCAATACTGATAAGGGAAATTCCGGAGAGTCCTCACCACTCTCAGGGGAGTTCTGGCTATCACATTCCTGGTACATAGGGGCACCAGTGGGGGGCTCAGGATCATCCCACAGTTCCCAGAACTTCGGAAAATCCCTTCCCACAATGGCGTCATACGGTAACTGAGATACTAAGCCCACTGGATGAGAGAGGGTACCTTTGGGGGTCTCGAAACACACTGTAGTCACTGGATACTCTCGGGTGTCCCCATGCACACAAATAACAGCTACCTTGCTATTCCCAGAGACCTCTGTTTTAACTAACTCAGCCTTTATCAGGGTCACAAGGCTACCTGAATCCAGCAATACCACAACATTTCTACCATTAACACACATTTTGCATAAATGTTTCTCAGTTCCTCGAATGGCAGTGCATGCGACTGTCGCACACAGCGACTGACGTCTGCCCGTCAGAAAGTCACACTGCATGGGTTCCTCCACAACCGGGCAATTGGCTGCAATATGTCCCGCTTGCCGGCAGCGGTAGCAAACGATCCTTCTTGCCGCCTCTTGAGCCGCTGATTTCCCAGGCTGTTCTCGCCAAACTTGGGGTAGAGCTCCCACCCTCTCACTCTCTCCACCCTTACCCCTTGGAATCCTCTTATCCGCCCCTGGGGATGGTCTGGTCTTAGGGTGGAAAGTCCGAGTGTCTCTGGAAGAGGCCGTCAGGTTCTCTGTAGCCAAGTATTTCTCCACACGATCCACAAGACCATCGGCCGTCTCTGGGTCTCCATGGCTTACCCACTTTTGGATGGCAGTAGGAAGAGCTCTCAAAAACCGATCCATTACAACACGTTCCACAATCTTTGGTGCGGACAAAGTCTCTGGCTGTAGCCACTTTCTGCTCAGGTGAATGAGATCATACATTTGAGACCTGGGGGGTTTTCCAAGCTGGAAAGTCCAGTTATGCACACGCTGAGCCCGGACAGCCTGGGTGACACCCAGCCTTGCCAATATCTCAGCTTTTAGCATCACATAGTCTTTTGCTTGGTCAGGCTCTAGGTCATAGTAAGCCTTCTGCGATTCACCAGTTAACAGAGGAGCCACCAGTCCAGCCCACTGCTCCTCAGGCCACTTTTCTCTTTCAGCAGTCCTTTCAAATGTGGTCAAAAATACCTCTGGATCATCCTCTCCAGTCATTTTTGTCAATAAACGACTCACCCCAAAGGACGCGGTATTAGTGGGACGGCTTTCCTCACTGGTCTGCGGACGTTGCTGCATTACTGCTTCCATTTGTTGTAGTCTCTGCTCTTGCTTCTGTAACAGGTCTATGAAGCGGGCCTCAGATTGCTGCTGGGCTTGTTGCTGAGCTTCCAGACTCTGTTGGTGAGCTTGCTGCTGGGCTGCAAGGCTCTGTTGATGAGCTTGCTGCTGGGCTGCGAAGTTCTGTTGTTGAGCTGCAAGGCTCTGTTGATGAGCTGCAAGGCTCTTTTGCAAACCTGCATTTGTCTGCTGTTGATTGGCATTTGCTAGAGCCAGCTGCTTCAGTATCTCCTCCATGCTGGCTTAAAAAAAACTGCCACTGGTTCTCCACCAACTGTGAGGGGGTTAGCTCGGCAGCGGGTGTGTGTGACCCCCGGGATGGGCTCCCCACACAAAAACAGGCCCAGCAAACGGAGGTTGTGGTTTTCAAAATCAAAAAAAAAAGGTGCGGTTTATTTTCTATTTACAGTGACAAAACACAGCAAAGCTAAAAGAAACATAAACAAAATAAATCCTGGTCAACTTGACCTCTGACTAAACATACAGGTTTCCTAACTAACAACTGGGATCAGCCTAGTGCTGTCCTAGTCCCTAAGTCCCTGGTTTTAAATGTCCAAGCAAATAGCCACACAGGCTTTGTCTCACCGCACAGGGGTTCACTCTCCCTAGACAGTCCACACAGGTCTGGTTCCAGGCATGAGCTAACATCTAATGAAGCTGGGAGTTCTTATAGAGGCCTAAATGAGCTGACAAGCTTCAGCTGGTCTCATCAACTCCCTGTCTGCACGACGCCCCACACTCTCCCTAGACATATGAGTCATCCATGAGCCCACTAGCCTTAGCTGGGCTTATACAACTCTCCACCTAGTTGTATAAGTCGGCGTAAAGCCTGAATCTGGGCGAAATATATCTACCCCCCTGGATGCAACCAGGTGACTTTACCTTCCTGCTGTCACAATATATATATATATATATATATATATATTTTAGCAGAGACCATAGAGAACAAAATGGCGATTGTTGCAATATTTTATGTCACATGGTATTTGCGCA
This sequence comes from Rana muscosa, assembly GCA_029206835.1. Taxonomy (NCBI): domain Eukaryota; kingdom Metazoa; phylum Chordata; class Amphibia; order Anura; family Ranidae; genus Rana; species Rana muscosa. The sequence goes on along the minus strand of CM055117.1, from coordinate 45,947,818 downwards.
GCGGTCTTTCAAACACATTTTTCGTCCATAGGCGACGCTTTTAAAAAAAATGTAACAAGTACCAGGTTAGAGTTAAAGAGGAGGTATTTTTCTAGAATTATTGTTCCCGCTCTGATGATCGCGGCGATACCTCACATGTGGAATTCGAACACCGTGTACATATGCAGGCGCGACTTGCGTATGTGTTTTCTTTGTTGTGCGAGCACGCGGGGACGGGGGCGCTTTATAAAAAAAAAAATTTTTTTTTTTTTTTTTTTACATTGTCCCTTTAAAAAAAATAAAAATCTGATCACTTTTATTGCTGTCACAAGGAATGTAACCATCGCTTGTGACAGTAATAGGTGGTGACAGGTACTCTTTATGGAGGGATCGGGGGTCTAAAAGACTCCAAATCCCTCCTTTGCACTTAAAAGTATTCAGATTGACAAAATTGGCGATTCTGAATACTGTAATTTTTTTTAAATCGGCGCCATTGACCGCCCGAATAAACCGGATGTGACGTTGCCTCTGGGATTTTACATCGGAGACCCAATCACAGCCGAATCCAGCTTTGTTCGGGTCTCAGCCTGGCCGGCGGACACGCCGGCTGGTAGCTCAGGTCTCCCGGTGGGACGGGAGGCCCAGGAAAAGCGGCGGACGGTGGCGGGAGGGAAGGCATCCCCTCCAGCTCCTTTAGGATAACAACCGAGCGGCTTTTAGCCACATCGGTGGTTATCACTAAAGAGCCACCGCCTGCTCTAAAAAACAGTACTGGGATGATGCCTTCAGCTGCAAGCATCACCACGGTATAACCCTGTTAGAAAGCTGAAATTTCTACACGCGTTTTCTACAAACCCCTTAAAACGGTGAACGCAAATTTGCATATGGTCGGCGTGAAGGGGTTAACATGTCGATGAGGGGAGGAAAAAAAGAGCCCTGGATACAAAATCTAAGCCGATTCTTTTAGGTGAAACGTCATGTATGAGGTTCAGTATAGGAAATGTGTTTTCTCTGTCCTAGACAGATGTTCTCTTCATCCACTTTCTGTAACTTTCTCGTAGTTTCGCTCATTGTTCTTTAAATAAACTTGGCTCCAGATAACCAGAAGTCATCCCGTATTGTGAAATCCTGCCAAAAATAACATTACAACGCAAAGCCGCACCATGGTGTCCTGCCCAAGGAAGTGCCAAGAAATGTCCTAGATGAAGGAAAAAAAAAACAATCAAAAGGATACATGTTTGTATATAAAAAGATCAGTCTGATGCAGGGCCGGGACAAGGGATGGGCAGAAGGGGAGGCTGCCCTGGGCTCTGTGGTAGAATTTGTGCTGGGAGGGGAAATTTGAGGGGTAAAGGTTTTGTGCTAGGAGGGGTGTTTTTTTTTGGGGGGGGTGCTGGGGGGGATTTGGAGAGAGAGAAGATTTGAGCTTGGAGGGGGGGTGGTAGGGGGGATTTTAGCAGGGGGCAGATTTTTCGTGGGTGTAAGGGGAATTTATGCTTAGGGGGTAAGCATGCATATTAGTACTTGAATCTTTTTTTTTTTTGGGGGGGGTTTGCTGACACAATGTTAATACATCTTGAGGGGGGGGGCGCAGTTTGGTATGTTTGCCCTGGGCTCTAGATAACCTTGTCCCGGCACTGGCCTGATCTAAGTAAACCCATTAATATATCTTGATGTTTATTAAAGTGGGAGTAAACTCCCTTGGTTCATTTTTTTTTCATTTTTATAATAAGACTTGCCTATAGGTACAAGATAACGTAGGTGCAGCGCTTGGAACCAAAAATCTTATTATAAAGTCAGATTTACACAGTCACAATCGGTCCATATAAAAAAAAATCCCAATCCCACTTTAGAATAAAACTTGGAAAGTGGAGATTGATAGGAAAAGAAGGAAGAAGTGTCCAGAAAGGAGCGGTCACCATCAACCGTTCACACTGCCTCTTACCCCATAAGTGTGGACCCCCACCAAGGAAGGTCAAACAAGCCTTTTCAAAGTGATCCTGGAATGGTGTCACTGCAGCTGAATCCCTGGCTTCTCCTTAATAGGATACTCCTCCGCTGTCCACGATATCCATATTACTCTCATAGAGGTATGGAGGAATGAAAGGTCATATCATTGTGTAGTATATTCACTGTGTAAAATGTATCATTGTGTAAAAATTTATTGTTTAAAAAGTGTTGCACTCACTTTATAAAAGTTTTAAACAGGCATCAATACAAAGAGAAACCGAATGTTTCTAACCATCAAAATTGTTGCTGCGTCCCGGTACGTGATGACACCATGACTCCTCCCTGCGTGTTTCGTCATCAATGACATCGTCATATGGATATTGTGGACCGCAGAGGGGTATCTTATCAGGGGGCTCAGTTTCAGTGACACCATTCCAAGATCACTTTGAAAAGGCTTGTTTGACCTTCCTTGGTGGGGGTCCAAAGTGAATGTCAGGAGGCAGTGTGAACGGATGATTCTGGACACTTTATTTCCTATCAATCACCACTTTCGAGGTTTTATTTTGAAGTGGGATTGGGAGTGTTTTTATATGGACTGATTATGACTGCGTAAATCGGACTTTATAATCAGATTTTTGGTTCCAAGTGCTGCACCAACGTTATCTTTGTGTTGCAAGGTGTTACTTTTGTACGTAGCTTATGGACTACCGTTTGTGTCTATAAGAACTTAACTCTTTTCATTGTCCGTTTGCCCCATACTGCCGCAAGTTGTTGAGTTCAGCTATGGTAAGAACAATGTATGACGGACCTTGTGGTGCGGAGAGACAGAGACTCTATTTCTATGGGTCAGAAATAGACTACAAGACCCACAACGCCACTGTGTTGTGAAGGAGCGTGGCGCCTCGCACTGCCTGCTGGGAGGACCTTTTAAAAAGGAAGGCGGGGCCTGTGTTCGTTCTCTTGGGACGCTATCTTGCAAGAGGCAATAGGCCTGCAGCGAGGGTGCTTAGGCCGGAGAAGCCTGGGCCTAAAGTGACTGAGGCCGGATCGCCTGTTGAAGGGATCCCCGCTACAGCCGGGCTGATCGGACCCAGTAGAGGGACAGCTCCCCACCCCCTGAGTGCCCAGGGTCATCTATTCACCGACGCCTTGTGAGCAGCGGCTAATCAGAGGACCAGGGACTGTGACTCGTCCAGGGGTTGTAAACCAAGAGGGCCCTGTCGGAGAATATCAGCAAGGCAAGGCCTCATGTGGTGAGAGGGCACCTGCCCACCAATATAACTAACTGTGTCGCAGGAAGGTGACTTCCATACTTTTACTCACGCTTGCTGATAATTACAATACCTCAAGCAGGGACACGTTACATTCAGGATTGAGTTAGCGCCTAGGAAGGAACAGCATTTCACATGCCCTCTCTACCACACATGTTAATGGTTTAATCTTTCTTCATCATTTCTTTGGATTACAAATACTTAAGTGCACCAACAAAAGCTAGCAAAGATTACTGGAGACTTTTGGGATCAATCATCAGTTCAGAATATTGACTAGATTGATACAGCGGGACACGTAGGAGAAAACTGCCCACCAGGGGGAGCCAGATAGGCTGTTGAAATTGCACGTGTGAACCAACTGTTGCATTTATTTGCCTTTGTTGTGCTATTTGTTGAGCTGAGTTGGGCCTGGTGGAGAAGTACCTCACTGTAGACAACATTGCTGTGGGAGATTCCTCCACTGTGCACTTCATCAGGTCTGACTCTAAAGTTGGGTTTCTTAGTCTATAAGCGAAACTCTAGAACTGCTGTGCATATGTATGTCAGTGAACTCTCACAGGGATCTGTATGAGTCAAATGTTACATGTATAATCTTTCTTTCTTTACCAAGTAAAAATATTCCTTCTTGGTTGAACTACTTCTTGTGTGGGACTCTGTCTTTTGCAGCTGTGCGGCAGGCAAACCACAACAAGGTAACAATATTTAATTATATCTATTGTTTTGTGATATCATTGTGGCCCTCTATAGCCTTTAGGGGTCCACAATCACATTCTTGCTATTATTGTCCAGTTGTGCCAAGGGGGGAGTCGAGCCAAACTTACAGGGGTTGATAGGCAGAGTACAGGCCCAAAACTTAAACCAGCAGCTCCTACGGGGGGTAGTGCTACATTTAGTTACAGCAATGAAGTTTTTTTTTTTTTTTTTTTTTAGTTACTGATGGCAAATGTAGGACACATTTTATTCTGACAACAGTCACTGGGCTTACTATAGGTGCAAACCGACCGCAATGGCCAACAAACTGTAATGCAAGTGTTTCAAGCTCACAGGTCAGGAGATGACTATACACTACACAATCTTCTTCTACAATCAGCTTTTGATCTGCCAAGAATTATATAGTGAAAGGGCCTGCATATTTTATTTAACCACTTGCTTACTGACCCCCTTCCTGCTCAGGCGAAATTTCAGCTTTCGGCACTGCGTCGCTTTAACTGACAATTGCGCGATCGTGCGACGTGGCTCCCAAACAAAATTGATGTCCTTCTTTTCCCCACAAATAGAGCTTTCTTTTGGTGGTATTTGATCACCTCTGCGGTTTTTATTTTTTGCGCTATAAACAAAAAAAGAGCGACAATTTTGAAAAAAACACAATATTTTTTACTTTTTGCTATAATAAATATCCCAATTTAAAAAAAAATAAATAAATAATTTTTTTTCTCAGTTTAGGCCGATACGTATTCTTCTACATATTTTTGGTAAAAAAAAAATCACAATAAGCGTATAGTGATTGGTTTGCGCAAAAGTTATAGCGTCTACAAAATAGGGGATAGAATTATGACTTTTTTTTTATTATTTTCTTTTTACTAGTAATGGCGGCGATCTGCGATTTTTATTGGAACTGCAACATTATGGCGGACACATCGGACACTTTTGACATATTTTTGGGACCATTCACATTTATACAGCGATTAGTGCTATAAAAATGCACTGATTACTGTATAAATGTGACTGGCAGGGAAGGGGTTAACACTAGAGGCGAGGAAGGGGTTAAATGTGTTCCCTAGGAGTGATTGTTATTGTGGGGGGAGGGGACTGACTGAGGGAGGTGACCGATCTGTGTCCCTATGCACAAGGGACACACCATCGGTCTCCTCTCCCTGACAGGACGTGGATCTGTGTGTGTACACACACGGATCCACGTCCTTGGCTGTGTAACGGCCGATCGCGGGTACCTGGCGGACATCGCGGCCACCAGGCACGCGCATCAGCATCTCAGTGACCCGCCGGGCACGCGCTTTCTAGAGCCACCTTGTGGCCGTCATTTGTCTATGGCCCGGGCTCTAACAAGTTAAAGATTGTACAATCAGATTGTGTAGTGTATGGCCATCTTAAGCCCCTGTCGGGAAGAAGCACATTGAAGGAGTAGGAGAGGGTCTGTTCCTACATTCTGGCTTTGTGAGTTTGCACTACTTGCAATAAAGCTTGTTGAATATTAAAGCAGACTTTCAGCTTAAATGTCATGTTATGCTGCCTCTTCCCCCCTTTCTTTTACAAATACAAATTAGCTTTTGGGTTGCAGAAAAGTATATGTTGCATTGTGTTTTTTAAATTATAGTTTGTCCCAAAGTTTGTGTGTCTTAAAGTGGAACAAAAATTCTGTCATTACATGCGGCACGCAGGCGGGCTTTTTTTTTATTGCAGAAGAGACATGCAATTTCTCTTCTACAATAAAATACACCTACCTGCTTGCTCACGCCAATCCATGGAATGTAAGCTGAGCTGCGCATGCACAGCTCAGCTTACAGCAGCCGGCCTGATCACGTGTGCCAGGATGACTAGCCTTTGTGCATGAAGTAATGCAAAAATGATTGTGCTGAGTCTGTGAGAGTCTTACTTGTGGCTCAGCAATCAAAGCATATTTTATGGTTAAAAGAATGCTTTTGTTTTACTTAACCATGTCCCGTTAAGCCTCCTACTGTCAATTTGGCCACACCCAATGTTCTCCGCTACACGCGCCACATTAATACTGGCCTTGGGGCACCCAAAGGTGTCCAGGGTCTTTTACAATACTATAGAGTATACAAAAAAAATCGCCGTGCGCTGGCAAAATGTTCGGGTTTGACTCAAAGAAAAGATGTCAACCCTAGCCCTATCATAGTCCTATCTTACATGAGGGCCCCATCATAGTCCTATTTTACATCAGGGCCCCATCATAGTCCTATCTTACATGAGGGCCCCATCATAGTCCTATCTTACATGAGGGCCCTATCATAGTCCTATCTTACATGAGGGCCCCATCATAGTCCTATTTTACATCAGGGCCCCATCATAGTCCTATCTTACATGAGGGCCCCATCATAGTCCTATCTTACATGAGGGCCCCATCATAGTCCTATCTTACATGAGGGCCCCATCATAGTCCTATCTTACATGAGGGCCCCATCATAGTCCTATCTTACATCAGGGCGCCATCAAAGTCCTATCTTACATGAGGGCCCCATCATATTCCTATCTTACATCAGGGCCCCATCATAGTCCTATCTTACATCAGGGCCCCATCAAAGTCCTATCTTACATCAGGGCCCCATCATAGTCCTATCTTACATGAGGGCCCCATCATATTTCTATCTTACATCAGGGCCCCATCATAGTCCTATCTTACATGAGGGCCCCATCATATTTCTATCTTACATCAGGGCCCCATCATATTCCTATCTTACATGAGGGCCCCATCATATTTCTATCTTACATCAGGGCCCCATCATAGTCCTATCTTACATGAGGGCCCCATCATAGTCCTATCTTACATGAGGGCCCCATCATATTCCTATCTTACATCAGGGCCCCATCATAGTCCTATCTTACATCAGGGCCCCATCATATTCCTATCTTACATGAGGGCCCCATCATATTTCTATCTTACATCAGGGCCCCATCATAGTCCTATCTTACATCAGGGCCCCATCATATTCCTATTTTACATCAGGGCCCCATCGTAGTCCTATTTTACATCAGGGCCCCATCATAGTCCTATTTTACATCAGGGCCCCATCATATTCCTATCTTATTTGAGGGCCCCATCATAGTTCTATCTTACATCAGGGCCCCATCATAGTCCTATTTTACATCAGGGCCCCATCAAAGTCCTATTTTACATCAGGGCCCCATCATAGTCCTATCTTACATCAGGACCCCATTATAGTCTTATTTTACATCAGGGCCCCATCATAGTCCTATTTTACACCAGGGCCCCATCAAAGTCCTATTTTACACCAGGGCCCCATCAAAGTCCTATTTTACACCAGGGCCCCATCATAGTCCTATTTTACACCAGGGCCCCATCAAAGTCCTATTTTACACCAGGGCCCCATCAAAGTCCTATTTTACACCAGGGCCCCATCAAAGTCCTATTTTACACCAGGGCCCCGTCATAGTCCTATTTTACACCAGGGCCCCATCAAAGTCCTATTTTACACCAGGGCCTCATCAAAGTCCTATTTTACATCAGGGCCCCATCAAAGTCCTATTTTACATCAGGGCCCCATCATAGTCCTATCTTACATGAGGGCCCCATCATAGTCCTATCTTACATGAGGGCCCCATCATATTCCTATCTTACATCAGGGCCCCATCATATTCCTATCTTACATCAGGGCCCCATCATATTCCTATCTTACATCAGGGCCCCATCATATTCCTATCTTACATGAGGGCCCCATCATATTCCTATCTTACATGAGGGCCCCATCATATTCCTATCTTACATCAGGGCCCCATCATAGTCCTATCTTACATCAGGGCCCCATCATATTCCTATCTTACATAAGGGTCCCCTTCAGAGCCACCCCTTACATCAGAAGAGGATATGCCACTGACCCTAGCTGTGGGCCAGATAAAATATTATAGCAGGGTGCATGTGCCCTATGGAAAACCCCTGTCCTAGCCAAGAAAACATTTAACCCATGGAGTAAAGTGGAGGACCGCACTGCATACAAACATATGAAACCATATGTAGCGCCCACCCCATTTAGGGGTGCTATATACCCAAATTTAGGGGCTGGGCTGAGATAGTAGTTAGGCTCAGACCATTTTCAATTCATAGGTTGTGCTGTTTTGTTTCTGGGATGGTATACTGGTGTGCAGTTCCCTGTGGCCTGTGGGTGGCGCTGCCGTGATGGGTCAGGGTTGAACCGCTGGTATTAGTGCTGTGCCTTGGGAGTCCTCTCTCGGCAGCGGTACAGTGGGTGTGGTCAGCCTGCTGTGCATGATGGGAGAGGATACATAAGGGGCAGACGCCGCCTGGGAGGGGTCTTCGTTCCAGAGTCGGAGTCCTGGTGCGTGGCGCATGGCCCTCCAGGCCATGGGGCCACGTGTGCATCAGTCCCAGGCACCTTTAGTCCTGGGGCTGCATCTTCAACACTGGGCCCAGCACCTTTAGCTGGAGCCCGCTTCGCGGAGGAGGAGTCCCAGGGTGTCCCTCGCGAGGGAACCCGCTTCTAAGAAGAGGACCTTTCTGACGGACCGGTGAGAGTTCCTGGTGAAAGAAGGGGCCCGGTAACTCTCTGGAGGGATTCTTCTATCCACCAAGGGCCTAGTAATGTGCTGCTGCTGGTACCTGTCCTCATGTACCAGAAGCTAAGAGGTTCGGGGTCTGATAGATTCTGTGGCAGAGAGTCTCCCGATCGCATCTAGGAAAAGAACTCGATCAAACGTCCGAGCATCACTTCGGCTGCTAGGATCCACTTTGTAGGAGACTATCTGGGTGAGCTGAACCTACTCGGGGATAGAGTAGTGACTGTACTATCCATTGTGCCTGGACTAACCTCCCAAACCTTGCTGTCCTGTCTTCTCTTCCACCCTTTCCTATCTGCTGAACATTGAGAAAATAAACTCAACGTTGGAGTTTAGAGTGGTGTGGACATTGGAATTACTTGGGGGGAATACAGAGACTTGTCCCTATATCCTAGGAGATGAGAACCAACTGATGGAAGAACCTAGCTGTGGGACCCAAATACATAACACCGCTCAACCTCCTCATCCAGGAGGGTACGGGCATATAGTACGGGGTGCCTTTTTCCTGCAATTGAGCCAAATCAAGGGAAAAGGGTCCGTGTGCTACATATATAAAAACAATCACATGTTCCTCTTGCTGGCCTCCACCATCTAGACCACATCCCCGCCCGCCTGCCCACTGACTTTTATCATGGAATAAACTGAAGTGAGGGGGGGGGGGGGGTCAGAAATTACTCACATAAAATTCACAATAAATGTAAGAAATAAATTCCTTTGTACATTTCCCTTAAAACCAAATATTTTTTTTCTTTTGCTGTGCACTGAGGTTTACAAAAACAGAACTACATCAGTAAACAGGTTTTACTGCAAATGACAAAGGAAAAAGTAGATGAATGTAGACAGTGACATCTAGTGCCACCTAGTGGATAGATTTCCAACTGATATTTTTTTTCATGCATGATAAAGCATTTATTTTACTAAAGCACCATTGTGCAACATAAACTTAAAAAAATAAAAATACATTTTATTTATTTTCACTTGTTTTTAATCCTCTGTTGCAGCACAGTGCTGCTGATCTTGTAAGTCTGGATTCACACTGTGGCAGTACATTAAAGTGGAGCTCCACCCTAAATTAAAAGTTCCTCTCATCGGAACCCTCCCCCCCACCGGTGTCACAATTGACACCTTTCAGGGGGGAGGGGGGTGAAGATACCTGTCTAAGGTATTTTCACCCACATCCGGGAGTCCTCTCTCCGGGAATCTGCGGGAGTGACGTCACTTCCCCCCGACTTCCCGTAGTGTTCTGGGAGACACTCGGCTCCCAGAACACAGGAGCACCAATCAGAACGGCGCAGCGCGACTCGCGCATGCGCCGTAGGGAACCGGGCATGAAGCCGCAGGGCTTCACTTCCTGGTTCCCTCAGCGAGGATGGCGGAGGGAGCAGCAGAGCGACGAGCGATCGCTCGTCCTCTGCTGCGGACGTCGCTGGACTCCAGGACAGGTAAGTGTCCAAATATTAAAAGCCAGCAGCTGCTGTAGCTGTAGCTGCTGGCTTTTAATTTTTTTTTTTCCGGCGGAGCTCCGCTTTAACACCGGGATTGGTCGCATTCATGCTTAATGCCTAGTGTGCAAGGAACCTTAACCACTTCATCCCCGGGCTTTTTTACCACCTCAATACCGGGCCTATTCTGGCACTTCTCTTCTACATGTACAAATCATCATTATTTTGCTAGAAAATTACTCAGAACCCCCAAACATTATATATGTTTTTTTTAGCAGACACCCTAGGGAATAAAATGACGGTCATTGCAACTTTTTTTCTTGCACGGTATTTGCGCAATCATTTTTCAAACGCCTTTTTTTGGGGGAAAAAAATGGTTTCGTGAATTAAAAAAAAAAAAAAAACAGTAAAGTTAGCCCAATTTTTTTGTCAAATATGAAAGATGATGTTACGCCGAGTAAATAGATACCTAACATGTCACGCTTTAAAATTGCGCACACTTATGGAATGGCGCCAAACTTCGGTACTTAAAAATCTCCATAGGCGACGCTTTAATTTTTTTTACAGGTTACCAGGTTAGAGTTACAGAGGAGGTCTAGTGCTAGAATTGTTGCACGCGCTCTAACGCACGCGGCGATACCTCACATATGTGGTTTGAACGGCGTTTACATATGTGGGCGGGACTTACGTGTGCATTCGCTTCTGATCGCGAGCTACCGGGGACAGGGGCGTTTTAATTTTTTTTTTTTTATAATTTTTTTTTTTATTTGACTTATTTATTTATTTTTTAACACTTATTTTACTTTTTTTTTTTTTTATCACTTTTATTCCTATTACAAGGAATGTAAACATCCCTTGTAATAGGAATGTGTGTGACAGGTCCTCTTTATTGAGAGATGCGGGGTCAATAAGACTCCTCCACGCTGCAAAGTATGAGATCAGTGAAAAAAATTTGGCGGCTTTGTTTACATCTGAGGACCCGGGCGTGACGTCATCACATCGCGCCCGGGCCTCCGACGATCATAGAGATGACTGGTGACCATCTGGTCACCAGTCATCTCTATGCTCGTCACGTGACCCACCAACGACGCCGGAAGATTCGCTCCGGGTCCCCGATCGCACGGGAGAGCCCGGAGAAGCACTGAATGGCGGCGGGAGGGGGGGGAATGTCCTAGGGTGACCACCTGTCCCGGATTGCCCGGGACAGTCCCACATTTTGCAGGTCTGTCCCGGGCACATTCATTCCAGGACAATACAGTGTCCCGGAATGAAACTGACACAGCCACCCCCCCTGGCCAATCAGATGCCCCCAAAAAAGGCCGCCACATCACCGCTTTACTCACTGACAGTACTTGTCCTGGCGGGGAATGCCTGGAGGAGCACAATCCCCGCCCCCTGCTTGTGATTGGAGAAATCATAAATCCCGCCTCTTGTGTCCAAACACTGTGCTGTGATTCGTTACAGCACAAGCTGATTTTTGGGAAGGGAGGTGTCCCTGAATTGTAGTTTAGAAATGTGGTCACCCTAGGATGTCCCCTTCCGCCGCCTATAAGAATGATCAAGCGGCGGAACCGCCGCTATGATCGTTCTTATGGTGCGCAGAATCGCCGGCACAAAAAATGGATATCTGAATGATGCCTCTAGCTGCAGGCATCATTCAGATATCCCCCCTCAAAGCAGAGGACGTCATATGACGTCCACCCAGGATGGGAGATCCCATCTGTGGACGTCATATGACTATGGGCGGTAAGGAAGTGGTTAAAGAGTTACTAAACCTTCTTTTATTTATTTTTAAACAAACATATCATACTTACCTCCACTGTGCAGTTTGCTTTGCCCCGATCTTCGTCTCTGAGGTCCCCCAATGGCGCTCGCGGCTCCTCCCGCATCGATAAACCCCCTGGGAGAAGCGCTCTCCCTGGGGGTTACCTTGCGGGTGCGCTCCCAAGTCCATAGACACAGAATGCCGGACTCAGCCCCACCCTCGGCGCCCGTGTCATTGGATTTGATTGACAGCAGTGGGAGCCAATGGCTGCGCTGCTAGCAATCTATCCAATCAAGAACCGAGACAACGGGCAGAGAGGGTGGGCACGTCTCTGGCATGGGAATTACAGGGCTTGGTTGAGTAAAACAGGGGGGGGGCTGGGGGGGCTTGATGTCCCGGCCTATAGCAAAATGACGGCCGGGCAGTGGTTCAGTTATCCTGACTGGATCTCATATGACGTCCAGCAAGATAACAGCCGCCGCGCGCCCATGGGGGCGCGTATCGTGGCAATCGGTGGTGTGGCGTGTCAGTCTGTCACACCATACCTCCCAACTTTTTGAGATGGGAATGAGGGACACCTATCACCAAAAGTATGCAGGCATAGAACACACCCCTTGCCACACCCCTTAAAGGAGAATTGTAAAAAATAACAAGATTGGTTAAACCCACAAGTGCTTTTTTTTACCACTAATATTCCTTTATATTGGCTTATGCAATTTACAAATGCAGAAATTTAGAAATCAGATGAAAGGTTTTAGTGTTGGAAAACACGTTTTGATAGATAAAAAGTGCATTTTATACCCATCTATATTGATTAGGCCAAAATGAGGGACAAATGAGGCGGAATGACGGACAGAGGGACATTTCTCCAAATCAGGGACAGTTCCTCGAAATCAGGGACAGTTGGGAGCTATGGACACACCACTACACCAATCTCGGTAAAGAGCCTCCGACGGAGGCTCTTTACCACGTGATCAGCCTTTTCCAATCATGGCTGATCACGATGTAAACAGGTATAGCCGTTGATCGGCTTTTCCTCACTCGCGTCTGACAGACGTGAGTAGAGGAGAGCCGATCGGCGGCTCTCCTGACAGGGGGTGTCTGCGCTGATTGTTTATCAGTGCAGCCCCCCCGCGGATGCCCACACTGGATCACCAGGGAAGCCGCCAGGACCACTAGGCAAGAACCCTAACATGTGGATGGCCAGGTACGTCCCCCATGGCCATCCACATATGCAAATATATGCCAATCAGTGCCCACAAATGGGCACTGACTGGCACTATTATGGATCACATCAGATCAATGATGCCCAGCAATGCCACCCATCAGTGTCTTCAGTGCCACCTATCAGTGCCCATCCATGCCCATCAGTGCCCACCTATCAGTGACTATCAGTGCCTATCCGTGCCACCCATAGGTACCCATCAGTGGCACTCATAAGTACCCATCAGTGGCGCCTATGGGTGCCCATCAGTGCCACCTATGGGTGCCCATCAGTGCCGCCTATGAGTGCCCATCAGTGCCGCATAAGAGTGTCACCTATCAATGCCCATCAGTGCTGCCTATCAGTGCCCATTAGTGCTGCCTATCAGTGCCCATTAGACTTGTTCACAACGGAAAAATTTGTTTAGTTTCGGTTTGTTTCTTTACGGTCCTGTTGATTCGTAATCATTCGTAATTTTGCTAGACGGGATTTTTTTGTGTTCAGACTAATTCGTATTTTCGCAAGCGTCATTTTTCGTTGAATTTTTAGTTGATTTATAATTCGTACTTTCGGTAGGGTACATTGTTTTTCGTTGATTCTGGACACAACTCCTACTTTCGTAACTTTTTTTGGGTTCATTGATTCGTAATTTTCCGTGTCTCTCTCACAACGACGCTGCCTATTACGCCTAATGTGCTTCAAATGGATTTGTACTTTTCTAAATACATAGCGGTTATTTGTAACGATTCGAAATCTCGTATTTTACTTTCGTTTTTTACATGCGGCTATCGCCTCCGCCCCTGTACACCATTTTGAGAGGGTTCAGCACGGTGAGGGAGAAGCAGAGAGCAGAGCAGAGTGTTATTGTGCTTCGAATGGATTCGTACATTCGTAACTTTTTTCATAACGAATTATGCCGAAGACATTCGGGCATTCGCTATTTGTGGTATAATTTATTTCGGATTCGGTTTTATTCGTAATTGCTTTGTTCGGATATTCGAATGCTTCCGAATGTCCGAAAGTTGCTAAATTCGGACGAATTTTGATTCGTTACAAAACGAATTGCACAAGCCTAGTGTCCATCATCAGTGCCCATTAGTGCCACCTCATCGGTGCCTGTCAGTGCAGCCATACCAGTGCCCATCATTGAAGAAGAAAACCTAATTATTTACAAAATTTTAACAGAAACAAAGAAAAACATTTTTTTTGTACATTTTCGGTCTTTTTTTAATTGTTGCACAAGAAATAAAAATCGCAGAGGTGATCAAATACCACCAAAAGAAAGCTCTATTTGTGGGAACAAAATTATAAAAAATTTGTTTGGGTACAGTGTAGCATGACCGCGCAATTGTCATTCAAATTATGACAGCGCTGAAAGCTGAAAATTGGTCTGGGCAGGAAGGGGGTATAAGTGACGGGTATTGAAGTGGTTAAAGAGGTTGCTCTCTCCGCGGCTTCTCAAGTCTTCAGTGGAGGTAAGTATGATAAGTTTGTTATTTTAAAAAAAATCCATATTGCATGAGGCGTACAAAAGAATCCACCCATGGAGAGCTGTGTTAACTCACATGGGGATACAGAGGCATAGTTGCCAACATTGCAAAAAAAACATCTGGGACACTTTTTTTGTATTGAGGCGGAGCCTTGCTATAATTAGGGGGCGGGGCATTCGTTTGTAGGCGTGTCATCGCGCCGCGGCGAAAAATAGGCGTGGTTTACACACGATAGTGGGTGTGGCTTAAATGGGCGTGGTTCAAAGGGGTGTGGCTACAGTCCGAGGTGAGAGAAAGAGAGAGAAAGAAATAGAAAGAAAGAAGCCAGATCCTACACCACAATAGAAATGTGTAACAAAATTGGCAGATAAGTATACTCCAAAACACCTGTTGGCGCTTCAATCATCCCGACACCATGTTTGTTATGGTGTCAGGGTGATTGAAGCGCATTATTTCTATTATTACATTGTAATATAAAATGAAATCATTCAACTCCCCATAATGCCGAATCAGTGGGACCCTTAAGCATGTCACCTGCCACATCGCCTGCCACCAGGTGCCCCCAGCAGAGTCCCTCCTTACATCAGGTGCCCCCAGCGGAGCCTCAGTCCTTACACCAGTGTACCCAGCCTCAGTCCTTGCATCAGTGTCCCAAGCAGAGCCATAGTTACCCCCCCTGTACATAGTAACACCCCCGTTACCCCCCTGTACATAGATACTACCTGTACATAGTTACTACCGCCCCCTATACATACCCCCACTGTACATAGTTACTACTGCCCCCTGTACATACCCCCACTGTACATAGTTACTACCACCCCCTGTACATACCCCCACTGTACATAGTTACTACCGCCCCCTGTACATACCCCCACTGTACATAGTTAATACCCTCCCTGTACATACCCCCACTGTACATAGTTAATACCCTCCCTGTACATACCCCCACTGTACATAGTTAATACCCTCCCTGTACATACCCCCACTGTACATAGTTAATACCCCCCCCGTACATAGTTAATACCCCCCCTGTACATAGTTAATACCCCCCTGTACATACCCCCCTGTACATAGTTAATACCCCCCCTGTACATACCCCCACTGTACATAGTTAATACACCCCCTGTGCATAGTTGCCCCCCCCCCCCCCTTGTACATACATCGCTGGCCCGGGCTGTAATAACACCGACATCCCTGCATACCTAGGACAGCAGACAGGTCATATGTCACCAGGAGGACACAGCACACTATAACCCACATTACATGGGGATGATGATCATAGAGATCTCTGGATGGGGACATCATCCACCTACCTCCAGGGACAGCACACAGGACTGGACACACTGGGATTGCTGGGATGAGCCCAGAGCTCAGTCCTATAAGAAGACATGACGTACCCTCATTTTGGGCACCATACACACAGGCGCTCTGAATCCTTCTCCACTTCTCAGTATCTGGGCTGTGTACATAATCCCAGAACGAAGGGTCCTCTCCCCGCACACTGGTGTCTGATGCAGAGCTTACAGGGACCGCACTTCAGAGGGAAGAACACCGACACGGCAGCCGCAGAGCAAACTCCACAAGTGGCGCGATGTGTTCAGTGGAGAGTAGGAGGAGCCAATCGGTTTAAGTGTACACTGAACAGGGAAGCTGATTGGTTGCCTCTCCCCTCTCCACTGAACACACGAGGAAAGGCACCTCGCGGCGGTGACGGAGGCCATGTTTCTGTAGCCCGCCGGCTGTTTTTGGCCAAAACATTCCCGATTTTCCCGGGACAAACACAAAATACCGGGAATTCATTCGGGACAAGCTCCTTCCGGGACGAGGGTCTCAAATTCGGGATTGTCCCGGGAAATTCGGGGCTGTTGGCAACTATGCAGAGGTGTACCGGTAACCACTGTGCAGGCAGTCTCATTCATGTTCATTTAGATGCAGCTGCACAGACACAGCCTCTGCTCCCAATTTGACATCCTTGTGGGTGCGAGTGCATGTCCCAAACTCATACCGACTGAAGCCTAAGGAAAATGAGCTCAGTAGAGGACAGCTAACATTTTCTGAAAGTTTCCTTACCCTTCAGGTCTCATGCACACAAGTACAACATCAAATTCAGGTGTGAGAAGCCACAGCTGCAGCGTACAGCAGCCCATGGAAACCATTGGCTGTATATGCACATTTATGCAAGTACCCGTGTATACCCACATACAGCCATTGATCGCTATGGGCAGCTGTATGCAGCAGGCTCCACCTCTCTACCATGTCCGCATCCTCTGACCACCTCTGTACCATGTCCGCATCCTCTGACGACCTCTGTACCATGTCCGCATCCTCTGACCACCTCTGTACCATGTCCGCTTCCTCTGACGACCTCTGTACCATGTCCGCTTCCTCTGACGACCTCTGTACCATGTCCGCTTCCTCTGACGACCTCTGTACCATGTCCGCTTCCTCTGACCACCTCTGTACCATGTCCCCTTCCTCTGACCACCTCCTCTATACCATGTCTGCATCCTCTGACCACCTCTGTACCATATCCGCATCCTCTGACCACCTCTGTACCATGTCCACTTCCTCTGACCACCTCTGTACCATGTCCGCTTCCTCTGACCACCTCCTTTGTACCATGTCCACATCCTCTGACCACCGCTGTACCATGTCCGCTTCCTCTGACCACCGCTGTACCATGTCCCCTTCCTCTGACCACCTCCTTTGTACCATGTCTGCATCCTCTGACCACCTCCTTTGTACCATGTCCGCATCCTCTGACCCCCTCTGTACCATGTCCACTTCCTCTGACCCCCTCTGTACCATGTCCGCTTCCTCTGACCAACTCCTTTGTACCATGTCCACATCCTCTGACCACCGCTGTACCATGTCCGCTTCCTCTGACCAACTCTGTACCATGTCCCCTTCCTCTGACCACCTCCTTTATACCATGTCTGCATCCTCTGACCACCTCTGTACCATGTCCGCATCCTCTGACCACCTCTGTACCATGTCCACTTCCTCTGACCACCGCTGTACCATGTCCGCTTCCTCTGACCACCTCCTTTGTACCATGTCCGCATCCTCTGACCACCTCTGTACCATGTCCGCTTCCTCTGACCACCTCCTTTGTACCATGTCCGCATCCTCTGACCACCTCCTTTGTACCATGTCCGCATCCTCTGACCACCTCTGTACCATGTCCACTTCCTCTGACCACCTCTGTACCATGTCCACTTCCTCTGACCACCTCTGTACCATGTCCACTTCCTCTGACCACCTCTGTACCATGTCTGCATCCTCTGACCACCTCTGTACCATGTCCGCTTCCTCTGACCACCTCCTTTGTACCATGTCCGCATCCTCTGACCACCTCCTTTGTACCATGTCCGCATCCTCTGACCACCTCTGTACCATGTCCACTTCCTCTGACCACCTCTGTACCATGTCCACTTCCTCTGACCACCTCTGTACCATGTCCGCTTCCTCTGACCACCTCCTTTGTACCATGTCCGCATCGTCTGACCACCTCCTTTGTACCATGTCCGCATCCTCTTACCACCTCTGTACCATGTCCACTTCCTCTGACCACCTCTGTACCATGTCCACTTCCTCTGATCACCTCTGTACCATGTCTGCATCCTCTGACCATGTCCGCTTCCTCTGACCACCTCCTTTGTACCATCTCCGCTTCCTCTGACCACCTCCTTTGTACCATGTCCGCTTCCTCTGACCACCTCCTTTGTACCATGTCCGCATCCTCTGACCACCTCCTTTGTACCATGTCCGCTTCCTCTGACCACCTCTGTACCATGTCCGCATCCTCTGACGACCTCTGTACCATGTCCGCTTCCTCTGACGACCTCTGTACCATGTCCGCTTCCTCAGACCAACTCCTTTGTACCATGTCCACATCCTCTGACCACCTCTGTACCATGTCCACATCCTCTGACCACCGCTGTACCATGTCCCCTTCCTCTGACCAACTCTGTACCATGTCCGCTTCCTCTGACCACCTCCTTTGTACCATGTCCACATCCTCTGACCACCTCTGTACCATGTCCGCTTCCTCTGACCAACTCCTTTGTACCATGTCCACATCCTCTGACCACCGCTGTACCATGTCCGCTTCCTCTGACCAACTCTGTACCATGTCCCCTTCCTTTGACCACCTCCTTTGTACCATGTCTGCATCCTCTGACCACCTCTGTACCATATCCGCATCCTCTGACCACCTCTGTATCATGTCCACTTCCTCTGACCACCTCCGTACCATGTCCGCTTCCTCTGACCACCTCCTTTGTACCATGTCCACATTTTCTGACCACCGCTGTACCATTTCCACTTCCTCTGACCACCGCTGTACCATGTCCCCTTCCTCTGACCACCTCCTTTGTACCATGTGTGACAGCAGGAAGGTAAAGTCACCTGGTTGCATCCAGGGGGGTAGATATATTTCGCCCAGATTCAGGCTTTACGCCGACTTATACAACTAGGTGGAGAGTTGTATAAGGCTAGTGGGCTCATGGATGACTCATACCTCTAGGGAGAGTGTGGGGCGTCGTGCAGACAGAGATGAGGAGACCAGCTGAACCTTGTCAGCTCATTTAGGCCTCTATAAGAACTCCCAGCTTCATTAGATGTTAGCTCATGCCTGGAACCAGACCTGTGTGGACTGTCTAGGGAGAGTGAACCCCTGTGCGGTGAGACAAAGCCTGTGTGGCTATTTGTTTGGACTTTTACTAAACCAGGGACTTCGGGACTAGGACAGCACTAGGCTGATCCCAGTTGTTAGTTAGGAAACCTGTATGTTTAGTCAGAGGTCAACTTGACCAGGATTTATTTTGGTTATGTTTCTTTTGCTTTGCTGTGTTTTGTCACTGTAAATAGAAAATAAACCGCACCTTTTTTTGATTTTGAAAACCACAACCTCCGTTTGCTGGGCCTGTTTTGTGTGGGGAGCCCATCCCGGGGGTCACACACACCCGCTGCCGAGCTAACCCCCTCACAGTTGGTGGAGAACCAGTGGCAGTTTTTTTTAAGCCAGCATGGAGGAGATACTGAAGCAGCTGGCTCTAGCAAATGCCAATCAACAGCAGACAAATGCAGGTTTACAAAGGAGCCTTGCAGCCCAGCAGCAGACAAACGCAACTTTGCAACAGAGTCTGGAGGCTCAGCAACGAGCCCAGCAGCAATCTGAGGCCCGCTTCATAGACCTGTTGCAGAAGCAAGAGCAGAGACTACAACAACAGATGGAAGCAGTAATGCAGCAACGTCCGCAGACCAGTGAGGAAAGCCGTCCCACTAATACCGCGTCCTTTGGGGTGAGTCGTTTATTGACAAAAATGACTGGAGAGGATGATCCAGAGGTATTTTTGACCACATTTGAAAGGACCGCTGAAAGAGAAAAGTGGCCTGAGGAGCAGTGGGCTGGACTGGTGGCTCCTCTGTTAACTGGTGAATCGCAGAAAGCTTACTATGACCTAGAGCCTAACCAAGCAAAAGACTATGTGATGCTAAAAGCTGAAATATTGGCAAGGCTGGGTGTCACCCAGGCTGTCCGGGCTCAGCGTGTGCATAACTGGACTTTCCAGCTTGGAAAACCCCCCAGGTCTCAAATGTATGATCTCATTCACCTGAGCAGAAAGTGGCTACAGCCAGAGACTTTGTCCGCACCAAAGATTGTGGAACGTGTTGTAATGGATCGGTTTTTGAGAGCTCTTCCTACTGCCATCCAAAAGTGGGTAAGCCATGGAGACCCAGAGACGGCCGATGGTCTTGTGGATCGTGTGGAGAAATACTTGGCTACAGAGAACCTGACGGCCTCTTCCAGAGACACTCGGACTTTCCACCCTAAGACCAGACCATCCCCAGGGGCGGATAAGAGGATTCCAAGGGGTGAGGGTGGAGAGAGTGAGAGGGTGGGAGCTCTACCCCAAGTTTGGCGAGAACAGCCTGGGAAATCAGCGGCTCAAGAGGCGGCAAGAAGGATCGTTTGCTACCGCTGCCGGCAAGCGGGACATATTGCAGCCAATTGCCCGGTTGTGGAGGAACCCATGCAGTGTGACTTTCTGACGGGCAGACGTCAGTCGCTGTGTGCGACAGTCGCATGCACTGCCATTCGAGGAACTGAGAAACATTTATGCAAAATGTGTGTTAATGGTAGAAATGTTGTGGTATTGCTGGATTCAGGTAGCCTTGTGACCCTGATAAAGGCTGAGTTAGTTAAAACAGAGGTCTCTGGGAATAGCAAGGTAGCTGTTATTTGTGTGCATGGGGACACCCGAGAGTATCCAGTGACTACAGTGTGTTTCGAGACCCCCAAAGGTACCCTCTCTCATCCAGTGGGCTTAGTATCTCAGTTACCGCATGACGCCATTGTGGGAAGGGATTTTCCGAAGTTCTGGGAACTGTGGGATGATCCTGAGCCCCTCACTGGTGCCCCTATGTACCAGGAATGTGATAGCCAGAACTCCCCTGAGAGTGGTGAGGACTCTCCGGACTTTCCCTTATCAGTATTGGCAGGGGAGACTCAAGAAACTGGAGAGGAGCCCACCTCCTCAGACGAAAACCTACCGTCTGTGGAGTTTTCTGATCTTGAGGTTCACAGGGAAAACTTTGCCACAGAACAGTTGAAAGACCCCGCCCTAATAAAGGCACGGGAAAACGTAGTGAAAATAGATGGTGAGTTAGTGAACCCAGATAATACCTGCACTTACCCATACTTCAGCGTAGAGAAGGACCTACTGTATCGGGTGGCAAAAAGGGCAGAAGAAACCGTTGAGCAGCTTGTGGTGCCCAAACCTTACAGGAAGTTGGTGTTGGAGTTGGCCCATGGGCACATTCTTGGAGGTCATCTGGGGACAGAGAAAACCCGAGAGAGGGTATTACAGAGATTCTATTGGCCGGGGGTGATGAAGGACGTAGAAAATTATTGTTCCTCCTGCCCTGTGTGTCAGAGGTTGGCCCCGATGCCACATTTCCGTAGCCCGCTGGTCCCTCTACCCATCATTGAGGTCCCGTTTGAGAGGATCGCCATGGATTTGGTAGGTCCTATAATCAAGTCCGCTAGGGGGCACCAGTACATATTAGTTATAATGGACTATGCCACCCGTTATCCAGAAGCGATCCCTCTCCGAAATACCTCGGCCAAAACCATAGCCAAAGAGCTATCTCTTGTTTTTAGCCGGGTGGGTATTTGTAAAGAACTGCTTACGGACCAAGGTACACCCTTTATGTCCCGGGTTATGAAAGAGCTGTGTAAATTGTTCAAAGTGACGCAATTGCGTACGTCTGTGTATCACCCCCAAACCGATGGGCTGGTTGAAAGATTCAACAAAACCCTAAAACAAATGTTGAAGAAAGTGGTGGATAGAGATGGAAAGGATTGGGACTGTCTACTTCCTTATTTGATGTTTGCTATTAGGGAGGTGCCCCAATCCTCTACGGGATTCTCCCCCTTTGAGTTACTGTATGGGAGACACCCAAGAGGGCTGTTGGATATTGCCAAGGAAACTTGGGAAAGTGAGAGTTCTCCCCACAGGAGTGTGATTGAGCATGTCGCCCTGATGCAAGATCGAATTGCACAGGTAATGCCCATCGTGAAGGAACATTTGGCCCAAGCGCAGTTGGCACAGCAGAGAGTGTACAACCGTGGAGCCAAGACCCGTACCTTTTCCCCGGGGGATAGGATATTGGTACTTGTCCCTACGGTTGAAAGTAAATTCCTTGCCAAATGGCAAGGCCCCTACGAGATAATGGAAAAAGTGAGCGAAGTGAATTACAAGGTCAGACAACCAGGAAGGCGAAAGCCCGAACAGATCTATCACGTTAATCTGTTGAAAGCCTGGAGGGATAGAGAGTCCCTAGTCGCAGACACTTGGTCACCAGCTCAAACTGGTTGCGTGATTCCTGAGGTTGGAATAGCAGCCACCTTGTCACAACCCCAACAACAGGAGGTTAAGGAGTTTGTGCTTCGCAACAAGGAGGTATTCTCTGAGCTGCCGGGACAAACATCTGGGGTAGAGCATGACATCATTACCCCGCCCGGTGAAAGGGTGAAGTTAAAACCCTATCGGATCCCAGAGGCTTGACGGGAGGCAATACGGGAGGAAGTACAGAAAATGCTGAACTTAGGGGTGATAGAGGAGTCCCAAAGTGATTGGTCTAGTCCCATCGTGTTGGTGCCTAAACCGGATGGGAGCTGGCGATTTTGTAACGATTTTCGTCAGTTGAACAAAGTTACAAAATTTGACACCTACCCCATGCCACGTATAGATGAGTTGATCGACCGGCTGGGAACAGCCCGATACATGACGACTCTTGACCTCACAAAAGGGTATTGGCAAATCCCCCTGGCCAAGTCGGCCAAAGAGAAAACCGCATTTGTAACCCCAGACGGGGCGTTCCAATATAAAAGAATGCCGT
This sequence comes from Rana muscosa, assembly GCA_029206835.1. Taxonomy (NCBI): domain Eukaryota; kingdom Metazoa; phylum Chordata; class Amphibia; order Anura; family Ranidae; genus Rana; species Rana muscosa. The sequence continues at coordinate 45,925,019 of CM055117.1, read as the reverse complement.
TCGGGTTACAGAATGCGCCGGCCACATTCCAGCGGAAAATGGACCAGATGCTGAGGCCCCATCGGAAGTATGCTGCGGCTTACCTGGATGACGTAATTGTCCATAGCACAGATTGGGCCTCACATCTGCCAAAAGTGCAAGCAGTCCTGGACTCTGTTCGGGAAGCGGGGTTTACGGCTAACCCCAAGAAGTGTACCATTGGGCAGGAGGAGGCCAAATATCTTGGGTACACCATTGGGAGGGGAGTAATAAAACCCCAACTCAACAAAGTCGAGGCCATCCAGAGTTGGCCACGTCCCAACAGCAAGAAGCAGGTACGAGCCTTTCTGGGAATCGCTGGGTATTATCGGCGATTCATTCCCCACTTTGCTTCTAAGGCTGTGCCCCTAACCAACCTGACGAAGGGGAAAGGGTCGGTCATGATTAAATGGACCCCCGAGGCTGAGGCAGCATTCCAATTCTTGAAACAAGCCTTATGTAGCCAGCCAGTGTTGTACTCACCCGACTTCTCTAAAGACTTTGTCGTACAAAGTGATGCGTCAGATGTGGGGTTAGGAGCAGTATTGTCCCAGGTCTGGAACGGGGAAGAGCACCCAGTCATTTACCTCAGCAGGAAGTTGAAGTCCCATGAGGTAAATTACGCCACCGTTGAAAAGGAGTGTTTAGCGGTGAAGTGGGCTCTAGATTCCCTTCGGTACTACCTGCTAGGTAGGCACTTTGACATGGTTACGGATCACGCTCCGTTAAAGTGGATGGCTCAAAACAAGGAAACAAATAGAAGAGTGAATAGGTGGTTCCTGGCCCTCCAGGAATTCAACTTCACAGTAAAGCATCGCCCTGGCGTTCAAATGGGGAATGTGGATGCTTTGTCTCGAGTACATGAATGCCTGATTGCTGGTGTTCCAACCCCGAGGTTAAAACAAGAGGGGGGGGTATGTGACAGCAGGAAGGTAAAGTCACCTGGTTGCATCCAGGGGGGTAGATATATTTCGCCCAGATTCAGGCTTTACGCCGACTTATACAACTAGGTGGAGAGTTGTATAAGGCTAGTGGGCTCATGGATGACTCATACCTCTAGGGAGAGTGTGGGGCGTCGTGCAGACAGAGATGAGGAGACCAGCTGAACCTTGTCAGCTCATTTAGGCCTCTATAAGAACTCCCAGCTTCATTAGATGTTAGCTCATGCCTGGAACCAGACCTGTGTGGACTGTCTAGGGAGAGTGAACCCCTGTGCGGTGAGGCAAAGCCTGTGTGGCTATTTGTTTGGACTTTTACTAAACCAGGGACTTCGGGACTAGGACAGCACTAGGCTGATCCCAGTTGTTAGTTAGGAAACCTGTATGTTTAGTCAGAGGTCAACTTGACCAGGATTTATTTTGGTTATGTTTCTTTTGCTTTGCTGTGTTTTGTCACTGTAAATAGAAAATAAACCGCACCTTTTTTTGATTTTGAAAACCACAACCTCCGTTTGCTGGGCCTGTTTTGTGTGGGGAGCCCATCCCGGGGGTCACACACACCCGCTGCCGAGCTAACCCCCTCACACATGTCTGCATCCTCTGACCACCTCTGTACCATGTCCGCATCCTCTGACCACCTCTGTACCATGTCCACTTCCTCTGACCACCGCTGTACCATGTCCGCTTCCTCTGACCACCGCTGTACCATGTCCGCTTCCTCTGACCACCTCCTTTGTACCATGTCCGCATCCTCTGACCACCTCTGTACCATGTCCGCTTCCTCTGACCACCTCTGTACCATGTCCACTTCCTCTGACCACCTCTGTACCATGTCCGCTTCCTCTGACCACCTCCTTTGTACCATGTCCGCATCCTCTGACCACCTCTGTACCATGTCTGCATCCTCTGACCACCTCTGTACCATGTCCGCTTCCTCTGACCACCTCTGTACCATGTCCGCTTCCTCTGACCAACTCCTTTGTACCATGTCCACATCCTCTGACCACCGCTGTACCATGTCCGCATCCTCTAATTACCTCTGTACCATGTCCACATCCTCTGACCACCTCTGTACCATGTCCACTTCCTCTGACCACCTCTGTACCATGTCCACATCCTCTGACCACCTCCTTTGTACCATGTCCACATCCTCTGACCACCTCTGTACCATGTCCACATCATCTGACCACCTCTGTACCATGTCCGCATCCTCTGACCACCTCTGTACCATGTCCACATCTATTGACCACCTCCTTTGTACCATGTCCGCATCCTCTGACCACCTCTGTACCATGTCCGCATCCTCTGACCACCTCCTTTGTACCATAATACAAAAAAGGGAGAACATGAGGCAGGACTTTGCATGAGGCACATGGAAGCAGATAAACTAATTGGATAAAAGACAGCCTTTAATTGGTTCAGATTGTCATATAGTTACATTATTGTTACATTTCTGAATTTCATGCATGTTGCTATGAATCAATATTACTTTAAGCACTATATTAGAACCAGATATCGCCTAATATTGAGTATTCCACAAAGGAATTACCATATGTATTAACAGATACATGGAGTAGTAGAAATATATACTGGTAAATCAAATTGCAGTTAATATCTGTATAAATTAATGACCGTATTGAAATGTCTAAGAGATGTAAAGGAAGATAAAAATTGATAGAAGGAACGTCCATAGCAGATAAATAAATAGGTAGACTTGTCGGTAGTTGTAAGCTCTACGCGTTTCGGGGCCTTAAAGCCATTCATCAGGAGCAAAACTGTAGTCATTATCTAGGAGTAAGGAGAACAGTCATATTGTCATGGTCTAAGGAATACTGGAGACATGTGGGCAAGTATAAAACATGAGGAACCCCCTAATCATCACATATACACTTAACCCACTGACTTACATGTGCATCTGCGCAATGGTGGTGTGGGCACGAAAGTAACAGGCCGGCCAAAAACGTCACAGACGGGAGCTGAGGGGGCGTGGCGAGGCGACAGCAGCCGACACAAGCAGACACCCCGAGAGGGTCAAAGTGTATAAGGTGACATAAGTGTAAACTGAATAAAAAGACCCCAAATAGGGGGACCTATGTGACAAAAAGAAGGAGTGAGATACTGCTGTCGCCTCGCCACGCCCCCTCAGCTCCCGTCTGTGACGTTTTTGGCCGGCCTGTTACTTTCACACCACCATTGCGCAGATGCACATGTAAGTCAGTGGGTTAAGTGTATATGGATGGGGATCACGCGAGGAGTCAGACACGTGTGGACTGTGGAGAGGAGACTATAGGATAAAACCAGAGCCACGACCTTGAGCCACCTGACTGAGCCCTGCATGGTGCACCTGAGAGGATGTCAGTGACAGCGCCCCCAGGCCAGTCTGAGGGGGGGTCAGTAATTAAAGGGGGAGTGAATACAATAATGTAAGGGGGCACTGATACAAAGGTTCCCCCTTATATCAGTATCCCCCCCTTATGTTAGTGTATTCACTCTGGGGAAGGACTATGGTCACCAGAGTGCCCCCCACATCAGAGTTACAGGTGTTCCCGTTTACATCAGAGTCTGCAGGATTCACCCTTACAGTGCAAGGGGTAACTCTGCAAACCATGATGTAAAGGAGAACTCTGATGTAAGCAGCGTTCAGCGGGCATCCAGGCAGCGGCTCCTGTGTCCTCTCCTCCTCGCTTCCGCCATGCGTCTTCTCCCCTCCTCCTAGGCATCTAATAGGATCACCGGTCCTTTTAGCCAATCGAGTGATGGGTCTCTGACCCGCTTCCTGATTGGCCGGGAGGAGGACCAGTGTTACAATATCGAATATTTGTTCGCTATTTTAACACATCTGGGTGGGCTGTGAGCATACTCTCTGCGCCCCAAGCCCACCCTATTTTTAAGCCTATTAGAGCCTCTGGCTCTAATCAGTACTTCAAAAAAACATAGGAATTTATGCGCCCGGTGTACTACAAGGGGCCGGACACATGGACGGGGGGGGGGGGCGGTGCCCGTGCGCCCTCAATGTACGGACCGCCCCTGGTCTGCAGTTTGTAAATTCAAATTTATATTATTATATTACAGGTATTAATATAGCACCATAAATGTATGCAGTGCTTTACATATATATACTGTATAATACATTGTCATCATGGGCGTCCGCTCCATAGGGCAAGGGGGGTCGCTCTCGCCCCCCCCCTGGAATCCAGAAGGTGTGCCACACACTGCGGGGGTGTCAGGCTGGCACCCCCGCGAGTGAAGCGTCGGGCGCGGGGCGGCTCAGTGCAGAGGCTGGTGACAGGGTAGCCTGCCCTAGGGCCGCTTTAAGCGGCGACTGCAGAGCTCCAATCCCTCTGTCCTCCGGCGCTCGTATCGTATGTCACGGAGCTGGGTCTGTGTGTAAGGTCCCGCCCCCCCTAGTTCGGCTCGTGTGATAGTCTTCTAGTGTTCTGCCTATCACACGAGCCTAGGGGGGGCGGGACCTTACACACAGACCCAGCTCCGTGACATACGATACGAGCGCCGGAGGACAGAGGGAGGGGAGCGCCTATCCAGGAAGTGGTGAGGCTGAAATGAGTGGGCACAGAGGCTGCAATTGGTGGGCACACAGGGGCAGCAATTGGTGGGCATAGACTGCAATTGGGCACTCAGGGGCTGCAATTGGTGGGCACAGATGCTGCAATTGGTGGGCACAGAGGCTGAAATTGGTGGGCACAGAGGCGGCAATTGATGGGCACACAGGGGCGGCAATTGGTGGGCACACAGGGGCGGCAATTGGTGGGCACACAGGGGCTGCAATTGGTGGGCACATAGGCTGCAGTTGGTGGGCATACAGGGGCAGCAATTGGTGGGCACAGACTTCAATTGGGCACTCAGGGGCTGCAATTGGTGGGCACAGAGGCTGCAATTGGTGGGCATAGAGGCTGCAATTGGTGGGCACACAAATGCTGCAATTGGTGGGCACAGAGAGGCTGCAATTGGTGGGCACAGAGGCTGCAGTGGTGGGCACAGTGAGGCTGCATTCATGGGCACAGAGAAGCTGCATTAGTGGGCACAGCAAAGCTACATTGGTGGGCACAGCAAGGCTGCATTGGTGGGCACAGCGAGGCTGCAATGAAGTAAAGCTGCATTGGTGGGCACAGCGAATCTGCATTGGTGGGCACAGGGAGGATGCATTGGTGGGCACAGGGAGGATGCATTGGTGGGCACAGGGAGGCTGCATTGATGGGCACAGTGAGGCTGCAATGATGGGCACAGAGAGGCTGCATTGATGGGCACCATGAAGCTACAATAATGGGCACAGTGAGGCTGCATTTGTGTGCACAGGGAGGCTGCATTGGTGGGCACAGGGAGGCTGTATTGGTGGGCACCGTAAAGCTGCATTTGATGGGCACAGTGAGGCTGCAATGATGGGCACCGTGAGACTGCAATGATGGGCACCGTGAGGCTGCAATGATGGGCACAGTGAGGCTGAATTGATGGGCATGGCGAGGCTGCATTGATGGGCACGGCGAGGCTGCATTGATGGGCACAGTGAGGCTGCATTTGATGGGCACAGATGAGGCTGCATTGATCTCTTGTATTATGTCTGCAGTCTCTGGTCATCTTTAGTATGATGAGGCTGCATTTGTGGGCACAGGGAGGCTGCATTGGTGGGCACAGGGAGGCTGTATTGGTGGGCACCGTAAAGCTGCATTTGATGGGCACAGTGAGGCTGCAATGATGGGCACAGTGAGGCTGCAATGATGGGCACAGTGAGGCTGCATTTGATGGGCACAGATGAGGCTGCATTGATCTCTTGTATTATGTCTGCAGTCTCTGGTCATCTTTAGTATGATGTCCTCAGTCTCTAACCATCTCCTGTACCATGCCCGCAGCCTCTGACACCTCCTGTATCATGTCTGCAGCCTCTGACAACTACTGTATCATGCCTGCAGCCTCTGATCATCTCTTGTATCATTTCTGTAGCCTCTGACCATCTCTTGTATCATGTTCTCAGTCTCTAGGTAATATGAAAAATAACTTCAGCAGTTCCCGCGCTGCTGTGTCTCTCCCTCTGGCTGCATGATTACGGTAGGAAGGGGGAGGGGCTGTCACAGTCTATGTAACATGCAGGGGGTGCAGGATGTTGTGTGAAGGGGTCCAGAGGTGCAGGGTGCTGTGTAATGTAAAGGGGGCCAGTGATGCAGGGTGCTGTGTAATATAAAAGGGGGCCAGTGATGCAGGATGCTGTGTAATGTAAAGGGGGCCAGTGATGCAGGATGCTGTGTAATGTAAAGGGGTGCAGGGTGCTGTGTAATGTAAAGGGATCCAGTGATGCAGGGTGCTGTGTAATATAAAAGGGGGCCAGTGATGCAGGGTGCTGTGTAATGTAAAGGGGTGCAGGGTGCTGTGTAATGTAAAGGGATCCAGTGATGCAGGGTGCTGTGTAATATAAAAGGGGGCCAGTGATGCAGGGTGCTGTGTAATGTAAAGGGGGCCAGTGATGCAGGGTGCTGTGTAATGTAAAGGGGTCCAGAGGTGCAGTTGTGGAGAGGGGGTACACAGTAGTGCCAAAGAGATATTGAAAGATGCAGGGGGCACAGTGGGGTGTTTTTACATTTTAACGTGGGGGGGGTCGCTTTTAATCCCCCGCTCGTGATCGAAGAAAGGGTAAAATGCGACTGTGTATCGCCGCTGCCGAAGCGCCCCCCCCCCCCTGGAAAAATTTCAGCGAACGCCCATGATTGTCATCAGTTCCTGCCCTCAAGGAGCTTACAATCTAAGGTCCCTATCTCTTACATTCATACATATACATACTAGGGCCAATTTACCTACCAGCATATCTTTGGAGTGTGGGAGGAAACCCACACAGTCACAGGGAGAACATGCAAACGCCATTCCGTGCCGTGGTTTGGATTCAAACCGATCACCCCAGTGCTGCTAGGCGGAAGTGCTAACTACTGAGCCACTGTGCTGCAATAATTCTGAGAATTTCTTTGTGTTGTTTGCTATACTTCCTATAAATCCTCCTTTCTTGCCAGTTTCATGTTGATGTTCGATTACGCAAAGTGGAGTTTGTTCTTTAAACAAAACTGCAGCCTTTATATTCCAATAAAACTAGGGCTGTGGAAATTAACTATTAATTCCTTGATTAATCGATTAATTGTTTTGATCAATCAAAATTCTTTTGATCGATCAAAAGTCTTCAGGGAGATCCGGTGACGTCACGGACACCGGCGGGGCTTGCCGTGTCCATCTGAAGGGCTCCTTTGCTGTGCCTTCATATCTGCATGCCGGCGGGACCTTACTATCTGCCACACGCAAGGGCTGTTACACTTCCCTCTATCAACCTGGGATTTTACAGCCAACCACTGGGAGTTGTGATAGTTCCCTTCACGAGACATCTACATGCCGATGGACTGATGTTAGCCCCTCCTCATCTGGATTAAGCAGTGGTATCGTTGTACACATTTTTATACCAGTATCATACTTAGCTACATGTTTTTATCACTGCTTTTGCTACCGTTTGGTATTACTCGCACCATTTTTACAGTTTATGTAGCTACATCGATTTTATCTCCAGTGCAATATTTATTTTGTTACCTACTTGAAGACTATAAAAGTTTTAATGCCATTCCCATCGAGCGCTGCCTTTGTGTGTTTTTTGTATCCTGCTATCCATTTTTCCAGTGGTTGGTAGCCACTGGGAATCAGCCTGCAAGGAGATCAGCTAAAAGTAGTTGGATCTGTATGTGCGTTATAATTAATCGAAATTAGTTGATTAATCGATTAAAAAAAATCGATTAATCGAACAGGAAAATTTTAATCAGTAACAGCCCTAAATAAAACACATCAATGTCAAGTATTACAGAGCTACCCTAAACAAATTAATGGGGTGGGGAACTACATGGCAAATGAGGTTTAATGTAGAAAAATGTAAAATAATGCATTTGGGTGGCAAAAATACGAATGCAATCTATACACTGGGGGGAGAACCTCTGGGGGAATCTAGGATGGAAAAGGACCTGGGGGTCCTAGTAGATGATAGGCTCAGCAATGCCAAGCTGCTGCTAACAAAGCAAACAGAATATTGGCATTAAAAAGGGGATTAACTCCAGACATAAAACGATAATTCTCCCGCTCTACAAGACTCTGGTCCGGCCGCACCTGGAGTATGCTGTCCAGTTCTGGGCACCAGTCCTCAGGAAGGATGTACTGGAAATGGAGCGAGTACAAAGAAGGACAACAAAGCTAATAAAGGGTCTGGAGGATATTAGTTATGAGGAAAGGTTGCGAGCTCTGAACTTATTCTATCTGGAGAAGAGACGCTTGAGAGGGGATATGATTTCAATTTACAAATATAGTACTGGTGACCCCACAATAGGGATTCAATTTTTTTGTGGAAGGGAGTTTAACAAGACACGTGGCCACTCATTAAAATGAGAAGAAAAGAGGTTTAACCTTAAACTACGTAGAGGGTTCTTTACTGTAAGAGCGGCAAGGATGTGGAATTCCCTTCCACAGGCGGTGGTCTCAGCGGGGAGCATCGATAGTTTAAAAAAACTATTAGATAATCACCTGAATGACCACAACATACAGGGATATACAATGTAATACTGACATATAATCACACACATAGGTTGGCCTTGATGGACTCGTGTCTATTTTCAACCTCACCTACTATGTAACTATGTGGTGGATCGCTTTTCAGAGGACATCTGACAGGCAGCGAGGAGGCGTTATGTTGCCTCCTCACCACCTGTAATAGCCCCTAAAAGCCTGCACCACAACCAGGCACTGCATGTAGTTGCTGGGCAGAGGTGGCGCATTCAGTTGAATGGGGTTGCAGTACTGCCTGCTGAACCTGAAGGGGGTTTAATGTTTGCGGCGGCTGCAAAGTAAAGCATTGCAGCTGCAGCTGGTTTACATCCCTGTCCGCTGCCTTTGTAGTTTTAAGAGAGAGCAGTTGGGGGTGGTAAAAACGCAGCTCAGCCTCCCCCCCCCTTTTTTTTTTTTTTTGGCTAGCCTCCAACTGCAAGTGTAAATGAACCTTCACAGTGGTGAAAATAATTATTTGATCCCCTGCAGATTTTGTAAGTTTGCCCACTTAGAAATGAAGGGTCTATAATTTTTATCATAGGTGTATTTTAAATGATAGAGACAGAATATCAACCAAAAATCCAGAAAAAATCACAGGATACAAATGTTATAAATTGAGTTGCAGTTCAGTGAGTAAAATAAGTATTTGATCCCCAAGCAAAACATGACTTAGTACTTGGTGGAGAAACCCTTGTTGGGAAGCACAGAGGTCAGACGTTTCTTGTAGTTGGTGACCAGGTTTCCACACATCTGGGATTTTGTCCTCTTTGCAGATCCTCTCCAAGTCTTTCAGGTTTCGAAGTTGACATTTGGTAACTCGAACCTTCAACTCCCTCCACATATTTTCTATGGAATTAACCACTTCCTTACCGGGCCTATTCTGGCACTCCTCTCCTACATGCAAAAATCATAATTTTTTTGCTAGAAAATTACTCAGAACCCCCAAACACTATATATGTTTTTTTTAGCAGACACCCTAGGGAATAAAATGGCGGTCATTGCAACTTTTTATCTCGCACAGTATTTGCGCAATAATTTTTAAAACGCCTTTTTTTGGGGAAAAAAACGGTTTAATGAATTAAAAAAATAACAAAACAGTAAAGTTAGCCAAATTTTTTTACATAATGTGAAAGATGATGTTACGCCGAGTAAATAGATACCTAACATGTCACGCTTTAAAATTGCGCACACTCATGGAATGGCGCCAAACTTCAGTACTTAAAAATCTCCATAGGCGTTGCTTAGTTTTTTTTTACAGGCTACCAGTTTAGAGTTACAGAGGAGGTCTAGTGCTAGAATTGTTGCTGGCGCTTTAACGCACGCGGCGATACCTCACATGTGTGGTTTGAACGGCGGTTACATATGTGGGCGGGACTTGCGTGTGTGTTCGCTTCTGAGCGCGAGCTACTGGGGACGGGCGTTTTAGAAAAAAATATTTATTATTTTATTTTTTATTTTACTTAATTTTTTTTATTTTTACACTTTTTTTTTATTATTTTTTTTTATCACTTTTATTCCTATTACAAGGAATGTAAATATCCCTTGTAATAGGAATGTGTGTGACAGGTCCTCTTTATTGAGAGATGCGGGGTCAATAAGACCCCACATCTCTTCTCCAGGCTAGAAAGCATGAGATCGGTGAAAAAAATTTCACTGATCTCATACTTACAGCCGCAATGGCGGCTTTGTTTACATTTGAGGACCCGGGCGTGACGTCATCACATCGCGCCCGGGCCTCCGACGGTCATAGAGATGACTGGTGACCATCTGGTCACCAGTTATCTCTATGCCTTCCATCCGGCGCCAGCAGATCGTTTCTCCGGGTCCCCGATCGCACGGGAGAGCCCGGAGAAGCCCCGGGTGGCGGCGGGAGGGGGGGCATCCCCTCCCACCGCCTATAAGAACGATCAAGCGGCGAAACCGCCACTATGATCATTCTTATGGTGCACAGAATCGCCGGCTGAAAAGATGGATATCTGAATGATGCCTCTAGCTGCAGGCATCATTCAGATATCCCCACTGAAGGTCCAGGATGTCATATGACGTCCTTGGGCGGGAAGTGGTTAAGGTCCGGAGAATGCCTTGGCCACTGCAGGACCTTAATTTGCTTCTTCTTGAGCCACTCCTTCATTGCCTTGGCCGTGTGTTTTGGGTCATTGTCATGCTGAAATACCCATCCAGTGGCGTAGCGTGGGGGGTACGAGGGGGGCCTAGGCCCTGGGCACAACATTTGGGGGGGCGCAATCCCGCGCCGGTGTCACCCTAGCTCCATAAATCTATTCTTTTCTGTGACCCCGCGCCGCACCAGCCGCCATCCTAATTCTCAGGCCGGCCCCTGGTTCCCTGTGATTGGTCGAAAGGGGTCATGTGGCCTGTCCTTAATCGCGGGGGAGCGGGGCTGTCTTCTCCTCCTCCTCTCGGGCCCAGGTCACCAGGTCGCCATGTTCCCGGGAGTCTGTGGCCGCCATCATCTCCTCCTCCTCCTCCTCTCCGGCCCGGGTCTCCGATCATGTCCCCGTCAGGACAGGCAGTCCAGCGAGCAGTGTGACAGGCGGCGGCGGTGCAGAGGCAGAGCAGATGGAAGAAAAAAAAGGTAAGAGACTCACTCAGCCTGGGGGGAGTAGATATGGTCTGGGGAGAGGGAGCAGCCCTCAGTGTACTGTGTGTAGTGTATGGTGTATTGGTCTGTGGGTAGAGTATTGTATAGCGGTCAGTATGTAGTGCATTGTGTAGTGTATTGTGTGTGTATAGTGTATTAGTCTGTGGGTAGAGTATTGTGTAGCGGTCAGTATGAAGTATATTGAGTAGTGTATTGTGTGTATAGTGTATTGTGTGTAGTGTATGGTGTATTGTGTGTGTAGTGTATAGTGTATTGTGTGTATAGTTTATTGTGTGTGTGTGTATAGTGTATAGTGTATTGGTCTGTGGGTAGAGTATTGTGTAGCAGTCAGTATGTAGTGTATTGAGTAGTGTATTGTGTGTAGTGTATAGTGTATTGTGTGTGTGTGTATTGTGTATAGTGTATAGTGTATTAGTCTGTGGGTAGAGTATTGTGTAGCGGTCAGTATGTAGTGTATAGTGTATAGTGTATTGTGTATAGTGTATTGTGTAGCGGTCAGTATGTAGTGTATTGTGTATAGTGTATTGGACTGTGGGTAGAGTATCGTGTAGCGGTCAGTATGTAGTGTATAGTGTATAGTGTATTGTGTATAGTGTATTGTGTAGCGGTCAGTATGTAGTGTATTGTGTATAGTGTATTGGACTGTGGGTAGAGTATCGTGTAGCGGTCAGTATGTAGTGTATTGTGTATAGTGTATTGTGTAGCGGTCAGTATGTAGTGTATTAAGTAGTGGTCTGTGGGTAGTGTATTGTGTATTGTGTGTGTGTGTAGTGTATAGTGTATTGGTCTGTGGGTAGAGTATTGTGTAGCGGTCAGTATGTAGTGTATTGAGTAGTGGTCTGTGGGTAGTGTATAGTGTATTATGTAGTGGTCAGTGTATAGTGGTCAGTGTGTAGTGGTCAGTGTGCAGTGTAGTGGTCAGTGTGTAGTGGTCAGTGTGCTGTGCAGTGTAGTGGTCAGTGTGCAGTGTAGTGGTCAGTGTGTAGTGGTGTGTAGTGGTCAGTGTGCAATGTAGTGGTCAGTGTGTAGTGTAGTGGGCAGTGTAGTGGTCAGTGTGTAGTGTAGTGGTGTGTAGTGGTCAGTGTGTAGTGTAGTGGGCAGTGTAGTGGTCAATGTGTAGTGTAGTGGTGTGTAGTGCTCAGTGTGTAGTGCTCAGTGTGTAGTGCTCAGTGTGTAGTGTAGTGGTCAGTATAGGAATCAGGTCGGTCAGTGTGCAGTGTAGTGGTCAGTGTGTAGTGGTCAGTGTGTAGTGGTCAGTGTGTAGTGGCCAGTGTGTAGTGGTTAGTGTGCAGTGTAGAGGTCAGTATAGGAATCAGGTAGGTCAGTGTGTAGTGTAGTGGTCGATGTAGGAATCAGGTAGGTTGGTGTGGTGTGTAGTGTAGTGGTCAGTATAGGAATCAGGTAGGTCAGTGTGTAGTGCTCAGTGTGTAGTGTAGTGGTCAGTGTGTAGTGGTCAGTGTGCAGTGTAGTGGTCAGTGTGCAGTGTAGTGGTCAGTGTAGTGTAGTGGTCAGTGTGTAGTGTAGTGGTCAGTATAGGAATCAGGTAGGTCAGTGTGTAGTGTAGTGGTCGATGTAGGAATCAGGTAGGTTGGTGTGGTGTGTAGTGTAGTGGTCAGTATAGGAATCAGGTAGGTCAGTGTGTAGTGTTCAGTGTGTAGTGGTCGATGTAGGAATCAGGTAGGTCAGTGTAGAGGTTAGTGTAGTGGTCAGTATAGGAATTAGGTAGGTCAGTACTATTGTAGGAAGGGAAGGGACTTGGAGAGTGCGAAAAGTCTGCAGGTTAGGGGTAAGTAAATTACTTGCCTCGCCCCGGGTGCTGACAACCCACGCTACGCCACTGTACCCATCCACTACCCATTTTCAATGCCCTGGCTGAGAGAAGGAGGTTCTCACCCAAGATTTGATGGTACATGGCCCCGTCCATTGTCCCTTTGATCCAGTGAAGTTGTTCTGTCCCCTTAGCAGAAAGACAACCTCAAAGCATAATGTTTCCACCTCCATGTTTGTTGTTGGGGATGGTGTTCTTGGGGTCATAGGCAGCATTCCTCCTCCTCCAAACACAGAGAGTTGAGTTGATGCCAAAGAGCTCGATTTCGGTCTCATCTGACCACAACCCAGTTCTCCTCTGAATCATTCAGATGATCATTAGCAACCTTCAGACGGGCTGTACATGTGCTTTCTTGAGCAGGGGGACCTTGCGGGTGCTGCAGGATTTCAGTCCTTCACAACGTATTGTGTTCTTGGTGTCTATGGTCCCGGCTGCCTTGAGATCATTGACAAGATTCTCCTCTGTAGTTCTGGGCTGATTCCTCACCGTTCTCAGATCTTGTATGGAGCCCCAGACCGAGGAAGATCAACATTGAGGCTGGGTTCACACTAGTGCGACACGACAGCCGTCCTACTTTGGATCCGACTTTGCCCTGCGACATGAAGCCGACATATGTCCGACTTTCAATGAACGGGGATCCGACTTGGATCCCCGCCAATATCAGGCACTGTGTTTGGTATGAATCTTGAGGGGGAACTCCACGCCAAATTTTAAATAAAAAACCGGCATGGGTTCCCCTCCAGGAGCATACCATACCCTTCGGTCTGGTATGGATTTTAAGGTGAACCCCTACGCTGAAAAAACAGCGTGGGGGTCCCCCCAAAATCCAAACCAGACCCTTACCTGAGAACGCAACCTGGCAGCCCGCAGGAAAAGAGGGGAGGACGAGAGAGCGCCCCCCCCCTCCCTCCTGAACCGTACCAGGCCGCATGCCCTCAACATGGGGGGTTTGGTGCTTTGGGGCAAGGGGGGCGACCTGCGCCCCCCCCACCCCAAAGCACCCTGCCCCCTGGCCGTTGTTTGTCGGGGTCTGCGGGCGGGGGCTTATTGGAATCCGGGAGCCCCCCTTTAATAGGGGGGCCCCCAGATCCCGGCCCCCCACCCTATGTGAATGAGTATGGGGTACATCGTACCCCTACCCATTCACCTGGTGGAAAAAAATGTCAATAAAAAAACACTACACAGGTTTTTAAAGTAATTTATTACACAGCTCCGGGGGTCTTCTTCCAACTCCGGGGGTCTCTTCCGACTTCGGGGGTCTTCTTCCGACTCCAGGGGTTTCTTCCGACTTCGGGGGTCTCCGGTGTCGTCTCCGTGCTCTACGGTTCTTCTCTCGCTCTCCGGTTCTTTCTTCCTTCTGCCGGGCCTCCGCAATCTTCTTCCAGCTCTTTTGCTAGCGGGGCCCGGTCTTCTCCGTCGCCTTCTTCCCTCTTCTCCTCTCCGGTTCTTTATTCCTTTTGCCGGGCCTCCGCTATCTTCTTCCAGCTCTTTTGCTAGCGGGGGCCCGGTCTTCTCCGTCGCCTTCTTCCCTCTTCTCCTCTTCGATGTTGACACGTCGCTTCCTCCCACTGTAATGCTGGGTGTGCGGTGCGCTCCAATTTATATAGGCCTCTCATGACGTCACAGGCACATGCTCCGGGTGGCCACATGCTCCCATGACGCCACAGTCATATGCTCCGGGGCCAGTTGCTGCTTCCTTTAGTTGCTTCCTTGTTTCTGGCCTAGGTCAAAATTATGTCATACATCGGGAATTTGGGCTTTCTCAGCTGAGGACACCTGTCTGCATGCCTTAGCTAAGGGCAGATGGATTCCAGGAAGTAAATGCTACATGAATCATCTGCCCTTACTCTAGATGACTAGGTCCTGAAATGCTAGGGGGGTTGTTTTTCAAAGTCATTTCTCAATAAAATAAAGCTAATAAACAAACAAACAAAGAATGTTGAAAACCAGTGGCTTAGTAGGCCGTTGCTTCTCCTTCCGGCCAAGCAGGAAGTGGGTCCTGAGACCCAATTGACCGAAAGTCCTAAGACTCCCTGGCCAATCGGGTCTCAGGACCCACTTCCTGATTGGCCGGGAGGAGAAGCAGGAAGATATTAGTGAATTTTCATACTCTATTGTCACACAACTGGGTTGGCTCAGGGCGCAGTGCTCTGTGCCCTGAGCCCACCCTTTTTTGAAGCCAATTAGAGCCTCAGGCTCAAATCACGTGCTTCGTATGTAGATTAGGGGCCGGGCGCATGGATTAGGGGGGCATGAGCGGCCACAACTGGTGAAATCTTTAAACAGCTATAGCTGCACGCTGCATGGCGGGGGATCCGATGCGCGTGGCCGGCGGCCACGATGTCCGCTGGCCACGAGAGCCACAATCCCCACACACATCCCTATTCTGACAGGAGAGTTGAGACAGATCGTCTGTTCCTAGTAATTAGGAACAGCAATATGTCTCCTCCCCCAGTCAGTCCTATCCCCATACAGTTAAGCCCCATACACACGGTCTGACTTTTTGCCAACAAACTTCATTTTGAGCAAGTTTGACGAAAAATCAGACCGTGTGTACGCTCCATCGGACAAACCTTTTTGGTTTTCATCGGACAGTCGGAAGAGACCCCCGAAGTCGGAAGAAGACCCCCGGAGCTGCCTAATACATTACTTTAAAAACCTGTCTAGTGTGTTTTTTTTATTGACACTTTTCCTCCAGGTGAATGGGTAGGGGTACAATGTATCCCATACTCATTCACAAAGGGTAGGGGGCCGGGATCTGGGGGCCCCCTTATTAAAGGGGGCTCACGAATTCCGATAAGCCCCCCGCCCGCAGACCCCGACAACCGACGGCCAGGTTTGTCGGGAAGAGGCTCTTTTCCTCATCAAGATGGGGACAAGGTGCTTTGGGGTGGGGGGGCCACAGGGCGCCCCCCTGCCCCAAAGCACCCACCCCCCATGTTGGGGGCATGCTGGCCTGGTACGGTTCAGGAGGGGGGGCGCTCGCTCATCCCCACCCCCTTTCCTGACCGGCCGGGCTGCGTGCTCGGATAAGGGTCTGGTATGGATTTTGGGAGGACCCCCACGCCGGTTTTTCTGCGTAGGGGGTTCCCCTTAAAATCCATACCAGATCGAAGGGCCTGGTATGCTCTTGGAGGGGAAACCCATGCCGGTTTTTCATTTAAAATTTGCCGTGGAGTTACCCCCTCAAGATTCATACCAAACACAGTGTCCGGAATTGTCGGGGATCCAAGTCGGATCCCTGTTCATTGAAAGACGGACATATGTCGGCTTCAAGTCGCAGGGCAAAGTCGGGTCCATAGTAGGACAAGTGTTGTGTCGTACTAGTGTGAACCCAGCCTCAAGGATGAGTCAGGAAGACTCAAATGAACTCTCTTTTCACTCCCCAAATGTCTTTTCTTTTCTCTCAGGATTCAGCTGTTCTATTATTCCCTTTCACGATCTCCACTCCACCCAATGTGTCCCTCACAGATAGGGGGTTGATCTCCAGATCAGCTGTTCCTGAGTAATCTCGGAGGATGAGGATTTTTATCTAGGACGTAATCAAGCACTTTATCTCTAACATTGACTTGTATCTTTGACTCACTTATCTTTTTATAAAATAGCACATCCTTAAGAGCTGGAGTGTGTTTATTAATGTAGCGCCGTCTGGATGAATGTTTTTTGTCTAGTTTTAAATTAATGGCACTGCTGTGTATCTGCTAAAGGGCAGATCCTGTGGTGTCAGGAAAGCGATTTTGCATGCGTTCCCGACACAAAGAAATGTGAACCCAGGCTAAATGTCTTAGTTACATTGGTGGTCAGTGTAAATCTTCTCATTACATTGGGGCTTGGTGTACAATCCTTTCATTCACACTAGCGGCCAGTGTGAAGGTCCCCCTTACATTGGTCGTCAGTGTACATTCTTCATTTACATTGGTCGTAAATGCAGAATTGTCCTTACACTGGTGGTCAGTGTGAATGCCCCTTTACATTGGTGGTCAGTGTAGAAGTGTCACCTTACATTGGTGGTCAGTACAAATCTCCTCAACAATGGTTGTCAGTGTAAATTCCCCCTTACATGGAGGTCCATGTATATCCTCCTTACACTGGTGGTTTGTGTAAATGCTCCTATTACATTGGTGAGTGTAAAAATCCCTCTTTATATTGGTGGGTGGCGCAAAATTCCCCGATGCATGGTGGTCAGTGCAAATTCCCCCTCACATTGGTGGTCAGTGCAAATTCCCCCTCACATTGGTGGTCAGTGCAAATTCCCCCTCACATTGGTGGTCAGTGCAAATCCCCCCTCACATTGGTGGTCATTGTAGAATCCCCCACTATATACTTGCCAAAGATTTCCAGCTTTGCTCTGCATGATTCAGAATTTGCCACAGTGTACTGCCTCCTAACTAATCCCATCCCCCCACCACTGCCACTGATCCCATCAACCCCCCAGCATTGCCACTGATCACACCACCCCCCCCCCTTCCCCCAGCATTTCCACTGATCCCAGGAGTCCTAGGATCCCTAGGAGTTTTCTGTCTACTGATGGGTCCCCTCACCTCCCCAGTCCATGGTGTGCAGGCAGTGAGGAAATTATATGCTGTATCCTTTAGAAACCAATCAGTAAGCAGTAATGATGTGCACTAACCTCTTGCAACCAATCATTGAGCAGTAAGGATGTGCAGAAACATCTAGCAACCAAATAATGAGTGGTAAGGATGTCCAGTAGCCTCTAGAAACCAATCAGTGAGCAGTATTGATGTACAGTAATCTCTAGCAACCAATCACCACCAGAAGTCATCTGCTGTAACCTGTAGTAAATTATCAGTGAGCCATAATGTGTGTTGTAACCTTTAGTAGCCAGTCAGTGAGCTGTAATAATACACTGTAACCTCTGGCAATCAATTGCAATCGCTGCCTGATTTGATTCAGTCAACTGAGTCTAGCTGCTATTTATTATACGTCTCAGAGCAGGTGGAGAGCGAAAATACATGGAGGGGGGGTTAAGAAAATGTTTGCCCAGGGATAATCAATATTAAAGATGGCCCTGGTCCATGGAGGCAAGCCGGGGTCACAGCCAGGAGAGAAGCAGGAGACTGGTCCAGGAAGCAAGCTGAGTCGGTAACAGGAGATCCAAGAATTCTGAGCACACTGGAACACAAAATACAGAAAGCTGAAGACCAATCAGTAATGTCTGCATGTATCTACCATCCTTATAAAGGCCATATGGTGCCAGGAACTATCATACATCAATACAGACATTCACCAGCACGCCATGGATCATCAAATGTCGTCCAAAGCTTTTATAGGACCAGGCCAGGATGGGGGGGGGGTCCCAGGAAGAAGAAGCCCTGGGCGCCATAACATACCACACACATAGACAGTGAGCCACCCGCTCAGATGAGTACAAACGTGAGTGTAAATTGGTATAAATGAAATTGTCACGTATATGTTATGTGAGGGGGTTAGCTCGGCAGCGGGTGTGTGTGACCCCCGGGATGGGCTCCCCACACAAAACAGGCCCAGCAAACGGAGGTTGTGGTTTTCAAAATCAAAAAAGGTGCGGTTTATTTTCTATTTACAGTGACAAAACACAGCAAAGCAAAAGAAACCTAACCAAAATAAATCCTGGTCAAGTTGACCTCTGACTAAACATACAGGTTTCCTAACTAACAACTGGGATCAGCCTAGTGCTGTCCTAGTCCCTAAGTCCCTGGTTTAGTAAAAGTCCAAACAAATAGCCACACAGGCTTTGCCTCACCGCACAGGGGTTCACTCTCCCTAGACAGTCCACACAGGTCTGGTTCCAGGCATGAGCTAACATCTAATGAAGCTGGGAGTTCTTATAGAGGCCTAAATGAGCTGACAAGGTTCAGCTGGTCTCCTCATCTCTGTCTGCACGACGCCCCACACTCTCCCTAGAGGTATGAGTCATCCATGAGCCCACTAGCCTTATACAACTCTCCACCTAGTTGTATAAGTCGGCGTAAAGCCTGAATCTGGGCGAAATATATCTACCCCCCTGGATGCAACCAGGTGACTTTACCTTCCTGCTGTCACATACCCCCCCCTCTTGTTTTAACCTCGGGGTTGGAACACCAGCAATCAGGCATTCATGTACTCGAGAAAAAGCATCCACATTCCCCATTTGAACGCCAGGGCGATGCTTTACTGTGAAGTTGAATTCCTGGAGGGCCAGGAACCACCTATTCACTCTTCTATTTGTTTCCTTGTTTTGAGCCATCCACTTTAACGGAGCGTGATCCGTAACCATGTCAAAGTGCCTACCTAGCAGGTAGTACCGAAGGGAATCTAGAGCCCACTTCACCGCTAAACACTCCTTTTCAATGGTGGCGTAATTTACCTCATGGGACTTCAACTTCCTGCTGAGGTAAACGACTGGGTGCTCTTCCCCGTTCCAGACCTGGGACAATACTGCTCCTAACCCCACATCTGACGCATCACTTTGTACGACAAAGTCTTTAGAGAAGTCGGGTGAGTACAACACTGGCTGGCTACATAAGGCTTGTTTCAAGAATTGGAATGCTGCCTCAGCCTCGGGGGTCCATTTAATCATGACCGACCCTTTCCCCTTCGTCAGGTTGGTTAGGGGCACAGCCTTAGAAGCAAAGTGGGGAATGAATCGCCGATAATACCCAGCGATTCCCAGAAAGGCTCGTACCTGCTTCTTGCTGTTGGGACGTGGCCAACTCTGGATGGCCTCGACTTTGTTGAGTTGGGGTTTTATTACTCCCCTCCCAATGGTGTACCCAAGATATTTGGCCTCCTCCTGCCCAATGGTACACTTCTTGGGGTTAGCCGTAAACCCCGCTTCCCGAACAGAGTCCAGGACTGCTTGCACTTTTGGCAGATGTGAGGCCCAATCTGTGCTATGGACAATTACGTCATCCAGGTAAGCCGCAGCATACTTCCGATGGGGCCTCAGCATCTGGTCCATTTTCCGCTGGAATGTGGCCGGCGCATTCTGTAACCCGAACGGCATTCTTTTATATTGGAACGCCCCGTCTGGGGTTACAAATGCGGTTTTCTCTTTGGCCGACTTGGCCAGGGGGATTTGCCAATACCCTTTTGTGAGGTCAAGAGTCGTCATGTATCGGGCTGTTCCCAGCCGGTCGATCAACTCATCTATACGTGGCATGGGGTAGGTGTCAAATTTTGTAACTTTGTTCAACTGACGAAAATCGTTACAAAATCGCCAGCTCCCATCCGGTTTAGGCACCAACACGATGGGACTAGACCAATCACTTTGGGACTCCTCTATCACCCCTAAGTTCAGCATTTTCTGTACTTCCTCCCGTATTGCCTCCCGTCGAGCCTCTGGGATCCGATAGGGTTTTAACTTCACCCTTTCACCGGGCGGGGTAATGATGTCATGCTCTACCCCAGATGTTTGTCCCGGCAGCTCAGAGAATACCTCCTTGTTGCGAAGCACAAACTCCTTAACCTCCTGTTGTTGGGGTTGTGACAAGGTGGCTGCTATTCCAACCTCAGGAATCACGCAACCAGTTTGAGCTGGTGACCAAGTGTCTGCGACTAGGGACTCTCTATCCCTCCAGGCTTTCAACAGATTAACGTGATAGATCTGTTCGGGCTTTCGCCTTCCTGGTTGTCTGACCTTGTAATTCACTTCGCTCACTTTTTCCATTATCTCGTAGGGGCCTTGCCATTTGGCAAGGAATTTACTTTCAACCGTAGGGACAAGTACCAATATCCTATCCCCCGGGGAAAAGGTACGGGTCTTGGCTCCACGGTTGTACACTCTCTGCTGTGCCAACTGCGCTTGGGCCAAATGTTCCTTCACGATGGGCATTACCTGTGCAATTCGATCTTGCATCAGGGCGACATGCTCAATCACACTCCTGTGGGGAGAACTCTCACTTTCCCAAGTTTCCTTGGCAATATCCAACAGCCCTCTTGGGTGTCTCCCATACAGTAACTCAAAGGGGGAGAATCCCGTAGAGGATTGGGGCACCTCCCTAATAGCAAACATCAAATAAGGAAGTAAACAGTCCCAATCCTTTCCATCTCTATCCACCACTTTCTTCAACATTTGTTTTAGGGTTTTGTTGAATCTTTCAACCAGCCCATCGGTTTGGGGGTGATACACAGACGTACGCAATTGCGTCACTTTGAACAATTTACACAGCTCTTTCATAACCCGGGACATAAAGGGTGTACCTTGGTCCGTAAGCAGTTCTTTACAAATACCCACCCGGCTAAAAACAAGAGATAGATCTTTGGCTATGGTTTTGGCCGAGGTATTTCGGAGAGGGATCGCTTCTGGATAATGGGTGGCATAGTCCATTATAACTAATATGTACTGGTGCCCCCTAGCGGACTTGATTATAGGACCTACCAAATCCATGGCGATCCTCTCAAACGGGACCTCAATGATGGGTAGAGGGACCAGCGGGCTACGGAAATGTGGCATCGGGGCCAACCTCTGACACACAGGGCAGGAGGAACAATAATTTTCTACGTCCTTCATCACCCCCGGCCAATAGAATCTCTGTAATACCCTCTCTCGGGTTTTCTCTGTCCCCAGATGACCTCCAAGAATGTGCCCATGGGCCAACTCCAACACCAACTTCCTGTAAGGTTTGGGCACCACAAGCTGCTCAACGGTTTCTTCTGCCCTTTTTGCCACCCGATACAGTAGGTCCTTCTCTACGCTGAAGTATGGGTAAGTGCAGGTATTATCTGGGTTCACTAACTCACCATCTATTTTCACTACGTTTTCCCGTGCCTTTATTAGGGCGGGGTCTTTCAACTGTTCTGTGGCAAAGTTTTCCCTGTGAACCTCAAGATCAGAAAACTCCACAGACGGTAGGTTTTCGTCTGAGGAGGTGGGCTCCTCTCCAGTTTCTTGAGTCTCCCCTGCCAATACTGATAAGGGAAATTCCGGAGAGTCCTCACCACTCTCAGGGGAGTTCTGGCTATCACATTCCTGGTACATAGGGGCACCAGTGAGGGGCTCAGGATCATCCCACAGTTCCCAGAACTTCGGAAAATCCCTTCCCACAATGGCGTCATGCGGTAACTGAGATACTAAGCCCACTGGATGAAAGAGGGTACCTTTGGGGGTCTCGAAACACACTGTAGTCACTGGATACTCTCGGGTGTCCCCATGCACACAAATAACAGCTACCTTGCTATTCCCAGAGACCTCTGTTTTAACTAACTCAGCCTTTATCAGGGTCACAAGGCTACCTGAATCCAGCAATACCACAACATTTCTACCATTAACACACATTTTGCATAAATGTTTCTCAGTTCCTCGAATGGCAGTGCATGCGACTGTCGCACACAGCGACTGACGTCTGCCCGTCAGAAAGTCACACTGCATGGGTTCCTCCACAACCGGGCAATTGGCTGCAATATGTCCCGCTTGCCGGCAGCGGTAGCAAACGATCCTTCTTGCCGCCTCTTGAGCCGCTGATTTCCCAGGCTGTTCTCGCCAAACTTGGGGTAGAGCTCCCACCCTCTCACTCTCTCCACCCTCACCCCTTGGAATCCTCTTATCCGCCCCTGGGGATGGTCTGGTCTTAGGGTGGAAAGTCCGAGTGTCTCTGGAAGAGGCCGTCAGGTTCTCTGTAGCCAAGTATTTCTCCACACGATCCACAAGACCATCGGCCGTCTCTGGGTCTCCATGGCTTACCCACTTTTGGATGGCAGTAGGAAGAGCTCTCAAAAACCGATCCATTACAACACGTTCCACAATCTTTGGTGCGGACAAAGTCTCTGGCTGTAGCCACTTTCTGCTCAGGTGAATGAGATCATACATTTGAGACCTGGGGGGTTTTCCAAGCTGGAAAGTCCAGTTATGCACACGCTGAGCCCGGACAGCCTGGGTGACACCCAGCCTTGCCAATATTTCAGCTTTTAGCATCACATAGTCTTTTGCTTGGTTAGGCTCTAGGTCATAGTAAGCTTTCTGCGATTCACCAGTTAACAGAGGAGCCACCAGTCCAGCCCACTGCTCCTCGGGCCACTTTTCTCTTTCAGCGGTCCTTTCAAATGTGGTCAAAAATACCTCTGGATCATCCTCTCCAGTCATTTTTGTCAATAAACGACTCACCCCAAAGGACGCGGTATTAGTGGGACGGCTTTCCTCACTGGTCTGCGGACGTTGCTGCATTACTGCTTCCATCTGTTGTTGTAGTCTCTGCTCTTGCTTCTGCAACAGGTCTATGAAGCGGGCCTCAGATTGCTGCTGGGCTCGTTGCTGAGCCTCCAGACTCTGTTGCAAAGTTGCGTTTGTCTGCTGCTGGGCTGCAAGGCTCCTTTGCAAACCTGCATTTGTCTGCTGTTGATTGGCATTTGCTAGAGCCAGCTGCTTCAGTATCTCCTCCATGCTGGCTTAAAAAAAACTGCCACTGGTTCTCCACCAACTGTGAGGGGGTTAGCTCGGCAGCGGGTGTGTGTGACCCCCGGGATGGGCTCCCCACACAAAACAGGCCCAGCAAACGGAGGTTGTGGTTTTCAAAATCAAAAAAGGTGCGGTTTATTTTCTATTTACAGTGACAAAACACAGCAAAGCAAAAGAAACATAACCAAAATAAATCCTGGTCAAGTTGACCTCTGACTAAACATACAGGTTTCCTAACTAACAACTGGGATCAGCCTAGTGCTGTCCTAGTCCCTAAGTCCCTGGTTTAGTAAAAGTCCAAACAAATAGCCACACAGGCTTTGCCTCACCGCACAGGGGTTCACTCTCCCTAGACAGTCCACACAGGTCTGGTTCCAGGCATGAGCTAACATCTAATGAAGCTGGGAGTTCTTATAGAGGCCTAAATGAGCTGACAAGGTTCAGCTGGTCTCCTCATCTCTGTCTGCATGACGCCCCACACTCTCCCTAGAGGTATGAGTCATCCATGAGCCCACTAGCCTTATACAACTCTCCACCTAGTTGTATAAGTCGGCGTAAAGCCTGAATCTGGGCAAAATATATCTACCCCCCTGGATGCAACCAGGTGACTTTACCTTCCTGCTGTCACAGTTAGTATATGTTAGACCAATCCCTCTAGGCAAGGTTTAAGCTAGTGCTCATTTTCTTCTGACGTGCCTGTCAGAGAGGTAACCTTTCCAGAGATATTTATGGAAAATAAACTCCGGTGGATATAGGTACAGTATCTCACAAAAGTGAGTACACCCCTCACATTTTTGTAAATATTTTATTCTATCTTTTCATGTGACAACACTGAAGAAATGACACTTTGCTACAATGTAAAGTAGTGAGTGTACAGCTTGTATAACAGTGTAAATTTGCTGTCCCCTCAAAATAACTCGACACACAGCCATTAATATCTAAACCGCTGGCAACAAAAGTGAGTACACCCCTAAGTGAAAATGTCCAAATCGGGCCCAAAGTGTCAATATATTGTGTGGCCACCATTATTTTCCAGCACTGCCTTAACCCTCTTGGGCTATGATTAAGCACCCTATAGTGGTGTGAAACGCATCAGCTTTTCTTGTCCCTGTTCCTCTGATGTTTTTGTAACCATTGGACTTTACTGTCTTCAATAAAGAAGTTGTAACGGAATGCGGCCGTCAAGCTTACTTCTCAATTGATATTTTATTTTATTTTTTATTTTTTTTATGGTTGAACTGGATGGACTTGTGTCTTTTTTCAACCTGACTAACTATGTAATTCCTCTTGGGCATGGAGGTCACCAGAGCTTCACAGGTTGCCACTGGAGTCCTCTTCCCCTCCTCCATGACGACATCACAGAGCTGGTGGATGTTAGAGACCTTTCGCTCCTCCACCCTCCATTTGAGGATGCCCCACAGATGCTCAATAGGGTTTAGGTCTGGAGACATGCTTGGCCAGTCCAGCACCTTTACCCTCAGTTTCTTTAGCAAGGCAGTGGTCATCTTGAAGGTGTGTTTGGGGTCATTATCATGTTGGAATACTGCCCTGCGGCCCAGTCTCTGAAGGGAGGGGATCATGCTTTGCTTCTGTATGTCACAGTACATGTTGGCATTCATGGTTCCCTCAATGAACTGTAGCTCCCCAGTGCCGGCAGCACTCATGCAGCCCCAGACCATGACACTCCCACCACCATGCTTGACTGTGTGTCTTTGTACTCCTCACCTGGTTGCCGCCACACACGCTTGACACCATCTGAACCAAATAAGTTTATCTTGGTCTCATCAGACCACAGGACATGGTTCCAGTAATCCATGTCCTTAGTCTGCTTGTCTTCAGCAAACTGTTTGCAGGCTTTCTTGTGCATCATCTTTAGAAGAGGCTTCCTTCTGGGACAACTGCCATGCAGACCATTTTGATGCAGTGTGTGGCGTATGGTCTGAGCACTGACAGGCTGACCCCCACCCCTTCAACCTCTGCAGCAGTGCCGGCAGCACTCATACGTCTATTTCCCAAAGACAACCTCTGGATATGATGCTGAGCACGTGCGTTCAACTTCTTTGGTAGACCATTGCGAGGCCTGTTCTGAGTGGAACCTGTCCTGTTAAACCGCTGTATGGTCTTGGCCACCGTGCTGCAGCTCAGTTTCAGGGTCTTAGCAATCCTCTTATAGCCTAGTTCATCTTTATGTAGAGCAACAATTCTTGTTTTCAGATCCTCAGAGAGTTCTTTGCCATGGGGTGCCATGTTGAACTTCCAGTGACCAGTATGAAAGAGTGAGAGCGATAACACCAAATTTAACACACCTGTTCCCCATTCACACCTGAGACCTTGTAACACTAACGAGTCACATGACCCCGGAGAGGGAAAATGGCTAATTGGGTCCAATTTGGACATTTTCACTTAGGGGTGTACTCACTTTTGTTGCATTCTGTTTAGACATTAATGGCTGTGTGTTGAGTTATTTTGAAGGGACAGCAAATTTACACTGTTATACAAGCTGTACACTCACTACTTTACATTGTAGCAAAGTGTCATTTCTTCACTGTTTAAAAATAACCAAAAAACAAACAAGTCCTTTTATTGAGTCTGGACATCAATAAGGCGTTTGATAGTGTCCTCTGGCCTTACTTATTCTCTGTCCTACGTCGTATGGGCTTCAGGGACGAATTTCTGATGGGTGTGCAAGTCTTGTACCACCATCCAAAAATGAGAATTAAAATGCTGGGATGTAACTCTGAGTTTTTCACACTGGGCAGAGGCACTCGTCAGGGGTGTCCTTTGTCACCCCTGTTGTTTGCCCTAGCTTTAGAACCCCTAGCAACCGCTATTAAACAACATCCTGACATATCAAGCTATCCATTGGCATCCACCATTTCAAAACTCTGCATGTATGCGGATGATGTCATGTTCTTTCTGACCCGACCCCACATCTCCCTACCCAATTTATTCACCCTACTATCCAAATTTGCCTGTATTTCTGGACTTACAGTAAATGCAACAAAGTCTACTGCACTCCCCGTCAACTTACCCTCAGCTCAGTGTGAGACTTTCCGAGATTCCTTCCCATTTCAATGGTCAATCGATAAAATACCCTATTTGGGCATCTATATCACACCACAATGGTCCTCCATTTTTGCAGCGAACTATCCGGCATGTGTGTCCCAACTTTATAATCTGCTTAAAGTCTGGAGCTCCTACCGCATTTTGTTTCTTGGGAGAGTCACGGCAGTCAAAATGACCCTTTTACCAAAGCTTTTGTATTTATTTAGAGCCCTCCCTATCATGATCCCTAAATCCTTTATTGACAAACTACAGCGAGAGGTTAACAGGTTTATCTGGCAGGACAAGCGGCCCATATTAATCAGACCTTACTATTTCCCATGTATACTATGGTCCCCTACCAACTTTACACATAAACTAGCCTCCCTTAACTCCTTAGTGACTCATTCTCTCATCCTTTGGAATTGCTATAAGGGCAAACTTGGCCTGATGTCATCTGCACCCCAAGGCTGGTCTTTTCTAGGAGATCCCTTATTTGCCACAGCATTTCAGCATCCTGAGAGTTTCTCATGGTGGATTTCTAACTCCTTGTTCACATTAGCTGATCTCCAACTTGGTGATACATTTGCCACCTTTGACCTCCTCCGCACACAAAAACAGATTCCACTTAGAGAACACTACCATTTTTTACAAATAAGGCATTTTTATACCTCTCATTTTGCTCTTTCCCCATTCTTTCCTCCTACTCCCTTTGAACAGATCTGCCGTGACTCCCCCAGAGTCAAGGGCCTGATTTCCAGCCTGTATAAAATAGCACTGTCTTAGAATTTCCCGGGGGAGCCTCCATATAAACGTAAATGGGAATCGGACTGTAACGAACAGTTCGCCCCCGAAGACTGGGACACAATGTTGGACAACTTGCGCAAAGCCTCAAAATCCTTAGCTGTTAGAGAAACAGCCTACAAGGTACTGACTAGATGGTACTATACCCCATCCAGACTTCAGGCCATGTTTCATTAAAATCCCCACAGGCTGCATGTTCCTTTCCGATTCATCCTTTATTGGAGAATCTGATTTACGCAGACTGGAAACATCCAGATAAGCGTTTTTCTCCTCCTAGTAGTTTGAAGTTCTTTATCCTATGGAGGAGAAGTTTACCAAGAAGTGGAGTCTGCCTTCTGTGGATGCAGCTATTTCTTGTGTAAATAAAAGCTTAACTTGTCCGGTGGACAATGCCCAGGTATTTAAAGATCCTTTGGAGAAAAAGTTGGAATCTTTACTAAAGTCTTCCTTTTTCCTGGCGGGCGCAGTGACCCAACCTGCTGTGGAGGCAGTTGGTATGTGTCAGGTCTTAAAGGATCAGGTGAAACAGGGGCTGAAAGATCTGCCTCCGGATCAGATAAAATTTTGGGAGAATATGCGTAGGGCCTTATGTTTTACAGTGGATGCTATTAGAGATTCTATTCAACAAGCATCTCGCCTTACGCTCCAGCTGGTGCATATGCGCAGAATTCATTGGCTAAAGCATTGGTCAGCGGAAGTTCCATGCAAAAAGCTTTTGGCCAGTTTTCCCTTCCATGGTGAACGCCTGTTTGGGGATGATTTGGAAAAGTATATCCAAAAGATATCAAGCGGCAAGACTACACTATTGCCAGAGAAGAAGAAAAACAAGCGCCCTTGTTTTAAGCGCTCTCTCCCCGTTTCCTGGAACATCTGCCTCCAAGCAGTGGCAACTGCATTTTCAGCCAGCCTCTAAGGCTAAAGACCAAGGCCAGGCCCAGAAAAACAAAAAGAAGTGGGGCAAAGAGCTAACAAGCAAAGCCCCAAAGCTTCTTTATGAAGAGGCGCCCCCGCTCGGCCGAGTGGGGGGATGGCTTTGGCAGTTTTCAGCAGCTTGGCAGACAGAGATCCAGGACAAGTGGGTAGTTTCTGCTGTATCCCTAGGGTACAAGCTGGAATTTCAAGATCCAGTAAAAAGAGAATCCTTCTTCCGAGGATTGGATCACTTGCTGTCTCAGGGGGTAATCAAGGAAGTATCCCTAAAAGAGCAAGGTGCAGGGTTTTATTCAAACTTCTTTGTGGTTCCAAAACCAAATGGAGACGTCAGACCCATTCTGGACCTAAAAGATCTAAACCAGTTTCTGAACATTCGCCATTTCCGAATGGAGACCATTCGTTCTGTGGTCGCCACCCTACAAGGCGGGGAATTTTTGGCATCTATAGACATCAAGGACGCCTATTTACATGTGCCTATTTATCCCACTCACCAAAAGTTCCTAAGGTTTGCGGTAGAACATCGCCACTTCCAGTTTGTGACTCTGTCTTTTGG
Organism: Rana muscosa; assembly: GCA_029206835.1. NCBI lineage: Eukaryota > Metazoa > Chordata > Amphibia > Anura > Ranidae > Rana > Rana muscosa. Next base: position 45,896,342 of record CM055117.1, on the reverse strand, counting down.
TTTGGCCACCGCACCCCGGGTATTTACAAAAGGTTCTGGCCCCACTTTTGGCAAACTTGAGAGCACAGGGCATAACGGTGACAGCCTATCTAGACGATCTACTTGTGATAGATCAGTCAGTGGCAAGATTAGATCACGCTGTGCTCAATACAGTAAGATACCTGGAGCATTTAGGATGGATCATAAACCTACAGAATACCTCTCTACAAGCCCTAAGAAGGGTAGAGTATTTGGGCATGATCATAGACATGGCCCAAAGCAGGGTATTCTTGCCATAGCCAAAGATCAAGTCTCTAAGAGAATTGATCCACAAGGTCAGGGCAAAGAAGAGACCATTGATTCGCCTTTGCATGAGGCTATTAGGGAAGATGGTGGCCTCCTTTGAGGCTGTTCCTTACGCCCAGTTTCATTCGAGACTACTGCAAGGCAGTATTCTAGCTGCCTGGAACAAGAGAAGCCAAGCTCTGGATTTACCCATGCGCCTGTCTCCACAGGTGCGCCAAAGTTTCAGTTGGTGGTTAAAGACCGAGAACTTGCAGAAAGGAAGGTCCTTTCTCCCAGTCAGCTGGAAGGTGGTGTCTACGGATGCCAGCCTGTTGGGCTGGGGAGCAGTGTTAGAAGAAGCTTCAGCCCAGGGTACCTGGGCCAAGACCGAAGAGGGCCTGCCCTTCAACATACTGGAGATTAGGGCAGTATACTTAGCCCTCAGAACCTGGACACACAGGTTACAGGGCCACCCTGTTTGGATTCAATCCGACAATGTTACTGCAGTAGCTTATACCAATCACCAAGGAGGCACCCGGAGCCAGGATGCTCAGAAAGAGGTGAATCAGATTTTGACATGGGCAGAAAAACATGTTCCTTGTCTTTCTGCAATCTTCATTCCGGGAGTAGAAAACTGGCAAGCGGACTATCTAAGTCACCAGCAGCTTTCACCAGGAGAGTGGTCTCTCCACCCCGATGTCTTTCAGGCAATATGCCAGAGATGGGGACCCCGGATGTAGACCTACTAGCTTCCAGGCTCAACAGGAAGTTAGACAACTTTGTGTCCAGGACAAGAGATCCGCTGCCCTACGGAACAGATGCTCTGATAATTCCTTGGAATCAGTTTTCACTGATCTATGCATTCCCCCCGATCCCTCTCTTACAGAGATTGCTGTGCAGGATCAAGAAGAAGGGAATACCAGTACTCCTAGTGGCCCTAAATTGGCCCAGGAGGCCCTGGTACGCCGAGATTATAAATATGGCGGTAGGAAGACCTTGGGTGCTTCCACTACGTCACGACCTGCTGTCTCAGGGTCCAGTGTTCCACCCTTCCTTACAAAAGCTAAATTTGACGGTCTGGCTACTGAGACCTACATTTTAAAGAAACGTGGGCTCTTGGGTCCAGTTCTTTCTACACTCATTAATGCTAGAAAGCCAGCCTCCAGGCTTATCTACTATAGAATCTGGAAGGTGTATGTTTCCTGGTGTGAATACAGAGGGTGGAATCCTCAAAAGTATGCCATAAGTAGGATTCTCGCCTTTTGCCATTTGGGAGTGGATATGAAGTTAGCCCTGAATACCATCAAGGGTCAAATATTGGCTCTATCAGTCTTTTTTTAGGCACCACTAGCATCTTATTCCCTAGTTCCGGCATTCATTCAGGGAGTACTGTGGATAAACCCGCCAGTCAAGTCTCCCTTATGTCCCTGGGATTGAACTTGGTATTGTCAGTCTTGCAAAAGCAACCTTTTGAACCTATCCGCCATATTCCTTTGATTCTTTTGAGCAGGAAATTGGCCTTTTTGATTGCTATCTCCTCTGCTAGAAGAGGATCAGAGTTAGCAGCTCTTTCTTGTAAAGAACCTTATTTAATTTGTCACAAAGACAAAATTGTACTACGCCCCCATCCTACCTTTCTTCCAAAGGTGGTGTCGGTGTTTCATTTAAATCAAGACATTGTTTTGTCTTACTTTTTTCCTGAACCGCGGACAGCGGGGGAAAAGTTATTGCACTCTCTAGATGTAGTGAGAGCAGTAAAAGTTTATCTGCAGGCAATGGCTCAGATACGTAAAACAGATGTTTTGTTTATTGTGCCAGATGGTCCCAGGAAGGGCCAGCCGGCATCAAAAAGCATCAAGATCCATCATTGCTAGGTGGATTCGACAAGTATTTGTTCAAGCTTATGGTTTAAGGAACAATGTTCCTCCTTTTTCTGTTAAGGCGCACTCGACCAGGGCAATAAGTGCTTCATGGGCAGTGCATCACCAGGCTTCGATGGCTCAGATCTGTAAAGCTGCAACATGGTCTTCAGTCCATACATTTACCAAATTCTATCAAATAGATGTAAGAGGACATGAGGAATCTGCCTTCGGGTGTAGTGTGCTGCGGGTAGCGGTTTAGGGCTTCTTGTCCGTTGGTGGCCTGATTGATCTGTGTCTCCCACCCTTCATGTTGAGCATTGCTCTGGGACGTCCCACTATGTAATGATTAAGGCTTTGTGTCCCGTGGTGTACGATAAAGAAAATAGGATTTTTAATAACAGCTTTCCTGTAAAATCCTTTTTTTGGAGTACACCACGGGACACAGAGGTCCCCCCCTTCTTATGGGAACCTTACTGCTTTGCTACAAAAACTGAGGTACTTCCTGTATGGGAGGGGTTATATGGAGGGGAACTTATTCTCATTGGTTTTGCCAGTGTCCAATCACCTTTGGTGACCCATACAACCCACTATGTAATGATTAAGGGTCTGTGTCCTGTGGTGTACTCCAAGAAAAGGATTTTACAGGTAAGCTGTTATTAAAAATCCTATTTTTAGATCAACCCCCGACGGTTGAGGAAATTACAGAGGCCATATATTCTCTCCCCCCAAACAAGACCCCAGGGTTAGATGGTTTACCTGCAGAATGGTACAAAAACTATGCGGAAGACTTAGCACCAAAATTACATTCACTGTTTGCAGTGGCTTTTGAAGAGGGTGAACTTCCTTTCCTCTATGTGTGAGGCATTGATAGTGGTGTTGCCCAAACCTGAGAAAGACAAATTGTTATGTGGGTCCTATCGTCCCATTTCACTGTTAAAAAGCAATGTTAAGGCGTTGACAAAACTTCTTTTTTTTTTTTTTATCAATAATTTGTTCTTTATTAGAGTTTCAAAGATACATACATGTTATAGCCATAACATCAATACGAACAGAAACAGATGTTCCAACTAGAGACAAGCTCTTTTGATTATTACAGCAAACAATGAAATGCTAACGAGGGTGAGTAAACCTGGATAGCCGATTGAAAAGAGGTCCTAGATGGAGAAAGGGTGGGAAGGAGGGGGTAAGGGGTAGGGGTAGAAGGAAGGATGACAAAGAGGGCACCAGCGAGCCTGAGATAGGGAGCAAGGTGAGTACCGTATATACTCGAGTATAAGCCGACTCGAGTATAAGCCGAGGTACCTAATGTTGCCCAAAAAACTGGGAAACCTCACTGAAATAAATTTTTACATTGTAATTATTACCTGTAAAGAAGTTGCGGCTGCGGCGTCCATCGTTCAAATTCCGCGGCGTCCATCGTTCAAATTCCGCGGCGTCCATCGTTCGAATTCTGCGGTCTCTTCCTGTTCCTTACTTGATAGGCGAGTCTCAGCAGACACTCTCCGCCTATCACGATCCTTCTCTCATCCTTAGTTTTCCCAGTAGACACTGTGTTGGGTATTCCGCCAATCACAGACGTCTGCTGGAAAACTGAGGATGAGAGAACGTTCGTGATAGGCGGAGAGTGTCTGCTGAGACTCGCCTATCAAGGAAGGAACAGGAAGAGACCGCGGAATTTTGAACGATGGACGCCGCGGAATTCGAACGATGGACGCCGCAGCCGCAACTTCTTTACAGGTAATATTTACAATGTAAAATTTATATGACTCGAGTATAAGCCGAGGGGGGGGGACTTTCAGCCCCAAAAAAAGGGCTGAAAATCTCGGCTTATACTCGAGTATATACGGTAGTTAACATTTCAGTATAGTTATACTTGAACAGTGCATTTTGGGTGGTGTAACCATGTCGACCACATAACCATAAATTTCTCTAAGTGCAGGTTTTTCCTAGCTACAATTCGTTCCATTTCACACTGGATATTGAGATCAGCGACAGTGCCTGAAAAGGAGGGGATTGTAGTAGTTTTCCATAATCTAGTAATGTTCAATTTGGCAGCATAGAGTAAGTGAAGGACTGCATATCTAGATTGGGATGGAAATTTTTCTATGCCAATATGTAGCAGGGCCAGTGCAGGATTCGGGGACCAAGGTGCCCCAGCAATAGATGAGATCAGAGCGAATACTTGTTTCCAGAAGGAAGTCAAGGATTTGCAGTACCAAAGGGTATGTGCGATGGAGCCTATACTGCCGCAGCTTCTCCAGCAGGATGGTGAGTGACCCGGGTACATTTTAGATAAGCGATAGGGTGTTAAATACCATCTATGGATAGTCTTTTGGTAGGATTCCCAGTGGTTGGAGCAGTAAGAAGCTTTAAAGGTTTCCGTAAATGCCCGTTGCCATTGGGTTTGGGTGAAGGGAGCATTCAATTCTTCAGCCCACTTAGCTAAGGAGTGTACTTGGGAGCAGAGTCGAGTGTCGCTAAGGCATGCATACATCAGGGAGATACCCCTGTTAGGGTAGGGGGTAGAGGAGTAGTATTGGTATATCGGTACAGGGATTTTTACTCTGGAGGGCAGTTTAGATGCTCTGAAGAAGTGGGAGATTCTCGTGTAAGTGAAGGTCTCTGAGCGTGGGAGTTTAAACTTATTTTGGAGATATTTAAATGTGTGCATCTGGTCTTGGTTCATCATGTCATCAAAGGTTAAGATACTTGCGGAGTGCCATTGGGAGAGGTTCAAATCAGGAATGCAGGACGATAGAGCTCTCAGAGGTATCGGTATCGACCTACTAGGTGAGTTTTGGGGATATAAACTTAGAATTTTTTTCCATGCCAATATTGAGGCTGAGATCATGGGGTTATGCTTTGGTAGGGATGGAAAGCCTCCTGCAGTTGTTAGTAAGAGGTGGTCCATTAGGGTGACAGGCTGTGGGTATGAGGCTTCTATGGTGGACCATATTTTTTCCTGTGTAGGGTGCCACCAAAAGTAAAGTTGGTCCAAAATAGAGGCGTAGTAGTAGTTGCCTATATGGGGCAATCCTACTCCGCCGTGTCTGTGGGGCCTAGTGAGTATGTAGCTAGCACATCTAGGTGGTTTAGAGTTCCAAATATAGTTAGTTATTTGTCTCTGAATAGAGGTAAGGAGGGACCGAGGGAGGGGCAGGATAAGTGTCCGAAACAGGTATAGGAGCTTAGGTAGTACTATCATTTTGACGGTAGCAATACGGCCAAGAGTAGAGAGGCCTGCGCTGCGTAGAGATTTCAGTAGGGTGGGTACATTTCGGGAGAAGGTTAGGTAATTTAAGTCAATCAGTCGTTTTGTGTTGGGGGTAATCTGAACTCCCAGGTATGGGATAGATGTATTCGCTCACATGTAGGGTATTTCGAATTTCAGCTGGGCTGCCATTTTTGGGGAGAGATGGATGGGAAGGATTGTGGATTTTGTGGTATTCAGTTTATAGTAAGATACAGAGCTAAATTGGTGTAGGGTATCCTGAATGGCTTGCAGGGATTGGGCGGGGTTGGTGACCATCAGAACCACGTCGTCTGCAAATAGGCTAATTTTGTGGTCTACGCCATTGCAGGGAATGCCTGATATGCATGGGTCTGATCTGATTTTAGAGGCCCAAGGTTCCATCAGGAGGGGAAAGATGAGCGGGGATAGGGGGCATCCCTGTCGAGTACCGTTAGAGATCTCAAAAGGGGTGGAAAGGGTCCCTCCCGAGAGTACCTTAGCTGATGGATTGGAGTATAAGGAGAATTACATCTTGGAACCACCCCGTAATACCAAATTTAGTCAGCACCTCTTGAAGAAATGACCAGTGGACTCTATCAAATGCCTTCTCTGCGTCAAGGGATAGTAGCAGAGAAGGCGTTTGAGAGCGTGCAGCATGGTGGATGAGGTGGATGAGGTTGAGTACTCTTCTGGTTGCGTCTGGGGCTTGTCTACCTGGGACAAATCCAACCTGGTCCGGGTGTATTAACTCAGGTATAAACATCATCAATCTGTTAGCAATAACTTTGGCAAGTAGCTTGATGTCAGTGTTCAAGAGAGAGATCGGTCTGTAGTTAGAGGCAACAGAGGCATCCTTTCCAGGTTTTGGGATGGTGGTTATGATAGAACGTAACATATCTGTAGGCAAGTAGCCCGAGGAGCCAGCAGCATTGAAGAGGTCCGTCAGTCTAGGGGCGAAAATGTCAGCAAATTTTTTGTAGAACCCATTAGAGAAGCCATCTTCTCCTGGGGACTTATGCAGTGGGAGAGCTTTAATTGCTCTGAGGATTTCCTCCTTTGTGAATGGTTTAGATATATAGTCAAATTGGGTCTCTGAGATTTTGGGCAGGTTAATTGGGGTAAGAAAGCTATGTATCTGCTCTGCTGTAGGCTGGGGAGTGAGAGGGTCGCGTTTGAGGTTATAAAGGGATGCATAGTAATCACTAAATGCATTAGCAATTTCTTGAGGGTTGGTTAAAGTGGAAGTAAACCCATCGATTTAACAGTTTCAAAAAGCAGTTACATTCCCGGCATGCCGGGAATGCCAACTGTCACAATGGTTGTGCTCTCAACCAAACTGTCAAACCATCCAATGGCTGGTGCCATAACTGATCACATGTGCAGCATCATGGCAGTTGAAGATTAAACAGAGGCCAAGATGGCAGCTTCCTTGCCTGAAAATGATAGGAGGGTTTACTTCCACTTTAAGAGTTGTTGTGAAATCGGGTGGCGGAGAGATAGGATTTTTGTTTTTGTGCGTTGGGCTTTGACTTGTTTTGCTAAAAGTGACCCGGCTCTGTTGCCTAATGCATAAAAAGAGGCCTTGGAGAATTTAAAGTTACGTTCGAATTTGTGGAGCAGGAGGGTACGTAATTTCTGTCTCAGCTCTAGGAGTTGGATGGCTTGTGCAGGAGAGGGAGAGGATTTGTTTAGTTGTTCTAAGGAGGATATTTGGGACATAACCTCATCAATCTGCTGGGTCCTCTGGCGTCTCACTCTTTTACTCAGCTTTATGAAAATTCCTCTTAGGTAAGCTTTGTAAGTTGACCAGAGTGTAAATTTATCAGTATCAGGCAGTTCATTATTATCAAAGAAGGATTGGTGCTCAGTTTCAATTTCCCTTTGGACTTTGGGGTCATCCAACAAGGAGGAGTCTAGTCTCCATAGTCTCGGTGGGCCAGGTCGTAGGTCTCCCAGGGTTATGGAGATTGGGGCGTGGTCTGACCACGAGATGAGACCAATGTCAGATTGCACGACATTTTGAAGGGTCCATTTATCCACCAGGAAGGAATCAATGCGTGAATAGGATATCTGTGAATGTGAGAAGTATGTGTAGTCTCGTTCCGAGCCATGTTGTGCTCTCTATACGTCAAAGAGATCTATGTCATGGAGTAGTGGGTTCAGAGCCTGTCGGTGTTGACTTTTATTAGTGGAGGTGTCCATGTGTGGATCGCCAACAATATTAAGGTCGCCACCCAGGACCACATTTCCTTGGCGCAGGCTTTCAACCTTCTTGTAGAGGCGTCGAAAAAAGCGGAGTTGCCTGGAGTTTGGGCCATAGGTATTTACCAGGGTGTATTTGGTGTGCGCGATGGTGCAAGTGGTTATGAGGTATCGGCCCTGTGGATCAGCATAAGTGTGGAGGTGTTGGAACTGAAGGGTATCACGGATGGCCGTCAATATTCCATTCTTCTTCTTTGGGCCGGATGCGAGATAGACGGTGCTATACCCTTTGATTTTGATCTTAGGGGTTTTTGATTCCGCAAAGTGTGTTTCCTGTATGAATACAATGTCCGCTTTCTGTTTGGATATTTCCCTTTGTAAGTTAGCACGTTTGTGCGGGCTGTTCAGGCCCTTCACGTTTAAGGAGGTCAGCTTTATAGGCATGTCAAAGCAGTTGGAGTGACTTTGAATGACAAGTCAGTGGTGGTGAGCGTGGGAAGACACCTGCTGGGAGTGGCAAAGAACAGAAGATTATGTACTTGGGTGATCAGATCAGTCTGTTCAGTAGAGAAGTGAGTTGAGGAGATGGGATCTGGTTCAGTTGGAGGCTGGTGGGGGGAAGTAAAAAGAGTGATCCCGTGAACAATACGGGTTCAATGTGCAGAGTTACTGCTGACAATTTCCAAACAGGGGGGATTTCCTCCAGTGGTGTCCAGGAAACTGGAGCCAGTGGATCGAATAGAAGGCTTGGAATAGGCAGTGATCCGCTATAGTCCGGCTATAAATAGATTGGGGTGTGCGAGGACAGGGTATATCAGGCGTCTTGAAGTGACCAGTCAGCTTCCATTTGGGAAGGTGGAGATGGAGGTGGTCGTGGACTTTCCTCAGGAATTATGCGCCATAGCCTCAGTAGTTGGAGGCCAGCCTGGAGTGTGCGCACAGTATGGGTTTTACTCTGGAACGTGACCATCAACTTGGTGGGAAACCCCCATTTGTATGGTATGTGGTGGTTTTGGAGTGCTTTTGTGATCGTGGATAGTTGCCAACGATTCTCCATCGTGGCCTTGGAGAGGTCAGTGTATAGCGCAATAGCAGTGAAAGGGTCAGGGAGGTTTGAGGCTCGCTTTGCGGCAAACATCACTCTTTCTTTATCATTGTAGAAATGAATGCGCGCTAACACATCTCTAGGTTTTTCTGCTGGGAGATGAGATGGTTTTGGCAGCCTATGGGCTCTATCAATTTCTAGATCTCTGTCGGTCAATTCAGGTACCTGCGCTCGCATTAGGGATTGCAGGAATCGCACCAGTTCAGGTTGTTGAACAGATTCAGGTATGTTGCGGAATTTAATATTGTTCCTGCGAGAACGATCTTCGAGATCTGCGAGTTTAAGGTTGATCATCTGCATCTCATCTTCATGTACAGTGCATACTTCCACTATATCATTATGGGCAGTGAGGAGATCAGACATTTTGTTTTCAACGTGGTGGAGACGCTGATCTGATGATGCACTACAGTAGCCAGCGAGGACACTGCAGCTGATAGGTCAGAGTACAGTGTCTGTTTAAGGGAGATTAGCATGTTCTTCATTGATTGCTCAGAAATGGGCTGGTCTGAGGCAGGGAAGTTATCTATGGCTGATGGATGCTGTGTATTAGGAGGAGGCAAGGTGAAGGGTATACTGGGGCTTTGTCCTGGGATGTCATATTCTCATCTGGGCTTAGACTTGACTGGAGAGGCTGAGGAAGGTAAGCGGGGTGGGGAGTACTCACAGTTTGTCAGTGTGGGTAGTCCTGGGCGTTGTGGTCAACCGCCGCCAGCGTGAGGAGAGAGCTGATCTGCAGGGCTGTGTGTGTAGCCAGCGCCATCTTGCTCGCGGCCCACTCTGGCCATTTGAAAACAGTCTGTCAGCTTTTGTGGCATGTTCAGCTGCTTTCTCCTCTTCAGCATTGTTCCTGGACGTAGCGAGACTCACTGTGGGGATGATCGGGTGTGTTTTAACCCATTCCTCGTGCTGTGGAGCCGCTAATAGCCGGGTTTAGTGCGGAGCATTCAGATCAGGCAGCCATCCGTGATGCTGGCAAGCCACGCCCCCCCACTGACAAAACTTCTAGCTATGAGATTACAAAAGGTCATTCTCCACCTTATCCACCCGGATCAAACTAGGTTCATGCCTGGCAAAAGTACGAATGGTAACATTCGTCTTCTTTTCACAGGGCAGCTATGGACCATAAAAGTGGTCTGGTGTTATCCCTGGATATGCTGAAGGCTTGTAACACTGTTAACTGGTCCTTCCTTGCAGGGCGGAAGCAACGTCAAAACATCACTTCTGCCCAAAGCTCTTAAAGTGGTTGTAAACCCACTTTTTCAACTTGCACCTGCAGGTAAGCCTAGATTAAGGCTTACCTGTAGGTGCAAGAAATATCTCCTAAACCTACACGGTTTAGGAGATATTTACTAAAAATGACAGGCGCCGCTGTCTACGGCGCATGCGCGCCGTAGACAACGGCGCATTCATGGGGTTAATCCCATTTACAAAATCGGCTACTTCCCAGCAATCGCTGGGCATAGCCGAATGTGACGGCTCCCGCACGCATGCGCGGAGTCACGTCTTCGCCGCTCCGGCCAATCACAGCGCCGGAGTGGCGCTGTGATTGGCTGGTGCGGCGATACCCGAAAGTAACATTCCGGCTATCGCCGCAGTGATGGCTGCGTCTGGAGTGAGGGACGCGGACTGCTTCGGGGGCCCTGATCTAAGGTAAGTGGTACATAATGAGCTAGTATGCTAGTCATACTAGCTCATTATGCCTTTCTCTTGCAGGTTGGCTCAAAAAAAAAAAACGATTAGTGGGTTTACAACCACTTTAACCACTTGAGACCCGCGCTATAGACAAAAGACGTCTGCAGCGCGGCTCTCAAGTGCTGAGTGGACGTCCATGGACGTCCTGACTGTTTCACTCCCCCTGCGCGCCGCGTGCAGATGGACAATGACCGGAAGCATACTGCAAAAGCATCATAAAGTCGGGGCCACACTGCATACAGATAATCGAACACCTTATCCCAGTTATATATAGAAAAACATTTTTGGGGGGGGATTGAGCAAATACTTGCTCAGGGATTTTTAAGCGGTGTTCATAACAAAGTAGTTCATAAGAGAAAATTGAGTAAAATATAACAATTTTTTTTTTTTTATTGGTAAATACATAAAAAACATGATAATATGCAAATTAAGAGGGGGACCATTAACAATCATAAAAGACAAAAATGGTCACAGTGGATGACAAACTAACGTTCTACGTCACTCTACTAGTTTCGCTCTTAAACGAGCTTCTTCAGGAGTTTGACATTACACGTAGGCCATACTGAAAGATAAGAATTTGCATATATGTGAAAAACAACATTAATTTAGGAACATGCCCACAATATATATATGCCGATGCAGTTGGACAGACTGTACAGACAATTTGATGATGTCATATTGATGTAGAGTAAAAAGTATATATGTACATATAATATACAGTCAGGACCCAAGTTGCAAAACAGAACTCACCCAAAAGCCACAAAATCGCACACACATGCAGAGGTCATATGAATGCATTAAACATTCAAAGTTCCCCAAATCAGACAGGACCGACCGCCAAGGAAAAAAGAGAACCATCACAAAGTGTTCCAGGCCATAGAGAGTATAAGGCTGATAGGATGAATCCTAGTGTTACTGAAGGCACAAGAACATAGGGTATTGGATAATTGGCTCAAGATCACCATCCAATAATCACACAAATAACTAAAGGCAGAGGCGTAACTAGAAACCTCTGGGCCCCGGTGCAAGAAATCACGAAGGCCCCCCCCCCCCTGAAAAAGCATGATTTTGATACTTTTTTTTTGAGGGGGGTGGCAACGGCGGTAGTTGAGGGGGGTGGCTGCAGTGGTACTTGAGGGGGGGTGGCTGCGGTGGCAGTGGTGGTGCCATCCTCTCCTACCACCACCTGTGCCTCTTACTGATCCCATCCTCCCACCACTGATTTCATCCCTATCCCCCCCATCACCTCTGTTATAGAAGTAATGGGGGGATCGGGATGAGATCAGTGGTGGGGGGATGGGATCAGTAAGAGGCACAGGTTGGCATCGATTGCTCAGCTCTGCAAAATGTCACTTACCGTCAATCAATCGATTCCCCGGGAATTCCGTTCGATCGGTCACGGTGCCTTCTAATCTCCCACCAGGATGCCTTCTTGCCTCATGGGTAGACGGTAAAGGTATTCCACTCAGAGAGGAAAGCTTCTCCCTCGCCTTCTCTCATTAGTGTCAGCATGTCTGCTGACTTAATTTTTCAGTGTCTGCCCCCAGACTCAGCGCTGCCTCTGCCCAGGCCCAGATTTACTCCCTTTGTCGCCCCAAGGCCAGGTCCTTCAATACCGCCCCCCCCACACACACCATCACATAGGGGGACTCCCCAGAGAGCCCCTCTTACATCAGAGCCCCCAGAGAGCCTCCCTACTTACATCAGGGTCCCTAGAGAGCCTCCCCCTACATCAGGGTCCCCAGAGAGCCTCCCCTTACATCAGGGTCCCCAGAGAGCCTCCCCTTACATCCGGGTCCCCAGAGAGCCTCCCCTTACATCAGGGTCCCCAGAGAGCCTCCCCTTACATCAGGGTCCCCAGAGAGCCTTCCCTTACATCAGGGTCCCCAGAGAGCCTCCCCTTACATCAGGGTCCCCAGAGAGCCTCCCCTTACATCAGGGTCCCCAGAGAGCCTCCCCTTACATCAGGGTCCCCAGAGAGCCTCCCCTTACATCAGGGTCCCCAGAGAGCCTCCCCTTACATCAGGGTCCCCAGAGAGCCTCCCCTTACATCAGGGTCCCCAGAGAGCCTCCCCTTACATCAGGGTCCCCAAAGAGCCTCCTCTTAAACCAGGGTCCCCAGAGAGCCTCCCCTTACACCAGGGTCCCCAGAGAGCCTCCCCTCTTACATCAGGGTCGCCAGAGAGCCCCTCCTTACATCAGGGTCACCAGAGAGCCCCTCCTTACATCAGGGTCACCAGAGAGCCCCTCCTTACACCAGGGTGCCCAGAGAGCCCCCCGTACACCAGGGTCCCCAGAGAGCCTCCCCCTACATCAGGGTCCCCAGAGAGCCTCCCCCTACATCAGGGTCCCCAGAGAGCCTCCCCTTACATCCGGGTCCCCAGAGAGCCTCCCCTTACATCAGGGTCCCCAGAGAGCCTCCCCTTACATCAGGGTCCCCAGAGAGCCTCCCCTTACATCAGGGTCCCCAGAGAGCCTCCCCTTACATCAGGGTCCCCAGAGAGCCTCCTCTTACATCAGGGTCCCCAGAGAGCCTCCCCTTACATCAGGGTCCCCAGAGAGCCTCCCCTTACATCAGGGTCGCCAGAGAGCCCCTCCTTACACCAGAGTCCCCAGAGAGCCCCCCCCTTACACCAGGGTGCCCAGAGAGCCCCCCCTTACACCAGGGTCCCCAGAGAGCCCCCCCCTTACACCAGGGTGCCCAGAGAGCCCCCCTTACACCAGGGTCCCCAGAGAGCCTCCCCTTACACCAGGGTCCCCAGAGAGCCTCCCCCTTACACCAGGGTCTCCAGAGAGCCTCCCCCTTACACCAGGGTCCCCAGAGAGCCTCCCCTTACACTAGGGTCCCCAGAGAGCCTCCCCTTACACCAGGGTCCCCAGAGAGCCTCCCCTTACACCAGGGTCCCCAGAGAGCCTCCCCCTTACACCAGGGTCCCCAGAGAGCCTCCCCCTTACACCAGGGTCCCCAGAGAGCCTCCCCCTTACACCAGGGTCCCCAGAGAGCCTCCCCCTTACACCAGGGTCCCCAGAGAGCCTCCCCTTACACCAGGGTCCCCAGAGAGCCTCCCCTTACACCAGGGTCCCCAGAGAGCCTCCCCCTTAAACCAGGGTCCCCAGAGAGCCTCCCTCTTACACCAGGGTCCCCAGAGAGCCTCCCCCTTACACCAGGGTCCCCAGAGAGCCTCCCCCTTACACCAGGGTCCCCAGAGAGCCTCCCCCTTACACCAGGGTCCCCAGAGAGCTCCCCTTTACACCAGGGTCCCCAGAGAGCTCCCCTTTACACCAGGGTCCCCAGAGAGCTCCCCTTACACCAGGGTCCCCAGAGAGCTCCCCTTACACCAGGGTCCCCAGAGAGCCCCCCCTTACACCAGGGTCCTCAGAGAGCCCCCCTTACACCAGGGTCCCCAGAGAGCCCCCCCCTTACACCAGGGTCCACATAGAGCTCCCCCACTTACACCAGGATCACCAGAGAGGCCCCCCTAACATTAGTGTCCCCAGAGGCCCCCTTCCTTACATTAGTGTCCCCAGAAAGACCCCCCCCTCTTACATCAGGGTCCCCAAACAGCTGACTCCCCCCTTGCAGGGGTTCCCCTGTACCTGGCTGGTGGAGGTGGGAGGCGGCGATCGGCAGCTCTATGGTGTCCACAGGCAGGGGGGTCTTGCTGGGGCTAGTAGTTCTATCTCCGAATTATGTATACAGCAGAGGGGGGAGGGGCCTCTGACCCGGGCATCAGCAACATTGTAAAAGCAGTGTGAAAGTGAAACTAATACCTGCCCGGGTCAGAGGCTCCTCCCCTTCCCTTCCCTCTCCTCTGTATACACACTGACACGAGAGAGAGAGAGAGAGAGTACTACAAGCCCCAGGGAGATCCCTGCCCACACAGGCACCATAGAGCTGCCGATCGCAGCCTTCCACCTCCTCCCACATCTCCCCACTGCACTCTAAACGGGCAGCCAGAGGTGCAGGTAGGGAAGATGTTATGGGAGTCTTGGGGGGTTGCCGCGGTGCCGCCCCTGCATCCAGCGGTGGGCGGGCCTCTCACACGGGCGGCGGGCGGGCCCCAGGGACTTCATAGAACTACAGGGCCCAGTCGCAACTGCGACTGCTGCGACCCTGAAAATTCCGCCACTGACTAAAGGAAAGAGAATGTAGAAGCCAAAAAACCTACCCGCTGCTTAGTAGATCAGGTATCGATAGTGCCAGTCTAGTTTCTTATATAAAGGCAAAAGTTTTTTTCCATGTTGGACCACAGACATGGAATACTGTTACAAAGTAGAACAATCCCAGATGTAGAGTTTTCTCCCAAGAGGTGGGGGCAAATGCCCATGCTGCAACCAATAAAAAGAAAAGGGATTTCTTGCTAAATACTAATGATGTTTGTAAAGAATCTGAGTGTTTCAAAACTTCATAATGAATCAATAGAAGTTTGAGGTTTGAATAGCATCTGTCCCTAAATGCCATAAAATGGAGAGGAGAAGGCTTACCTATGGTGGAGGTCCACTGGGAATTTAATGGCGGCCTCTCCCTGTTAGCGGGAGTATGTCCTGACAATGGTGGCCATGAATGGCCACGCTCTTATAGTCTCCATACCCGGCACGGCCGGGTATGGAGACATACTCCCGCTAACAGGGAGAGGCCGCCATTGAATTCCCAGTGGACCTCCACCATAGGTAAGCCTTCTCCTCTCCATTTTATGGCATTTAGGGACAGATGCTATTCAAACCTCAAACTTCTATTGATTCATTATGAAGTTTTGAAACACTCAGATTCTTTACAAACATCATTAGTATTTAGCAAGAAATCCCTTTTCTTTTTATTGGTTGCAGCATGGGCATTTGCCCCCACCTCTTGGGAGCAAACTCTACATCTGGGATTGTTCTACTTTGTAACAGTATTCCATGTCTGTGGTCCAACATGGAAAAAAACTTTTGCCTTTATATAAGAAACTAGACTGGCACTATCGATACCTGATCTACTAAGCAGCGGGTAGGTTTTTTGGCTTCTACATTCTCTTTCCTTTAGTTATTTGTGTGATTATTGGATGGTGATCTTGAGCCAATTATCCAATATGTTCTTGTGCCTTCAGTAACACTAGGATTCATCCTATCAGCCTTATACTCTCTATGGCCTGGAACACTTTGTGATGGTTCTCTTTTTCCTTGGCGGTCGGTCCTGTCTGATTTGGGGAACTTTGAATGTTTAGTGCATTCATATGACCTCTGCATGTGTGTGCGATTTTGTGGCTTTTGGGTGAGTTCTGTTTTGCAACTTGGGTCCTGACTGTATATTATATGTACATATATACTTTTTACTCTACATCAATATGACATCATCAAATTGTCTGTACAGTCTGTCCAACTGCATGGGCATATATATATTGTGGGCATGTTCCTAAATTAATGTTGTTTTTCACATGTATGCAAATTCTTATCTTTCAGTATGGCCTATGTGTAATGTCAAACTCCTGAAGAAGCTCGTTTAAGAGCGAAACTAGTAGAGTGACGTAGAACGTTAGTTTGTCATCCACTGTGACCGTTTTTGTCTTTTATGATTGTTAATGGTCCCCCTCTTAATTTGCATATTATCATGTTTTTTATGTATTTTATGTGTTTTTTATGTATTTACCAATAACATTTTTGTTATATTTTAATCAATTTTCTCTTATGAACTACTTTGTTATGAACACCGCTTAAAAATCCCTGAGCAAGTATTTGCTCAATCCCCCCCCAAAAAATGTTTTCTATACTGCGAAAGCAACCAAAGAGTTTTTTAAGGGAAAGAAGTGGAATGTTATGCAATGGCCAAGTCAATCACCTGACCTGAATCCGATTGAGCATGCATTTCACTTGCTGAAGACAAAACTGAAGGGAAAATGCCCCAAGAACAAGCAGGGACTGAAGACAGCTGCAGTAGAGGCCTGGCAGAGCATCACCAGGGATGAAACCCAGCGTCTGGTGATGTCTACAAGTTCCACACTTCAGGCTGAAATTGACTGCAAAGAATTTGCAACCAAGTATTAAAAAGTGAAAGTGATTGATTGATTGATTTATGATTGTTAATCTGTCCCATTACTTTTGGTCCCTTAAAATGTGTGAGGCACATATACAAACTGTTGTAATTCCTACAGCGTTCACCTGATTTGGATGTAAATTCCCTCAAATTAAAGATGAAAGTCTGCAGTTAAATCACATCTTGTTTGTTTCTTTTCAAATCCATTGTGGTGGTGTATAGAGCCAAAAATATTAGGAATGTGTCGATGTCCCAATATTTATGGACCTGACTGTATAAATGCACATATGCACACACATATAAACCAGTGTCAGCTGGTGCTCAAATTTTTTAGGGGGGCGCAAGAAAACGGAAAAATTCTGAAAAAAAAACCCATCAAACGCTGCCACTCTGCCCATCAAACGCTGCCACTCTGCCCATCAAACGCTGCCACTCTGCCTATCAAATGCTGCCAGTGTGCCATCAAATGCCACCACTGTGCCCATCAAATGCTGCCAGTGTGTTCATTAAATGCTGCAACTGTGCCATCGAATCCCGCCACTGTGAATCCCCCCCTCCCACTCGCCATCTGCCCGGCACTTACCCTGTCTCGGTGGGGCAGCGGGTGACGGCCACGAGCGGGGTCCTCCATGCGTCTCCTGCCGTCCTCATCTCCTGTCCTCTCCCCCTGATAGGCGTCCAATAACTGTGCCTATCGTTTCAGCCAATCAGGTGACGGGTAACAGACCCACGCACCTGATTGGTGGAGAGGCTGTTCAGTTTAGGAAAGTAAATATTCATTCACTTTTCTAACACACCTGGGTGGACTGTGAGCGCCAAGCATAGTGCTCGCAGTTCATCTATTTTGAAGCCTATTAGAGCCTATGGCTCTAATTAGGTGCTTCAAAAACACCCTCCTGCCACTGTAATTCAGGCGTCCGGTGCACGAAAAGGGGCCGGACACCTGAATAGGGGGTGGCAGCGGCGGCCATGGATAGATTCATGCTATGCATGAATCTATCCATTGGTCATAGAGGGGTTGGCTAGAGTAGGGTGACCAGACATCCCTGGTTTCCGGGGACAGTCTCCGGATTAAGGACTCTGTCCCCGGTTTTGTCCCTGGATTGGATTTGAACAGGGGCTGGGGCAATTTCAAAGACAGTCAATGCAGAATAAAAAATAAAATTCTGAATTACACCCCCCCCCCCCCTCCCGCTCCACCGCTCCTACTAGCTTAGGGGGTGTATTTTTTCCATTATCTGTGCCCCTTTCTGATGATCATGTGCTGGTCGGAGCGGAGGGAATATTTCTTCAGTTTCGGGTGCCCATTCAGCTCCGCTCGCATGTTCTTCTGCCTTGGCTCAAGTCCCGGCCAGCCGCCTGCCTGTCTATCTCCTTGCCTTCCCTGGCAGAGTGATCTTCCTCCGCACCCCACCCAGTAGTAGCCGGGGCCCGGAGAGTAAGACTTGACTGGCTGTGAGGCGGACGGCGGTGGCGATGGGCAGAGAGTCGCTAATTGCCGCCATTGCTAGTAAAAAAAAAAAATGTCCCCGGATTTAATTTTTTTAAAAATATGTCCCCTTATTTAATTGTAAAAATCTGGTCACCTTAGGCTATAGAGAGGGGGCGGCGCCCGTTTGCCCTTAGGGACGCACCGCCACTGATAAACACATGCACATATACGCGCAAACACACAGGGCCGGTGCTACCACTAGGCAAACTAGGCAGCCGCCTAGGGCGCACTGTTGCATAGAGGCGCCCGGCCGCGGGTTTCCCTCCACGTCTGTATGCTCTGCAGGCTGCAGCATGTAACTAACTCAGTCTCAGGCAGCTGCTCCATCCGACCGGTAAGTGTAATTAGAGGCGCAGCACAGCACTGGATCCAGCGCTAGAGGAAGCAGAGCCGATGCTTCTTGTATAGCACCGCCTCCTCTCACATGGGCAGGGCAAAGGGCATGGAGTCAGGGGTGGAGCCAATGGGGGGGCGGAAAAATGAGGTTTCGCCTAGGGTGTCAAAAATACTTGCACCAGCCCTGCACACACACATACATACATGCACACACATATAAACACACATGCAGTAGATAGATAAAAAAAAAAAGCAGACCTTTACCTTAGCTCAGTGGTTCTCAACCTGGGGGTCGGGACCCCCATGGGGGTCAAATGGCGATTTGCCAGGGGTCACCAAATCCTGGGCTGTTGCTGAAGCACGTGCTACTCTGCCAGCCTTTTTGCGGCTGCCCAGCTGGGCTATCCCTGGAGCCTGTGGAAGCCCACCTGGGCTGTCCCTGGAGCCTGTGGAAGCCCACCTGGGCTGTCCCTGGAGCCTGTGGAAGCCCAGCTGGGCTGTTCCTGGAGCCCGCAGCTGCCCACTCAGCCTCTTCACAGCTGCCCATTCAGTTCACGGCATGGGTGGGGAGCAGATACTAGAGGTCAGCTGACTGTGAGGAATGTGAAGTGGGAGGGGCTGGAGGAGACCCCATCTCCTAATTTCGGCATAGGTGTCGCTGCTGCGAGACACCACAGTGTAACACTACCTGTAATTGGAGTTGCCATAAAAAGTCCCCACTACAGTTCTCAGATCAGCAGATGACCATGATCAAGAGCACCTAAGTTGGCTGATCAGAACTCCCCCCAGCATTGCCACTCATCCCAAAATAGAGAATACATAGAAGGGAGAGGAAAAGAGGGGGAGGAACAAAGAAAATGGGAGAGAAAGAATAAGAGAAAGAGCTAGAAAGAAGGCTAGAGAGAGGGATGGGGAAAAAAAAAAGAAATTAGGATAGAGAGAGCTAAATGGGAAAGAAAGGAGAACAAAGAGAAAGAGTGCTACATCCTAAAATGTACTATAAGGGGTTTTAATACTGTACAAGTGGAAAGGACTCAGGGGGCGCTTAATGTCCGTGGGTTAGGGGCGCAAATTACTTGTCTTGCCTTGGGTGCTGACAACCCACGCTACGAAAATGTATTTGTTAGGGGGTCCCCACAACTTGGGAAATTTTATTAAGGGGTCACGGCACTAGAAAGGTTGAGAACAACTGCCTTAGCTCTTTCTGCCAGGTACTGCACTGTAGGGGGCGACAAAGAGCACAGCACACACTGTGCTTCCACTTTTGGTTAACCACTTCAATACTGGGCACTTTCACCCCCTTCCTTCCCAGACCAATTTTCAGCTTTCAGCGCTCTCGCATTTTCAATGACAATTGCGTGGTCATGCTACACTGTACCCAAATGAAATTTTTATCATTTTGTTCGCACAAATAGAGCTTTCTTTTGGTGGTATTTATTCATGACTGCGTTTTTTATTTTTTGCGATATAAGCGAAAACAGAACGGAAATTTGGAAAAAAAAAAAACAATATTTTCTTCTTTCTATTTTAAAAGAAATCCAATAAAATCGAATTTTGTCATAAATTTAAGCCAAAATGTATTCTGCTACATGTTTTCGGTAAAAAAATTCCCGTTAAGTGTATAATAATTGGTTTGCGTGATCACGGACATATGTACGCAAATGATCATGTACAGATGTGCGCAGGTGATCATTGGGACATATGTGTGCAAATGATCATTGGGACATATGATTTTACTGTTACATATGTGGGGGACAGGTGTTTTTACTATATGGGGACATGTGTGTGTGGGAACATGTGTGTGTGGGGACATGTATGTTTACTGTGTGTGTTTTACACTGTGTGGGGACACTAGACTGGTGATCAGTGAGTAAAAAGCTGTAAAAAACAGCTCATACTCACTGATCACCAGCCAGGCTGCAGCGATCCGTTCGCCTCTCCTCACCGACAACATCTGTGTGAGAAGAGGAGAGCCAATCGCCTAGCAACCGGCTCTGTGTTTACATCACATGACGGCTGTGATTGGACACGGCCGTCATGTGATCAGGAGGGCCAATCACAGAGCCCTCCTGCTCATCTGAGATGCGCCGTGTCCGAATGACACAGGTGCATCGGGATCGCGCCGCTGCGTGGGAACGCGCACGCGTGATCCCCCTCCTTCTGAGGGACGTTCCTGAGGGACGTTCCTGCACGTCCACTCAGAGGGAGAGCGCAACCACCCGGCCGTATATGTACAGTGGCTGGGTGGGAAGTGGTTAAAGCTGTTGTATACCCCCTGACACATTTTTTTTTAATACCCCTGTAAGGCAAAAGGCATAATGAGCTAGTATGCACCGCATACTAGCTCATTATGAAATACTTACCTTAGAACCAGGCGTCGGTACCTCACCTGGTCCACGCCGAGGTAGCTTCTGCGTGTTTTCCGGGTATCGCGGCTCCAGCGCTGTGAGTGGCTGGAGCTGCGATGTCGTCACTCCCGCTCGTGCGCACGGGAGTATTCTTTTCGGCAAGGTCCAGCGCCTGCCGGGCCTTCAGCCGAAAATCCCCTGTGCGCATGCGCCGCTGCAGTCACCAGCTCATTGTAACGGGAATATTATTATAGGCTTACCTGTAGGTAAAAGTTAAAAAATTGACTTTACAACCATTTTAATGTGACAAGCTCCCTGCACAGTGCCGATTACAGTTCGGCTGACGATCGGGAAGCTCGTCTCAGCTGCCCTTGCCGCTCCTCCTATCGAAGAGTACAGGGGGCCCTCAAGGCCTTGAGGGCCCCCTGCAGCAAGGGGCCCAGTCACCATGGCGACCTCAGCGACCCCTATAATTCCGCCACGACATGATCCATGAATCATAACATTCCCTCCATCTGTCTGCATCACTGAACATGGAGAGTATGTCTGCTAAAGATTGATCTGATATGACCAATGGTTCGGACTCCAGGTCACATCTCGCTTCCCATTATACTCTATGGGCATTCCTTTCTTTTATTTATCTGTCATTCCATAGAAAACAGCTGTAATCCCAAATAATCTCAATCTTAAAATCTGCTACTCTTACATGAGGAACACCTGTGGGAACTGGAAGATGAAATCGCAAAATCTCTCCGATTTGCCTGCAAATGAGTTTATATTTTTCTTCCCATGATACTCTATGGACATTCCCTTCTGTCATTCACCTTTGTTATGTCAAAAAAAAAAAACAATAATAATCCCACCTCATCTCAATAATAAACATGGCCAGTGATATTTAAAAGAAGGGTTTGCAAAAAAATAAACTTGAAATGTCTAAAGACTGATTATATAATTACATTTTTTTTTTTTTTTTTACATTATTCTCTATGGGCATTCCATTGTGTCATTCCTTTTAGTATGTCCCGTTTTTTTTTTTTTTTTTTTTGCACATTGCTGATTACAGGCTGAATTAAATTTACTATTTGGAGTTCCCAGAAATAGTAATGAAATTGTTAACTAGAAACATTGATTCATTCTTTCTCAATCACTCCCCCCGGACTAGTTGTTCTCCTTCTCTCCTCTCCATCCAGTTCTCTTCTCCCCTCTCTGAGCCCCAGTGGGAGGAGAGGACGTTCCGTTGCCGCCCAGTAGGTGGCGCTCTGTACACCTGTCTCATAGGATTGTACGGTGGTGGTGGCGGCGCTGCTCCGGGTGTTCGGTCCGTTCTCTCCGCTATGATCGGGCTCCGCGCTCTGCTGGTCCTGATGATCCTCTGCTCGGTGCGGGGACGAGGTAAGGGGGTTTGCATTTGGGTGTACTGGATTTGCCAAATATTTGCCAGATATTCCAGAGCAGAGCTCACTTTTGATTCCACTACAAGTCCCAGCACACTATAGCTGCCCTTCTCCTGTCTCTGGAGAACTACAAGTCCCAGCACACTATACCTGTCCTTCTCCTGTCTCTGTAGAACTACAAGTCCCAGCACACTATACCTGTCCTCCTCCTGTCTGTACAACTACAACTCCCAGCACACTATACCTGTCCTTCTCCTGTCTGTACAACTACAAGTCCCAGCACACTATACCTGTCCTTCTCTTGTCTCTGTAGAACTACAAGTCCCAGCACACTATATCTGTCCTCCTCCTGTCTGTACAACTACAAGTCCCAGCACACTATACCTGTCCTTCTCCTGTCTGTACAACTACAACTCCCAGCACACTATACCTGTCCTCCTCCTGTCTGTACAACTACAACTCCCAGCACACTATACCTGTCCTCCTCCTGTCTGTACAACTACAAGTCCCAGCACACTATACCTGTCCTCCTCCTGTCTGTACAACTACAAGTCCCAGCACACTATACCTGTCCTTCTCCTGTCTCTGGAGAACTACAAGTCCCAGCACACTATACCTGTCCTCCTCCTGTCTGTACAACTACAAGTCCCAGCACACTATACCTGTCCTCCTCCTGTCTGTACAACTACAAGTCCCAGCACACTATACCTGTCCTCCTCCTGTCTGTACAACTACAAGTCCCAGCACACTATACCTGTCCTCCTCCTGTCTGTACAACTACAAGTCCCAGCACACTATACCTGTCCTCCTCCTGTCTGTACAACTACAAGTCCCAGCACACTATACCTGTCCTCCTCCTGTCTGTACAACTACAAGTCCCAGCACACTATACCTGTCCTTCTCCTGTCTCTGGAGAACCACAAGTCCCAGCACACTATACCTGTCCTCCTCCTGTCTGTACAACTACAAGTCCCAGCACACTATACCTGTCCTTCTCCTGTCTCTGGAGAACCACAAGTCCCAGCACACTATACCTGTCCTCCTCCTGTCTGTACAACTACAAGTCCCAGCACACTATACCTGTCCTCCTGTCTCTGTAGAACTACAAGTCCCAGCACACTATACCTGTCCTCCTCCTGTCTGTACAACTACAAGTCCCAGCACACTATACCTGTCCTTCTCCTGTCTGTACAACTACAAGTCCCAGCACACTATACCTGTCCTCCTCCTGTCTGTACAACTACAAGTCCCAGCACACTATACCTGTCCTTCTCTTGTCTCTGTAGAACTACAAGTCCCAGCACACTATACCTGTCCTCCTCCTGTCTGTACAACTACAAGTCCCAGCACACTATACCTGTCCTTCTCCTGTCTGTACAACTACAAGTCCCAGCACACTATACCTGTCCTTCTCCTGTCTGTACAACTACAAGTCCCAGCACACTATATCTGTCCTCCTGTCTCTGTAGAACTACAAGTCCCAGCACACTATACCTGTCCTTCTCTTGTCTCTGTAGAACTACAAGTCCCAGCACACTATACCTGTCCTTCTCCTGTCTGTGTAGAACTACAAGTCCCAGCACACTATACCTGTCCTCCTCTCTCTGTAGAACTACAAGTCCCAGCACACTATACCTGTCCTCCTGTCTCTGTAGAACTACAAGTCCCAGCACACTATACCTGTCCTCCTGTCTCTGTAGAACTACAAGTCCCAGCACACTATACCTGTCCTTCTCTTGTCTCTGTAGAACTACAAGTCCCAGCACACTATACCTGTCCTCCTGTCTCTGTAGAACTACAAGTCCCAGCACACTATACCTGTCCTCCTCCTCTCTGTAGAACTACAAGTCCCAGCACACTATACCTGTCCTCCTGTCTCTGTAGAACTACAAGTCCCAGCACACTATACCTGTCCTTCTCCTGTCTCTGTAGAACTACAAGTCCCAGCACACTATACCTGTCCTTCTCCTGTCTCTGTAGAACTACAAGTCCCAGCACACTATACCTGTCCTTCTCCTCTCTGTAGAACTACAAGTCCCAGCACACTATACCTGTCCTTCTCCTGTCTCTGTAGAACTACAAGTCCCAGCACACTATACATGTCCTTCTCCTCTCTGTAGAACTACAAGTCCCAGCACACTATACCTGTCCTTCTGTCTCTGTAGAACTACAAGTCCCAGCACACTATACCTGTCCTTCTCCTGTCTCTGTAGAACTACAAGTCCCAGCACACTATACCTGTCCTCCTGTCTCTGTAGAACTACAAGTCCCAGCACACTATATCTGTCCTTCTCCTCTCTGTAGAACTACAAGTCCCAGCACACTATACCTGTCCTTCTCCTGTCTCTGTAGAACTACAAGTCCCAGCACACTATACCTGTCCTTCTCCTGTCTCTGTAGAACTACAAGTCCCAGCACACTATATCTGTCCTTCTCCTCTCTGTAGAACTACAAGTCCCAGCACACTATACCTGTCCTCCTGTCTCTGTAGAACTACAAGTCCCAGCACACTATACCTGTCCTCCTGTCTCTGTAGAACTACAAGTCCCAGCACACTATACCTGTCCTTCTCCTGTCTCTGTAGAACTACAAGTCCCAGCACACTATACCTGTCCTTCTCCTCTCTCTGTAGAGCTACAAGTCCCAGCACACTATACCTGTCTTTCTCCTGTCTCTGTAGAACTACAAGTCCCAGCACACTATACCTGTCCTTCTCCTGTCTCTGTAGAACTACAAGATCCAGCACACTATACCTGTCCTCCTGTCTCTGTAGAACTACAAGTCCCAGCACACTATATCTGTCCTTCTCCTCTCTGTAGAACTACAAGTCCCAACACACTGTAGCTGCCCTTCTCCTGTCTCTGTAGAACTACAAGTCCCAGCACACTATACCTGTCCTTCTCCTCTCTGTAGAACTACAAGTCCCAGCACACTATACCTGTCCTTCTCCTGTCTCTGTAGAACTACAAGTCCCAGCACACTATACCTGTCCTTCTCCTCTCTGTAGAACTACAAGTCCCAGCACACTATACCTGTCCTTCTCCTGTCTCTGTAGAACTACAAGTCCCAGCACACTATACCTGTCCTCCTGTCTCTGTAGAACTACAAGTCCCAGCAACACTATACCTGTCCTTCTCCTCTCTCTGTAGAACTACAAGTCCCAGCACACTATACCTGTCCTTCTCCTCTCTCTGTAGAGCGACAAGTCCCAGCACACTATACCTGTCCTTCTCCTCTCTGTAGAACTACAAGTCCCAGCACACTATACCTGTCCTTCTCCTCTCTCTGTAGAACTACAAGTCCCAGCACACTATACCTGTCCTTCTCCTCTCTCTGTAGAGCGACAAGTCCCAGCACACTATACCTGTCCTTCTCCTCTCTGTAGAACTACAAGTCCCAGCACACTATACCTGTCCTTCTCCTCTCTCTGTAGAGCTACAAGTCCCAGCACACTATACCTGTTCTTCTCCTGTCTCTGTAGAACTACAAGTCCCAGCACACTATACCTGTCCTTCTCCTCTCTCTGTAGAACTACAAGTCCCAGCACACTATACCTGTCCTTCTTCTGTCTCTGTAGAACTACAAGTCCCGGCACACTATACCTGTCCTCCTGTCTCTATAGAACTAGCAAGGTAAGTGCCGATGTGCTCCCGCGGAGGGGGGGGGGGGGGGGATTTGATGTGGCAGGCTGCATTTTAATGGGACAGGGGCTGCATTTTAATGGGACAGGGGCTGCATTTTAATGGGACAGAGGCTGCATTTGATGGGACAGAGGCTGCATTTGATGGGACAGAGGCTGCATTTGATGGGACAGAGGCTGCATTTGATGGGACAGAGGCTGCATTTGATGGGACAGAGGCTGCATTTGATGGGGCAGGCTGCATTTGATGGGACAGGCTGCATTTAATGTGACAGGCTACATTTGATGGGACAGGCTGCATTTGATGCGACAGGCTACATTTAATGCGACAGGCTGCATTTTAATGGGTCAGGCTGCATTTGATGGGACAGGCTGCATTTGATGGGACAGGCTGCATTTGATGGGACAGAGGCTGCATTTGATGGGTCAGGCTGCATTTGATGGGACAGGCTACATTTGATGGGACAGGCTACATTTGATGGGACAGGCTACATTTGATGGGACAGGCTGACCTTGATGGGACAGGC
This sequence comes from Rana muscosa, assembly GCA_029206835.1. Lineage (NCBI taxonomy): Eukaryota > Metazoa > Chordata > Amphibia > Anura > Ranidae > Rana > Rana muscosa. The sequence goes on along the minus strand of CM055117.1, from coordinate 45,870,238 downwards.
TGCATTTGATGGGACAGGCTGCATTTGATGGGACAGGCTGCATTTGATGGGACAGGCTGCATTTGATGGGACAGGCTACATTTGATGGGACAGGCTGCATTTGATGGGACAGGCTACATTTGATGGGACAGGCTACATTTGATGGGACAGGCTGCATTTGATGGGACAGGCTGCATTTGATGGGACAGGCTGCATTTGATGGGACAGGCTGCATTTGATGGGACAGGCTGCATTTGATGGGACAGGCTGCATTTGATGGGACAGGCTACATTTGATGGGACAGGCTGCATTTGATGGGACAGGCTGCATTTGATGGGACAGGCTGCATTTGATGGGACAGGCTACATTTGATGGGACAGGCTAAATTTGATGTGACAGGCTGCATTTGATGGGACAAGTTGCATTTGATGGGACAGGCTGCATTTGATGGGACAGGCTGCATTTCCTGTTAGTGCTCATACGCCGCACACTGCATCAAATTGGTCTGCAAAATTTAATTTCTTCAGTGTTTTCACATGAAAAGATATAATAAAATATTTGCAAAAATGTCCCAGCACAAGGGCGTACTCACTTTTGTGAGATACTGTATATACAGTCATGGCCAAAAATATTGGCACCTCTGCATTTCTGTCATATAATGCGCCACTTCACCCAGAAAATTGTTGCAATTACAAATGTTTAGTTATTCTCATGTTTATTTTTATTTTTTTGTTTGTATTGGTATGACACAAAAAAGTGGAGAAACTAAAAGACACATCTGACACATTCCGTGCAACAATGGACTGGACAAAATAATTGGCACCTACTAAAAATTGTAATAAATAATTGCATTCCAAGTGTGTGATGCTCTTGTAATTTGTAATTAAACATAAATGAACAGGTGCTGACAATATAGAAATCACACCGGTAACCATTCAAAGAGGAGGTCAGCCAAATTTTTTTTTTTTAAAAGCCAGCAGCTACAAATACTGCAGCTGCTGACTTCTAAAATATGGACACTTACCTGTCCAGGACGCCTGCGATGTCGGCACCCGAGGCCTACACGTCCTTCGGTCCTCGGATGCTGCTGCTGCCATCTTCGCTAAGGGAATCAGGAAATGAAGTTTTGCGGCTTCACTTCCCAGTTCCCGCATGCGCGATTTGCGCTGCGCAATCAAAATGATCCCTCCTGTTTTCTATCTCCCAGAAGACAGCAGGGGGGGGGGCGGACAGGAAATGGCGTAGATTATCCGCAGATTCTGCAGATATCTATGCCCGGAAGTGGGTGCAAATACCTGTATTAGACAGGTATCTGCACCCCCTCCCCCTGAAAGGTGCCAAATGTGACACCGGAGGGGGGGAGGGTTCCGAAAAGCAGAGGTTCACTTTTTGTGTGAACCTCCACTTTAAATGACTTAACCTTTCCTTTGTGTGTCTCTGTGTGCCACACAGAGCATGGAGAAGATAAAGAGGAGCAAAGAATTGTCTGAGGATTTGAGGAAAAAAAATTGGAAAAGCATGGACAATCTCAAGATTACAATTCCATCTCCAGAGATCTTAATGTTCCTGTGTCCACCAGGCGCAACATTGTACATGTGTGTGCCAGTGCATCGCATACTAGCACATTATGAAAGACTTACCCAAATCTAAGCCCTCCAGCGGCGCACTGTCACCGCTGACATGGCTTCTATTTTCACCAGGTCTTCCTTCCGGGTTTGAGGGCAGCTTCCGTTTGATTGGCTGAGCCTCAATGACGTCACTCCCATGCATGTGCGTGGAAGTCATGCCCACAGCATTGCTCTGTCTGTGGACGGCACGCTGTCCATTAAGAGCACAGTGCGCATGCGCCAGTGACATCACCAGCGCTGCTAAAGTAAATACCTCCTGAATGGTGCATGTTTAGGAGATATTTACTGTACCTAAAGATAAGCCTTAAAGAGGAGGTCCAGCCCCCCACAAAAAAATTGAAAGTATTTGTGGGGTGGAGTAAAGACTAAGGAGCTCTGCATGGACCAGGACAGGGAGCAGCTTTTAGGCTGGTTTCACACTGGGGCGGTGGGGGCGGTGGCGCTATAGCGCCGCTATTTTTAGCGGCGCTATACTGTCGGGATTGTTGAGCTATTCGGCCGCTAGCGGTGCGGTTTTAACCCCCGCTAGCGGCCAATAAAGGGTTAATACCACCCGCAAACCGCGGCTACAGCCGCGGTTTGCGGGCGGTATTACCGCGGTATCCCATGCATTTCAATGAGAAGGAGCGGTGTAGGAGCGGTAAACACACCGCTCCTCTCACCGCTCCAAAGATGCGGCTAGCAGGACTTTTTTTTACCATCCTGCTAGCGCACCGCTCCAGTGTGAAAGCCCTCAGGGCTTTCACATTGGAGAGAAAGGAGCCGCTGTTTAGGCTCGGTTTGCAGGCGCTATTTTTAGCAAAATAGCGCCTGCAAACCGCCCCAGTGTGAAAGGGGCCTTAGGGCTGTGACGCTTTGCTTCTCTCACATGTCGGGGAACAGAGACAGCTGCAGACTGCTGGGGAGCCTTGGAGCACAGAAATGACTCACTATTTACTCCATCAGCATCCGGTGCCTTCTCCCGCGGCCTCTTCCAAGATGGTGCCGCCGCCCACCAGCTCCGCCGGCACAGCTTCTGTTAAGAAGCCCACACAGCTGCCAGCACATCTCCCTGGGATTTAGTATTAGCAACGTAAAAAATATTCGTATAGCGGCAACGGAGCTTAATGTCGGTACCCTTGCTCGGCATAAAGCCTGATTGAGCTCCATCTATCAAGGAAAGAATGACTGAGTTGAGACGATTTGCCAATATTTCGGTGAACACTTTGGCATCTACATTAAGTCGTGAGATCGGGCGATAAGATGCACACAACTCAGGGTCCTTGCCGGGCTTAGCTACCACCACAATCACCGCCTCTGACATGGAGGATGGAAGGCAATCTTCCTCCAATATCGTCTGTAATAGTTCATGAAAGTGAGTAATAACAAGCTCATTGTTAGTTTTGTAAAATTCCGCCGGTAGACTGTCCGGACCCAGGGGTTTTAGCGGACTGAAGCTCCAGCCACTTGCACTTCTTTTATCGTTATCGGGTGAAGAATATTGAATATAACTAATATTCTTGTATCTCAAGGGTGTTTCTGGATGAATAGTATTGATAGTCAAACAAAGTGTGAGTTTATTGTCACACAGTTGGCATCATAAATACAATGTAAAAAGACTAAAGCCTCGTACACACGGCCGTGAATCTCATCAGGAAAAAACCCGTCGTTTTTCCTGACGAGATTCTTGACAAGAATCTTGTCCCGGCCGAGTGTACATACGTACCTTTCAAAAGAAACGCCGTTCTTTTGAATGGCACGAACGCGGTGACGTCATCGACTACGACGAGCGTGCCCTCGTCACATTCGATGTCGTCGCCGCCATCTTGCTACAACCTACCTAGGCCTAGGAAGCTACCGCGCATGCGTTGAAGTCATTTCGAGCATGCGCGGGTTTCCACGGTGACAGGTAAGTGTACATACACTCGGGTTTTCTCGTCGAGAAACAGGCCGACGAGAATCCCAACGAGAAAATAGAGAGCAGGTTCTCTATTTTTCTCGTCGAGATTCTTGCCTGTTTTCTTGACGAGAAACCTGAAAGCCGCATACACACGACCGATTTGCTCGTGTGTACGAGGCTTAACAGTTCAGTTCAGTGTAAAGCCCCATACACACGGTCGGACTTCCATCAGACTTTTCCCTGGATTTTTGTCCGAAAGGAGTTGGCCGGGAACACCCATAGCCTACACACCACAGGACTTTTCTGCAAGCATTCCCAAAACTTTTTGCAACATCACGTGGTTTTTCTGCTCTTTACCGCCACCCTTTGGTCAACTCCTGCCATTGTTGGTTGATTTTAACATTAAGCCTCGTACACACGGTCGGACTTCCATCGGACTTTTCCATGGATTTTTGTCCGAACGGAGTTGGCCGGGCACACCCATAGCATACACACCACAGGACTTTTCTGCAAACTTTCTTAAAACTTCTTACAACATCACTTGTTTTTTCTGCTCTTTTCCGATCTTTACTGCCACCCTTTGGTCAACTTCTGCTATTGTTGGTTAATTTTAACATTGGTTGTTTTGTCCATCGGACAAAAGTCCTATGGTTTTCTGTACACACGGTAGGACTTTGCTCCATAGGACTTTTGTTGGGCAAAAGTTTGTCCGTTCGCAGAGCCAACTTTTGTCCGATGAAAACAAAACCAAACTCAAAAAAGTTTGTCCGATGGAGCGTACACACGGTCGGATTGTTGGTCCAACTTGCTTAAAACTAAGTTTGTTGGGCAAAAGTCCGACCGTGTGTACGGGCCTTTAGTTGTTTTGTCCATCGGACAAAAGTCCGATGGTTTTCTGTACACACGGTCGGACTTTGCTTCATCTGACTTTTGTTGGCCAAAAGTTTTCTGTTTGCAGACCCAACTTTTGTCCGATGAAAACAAAAAAAAAAAGTTTGTCCGATGGAGCGTACACACGGTCGGATTGTTGGTCCAACTTGCTCAAAATGAAGTTTGTTGGCCAAAAGTCCGACCGTGTGTACGGGGCTTTAGTAAAAATATATGAAAAAGAATAAACAGTTATGAAGCTGTAATTAGCTTATAGAAGCATGTGTGCCTTATGGCTGTTGTCTTCTTTCAATGTCCTGAGATTGCAGGCCCCACCCGCCCAAACCAGAACTTCCCCAGATACAACTTAACTAAAATAAATAACTGAACACATTTTTTAAATGGCAAAAACTTGGCCGCGACACCTTTATTGGTTTCTTCACAAATAATTTTCCATAAATCTTTATTATCATTCCAAACTTCATAAATCATCCAATAACATATTTCTACCTGCTCAGTTGTTAGAACTCGAGCAGTAGCACAACTTCAAAGATAAATAAAAGTCCCCCCTGGATCCAGGGTGACCCACCACATAAAAGTGTACGCGACTGGGGCGGGAGGGAGGGAGCTCAAACCTTCCTGCTTGTTCAGCTGAAAAGAGGCAGAACCCTGCGCCTGCTGGCCCTTTTATAAGCAATCCCAAAATCCAGAAAGTTCCCTGAAACCTGATTGGCTCTTCTTGCTTCCTTGTGGACCAGCCCCAAAAGGGGCGGGCCCCTAACCCCACTGTACTAATGCAGCTAAACCTAACTTAATAATTTACCTTTTAAATTTGTGCTAGGGAGGCCGCAATCTCAGGAAAGTGGCCCCATAATGTGACCCCTTTATTCATGAGATTGCAGGCCCCACCCGCCCAAACCAGAACTTCCCCAGATACAACTTAACTAAAATAAATAACTGAACACATTTTTTAAATGGCAAAAACTTGGCCGCGACACCTTTATTGGTTTTTCACAAATAATTTTCCATAAATCTTTATTATCATTCCAAACTTCATAAATCATCCAATAACATATTTCTACCTGCTCAGTTGTTAGAACTCGAGCAGTAGCACAACTTCAAAGATAAATAAAAGTCCCCACACGCCGGTCTTGAGCATCAAGACCGGCACACCCCAATCGTCGCGGCCTTTTCGATCATGTTCTGCAGACCAACATTAAAAATGTCATTTCCTACTTCTGATAAGTGCACCCCATCCAGTCTGTACAGACCTGGATATCCCCCTTCCAAGTCCATGTGCCTATAAGACAGTCCCCCAACTTGGGGCATGAACTTTTCGAGAGCCCTATTGACTCTCTTCCTCATTTTTTCCATCACCCTCCTCTGCGCAGAGGAGAGCCATGAAAGACGAGGAACCACTTCTGAAAAAACTAAGGTTGTAACTGGGAAAGTCGCACTGAAGCGATGCAGGTCACGCTTAATCATAAATAATAAGTCCAAAGTGTTAACATTTCCCAAATCGTTACCTCCCAAATGAATTATCAGTATGGATGGCAATGGCCACAGCTGACATAACGTAGACACATGCAAATCCAGTTGCGGCCATTGAAGGCCTCTTATACCTTTCCAGAACAAACAAAATGAGTCCGGGTGCAAGGATAAATTTGATGAATAGTTGCGTTGAGCCGCTCTTTTTTGTGCCCAATAAATAAATGAATGCCCCAAAATCCACACTGTGTGCTGGGTACCTAAAATTAAATAAACAAATTAGGACGAACATACAACTTAAAACATTTTGACTTCCACCCACCCAATGCCTTGATATCTGATTCGGAGACGCCCGATCGGGCCGCCTCCGAAGCTGCGCCAATCCGAAAGGAGTGGGAGGAAAACTTAAAATGACTTAAACCCATGGCACCCAAACTCTTTTTTAAAACTGCATCGAATTGGTATTTCGTCAGGGGCAATAAATTAGCATGAATGAGAAAAATTCCCTCCCCGGGAGGCCTAAGCCCCATAAATTGTTTAACCAAGGCTACCGGGCACAATAAGCTCTCATTTTGTTCTTTTAGATGAACCCATCTACCCTTACCATATTGGTCTGTTTTGGAATACTGCAGCCACACATGAACACCCGATTGATCAACTAGCACCTGGTCAAATCGCACACCCGAACCACCTTGTTTGCTCACTGGAATTAATTCCGAGATGCGAAATGCCCCAAAAATGCAAGCACAAAAGCTGTCCTGAATAATAAGGCCTCGTAAGAGGAAAAACAAACCACTGAAGTCATTCTGCAAAGGCCACCGAGAATGTCAAGAGAAATCGGTCTCCTATCATCTATGACAAACGTCAATCTCTTGTATCCCTTCAGTGCCTGTTTTACAGAAAAATAAGAAGAACAAGGTCTCAGACCCAATAAACGGAAGAAAAAGGACATACCGGCCAGCGTTCTTGTCACATAACTATGTGAAAGTTGCTGCCGCATTAAACTTGACATAAAAGCCAAAATGGTACCTTCTGAAGGCTTATCAAACTGACCACCTTCAGCACTTGCAAAGGATATCCAGCTGCTCCAGGCTGCCGAGTAACTCGACCAGGTTCTAGGAGCTAAAGAGCTTTTTATAGCATTCGTCACAGTACTCAGATCATCTCCCACAGATAGGCCGGGCATGAGTTGCCAACTGCGTCCGCCTCCGGCAGCAGACTCCGAAAACGCTCCTCCTGAAAACGAGATAGAGAATCAGCTATATTATTCAATATCGCCGGGGTATACCTAGCCTTCAACCAAATATTAAATTTGAGGCATCTGAAGACCACCTGACGCAATATTTTGATTACCGGCAAAGAACTGGATGAAAGGCAGTTCACTGCATATAATACACCCTTGTTATCCGTTTCCACCAAGATGCGCCTATTAGCGAACTCTGAGCCCCACAACTCCAATGCCACTAATATTGGAAATAATTCTAGCAATACCATGTTCCTGGTCACTCCCGAACTCACCCAAGGCTCCGGCCAAGCCGCGCAACACCAGTGCGATCTCCAGATGGCACCGAAGCCTTTGGAGCCAGCTGCATCCGTAAATAAACAAAAATCCTTTGCCACAACAAATTCCGCCTGAAAAAAGGACCTACCGTTATATCCGTCAAGAAAGTTGGCCCAAACCAAAAGATCTTCCTTAATGGGGGCCGTTATTCTAACATGATCCAAAGGAGATTTCAAGCCTGAAATCGCCAGGTAAAGCCGACGCGAAAATATTCTGCCAACAGGCATGATTCTGCACGCAAATGCCAGAACCCCCAGCAGCGACTGTATTTCTTTCAAGCGTACCTTCTTTTTCCGCAACACCGTCGTGATTAACCATTTTAATTTACTCAATTTTTTTTTCCAGCAAACGAAATTCCATACCGCAAGTATCTATCTCTATGCCCAAAAACTCCAATGAAGTGCTTGGCAAGCAAGTTTTTCCCTCAGCCAATGGTACTCCAAATTCAAAAGCCATGGCCTGAAATGACAGCAACAAGTCAGAACAAAAACTAGAGTCTGCTGGGCCAACAAACAAAAAATCATCTAGATAGTGCACCGCACCATCCAGCCCAGATCGGATGCCAAGTACCCAGTGGAGAAATGTAGAGAATGATTCAAAGTAGGAACATGACAACGAACACCCCATCGGGAGACACATGTCAAAAAAGTATTGACCCTCAAAATAAAACCCCAACGAGTTGAAAGCCTCCGGGGAGACAGGCAAGAGGCGAAATGCGGATTTTATGTCAGCCTTCGCTAACAAGGCCCCAGGGCCAAACCTCCTGATCTTACCAATCGCTTCTTCGAATGTGGCATACGACACTGAGCATAGGCTCCCGTCAATCTCATCGTTCAAGGAGTCACCTTTTGGAAAGGATAGATGGTGTATAATACGAAATTCATTGGGTTCCCGTTTTGGCACTACCCCCAATGGGGAAATCCGAAAATTATAGAAGGGGGGGTGCTCAAAAGGGCCAGCAATTCTACCTTCCTTTAGTTCTTTACATAACTTATCCCTTACCACCTGGGGAAATTGATCTACAGATTTCAAATTACCTACCAATTTACACCCCTCCCCCGAAAAGGAAGGCAAACGGGAAACCCTGATCAAAACCTTTACTGAGTAAACAAGCCTTCTCCCTGTTTGGGTAGATGTCCAGCCACGGGCGCATTTTTTCCAGCCTCACTGGCGTGCAGGCTTTTGGGAAAAATATGCTGGACCGGGCTAGCTCCTGTCACTGCATTCCGCTTAAAACATTTTGCCGCTGGGTGCGTCCCCGCACAAATGGCACATTCGTGTCTGTATTTACACGAATTATTCCAGCGGCACTGGCTGTCATTAAATGCAAAACAGCAGCCTTTCCTAAAGGCCGCTGTCGACCCTGTCGCAGCGGGTTGTCTAGGCGCTACCTGCCTTTGTGGCACAATCAAATTGAGCCACAAGCCCACATCTTTCATACCCCACCTTAGAGACGGGTGAATGGACAATTTCTGACGAAAGGATTCGTCATAGAAAAACCACCCCAGGCCCCCAAAATTTTTATAGGCTTCCAAGATGTGATCTAGATGCTGGAAAAGCCCCCCCACACCTTTCCGGGTGCTTCTCCGCCATAATGCCAGAATAAATACAAAAGGCTTGAAGCCAATTGTTAAACGACCTAGGGATTGCCCCCTTTCTTCTTCGCTTCTCTCCTCCCCCCTCCTTTCTGTTCTAACAAATTCTTTATGCTCAGGCAGGAGAGAAAGAATGTCAACATATTCCCCTTTCCAAATCTTTTCCTTAACATTTACACTTAAATGGTATCCTAAAGGGGACATTTCACATGGCATGGAATCTTTCATATATATCTCAGGGACCAGTAACCTTTGCCCAGCCGTCTGCAAGAGCTCAGGAGCTGATTTGTCAGACTGCGTAGCAGAAACTTTATCTAGCTGAGATAGTAAGCTGACAGGCAGACTAGACAGTACTGGAGTAAGAGATGACACAGAAGGGTTAACAGAAATAGAAGCAGCAGCAGACACAGCAGGTGCTGAACCTTTAGACAGTGATTGTATTATGGAAGACAAAGAGCCTACCAAACCAGATAGTACATGCAATTGGTTTAACTCACCACCAGCTGGAGCCTGCAACACCTGCTGCTGAGCCACCTGCTCCAGCATTGAAGGGGGGTCTTGCACCTGTAGCATCTGCTCACCTGTTGCATGCTGTGGCATGTCTGTGTTCTGAGTGCCTTGCTGACACTCTAAGCGCTGGTTCCCGGGAGACCGCTGCGCGCGCTGTCTCCCCGACTGTCCTGTGCGGCCTGCTGCGGCTGGCCGCGCCGTCCTCCACTTCCAGCCGGTCCGCCTCTTCTGACCTCCGCGGCGGCCTCGTGACGTCACACCGCCGCCATCTTCCCTCAGCATCACTAGCGGCGCATGGGTGTCTGTAGCTTCTGCAGAAGCCCCTCCTTCCCTCTCCGGCGGTGCGCGTCTCCTCGCTTTTACAGGCGGAGCTGGTTCAGGAACTCCCTGCACCATGTCAGTGTCATTCCTCCTCTCGCCGCTCGCTACCAAGTCTCCACCCTCTTGCTCCAGCAGCCGTCCTTCTTCCTCCGGGGCTGACTCCAGGCAGCGTCTAAGCCATGCCTCTCCTCCTGAGCTGCCAGCTTTCTCTAATAGCTGCATCACCAGCGCTTCCATCATGTAAGATGTTCTGTGTAAGGTAAGAGCTCAAATCTTCCTGCTTGTTCAGCTGAAAAGAGGCAGAACCCTGCGCCTGCTGGCCCTTTTATAAGCAATCCCAAAATCCAGAAAGTTCCCTGAAACCTGATTGGCTCTTCTTGCTTCCTTGTGGACCGGCCCCAAAAGGGGCGGGCCCCTAACCCCACTGTACTAATGCAGCTAAACCTAACTTAATAATTTACCTTTTAAATTTGTGCTAGGGAGGCCGCAATCTCAGGAAAGTGGCCCCATAATGTGACCTCTTTATTCATTCTTCTTAAAGGCCCGTACACACGGTCGGACTTTTGCCCAACAAACTTAGTTTTAAGCAAGTTGGACCAACAATCCGACCGTGTGTACGCTCCATCGGACAAACTTTTTTGAGTTTGGTTTTGTTTTCATCGGACAAAAGTTGGGTCTGCGAACGGACAAACTTTTGCCCAACAAAAGTCCTATGGAGCAAAGTCCTACCGTGTGTACAGAAAACCATAGGACTTTTGTCCGATGGACAAAACAACCAATGTTAAAATTAACCAACAATAGCAGAAGTTGACCAAAGGGTGGCAGTAAAGATCGGAAAAGAGCAGAAAAAACAAGTGATGTTGTAAGAAGTTTTAAGAAAGTTTGCAGAAAAGTCCTGTGGTGTGTATGCTATGGGTGTGCCCGGCCAACTCCGGACAAAAATCCATGGAAAAGTCAGATGGAAGTCCGACCGTGTGTACGAGGCTTAAGACTGTTTGGTGTGTCATAAGCAACAGAAAATCACGTTGTCTTTGGATCCTGAGAGAAGGCAGCTGTTCCAATTCATCAAAGGGTATATGAATAGAACTCTGTATGTGGAACTGACTAAAGATTGGACAGTCTTCTCTGTGTGTGTGTTAGACATGGGCGCCGTCAATAAATTTGTTTTGTTTCGTTCCGTTCAGTTTTGTATTAGCTGTTATTTTGTATTTCGTAATTCGTGTCCGAAATTCAAATTGGATTCGTACGAAATACGAATTTTCGTTAGATTCGTTAACTTTTCGTAAAATTACGAACGTTCGTTCAGTGTTGCTGATTTTTTCTGGGTTTGCTTTTTAAATTCATCATAACGAATGTTCGTAATTGTTACGAAAAGTTAACGAACCTAACGAAAATTCGTATTCAATCCAAATTGAATTTCGGACACGAATTACGAAATACAAACTAACGGCAACAGGCTACAAACAAACCCAGGAACCCAGCACAGAACAGGGATGGTGGGAGCCCCTCATAATGGGCACAGCAGGGGTACAGCCCCAGGAGGAGGTCAGCACAGCACAGGGATGGTGGGAGCCCCTCATAATGGGCACAGCAGGGGTACAGACACAGGAGGAAGTCAGCACAGCACAGGGATGGTGGGAGCCCCTCATAATGGGCACAGCAGGGGTACAGACACAGGAGGTAGTCAGCACAGCACAGGGATGGTGGGAGCCCCTCATAATGAGTACAGCACAGGGATGGGGGGAGCCCCTCATAATGAGCACAGCTCAGGGATGGTGGGAGTCGTGCCGGCCCTGTGTGAATGGGCTCTAACAGTATTTAAACAAATATGTATTATTCCTCTAACTACATAGATGCTTGTCTATTTTTGTATTCCCATGACATTCTATACCAAGATACTGTACCAGATACCTTATGTGTCATTCTCTAACTAGCTACATGCACCACAAACTTCTAGCCTATTAGTGACTCGGCTTCAGCTGAAGGTCTATTTTACTGGACACTTGATAAAGGTCATTCACACATACTGTTTTATTATTATGATTAATCATAAATCCAAATAGATTTTGCAAGCTTGCCATGAATATAATATAACACCTATAAGTGGCAAATTATGAATTTGGAATAATATTCTAACATCGGGGCGTCTAGCCAGCTATGTGCCGAGGTAGACAGCACCGGGAACTCTACATGGTCTAGGAATTCATTCAACCTGTCTGGGGTAGAATCAACTTTAGAGGTATAGAGACATTCATAGTACTTTGCAAATTGGGCATTAATGGGTCGGACTGTAAAATACCAGTATCATCTCTGATATTGGCAATATACGATGTGGTAGAGCGTTCCCCCAGCTAGCCAAGCCAGCAATCTACCCGTCCACTCTCCCTGTTGCCCGCTGTAACGGCACCCCAAATACGAAAGGGGGTAACGCCGTTTAAATATCTTCCCTTTCCTGGACACAAATTCCCTGTCGATCCTCCACAGCCAGACGACCCCTTCCCATAGGAATTAATCCTTCTAGAAGAACGAGACGCACTCTGTATCTTCCAAGGATCAAATCAATTTATTGAGAAAAACATTGTAACTTTTATACCCATCCAATACTGCATTAGTTTAACATGAACAATGGTCCAGCTCCACCCACAACATAACAGACCCAATACACACAAGTATGCAGATGATTCATCAACATCTCTTCAATTAACCCGTCTGCTGCTAGTTCCACAACCTATAATTATAGGCTTAATTCCCCCAAACCACAATGGACAATAGAATGTAAATCACCACAAACAATGAACAGGTCTTTTAGAAGCTGGGATTAGCATTACACTAGGCAGACAGGTGATTGAGGCTGAACACCTCAGTATCTCTCAATTAACCTGTTGAGTTCAGAAACAGTAAATAGTCCTTTACAGATATCCTTGGGGATATGGTGGATAAATATTACAGACTAGTGATGAGCCGAACACCCCCGGGTTCGGTTCGCACCAGAACCCGCGAACGGACCGAAAGTTCGAACGAACATTAGAACCCTATTAAATACAATGGATGCGAACGTTCGAATTCTAAAGTGCTAATTATAACAACTATTATGCATGTTATTGTCCTAAAAAGGGTTTGGGAACCCGGGTTCTGCACCAGGGGACATGTATCAATGCAAAAAGAAGTTTTAAAAACGGTCGTTTTTCGGGAGCAGTCATTTTAATGATGCATAAAGTGAAAAAAAAAAAGTCAAATATTCCTTTAAATATCGTACCTGGGGGGTGTCTAAAGTATGCCTGTGAAGTGCCACGTGTTTCCCGTGTTTAGAACTGTCCCTGCACAAAATGACACTTCTAAAGGAAAAAAAAGCCATTTAAAACTGCTTGCGGCTTTAATGTAATGTCTGGTCCCGGTAATATGGATGAAATTCTTTAAGAAAAATGGCATAGCTACCCCATGACCCCCCCCCCTACCCCAGCCCATTACCAGCCCCTTTGGGTCTTGTATGGATATTAAGGGGAACCCCGCACATAAAATAAAAAAGGCCCTATATACTCTGAACAGCCCTATACAGGCGGTGCATACAAGACAGGGACTGTAGGTTTGTTCTTATGTAGAGTCTGTTTGTAATTTTGAACAGGTACATTGTTGAAGTGTAGCTCCAGACCAAAAATCTATTTTTAAACTTTTTGGAAAACATAGGTAAGGGTTATCACCCCTGTAACATTTGTTTTGCTGTCTGTGCCCCTGTTCAGAACATTTCACCTCACTTTCCGTCCCAATGACAACTGTTTTTGAAATGTGGTGTTTTTCTTGAAACAAGGATTGCTGATAAAGCATCAGTACAGAGGAGACACCTTTCTCCCATATTTATTCTTACAGGAGAGAATTTTCCTTCCTAGTGGTAGATTTCCTCTCACTTCCTGTTGTCTTCTTGCGTTTGCAAGTAGGAGTCGTTTGTAAGTTGGATGTTTGAAAGTAGGGACCTGCCGTATATACTCTGCAGAAATAGGCCCCTTAGTTGTTGGTGTTGGCACAACACTGTAAGCACTCACAGTTACTCTTGGTTGGTGCTGGAACGCCCTGCTGTCAACTATTATATCAGGAATTTTAATTACATATAATTGTTGAACAGTGGTAGTAAAAATTGGGCCTTTGATGGTGGTGCTGGTGCCACAACACTGTAAGCCCTGACAGTTACTCTTGGTGGGTGCAGCAATGGGCCCTGCTGTGAATTATTAGATCAAGAATTGTAATTACATGCCCCTGTTGAACAGGGGCTGAAAAATTGGGCCTTAGGCACTGGTGGCACAACACTGCAACCCCTCACAGATACTGTACTTGGAGCACAGCAATGAGCCCTGTTGCAAAGTATTGCTTCAAAAATTGTAATGACACGCCCCTGTTAAACAGGGGCTGAAAAATTGGGCCTTAGGCACTGGTGGCACAACACTGCAACTCCTCACAGATACTGTACTTGGAGCACACCAATGAGCCCTGTTGCAAAGTATTGCTTCAAAAATTGTAATGACACGCCCCTGTTAAACAGGGGCTGAAAAATTGGGCCTTAGGCACTGGTGGCACAACACTGCAACTCCTCACAGATACTGTACTTGGAGCACAGCAATGAGCCCTGTTGCAAAGTATTGCTTCAAAAATTGTAATTACACACCCCTGTTAAACAGGGGCTGAAAAATTGGGCGTTAGGCACTGGTGGCGGCACCCATAAACAAAAATGATCTTACAAGCTATCATCATCAATCGTATCATTGAGGACTCGGAGGAGGAGGATAGCCAGTCAACATAACAGCACAGGCACTCAGCATCAGCATCAGTCTTGAAGGGATGTGACATGTTAAAATCAATTAGTCTGTTATATCAGCATCAGGTGTGTGGTAGCTGGTGGTGATCCAAGACTGGTTCATCTTGATGAAAGTCAGTCGATCAACCGAGTCGGTGGACAGGCGCACCCTGTGATCCGTGACAAATCCTCCAGCAGCACTGAATGTGCGTTCCGAAAGAACGCTGGATGCAGGACAGGCCAGTAGCTCAATTGCATACTGTGCAAGCTCTGGCCAGTGATCCATCCTCAAGACCCAGTAAGCCAGAGGATTTTCGGTGGGGAAGGTGTCCAAGTCTGACCTTGCCCCTAGATATTCCTGCACCATGTTTATCAGACGCTGGCGATGGTTGCTGGAACCGATCATACTTTGGGGCTGCGGACTAAAGAATTGTCTGAACGCATCGGTCAGACGGCCACCTTCCCCACCGCTCCTTCTTTGACTGGCCGAAGCCTCAGCAACTCGTTGTCCAGGACCAGGAGTTTGCAACCTCCCAGTCTCTGGGAACGCGTTGCACAGACCTTTCTGCAAGGCCTCCCGGAGTTGTCTCATCCTCTGCTCCCTCTGCGACGGTAACATAAGGTCCGCAACCTTACCCTTGTACCGTGGATCAAGGAGAGTGGCCAGCCAGTAATGGTCCCTCTCCTTGATCCGAAGAATACGAGGATCCTTCCGCAGACTTTGCAGGATCAGGGAGGCCATGCAGCGTAGGTTTGCTGAGGCATTCGCTCTGGAGTCCTCTGGGTCACTAAGGACGACATGATCCGCAGCCACCTCCTCCCAGCCACGTACAAGTCCACTGGTTTCTTGGGACTGTAAATCATCCCTAAAAGACTGCTGCTGATGATGCTGAGTGCCAGCCTCCACCTCCATGCTGACACAATCCTCCTCCTCCTCCTCCTCCTCCTCCTCCTCCTCTTCCTGTGCGATGGGTGGGACAGAAGGAACACTGTCTGGGTAAAGGGGGCCTTGAGAGGCAAGGAAGTCCTCCTCTTCCTGCCTCTGTTCTGCCTCAAGTGCCCTGTCCATTATTCCACGCAGCGTGTGCTCCAACAGGTGGACAAGAGGTACAGTGTCACTGATGCATGCACTGTCACTGCTCACCATCCTCGTGGCCTCCTCAAATGGTGCCAGGACAGTGCATGCATCCCTGATCATGCCCCACTGGCGTGGAGAAAAAAAACCAAGCTCCCCTGACCCTGTCCTGGTGCCGTAGTCGCACAGGTACTCATTGATGGCCCTCTGCTGCGTGTGCAGCCGCTGCAGCATGGCCAACGTTGAGTTCCACCTGGTGGGCATGTCACATATAAGGCGGTTCTTGGGCAGGTTCAACTCCTTTTGCAGCTCAGCCAGGCGAGCACTGGCATTATAAGATCTGCGGAAATGCACACAGACTTTCCTGGCCTGCCTCAGGACATCCTGTAAGCCCGGGTACCTGCCCAAGAAGCGCTGCACCACCAGGTTAAGGACGTGAGCCACACAGGGCACATGGGTCAGTTGTCCCTGTCGGAGGGCGGAGAGGAGGTTGGTGCCATTGTCGCAAACCACCATTCCTGGCTTAAGCTGGCGTGGCGTCAACCACCTCTCGGCCTGGCCCTGCAGAGCAGACAGGACCTCTGCCCCAGTGTGGCTTCTGTCCCCCAAACACACCAGCGCAAGCACGGCATGGCATCTTTTTGCCTGCGTACTTGCGTAGCCCCGTGAACGGCTACGGAGCACCGCTGGTTCATAGGACAAACCACAGGAAGAGGCCATGGAGGAAGAAGAAGAGGAGGGGGTGGAGGAGAGAGGTGTGTCACAACCAGTAGTAGCATTTTGGAGGCGTGGCAGTGGGACAACCTCCAACACTACTGCACCTTGTCCTGAATCCTTCCCAGCTGCCAAAAGAGTGACCCAATGGGCCGTGAAAGAAAGGTAACGTCCCTGTCCATGCCTGCTGGACCATGAGTCAGCGGTAATATGCACCTTACCGCTGACCGCCCTGTCCAGCGAGGCCAAGACATTGCCTTCCACATGCCGGTAGAGAGCCGGAATAGCCTTCCGTGAGAAAAAGTGGCGTTTGGGAACCTGCCACTGAGGAACTGCACATTGCACAAACTCACGGAAGGGGGCCGAGTCTACCAACTGAAAAGGCAGCAGTTGAAGCGCTAGCAATTTAGCCAAGCTAGCATTCAACCGCTGGGCATGTGGATGGCTGGGAGTGAACTTCTTTCGACGGTCCAGCAGCTGGGGCAGGGAAATTTGCCTGCTAGAATCGGACGTCGGTGTACTGCTAGCAGAGTGGGCGCAAGTACTTGGCTGTGACACACCTAATTCTACACCTTCATTCCTCTCAGTGCATGTTTCAGAGAGGACTGAAGTTATAGTGGGGTTGGAGATCCCAGCTGATGCGGTGCAAGGAGAGGTCCGCTTTGTTCTTTGGTGTGGGTCTTTGAGGTAGGCTTGCCAACGAGCTGCATGGCAGGTCAACATATGTCTGGTCAGGCATGTGGTACCCAAGCGGCTGATGTTTTGGCCACGCGATATACGCTTGAGACATATGTTGCAAACAGCAGCTGTGCGATCTGATGCACTAGCCTCAAAAAAGGCCCACACCAAAGAACTTTTTGAATGACGGGCAGAGGCAGCGCCCTGCACAGGCGGAGCTCTGCGGTGTGATTCCGTCGGTGTACTGCCCTTACGCTGGCCACCAAAGGGCATCCTGCCTCGTTGGAGATGTGCCTCCTCCTCATCCTCCTCCTCCTCCTCTCTCCTATTAGGCACCCACGTGGAGTCAGTGACCTCATCATCCCCTCCCTCCTCATCACTGGAGCCAATCTGGCAGTATGCTGCAGCTGCTGGAACATGACTGCCAGATTGGTGTCCTTCTTGAGCATCCCCTCTGTCTGCTCTCACGCTACTGCCTTCCTCTAGCTGGGTTTCATCATCAGACCCTTCGAAACGCTGGGCATCCTCCTGGAGCATGTACCCAACACTGTGCTGAAACAGTTCGGGGGACTCCTCAGGAGGAGGACATGGTGGGTCTAGGGAAGGAGTGACTGATGATTTGTCTGACATTGATACCAGGGAAGACGACGCTTTGGCAGCTGCTTTTCCAGTACCCTGAGCCTGGGTGAGAGAGGATGAGGAGGAGGAGGAGGGCTTGGTCATCCACTCTACCAAGTCTTCGGCATGATGTGGCTCAACATGTCCAGCTGCCGAAAAGAAGGACAAGCGTGTCCCATGGCCATGTGCTGATGACAATGCACCGCGTCCACGACCAGCACTGTTGCCCCCAGACACAGAGCCTGCTTGCCCTCTTTTATTGCCTCCTGACTGTCTGCCTCTCCTTGTTTGCCTTCCAGACATTCTAATAGATGGCCTGCAGGGAGATGGGAAAAAAGCAATAAGGGCTACCTTCAGGTGTCCTTCTCTGTCCCTTGAAACAAGGACTTTCACAGTGAAAGAAACTGACACTCTCCCTACCTACAGTTTTCTGTCCCTAGAAAAAATGTTTTTTTTAATCACAATATAGCACAAGGACAATTCACTCACTGTCCTTACAGGTCCCTGGAAACAAGGACTTGCAGAGTGAAATAAACTGACACTCTCCCTACCTACAGTTTTCTGTCCCTAGAATAAATGTTTTTTTTAAGCACAATATAGCACAAGGACAATTCACTCACTGTCCTTACAGGTCCCTGGAAACAAGGACTTGCAGAGTGAAAGAAAAAAAACACTCTCCCTACCTACAGTTTTCTGTCCCTAGAAAAAATGTTTTTTTTAATCACAATATAGCACAAGGACAATTCACTCACTGTCCTTCCAGGTCCCTGGAAACAAGGACTTGCAGAGTGAAATAAACTGACACTCTCCCTACCTACAGTTTTCTGTCCCTAGAATAAATGTTTTTTTTAAGCACAATATAGCACAAGGACAATTCACTCACTGTCCTTACAGGTCCCTGGAAACAAGGACTTGCAGAGTGAAAGAAAAAAAACACTCTCCCTACCTACAGTTTTCTGTCCCTAGAAAAAATGTTTTTTTTAATCACAATATAGCACAAGGACAATTCACTCACTGTCCTTCCAGGTCCCTGGAAACAAGGACTTGCAGAGTGAAATAAACTGACACTCTCCCTACCTACAGTTTTCTGTCCCTAGAATAAATGTTTTTTTTAAGCACAATATAGCACAAGGACAATTCACTCACTGTCCTTACAGGTCCCTGGAAACAAGGACTTGCAGAGTGAAAGAAAAAAAACACTCTCCCTACCTACAGTTTTCTGTCCCTAGAAAAAATGTTTTTTTTAATCACAATATAGCACAAGGACAATTCACTCACTGTCCTTACAGGTCCCTGGAAACAAGGACTTGCAGAGTGAAAGAAAAAAAACACTCTCCCTACCTACAGTTTTCTGTCCCTAGAAAAAATGTTTTTTTTAATCACAATATAACACAAGGACAATTCACTCACTGTCCTTCCAGGTCCCTGGAAACAAGGACTTGCAGAGTGAAATAAACTGACACTCTCCCTACCTACAGTTTTCTGTCCCTAGAATAAATGTTTTTTTTAAGCACAATATAGCACAAGGACAATTCACTCACTGTCCTTACAGGTCCCTGGAAACAAGGACTTGCAGAGTGAAAGAAAAAAAACACTCTCCCTACCTACAGTTTTCTGTCCCTAGAAAAAATGTTTTTTTTAATCACAATATAGCACAAGGACAATTCACTCACTGTCCTTCCAGGTCCCTGGAAACAAGGACTTGCAGAGTGAAATAAACTGACACTCTCCCTACCTACAGTTTTCTGTCCCTAGAATAAATGTTTTTTTTAAGCACAATATAGCACAAGGACAATTCACTCACTGTCCTTACAGGTCCCTGGAAACAAGGACTTGCAGAGTGAAAGAAAAAAAACACTCTCCCTACCTACAGTTTTCTGTCCCTAGAAAAAATGTTTTTTTTAATCACAATATAGCACAAGGACAATTCACTCACTGTCCTTACAGGTCCCTGGAAACAAGGACTTGCAGAGTGAAAGAAAAAAAACACTCTCCCTACCTACAGTTTTCTGTCCCTAGAAAAAATGTTTTTTTTAATCACAATATAACACAAGGACAATTCACTCACTGTCCTTCCAGGTCCCTGGAAACAAGGACTTGCAGAGTGAAATAAACTGACACTCTCCCTACCTACAGTTTTCTGTCCCTAGAATAAATGTTTTTTTTAAGCACAATATAGCACAAGGACAATTCACTCACTGTCCTTACAGGTCCCTGGAAACAAGGACTTGCAGAGTGAAAGAAAAAAAACACTCTCCCTACCTACAGTTTTCTGTCCCTAGAAAAAATGTTTTTTTTAATCACAATATAGCACAAGGACAATTCACTCACTGTCCTTACAGGTCCCTGGAAACAAGGACTTGCAGAGTGAAATAAACTGACACTCTCCCTACCTACAGTTTTCTGTCCCTAGAATAAATGTTTTTTTTAATCACAATATAGCACAAGGACAATTCACTCACTGTCCTTCCAGGTCCCTGGAAACAAGGACTTGCAGAGTGAAATAAACTGACACTCTCCCTACCTACAGTTTTCTGTCCCTAGAATAAATGTTTTTTTTAAGCACAATATAGCACAAGGACAATTCACTCACTGTCCTTACAGGTCCCTGGAAACAAGGACTTGCAGAGTGAAAGAAAAAAAACACTCTCCCTACCTACAGTTTTCTGTCCCTAGAAAAAATGTTTTTTTTAAGCACAATATAGCACAAGGACAATTCACTCACTGTCCTTACAGGTCCCTGGAAACAAGGACTTGCAGAGTGAAAGAAAAAAAACACTCTCCCTACCTACAGTTTTCTGTCCCTAGAAAAAATGTTTTTTTTAATCACAATATAGCACAAGGACAATTCACTCACTGTCCTTACAGGTCCCTGGAAACAAGGACTTGCAGAGTGAAAGAAACTGACACTGTCCCTACCTACAGTTTTCTGTCCCTAGAATAAATGTTTTTTTTAAGCACAATATAGCACAAGGAGAATTCACTCACTGTCCTTCCAGGTCCCTGGAAACAAGGACTTGCAGAGTGAAATAAACTGACACTCTCCCTACCTACAGTTTTCTGTCCCTAGAATAAATGTTTTTTTTAAGCACAATATAGCACAAGGACAATTCACTCACTGTCCTTACAGGTCCCTGGAAACAAGGACTTGCAGAGTGAAAGAAACTGACACTCTCCCTACCTACAGTTTTCTGTCCCTAGAATAAATGTTTTTTTAAGCACAATATAGCACAAGGACAATTCACTCACTGTCCTTCCAGGTCCCTGGAAACAAGGACTTGCAGAGTGAAAGAAACTGACACTGTCCCTACCTACAGTTTTCTGTCCCTAGAATAAATGTTTTTTTTAAGCACACTATAGCACAAGCACAAAACACACTGACACTCTCCCTACCTATCCTTCTCTTTCCCTAAACTAAAGGAATCCAGGTTAAGCAAGAAAGAAATAACAGTCACTGTCCCTGCCTATGCTGCTCTATCCCTGCTCCGGAACACACTACACTAGGCCGCCGTGCTGGCGGCCTTTTATAGTGTGGGGCGTGTACTAAACACCCTCAGCAATAATTGGCCACAGGCATCCTGCCTGTGGCCAATCATTGCTCTCCTCGCTGCCGGCGCTGTGATTGGCCAAGCATGCGGGGTCACAGTGCATGCTTGGCCAATCACAGCGCCTGGATGACACTGCGATGGCGTAGTGCATTGTGGGCCGTTCGCGTCACTCGAATTTGGCGCGAACGGCCCAAATCGTTCGATCTTCGTCGAACGATCGAACAGCCGATGTTCGAGTCGAACGTATGTTCGACTCGAACACGAAGCTCATCCCTATTACAGACCCATTTTAGGTAGCCCAAGATATATTTCTTAATGTCCATTATTTCCTGGCTCACCCTGTGTCCAAAGTGACCCTCCTGTCACACATCTCCCCTTTCGGCAGGAGACTAACACAGGAGGTGACCCCAGACGGGTTGACTCCGAAGTTAGTCCATAGGTACATTCCTCCAATGCCGGTATCCACACCGTACCCCAAATAAATTGCTCCAAACAGAGCATCACTTACCCAGCCAACCTCTGCCTCTCTCAGAGAACATACCCGCCGCTGGGGAGAAGATAGGGTGACTGGGCTCAGTCTTTCATGTCGCTGGGGATCTGGGCCGACTGCCCAGCATCCCCGAGGTACACAAGTGGAGACCGAAGTCCCATCCACTTGTGGTAGGTGAAAATCCCCCAGTTCTTGCAAAGCAAGGTTGACATCCTCCTGTCCCAGTGTCACACCATTTTCTGGGGTTGTGTCAGTGAGGACCGAAGTCCCATCCAGTACCACAGGAACTCCCTCTTCTGTTAGTTGAGAGCAGAGGCCCGCGGCACTCTGCTCTGTTGCCAGCTCTTCCGCTGGATTGCTGTGAGTGGAGACTGTAGTCCCATCCACCGATATCCGCTCAAGTGGCAGTTGTGTGCAGCAGCCAGTAGCATTCTGCCCTGCTGCCAGTGATTCAGCTGGGGGTAAAAGCTTTTTCACCTCAGCTTGTTGCTGGAGAGATGGGCCAACTGCCCCGGCTCCCTGAAACTCCACAGTTGTTTCCGGTGCTGGGCAGAGGTTGCTAGCACTCTGCCCTGTTGCCAGCACTTCTGCTGGGGACTCCACCCCATCTGCTCTGGCTAACTGTTGGGAAGGGAAAAGGGCTGCTTCTCCCCCCTGCATCTCTGAAATACCCTGGGAAAGAGGAACCATCACCTTCTCATCTCGGGCCTCCAAAACTGCCACGGGTGTAGAGCAGGGGTTCTGCAGTACTCTGTCCTGCTGCCAGTACTTGGGCAGGCGATGCATAATCCATAACATCCTCTGAAAAGTCCCTTAGGTCCATACCTTCTGTAATCTGTAGCTGGGAAGATGAGCCAACTGCCCTAGCTCCCTGGAACTCCATATCATCTACTTCAGCTTTAGGGATGGCAATCTTCAGATTTTCCACTGCCGATTCTTTAGCCAGGCTAGCTCCCTGGAACTCCATATCATCCACTTCGGCTTTAGGGTGGCAATCTTCAGATTTTCCACTGCCGATTCTTCAGCCAGGATTTCATAGTTGTCAACTGGTATTTCCTGATAGTCCTAGGCAAAGGGAGCCCCACCCTGCTGCTGAGCAGAGTCTAGCAGCTGTTTGTAGGCAATCTCCAGCTCCCATTCCTGACCGGCCAGAAACTCCAAATCTTCCTGTGCCCAGTGCCCTTTCGAGACATTCAGTCTTTGCTCTCTGTGCTCCAATTTTTCCCCCACGCGATCACTCTCAAAGTCAGGGTCCTCGGACAGCCTCCAATACAACAATCCCAGGCCATTATAGTCAAAGCCTTCCGTGGGGCTGTCATCCGCTGACCACTGGCACTCTTGGGCTACATACCACCGGAGGGCTCTGTAGCTCTCGTCCAACCACATCTCTGCCCGGATCAGCCTGCTTAACTCAGCTGTCCACTCCTGCTTCGGTTGTTCTCCCAATAACCGCATTCGTACTTCATACTGCGACCAGTACCTTACCTGGATGGAGGGGAGAACTTTTCCCTGGTGTTGCTGCTCGAGAGCTAGCGTTTTCTTCCAGAGTTCGCAGCGGATTGAATCAGACCATCCCAGCAGGACCTCCTCTGATACTGGTCCTCTATGCTGTATCTGCATCTCTCGCAACCTCCTTCTGAATTCCTTTTCCATGTCGGCTGGTATCTGTATCTCTCCTCTCTTTTCAGTTGGTGCTGCTTCTTTAGGTGTTGTCTCTGATTGCCGTATTTCTGCCATTCTCTGCTCATGTTGCCACTCATCCTGCTGCTCAATTTCTCTAATGGCTTCCTGTATGGCGGTCTCTGATGGGCTAGCACCGTACAATGCCAAGCGCTGTCGAACTTGTTGCTGAAACAAGTCTTCAACTGACCGGGGTCCTGCATCACCCTCCTTCGGCTGCATAGCTGGTCATTCACTGTGGTGGTTTGCAGTGTCCCAGGAACTGGAGGGAAAATCCCGCTGCTGCCAACCAATGTAACAGCACCCCAAATATGAAAGGGGGTAACACCGTTTAGCTCTCTTCCCTCTCCTGGACACAAATTCCCTGTTGATCCTCCACAGCCAGGCGACCATTTCCCATAGGAATTAATCCTTCTGGAAGAACGAGACGCACTCTGTATCTTCCTAGGATCGAATGAATTTATTGAGAAAAACATTGTAACTTTTATACCCATCCAATACTGCATTAGTTT
Source organism: Rana muscosa (assembly GCA_029206835.1). Classification (NCBI taxonomy): domain Eukaryota; kingdom Metazoa; phylum Chordata; class Amphibia; order Anura; family Ranidae; genus Rana; species Rana muscosa. The sequence goes on along the minus strand of CM055117.1, from coordinate 45,846,312 downwards.
AACATGAACAATGGTCCAGCTCCACCCACAACATAACAGACCCAATACACACAAGTATGCAGATGATTCATCAACATCTCTTCAATTAACCCGTCTGCTGCTAGTTCCACAACCTATAATTATAGGCTTAATTCCCCCAAACCACAATGGACAATAGAATGTAAATCACCACAAACAATGAACAGGTCTTTTAGAAGCTGGGATTAGCATTACACTAGGCAGACAGGTGATTGAGGCTGAACACCTCAGTATCTCTCAATTAACCTGTTGAGTTCAGAAACCGTAAATAGTCCTTTACAGATATCCTTGGGGATATGGTGGATAAATATAACAGACCCATTTTAGGTAGCCCAAGATATATTTCTTAATGTCCATTATTTCCTGGCTCACCCTGTGTCCAAAGTGACCCTCCTGTCACACCCGCATCATTGCAATTTCTTTATACATTATTTGCATTGCCTTGTACATCTCCTCATCCCATTGGGACTTCAGGGTCTGAACGTTATTTTCCGCTTCCTCAAGCGACAGGCCAGCCTCTTTGCGGACTTTGCCTATAACTGCCTGCCTGTCACGTACCTGACGGTGACGAGCCCGGTTAGCAGAGGGAGGCCTCCCTTACGGCTCCCACCGGCGGCCCCTGGTGGTATAACAGGAAGCACGGAGGTGGAAGGGGTACGAGTGCCTGGCAGGATCAAGAACTACCGCAGGTGATCAGGAACCAGCAGGTGAGGAGGCAGGAACCAGGAACTACAGCAGGTGAGTGGACAGGAACCAGGAACTACAGCAGGTGAGTAGACAGGAACCAGGAACTCAGAAGATGACCCGGACCGGGAGGCACAGCAGGTAAACTGGAACCACTGGGCAGCAGCAGATGAACAGGAACCAGCAGATGAGCAGACAGGAACCAGCAGATGAGCAGACAGGAACCAGGAACTGCAGCAGGTGAGTAGACAGGAACCAGGAACTCAGCAGATGACCCGGACCGGGAGGCACAGCAGGTAGACTGGAACCACTGGGCAGCAGCAGGTGAACAGGAACCAGCAGATGAGCAGACAGGAACCAGCAGATGAGCAGACAGGAACCAGCAGATGAGCAGACAGGAACCAGGAACTCAGCAGATGACCCGGACCGGGAGGCACAGCAGGTAAACTGGAACCACTAGGCAGCAGCAGGTGAACAGGAACCAGCAGATGAGCAGACAGGAACCAGCAGATGAGCAAACAGGAACCAGCAGATGAGCAGACAGGAACCAGGAACTCAGCAGATGACCCGGACCGGGAGGCACAGCAGGTAAACTGGAACCACTAGACAGCAGCAGGTGAACAAGAGCCAAGGTCAGGCAGGATCGTCAGACAAGCCGGGGTCGGGTAAACTGGCAGGCAGCGAGGCACAAAAGGATCAGGCAATACCGAAGTCAGAAAACAGGCCGATGGTCAGGTACAGGCAGATAGCAGGAGGGTCACAGGAAGCCGGATCAGATACAGGTAAACAAGGCAGATCAGGTCACTTGGGATAAACGCTGTAGAGCAGACAGCAGGGACTGTCTGCAAGTGAGGAGTTTAAATAGCCCTTCGGGCGTCACCTGCGGGGGCGGGAACCAGGAAGTCCAGGGCGTCTGTTCCTGACAGGGTTTTCATGACATTGCCCCCCCCCCCAAGGGGCAGCCTCCGGATGCCCCTAGGAGCAAACTTCTCGGGGTGAGACCTCCTGAAGGCTTGTATCAGGTCTTTGGCGTGAATGTTCTCTTCGGGTTCCCAAGAGTTCTCCTCTGGTCCGTAACCCTTCCATTTTATTAAAAATTGACTCTGGCTATTTCTTCTTCGTGCGTCTAAAATAGCTTCTACCTCGAATTCCTGTTCCCCGTCTATGATGACGGGATCAGGGCGAGTCGGGGTCCGACCTGGGAATGGGTTGGAGACTGACGGTTTCAATAGAGAAACATGAAAAACAGGGTGGACCCTCAGGGAGTCGGGGAGCTCCAGCTCGTAGGCCACCTCGTTGATTTTCCTTTTGATAGGAAAAGGCCCTAGAAACTTGGGGCCCAATTTCTTGGACGGGCAAGCCAATCTTAGATTGATGGTGGAAAGCCATACTTGGTCGCCCGGTGCCAGCGCTAATTCACCCCGTCTCCTCCTGTCGTAGACCGTCTTGTTATACTCCTGAGTTCTTGCCATGGCTTCGCGTAGAAGCTGGTTGTTAGAGGAGAAGAAATTCACTTTTTCCAGAACTGCGGGCACTGAGCACTCAGGGAGAGAGTTGGGCAGAAATGTGGGGTGAAACCCGAAGTTCGCAAAAAATGGGGTCTGGTTAGTTGCGGAGTGGATGGAGTTATTGTAGGAGAACTCCGCTAGCGGAAGCAGGGAGAGCCAGTCATTCTGAGCAAAGGAGGAGAAACAACGCAAATATTGCTCGAGGGTCTGATTTGTTCTCTCAGTCTGTCCGTTGGTTTGAGGGTGGTAAGCCGAAGAGAATGATAGCTCTATTCCCAGAGTCTTGCAGAGGGACCTCCAGAACTGGGAGGTAAATTGTACCCCCCGATCGGAGACTATATTAGCAGGTACCCCGTGGAGCCTGACGACTTCTTTAATGAACATTTGTGCAGTTTCCGGGGCCGAGGGGGTCCCTCTCATAGGAACAAAATGTGCCATCTTGGACAGACGGTCCACAATCACAAAGATGGTGGTGTGATTCTCACCTGGGGGGAGTTCAACTATGAAGTCGATAGAAAGCATTTTCCACGGTCTCTCTGGAACGGGTAAGGGCTTCAGTAGTCCCCAGGCTTTGGATCTGGACCCTTTATTCCGGGTACATGTAGTACAGGACTCCACGAACCTCCTGCAATCCTCGCGTAGTCGAGGCCACCAGAAGGTACGTTGTACCAACTCAGTGGTCTTAGCCACGCCAAAGTGCCCAGCAAGGGCATGATCGTGGCAGAGCTCTAGCACGGTTATCTTTAGTTCTTCTGGTATGAATATCCTGTCTTGGTGCCAGAGTAATCCATCCTTGGTTTGCAGATCCAGTTCAGGAGAGGGTTCCTGTCTAGTGGTGGCTTGTCTGATCCGGGAGAGTAGGTCCTCCTGAAGTAGGAGAAAATTCCCAGGAGCGAGGATTGTATCGGGTGAGGAGAGTTCTTTGGATCCATGAAACATTCGGGACAAGGCGTCAGGTTTAGTGTTCTTGGCACCGGGGCGGTATGTCACATGGAAGGAGAACCGGGAAAAAAACAGGGCCCATCTGGCTTGTCGTGGTTTTAGTCTTTTTGCAGTTTTCAGGTACTCTAAGTTCTTATGGTCGGTGAATACTAAGATCGGGTGAGCAGCACCTTCAAGTAAGTACCTCCATTCTTCCAGGGCGGACTTAATCGCCAAGAGTTCCCGGTCTCCCACGTCATAGTTCTTTTCTGCCGCAGATAATTTGTGAGAAAAGAAAGCCACCGGATGAAGCAAAGCCTTGGTTCCTTGCCTCTGTGACAATATTGCCCCTACTGCAACCTCAGAAGCATCTACCTCAAGTACAAATGGTAGGGAGGAATCTGGGTGTTTTAAGATGGATGCAGAGGTGAAGAGCCCTTTGAGATCCTCAAAGGCCTTTTGGGCCTCAGGGGACCAGTGGAAGCGGGTACCTTGCTTGGTTAGCTGAGTAATGGGTGCAATGATGGCGGAGAACCCCCGGATGAATTTACGATAAAAGTTGGCGAATCCAACGAACCGTTGGATTCCCTTCTTATCCACTGGCGCTGGCCAGTCCAAGATTGCGGTGATCTTCTGTGGGTCCATCCTGATGCCTTCGCCAGAGATGATTAATCCCAGAAATGCTATGCTCTCCCGCTCAAACTCGCATTTCTCAGCCTTCGCATATAGTTTATGCTGCCGAAGCCGGTCTAACACACTTCTGACATGCCTGCGATGAGAGTCAAGGGAGGAAGAGAAGATTAGTATGTCATCTAAATAAGCAATCACAAAGAGATCTAAAAAGTCCCGAAGAACATCATTAATTAAATACTGGAAGGTGGCAGGGGCATTGCACAGCCCGAAGGGCATCACTAAATATTCGAAATGTCCGAACCGGGAGCGGAAGGCGGTTTTCCACTCATCGCCCTCCTTGATTCGGACCAGGTTATAGGCTCCCCGGAGGTCAAGCTTAGTGAAAATAACGGCAGCTCCCAATCTTTGGAACAACTCTGGTACCAGAGGAAGAGGATAACGATTTTTAATGGTGACCTTATTTAGTTCACGGTAGTCCACACATGGCCTGAGGGTATGGTCCTTCTTTTCTACAAAGAAAATGCCTGCGCCTGCTGGCGACGTAGAGGGGCGAATGAACCCCTTTAAAAGGTTCTCATCTATGTAGTCCTTCAGGGCCCCCTGTTCCACCTCTGTTAAAGGGAAAATCCTACCGAAAGGAATAGCTGCTCCGGGAAGTAGATCAATGGGGCAGTCGTAGGCTCGGTGGGGTGGTAGTGTCTCTGCCCCCTGTTTACTAAACACATCGAGAAAGTCCAGGTAAGCGTCAGGGATGGCCTGACGTATTCCGGCCTCAGTGTCGGTACACATTAAGGTGGCAGGCCCAGGGGGTTTGTGTGAGCCACAGGACCGTTGGCAGTAGGAGGAAGGAAACGTGATCACCCCCGTGACCCAGTTAATGGTAGGATTATGGGCTTGTAGCCAGGGCATACCGAGAATTATGGGGAACAGTGGAGAGGAGATAATATCCAGCCGTAGATATTCTCGGTGCACCCCGGTAGAGGAGAAGACAGTGACAGGTAGGGGAGCCGTCTCTTCGACCACGGGCCCCGACTTGATAAGGGACCCATCAGCCAGGTGAACCCGTAGTCCATGGGTCTTGGGAAGTAGAGGAATAAGTTGAGTACGGGCAAAAGTTGAGTCCATGAAGCAACTAAAAGCCCCAGAGTCAATAATTGCGACGACTTGCAGGGTCCTTCCTGGGAGCTGCAGGGAGATAGAAAGAGCGAAGTGAGAGGAGGATTTAGTCTGAGGGTTGATCACAGCAGGGAATACTGACAAGCCCTTACGGAACTTCAGGGGACAGTTCCTAACGAAGTGACCGGGCTCCCCGCAGTACAGGCACAGGTTGTGCGCACGTCGGCGTTGGCGTTCCTCCGGAGTAAGGGAAGGGCGGAGGACCCCAAGCTGCATGGGTTCAGGAGCATCGTACGAGGGGGTCAAGGGTGCTGCAGAAGCTGGGTGCGGATGACTGGGGACCCGGGGAAGCATCCAGGTCGGCCGGGTGAAGCCTGTGGCCCTCTCAACCCTCCGTTCCCTCAGGCGTCGGTCGATCTGAATTGTCAGATCGATCAGTAGGTTCAAATTTTCTGGTATTCCTACCCTAGCCAGTTCGTCCTTCAATGGGTCAGAAAGGCCTATGCGAAACTGGTGACGGAGGGCAGCGTCATTCCAGCTGGTGTCTGCGCTCCAGCGCCTGAATTCAGCTACATAGTCTTCCGCTGCTCTGCGTCCCTGCTGAAGGGTCCGCAGGGCGTTCTCTGCAGTGACCGAGAGCTGAGGGTCCTCGTACAATTGGGCAATGGCGTCAAAAAAAAGTGTAAGGCTGTCCAAGGACGCATCTTTGCGTTCTAGCAGGCGGTGGGCCCAGTTCTGTGGGTCTCCGGAAAGCAGCGAAATTACAAAGCCCACCTTGGTAGCTTCTAAGGAAAAGGTGCGGGGCTGTAAGGCAAAGTACAACTCACAAGAGTTCCGGAAAGCCCTGAACTTGCTCCGGTCCCCGGAGAATCTTTCGGGTGTAGGGACCCTGGGTTCAGGGGGAAGCATGACCACCATGGGCGCAGCTCCTGCCCCGGCGGAAGAAGTGGAGGCACGTGGACCCCCTTGAGCTCCATCGGGGTTGGTGAGGGCCCGCACTTGTCCTTCCAGGTGAGTGTAGCCTTGCTGGAGGCTCTTAACGGCCTCGGTCAGTCCCGCCAGGTGTCGGCATAGTTCCTCCATAGGTGAGGCTCCCTGCTCGGGCTCAGACATGGCTGTCTGCTACTGTCACGTACCTGACGGTGACGAGCCCGGTTAGCAGAGGGAGGCCTCCCTTACGGCTCCCACCGGCGGCCCCTGGTGGTATAACAGGAAGCACGGAGGTGGAAGGGGTACGAGTGCCTGGCAGGATCAAGAACTACCGCAGGTGATCAGGAACCAGCAGGTGAGGAGGCAGGAACCAGGAACTACAGCAGGTGAGTGGACAGGAACCAGGAACTACAGCAGGTGAGTAGACAGGAACCAGGAACTCAGAAGATGACCCGGACCGGGAGGCACAGCAGGTAGACTGGAACCACTGGGCAGCAGCAGATGAACAGGAACCAGCAGATGAGCAGACAGGAACCAGCAGATGAGCAGACAGGAACCAGGAACTGCAGCAGGTGAGTAGACAGGAACCAGGAACTCAGCAGATGACCCGGACCGGGAGGCACAGCAGGTAGACTGGAACCACTGGGCAGCAGCAGGTGAACAGGAACCAGCAGATGAGCAGACAGGAACCAGCAGATGAGCAGACAGGAACCAGCAGATGAGCAGACAGGAACCAGGAACTCAGCAGATGACCCGGACCGGGAGGCACAGCAGGTAAACTGGAACCACTAGGCAGCAGCAGGTGAACAGGAACCAGCAGATGAGCAGACAGGAACCAGCAGATGAGCAAACAGGAACCAGCAGATGAGCAGACAGGAACCAGGAACTCAGCAGATGACCCGGACCGGGAGGCACAGCAGGTAAACTGGAACCACTAGGCAGCAGCAGGTGAACAAGAGCCAAGGTCAGGCAGGATCGTCAGACAAGCCGGGGTCGGGTAAACTGGCAGGCAGCGAGGCACAAAAGGATCAGGCAATACCGAAGTCAGAAAACAGGCCGATGGTCAGGTACAGGCAGATAGCAGGAGGGTCACAGGAAGCCGGGTCAGATACAGGTAAACAAGGCAGATCAGGTCACTTGGGATAAACGCTGTAGAGCAGACAGCAGGGACTGTCTGCAAGTGAGGAGTTTAAATAGCCCTTCCGGCTTCACCTGCGGGGGCGGGAACCAGGAAGTCCAGGGCGTCTGTTCCTGACAGGGTTTTCATGACACTGCCATAGGTGTGCACAGCCTATTGCATTAGGGTGTGCACCCTAAAGCCCAAACACACACTACTGATCACTCACGATGTTCATTCAGAAAAGGAAGGGGCCAGTAAATTACATATTTACTAGCCCCTTCCCCACTCTTAAAACATCCCAGCAGCAACAGCCGATAGGAGAGGAGGGAAACTGGCAGCACTGCGGGAGGAAAGATGGGAGCCAGGGCAGTAGGGGGAATCTGTGCTGCTCAGGGTGATTAGGGTGTGCCTGGGCACACCTGGCATACCCTGTGCGCACGCCTATGCCGCCTGCTATTGGCCTTGAGTATTATTATTATTATTGATTTAGGTACTGTGACAGCAGGAAGGTAAAGTCACCTGGTTGCATCCAGGGGGGTAGATATATTTCGCCCAGATTCAGGCTTTACGCCGACTTATACAACTAGGTGGAGAGTTGTATAAGCCCAGCTGGGGCTAGTGGGCTCATGGATGACTCATACCTCTAGGGAGAGTGTGGGGCGTCGTGCAGACAGGGAGTTGATGAGACCAGCTGAAGCTTGTCAGCTCATTTAGGCCTCTATAAGAACTCCCAGATTCATTAGGTGTTTGCTCATGCCTGGACCCAGACCTGTGTGGACTGTCTAGGGAGAGTGAACCCCTGTGCGGTGAGACAAAGCCTGTGTGGCTATTTGCTTGGACATTTAAAACCAGGGACTTAGGGACTAGGACAGCACTAGGCTGATCCCAGTTGTTAGTTAGGAAACCTGTATGTTTAGTCAGAGGTCAAGTTGACCAGGATTTATTTTGTTTATGTTTCTTTTGCTTTGCTGTGTTTTGTCACTGTAAATAGAAAATAAACCGCACCTTTTTGATTTTGAAAACCACAACCTCCGTTTGCTGGGCCTGTTTTTGTGTGGGGAGCCCATCCCGGGGGTCACACACACCCGCTGCCGAGCTAACCCCCTCACAGTTGGTGGAGAATGCGGGCAGTTTTTTTTAAGCCAGCATGGAGGAGATACTGAAACAGCTGGCTCTAGCAAATGCCAATCAACAGCAGACAAATGCAGGTTTGCAAAAGAGCCTTGCAGCTCATCAACAGAGCCTTGCAGCTCAACAACAGAACTTCGCAGCCCAGCAGCAAGCTCATCAACAGAGCCTTGCAGCCCAGCAGCAAGCTCATCAACAGAGCCTTGCAGCCCAGCAGCAGACAAACGCAACTTTGCAACAGAGTCTGGAGGCTCAGCAACAAGCCCAGCAGCAATCTGAGGCCCGCTTCATAGACCTGTTGCAGAAGCAAGAGCAGAGACTACAACAACAGATGGAAGCAGTAATGCAGCAACGTCCGCAGACCAGTGAGGAAAGCCGTCCCACTAATACCGCGTCCTTTGGGGTGAGTCGTTTATTGACAAAAATGACTGGAGAGGATGATCCAGAGGTATTTTTGACCACATTTGAAAGGACCGCTGAAAGAGAAAAGTGGCCTGAGGAGCAGTGGGCTGGACTGGTGGCTCCTCTGTTAACTGGTGAATCGCAGAAAGCTTACTATGACCTAGAGCCTAACCAAGCAAAAGACTATGTGATGCTAAAAGCTGAAATATTGGCAAGGCTGGGTGTCACCCTGGCTGTCCGGGCTCAGCGTGTGCATAACTGGACTTTCCAGCTTGGAAAACCCCCCAGGTCTCAAATGTATGATCTCATTCACCTGAGCAGAAAGTGGCTACAGCCAGAGACTTTGTCCGCACCAAAGATTGTGGAACGTGTTGTAATGGATCGGTTTTTGAGAGCTCTTCCTACTGCCATCCAAAAGTGGGTAAGCCATGGAGACCCAGAGACGGCCGATGGTCTTGTGGATCGTGTGGAGAAATACTTGGCTACAGAGAACCTGACGGCCTCTTCCAGAGACACTCGGACTTTCCACCCTAAGACCAGACCATCCCCAGGGGCGGATAAGAGGATTCCAAGGGGTGAGGGTGGAGAGAGTGAGAGGGTGGGAGCTCTACCCCAAGTTTGGCGAGAACAGCCTGGGAAATCAGCGGCTCAAGAGGCGGCAAGAAGGATCGTTTGCTACCGCTGCCGGCAAGCGGGACATATTGCAGCCAATTGCCCGGTTGTGGAGGAACCCATGCAGTGTGACTTTCTGACGGGCAGACGTCAGTCGCTGTGTGCGACAGTCGCATGCACTGCCATTCGAGGAACTGAGAAACATTTATGCAAAATGTGTGTTAATGGTAGAAATGTTGTGGTATTGCTGGATTCAGGTAGCCTTGTGACCCTGATAAAGGCTGAGTTAGTTAAAACAGAGGTCTCTGGGAATAGCAAGGTAGCTGTTATTTGTGTGCATGGGGACACCCGAGAGTATCCAGTGACTACAGTGTGTTTCGAGACCCCCAAAGGTACCCTCTTTCATCCAGTGGGCTTAGTATCTCAGTTACCGCATGACGCCATTGTGGGAAGGGATTTTCCGAAGTTCTGGGAACTGTGGGATGATCCTGAGCCCCCCACTGGTGCCCCTATGTACCAGGAATGTGATAGCCAGAACTCCCCTGAGAGTGGTGAGGACTCTCCGGAATTTCCCTTATCAGTATTGGCAGGGGAGACTCAAGAAACTGGAGAGGAGCCCACCTCCTCAGACAAAAACCTACCGTCTGTGGAGTTTTCTGATCTTGAGGTTCACAGGGAAAACTTTGCCACAGAACAGTTGAAAGACCCCGCCCTAATAAAGGCACGGGAAAACGTAGTGAAAATAGATGGCGAGTTAGTGAACCCAGATAATACCTGCACTTACCCATACTTCAGCGTAGAGAAGGACCTACTGTATCGGGTGGCAAAAAGGGCAGAAGAAACCGTTGAGCAGCTTGTGGTGCCCAAACCTTACAGGAAGTTGGTGTTGGAGTTGGCCCATGGGCACATTCTTGGAGGTCATCTGGGGACAGAGAAAACCCGAGAGAGGGTATTACAGAGATTCTATTGGCCGGGGGTGATGAAGGACATAGAAAATTATTGTTCCTCCTGCCCTGTGTGTCAGAGGTCGGCCCCGATGCCACATTTCCGTAGCCCGCTGGTCCCTCTACCCATCATTGAGGTCCCGTTTGAGAGGATCGCCATGGATTTGGTAGGTCCTATAATCAAGTCCGCTAGGGGGCACCAGTACATATTAGTTATAATGGACTATGCCACCCGTTATCCAGAAGCGATCCCTCTCCGAAATACCTCGGCCAAAACCATAGCCAAAGAGCTATCTCTTGTGTTTAGCCGGGTGGGTATTTGTAAAGAACTGCTTACGGACCAAGGTACACCCTTTATGTCCCGGGTTATGAAGGAGCTGTGTAAATTGTTCAAAGTGACGCAATTACGTACATCTGTGTATCACCCCCAAACCGATGGGCTGGTTGAAAGATTCAACAAAACCCTAAAAAAAATGTTGAAGAAAGTGGTGGATAGAGATGGAAAGGATTGGGACTGTCTACTTCCTTATCTGATGTTTGCTATTAGGGAGGTGCCCCAATCCTCTACGGGATTCTCCCCCTTTGAGTTACTGTATGGGAGACACCCAAGAGGGCTGTTGGATATTGCCAAGGAAACTTGGGAAAGTGAGAGTTCTCCCCACAGGAGTGTGATTGAGCATGTCGCCCTGATGCAAGACCGAATTGCACAGGTAATGCCCATCGTGAAGGAACATTTGGCCCAAGCGCAGTTAGCACAGCAGAGAGTGTACAACCGTGGAGCCAAGACCCGTACCTTTTCCCCGGGGGATAGGATACTGGTACTTGTCCCTACGGTTGAAAGTAAATTCCTTGCCAAATGGCAAGGCCCCTACGAGATAATGGAAAAAGTGAGCGAAGTGAATTACAAGGTCAGACAACCAGGAAGGCGAAAGCCCGAACAGATCTATCACGTTAATCTGTTGAAAGCCTGGAGGGATAGAGAGTCCCTAGTCGCAGACACTTGGTCACCAGCTCAAACTGGTTGCGTGATTCCTGAGGTTGGAATAGCAGCCACCTTGTCACAACCCCAACAACAGGAGGTTAAGGAGTTTGTGCTTCGTAACAAGGAGGTATTCTCTGAGCTGCCGGGACAAACATCTGGGGTAGAGCATGACATCATTACCCCGCCCGGTGAAAGGGTGAAGTTAAAACCCTATCGGATCCCAGAGGCCCGACGGGAGGCAATACGGGAGGAAGTACAGAAAATGCTGAACTTAGGGGTGATAGAGGAGTCCCAAAGTGATTGGTCTAGTCCCATTGTGTTGGTGCCTAAACCGGATGGGAGCTGGCGATTTTGTAACGATTTTCGTCAGTTGAACAAAGTTACAAAATTTGACACCTACCCCATGCCACGTATAGATGAGTTGATCGACCGGCTGGGAACACCCCGATACATGACGACTCTTGACCTCACAAAAGGGTATTGGCAAATCCCCCTGGCCAAGTCGGCCAAAGAGAAAACCGCATTTGTAACCCCAGACGGGGCGTTCCAATATAAAAGAATGCCGTTCGGGTTACAGAATGCGCCGGCCACATTCCAGCGGAAAATGGACCAGATGCTGAGGCCCCATCGGAAGTATGCTGCGGCTTACCTGGATGACGTAATTGTCCATAGCACAGATTGGGCCTCACATCTGCCAAAAGTGCAAGCAGTCCTGGACTCTGTTCGGGAAGCGGGGTTTACGGCTAACCCCAAGAAGTGTACCATTGGGCAGGAAGAGGCCAAATATCTTGGGTACACCATTGGGAGGGGAGTAATAAAACCCCAACTCAACAAAGTCGAGGCCATCCAGAGTTGGCCACGTCCCAACAGCAAGAAGCAGGTACGAGCCTTTCTGGGAATCGCTGGGTATTATCGGCGATTCATTCCCCACTTTGCTTCTAAGGCTGTGCCCCTAACCAACCTGACGAAGGGGAAAGGGTCGGTCATGATTAAATGGACCCCAGAGGCTGAGGCAGCATTCCAATTCTTGAAACAAGCCTTATGTAGCCAGCCAGTGTTGTACTCACCCGACTTCTCTAAAGACTTTGTCGTACAAAGTGATGCGTCAGATGTGGGGTTAGGAGCAGTATTGTCCCAGGTCTGGAACGGGGAAGAGCACCCAGTCATTTACCTCAGCAGGAAGTTGAAGTCCCATGAGGTAAATTACGCCACCGTTGAAAAGGAGTGTTTAGCGGTGAAGTGGGCTCTAGATTCCCTTCGGTACTACCTGCTAGGTAGGCACTTTGACTTGGTTACGGATCACGCTCCGTTAAAGTGGATGGCTCAAAACAAGGAAACAAATAGAAGAGTGAATAGGTGGTTCCTGGCCCTCCAGGAATTCAACTTCACAGTAAAGCATCGCCCTGGCGTTCAAATGGGGAATGTGGATGCTTTGTCTCGAGTACATGAATGCCTGATTGCTGGTGTTCCAACCCCGAGGTTAAAACAAGAGGGGGGGGTATGTGACAGCAGGAAGGTAAAGTCACCTGGTTGCATCCAGGGGGGTAGATATAGTTCCGCCCAGATTCAGGCTTTACGCCGACTTATACAACTAGGTGGAGAGTTGTATAAGCCCAGCTGGGGCTAGTGGGCTCATGGATGACTCATACCTCTAGGGAGAGTGTGGGGCGTCGTGCAGACAGGGAGTTGATGAGACCAGCTGAAGCTTGTCAGCTCATTTAGGCCTCTATAAGAACTCCCAGATTCATTAGGTGTTTGCTCATGCCTGGACCCAGACCTGTGTGGACTGTCTAGGGAGAGTGAACCCCTGTGCGGTGAGACAAAGCCTGTGTGGCTATTTGCTTGGACATTTAAAACCAGGGACTTAGGGACTAGGACAGCACTAGGCTGATCCCAGTTGTTAGTTAGGAAACCTGTATGTTTAGTCAGAGGTCAAGTTGACCAGGATTTATTTTGTTTATGTTTCTTTTGCTTTGCTGTGTTTTGTCACTGTAAATAGAAAATAAACCGCACCTTTTTGATTTTGAAAACCACAACCTCCGTTTGCTGGGCCTGTTTTTGTGTGGGGAGCCCATCCCGGGGGTCACACACACCCGCTGCCGAGCTAACCCCCTCACAGTACTTATATAGCGCCATCAATTTACGCAGCGCTTTTACATATTCATTGTACATTCACATCGGTCCCTACCCTCAAGGAACTTACAATCTAAGGTCCCTAACTCACATTCATATACTAGGGCCAATTTAGACAGAAGCCAATTAACCTACCAGCATGTCTTTGGAGTAGTATGAGCCTTAAAGGCCTCCCAAACTACTGCTGGGAAAGCAGTACCTCGGTTATGTATCCAACAATCATGTAGCTCTCTCGTCATCTTAGGGGCTACCCGTTCATTTGTCACCCAAAAACTAGACGGCCCCCAGAGGCACGAACCAGCAGCTCAGTCTGTCCCTAGTTTCAGCAGCATTGGAATGGGATCTGATATGACGCAAGGTAGTTCAACAACCTCCTGGTTACGGGAGAGCAAATGATTTGATTGCATATATCAAATCAATCCTGGAGAATGAAGCATACATGGCAGAGTGACAGGTGAATTGCTTCTCCCTTGGGTGTCTCCACCGCCATACAACACTCAGACCATAAACCTAAGCCCAGCGGGGACAGGGGAGGATCAGTAGCAGGGTCAAAACCAAATTTTTCCAGACTAGGATTCGGGGGCATATTAAAATCTATTTGCCGTAGGATATTGGGCCAACAGCGGTGACATTTTCTTCAATATAGCAGGGGAGGCCTGGGGGGGGGGGGGTGTATACTTCCAAAATTAGTAACTCAAGACGGTCACAGATGGCATGAAGGATAACATACCTCCCTTCTGAGTCAAGGTGGAGATCCAGTCGAGTAAACTGCAGGCACTTATGGATTAGCATACTCCCTCCTCTGGAGTAGGACGAGAAAGTTGAGTGGTAGCCTGATCCTACCCAGGGCTTTTTATGAGCCAGTAAGGCCCTTTTCACACTGGGGCGGGAGGTGCATCGGCGGTATAGCGGTGCTATTTTTAGCGCCACTATACCGTAGTTTTTACCGCGATATTCGGGCGCTAGCGGGGTGATTTTACCCCCGCTAGCGGCTGAGAATGGGTTAATAGCGCCCGCTGTAGCCGCGGTTTGCGGGTGGTATAGCCGCGCTGTCCTATTGATTTCAATGGGCAGCAGCGGTAAAGGAGCGGTAAACACACCGCTCCTTTACCGCTCCAAAAAAGCGGCTAGCAGGATAAACTGCAGATCAGACAGCAAGGGTCTGGACAGAAGAAGCCCTTTTTAAAGGCCACTGGGCGCCAAGGCAGCGTCACCGTGTGCGCGTGCACGATCTCTGCGTTTGGCACATGCGTGTGCGCAATGGCGCATGTCTGTTTACAGTTGGAAGCCTGCTAGCGGGGATGCGCCTGAGCCTTGTTGTGGGTCCAAGAGGCATGCGTCCATGACACCCGGGTTACAAACAAGATAGGGCCTGTAGGTTTGTTCTTAAGTTGAATGCCATGTTTCACTGGACTCTTTGCCATCCTTTTTTAAGGCCATGTCACTCCTTTATGATGACCCCCAACGGCCTTCCACTGCCGAAGCTGCACTTTATGCGCTCCAGCAAGGCTGCAGAGCGTATATAACGGACTTCAGGCGCTGGAGTGCAGATACTCAATGGAACCATGCAGCTTTATGGCATCAGTTCCGTTTATACCTGTCCAAAAGATTAAAGGATGAACTGGCCCGAGTTGGCATACCAGACTCTCTGGAGAACCTAATGGCATTGACTATCCAGATAGACCAGCGCCTTCGGGAGCGCACCTCAGAGAAAATGAACCAGCAGACTTGTCCAACCTGGATGTTACCCCGTGTGGCCACGACCACGCGTCCTGCTTCCATCAGACCTGTCTCAGATAGAGCTATACCAACCTCCTCTGAACCAGTGCAAGTCGGTTTAATAAGACTCTCGCTATCCGCTGAGGAACGCTCACGCCGGCAACAGCTCAATCTCTGCCTGTACGGTGGGGGAGCCGGCCACTATGTACATTCATGCCTAGTAAAACCTCAAAGATGTTTGTCCATCTCACCTACCAGTCAACCAGCACCGTCTGCCAATACTACTCACCTGGCCCTTTGCATCTCCTTCCAGCTTCCAGGTAGGACCGTGCCTGCTACTGCAATTATAGATTCTGGAGCATGTAGTTGTCTTATTGACCTGAACTTTGCTAACCAACAGCTCATCCCACTCCAGCACAGGGCACAAGGACTCTCCATCTTCCTGGCAGATGGGTCCCATATTAAATCAGGCCTTGTCACCCAAGAGACTCCACCCTTACCCGTAGTCACAGCCACGGGTCATAAGGAACTGCTGAGACTCGATGCAATTGCATCCCCCCTGTTCCTGGTCATCCTCGGCCTGTCATGGCTACAGGCCCACAATCCACAAATTGATTGGGGCACCGGGGAAATAAAGTTCCAGTCCCCTTACTGTCAAGGACATTGCCTGCCTTCTCCTCCTAAGGTGTCTGGCCCTCTGTTGTGCCTGGAATCTGATGCAGAATTACGCTCAAAGGTACCTGAGCCATACAACTAGATGTGTTCAGCAAATGGGGGGCTGAGACTCTTCCTCCCCACCGTTCATATGATTGCCCAATCGAGTTGCTGCCTGGAGCTGAGATCCCCCAAATCAGGGACAGTTGGGAGCTATGTTTAAAGCTATCACTGAAGGAAGAGGAGGAGCTACGGGGTATGAAAGGCATTTCGCAACTCATCCATGCAGGTTCTATCCACAACTAAGGTCACCTTCATCCAATCCAGATAACTTTTTTTTCTATGTAATCCAAAGACAAAAATACTTAAAACTAACGTTTGGTCTGTTTATATTTTGCCTTCCCTGGTTCCTCCCTTCCCTTCTCACATAGGCGTGCCCACGGGGTGTGCCTGGGCACACCCTAATCATCCCAAGCTGTCTCCCAAGATCTGCTCCGAAATGTTGCATTTAACAGTGTGTAGCCCGCGCTGCCGGGTAGCCCAGGCAACAGATCGTGAAACTTGCCGGTGCCGCTGAGTGTGTGAACTATGCGGTAATGTCACTGCTTGCAGAGAGAAAGACCATCTGTCAAAACTTGTGATGTTGGGGGTGTGCAGGGACGAACAGCTATCAAACACCAGCCAATTGTATGGGTCTGGGTGGGCTGCTTTATTTATGTGGCTCCGCCCCCTTTCTTAAGCATCCCAATCATTGGCTGGTGGTTGTTAGCTCCTCGGTCCCACCCACCCCCGACATTGCGGCTGAGTTGTGACAGCTGGTCTTTCTCCCATTACATGACAGTGTCACACACAATGGCTCCAGCAAGCCTCACTAACTCGCCCCAATCAGTGCCACTCTTTGCTGACAATCAGTGCCACTCTGTGCTGACAATCAGTGCCACCCTGTGCTGACAATCAGTGGCAATCTGTGCTGACAATCAGTGGCAATCTGTGCTGACAATCAGTGGCAATCTCTGCTGACAATCAGTACCCATCTGTGCTGACAATCAGTGCCCATTTGTGCTGACAATCAGTGCCCATCTGTGCTGACAATCAGTGCCACTCTGTTCTGACAATCAGTACCAATCTGTACTGACAATAAGTGCCCATCAGTGCTGCCTATCAGTGCCAATTTGTGCTGCCAATCTGTGCCGCCAATCAGTGCAAATCTGTGCTGCCAATCAGTGGCAATCTGTGCTGACAATCAGTGCCTATTAGTGCTGCCTATCAGTGCCCATCAGTGCTGCCTATCAGTGCCAATAAGTGCCCATCAGTGCTGCCAATCAGTGGCCATCAGTGCTGCCTATCAGGGCCCATCAGTGCCCAACAGTGCGGCCTATCAGTGCTGCCAATCAGTGCTGCCTATCGGTGCCAATCAGTGCTGCCATAATACCGGTCTCTGTGATATGCAACTTTACATATAATACACATCAGTCTGAAAACAAGACATAACAGAAACTTAGCAGGGATGGTGGAATCCCCTCTATGGATAATTGCAATACAAATTAACTTCAAGTACAACTTTTTAGCTGGGAGGTTCACATCATTATACTTTGGAATTTTTATTTTTTAGATTGTGATGCCCTGTACACACGACCAGACTGTCCGTCAGAATAAAGTCTGATGGTTTGTTTGACGGAATTCTGCTCAAGCTGTCTTGCATACAGACGGTCACACTAAAATCCGACCGTCAAAAACGTGGTGACGTACAACACGTACGACGGCAGTATAAAACGGAAGTTCCATTCCAACGGCGCCACCCTTTGGGCTGCTTTTGCTGATCTTCGAGTAAGTAAAAGTTTGTTGAGAGGTGATTCAAGCTTTTCAGTCTTCGTGCTTTCAGTTCGTTTTTCTGCGGTTCAGTTGGTGCTTGTGGGTTCGGATCTGTCTTTCAGGGCGTGTAGTCAGGTCGTATCTGTTTTCAGTGCGTTCTTGTCTGCTCGTTTCTGATTTTCAGGTCATTGTTCATAGGCCTTTCTGTTCTTCAGTGCGTTCTGTTTAGTTCTGTCTGACCAGCCGACCGTTTTCTAGCTATGTTGCGGATACGTACTCGTCGTAGAGTTCGTGCTGCGTATGGGCTTGGTGTTGGGGTTCATGCTTGGACCCAAGCTCAGTCCATGAACAGGGTGAGTTCATGGACGCCGAATTGGTTGCTCCAGCAGGACCAATTCTGTCACATGCCTTTGCTGCGGGAGATCCAATAGAATAACCCTGATGATTTTAGGAATTATCTCCGGATGACGGACCCCGTTTTTTACCATCTTTTGGCTTTGCTGTCCCCCTATATCACGAGTCATCACTGCCGAGCAGAGGCTAATCGCCACGTTGAGATACCTGGCAACAGGGAGAAGTCTGCAGGACCTCAAGTTCACAACAGGCATCTCCCCCCAGGCTCTGGGGATCATTATCCCAGAGACCTGTTCTGCCATAATTCAAGTCCTGCAGAAGGACTATATGAAGGTAAGTTTTCTCCTTTAACATCACATTCTATGTATTTAATGTTTGCTGATGTATTGTATTTCTTTCATCATTCCATAATTACCATGATTGTAATATGCTGTGAATGTCCCCTTTGTCCCCATGCATGCTGTAAGCTTTTAATGCTCCTTTTTTGGTCGTGTTGATGGCGGTGGTGTCGGCACAATATGAATTCCACTATGTGGACGTGGGGAAGAATGGCCGCATGTCGGATGGTGGAGTCTTCGTCCGGACGGAGTTTGCCCTACGTCTCCAGACTGGTGGCCTGGCATTGCCACGTAATGAAGACAATGTGGAAGGACTAACCTTTGTTTTTATTGCTGATGAAGCTTTCGGTCTGGGCGATCACCTGATGAGGCCATTCCCCCAGAGGACCCTCACCCCGGAGAGGAGGGTTTTTAACTACCGGCTGGCCAGAGCCTGAAGAGTTGTAGAGAATGCCTTTGGAATAATGACCAGCCGGTTCTTCCTGTTTCTGACAGCAATCCATATGGCGGAGTATAAACTCAATCACATCGTATTCTCCTGCTTCATATTGCACAATTATTTAAGGCGAAATGCCCCAAATTATCAAGCCTCAGTTGGGCCTGAGCCCGGACTTCCTGCTTAACCCCTGACAGGCCTGGATACTGGCCGTCCTGGCTTTCCCACCCAAAGCGCCCGTGAATTTTGGCAGAAATACATTGAATATTTTATGGGTAGGGGGACCATTGCTATGCCAGACAATGTTTAAAGATTTTTTTAATAAAAAAATAAATAAATGATCTGCTAAAATCTTGAATTTTATTTATTGCTTGTGTTTCTTTTAGCTGTCTCCTATGTTATCCTAGTGCACTTGTAGTGCCAAGTGTATTTTCCTTTAGTAAATAACCACCATTGTCACTGTAAACACCAAAAATTACTACAAAACATGGTATTGAGCATTGAAAGAAGAAGCCACACATTGTTGACTACAAAAGCTTTTACTCCTTGCACATTCAAATTGTGCGTTATTAAAATTTGTTAAGGAAATATAAAAAAATTAAAATGAACTTTTTGGAACATTTTTTCAAAAACGCATAAACAGGCATGTTTAAAAACATAAAACATAGTCAACTCTGGAACTTACAAAGTTCAACATGTAAACATTGAAGGCAAGATCAGACATTCAATTCTGTTTAAAATGTTTTTATCTTGCCTTCATAAGATGGGGTGATGTCACCCCTGTAAAAGCCAAATTTTGAAGATGCAAATAAAATGGTGTGTCAAAATGGGGATTTCCATCCTGATCCCATGCCTAATGTCAACATGTGCTATCTGCCATCATGGGGGATCAATGGACGTGTTTTGGGGGTGCAACCCCTTCCTCTCAACTACTTCAGTTGCGAGGAAGGGGTTGCACCCACAAAACGCGTACATTGATATCCCCTGATGGCAGATAGCACATGTTGACACACTGTGTGCATCTTCAAAATTTGGCTTTTACTATCTCCCAAAAAATTTCAACATTCAAAACAAAAAAAAATGCTGGGATTTTTGGTGAATTTAGATCCTGCATAGCACATCTATTACGTTCTTGAGGTTTTGCTCTACTTGATTTGATTTTTCTTTTATAATGTCCAAGTCTCAACTGCAGACCATGATGTCCTGGATCAGTAACTGGGAACTACTACTGTCGAAATGGGCTAGGTTGTTGGTCCACAAGCAGCACATCACCTAAAATGAAAAAATACACCATGTATTATAAATATGCAGGCATACATCTATTACCTGAATCTGTGGTGTCCAACACTGACCTGGTGTGGTGCCAGTTTCTACCACCTCTTCTTTCTCCACATCCTGCGGTTGGGGGTCTCTCAGAGGTGTGGGGTTCCTGGGCTCCTGTGTTTCAAATCTTTAAACCCCTATGAGAATGAAACAAAAGGTATACTTTAGCACACAGATATTTGAGGCCAGAAAGAGGAATCTGAAACATTGTTTGGAAGTGTGGTCCAATTGTCTGTTTTGGCAGAGTTCCAAGCTGAAGACATGATTTTTAACCCTTACCAAAGCTGGAATTTTTATCTATTTTGGCCAAATTTCACACATGGAGACACTCTAAGTATACACTGTAGCACCTTTGTGGGACACCCTAAAAAGGTTGTTCTGGTGTCCCACACTAGTGCTCCTGAGTCCAGATGTGTAAACATCTACTGAGTGTCCTCTCCTTACATTACACTGAATCCAGTTATAGCATTTAAATCTAGTTACAAACACATCTAGACAACAATGTACTCAAATTAATTTCCTACAAATAGGCATGTCCAAATGTAGTTAACCCTGTATCTGCCCAAAACATTGTATTATTAGTGAGCGAACAAACAATGTTTACTACGACCGATTACTGTGCCCACGAACATGAAATTTGCCATTTTAAACTGTATAACAGTAAAGAAAAGCACATGGAGCAACATGCAAGTAATAATAATCATAGTAACACAGGACAAATACTTACTTTTTCTAAGCACTTTCTTGATCCTCCTGTACTGATTCTGCTCCCTCAGTTTCAGGTCAGACCACTGTTTCCTAAGCTGCTTCTTTGATCTCCGTACCCCGAATTTCTTGTGTAGAGTTCTCACCACTTTTGACATTATTTTGGCCTTGCGTAGATTTGGGGTGGTGTACAGCCCATGCTTGCCATCATAATCCGCCCTCCTCAAAATGGCCACCATCTCCACCATTTCTTCAAACGACATGTTTGAGGCTTATACCTCCTGGATCGGGACGTTTGTTGCTCTGGGCTTTGCTTGTCATTTGAGGTATTATCAGCCACCTGCTGTGTCTCCGCCATGTCGTCTCCCACTGCGATGAAAGAGAAGGGGCGGGGAAAGTACTAGAAAGAACGTCAGGGGCGGGCGACGTGTGCGGAGTTTCACGCATGCGCAGTGTATATAAAGCAAACACGCATGTGTCATACCTACGTTCTGTGTGCGGAGGAAGGAGGAAGGGAAGTGAGGAACGTCCTAACGAAGGTAAAATGTAAACTTGTGACATCAGTGGTCTATACTGCATCTAGATTGTGGACTATATTGGGCTAAGATTCTGACAGTTTAGGCTGACATAGTGTGTTTATCTTGTGTTTTGTCTTGCAGCGAATTTGAATCCCTTTAAAAACCCTGATTTCCTGATCGGATTCATAGACAGGTACAGGGAGATGAGCAATTTGTGGGATTTAAAACACAACTTATATTATAATAGACCAGCTACTGTAGGCGGGCAACACTGGAGAAAACTTCTGGAATGTGTGCAGACATGGCTCCCCATGGCAGACATAGATTATTTGGAAGCGAAAAATGGGATCTTGAGGAACTTGTATAAGAGGGAGCACAATAAGATCCAGAAATCCATCAGATCAGGAGCAGCAGACCAAGTGTTTGTACCCAGGCTGTGGTACTACAGCAGACTGCGCTTTCTGGACGACCAGCTTGAAGGCGGGGAATCACTTTCTAGCCTTCCCTCCACTTTTCCGTCCACCCTTCCCTGCAGCCTTCCCTTCACCACCCCAACTGAGGCTTCAGAGGACCAACCTGGGCCTTACTGTACATCCTAGAAGAACCGGATGCGCACATCTGGAGCCAGGTATAGTATTTTTATACATATTTATTGTCCTAATATTAATGATGTTAACTAGATGTTATTATTGATTTCAAATTAATGATTAAACAAAAAGTGATTTAAATATCAATAGACAGTAGTGGCCAAAAATGATTGGAACAAGAATGAAAACTTCTGGGGTCAGAATGATAGTATTTTCTATTTATTAATATTCAATTTGCAACAGTCATGAGATGAAAATTGTGTGATTGATGAACCAAAAAGTAAAACTATGTCCTTATTTATACACAGGATGACCTCAGCCAGAATGAGGGGCTGGAAAGTGGCAAGCAGGAGTTGGCCAGGCCCAGTGTCAGCCAGGAGGTGGCCAGGCGCAGTGTCAGCCAGGAGGTGGCCAGGCGCAGTGTCAGCCAGGAGGTGGCCTGGCCCAGTGGCCACACCCAATCCCAGGTGCCTCCCTCCGCATTACAACGAAAAGGCCCAGGAAGGGGAGGATGACGTAGGAGGAAGCACTGGGCCTCATTAGGAATGCTAGTGAGCTCATCGGCGCCCTATGGCTGCTATCCAGCCACACAATTAATGCAATTGGAGCAGGGCCAACGCATCCTCTGTGAGGGATTTTTTTCTGAGGCCCTTCAGAAGGGGTTTAGGGGCCAGCTGACTGAAAACAGCCACGTCATTGATGTCGCCCATCCTCCTCCTCCTCCTCCTCCTCCTGCCACAAGTCCACCACCAGAGCCACAGCCTACAAGGAAGCGTGGAGTGAAGGCTGCAGAGAAGGCTGCATTGAAGGGTGCAGGGAAGTCTTCAAGGAAGGCAAGAAATTGATTACCTGCCTTCAGTCTGGTCTGACAGAAGACGCAGGCTGTTGTAGTACCACAGACTGGGGACATATATGTCATCTGCTGCTGTTCCTGATCTCTGGGATTTCTGGACCAGATTGGGCTCCCAATTATATGGACTCCTCAAGATCCCAATTTTCGTTTCCACACACTTGATGTCTGCCCTGGGGTCCAAAGGCTTTGCCAAATACCACAAGTTTCTCCAGCGTTGCCTTCCTCTTTATTTTGTTACCCAGAATAAATGGATATTTTTTTTCTGAAATAACTTGCCTATGTGTTTTTCTTAAAAAGGACATTTTGGTGTTGAGTAGGCAGTTACATTTCAAAATTACAATGTCAAATTAACAAGGGACACCAACACCAACCTCCTTGAGGTAAAGCAATACAAGATAATAATGTTATTGTGGTAACTTGGCAAAAAAAAATAATATGGAGATCACTAGAAAATATTTAGAAAAAAAAATGGAGATCTTCATTAAAAAAATAAATAAAAATCTAAACATTATTATGGAGATCTGGCTATAAAAAAAGAGTATTCATGAGATCACGAGAAAATATAAAGAAATTACCGTATTTTTCGCACCATAAGACGCACTTTTACCCCCCCAAAAAATAGGGAAAAGTGTCCCTGCGTCTTATGGAGTGAATACTGAGCAGGCTCCACCCCCCCCATCGCCGCCGCCGTGTCAGAGTACAGACACTCGGCTTCTCTGTGGAGGAGAGATGACAGGATGTGAGGCAGATCCTTGCTGGGGCATACCAAGGGGGAGCGGGGGGAGACGGTCTGCCCCAGGTGCCAAAACATGGGGGTTGTCAGTGGTGTTGCTATAATGGTACACTCCGCACCCAGGTAAGTTGACATCCGCCAGATGTGACCCCATCCTGCAAGCGACAAGAGCCCTGGATGGCTTTTTTATTCAGCTGGAACACCCCCGGCGCCGTGGTCTGGTCCAGTCTCACTTCCTGCCTCTCTCCCCTTGCCGCTGCTGTTGCTGCAAACTATGTCCTCAGTCATCCATCCTAGCTGCTGCCTGGTGTATCTGATGCTGAGAGCCAGCCAGAGGGGGTTGTGGATTGTAATGGCAGTGTCCTCCACTGCCTGAGGTGAGTGATAAGGGGGTGGGAGGTGTGGGATGGTATCCACTGTTCATCACCTGAGCTGTTGTTATATGAGAGGCTAAAGGGGTGTTTGTGTCTGCCCTGCCACCCTGAGCTGATCTGGGAAGGGGGGGGGGGGGGGAGGTTGCTGTGTGTCCACCACCAACCAGGTATAGTGTAGCTAAGCTGATTTGATAGGGGGGCTGGTATTGCTGTGTGTCCACCACCCACCTATAGTAGTAATATAATATTAAATATTTTAGTACATCATTTGGTTCAGAATATTTTTTTTCTTGTTTTTCTCCTCTAAAACCTGGGTGCGTCTTATGGTCAGGTGCGTCTTATGTTTGTCTGAACTCTGTGTGAATTTCAGCAGCAAAACAACTTCATTATTCTAGCATTAGAAAGAACAAAGGAATGCGCTGCATTCAAATATCCCAGAATTTGCAGCATGACGAATGTGCTATCTCCATTATGAACGCTAGTTTTACCAGACTGAGCACTTCCGTCTCGTACTTGATTCTGAGCATGCGTGGTTTTTAGTCCGTCGGAATTGCATCCAGACGAACTGATTTTCCGATATAAATTTTTGTCCATCAGAAAAAAAGAGAACAGGTTCTCTATCTAAGTCTGTTGGAATTTCCGAAGGAAAAAGTCAGATGGGGCATACACACGGATGGAATATCCGATGAAAAGAGCCCGTCTGACTTTTTCCATCGGAAAATCCGGTCGTGTGTACAAGGCATTACACTAAAACCCTATACACACGATCGGATTTCCTATGGTTTTTAAACCGATGGATTTATGCATCGGAAAACCGATGAAGCTGACTTCCATCAGTCTTGCCTACACACCATCAGTAAAAAAAAGACCGTTCCAAACGCAGTGACGTAAAACACTCCGATGAGCCGAGAAAAATTAAGTTCAATGCTTCTGAGCATGCGTCGACTTGATTCTGAGCATGCGTGGGTTTTTTAACCGATGGACTTGCCCTTGCATTTAAAAGACTGTTTTCATCAGTAAAACCGATCGCGTGTACGCGGCTTTAATGTTATATACTTTAGTTGTAAATTATTGCACTTTAAGTTAATTTTCCACCACCCCTGCTAAGTCTGTATCTTTATGGACCTTGCTTTGTACACTGGTGCGTAGTCTTGCTGGAAAAGGAAGGGGCCATCCCCAAACTGTTCCCACAAAGTTTTGAGCATGAAATTGTCCAAAATGTCTTGGTATGCTGACGTCTTAAGAGTTCCCTTCACTGGAACTAAAGGGCCAAACCCAACCCCTGAAAAACAACCCCACACCATAATCCCCCCTCCACCAAATAATTTGGACCAGTGCACAAAGCAAGGTACATAAAGACATGGATGAGCGAGTTTGGGGTAGAGGAACTTGACTGGTCTGCAGTGGCGTAGCGTGGGGGGTGCGAGGGGGCCTAGGCCCCGGGCGCAACATTTGGGGGGGCGAAAATCCCGTGCCAGTATGTGTCACCCTCGCTCCGTACTCCTAATTTTACTTTTCTGTGACCCCGCGCTCCAGCCGCCATTTTCAGTTTCAGGCCGGCCCCTGGCGCCCTGTGATTGGGCGAAAGGGGTCATGTGCGGCAGGTGGGGCTGGCCTATCCTCAATCGCGGGAGAGCGGGGCTGGCCTTCACTGTTCTGTGGTCGCTGTATTCTCCTCCTCCTCTCCAGGTCACCGCTCATGTGCCCGCCGGGCACCGGGGCATGCAGTCTGTGCCCGCCCCGATCACTGATGTCTTGTTCTCCTCCTCTCCTCGTCACCGATCATGTGACCGCCGGGCACCGGGGCATGCAATCTGTGCCCGCCCCGATCACCGATGTCTTGTTCTTCTCCTCCTCCTCCTCTCCGGGTCACCGATCGATCATGTCCCCGCCTGGGCAGGCAGTGTGACAGGCAGCAGCGCAGAGGCAGAGCAGATCATGGAAGGAAAAAAAAGGTAAGAGACTCATCACTCGATATGGTCTGGAGAGAGAGGGAGCAGCCATAAAGTCAGTGTATAGTGTAATGTGTTGTAGATTGTATATTGTGTGATGTGTATAGTGTGTGTGTGTGGTGTATTGGTCTGTGGGTAGAGTATTGTGTAGCGGTCAGTATGTAGTGTATTGTGTAGTGGTCTGTGGGTAGTGTAGTGATCAGTGTGGCGTGTAGCGTAGTGGTCAGTGTGGCGTGTAACGTAGTGGTCAGTGTGGCGTGTAACGTAGTGGTCAGTGTGGCGTGTAACGTAGTGGTCAGTGTGGCATGTAGTGGTCAGTGTGGCGTGTAGCGTAGTGGTAAGTGTGGCGTGTAACAAAGTGGTCAGTGTGGCATGTAGTGGTCAGTGTAGCGTAGTGGTCAGTGTGGCGTGTAGCATAGTGGTCAGTGTGGCGTGTAGCATAGTGGTCAGTGTGGCGTGTAGCATAGTGGTCAGTGTGGCGTGTACCGTAGTGGTCAGTGTGGCGTGTACCATAGTGGTCAGTGTGGCGTGTACCGTAGTGGTCAGTGTGGCGTGTAGCGTAGTGGTCAGTGTGGCATGTAGCGTAGTGGTCAGTGTGGCGTGTAGCGTAGTGGTCAGTGTAGCGTAGTGGTCAGTGTGGCGTGTAACGTAGTGGTCAGTGTGGCGTGTAACGTAGTGGTCAGTGTGGCATGTAGTGGTCAGTGTGGCGTGTAGCATAGTGGTCAGTGTGGCGTGTAGCATAGTGGTCAGTGTGGCGTGTAGCGTAGTGGTCAGTGTGGCGTGTAACAAAGTGGTCAGTGTGGCATGTAGTGGTCAGTGTAGCGTAGTGGTCAGTGTGGCGTGTAGCATAGTGATCAGTGTGGCGTGTAGCATAGTGGTCAGTGTGGCGTGTACCGTAGTGGTCAGTGTGGCGTGTACCGTAGTGGTCAGTGTGGCGTGTACCGTAGTGGTCAGGGTGGCGTGTAGCGTAGTGGTCAGTGTGGCGTGTAGCGTAGTGGTCAGTGTGGCGTGTAGCGTAGTGGTCAGTGTAGCGTAGTGATCAGTGTGGCGTGTACCATAGTGGTCAGTGTGGCGTGTAGCGTAGTGGTCAGTGTGGCGTGTAGCGTAGTGGTCAGTGTGGAGTGTAGCATAGTGATCAGTGTGGCATGTACCGTAGTGGTCAGTGTGGCGTGTGCCGTAGTGGTCAGTGTGGCGTGTAGCGTAGTGGTCAGTGTGGCATGTAGCGTAGTAGTCAGTGTGGCGTGTAGCGTAGTGGTCAGTGTAGCGTAGTGGTCAGTGTGGCGTGTAGCGTAGTGGTCAGTGTGGCGTGTAGCGTAGTGGTCAGTGTGGCATGTAGCGTAGTGGTCAGTGTGGCGTGTAGCGTAGTGGTCAGTGTAGCGTAGTGGTCAGTGTGGCATGTAGCGTAGTGGTCAGTGTGGCGTGTAGCGTAGTGGTCAGTGTAGCGTAGTGGTCAGTGTGGCGTGTAACGTAGTGGTCAGTGTGGCATGTAGTGGTCAGTGTGGCGTGTAGCATAGTGGTCAGTGTGGCGTGTAGCGTAGTGGTCAGTGTGGCATGTAGCGTAGTGGTCAGTGTGGCGTGTAGCGTAGTGGTCAGTGTAGCGTAGTGGTCAGTGTGGCGTGTAACGTAGTGGTCAGTGTGGCGTGTAGCGTAGTGGTCAGTGTGGCATGTAGCGTAGTGGTCAGTGTGGCGTGTAGCGTAGTGGTCAGTGTAGCGTAGTGGTCAGTGTGGCATGTAGCGTAGTGGTCAGTGTGGCGTGTAGCGTAGTGGTCAGTGTAGCGTAGTGGTCAGTGTGGCGTGTAACGTAGTGGTCAGTGTGGCGTGTAACGTAGTGGTCAGTGTGGCATGTAGTGGTCAGTGTGGCGTGTAGCATAGTGGTCAGTGTGGCGTGTAGCGTAGTGGTCAGTGTGGCATGTAGCGTAGTGGTCAGTGTGGCGTGTAGCGTAGTGGTCAGTGTAGCGTAGTGGTCAGTGTGGCGTGTAACGTAGTGGTCAGTGTGGCGTGTAGCGTAGTGGTCAGTGTGGCATGTAGCGTAGTGGTCAGTGTGGCGTGTAGCGTAGTGGTCAGTGTAGCGTAGTGGTCAGTGTGGCATGTAGCGTAGTGGTCAGTGTGGCGTGTAGCGTAGTGGTCAGTGTAGCGTAGTGGTCAGTGTGGCGTGTAACGTAGTGGTCAGTGTGGCGTGTAACGTAGTGGTCAGTGTGGCATGTAGTGGTCAGTGTGGCGTGTAGCATAGTGGTCAGTGTGGCGTGTAGCGTAGTGGTCAATGTGGCGTGTAGTAGTCAGTATAGGAATCAGGTAGGTTAGTGTGTAGTGTAGTGGTCAATGTAGGAATCAGGTAGGTTAGTGTAAGGGTCAGTATAGGAATAAGATGGGTCAGTGTGGTGTGTAGTGGTCAGTGTAGTGTATTGTGTAGTAGTATAGTGTAGTGGTCAGTATAGGAATCAGGTAGGTTAGTGTGTAGTGGTTAGGGTGTAGTGGTCGATGTAGGAATCAGGTAGATCAGTGTAGTGGTCAGTGTAGGAATCATATCGGTTAGTGTAGTGGTCAGTATAGGAATCAGGTAGATTAGTGGTCAGGTAGGTCAGTTTAGGAATAAGGTAGGTCAGTTTAGGAATAGTTCAGTACTATTGTAGGAAGGAAAGGGACTCGGGGAGTGCGAAAAGTCCACAGGTTAGGGGGGCGCAAATTACTTGCCTTGCCCCGGGCGCTGACAACCCACGCTACGCCACTGCTGGTCTGCACAGAGTACTGACCTCAACCCGATAGATCACCTTTGGGATGAATTAGAACAGAGACTGCGAGCCAGACCTTCTCGTCCAACATCAATGCCTGACCTCACAAATGTGCTTTTGGAAGAATGGTCAAACATTCCCATAGACACACTCCTAAACCTTGTGGACGGCTTGCCCAGAAGAGTTGAAGCTCTTATAGCTGCAAAGGGTGGGCCAATTCAATATTGAACCCTACATGCGTGTAAAGGCAGGTGTCCCAATAATTTTGACAATTTAATGTGTGTACTATATTATATATATATACATGTATGTGCAGTGGCGGCCCGTCCATAGGGGCCCCCCCCCCTCCTCCTGTGGTCACCAAAAAAAAACGGGCCTTTTAAGAGTTTTTTTTTTTTTTTTTTAAATGTCCTTTTCTTCACACAATGAGTGGCGGTGCGTCCATAGTGGGCGCAGAAGCGCCGCCGCGGCTCGCTTCTGCGCCCGGCCGTCACTCGCAACAATACATAGGTTCATGCATTGCATGAACCTATGTATTGCTGCCGCCCACTATTCAGATGGCCGGCCCCTTGAGCGCCGGCCATCTGAATAACAGCGTCTGATTGGCCTTTAGAAGTGCCTATCAGAGCCAGCGGCTCTGATAGGCTTCCCGACTACAGCCTGAGGGCTGTAATCGGCTTCTAAATATCTAATGAGAGGACGCACAGGGGTGCGTTCTCTGGCCAATCAGGTTCACCGGGTCTGGTTACCGGTAACCTGATTGGCTGAAGCGACATCGAGGGCGGGAGAAGACATCGAGGACGGAAGAAGGACGGCGCTGACCCGAGGAAGGTAAGTGCAGGGCTGGGGGGGGACAAACTGGCTGTATTATGAGGACAAACTGGCTGTATTTGGGGAACAAACTTGCTGCATATTGGGGACAAACTGGCTGTATTATGGGGGACAAACTTGCTGCATATTGGGGACAAACTGGCTGCATACGGGGGACAAACTGGCTGTATATTGGGGGGCAACTGGCTGTATATTGGGGGGCAACTGGCTGTATATTGGGGGGCAACTGGCTGTATATGGGGGACAAACTGGCTGCATTATGGGGGACAAACTGGCTGCATTATGGGGGACAAACTGGCTGTATATTGGGGGACAAATTGGCTGTATATTAGGGGACAAACTGGCTGTATATTGGGGGGAAACTGGCTGTATATTGGGGGGAAACTGGCTGCATATAGGGAACAAACTGGCTGTATATTGGGGGGACAAACTGGCTGTATATTGGGGGAAAAACTGGCTGTATGTTGGGGGGCAACTGGCTGCATATGGGGGACAAACTGGCTGTATGTTGGGGGGCAACTGGCTGTATGTTGGGGGGCAACTGGCTGTATATTGGGGGCAACTGGCTGTATATTGGGGGCAACTGGCTGTATATGGGGGCAACTGGCTGCATATGGGGGACAAACTGGCTGTATAATGGGGACAAACTGGCTGTATAATGGGGACAAACTGGCTGTATATTGGGGGACAAACTGGCTGTATATTGGGGGACAAACTGGCTGTATTATGGGGGACAAACTGGCTGTATTATGGGGGACAAACTGGCTGTATTATTGGGGGGACAAACTGGCTGTATTTTTTGGGGGGGGGGACTGGCTGTATTTTTTGGGGGGAACTGGCTGTATATGGGGGACAAACTGGCTGTATTATTGTGGGGACAAACTGGCTGTATTATTGGGGGGACAAACTGGCTGTATTATTGGGGGGACAAATTGGCTGTATATGGGGGACAAACTGGCTGTATTGTGGGGACAAACTGGCTGTATTGTGGGGACAAACTGGCTGTATATGGGGGGAAACTAGTGGCGTTTGGGCACAGTGGCTGCGTTTAATGGGCACAGTGGCGGCAATTGATGTTTGTTTTTTTTGTTTTTTTCAGTTTGTTTGCGCCCCCCCAAAAAATTTGAGCACCAGCCGCCACTGTATATGTGTGTTTGAGCTTTGGGGTGCACACCCTAATGCAATAGGCTGCGCACGCCTATACCTTCTCATCAACATACAAATTCTATTTTAACCACTTGTCTACCGCCTGCCGTCATTTGACGGAAGACTCTCTTGTTCTGACCGGACGTCATATGACATCCTGGCTTTAAAAGAAGCTAGGGGGCGCGCGCCGCGTCGCTGGGGACCTGATGCAAGTGCCCGGTGGCCGCGATGGCCGCCGGGCACCCGCGATTACCCAGTAACCGAGCAGGACAGTGCATCTGTGTGTGTAAACACAGAGATCCACGTCCTGTCAGGGAGAGAGGAGACCAATGGTGTGTCCCTTGTACATAGGGACAACCATCGGTCACCTCCCCCAGTCAGTCCCCTCCCCCCACAGTTAGAACACATCTAGGAAACACATTTAACCCCTTCCTCGCCCCCTAGTGGTTAACCCCTTCCCTGACAGTCACATTTATACAGTAATCAATGCATTTTTATAGCACGGATCGCTGTATAAATGTGAATGGTCCCAAAAATTTGTCAAAAGTGTCCGATGTGTGCGCCGCAATATCGCAGTCACGATAAAAATCGCAGATCGCCGCCATTACTAAAAAAAAAAAAAAAATGCTAGAAAACTATCCCCTATTTTGTAGACGCTATAACTTTTGCGCAAACCAATCAATATACGCTTATTGTGATTTTTTTTTTTTTTTTTTTTTTACCAAAAATATGTACTGTAGGAGAATACGTATCGGCCTAAACTGAGGAAATTTTTTTATTTTTTTTTTTAATGGATATTTATTATAGCAAAAAGTAAAAAATAATGTGTTTTTTTTTTTCAAACTTGACGCTCTTCTTTTGTTTATAGCGCAAAAAATAAAAACCGTAGAGGTGATCAAATGCCACCAAAAGTAAGCTCTATTTGTGGGAAAAAAAGGACGCAAATTTAGTTTGGGAGCCACGTCGCACAACCGCGCAATTGTCATTCAAAGTGCGACAGCGCTGAAAGCTGAAAAATGGCTTGGGCAGGAAGGGGGTTTTCGTGCCCGGTAGGCAGGTGGTTAAAGGTGAAGTTTAGTACAAGGGGTCTTCAAAAAGTTTCTGCACTTTTAAATATATAATAGAGTTAAAAAAACGTGCGTAAATGTATATATATGTGTAGCGGGGTCTCCTTTAAGGCCCTGGGACTACGTTACCCAAACCCCGTTCGGCACCCAGAGTGCAGTTAGCCACCGCAGAGACTCATGGGAGGGGTTATTTAAGGAGGAGGCGAGGCGGAGCTCGGCCTCTTTGGACACCGCGCTGCAAGCAAGAGTTTCTTCCTGTGCGGATCTGCTGCAGTGCAAGGCCTGAAGCCTGGGCCTTGCGCAACTTCCAAAGAGCCTTACACCCCACTGCGGAGCCTGGGTGGCATCTGACTTGTCGAGTGAGAACATCAGTTGGATCGGGGACCCGATCATTGCAGACGCTGTGTGCGGATACACAGCAGGGTGGACGTTCCAGACTGGGATCGCGTCCGGAGTGGTGAGCGGGCACCTGCCCAGACCAATAGACTGTGCCGTGTTCAGGCCTATAGACTGTATAGGCCCACAGTTTCGTTTATCTGCTGTTCCCCGGGGGGGACCGGTAGCAGGACAGAGTTGAAGTGCCCCCCCCCCCAGTATAGTGTTCCAAGTTATTGCCTGGTTGTGGATTACAAAGTACTATTCATCAAGTGCACCACCGAAAGCTGGCATGCGAAGAAATCCCTATAGGAGGTGACTGAGATTTACTCCATGTCAGGCCTGACCGGGGTGGGAAGTTAAGATATTGTTCAGTGCGCCATAAGGCGCGCATACCATAATAGCTACGCGTAGTGAAGTACCGCGCAGCGCCATTATTGTATGCTGTATTGATTTCTGCAGGGCTCTGCAAGCCAATTGTATGTGTTGTGTTCTGCCTATGCTACCTTTGAGATAAGAGTAAACTGTTATGTTTAATCCCTTGCTTCAGTGTGTTGTCTTACTGCTAAGAGATTATTCCTTGCAATAATTTTGAATGTGATACAAATATAACCCTAGACTAACTGTGCCAGAGTGGGTCGAGTAAGATTGCCGGGGGTTGGTGGTGCTGCACACAGTAGGGTGACCAGACATCCCCAGTTTCAGGGGACAGTCCCCGGATTGAGGACACTGTCCCCGGACCAAGTCTGTCCCCAGTTTTGTCTCCGGATTGGATTTGAACAGGGGCTGGGCAATTTTAAAGACAGTCAGTGCAGAATAAAAAAAAAATATCTGAATTACACACCCCCGCTCCGCCGCTCCTACTAGCTTAGAGGGGTGTATTTTTTTCCATTATCTGTGCCCCTTCCTGATGATCATGTGCTGGTCGGAGCGGAGGGAATATTTCTTCCGTTTTGGGTGCATGCCCATTCAGCTCCGCTCGCATGTTCTTCTGCCTTGGCTCAAGTCCCGGCCAGCCGCCTGCCTGCTTATCTCCTTGCCTTCCCTGGCGGAGTGATCTTCCTCCACTCCCCACCCAGTAGTAGCGGGGGCCCGGAGAGTAAGACTTGACAGGCTCTGAGGCGGGCGGCGATGGGCAGAGAGTAGCTGATTGCTGCCATTACTTGTAAAAAAAAAAATATGTCCCCGGATTTCATTTTAAAAATCTGGTCACCTTAGCACACAGGGCCCGAAAACAAATCCAGTGGCTCTCTTAACTGGGGGTAGCGCTACATATATATATATTTTTTTCAGAATACATCACCATACACATGGTGTGCATCTGATTACCTGGAGGTGGGCTGCTTCTGCTAACAAATCTTCTCCTCTGTGCCCCCCCCCCCCCCTACAGCTGCCAGATACTGTCCTGAGCAGCTGTCTTCCGGAACTGTATTGACTCATTTACACTTGTGAATATACAAAGTGTGGCGCTGTGAGTGATCGGATAGGAGTAGAGTATCCTATGGAAACGTGAACCTAATGAAAGTGCCACACAATAAACTGAACAGTGGCCAGCTTGTGTGTCAGATAATGATATGTACAGAATATCAAAACATGTGATGAAAAGATATTATCCAAACATATTGCGAGCAAAAGCACACATGTGATCAAACTAAAACAAACCCATACAATATTATGATATAAAGTGATCCTGTGATCACATGGGGAATGTACAAGTGATCCAAAAAAGAGAGTAAATATATACCATGGAGTGACCCACAGTAGTGATGGTAAAAAGATATTAGTAATAATAATCAGGGCTTTTTTTCTCAGAAAATAGGTGCAGGAACCCCCCCTTTCCAAGTCACCCATTTTCTCCACCCCCTACCCACCTCCCAGTACCGCCCCTTTTAGACAATACAGAACCAAGTATCATTTTGTGGTGCTAAGTAATTTGTGTGGAATTTGGTAATGATATCAAGAAAAACAATAAAATCGATCCCCTGCAGCCTGCAACAATAGATCCCCCTAACAACAGTGGACCACCAACAACAAAATCCCCCCCCAGCAACAATAGACTCCCAGCAGCATCAACAGATCTTCGCACAGCCAGCATTAATAGACTCCCTGGCTGCCATCAACAATAGACCCCCCTCCCAACAGTAGATCTCTTTCAGCAACAACTGACCCCCCAGCAACATAAGACCCTTCCCAGCAACAATAGACCCCCCTCTGCAAAAATAGATCCCCAGCAGTGAGCATCAATACCCTGCAGCACACCCCAGCACCCCTTGCCATTACATACAGTCAGTCCAGGAGGTGCCGGAACTGCGTTCCCCCGCGTTCCCACTGAAAAAAAGCCCTGATAATAATACTCAAACAACTATTATGAAAAACAATCACAGATAGAAGTGTATAAAGTTCACAGGGTTCAGGATTATCTAACCCTAAAGTGTTCATCAATGGGCATCCGAAATGGAACCTGCATCAAATGCTAACACACTTGTGGTGAAAGGAAAATGCCTTAAATAGTCTTTGATAGACAGATAAATTGCATACTCTGGAACGTCTTGACCTTGGAACAGTAGAGAAAAATAAATACTCTTACCGAACTATATGGACCCAGCTCACCGTACGGTGGTGAATAAGCTGTGCTTATGTCCTCTGTAGGGACTCAAGGGATGGGGATCTACGGATATCCTCCTCTCTCCACGAACAGCACTTCCAACTGGGTCAGGAACTCCAAAGCGGTCAGCGGGGCTCAAGCGTGAAGAGGTCAGGTGTCCAAATTATAGATTGCACCAAACGTGAAATGGATAAAAACGAAAAGTCCTCCACATAGTGTAAATCCAAATGATTGGAATTTATAAAAAAATCCTTAAAGTTCAAGTAACTGAACAAATACAGATCCGAAATTACAAATAAAAAAGCGTGGTATGGGCAGCTGGAGCTAGCGTGTTTACCCCAACGCGTTTCGTCTGCAAAATACATCAACTGGGGTCATTTACACTTGCATTGCCCTCCTTCCAAGGTTGCTGTTCAGAGCGTACTTGACAGGTGGCTGGGAAGCATTATGTCCACCCCACAGCACACAGGAACACATGTAATACAAGTAATAGGCGCAAAAACTACAGTGTGATATCCAATGTCTAAATTAAGCAAAACAACAAGGTGCTGAGGTTGCAACGTTGGCATACACAGGAAAATGTTAGTCCATTCTCTGTTAAAAGGGAAGTCCATACAAAGTGCAAATGGCAATACAAGCACTATAGGCTTCAGTGTAAACATAGGCAGTGGCGGAGGGGGTGCAGGAAAGAGAAGGACTAGTCCACAATCACGGCAGCCATCCAGGGGGAACAGAGACCATATTCCCAAATACTGTAGAAAACAAGAAAGAGAGGCACCTCTGGGTGCAGACTGTATAAATATTTAATACGTGTAAAATTTAAAAGTGGTAACAACTCACATTTGCAAAGTAAAAACAGGCATGTATGAGTCCCATAAGGCAGGGGGCATCAGTGTAGTCCGTCAGGCAATCACTCATGGATATGGTGTCCTCAGCGGTATACTCCCATGCCGCTAGATGGTGCGCGGTCCGCTGTGAAGAATGAGCGCCAAACCGAGGCAGAAACGCGTCGCACTTCCAGTGACGTCATCGTCCTTCGCCTGGATCTCAGCTTGCTCCCCAAGCCTCAGTTTGGTGCTCATTCTACACAGCGGACCGCGCACCATCTAGCGGCATAGGAGTATACCGCTGAGGACACCATATCCATGAGCGATTGCCTGACGGACTACACTGATGCCCCCTGCCTTATGGGACTCATACATGCCTGTTTTTACTTCGCAAATGTGAGTTGTTACCACTTTAAAATTTTACATGTATTAAATATTTATACAGTCTGCACCCAGAGGCGCCTCTCTTTCTTGTTTTTTACACAGGAACACAGCTGAGGCTGCCAATCTGATGGAGATCCCTCCCGTCACCTTTTTTCTCTTGGTGTCAGGAAAACTTGTTCTGCAGTGACTCATGCAGATAGCTTGGGAACCAGGCAGCAGACAGAAATGACACTCAGTGCTCTGGATTGAGACAAGTACACACTATAGAGGGATATGTTTTGTTCATATTTATTGTCTGAGGTTTACAACCACTTTAAGGAAAACAAAAAAACCTTCTGCCTTTAGAACCACTTTAACCACTTGCCGCCCTCCCACTGTCAAATGACGGAGGACCGGTGCGGCTCTCGTTCTGGGAATACATCATATGATGTCGCCCCAGAGCGGCTGCTTTCGTACGCCCGTGTTCTGAGGACATGGAGCGACGCCTATCTCTGTAAAGAGCCGATGACGCAGCTCTTTAACCAGCCGGTCACATGTAAATGCGGAAGTGCCGGTAATCGGCTCTCATCGCCTCACACTGACAGAGTGTGTGGTGAGGAGAGCCAATCAGCAGCATCTCCTCGCAGGGGACACCCGGACAGCTAATAGGCACTGATCATAAGTGCCCTGATTACAATAAAGCCCCCAGTTTCCATCAGTGACACCAATCAGTGCCCATTAGTTATGCCAGTCAGTGCTGCCTTTCAGTGCCCATCAGTGCCTGCTCATTAGTGCCACCCATCAGTGCCACCCATCAGTGCTGCTTATCTGTGCCACTTATCAGTGCCACTTATCAGTGCCCACAAGCGCCGCCCACCAGTGCCGCCTATCAGTGCTCATCAGTGCCGCATATCAGTGCCCATCAGGGCGGCATATTAGTGCCTCCTCATCAGTGCTCATCAGTGAAGGAGAAAAATTACTTATTTACTAAATTTACTGACAGAAACTAAGAAAATCTTTTTTTTTTTCTTAAAAACAGCAGTGATTAAATACCACCAAAAGAAAGCTCTATTTGTGTGAAGAAAAATATCAAAAATGACAAATGGGTACAGTGTTTCATGACCGCACAATTGTCATTCAAAGTGTGACAGCGCTGAAAAATGACTTGGGCAGGAAGGGGGTGAAAGTGCCCGGTATTGAAGTGGTTAAAGTCATTATAGGTGGTGATTTAATGTGTTTCATTGCTTGCATTTATCAGCCTCCATGTGACATCTCTAAGACCCTTTGTCTTTATCTTCTAGATCCGCCTGACTCCGTATGAGTGGAGGTGAGGACATTAGACAACGGGGCTGCTGAGTTTATCTGTATAGAAGATTCCAGTCCACCAGCCACCAACTTCATGTGGAAAAGGTGGGAAACCAAATATTAACATAATATTTTTGTATCCCCAAATGCTTGCATGCATTATTATTATTATTATACAGGATTTATATAGTGCCAGCAGTTTTTTGGCAGCAATTTACAAGATCTAGAGAGATGGTGGAGTTACAATACAATAAAATACAAGAGGGTTAAGAGGGAGTGCTCATAATAGCTTACAAATTATTAGGACGGGGCAAGTGATACAAAGGGTAATAACTGGGGGTAGGGGGGTGTGATAGTTCAATAGTTAGGTAAAAGTAAAAGTTTCCCTGAAGAGATGAGCATTTAGGGATTGTCTAAAGCCGAACAGAGTAGGAGATAGTTAGACAGATTGGGTTAGAAAGTTCCAGAGGCTGGGTGAGGTTTGGGAGAAGTCTTGGAGATGAACAAGGGAAGAGGAGACAGGTGAACTAGAGAGCAGGAGGTCTTGCGAGGAATGAAGAGAACAATTTGGTTAATATTTGGAGACAAGATTGGCGACGTAGCTGGGGGCAGAGTTGTGGATGGCTTTGTATGTTGTTAGTATTTGCATTTAATTTGTTGGGCAATCAGAAGCCAGTGGAGGGATTGGCAGAGAGGGGTGGCCACCCTGCTTAATACAAAGATACCACTCTATTTTCCTATATCTCTTGTCCATCCATGAATTTAAGATCATTCCAAAATTTTAGGCAGGTGTGAAAAAAAATTAAATATAATTGAACTGCGCCACAAACTCACAAAACAATCAGTTCAACAGCTATTTAACCGCTTCTGGACCCGGACCGCTGATTGGCTCCCACTGTGTCCAATCACAGCAAGAGCGGGCCGCCGACGGCGTGTGCGCACGCCCCATACCCAGTGCGCGAAATCACGTACCTGTATGTGATTTTGTGCACAGGGTATGGGGCGTGTGCACGCGCTGCCAGCGACCTGCTCTCGCTGTGATTGGACACATAAGCTGGTCCGGGGGACCCGATGTTCGCCGGCACCCAGAGATCGTTTTTCAGGAGAGGCAGAACGGCGGTCTGTGAGAGGGGAAGATGAAGATCTTGTGTTTCTGCTAAGCAGGGACACATGTCTCTGTCTTCCCCCAGTTGAAGCACCTTCCCTACACACACAAGTTAGAAAGCACTTCCAGGGAGCACATTTAACTATTTGATTGCCCCTGATGGCCCTTCCCTAACATTGTCATTAGTACAGTGACAGTGCATTTTTCTCTTATCATCCATGGACTGACACGGCGGCTCTTAATCACTGAACGTGTGGGTATATGTCCCTGCTTGCAGGAGAAGACCTAGGCAGAATGTTAAATGTTAAAACATTCTAGAACAAACCAGAGCTGAACAGCCCTCCGGACATTACCCTCCCACCTGCAGCTAGCAGACCCCAGTTTTTTCTGCCTAGCAGAAGGAGAAGACGTGGCTCTCTCAGGAGCCAGTCTCCTGGAAGATTTTACTTTTAAATTTTATTCCTTTGGGAATTTTATTATTTTATTTTTGAGACCTTCAATCAACTGTCGGCTGGGCAATAGGTTGGGTACACTAGTATCCTCGTAGTCTTCCCTGTCCGACCATCGAGCGTGCTGATCCTCGCCTTGTGTGCGTGAGACTCAGTTCACGACATACCCCATGGCTCCAGGGGTGGCCGGGTTGCTTTCATGCTCCCGCGGTCCTCTCAAGATTGAACAGTACCTACTGTATCTTTCGCGGTTGACCGGGCCGACAGCTACGCAGTACGACTCTGTGATAGGTCTGTTTGAAACAAGCCAGTGAGTCCCTCTATTGGCACCGAGGGTGTTCTCCAAGGTGCTTGCGGGACGGGTAAGTAGTCTCTCCTGCTGCAAGGTGAGTACATGCTGGCTGTGTTTCTGTGTGTGGGGGGTTCTCCCTGTCTCCCCCCTGTTATGCTGCTCTCTGCACCCTGTTCTGCTGCTGTGCTGTGTGGGGATGCTTGGGGGGTCACTCTGCCCTGGGGGGGGGGGCGCTCCAGGTCTGTTAATATATTTGGAAGGTGCTCTGGGGGAATGTGTGTTGTTTTTTCGTGCGCCATTGGCGCAGTGTTTTAATTTTAAAAAGTGCGCCATCAGCGGCCATTTTGCCACGGCTCAAATCACAGTTATACAGGCGCCCGGCGGCCATTTTCTTGTAGCCGTGGCGCTTTCAGTTTAGTTTTCGGCCTCTAGCGGCGCTATGAACGGCGCGAATTCCACATCTCCTCACAGATTCTTCACTCTCCTCAGGCTCGCGCTACAGCGCGGCTCAGACAGCGGTACCGAGCGGCCCCTATGGGTGGTGAGTACTCCGGGTATCCCCTCTTCAGCCCCAGCATAGCCAGTGGGTGGGCTGTATTATTCACTGTAATGGTGAATAAGGTCTCAGAGGGTGGCAACATGGAGTCTAGTTCACCTGTTTCTTCACACTTGTTAGAGACAACTGGCAGTGCTCCTGCACCTGCGGTCCTTATGGACCAGTTGTCGGCAGTCCTGGAATCATTAATCTGACCAGGAGGGAAGCAGTGTATGAGCGCAAGGGAGCAAAAAAGCCCCTCTCCCCACTTTATTTCCACAAAAAAAAAGGGGGTGTGCGCTGATTCAGATATGGGCCTAGCCACTACCGCTCAGGACCCTAGCTCTGAATATATTTGATGGTTTTGAACAGGACATTCCTTGCGAGGAAGACTCCAGTTCTGTGTCAGTAATTGACAGGGTGCTTGTTAGCGAACTCATTGCTGCGGTGAGGGACACTCGCAAGCTAAATGCTGCGGATGCAGAACCTCAGGCGGACAGTCTCCTCTTGTTCCTTAGGACCGGGCCTTCTAAAAAAGTTTTTTTCCATATGTACCTTTCTTTGACCAGCTCATTGATAAGGTCTGGGGAAAAAGCCGCAGAAGACTTTTATGGTCCCGCTGCGTTTGCCTATCAGATACCCCTTTGAAGATGCCCTACTTAAAACGTGGGCTTCTCCCCCAGTGGTCGACCCTCTAGTCGCCCGGTTGAACAAGGCCACCACTCTCCCGATGGAGGGGACTCCTGCATTTAAGGACCCCACTGACAGGAGGTCAGAAGTGGTGAGCAGAGCCATGTTTGCCTTGTTGGGGTCTGCCCTACGGCCTGTGGTAGCGGCGACCCTTGTGTCTCAGACACTTACGGGATGTGCAAAAATTTTGCACCAAACTGTACAGGAGCATAATCTTCCTCCAGACACTATTGCTCTGGCCCACCAAATGGTGCAGGGCCTGGTTTATGTTGCAACACCACGTTAGACGCGGCCCCTTATTACTCAGGGCCTCTGTCTTGGCGGTGGTATTGCGTTGTCTGATCTGGTTGAAATGCTGGTCTGCTGACCTAGCTTCTAAAAAGCCTCTGACGGATCTACCATCTAAAGGTGGTAGGCTTTTCGGTGCTGCGCTGGATGACATCATCAAGGATGTCACGGGAGGTAAAAGCACTTTTCTTCCTCAGGCTAGCAAGGGTAAGGAGGCCGCCATAAGCAGGGTCCTTCCTTTCCAGCAAAAAAGGGGGTTTTTCGTCAGTCAACGGGGAGTCCCTCCCAGACTGACAGCGGTGCGTCTGGTGGACACAAGGGCCCCTGGGTGCGTAAGCCGAACAAGCCGGCTCCCAAGCCCGCCTCCGCGTGAAGTCTTGCCCCCACCCGACTCTGGGGTAGGGGGGACGACTTTGTAGGTTCATGGATCGGTGGACCCCCCGGATCTCCTACCGGTGGGTGTGCGAGGTGATCACCTCAGGTTACAGGATAGGTTTCCGTTCTTGGTCCCAGACAGATTCTTCCCTCAAATCTTCCTCTCCTTCCTGCCCGTCGGC
Source organism: Rana muscosa (assembly GCA_029206835.1). Classification (NCBI taxonomy): domain Eukaryota; kingdom Metazoa; phylum Chordata; class Amphibia; order Anura; family Ranidae; genus Rana; species Rana muscosa. Next base: position 45,805,659 of record CM055117.1, on the reverse strand, counting down.
CAGCCCTATGGGGCCTATTCAGGATTGCTCAGGTCCGGAGTGATTGTGCCGGTTCCGTCACAGGAGAGGTTTCAGGGATTCTACTCGAATTCGTTTGTCGTCCCAAAAAAGGGATGGGGTTCGGCCTATCTTGGACCTCCAGGTCCTGAATGGCTTCGTGAAGGTGCAAAAGTTCCACATGGAATCCATTCGCATGGTGATCAGTACACTCCGTCAAGGGGATTTCCTGGCGACCTTGGACATCAAGGACGCCTACTTGCATGTTCCGATCTGCGCAAGTCACCAGAAGTTTCTGCGCTTGCGATCGGCGAAGTCCACTATCAATTTGTGGCTCTTCCTTTCGGCCTAGCCTCGGCACCGAGGGTGTTCACCAAGGTGCTTGTGCCGGTTCTAGCTTGCTGAGACAGCGAGGCATTGCTGTCGTGGGCTATCTGGACGATCTTCTTCTCAGAGCAGGGAATGGCTCAGAATTAGAAGACAGGGTGACTATCGTCAGTCAGACCCTCAGGGACTTCGGGTGGCTCCTAAACATTCAGGAGTCAGTCCTGGTCCCGACTCAAGGTCTGGAGTATATCGGTCTGATTCTGGACTCCTTGGAGGCAAAGGTATTTCTACCTCCAGGGAAGCTACTGACACTTCAGTCTGCAGTGCGGGTGCTGACATCCCAAAAAATGGTCGTCAATTCGTTTTTGCATGGGAGTCCTGGGACTCATGGTGACCTCCTTCGAGGCCATTCCGTATGCCCAATCACACACCAGGGCATTGCAGAAGGAGATCTTGTTCCCTTAGGACAAATCCCCGTTGTCTTTGGATTTTCCGATCCAGGTGAGTCACCTGGTCAGGGTGTCCCTGACATGGTGGTTCGGGTCCCCGGCTCTTCGGTCCGGGAAGTCATTCCTCCCCATCCAATGGATGGTGTTCACTACAGACGCCAGCCTGAAGGGCTGGGGTGTAGTCTGGGGAGTCCTGTTGGCCCAAGGGCTTGGACTCCGGACGAAGCCCGTTTGCCGATCAATGTTCTGGAAATACAGGCCATCAGACTGTGCCTCTCCTCGTGGTCTGAGAGATTGCAGGATCGCTCCATTAGGATCCAGTCGGACAAAGTCATGGCGGTGGCGTATGTCGACCATCAAGGGGGACTCGGAGCTCAGCTGCGGCTTCCGAGGTCCCCTGTACCCTGAAGTGGGCTAAAAGAAGCGTGCCGGCTCTGTCGGCCGTTCACATTCCGGGCATAGAACTGGCGGACTATTTGAGTCGCCAGACGTTGGACCAGGGAGAGTGGTCCTTGCACCCGGAGGTATTTCAACTCCTTTGCCACACAGACGGTGGGGCACGCCGGAGGTGGACCGATGGCCTCTCGACTCAATAGTTGTCGAGGTTTGTGGCCAGATCCAGGGATCCTTGGGCGGATGCCTCAGAGGCGTTAGTGGCCCATGGGGTCATTATCACCTGATATATGTTTATCCTCTGCTGCAGTTGCTCCCTCGTCTGCTGCGCTGGGTGGCGCCCGAGGGAATTCCGGTGATCCTCATTGCTCCGGATTGGCCTCGGCTTCACTGGTACGCTGATCTGGTACGTCTCGTCGCGGCCGTTCCCTGGCGGTTGCCAATAAGGGAGGACTTTCTGTCTCAAAGTCATATATTTCATCCTGCCTTTACAGTCTCTGGCCTTAACAGCATGGCTGTTGAAAGCCAGGTGTTGAGAGACCGAGGTCTCTCGGACTCGGTCATTTCGTCCATATTAAGGGCACGGAAGTCTTCCTCCAGAATGATCTATCTCTGTACCTGGAAAGCTTACATCGCCATGTGCGAAGAGCTGGACTGACATCCTCGGACGTATTCCGTCCCTAGAATCCTGCGTTTCCTGCAGGATGGAGTGGCCCAAAGGCTCGCTTTGAGTATCATTAAGGGTCAGATTTCGGCCTTGGCCGTCTTCTTTCGGCGACCACTAGCGGGTCATTCCTTGGTTAGCACCTTTGTGCAGGGGGTTCGCCATGTGCTCCCTCCTGTCAAGTCTTCTCTCCCCCCGTGGGATCGGAATTGGTACTCTTGGTTCTCCAGGAACCTCCTTTTGAGAATATCAGGGATAATCCCCTCTTGACTTTGTCTCAGAAGGTGGCCCTTTTAGTGGCAATCACTTCTGTTAGACGAGTGTCTGAGTTGGCGACCTTGTACTGCAAGTCGCCATATTTAGTCATCCATAAGGATAAGGCGGTGTTGCATCCGCGACTTTCTCTTTTGTCAAGGGTGATCTCGACCTTTCACCTAAATGAGGACACTGTCCTCCCGTCCTTGTGTCCTCAACCATCGCATCCCAGAGAGTGTGCGCGGCACACTTTGAATGTGGTACGAGCCTTGCCGGTGTGCCTGTCTGCTACTGCTTCTATTCGGAAGTCTGACTCTCTGTTTGACTGTCTCTGGTCAGAAACCGGGCCAAGCGGCTTCGTCTGCCACCATTTCTAGGTGGATCGGACGAACCGTCTTTCAAGCCTATGCTCTCATGGGGCGGGCGCCTCCCTTTCCGGCTATGGCGCATTCCACCAGGGCAATTGGTGCTTCCTGGGTTTTCCGACATCAAGCGTCGGTTGCACAAGTGTGCAAGGCGGCGACCTGGTCGTCTGTTCATACCTTTTCTAGATTTTATAGGGTTGATGTGGCTGCATCTCCGGATGCTTCCTTCGGCCGCAAGGTGTTGCAGGCCGCTGTTTAAAGTGGCAACTCCTCCGTTGAGGAGCTCTGCCTTGTTTGGAGTGAAGTTTTTTTGGTTTTTCCATTTATACTGCTCCCATCCCTCTTGACACTGCTTTGGAACATCCCACACGTTCAGTGATTAAGAGCCGCCGTGTCGGTCCATGGTTGATAAGAGAAAATAGGATTTTGGTACTCACCGTAAAATCCATTTCTCTGACATCAATGGACCGACACGGCACCCACCCTTCCTTTTAAGTTTGTACTGCTTTGTTACAAACTGAGGTCTGCTAGCTGCAGGTGGGAGGGTAATGTCCAGAGGGACAGCTCTGGTTTGTTCTAGAATGTTTTAACATTTAACATTCTGCCTAGGTCTTCTCCTGCAAGCAGAGACATATACCCACACGTTAAGAGCCGCCGTGTCGGTCCATGGATGTCAGAGAAATGGATTTTACGGTGAGTAAAAAAATCGAATTTTTTTTAGCACTGATCCATAAATGTATCCTATAGTTTGTAGACACTATAACTTTTGCGCAAACCAATCAATACACGCATATTGGAACTTTTGTTACCAAAAATATGTAGCAGAATACATATTGGCCTAAATTGATGAAGAAACTTTTTTTTTTTTACATTTTTTTATTGGATATGTTTTATAGTATAAAGTAAAAAATATTGTTTATATAAAAACCACCTAAAGAAAGCTCTATTTGTGGAGAAAAAAATGGACATTTTTTTTGAGTACAGCATCGCACGGCCGCGCAATTGTCAGTTAAAATAATGCACTGCCATATCGCAAAAAATGGCCTGGTCACAAAGGGGGCTAAAACCTTCCGGGGCGGAAGTGGTTAAATCAGGAGTAAAATACTCCTTACTAGCAATGAAGGAATATCTACCAGCGCTCGCTCTAACTCTGAAACAATCTGTGGACAAACAATGTGAAAAAACTTTCAATAAATATCTTCATAAAGCAACATGAAAAATTATGAAATTTACACCAATGATCCTTCTATTAAACAATTCATTTGAAACCTCAATCATTAAATATTTACTAATATACACTACAATAGAAAAATATATATATTTCTCGTGTGTTCATTACATATCATCTAAAAACAAAAGTCAGTTGGTGCAGCAAGAAAATATAAAGGACTGCTACCGGGCGGCCCTCCTGTGCACGATCATGTGTATACCGTATTTATCAGCGTATAACACGCACAGACGTATAACACGCACCCCAATTTTAGGAGGGAAGTTTAAGGAATTTTTTTTTCACAGCCCCCTTTACAGTACACAGTCCCCCTCCCCCTCCCCCTGTACAGTACACAGTCCCCTCCCCAGTACACAGCACCCCAACCCCTGCACAGTACACAGCCCCCCATCTATTATACAGCCCCCCTCCCCAGCCCCTAATCCAGTATACAGCCCCCTCCCCATCCATTATACAGCCCCCCTCCCCAGTACACAGCCCCCCATCCATTATACACCCCCCCATATAGTACACAGCCCCCCAATCCATTATACCCTCCTCCATATCCAGTACACAGCCCCGCATCAATTATACACCCCCCTATCCAGTACACAGCCCTCTCCCCAGTATACATTATACATCCCCCATCCAGTACACAGCCCCCTGCACTCTCAGGAGTCTCCTGGGACAGCGCTGCCAGCATTTTCTACAGTTAAGAAAAAAAATCACTGTCAGCCCCTTCCACACTGCTCCTCCTGTGTCACTTCTATTGCAAAACAAAGCTTCCATATACCTCAATAGCTCAATTTTTTTTCACTGCCCTGGTCACATGACTGCTCTCCTCTGATGTTACATAGATGGTCATGTGACCGCTCTCCTCCTCCAATCAAAGCTACACTTGGAGGAGGAGGAGAGCAGCCAGAAAAAACTGAGCTGTTGTGTAGAAGGGGCTGGCAAGTGATTTTTTTCTTAACTTCAGACTATGCAGGGAGCGCTGTCCCGAGGCCAGGAGAGGCGGGGCGGCCGGCCGGACACCCCCCCAATCGGTGGCTCATGGGGCGGACCGCCCAATCCCGGTCCCCTGTTGGTTAAACATGATATCGGCGTATAACACGCAGGCACTGTTTACCCTCTGTTTTCAGGGGAAAAAAGTGTGTGTTATATGCCGATAAATACGGTATATACATGATTCTGCACTTCTGCCTACAGGGGGGTGCATGGACGCCGGGCCACTTTTGCTGTGATAAATCACAGCAGAAGTCAAACTGTGGGTGCCAGGCACTGGATTTCTACCGACACCCGCCGATCATCAGTAAATCACTCAAAACAGAGCTCTGCCCATGTAAACAAGGTAGATCTCCATTCTGACAGGGGGGAAGGGATGGATTTTGTATCCCTGCAAAGCAAGAAATAAAATCCTGCTCTTCCCCTAGTAAAAGCAGCACACTTTGTACAGTACACAAAAACACTGGCTAGGCACCCTTTTATAGCCCTAGATGTTTAACCCCTTCCCAGCCAGTAGACATGTGCAATTAATTTCGGCCCAGATAAAAATTCAGACACATTTTGGGTTATTCAGAGATTCAGATGTATCCGACTTCACCATATGAAATAGTAGCAAATTTAGTGGAAATCCATTAAAGTTCATTACGTTTATTTGTTTTCTAACGAATTCCAACTTTTCAGAACGGTTTGGATCGGTCGAAAGACGATCGACCGATTCAAATTCTGTGTGAAGAATAGCTGGTTGTTAAGCAGCGGGACGGGAAGCCGGCTGCCCGCGTCCTTAACAACTCGGCTTCCCCACTGACAGATGAATGTAAAGAAAAGAATGCCGACAATACAAAAATGTTTAAAAAAAAGCGTCTCTGCCCCTTCGTCCCAAAGCACCTTGTCCCCATGTTTATGGGGACAAAGGCCTCATCCCCATTTTTCATTTCACCCAAAGTGGGGTTCCCAAACTCTCTTGAGTTTGTGGAATGTGCGGTACCTTAGTGGCAGGTTCCCAAACGCCACTTTTTTTTACGGAAGGCGATTCCGGCTCTCTACCGGCATGTGGAAGGCAATGTCTTGGCCTCACTGGACAGGGCGGTCAGCGGTAAGGTGCATATTACAGCTGACTCATGGTCCAGCAGGCATGGACAGGGACGTTACCTATCTTTCACGGTGCACTGGTTGACTCTGCTGGCAGCTGGGAAGGATGCAGGACAAGGTGCAGTAGTGTTGGAGGTTGTTTTGCCACCACACCTCCAAAATGCTACTAGTGGTGATTCTGACACACCTCTCTCCTCCACCTCCTCCTCTTCTTCTTCCTCCATGGCCTCTTCCTTTTCTTATTTGTCCTCGGAACCAGCGGTGCTTCGTAGGCGTTCAAGGGGTTGCGCAAGCACGCAGGCAAAAAGATGCCATGCGGTGCTTGAGCTGGTGTGCTTGGGGGACAGGAGCCACACTGGGGCAGAGATTCTGTCAGCTCTGCAGGGGCAGGCTCAGAGGTGGTTGACACCACGCCAGCTTCAGCCAGGAATGGTGGTTTGCGACAATGGCACCAACCTCCTCTCCGCCCTCCGACAGGGACACCTGACCCATGTGCCCTGTTTGGCTCACGTCCCTAACTTGGTGGTGCAGTGGTTCTTAGGCAGGTACCCACTTACAGGATCTCCTGAGGCAAGCCAGGAAAGTCTGTGTGCATTTCCGCCAGTCATATAATGCTAGTGCTCGGCTGGCTGACCTCCAAAAGGAATTTAACCTGCCCAAGAACCGCCTAATCTGTGACATGCCCACCAGATGGAACTCAACGTTGGCCATGCTGCAGCGGCTGCACACGCAGCAGAGGGCCATCAATGAGTACCTGTGTGACTATGGCATCAGGACAGGGTCAGGGGAGCTTTGCTTTTTTTGCCACGCCAGTGGGTCATGATCAGGGATGCATGCACTGTCCTGTCACCATTTGAGGAGGCCACGAGGATGGCAAGCAGTGACAGTGCATGCATCAGTTATACTGTCCCTCTTTTCCACCTGTTGGAGCACACGCTGCGTGGAATAATGGACAGGGCACTTGAGGCAGAACAGAGGGAGGAAGAGGAGGACTTTCTTACCTCTCAAGGCCCCCTTTATCCAGACAGTGTTCCTGCTGGCCCGCCGATCCCACAGGAAAAAGAGAAGGAGGATTGTGTCAGCATGAAAGTGGAGCCTAGCACTCAGCATCAGTAGCAGTCTTCAAGGGATCATTTACAGTCCCCAGAAACCCATGGACTTGTACGGGGCTGGGAGGAGGTGGCTGCGGATCATGTTATCCTTAGTGACCCAGAGGACTCCGGACCAAATGCCTCAGCAAACCTACGCTGCATGGCCTCCCTGATCCTGAAAAGCCTGCGAAATGATCCTCGGATTCGTGGTATCAAGGAGAGGGATCATTACTGGCTGGCAACCCTCCTTGATCTATGTTACAAGGGTAAGGTTGCGGACCTTATGCAGCCGTCGCAGAGGGAGCAGAGGATGAAACATCTTCGGGAGGCCTTACAGAAAGGTTTATGCAATGCGTTTCCAGAGCCTGGGAGGTCACAAATTCCTGGTCCTGGACAACGTGTTGCTGAGGCTTCAGTCAGTCACAGAAGGAGCGTCACAGTGGAGAAGGTGGCCGTCTGACCGATGCGTTCAGACAATTTTTTAGTCCGCAGCCCCAAGGTATGATCGGTTCCAGCAACCATCGCCAGCGTCTGATTTACATGGTGCAGGAATACCTAGGGGCGAGATCAGACTTGGACATCTTTCCCACTAAAATTCCTCTGGGTTACTGGGTCTTGAGGATGGATCACTGGCCAGAGCTTGCACAGTATGCAATTGAGCTACTGGCCTGTCCTGCATCCAGCGTTCTTTCAGAACGCACAGTCAGTGCTGCTGGAGGCTTTGTAACCGATCACAGGGTGCGCCTGTCCACCGGCTCGGTCGATCGGCTCACCTTCATAAAAATGAATCAGTCTTTGATCACCAGCTACAAAGCACCTGATGCTGATGTAACCGAATAATTTTTTTATGAATGTGAGATCCCTTCAAGACTGCCTATGCTGATGCTGAGTGACTATCCTGTTATGCTGAGTGACTATCCTCTTCCTCCTCAATGTTCATGTTGATAGCTTGTAAGAACATTTTTGGTTCTGGGCACTGCCACCAGTGGCTAAGGCCCAATTTTTCTGCCCATATTTAACAGGGGCGTGTAATTACAATTTTTGCTGTAAAACTTTGCAGCAGGGCTCATTCCTGCGCTTCAACTACAGTATCTGTGAGGGGTTGCAATGTTGTGGCACCAGCACCAGTGCCTAAGGCCCAATTTTTCTGCCCCTGTTTAACAGGGGTGTGTAATTGCAATTTTTGTTGTAATACTTTGCAGCATGGCTCATTCCTGCGCTCCAACTAGAGTATCTGTGAGGGGTTGCAGTGTTGTGGCACCAGCACCAGTGCCTAAGGCCCAATTTTTTTGCCCCTGTTCAACAGGGGCATGTAATTACAATTCTTGATCTAATATTTCACAGCAGGGCCCGTTCCTGCGCCCACCAAGAGTAACTGTTAGGGCTTACAGTGTTGTGGCAACACCAACACCTAAGGCCCAGATTTCTGCAGAGTATATAGGGCAGGCCCCTACTTTCAAACATCTGACTTACAAACGACTCCTACTTACAAACGGAGGAAGACAACAGGAAGTTAGAGGAAATCTACCCCTGGGAAGGGAAATTCTCTCCAGTAAGAGTTAATATGGGGAAAAAAAGTGTCTCCACTGATGCTTTATCACCAATCCTTGTTTCCCTAAAAAACCCAAATTTTCAAAATCCAATTGTCATTGGGCCAGAAAGTGAGGTGAAATCTTCTGAACAGGGGCACAGACAGCAAAACAAATGTTACAGGGGTGATGATAACCCTTCCCTAGGATATCCAAAAAGCTTAAAAATAGATTTTTTGGCTGGAGCTACACTTACAAAATGTACCTGTTCCAAATTACAAACAGATGTAACTTAAGAACAAACCTACAGTCCCTGTCTTTCTTGGGACCGCCTGTATACTGCTGTTACAAAGAGTATATAGGGACTGGGGGCCCCACGCCTTTTATTTTTTTAATTTGGGTGCGGGGTTTCCCTTAATATCCATACAAGACCCAAAGGGCCTGGTAATGCGCTGGGGGGGAGGGGGAGTACGCAGGCCGTTTTTCTCAATAATTTTCATCTATATTGCCGGGACCCAACAATACATTAAAGCCGCAAGCAGTTTTAAATGACTTTTATTCCTTTAGAAATGTCATTTTGTGCAGGGACTGTTCTAAACAAGGGAAACACGTGCCACTTCACATGCATACTATAGACACCCCCAGGTATGATATTTAAAGGAATATTTCACTTTTTTTTTTCACTTTAAGCATCATTAAAATCACTGCTCCCAAAAAAACGGCCGTTTTTAAAACTTTTTTGGCATTGAAACATGTCCCCTGGGGCAGGACCCGGGTCCCCAAACCCTTTTTACGACAATAACTTGCATATTAGCCTTTAAAATTCGCACTTTTGATTTCTCATGTTCGCGTCCCATAGACTTTAACGGGGTTCGAAAGTTTGCGCAAACTTTCGGCTACATGTGTGCCAAGTTTGGGGTCCAGGGGACCTACGGCCGGCCGTTACCGGGTTCCCAAAGTCCGGGAGATGAGGCGCAAAAAGGTGACTCGAGTATAAGCCGAGGGGGGCATTTTCAGCACAAAAAAATGTGCTGAAAAACTCGGCTTATACTCCAGTATATACGGTAGGTGTGCCAAGCTTGTAGCATCATACTCAAAAAGACTTGAAGCTGTAATTGGTGCCAAAGGTGCTTCAACAAAGTATTGAGCAAAGGCTGTGATACTTATGTACATGGGATTTTTTTTTCGTTTTTAATTTTTAATAAATTTGCAAAGATTTCAAACAAACTTCTTTCATGTTGTCATTATGCGATATTGTTTGTAGAATTTTGAGGAAAATAATGAATTTAATCCATTTTGGAATAAGGCTGTAACATAACAAAATGTGAAAAAAGTGAAGCGCTGTGAATACTTTACTAACGTACTGTATATCACCAACGTGGCTGAACAGAATTCTGCATTTTGATGAGTATTTTTTGTTTGGTTTCCATTTTCAGGAAGGATACATATGACTCTGATGCAGTGGAGCTGGGAAATGGAAAAACTTTGTCTGGTGAAAACTTTCAAACTGGAGTTTACATCTGTGAGGTCACTAATCCAATTGGAAAATCATCAGGATCTCTTCATTTCTACAAAGCCCAAGGTCATTTTTTTATTTCTATTCTAGCATTGTGCACTGTAGAATCAAATGTTAAGTGGAATGGATGTAAAAACTCCCAAAGGGCATAACAGTCAGCATAGCCAACAGATCGTGGGTACCATACACATATGGAAAGGAGAGGAGCCCAGGACTAAAAATGTTTCCCGATAAATAGACTTTCAATTTAAAATGAAGGAAAGGGAACTTTGTTCCTGACCCGAAACCAATACCATACCTAAATTTGAATAATGGGAAAGAAAAGGAGGGAGACTAGGAAATGTAGGTAACGTGGAAGAAGATGAGCAAAGACAAAAGGGAGAAAGGAAGAAGGGGAAAAGGAAGGAAAAAAGGTGGGGGGAAGTGGAGAGGGGGGCGGAGAAAGGGAAGAAGGAGAAACAACCAAAAGAACAGCGGGAGTGGGGGGATTTGTTGTGGGAGAACAATTCTGAAGAGAAAAAGGTCCATAAATTAAAGCTGATCATCTAGCCTGGGTGGAGAGGCACTAACCACCCTAGAGCCCCATGAGTCTTTTCAATCGGACCATATTTTGTAGACATGTGCAATTTGTTTCGGTCCAAATATAAATTTGGCCAAAATTTTGGAGATTTGGATGTATCCGAATCCCTGAATTAAAGGGGTTGTAAAGGTTAGTTTTTTATTTTCTAAATCGGTTCCTTTAAGCTAGTTCATTGTTGGTTCACTTACCTTTTCCTTCGATTTCCCTTCTAAATGTTTTTTTTCTTTGTCTGAATTTCTCACTTCCTGTTCCTCCTTAGTAAGCTTGCCCCCATCATCCGAGCCGTTCTGGCTGGGGGTTAGTCAGCGTGCTCGTCCCCTCCCTTGGGACTACATCTCTGCGGGGAGACGCTGTGACAGCGTCTCCCCGCAGGGATGTAGTCCCAAGGGAGAGGCGAGCACGCTGACTAACCCCCAGCCAGAACGGCTTAGCATCTCCCCGCAGGGATGTAGTCCCAAGGGAGAGGGCGAGCACGCTGACCAACCCCCAGCCAGAACGGCTCGGATGATGGGGGCAAGCTTACTGAGGAGGAACAGGAAGTGAGAAATTCAGACAAAGAAAAAAAAAATTTAGAAGGGAAATAGAAGGAAAAGGTAAGTGAACCAACAATGTTCTAGCTTAAAGGAACATATTTAGAAAATAAAAAACAAACCTTTACAACCCCTTTAAGTAGTAACTAATTAGGTTGAAATTCATTTTGTTTTGTATACTCGTTTTTTAACGAATTCCAAATTTTCGGATAAGTCAAAAATGATTGACCGATTTAGAATTTTGTGTGAAAAATAGCTGGTGGTAATAAGCAGGCCGCTGTATCCTTATAAACTGATCACTCGTCAGCTGTCAGGGGGCTTTCCCGCTGACAGATGAATGTACACAGAAGAATGCCGGGAATGAAAATTGCAGAAAAAAAAACAGACAAAATTAAAAAAAGAAACAGCTTGGGGTCCCTGCTGGCCAGCTTCCCTGTCCCTGCTGAGGAAAAGCATCCCCACAACATGATGCCATGACCACCATGTTTCACAGTGGGGATGGTGTGTTCAGGGTGATGTGCAGTGTTAGTTTTGCGCCACACATAACATTTTGCTTTTAGGCCAAAAAGTTTAATTTTGCTCTCATCTGACCAGAGCACCTTCTTCCACATGTTTGCTGTGTCCCCCACATGGCTTCTCGCAAACTGCAAACAGGACTTCTTATGACTTTCTTTCAACAATGGCTTTCTTCTTGTCACTCCTTCCACAAAGGGCAGATTTGTGGAGAGCACGACTAATAGTTGTCCTGTGGACAGATTCTCCCCCCTGAGCTGTGGGTCTCTGCAGCTCCTCCAGAGTTACCATGGACCTCTTGGCTGCTTCTCTGATTAATGCTCTCCTTGCCCGGCCTGTCAGTTTAGGTGGACGGCCATGTCTTGGTAGGTTTGCAGTTGTACCATACTCTTTCCATTTTCGGATGATGGATTGAACAGAGCTCCGTGAGATGTTCAAAGCTTGGGATATTTTTTTATAAACTAACCCCTGCTTTAAACTTCTCCAAAACTTTATCCCTGACCTGTCTGGTGTGTTCTTTAGCCTTGCTGTTTGTTCACTACTGGTTCTCTCACAAACCTCTGAGGCCTTCACAGAACAGCTATATTTTTATACTGAGATTCAATTACACACAGGTGGACTCTATTTACTAATTAGGTGACTTCTGAAGGCAATTGGTTCCACTAGATTTTAGTTAGGGGTATCAGAGTAAAGGGGGCTGAATACAAATGCACACAACACTTTTTAGGCATTTAGCTGTAAAAAAAATTTAAAACCATTTATCATTCTCCGCCAACTTCACAATTATGTGCCACTTTGTGTTGGTCTATCACATGAAATCCCAATAAAATACATTTATGTTTTTGATTGTAACATGACAGAATGTGGAAAATTTCAAGAGGTATGAATACTTTTTCAAGGCACTTTATATTTGGACACCAGAATAAAATTAAAACGAAACAATCAAAATTAATTTGAAGTGCAGACTTTCAGCTTTAATTCAAGGGGATGAACATAAATATCAAGTACAAATTTTACTGCAACCATTTTTAAACACAGCCCCCCCCCCCCCCTATTTTCAGGGGCTCAAATGTAATTGGACAAATGAATATAATTATAATAAAAATTTTCATTTTTAATATTGTGATGAGAATCCTTTGCTGACAATGACTGCCTGAAGTCTGGAACCCATGGATATTACCAAAGACTGGGTTTCCTCCTTTCTGATGATTTGCCCGGCTCTAACTGCAGCTGTCTTCAGTTGTTCTTTGTTTGTGGGTCTTTCTGCCTTTAGTTTTGCCTTCAAGTGAAATGCATGCTCAATTGGGTTGAGATCAGGTGATTGACTCGGCCATTGCAGAATATTCCACTTCTTTTCCTTCATAAGCTCCTGGGTTGCTTTTGCAGTGTGTTTTAGATCATTGTCCATCTGTACTGTGAAGCATCGTCCAATCAACTTTGCTGCATTTGGCTGAATCTGGGCTGACAATATATTTCTAAACACTGCAGAATTCATCCGACTGCTTCTGTCTTCTGTCACATCATCAACAAAACACCAATGACTCAGTGCCACTGGAAGTCATGCCCCCATGCCATCACACTGCAAGCTCCGCCATGTTTTACAGAAGACGTTGTGTGCTTTGGATCATGAGCTGTTCCAAGCCTTCTCCACATTTTTTTTCTTCCTGTCATTCTGGTACAGATTAATCTTAAAGCCTCGTACACACGGTCTGACTTTTTGCCAACAAACTTCAAAATGAGCACGTTTTTCAAAAAATCCGACCGCGTGTACGCTCCATCAGACAAACTTTTTCGGTTTTCATCAGACAAAAGTTCGCTCTGCAAACGGACAAACTTTTCGGCAACAAAAGTCTGATGGTGCAAAGTCCTATCGTGTGTACAGAAATCCATCGTACAAATACGCATGCCCAGAACCGGTGTTAAAATCAACCAACAATAGCAGAAGTTGACCAAAGGGTGGCGGTAAAGAGCAGAAAAGTTTTGGGAAAGTTTGCAGAAAAGTCAGAGCGTGTGTATGCTATGCGTGTGCCCGGCCAACTCCCTTCGGACAAAAATCCAAGGAAAAGTTTGTTTGAAGTGCAACCGTGTGTACGAGGCTTTAGTTTCATCCGTCCAAAGAATGCTTTTCTAGAACTGGCCTGGCTTTTTTAGATGGTTTTTGGCAAAGTCTAATCTGGCTTTTCTATTCTTCAGGCTTATGAATGGTTTGCACCTTGTGGTATTTGCTCTCGTGAAGTCTTATCTTCATTGTAGACTTTGACAATGATACGCCCACCTCCTGGAAAATGTCCTTCACTTGTCTGGATGTTGTGAATGGGTTTTTCTTTACCATAGACAGGATCCTGCGGTCATCCACCACTGTTGTCCAGGTCTTTTTATGTTGCTAAGCTCACCGGTGCCTTCTTCTTTCCTCAGAATGTATCAAACTGTTGATTTGGCCACTCCTAATGTTACTGCTATCTCTCTGATGAATTTGTTTACGTTTTGGAGCCTTAAGCCTCGTACACACGATCCAACTTTATGGCCATAATTGTCTGACGGACGTGTTGTGTCGGATAATCCGACCGTGTGTATGCTCCATCAGACAATTGTTGGCTGAATTAACGACAACAAAAGTTGGCTGTTCATGCTCACCAATTGTTGGGCAATAAATCTGTTACGTCGGTTTATCCGATCGTGTGTACGCAAGTCGCTCAACTAAAATCCAAAGTACAAACACGCATGCTCGGAACCAATGCTACACATCAGACAACAATAGCAGAAGTTGCCCAAAGGGTGGCAGTAAAGAGCTGAAAAAACACGTGGTTTGGTGAATGTTGGCTGAAAATGTTGTGCCGTGTGTATGCAGAACAAGTTCACGGCCAATGCCCTTCAGACAAAAATCCACAGAAAAGTCAGATTGAAGTCTGATCGTGTGTATGAGGCTTTACAATGGCTTGTTTCACTTGCATGGACAGCTCCTTTGAATGCATAATGTAGGCTCACAGCAATAGATTGCAAATGCCACACTGAGCCTCGTACACACGATCCAATTTTATGGCCAGAATTGTCTGACGGACGTGTTGTGTCGGATAATCCGACCGTGTGTATGCTCCATCAGACAATTGTTGGCTGAATTAATATTAATAAAAAATGTAGTGCTAAAAAATCAAGAAAAAAACAAATGAATGTCTCTCTACATATATGGTGAAGAATAAAGTGAATATCACACCAAAAAAGGTGTGTGTGTGTGTGTGTGTTCACTACAAAATCCATGAAACTCAACATGTATAATCATAAGAAAAACAACACATATATAAAATGTCCATCAGAATAACCCGTGAAGGCGCAGTGAAAAAGAGGACATGTAGACTGAAGGTCATCAAGGAAAACACAACTTCCGACTACTAGAGAAAATGGATGAAATACTCTTACCAGAGTCCGTGGATCTGCCTACCCATGGCAGCAGATCTTGTAAGCATGAAAGATTTGACCTCAGGAACGATCGGCTTGTCTGGTGACTCCTATGATGTTGACATCTGGACAGTTGAGATTGAACAATCCTCAAATCCAGACCTTGGATCGATATCCCGGATGGATGGAACGAATCTGGACTCCTAGGGTATCACCCTATTTCTTTTAAAAGAAATTCGACCACCAAGGACCCCAAGACAGGATAACTGAATGATGTAGAGTGACTCCAGATGAGCTCTCTCCGAGTCTCACATGCAGAGAAAAAAAGAGACAGGGCTCCAATGGTGCAGATTAAAAAGGTAGTATAAGGTTTTATTGGAATAAAACCACAAAAAAATTTGACATAAAAAGTGATCACATAAATGAAAAATAAGAACAAAGCAATATGGGGAGTACGCTACTGATGACCTGATATGATAGTTTGGGCCTTTTGTTAATGTTTGAAGCATCTCAAAATAACATAATGAATGATCTGAATTGATTCGGATCCATTTGGTTTTATTCTAGTGAGTGTAGCGTGAATATTCTAATAAGATTCTTTTTGTATTGGAGTTGAACTTTAACTTAAGAGACCATTCATTTAAAGGAGAAGTACAGCCAAATCCGATCCGCCTACACAAAGGAGAACGGATTCCCTTTTGTTTGTCTTTACTGGGCGGTAGAGATGTGCACAATGAAAAAATTAGTTTAATCCGAATTGAAACTAAACACATGTTTTCATTGTGCACATCTCTACCCGATTCGAAAAATTTGTTTTTGTTTTTTTGCTTTTTTCGGAAATTCGGGAAATTCAAAAGATTCGTTTTTTTTCGTTTTCGTTTTATTTGTTTTTTTTGCTTTTTTCGGAAATTGGAAAATTCGTAATTTGCGAATTTTCAAATTTCCGAAAAAAGCAAAAAAACGAATAAAGCGAAAACGAAAAAAAAAAACGAATTTCCGAAAAAAGCGAATTTCCGAATTTCGGAAATTCAATAAATTCGTAAATTCAACTTTCCAAATTTCCCATTTTCGAATTTTAGGTTTTCGAATTTTGCAATTTCGAATTTTTGAATCTCGAATTTTCGAAATTTCCAATTTTCGAATTTTCGAAATTCCGAATTTCGGAAATTTGGAAATTCAGAATTTCGAAAATCCGAATTGACGAAATTCGGAAATTCGGAAATTTGAAATTTCGGATATCCGAAAATCCGAAAATTTGGAAATTGAAAAATTCGGAAATTGAAAAATTCGGAAATTTCAGAATTATCAAATTTCTCAAAATTCGGTAAAAACAAATTAGAAACTAAACGAATTGCAGATGTCTAATAGATCGATCCCTGCTGATCAACATGGAAGACACCTGTGTGAAAGGAGCCTGAAGCCTAGTACACACAGGCCAAATGTCGGGCGGCAGCGACTGGTTTCTATTGAACCGGCCGCTGCCGCCTAATATTCAGCCTGTGTGTACTGCAATGAAACAAGAAAACCCGCCGCTCCAGGTGAGACCAGGAAGCCTAATGATCCAGTGGGTGCCCGCCTCGGCTCGCCTCCGCACACAATGAAAATAGAAGAAATGGTCGCACACCACTGTACATAAAAATCCTTTATTTGGACATCCCAATACTACAAGAACCAGAGTGCTGAGTAGATGCGTTTCACACACTTCACGTGCGCTCGTTGTTAATGACTAAACGCACGTGAAGTGTTTGAAACGCGTCTACCCAGCACTCTGGTTCTTGTAGTATTGGGATGTCCAAATAAAGGATTTTGATCTACAGTGGTGTGCGACCATTTCTTCTATTTTCTGTGTGTACTGCAGTCGGTCCGAAAGAACCCGGACGTTCAGCCGCGTTTTGTTGAAGGGGCATGACCGAAAAAGGTCTGCAAATCCATACCCGATCAGCGCTCTCATCCATTGGCGCTGACCGGAGTGTTCTGGCAGGGGGGGCAATCCCTCAGTCAGAACACAATAGAACAGCAGGGGAGATCGCTATACTAATCGTTCTGCTCTGCTTGGTTAAATGAAAAACAAACTACTAGTGTGTACAGCGCTTAAGCCTAAAGCTTAAAAAGCAGCAGTGGCAGCCCGTCCTTACGGGGCGCCGCAATCCTAATCTATGCACCCGGCCCCTAATCCACATGCACAGGGGTTTTTTTTTTTTTTTTTTTAGAAGCACATGATTAGAGCCTGAAGCTCTAATTGGCTTCAAAAAAGGGTGTGCTTGGGGCGCAGAGAACTGCGCTCCGAGCCAAACCCAGTTGTGTGACAATAGCGAATTATTATTTGCTACTGTCTTCCTGATTCTCCTCCCGGCCAATCATGAAGTTGGTCCTGAGACCCGTCACCCGATTGGCTGAGAGGAGAAGCAAACCTATTGGCTCCTGAGGTGGGAGGAGACGCAGGGGAAGCCGCCGAAGCCCAGGAGGAGACGCAGGGTGAAGCCCCCGCCCAGAGGAAGATGGGTAAGTGCAGGGCTGCGCTGTGGCATTGGGTGGATTGTTTGCCACCCCCCCAAAAAAAAAACACACACCATGCAGTATTCAGGGCTGTGTCTTGCATGGCTCCTATATACTAGTATTTTCTTCCTCTAGTTACATATTGTCATGAAGGATTAATAACAATATTTTTTTTTTGTTTTAGGCTCTTCTGAATGTCTATGTCTGCCAGTGGCCTTTTCTTTGCTGGCAATGGGTGTCGTCATTTCTTGCTGGTACAAAAAGGAACCCATAATAAGAAAGAGGAACTAGAGTAAGTTCAGTCATTTCTTGCTGTTTATGATATTTGGAGGTCATCCTTTAAGACACGCCCCCATCTCCCAAAGTGCAGCCCACCTTGTCTAATACCTTCAAACTCCACTTTCGATCCCAGAGTTTTTCTTCCCAAAGTGTCTCTGTTGGGTCCTCTTCATCCTGCTCATTATTGTCTTGGCTCCTTTCATTCCTATAGGGTTGAACCATGCTCTGCAGGACTGCTGGAGGGCGCCAGGCAGGGCTTCTGTTAAAAATCACAGGGCCCCACACAGCCTACCTGACAAGCCACCCCCCTGACCAAAAGGGACATAGATTTATCAGTTCCTTTCTCTACAGCCCCACAGATGAATGAATAGGAAACTCTGAGGCATCCTGCTCATTCACAAACCGAAGCATAGTAAACACAGTTTACTATGCTTTAGTGATAAATGGACACAGGGGTGATTGGTACCGATCACTCACTGTTTTTATTCAGGAAAGGAAGGGGCCAGTAAATGACATCCACCTGTGTGCCCGCAGCCGCGGCTGACGGAAGAGGGGGGAAGCTTGAAGCGCTGTGGGGGGAAGAGGCACACAGGGGGCCCAGACAGCAGATGGAAGGGCTAGAACCAATAAAAATGTGCTACAACTAATCGCTTTGCAGTGCAGCTGGAGGGAGAAGAGGAGAAGCTGGCAGCGCTGCAGTAGGAGACAGAAAAGGATCCGTATCTGCAATAAGACAGTACAGCCGGCCCTCCTGCTCAGCAGGTGCCTGGGCTCCCCTTTTGAACTGATGGGGCCCGGGCCCAGTACAGGAGGGCTGGTTGTACTCCCTTATCAGTGGCCCTGGCACCAGGGGTACAGCTTCCCGTAGAAATGAAAGTTCCACAAATTGCATCAGGAAAGCAATTTTTTATAGCCATTGCCTATCCCATGGTGGCAACAGTATGGTAAATTAATATTCATCCATTTACTACTAATAATGTATTGGGGTTTATTTACTAAAGGCAAATAGACTGTGCAGTTGCTCCAGAGCTTAGTAAATGACGTAAACTTTCACTTTGCAAAGAATACAAAATCGCATGCAAGGAAAAAAATAAATAAATAATGTTTGCTTGCACATGATTGGATGATGCAAGTCAGCAGAGCTTCTCCTCATTTACAAATCTCTGGAGCAACTGCACTTGCAAAGTGCGCAGTCTATTTGCCTTTAGTAAATCCACCCCATTGTGTCATCTTATATATACCGTATGAAATATACAGTATAGGGCAAACCAGTGGATGTCAACTTATGAGCTATTGGAGGCCTCAAATGTGGCCCCTGACATCACAAAAGGGCCGCACATGTTTAATATATGTAATGCTTGTGTAGCGGGTATGTCCTGGGTGTAATTTGAACTTGGCAGAGACATCAGTGATGTGTAATTCCCTGCAGCCCAGCAGGTGGCGCTGTCGCCTTGGGCTGGGGTTGAATCATTGCTGTGTGCCGTGCCTCCTTTTTGTCCTTCCTCAGCAGCGGTATGGTGGGGCAGGGAACCCGCCGTGCTTGCTGGGAGAGGGTATAAAGGGGCCGGCCATCTTGGTCACGGGGTCGAGTCCCAGGCACCTTCAGCCTGCGGGCGGTGGTTCGTGTTGGTCCTCTAGGCGGCCTAGGCCTAGAGGACAGTCGGAGGTCGTGTTCCATCCCAGGCACCTTTAGCCTGGGGTGAGGTACTTGGATGGAGGTCTGGAGCTCAGTGCCCAACACTGAGTTCCGCGAGGGAAGGAGATCCTAGGGTACCCAGGGATTGGGTACCCGAATCCGGAAGGCGTAATGGACCGGGGGGAGCTGCTCACTCGAAGACCTGGTGCAGCATATTGACGAGAAACTTGTCGTTTTTCTTGATGAGATTCTTGGACAAGAATCTTGTCCCGGCTGAGTGTACACACGCTCGATTCAAAGAACCCGCGGTTCTTTGAATGGAGCGAACGCGGTGACGTAATCGACTACGACGAGCGTGCACTCGTCACATTCGATGCCGTCGTCGCCATCTTGCTACACCCTACCTATGCCTATGAAGCTTCCGCGCATGCGTCAAAGTCATTTCGAGCATGCGCGGGTTTCCACGGCGACAGGTAAGTGTACACACTTTTCTCGTCGCGAAACATGCTGACGAGAATCTCAACGAGAAAATGGAGAATCCTGACGAGAAAATAGAGAGCAGGTTCTCTATTTTTCTCGTCGAGATTCTTGTTAGTTTTCTTGACGAGAAACCTGATAGCCTCGTACACACGACCGATTTACTCAGCAAGAAAGCTCTGCCAGCAAGTTTCTTGTCGTTTTTTGACGTGAAACACGGTCGTGTGTACGAGGCTTGAGTGTTAATGCCGGCTTTGGCTTGCTTGACCTGCTGACAGGGTATAACATGCATGTAGGCAGGTGTAGCTCTCAATTTATCCAGCAGGCAGCGTCTTGTTCCTCTGCAGCTTCCATACGCATCACAGGGAGAGCAGCTGTCTGATTGGGCAATGAAGTACCCAGTTTCTTTTCCGTGGACATCTTGGATGGGCAGCCTTTATAAATAGGGGACCCTGCCGGGGGTTTGCACGCATTTTGTGAGTGGGATAGGAGAGGGACAGATACCTGCGTGTTAGGGAGAGAGATATAGTGTTAGTAAAAAGTTCTTGCACTAGGAGTGAAAGCATAGGGCTACTGCTGCATACCCCTCAAGTCACCGGTCGCCACAGCAGCTCCCACAACCTGCTTATAGTCCCTCAGTTGACTGAGCCTTACAGTTACGCCAGTCAGACACCCCTCCAGCAGATGCGGTCCTGGGTAAAGTAGGCCTTGACGGTATTGTGCCCTACTGTGAGCCTGAAGAAACTCCACTGCATATCTGCGTTAATGTTTGTACAAATACCCTGTTTGCCTTATGCTTTTATATGTGCCATTAATACCTGCATCAGCACACTGTTGGGGACTGTACTGTGTCGGGGGGGAAGTACTCATCATACCTGTTACTGCCAGTGTCAATACCAGTGATACCAACAGTATTTTTGAGGGTACTCATGTAACCTATTGCTATACTATTTCTTCTAATTACAAGAACCGATATCTCTCATTGATATCTGTGTGCATGCCACAGGTGGCATCCAGCAGTAGTAGTTCTTTCAGGTCAGACTACTTCCTGAGCTTGCTAATACTGAAAGGGAATGCGTTTCAGGGCTCGCCCCTTTCTCAAGCCAATCACTGCAATTCCCCGAGTGGATTTAAATACTGGCTGTGAGAGGGCAAAGAGGTGCAACAAATACATGCCTATTTAAAATATATTTGTGACAGACCCAACTGGGACAGGGGCTTTTGGAGGGGACTTCCAGCTAGCCTCTTGCCTACTGACTATGGGCCCTGGCGTTTGAGGGGGCTCTATTCTTTGGGAGGTGGGTGCCTGGAGGACCTTTTGGAGTCATTTTACTTCAGTTTCAAGTCCATGTCTCCTCAAAACACACAGACTCTGGGAACTGGAGGACCTAGATACAAATGTGTTAAGTATGTCTCTCCCATTGTGTCCATTCCCGTTGGTAATTGGGTCACTTATTGTTTTTGGCTGACTTTTGGAGGTTCCCACATGATGGGATTACTCTTGTGTCAACTCTACCTCAATTTCTAACGCTTGTGTGATGTTTTGGGTAATATTTGGTTTTATTGTTTATGTTGGTGACTGCCTTACTTTTGAAGTGTATAAAAACCTGCATTTCTGTTCAATACAGAGTCATTCCTTTGGTTCTTATCCCAACATCTTGTCGATGTGTGATGCTTGGGGTAAATCGGGCTGGTATTAGCTCTCGGTCTACTGGAAGGGTTTCGAGTGCAGAAGGCACTGTTTGGCAGAAGCACCCAAGCGGGGTGCCATGGGTCCATCACATTTGGTGGCAAGCGGTGGGATGCGGTCTGGGACATCCAAACCACCTCTGGGATCCAATGTCCGAATAGCAGAAGAGAAGTACAGATGTCAGCCACCATGGAAGAGGAGTTTTGGAAAGAGAGAGAAAATTCTCTCCTCCATCCAGGAAAGGTACTGGTCGCAGTATGAAGTGTGGGTGCTGTTATTGGCGGAACAACCGCACAGGGAGTGGACAGCTGACTTAAGCAGGCTGGTCCAGCAAGAGATGCAGTTGGACGTGAGGTGCAGAGCCCTCTGCTGGTATGTAGCCCAAGTGTGCCTGTGGACAGCGGACAACAGCGCTATGGAAAGCTTTGGTTACGGCTCCCTGGGGCTGTTATGCGAGAGCCTGTCCAAGGACTCAAACATTGGGAGCTATTTGAGTGGCGTTTGGGGGAAATCATTGAATCTGGGCAGAGGGTTGCCAACCTCTGCTCAGCACCTTCAGCGGCTCCGGGGATCCAGGGAGAAGAGATAGTGAACCTCTATCACCAGCTCCAGAAACTGAGGATTTAATGGACTTTTCTGTTGAGGAGGAACAACCCAGTGAGCCTCCAGCAGAAGAGCTGCTGACCTCTAGCTACAACAATCGGTGGCCATGAAGGATTTGTGCAAGAACACTGAATTTTCATTCTACTTTGCAGCGGAAGAGCTGGCATCGGGGAGAGCACCACTGACCTCTGCCCAGCACCAACAGAACCGCTGGAGCTCTAGGGAGCCAGGACAGGCAGCCCTTCTCCCCAGCAACAGGCAAACGCAGAGAAGCTCAAACTCCTAGCTGAAGCGCTGGCAACTGGACAGAGGGTCTAAGACCTCTGCCCCAAATCCGTTGCAGTTCCGGGGGTCCAGGGAGAGGAGGTCGTCCTCCCTCCTCAGTGACAGATCCACAGTTCGGGAGAGAAGGTGATCATCCTTCCTCCCCAGTGGCAGACCCACAGCCCAGGAGAGGAGATGGTCGTTCTCCCTCCCCAGCTGCAGATCCACAGTTTGGGAGTGGAGGAAGCCGGCCTCCCTCCCCAACAGTTAACCAGAGTGGATGATGTGGGGTCCCCAGCAGAAGCACTGGCATCAGGGCAGAGTGGTACCAACCTATGCCCAGAATCGGCAAAAATTTTGGAGCTCCAGGGAGCAGGGACAGGTGGCCCCTCTCCCAAGCGACAGGCTAATGTAGTTAAGCTCCAGACTAATGCAGGTTTAGATCAGGTGGAGGTTTAAGACCTTGTTAGTCTACTTTTGATGGGGGAGAAATGTGAGATCCAACCGGGACAGAGGCTTTTGGAGGGGGCTGCAGCCTTGCCTACTTACTATAGGCCCTGGTGTTTGGGGGGCGCTGTTATTTGGGAGGTGTGTGCCTGGAGGACCTTTTGGAGTAATTTTACTTCAGATTCAAGTCCATGTCTCCCCAAAACACACAGACTCTGGTAACTGGAGGACCCAGATACATATTTGGGGACTCTATGCCCAAACCAGCATTGACTGCCTCAACACCCATCCTAGACTCACGCCAGATGTTAATATATTTAGCTCAAAGCAACCTGATGCTGGGGTCTCCTGCTATAGTCTGTTTATTAACGTGTTATGTGTTTATTGTTAAGTATGTCTCTCCAATTTTGTGCCTCCTAGGTATGCATTCCCATTGTTAATTTAGTTGATTTAGTCACCTATTGTTTCTGTCTGTTGGCCCTACTTTTGAAGTGTATCAAAACCTCTATTTCTGTTCAATAAAGAGTCATTGCTTTTATTCCTTTCCCAACATCATGTCTGTGTACGATGCTTGGGGTAAAAGGGCTGGTATTAGCTCTCGGTTTGCTGAAAGCAGGAGCCACTGTTTGGCGCAAGCACCCAAGCGTGGTGCCAAGGGTTCATCACAATATTAAAAATGTAGCTAACAATTTCATTTATATAGTGTGTCAATCAAAATATAGTCACACAAGTTTTTTGTTTTGGTTTTACGATATTAAAGAAAAAACTATGTATGCAGTTCATAAGTACTGTAGATGGTATTGTTTTCAGGGCTGCCAGCAGGGGGAGTCCTATATCAACTTTATAGTTCATATAGGCTAAGTTTAGACTTACAGCTCAACCTCGGCTCTTTTAAAAATTGATACTTTGTATCAGATCTGTTAATATTTCCTCAATAATGTAGCAAATAAACTCCAATACAGAAAGTGAAGAAATTTGAAAAAAAAATATAAAAACAAGGCGGTTTTAAATAAATATCTGAACTTTTAATCAGTATTGGATGCATAATACTTTAAAATTGCCAGGTGGCCTAATTAATTTTTATAAAAATAACAGGATATATAAACCAACTGATATTGGGTCTTACTATATAGTATTTACATACAATTCCACATTGAGACCTCTGTTAACCCATCAGCGGGTCAAGCAACCCAGGGATGACTTTACCTTTCAAAGTCTGACAGCTGTTGCGAAATCATGGGGTGCCACTGTTTCATCACACTTTAGACAGATATTTTCTTAACTGTAAATGAGAGATTATTGTTTCCACTATTAAAGCTTTCTGTTTTAATCCACCTCCTCCATGTCTTTTTCTCTGTCTGCTAATAAGGATCACCCTGATCTAAGTGAGGAGCTGCAGGATCCTTTGCCTGTATCCAGTGGATCATTATATCAGAATCCATTGACTTTGTCACTGTCTAGGCTGCAAATTATAGGTTCAGTACGCTACCTAGATCTTTATTGTTTGGACAGCCGCACTCCAAAAAAACTTTTAGTTGCCCTTATTGGTAAAAATAGGACACACACCTGACGCGTTTCATACTAAAGCTTAGTCATAGCTAACATTCACAAAAATGCACTTCAAATATATACCTTTACCTACAAATCATGTGATCAAAGTAGCAAATGGTAGGTTGCATCCAATTAAAAATTTTGTAATTGGGACCACATGCATGCATTGTCAGAGGGGATGGAACCATTGCAAATCATGAAAACAATAAAAAATGTAGGTATTATGTAAGAGATGTGTTTACGACAAATTTGTATAGACGTGTTGATTTACAGAAATATGTGCATATAACGAGTGTAAGCATAAACACTAATGGAAAGTGAACAAGAAGTGAAAAAATCACGTTAGATAAATGGATATAGAAAAAATTCATAAAAAATATTAAAGTGTATTGTTGAAAAATGTATAAATATATATAGAAATCTAAGTGTACCTATGAGTGGGTTAATATAGTCTATTGGTGAAAAAAGTCAACAATACATGAATTAATGCAGAGGTATCTATAAAAAATTAAGAAATATTTATATATGTGTATAAACATATAAATGTGAAAACGAAGGAGTGTAAAATATGTGTCATATGAAAGTATAATATGTTATAAACATGTATAATAATACTAGTGTGATATTGCGTGGTAAAAGTGAAAATGATAATCACAATATTAATATATTTAGGCGCATGCATGTGATAACCTCCATTAGATATAAGTTGTATAAAGGTGCATATTGGCGTGTATGTATATGTACCGACTGCCAGATACAAAATAGAAATAGAAATGAGAATGTTGGTAATGTCAATATAGATAGATATATATATAAATATATGTGAATATCCAGAACTATGACAAGAGATGTATCTGTGTGACAATGGAAGCAACAAATGCATCTTAGGACTTCCCAAGACCTAGCCAAATCAAATTGATTAATTAACTATGTGTTGTCTATTATCTATCTTAGGGCTTGGGGGTAGCAGCGCAAAAACTGGCCATGCACGCATATGGTAACATAATATAATCACGCTGCACATGACCCAGAGTCTTAATAGGACTAACTGGGCATGTGCATTGCAAGGTAAAGACAATATATATGCATATACAAACGTGTCCTAATTATGAACCTTTATCGAGGTATAAAAAACACTAAAACCATCAATAAAAATTATTATGCAACTAATCACATGTAGTACATAAAAACATGAGAACATGAAACATAAACCATACAACATGAAACATAAATTCTGCACTGATGAATGGAAGTGCATGGAAGAACGTCTTTGTCTCATATAGATCATCTCTTGATTGTATTAAAGGGCTCAATATATGTATGTTTAAAAAATACTTGTGTCCCATTAATAAATACATATAGTCCTTTCCTATTCGGATGCCAGAAAACAATGTAACTAGAATAGAAAAAAAAAAAGAGAAAAGACGTTTTTATCTTGGCAGGACCCTCCTGCCATGTATCTCTACTTAACCATGTGTAAACACTATATACATATTTTCTTTTCTCCGTTCCAGGTAATATGGGCGGAGAAACATTTATATGTTGTCAACATAAATAGTATGGCAAATCATATGTGTATACATGGGAGTAGGGATGTCGGAAAATTATGGTATATGGGCTAACTGTTCAGGGCATGGAACCAGTGGCGTAGCGTGGGTTGTCAGCGCCCGGGGCAGGGCAAGAGATTTGCGCCCCCTAACCCGTGGATTTTTAGCACTCTGAGTCCCTATAGCTAGTACAGTAGTACTGACCAACCTGATTCCTACACTGAGCTACTTGACCACTATAATAACCTACCTGATTTCTATACTGACCACTAAACTGATCTGATTGATATACTGACCACTACACTGACCCACCTGATTCTACACTGTCCACTACACACCTTATTGTTGCTCACTGATTGGTTGCTAGATGATACTGCACATAATTGACCGCTTATCCATAGTTTGCTAGAGGTTACTGCACATCATTACTACAAACTGATTGGTTGCTAGAGGTCACTGCAAAATATTATTGTTTACTGATTGGTTACTAGAGATTACAGCAGATCATTACTCTTTACTGATTGGTTGCTGAAGGTAACTGGACATCATTACCACTCACTGGTTGCTAGAGGTTACTGCACATTATTAATGCTCCCCAATTGGTTGCTAGACATTGCAGCACATCATTATGGCTCACTGATTGGTTGCTAGAGGTTACAGCACATCATAACAACCCACTGATTTGTTGCTTAAGGTTACAGCACATCATCTCACTGCCTGCACACCATAGACTGTGGAAGTGACGGGACCCACCAATAGACAGAAAAGAAGTAGAAGTAGAACTAATTATTAGCAATGAGGGTTGAGGGGTGCGCTGTGTATTGAGTGCAAGGCTGAGGGATGCGCTTTGTACGTAATGCAGGGTTCAGAGGTGCACTGTGTATGTAGTGCAGGGTTGAGAGGTGTGCTGTGTACTGAATGCAGGTTTAGAGGTGCGCTGTGTGTGGCGTGCAGGGTTGAGGGGGTGCGCTGTGTGTGGCGTGCAGGGTTGAGGGGGGTGAACTGTGTGTGGCGTGCAGGGTTGAGAGGGGTGCGCTGCGTGTGGCATGCAGGGTTGGGGGGTGCGCTGTGTGTGGCATGCAGGGTTGAGGGGGTTGCGCTGTGTGTGGCTTGCAGGGATGAGGGGGGTGCCCTGTGTGTGGCTTGCAGGGTTGAGGGGGTGCGCTGTGTGTGGCTTGCAGGGTTGAGGGGGGTACGTTGTGTGTGGCTTGCAGGGTTGAGGAGGGTGGACTGTGTGTGGCTTGCAGGGTTGTGGGGGGTGCGCTGTGTGTGGCTTGCAGTGTTGAGGGGGGTGCGCTGTGTGTGGCTTGCAGGGTTGAGGGGAGTGCCCTGTGTGTGGCGTGCAGGGTTGAGGGGGGTGCGCTGTGTGTGGCGTGCAGGGTTGAGGGGGGTGCGCTGTGTGTGGCTTGCATGGTTGAGGGGGGTGCGCTGTGTGGGGCTTGCAGGGTTGAGGGGGGTGCACTGTGTGTGGCGTGCAGGGTTGAGGGGGGTGCGCTGTGTGTGGCTTGCAGGGTTGAGGGGGGTGCGCTGTGTGTGGCGTGAAGGGTTGAGGGGGGTTGCGCTGTGTACATCTCCCCCCCCCCACAAATACAAAGCTCTCTTTCCCACAGATTCAAGTTCAGAGCTCAGCCCCAGCCCCAGCCCCCCTCCGGCTGCCATCATCCCATACAGTGCTTTCCTCTGTAGAGGAGTACTCACAATATCCGTGCAGCTGCTGGTGAGGAGGGGCTTCTGTCTGTGTGGACGATGCCTCATCCTCTTCCTCCTGGCCCCGGTTTCCTCCAGTCCTAGGGTGGTTGGTGCAGGGTCAGAGTGCCGGTGTCCTGTCGAGAAACACCGGGGCCGAGTAGCAGCACACTGACAGGCACAGGCAGGACTCAGGAAAAGCGGCGGTGGTCGGAAGTCTGGGCTGTGGGGCGGGCTAAGTGGACGGAAAGCATGTCGCACAAGCCGGGATCCTGGACCTCGTGTGTGGGGAGTGGTGTGTAATGGAAAGGATGCCTCGTGAGTCGCCTGCCCTCCTCCTTTCCCCCAGTCTCTGCACTGTCACAATCCCTGGGATCATCATGGATGGTCTTCAGTGTTCATTTACTCACTGCTGTGTCAGTGTCACCGTTGGAGCCTAAGCCGGGACTGCACCACAACTTCTTTCTCATAGCGAAGCGGAAGAGCTCACAATCTCCTAGACTGCACAGTGCAGGAGAAGAGCTGCAGGTAACCTGCCCCCTGCTGCTGCGCCCCTCTAAATTTTGCGCCCGGGGCGACCGCCCCCCTGCCTCCCCCACGCTACGCCACTGCATGAAACATCAAAATGATGTGAATGTGTAGTCGGGAAACAAAGGCATGAAGACATAAGAATATGGGCATAGACACCATGGCGACTACGGCATCAGACTCGTCACCTGAACGAGCTACAACATCTCCAGGATCAGGCCCTGGTGAAGGACAGACCCCTGGACACCCTCACGGGCTCAACAAAAAAACAAGAAAGAAAATGGCTACCACAAAAAAATAAGGAGAGGAGGAAAGAGACACAAAAACACCAAAGAAAACCCACTATGCTCTACGAGGGAGAATGAAACGGGGAAGCCCAATGTATTAAACATCTCAAGCAAAACTATCAGCGTCAAAGAAAATGTTTTACTTTCTAAAGGATTTAATTTTTGTCCTACTAGACACTTCGATCTTTTCGGAACCCTGCTGGATGTGAATACGTTTTCTCGCTGTCTCACTTTAAAAAAACATTACCTGGAGTTTCCATCTGAGGTAGAAGGCGTCTCTTCCGACAGTCTGGAGACGGGTGAGTTGGTTTCCTCCCCTGTGTTATTTAAAGAAGTCTGCACTTTGCAGGACTTAATAGGTTTAGCCTCTGAATCAGATCCATGCCCCATTGACCCCGCGTATATTCAACATAAAATATAATTTAAATTAAGATTGGATTTTTATCCGGTGGGTACAAGGGGCAAGGATCTGGATCTCTTTTAGAGAATGGTGGAGAGGGATCTCCCTCACCTCGCCCGTGACTGTCGTAAGGGAAGCACCCCCAGTAACTTATCTTCTGCAGAGAAACTGGCTTTAGGAGCCTTGGAGACTGACAACAGTATTGTCATCAGGAATGCAGATAAAGGGGGTACGGTAGTGGTCTTAGATTATTTAACATATAAAGATGAGGCATTACGTCAACTGTCCGACAAGAACACATACCAACAACTCAGATCAGACCCCACTGTGTCCTTCTCCAAAGAACTATCCTCGCTTCTAGACAGGGCTGTACAGGCGGGCATTGTTTCTAGTAAGGAGAAAGATCTATTCATTCCGACATGTCCTATCATGCCAGTTTTCCACCATCTACCCAAGGTTCACAAGGGACTAAACCCTCTGGTTGGCAGACCAATAGTGGCAGGCATCTGTTCTCTCAACGAGCGACTAGGAGAGTGGATAGATGGACAGCTCCAGCCATTGGTGGGTGATCTCCCAGGCTTTCTCGGCAACACTAAGCAGTTGCTTATTAAACTTCATGAGTTTGCGTGGGAGGACAACTACAGATGGATCAGTTGTGATGTGACCAGTCTATATTCGAGCATTCCACATCACTTAGGTATACAGGCAGTGGCCACCTTCCTCAAAAAATCTGGCAAATTTTCACTAGTGCTCCAAGAGTTCACATTGCAGTCACTTGATTATCTTTTGACACATAACTTTTTTATGTTTGACTGGAGCTATTATCTCCAGAGATGCGGGGCCTCTATGGGAGCGAAATTTTCTCCCTCCCTGGCCAACCTTTACATGGGTTGGTGGGAGAGGTCCCGCATCTTCGGACATAATAGCCCCCGTCGCTTGGACACTGCTTTTTATTGTCGCTACATCGACGATCTTTTGTTTGTGACCTCAGACAGCACAGCTAGCCTGGACACCTGGCTCACTTATTTAAACAACAATTCCCTGAATTTAAAATTCACTGGAGATCTACAGAACACCACCATCAATTTTTTGGATGTAAAACTCTCAGGTATCAACGGGATGGTGGTCACTGACTTGCATAGGAAGAGTACAGCGGGCAATGCACTCCTTAGAGCCAATTCAGCGCACCCAGGACACACTATTAAAGGTGTACCCTATGGACAGTTCCTCAGGCTTAAACGCCTTTGTAGTACACCAGATAGCTTCATAAAAGAAGCTACCAACATGTCACAGAGGTTTAAGGATAGGGGATACCCGAGTAAAATCATTAACAGGGCTCTATCAATAGCCAGTGCCATCCCAAAGATTTCCTTATTGCAAGAGAATGACAGTGGATCTGCCAACAAGTGGTCCATTATGTCCTTTGGTAATGTTCCTGTTTTTTCAACCCCGTACAGTCTGGAGTTAAATAAAATTAAACATACTATTAATAAATATCTTCCCATTCTGTACAATGATGTAGCATATCAGGAGATATTATCCAAAGGTATTAAATCGGTATCCCGCAGGGCCCCCATATTGGGGGGCACGCTTTCACCAAGTTTGTTTCAAAGTAAGCCACTGGGTACGAATTGGTTACAATTCAAAGGGACCTTTAGATGCGGGACCAAGGGATTTAATTATTGTTGTCCTATTAAAACAGGCCAACATATACATTCCTATACCAATGACAAGAGTTTTGAAATCCCACAATTCATCAATTGCAATACTAAGTTCATAGTGTACGTCATTAATTGTGACTTGTGTCGTGTCCAATATGTGGGTCGTACGATACGGAGACTTAAGGACAGATTGTACGATCACTTATACGACATCGACAAAAATCATAACACCAATGTAGCTAAGCACTGGAATTTGGTACATTCCAAAGATGTGTCATGTCTATCCATTCAAGGCGTAGAAAGAATCACTACTCCAGTGAGAGGAGAAGATAGATTTAGAAAGTTATGTAGGCGTGAGGTCTATTGGATATTTTCTTTGCATACAAGAATACCAGCAGGGTTGAACTTTGAATGGGATGTTTCCCACTATTACAATTAGCCATGCCCAATGTACCTCTCGCCTACATCTCTATGCCCATATTCTTATGTCTTCATGCCTTTGTTTCCCGACTACACATTCACGTCATTTTGATGTTCCATGCCCTGAACAGTTAGCCCATACCATAATTTTCCGACATCCCTACTCCCATGTATACACATATGATTTGCCATACTATTTATGTTGACAACATATAAATGTTTCTCCGCCCATATCCCCTGGAACGGAGAAAAGAAAATGTATATAGTGTTTACACATGGTTAAGTAGAGATACATGGCAGGAGGGTCCTGCCAAGATAAAAACGTCTTTTCTCTTCTTTTTCTATTCTAGTTCCATTTTTTTTCTGGCATCCAAATAGGAAAGGACTATATGTATTTATTAATGGGACACAAGTATTTTTTAAACATGCATATATTGAGCCCTTTAATACAATCAAGAGATGATCTATATGAGATAAAGACGTTCTTCCATGCACTTCCATTCATCAGTGCAGAATTTATGTTTCATGTTGTATGATTTATGTTTCATGTTCTCATGTTTTTATGTACTACATGTGATTAGCTGCATAATTTTATTTATGGTTTTAGTGTTTTTTATACCTCGATAATGGTTCATAATTAGGACACGTTTGTATATGCATATATATTGTCTTTACCTTGCAATGCACATGCCCAGTTAGTCCTATTAAGACTCTGGGTCATGTGCAGCGTGATTATATTATGTTACCATATGCGTGCATGGCCAGTTTTTGCGTTGCTACCCCCAAAGCCCTAAGATAGATAATAGACAACACATAGTCAATTAATCAATTTGATTTGGCTAGGTCTTGGGAAGTCCTAAGATGCATTTGTTGCTTCCATTGTCACACAGATACATCTCTTGTCATAGTTCTGGATATTCACACACATATATATATATATATATATCTATATTGACATTACCAACATTCTAATTTCTATTTCTATTTTGTATCTGGCAGTTGGTACATATACATACACGCCAATATGCACATTTATACAACTTATATCTAATGGAGGTTATCACATGCATGCGCCTAAATATATTACCACTTAATATATTAATACAGGGCTTTTATACCACCTCAATACTGGGCCTATTCTGGCACTTCTCTCCTACATGTACAAATCATCATTCTTTTGCTAGAAATTTACTCAGAACCCCCAAACATTATATATACTTTTTCAGCAGACACCCTAGGGAACAAAATGACGGTCATTGTAACTTTTTATCTTGCACGGTATTTGCGAAATCATTTTTCATGAATTAAAAAATAACAAAACAGTAAAGTTAGCCCAATTTTTTTGTAAAATATGAAAGATGATGTTACGCCGAGTAAATAGATACCTAACTTGTCACGCTTTAAAATTGCGCACAGTCATGGAATGGCGCCAAACTTCGGTACATAAAAACTCCATAGGCGACGCTTTGAAAAGGTTCACAGGTTACCAGTTTAGAGTTACAGAGGAGGTCTAGTGCTAGAATTGTTGCTCTCGCCCTAACGCACGCGCTGATACCTCACATATGTGGTTTGAACGGCATTTACATATGTGGGTGGGACTTACGTGTGCGTTCGCTTCTGAGAGCGAGCTATTGGGGACAGGGGCGTTTTACATTTTTTTTTTTATTAATTTTTTTTCCTTTTTTTTTTTTATTTACACTTTTTTTAAAAAAAAATTTTTTATCACTTTTATTCCTATTACAAGGAATGTAAACATCCCTTGTAATAGGAATGGTGTGTGACAGGTCCTCTTTATGGAGAGATGTGGGGTCAATAAGACTCCACATCTCTCCTCCAGGCTGGATAGCATGAGATCGTGAAAAAAATTCACCGATCTCATGCTTACTAGCCGTAATCGCGGCTTTGTTTACTTCCGGGAACCCGGGCATGACGTCCTCACATCACGCCCGGTCCTCCAACGGTCATAGAGATGACTGGTGACCATCTGGTCACCAGTCATCTCTATGCTCGTTATGTGACAAGGCGCCGGACGATTCATTCTCCAGGCCCCCGATGGCACGGTAGAGCCCAGAGAAGCACCGGATGGCGGCGGGAGGGGGGATGTCCCCTCCCGCCGCCTATAAGAACGATCAAGCGGCGGAACTGCCGCTATGATCATTCTTATCGTGCTCAGAATCGCCGGTAGTAGAGAAGGATATCTGAATGATGCCTCTAGCTGCATGCATCATTCAGATATCCCCCCACAAAGCCCAGGACGTCATATGACGCCCACCCAGGATGGGAGATCCCATCTGTGGGCATCATTTGACTATGGCTGGGTATTGAAGTGGTTAATAATGTGATTATCATTTTCACTTTTACCACGCAATATCACACTAGTATTATTATACATGTTAATAACATATTATAATTTCATATGACACACATTCTAAACTCCTTCGTTTTTACATTTATATGTTTATACACATATATATCCACCTCCCTACTGTGCAACGAAAACCCCCTTCCTGCCCAAGCCATTTTTCAGCTTTCAGCGCTGTCATACTTTGAATGACAATTGCGCGGTCGTGCGACGTGGCTCCCAAACGAAATTTGTGTCCTTTTTTTCCCACAAACAGAGCTTTCTTTTGGTGGTATTTGATCACCTCTGCGGTTTTTATTTTTTGCGCTATAAACAAAAGAAGAGCGTCCAGTTTGGAAAAAAAACACTATTTTTTACTTTTTGCTATAATAAATACCCATTTTTTTTTTAAATAAAATTTTCCTCAGTTTAGGCCGATACGTATTCTTCTACATATTTTTGGTGAAAAAAAAATCGCAATAAGCGCGTATTGATTGGTTTGCGCAAAAGTTATAGCGTGTACAAAATAGGGGATAGATTTATAGCATTTTTATTTTTTAATTTTTTTATTAGTAATGGCGGCGATCTGCGATTTTTTTATTGTGACTGCGATATTGCGGCGGACACATCGGACACTTTTGGCACATTTTTGGGACCATTCACGTTTATACAGCGATCCCTGCTATAAAAATGCATTGATTACTGTATAAATGTGATTGGCAGGGAAGGGGTTAACCACTAGGGGGCGGGAAGGGGTTAAATATGTTCCCTCAATGTGTTCTTACTGTGGGGGGAGGTGACTGACTGGGGGAGGTGACCGATGGTTGTCCCTATGTACAAGGGACACACCATCGGTCCCCTCTCCCTCACAGGACGTGGATCTCTGTGTTTACACACAGAGATCCACTTTCCTGCTCGTTTCCCGGGCAATCGCGGGTGCCCGGCAGCAATCGCGGCCGCCGGGCACGCGCACCGGGGCCTTGTGAACGCGGCGGGCGCGCGCCTCCTAGCTCGTTTTAAAGGGAGGACGTCATATGACGTCCTCCCAGAACGAGAGTATCCTCCGCCCGCCGTCAATTGACAGTGGGCGGGGGACAAGTGGATATATATATTTCTTAATTTTTTATAGACACCTCTGCATTAATTCATGTATTGTTGACTTTTTTCACCAATGGACTATGTTAACCCACTCGTGGGTACACTTAGATTTCTATATATATTTATACATTTTTCAACAATACACTTTAATATTTTTTATGAATTTTTTCTATATCCATTTATCTAACGTGATTTTTTCACTTCTTGTTCACTTTCCATTAGTGTTTATGCTTACACTCGTTATATGCACATATTTCTGTAAATCAACACGTCTATACACATTTGTCGTAAACACATCTCTTACATAATACCTACATTTTTAATTGTTTTCATTATTTGCAATGGTTCCATCCCCTCTGACAATGCACACATGTGGTCCCAATTATTAATTTTTTAATTGGATGCAACCTACCATTTGCTATTTTGATCACATGATTTTTAGGTAAAGGTATATATTTGAAGTGCATTTTTGTGAATGTTAGCTATGACTAAGCATTAGTGCAAAATGCATCAGCTGTGTGTCCTATTTTTGCTGTGGCTTGTGGTGCTTTTATCCTATTTTTACCAATAAAGGCAACTAAAAGTTTTTTGGGCGTGCCGCTGTCCAAACAATAAAGATCTAGGAAGCGTACTGAACCTATAATTTGCAGCCTAGACAGTAGAGCTGCACGATTCTGGGCAAAATGAGAATCACGATTCTTTTGCTTAGAATAAAGATCACGATTCTCTCACGATTCTCAAAAACTGAACGCCAGAACCCCCCCCCCCCAAATAAATAAACAAACCTGTGATATATATGAATGTATAAAAAAAACAGACCAGTGATATGTCTATAATGTTAAAGACCATATAACTCCTATAAAAAAATCTGAATCAAAGTTTGATTCTGCTTTTTTCATAAGAGTTATATGGTCTTTAACATTATAGACATATCACTGGTCTGTTTTTTATACATTCATATTTTCATATATATCACAGGTTTGTTTTTTATAAATCATACATTTGTTCACTGATTGCATTCAGCTGGATTTTATACAAGCAGCGCCAACATCCCAATTTTTAAATCTATCAGAAGCAGTACCGCCGGCAACCACTAGAGACAGCGACCGCTGACATGTAGGAGGAGACGAGAACAATGCTGTCCTGAGTCCACTGGGTGGCGCATGGATACACTCTACAGTTGTACAGAACTGTGAGAAAGAAGGAAGCCCACGCCCAGGCATCCATCCAGCGGCGCAGGCTGCTGACGTCAGTTCCGATATCAGCGCCATTTGCGTTCCACGCTGGTTCCGACGGCTTCTCCTCGGTCCAGTCTACATCCCGGGGGAGACATGAAAAATCGAGGTAATCCAGGCCGGAGATCGCGGGGGGGGGGTGAATCGAGATCGCGATTAATGTACGATTAATCGTGCAGCTCTACTAGACAGTGACAAAGTCAATCGATTCGGATATTAGACTTGTGCACAACGGAAAAATTTGTTTAGTTTCGGTTCGTTTCTTTTCGGTCCTGTTGATTCGTAATCATTCGTAATTTTGCTAGACGGGATTTTTCGTGTTCGGACTAATTCGTATTTTCGCAAGCGACATTTTTCGTTGAATCGGAATGATTCGTATTAATGTAAGCCTTATTTTTTTTTTTTTTTTTTTAAAGTTTTTAATGAACAATTTACATTTGGAACATAATTCTGCAAGTTACAAGGCAATACTGGAGAAATGCATAAAACAAAGAATTGTGGCTTATACATAAATAGGCACAGTAGATCAAAAAACTTGTTCAGATTGGACACTGGATTCAGTGACTATCAATAAGTGGAAAACCCTATGTCCACGCTATTCAAGGAATTGCACGCTAGAAGGATGTATAGTATTACGGACCATCAGTGCATGTGTCTGCGGACTCAAGCCATCGATCCCAGATTTTGTAGTACTTCTCTGGACAACCTCTGTTGATGTATATGAACTTTTTGTAGGGAAGAGTGTTATTTATATCTAGTTTCCAATCGTTGAAGCTGGGGGGAGTGGGTCTCATCCACTGTCTGGCTATAATTTTTCTAGCATTAAACAATGTTTCATGCAAGAATGTTTTAGTGAATTTGTCCATCTCAGAGTCGGGGAATATCCCCAGTAAGCATTGTTTGGGGTCCAGGGTCAATGGGGATCCCATTTCATCATGGAGGAAGTCAACAATCTGCTTCCACAGACCCTGAAGGACCGGGCACGCCCAGAGTAGATGGAAGAATGTGCCCGTCGCTTGGTTACACATTGTACACAAGGTAGAAAACTGTTGTCTAAAGCGGGCGATTCTTAGGGGGATGAGATACGCTCGGTGCACCACGTATAACTGGGTCAGCCTGTCAGAGAGCTTGGGGGATACAGTCTTGCACGAGTCAAGTGCTTCACTCCACTCCTCATCCTCCAGTGGGCCCACCTCTCTTTCCCATCTTGGTTTAAGGCTGTAAGCTAGCGTGGTAGATGATGGGGTGAGAAGCATGACATAAAAATCAGAGATCAGCTTTCGCGGGTCCACACCCTTAAAGGGGTTGTAAAGGTTTGTTTTTTATTTTATAAATAGGTTCCTTTAAGCTAGTGCATTGTTGGTTCACTTACCTTTTCATTTGATTTACCTTCTAAATGTTTTTTTTCTTTGTCTGAATTTCTCACTTCCTGTTTCTCCTCACTGAACTTCACACCATCATCCGAGTGGTGTGGAGTCAGCCAGAACAGCTTACTGAACAGCTTACTGAGGAGGAACAGGAAGTGAGAAATTCAGACAAAGAAAACAAAGAAAAAAAATATTTAGAAGGGAAATTGAAGGAAAAGGTAAGTGAACCAACAATGCACTAGCTTAAAGGAACCTATTTAGAAAATAAAAAATGAATCTTTACAACCCCTTTAAGCACTGCCATAATAACATTGGGTGTAGATTGTGGCAAAGGCTGGGGAAACTGAGCTTGGGCTGCGTGACGCACCTGGAAGAATCTAAAAAGCATAGAATTGGGCAGCAGGAACTCATTTTGGAGGTCCTCAAAGTTTTTAAGTGTGCCATCGGAAATTATGTGGTGCAAATAATATATTCCATATTCGCACCATATCTCTGTGTCAGGGATCAAGAGAAACTCTGAGAGTATTCTATTGTGCCATAAGGGGGTATAATTGTTGTGTTTAGGGGTCGTTAATGTTTTAGTGGTGATGTCCCATATGCGTCTATATTGGTACAATAGGGACCCACGGTCTCTATTGGAGTTATTCCCACTATGTCCCACTGCAATTGCAGTGAGTGGGTCAGTGGTCAGTTGTGCCCACCGTGGACAGAGGAGGGTGAGGAATCTGAGTCTGTCGGTTTTATCTATGTGGTATAGTTGAGACAGTTGGGACGCAAGGTAATAAAGATTTAAGTCAGGGAGGGTTGTTCCACCTAGGTCAGTAGGGTTCTTAAGGACTCTCCAGGCCAGCTTGTGTCTATTGGTACCCCAAATAAATGTCTTGAGTATGGCCTCCATTGACTTGAAAAATTTCAAGGGTAAGTATACGGGTGTGTGCCAGAGTATATACAATATTTTAGGAAATGATATCATTTTAACAATATTAATGCGGCCCCACACACCGAGCGGTAGTCTCGCCCATACCTGGGTTCTAGACTTGATGAGATCGAAAAGGGGTTCTATGTTCAGCCGGTGTTCTATTCACCAGTACTCCAAGATATTTGATAGTGTTCACTCGCTGGAGTGGTAACTGTGCCTGTAGCTTGGGAGAAGGGAAACTATCCATAGGCAATATTTGAGATTTCTCCCAATTAATTTTAAGGCCAGAGAACTGACCAAAGTGTTCAATCGTATGTAACGCCTTCCGAAGAGATGTGGCAGAGTCGGCCAGGTATAGTAGCGTGTCGTCTGCGTATAAGCTAATTTTTTCAGTCAGGGAACCAAGGCAGAGACCCTGAATCTCTGGGTCCTCTCTAATGGAGATTGCAAGGGGCTCCGCCGCCAAGGCGTAGAGGAGCGGAGACAGCGGGCAGCCCTGTCTAGTGCCCCTGGATAAGTCAAATGCCTGGGAGGCCCTCCCGTTGGCCACTACCTTACCCCTGGGTGCCAGATATAATAATTGAACCCACTTAATAAATTTAGGTCCAAAACCAAAGCCACGGAGGCATCCCCAAAGGTACCGCCACTCCACTGAGTCAAAGGCCTTGGCAGTATCCAAAGCCACCACCACCCGGGACCCAACATTAGTATGTGTCGCTTGTAAGTTAATATACAATTTTCTGAGGTTGAAGGAGGTGTTACGCCCCGGCATAAATCCAGCTTGGTCAGCATGGATCAGGGTTAGAATCACTTGGTTAAGGCGTAGGGCAAGTACTTTAGCCAGAATCTTTATGTCTACCTGGAGGAGCGATATTGGTCTATAAGATTCCGGGAGGCCCGGGTCCTTGCCTGGCTTAGGTATGAGGATAATTACCGCCTCGCCCATCGATGGGGGTAAGGTGAAATTGTCAAATAGATGGTTGAAGAGGGACAATAACTTGGGGGCAAGTATCTTGATGTATTGGGCGTAAAATTCTATGGGCAACCCATCTGAACCCGGGGCCTTGGATTTGGCGAAGCTCCCAATCGCTGTGGTTATTTCGTCGAGTGTAAGAGGTGCGTCTAGCATAGCCATTTGGGCAGCGTCTAGCTGTGGAAAGATGATTTCCACCAGCAGATCTTCCAATTGAGAGTCAGTGGTAGAAACCTGGGACGTATAGAGTTGAGAAAAGAAGTCCCTAAATTTGGAAGTGACAGCCTGGGGTTCCGTAATCTTTTCCCCATTAGGACCAGTGAGGGAAATTACAGTAGGGGGTCTATCCTCACTATGTGCTAAGTAGGCCAACAATTTACCCGCTCTCTCCCCATGTTCATACAATTTTTGTCTGGCAAAGAAAAGTTTTTTCCTGACCGTCTCGTGTTGTAGCTGATTGACCACCCTGGTTTGTAACCTGAGTCGGGCAGCTCCAGCAGGAGAGGGGTTCGACATGTATCCCTGTTCAGAGGAGGACAGATCCCGCATTGCCCCGTCCAGTACGGCTGATGAATTAGCCTTCAGCCTGTTGATAAAGGAGGTCAGAGTCAGACGTGCATGTAGTTTGAAGGCTTCCCATATTACGTCTGGGGATGCAGATCCGTCATTCTCTAAAAAGTAAGTTCTCCAACTGTTACCAAGCTCGTCATCCTCCGACAACAGGGTGAGCCAAAACGGATTCAGGCGCCACGTACGGGGCGGTTTGTCTAATGGGATGGAGAGGCTAATGAAATATGGGCTATGGTCTGAAAGTAATCTGGGGGCAAATTCAGCTCCCAGTAATCTTGGGGCAAGGGTACTAGAAATAAATATAAAATCTATACGGAACATGGTGTTATGGGTAGTTGAGAAACAGGAGTAAGCTTGGGTGAGCGGGAATTTAAAACGCCAGGTGTCAGTGAGATTAAAGGAAGAGATAATTCGGGAGAATCTAGTGTGGGTTGGAGCTGTAGTAGATAATGGTGAGGGCGACAGTTTGTCTAATGTAGGGTTCAACGTAGCGTTAAAATCCCCCAGCCACACTGCCTGAATCGAAGGATGACGAGTCATATATAGCAAGCCCTCTGTGACTATAGTAGAATTAAACGGTGGAGGTACATAGCATGCCATCAGTAGGAAAGGTTCACCATACAATTTAACCGAAAGAAAGACATAGCGCCTGTAAGCCTTATTTTTAGTTGATTTATAATTCGTACTTTCGGTAGGGTACGTTGTTTTTCGTTGATTCTGGACACAACTCCTACTTTCGTAACTTTTTTTGGATTCGTTGATTCGTAATTTTCCGTGTCTCTCTCTCAACGACGCTGCCTATTATGCCTAATGTGCTTCGAATGGATTTGTACTTTTCTAAATACATTGCGGTTATTTGTAACGATTCGAAATCTCGTATTTTACTTTTGTTTTTTACATGCGGCTATAGCCTCCGCCCCTGTACACCATTTTGAGAGGGAGTTCAGCACGGTGAGGGAGAAGCAGAGAGCAGAGCAGAGTGTTATTGTGCTTCGCATGGATTCGTACATTCGTAACTTTTTTCATAAC
Organism: Rana muscosa; assembly: GCA_029206835.1. Classification (NCBI taxonomy): domain Eukaryota; kingdom Metazoa; phylum Chordata; class Amphibia; order Anura; family Ranidae; genus Rana; species Rana muscosa. The sequence goes on along the minus strand of CM055117.1, from coordinate 45,765,252 downwards.
GAATTATGCCGAAGGCATTCGCTATTTGCGGTATAATTTATTTTGGATTCGGTTTTATTCGTAATTGCTTTGTTCGGAAATTCGAATGCTTCCGAATGTCCGAAAGTTGCTAAATTCGGACGAATTTCGATTTGTTACGAAACGAATTGCACAAGCCTATCGGATATAATGATCCACTGGATACAGGCAAAGGATCCTGCAGCTCCTCACTTAGATCAGGGTGATCCTTATTAGCAGACAGAGAAAAAGACATGGAGGCGGTAGATTAAAACAGAAAGCTTTAATAGTGGAAACAATAATCTCTCATTTACAGTTAAGAAAATATCTGTCTAAAGTGTGATGAAACAGTGGCACCCCATGATTTCTCTACAGCTTTTAGACTTTGAAAGGTAAAGTCATCCCTGGGTTGCTTGACCCGCTGACGGGTTACCAGAGGTCTCAATGTGGAATTGTATGTAAATACTATATAGTAAGACCCAATATCAGTTGGTTTATATATCCTGTTATTTTTATAAAAATGAATTAAGCCACCTGGCAATTTTAAAGTATTATGCATCCAATGCTGATTAAAAGTTCAGATATTTATTAAAAACTGCCTTCTTTTTATTATTTTTTAAAAATTTCTTCACTTTCTGTATTGGAGTTTATTTGTTACATTATTGAGGGAAATATTAACAGATCTGATACAAAGTATACATTTTTAAAAGAGCCGAGGTTGAGCTGTAAGTCTAAACTTAGCCTATATGAACTATAAAGTTGATATAGGACTCCCCCTGCTGGCAGCACTGAAAACAATACCATCTACAGTACTTATGAACTGCATACATAGTTTATTTTTTTAATATCATAAAACCAGAATAAAACTTGTGTAACTATATTTTGATTGACACACTATATGAATAAAATTGTTAGCTACATTTTAAATATTGTGATGAACCCTTGGCACCCCACTTGAGTGCTTCCGCCAAACAGTGGCTCCTGCTTCCAGCAAACCGAGAGCTAATACCAGCACTTTTACCCCAAGCATCGTACACAGACATGACGTTGGGATAAGAATAAAAGCAATGACTCTTTATTGAACAGGTTTTTATACACTTCAAAAGTAGGGCCAACAGACAGAAACAATAGGTGACTAAATTAACAATGGGAATGCATACCTAGGAGGCACACAATGGGAGAGACATACTTAACAATAAACACATAACACATTAATAAACAGACTATAGCAGGAGACCCCAGCATCAGGTTGCTTTGAGCTAAATATATTAACATCTGCCGTTAGTCTAGGAGGGGGGGTTGAGGCAGTCAATGCTGGTTTGGGCATAGAGTCCCCAAATATGTATCTGGGTCCTCCAGTTACCAGAGTCTGTGTGTTTTGGGGAGACATGGACTTGAATCCGAAGTAAAATGACTCCAAAAGGTCCTCCAGGCACACACCTCCCAAAGAACAGAGCCCCCCAAACACCAGGGCCTATAGTAAGTAGGCAAGGCTTCTGTCCCCTCTAAAAGCCTCTGTCCCGGTTGGATCTCACATTTCTCCCCCATAAAAAGTAGACTAACAAGGTCTTAAATAGGGATGAGCTTCGAGTTCGAGTCGAACTCATGTTCGACTCGAACATTGCCTGTTCGCCCCGTTCGCCGAACAGCGAACAATTTGGGGTGTTCGCGGCAAATTCGAAAAGTCTATGGGAGAAATCTAAAGTGCTAATTTTAAAGGCTTATATGCAAGTTATTGTCATATAAAGTGTTTGGGGACCCGGGTCCTGCCCCAGGGGACATGTATCAATGCAAAAAAAAGTTTTAAAAACTGAAGTTTTTTCGGGAGCAGTGATTTTAATAATGCTTAAAGTGAAACAATAAAAGTGAAATATTCCTTTAAATTTCGTACCTGGGGTGTGTGTATAGTATGCATGTAAAGTCGCGCTTGTTTCCCGTGCTTAGAACTGTCCCTGCACAAAGTGTCATTTCTGAAGGAAAAAAAGTCATTTAAAACTCACTCGCGGCTATAATGAATTGTCGGCTCCCGGCAATACATAGAAAAGTCATTGTTAAAAAAAAAAGCGTGGGGGTCCCCCCAAATTCAATTACCAGGCCCTTCAGGTCTGGTATGGATATTAAGGGGAACCCCGCCGCAAATTAAAAACAAAAATGCGTGGAGTTCCCCCAAATATCCATACCAGGCCCTTCAGGTCTGGTATGGATTTTAAGGGGAACTCCATCCCAAATTTAAAAAAAAATGGCGTGGAGTTCCCCCAAAAATCCATACCAGACCCTTTATCCGAGCATGCAACCTGGCAGGCCGCAGGAAAAGAGGGGGGACGAGAGAGCGCCCCCCCCCCTCCTGAACCGTACCAGGCCACATTCCCTCAACATGTTGATGGGGACAAGGGCCTCATTCCCACAACCCTTGCCAGGTGGTTGTGGGGGTCTGTGGGCAGGGGGCTTATCGTAATCTGGAAGACCCCTTTAACAAAGGGGACCCCCAGATCCCACCCCCCCCTATGTGAATTGGTAAGGGGTACATTGTACCCCTACCATTTCACGAAGAAAGTGTAAAACAAATGTAAAAAAAAACACACAGACACCTTGGGAAGTCCTTTTTTTTAAAAATAAATAAAAAAAAAACATTCCAGCGATGAAATCCAGTGTCCCGCGGCGATCCGATGTCCAGCGCTGTCCACACAAGACGTCATTGGCTGATCCTGAGCGGACCTGATGGGGAACTTCCTCCACAGTGTATTAAATTAATAGACATGCCCCTTCTAAAGTTCCCCATCAGGTCCGCTCAGCCAATGACGTAGCTGTAAGGCTAAGCGGACCAGATGCGGAACGTGAGAAGGGGCGGGTCTATTCATTTATTACACTGAGGAGGCAGTTCCCCATCAGGTCCGCTCAGCCAATGACGTAGGCGGGGTCTGACATACGAGGGGGCGGACCTGATGGGGAACTTCCTCCACAGTGTAATAAATGAATAGACCCGCCCCTTCTCACGTTCCACATCTGGTCCGCTTAGCCTTACACCTACGTCATTGGCTGAGCGGACCTGATGGGGAACTTTAGAAGGGGCGGGTCTATTCATTTAATAGACTGCGGAGGAAGTTCCCCATCAGGTTCGCTCAGGCTCAATCAATCAAGTCTCGTGTTGACAGCGCTGGACATCGGATCGCCGTGGGACACTGGATTTTATCGCTGGAATGTTTTTTTTTTTTGTTTTTTTTTTAACAAAGGACTTTTCCAAGGTGTCTGTGTGTTTTTTTTTACAGATTTTTTACACTTTCTTCGTGAAATGGTAGGGGTACAATGTACCCCTTACCAATTCACATGGGGGGCGGGATCTGGGGGTCCCCTTTGTTAAAGGGGTCTTCCAGATTCCGATAAGCCCCCCGCCCCCCACAACCACCGGGCAAGGGTTGTGGGGATGAGGCCCTTGTCCCCATCAACATGGGGACATCCTCTCCATGTTGAGGGCATGTGGCCTGGTACGGTTCAGGAGTGGGGGGGCGCTCTCTCGTCCCCCCTCTTTTCCTGCGGCCTGCCAGGTTGCGTGCTCGGATAAAGGGTCTGGTATGGATTTTTGGGGGAACTCCACACCATTTTTTTTTTTAAATTTTGGGTGGAGTTCCCCTTAAAATCCATACCAGACCTGAAGGGCCTGGTATGGATATTTGGAGGAACTCCACGCATTTTTTTTCTTTTAATTTGCGGCAGGGTTCCCCTTAATATCCATACCAGACCTGAAGGGCCTGGTAATTGAAATTGGAGGGACCCCACGTTCTTTTTTAATTTTTTTTATCAATGACTTTTCTATGTATTGCCAGGAGCCGACAATTCATTATATCAACGAGTTAGTTTTAAATGACTTTTTTTCCTTCAGAAATTACACTTTGTGCAGGGACAGTTCTAAGCACGGGAAACAAGCGCGACTTTACATGCATACTATACACACACCCTAGGTATGAAATTTAAAGGAATATTTCACTTTTATTGTTTCACTTTAAGCATTATTAAAATCACTGCTCCCGAAAAAACGGCCGTTTTTAAAACTTTTTTTTGCATTGATACATGTCCCCTGGGGCAGGACCCAGGTCCCCAAACACTTTTTAGGACAATAACTTGCATATTAGCCTTTATAATTAGCACTTTTGATTTTGAACGTTCGAGTCCATAGTATTTAATAGGGTTCTAAAGTTCACACGAACATTCTGGCTGTTCACAGGTTCTGGTGCGAACCGAACAGGAGGGTGTTCGGCTCATCCCTAGTCTTAAACCTCCACCTGATCTAAACCTGCATTAGTCTGGCTGATGCCATCGCTTCAGCTGGGAGTAGGCGCTTAACTACATTAGCCTGTCGCTTGGGAGAGGGGCCACCTGTCCCGGCTCCCTGGAGCTCTGAAGTTGTTGCCGATTCTGGGCAGAGGTTGGTACCACTCTGCCCTGATGCCAGTGCTTCTGCTGGGGACCCCACATCATCCACATCCACTCTGGCTAACTGTTGGGGAGGGAGGCCAGCTTCCTCCACTCCCAAACTGTGGATCTGCAGCTGGGGAGGGAGAACAACCACCTCCTCTCCTGGGCTGTGGGTCTGCCACTGGGGAGGAAGGATGACCACCTTCTCTCCTGAACTGTGGATCTGTCACTGAGGAGGGAGGACGACCTCCTCTCCCTGGGCCCCGGGAACTGCGACGGATTTGGAGCAGAGGTCTTGGACCCTCTGTCCAGTTGCCAGCGCTTCAGCTAGGAGTTCGAGCTTCTCTGCGTTGGCCTGTTGCTGGGAGAAGGGCTGCCCGTCCTGGCTCCCTGAGCTTCAGCAGTTCTGTTGGTGCTGGACAGAGGTAATTTTTTATGAATTTTTTCTATATCCATTTATCTAACTTGATTTTTTCACTTCTTGTTCACTTTCCATTAGTGTTTATGCTTACACTTGTTATATGCACATATTTCTGTAAATCAACACGTCTATACAGATTTGTCGTAAACACGTCTTACATAACACCCACATTTTTTATTGTTTTCATTATTTGCAATGGTTCCATCCCCTCTGACAATGTACGCATGTGGTCCCAATTACTAATTTTTTAATTGGATGCAACCTACCATTTGCTATTTTGATCGCATGATTTTTAGGTAAAGGTATATATTTGAAGTGCATTTTTGTGAATGTTGGCTATGACTAAGCACTAAGCATTAGTGCGAAATGCGTTAGCTGTGTCTTATTTTTGCTGTGGCTTATAGTGCTTTTATCCTATTTTTACCAATAAAGGCGTACACACGACCATTTTTCATGGCGAGAAAAATGCCATTTTTTAAATTGGTCATTACAAACGATTGTGTGTAGGCTCCAGAGCATTTTTCACTACGTAAAAAATGGCCATTAAAATTTTTGAACATGCTCTATTTTTTCTCGTCGTTTTTCACGTCGTCGTTTTTCTTGTCATGAAAAACGGTCGTGTGTAGGCTTTAACGACGTGAAAAAAATGTGCATGCTCAGAAGCAAGTTATGAGACGGGAGCGCTCGTTCTGGTAAAACTAGCGTTCGTAATGGAGATGGCACATTTGTCACTCTGTAACGGACTGAAGAGCACGAGGCTGAAAAGCGCAAATCGTCTCTCAACAAACTTTACTAACACGAGGATCAGCAAAAGCAGCCCAAAGGGTGGCGCCATCCGAATGGAACTTTCCCTTTATAGTGCCGTCGTACGTGTTGTACGTCACCGCGCTTTGCTCGAGCATTTTTTTTCACAATAGTGTGTAGGCAAGGCAGGCTTGAGAAGAATCACGTCGAGAAAAACTTTGTTTTTTCATTGACATTGAAAACGGTCGTGTGTACGCGGCATAAAAGTTTTTTTGAAGTGCGGCTGTCCAAATACTTCTTTCTATTTCTGCTCTATGCATTGCCAGCACCGTGGTTTCTGAGAGGAAACTGATTACCAAGTACATCCACCTGGAGTGGTTACTCCCTTTCCCTTTCTAGATCTTTATTGTGATCTCAGAGCGAGTTCTGGTTTTGAAAGAGACCCCGCAAGGAAGCTTAAGGTCTGGTTCTTGGCGAAAACAGCAGGGGAGTTTAGAGTTGGCTCTGATTCTGGAAGAGACAAGGAGGGAAGTTCAGAGTGAAATCTGGTTCTGGAAGAAACTGTTAGGGGAGCCTGAAGTAAGATATAGTTCTGGAAGAAACCAATAGGGGAGCTCAGAGTTGAGTTTGGTTCTATAGAACAGCAGGGAGCTCAGAGTGAAGTCTGGTTCTGGAAGAGACCAGTGGAAGGAACCAGCAGAAGAACCCAAAGTGAGGTCCAATTTTGGATGTGAAAGAAACCAGCAGGGAGCTCAGAGTGAAGTCTGGTTCTAGAAGAAGCCAGCATGGGGAGCTCAGAGTGAAGCCTGGCTCTAGATGAGCGCTGGTGAGGCTGCATTGATGGGCACTAGTGAGGCTGCATTGATGGGTGCTGGTGAGGCTGCATTTGATGGGCGCTGGTGAGGCTGCATTTGATGGGCGCTCGTGGGCTGCATTTGATGGGCGCTGGTGAGGCTGCATTTGATGGACGCTGGTGAGGCTGCATTGATGGGCGCTGGTGAGGCTGCATTTGATGGGCGCTGGTGAGGCTGCATTTGATGGGCGCTCGTGGGCTACATTTGATGGGAACTTCATTTAAAAGGTGGGGTATACATGGGCAGGACAAAGGGGGTGGAGTCAGGGGTACAGCCAAGGGGGTGCGGCAAAATAAGGTTTCGCCTAGGGTGTCAAAAATCTTTGCAACAGCCCTGGGTGTGATAGGGTGTGTTCAATACTCTGGACCCCACCTCCCTCATTAAAATACCAGGTTCCACCCACTTTCTGTTCAATCTCCTTTAGATCTCCCATCAGCTATGTAGTACACGAGCCTGTCTGATTTGATACAAATTGAATAGACTGTTCAGGTGGGTCCTCCTATAACATAGTTCTGGTAAATCATATTGCATGGTGTATAGCCATTTTTATAGAAGTATATAGAAAAGAGTGGACAGAGACACTTAGTTGTCAGGCCTCGTTCATATCTCCTTGTAGAGAAAACTCGCATTTGTTTTTGTTTTTTGTGTTTTGGAGCGTTTTCACTTGAATGGGCTGCCCTACGTGCAACAATCGCCCCACAGAAGCTTCAGAACTTTTTTTTGGAGTGGAGCATGGTGCGTTACCGCAGTTTTTGGTGTATTTGCCACACTTGGAGTACCTTTAATATGTAATGACAACACAAACACAATGCAGCGTTTCTCAAACACATGGCAAAAAACACATTTTCTGTGCAGTTTGCCACACAAATGTGATTGGAGCCTCATTGTTCTTGTGTAAACGCACCAATTTCACTTTCAGGCCCCATTCACACCTAGAGTAGTGGGAGCGCATGTTTTTTTGCTCATTTTTCCAGTGACACACATAGGCAGCCCGTTGATTTCAATGAGCTGTGCTACACGTGGCAAAGCAGCTCATGGGACATTTTGGCGTGGTGCATGTTGCACGTTTTTTCTTTTTTACTGCATTTGTCACCTGTTTTTTCACGTGGCAAAATGTGCGTTTGTTTCTGTGTTGGTGTGCCATTAAAGTGGTTGTAAACCCACTTTTTAAACAAAGACCTACAGGTAAGCCTAGATTAAGGCTTACCTGTAGGTGCATGAAATATCTCCTTAACCTACACGGTTAAGGAGATATTTGTATGTAAATGCGGCGACGCTGACGTCACCCTATTCACAAATTCGGCTAGGTCGCAACATTCGACGACGTAGCCGAATTCGACAGCTCACGCGCACATGCGCGGAGTCACGTCTTCGCCGCTCCGGCCAATCACAGCGCCGGAGCGGCGCTGTGATTGGCTGCAGCGGCGATACCCGGAAGTAACATTCCGGCTATCGCCGCAGCGATGGATGCGTCTAGAGGAGGGACACGGACGACTTCGGGGGCCCCGATCGAAGGTAAGTGGTACATACTGAGCTAGTATGCTAGTCATACTAGCTCATTATAGCTTTGTCTTGCAGGTAAGTAAAAAAAATAAAAATTGTCTACGGGGTTTACAACCACTTTAACAATTAACGACATTGAAAGAGCAATCAGGTAATTTTAGGCGTATAAATGTGACCATTAGACTTGTGCACAACGGAAAAATTTGTTTAGTTTCGGTTTGTTTCTTTTCGGTCCTGTTGATTCGTAATCGTTCGTAATTTTGCTAGACGGGATTTTTCGTGTTCGGACTTATTCGTATTTTCGCAAGCGACATTTTTAGTTGAATCGGAATGATTCGTATTAATGTAAGCCTTATTTTTCGTTGATTTATAATTCGTACTTTCGAGTAGAGTACATTGTTTTTCGTTAATTCTGGACACAACTCTTACTTTCGTAACTTTTTTTGGGTTCGTTGATTCGTAATTTTCCGTTTCTCTCTCACAACGACGCTGCCTATTATGCCTAATGTGCTTCGAATGGATTTGTACTTTTCTAAATACATAGCGGTTATTTGTAACGATTCGAAATCTCGTATTTTACTTTCGTTTTTTACATGCGGCTATAGCCTCCGCCCCGTACACCATTTTGAGAGGGAGTTCAGCACGGTGAGGGAGAAGCAGAGAGCAGAGTGAGTGTTATTGTGCTTCGAATGGATTCGTACATTCGTAACTTTTTTCATAACGAATTATGCCGAAGACATTCGGGCATTCGCTATTTGCGATATAATTTATTTTGGATTCAGTTTTATTCGTAATTGCTTTGTTCGGAAATTCGAATGCTTCCGCATCTCCGAAGGTTTCTAAATTCAGACGAATTTCAATTTGTTACGAAACGAATTGCACAAGCCTAGTGACCATACACTCCTTTGATTTACCAAAACTATATAATGGGAGCACACACCATCTATCCAATCAGTGCCGGGACAAGGTCATCTGGCACCGAGGGCGAAGATGCCAAACGGCGCCCCCTCCCCCCAAACATATGAGCATTATGTGTCAGCAAAAATCCCTTTCCACCTATAAAAATATGAGCGCTAATCTTCACACTTACCCCTTAAAGTGGTTGTAAACCACGTAGACAATTTTTTTTTTTTTTTACTTACCTGCAAGACAAAGCTATAATGAGCTAGTATGACTAGCATACTAGCTCATTATGTACCACTTACCTTCGATCGGGGCCCCCAAAGTCGTCCGTGTCCCTCCTCTAGCCGCATCCATCGCTGCGGCGATAGCCGGAATGTTACTTCCGGGTATCGCCGCTGCAGCCAATCACAGCGCCGCTCCGGCGCTGTGATTGGCCGGAGCGGCGAAGACGTGACTCCGCGCATGCGCGCGTGAGCTGTCGAATTCAGCTACGTCGTCGAATGTTGCGACCTAGCCGAATTTGTGAATCGGGTGACGTCAGCGTCGCCGCATTTACATACAAATATCTCCTTAACCGTGTAGATTAAGGAGATATTTCATGCACCTACAGGTAAGCCTTAATCTAGGCTTACCTGTAGGTCTTTGTTTAAAAAGTGGGTTTACAACCACTTTAAGCATATATTCCCTTTGCGAGCCAAAATTCTTCAAACAAACAAAAATTCGCTCTCTTCCAGTACAAATCCCCCCTCCCAGCTCAAATCCTTTCCCTCCTCAAATCCCCCTTCTAGCATAAATCCTCTACCCGTCAACTTCTCCCTCTGAGCTTAAATCCTCTTCCCCCTACTAATCCCCCCTCCCTTAGCGCTGACCCCCCCCCCAAATCATCCCTACTAGCACAAATCCCGCCCCAATCCCCTTCCTAACACCATCCTCCTAGCACAAATCACCCCCCCAATCCCCTTCCTAATACCATCCTCCTAGTACAAACCCCCCCAATCCCCCTTCGTAACACAAATCCATCTTCTTAGTACAACCCCCCCCCCCCAAATCACACCTTCTAGATTAACCTCCAAAATCCCCACTGCACTCAGGGCAGCCGCCCCTCCTGCCCACCCCTTGTCCCAGCCCTGTATCCAATCACTCTGTATCCAATCAGGCAGGCCCTTGCACTAAACTACATCAGGGGTGTCCTATAGACTTCATGCAGCCCCAGGAAGTTTAGCATGTGGTCTGAGCCCATCTGAAGGGATGCTGGGGAAGCCAGACAAATGCATGCATGGAGAAATGACAGGGATGCTGTGAAAACGTAGTTGATGGGTAAAGGTGTGCCAATGAGGTCAGCTGGTAAACTCCTTCCTGTGTCTTACTGGTTTCTCTGTCTCAAATCTACACCAGGGAGTCTCTGAAGCTTTCTAAGAAATACAGCAAGGGCTGAGGTCATACCCCAGGTGATGCAAATTTCTTGCGAAACGCGTCGGGATTTCCACTGTTGCCATTGATTTTCATGAAGCGCTTTTAAACCACTTAAATGCAATTACCTACATTAAATACACTGTTTTTAGCAGTATCACGCTATGTGCCTTCTTCTTTTCCTTTCACATTGTGCTATTGATTCGGTTTAAACATCATTGAGTCATCGTCTCTCAAGTTTTCATCAACCTCTTCATTGTGAGCTGTCGTGAGAGACATTCTTTGGTTCAACTATCAACTGTTGACCCTTCAGGAATATACATCAAAAGCCTATGTCGATCCTCTGGACATATGTTCAGTAGGGTCCACTAATGCCTCGTTTCCACTGCGCGGATCGGTTCGGTACGGTTCGGTACGGTACGCTATTTTGGGTGTTTCCATTATGAAAGCGTGCCATTAAACCGAACCGTACCGCACCATTCTGGGTCCTGCTTCAGACGTGGGGCCATAGAAAATGGAACGGTACGGTTAGGGCGGAGCTACTGGCGTCACACGATACATTCCACTGATTGGTGGACAGAAAATCGTCAATGCTGACGTCAAAGCAAAGCGCCAAACAAGCACCTTGTCGCCCTCAATATAAAGGAGAAGGATGCCTGCAAACAACAGCAGGGTCTGGTCATCTGAGGAACTATCTACTTTCCTAAGGATTATTGGGGATAGCGTTATTCAGAGTGAGCTTGATGGATCAGTGAGAAACGAAAAGGTGTACAAAGATATTTCCCAACGAATGGCAGCCGAGGGATTTGAACGGACATCGGGGCAGTGCAGGGCAAAGCTTAAGAAGCTTAAAGGACAATATAAAAAAATTAAGGACGACAACAGCCGTAGTGGAAACAGTCGGAGTACTTGGAGGTGGTACGACGACATGGACGCCATTTACGGACATAGGCCGGCAAACCAAGGCAGGGAGGGTGGTCTGGACTCTGCAACTGCAATTCTGGAATCCATGGTAGACCCCTTTGGTAAGTTTTAATTTTTTTTGATGCCATAGGATTTCGCTATGCTAACCTGTAAAAAAAATATATATAACCAAATGTTTTTTTCAGAAACAGCTGATGGACTCTCCAATGATGCGCCAAACTTGTCAGATGATGGACCTTCAACGTCTTTCAGCAGCACCAGTAGTATCTCATCGAGCCAACCACAGAGTACCCAACCACAGATTAGCCTACAGAGTACCCAACCACAGAGTACGCCCAATGCACCCCGGCACAATGGTAAGACATGATGATAATAGTGAAATGTGTGCATTTTCTTAAAATAACTAATCAGTGGCGTAGAAGAGCAGTGGGTACAGAGGTGTAAGAGGTGAGAAGGGGGTTCAGCAGTGGGGCAGATGTGCAGGGGGTACAGAGGTGTAAGAGGTGAAAAGGGGGTTCAGCAGTGGGGCAGATGTGCAGGGGGTACAGAGGTGTAAGAGGTGAGAAGGGGGTTCAGCAGTGGGGCAGAAGAGCAGTAGGGCAGATGTGCAGGGGTTACAGTTGTGGGGCAGTAGATAAATGTGATGTAGTCTGGTGTGGCAGATGAGAAAGGGGGTTACAGTATTGTTTTGACAGATGTTACCAAAAACACTAGTTTGATATTTTGTATATTATAGGTCATAGGAGACGTTTGCAGTTGGATCTGCGCACAGTCATGGAGGATATGAGGGCAGCAGAAGAAAGGCAGCTGGAAAGAATTGAGAACGAATCTGAAAGGCGGTTTCAGGCACTGCGTCAGGATGCACAGGAAGCTATGCGCCAGGAGGCAGAAATCGCCCGTCAGCAGATGGAGCAGCTGTCTACCTTCAACCAGGCCTTCCTCTGTGTCCTAGGTCAGCTTGTTCAAGTCCTTTCAGCCAGTCGTGAACCCAGGTCACCACCCAGACCGTAGTGCCTTTCATGTAGCAAAGGACCTGTACCCATTTTTTTTTTATTCTTTTTTTATAAAAAAAAATCTTAGTTTTCTTTAACAGAATATATGGAACGATGAGTTTTTTGTGAAATAAAAACCATGAGCGAATTTTTTGAGTATGTATTTTTTATTATAAAACATTATTAACAATATAGCAAAAAGGTATTAAAATTTTTAATAAATCATGGTAAAAATTTAAACATTGAGGTGCAGCATCAGAGCCTGGCGTATTTCACTGCACTCTTCTTCCATATCATGGGGTGCTATTACTGGTACTGGCTCTTCTGAAGATGTATTCCAATCCTGGTCAAAGTCTTCTCCATGACTTTCACAAAGATTGTGAAGAGCACAGCAGGTAAGCACCATGGATTTGGCAAGTTTAATGTCACTGTCATTCCTCTTCATAAGACACCTCCATCTACCCTTCAGTCTTCCAAAAGCATTTTCCACTACGACACGTGCCCTGGATGTTTTTTTGTTGTAGGTTTGCTGTTCTGTTGTCAGGCGGCCATTGTCAGGAAATGGTTTCAGGAGCCAATTTTGTAAAGGGTAGGCAGAGTCCCCAAGAACATAATACCCAACATTGACCCCACAAATGTTCTTAGTGGAACCAGGGTACAGTCCTCCCTGGCCAACCCAGTCCCAAAATGTGGACAATCGTAGAACACGAGCATCATGCAAACTCCCAGGCTTTCCTACATTCACATTCCAGAATAGTCCCTTGCCATCCACTACTCCCTGGAGGATGATAGAATGCCAGCCTTTCCGGTTGAAATAGTCAGTGTGGTATTCTTGTGGTGCTATTATTGGTATGTGTGAGCCATCAATAGCACCAACACACTGTGGAAGGCCCCACCTGTTCTCAAAGTACTCAGCCATGTCTTTAAGCTTTTCCCTGTCCGGAAAATGCACAATTTCAGGAGCTAGCAATGTGCAGACAGCCTTACAGAAGTCCTGCGCACACCGGCACACTGAAGATTTACTGACACCGAAAAGATGACCAATACTTCTATATTCACTGTTGGTAGCCAGCTTCCACAGTGCAATGGCAACTCTTTTCCTCACTGGCAAACTGGCTCTGAAGTTGGTGCTTTGCTTCTCCATCGCTGGACGTAGCTTGGTACAAAGGTATGAGAAGGTTTCCTCAGACATTCTAAAATTCTGCACCCACTGTGTGTGTGTGAATCCCGGGACGGTCACATCCCACCACTCATTGGCACGGGGGAAAGCCCAAATGACTGGTCGCCGGCGCTGATTTACCAAAAGCAGAAGCATCTAAAAAAAAAAAAAAAACACACCTCGTAAATCAATCATTCAAAGAAGGTATTGTTCCAATCTCTCTCAAGCAAGGCATAATCAAACCCCTCCTAAAGAAACCCAACCTGGACCCCAAAGACCCAAACTACCGCAGACCGGTAACAAGCCTCAACACCATCTCCAAGATCATGGAGAAAGCAGTAGTACAACAGCTACAACTCTATTTGGACACCCACAAACTCTTGGATCCACTACAATCAGGCTTCCGCCCAGGCCATGGCACAGAAACAGCACTTCTTAAAATATGGGATGACACCCTCGAAGCAGCAGATGACGGAGAATCATGTCTCCTGGTGCTGCTGGACCTCAGTGCAGCGTTCGACACAGTAGACCACAAAACTCTACTCATTCGCCTTAAAGAAGTAGCCGGAGTCGCAGACCCTGACCTACACTGGTTCGCATCCTTCCTAGACAATCGTTCCCAGACAGTGAAACTAGGAGCCTTCACCTCTGAAACTCGCACAATTTCTTGCGGAGTCCCCCAAGGATCACCCCTGTCACCCGTGCTCTTTAACATCTACCTCCGCCCACTCCTCAAAATCATCAGCAAACAGGGCCTGTGCTACCACTCATATGCTGACGACACCCAACTCTACTTTCGTATCACCGGGAAAAAAGACCAATATCACGGATTGGAAACCTGTCTCACATTGATCGATGAATGGATGACTGAGAATTCCCTCAAACTCAACGGATCCAAAACAGAACTCCTTCTCCTCCACGCAAACCGAAAGACAAAAACTAAGACTTCTTGGACACTCCCCACTATCCTTGGACAGACCGTTACCCCGAGCACCAAAGTCAAAAGTCTCGGAGTCATCTTTGACTCGGAGATGTCGATGGACGCACAAATTGGATCAGTAGTCAGCGGAGCTCACCATCTCCTCCGTCTACTACGTAGACTCATCCCCTTCATCCCAAAAGAGGATACAGCAGTAGTAGTTGGAACAATTATCAACTCCCGACTCGATTACGCAAACGCCCTCTACCTCGGACTACCCAAATACCAGATTTCGCGCCTACAAGTCATCCAGAACACGGCTGCCAGGCTGGTAACGGGAAAAAAACCTTGGGAATCCATCACCCCATCACTAAGGACCCTTCATTGGCTAACCGTAAAGGATCGGATCACATTCAAGACCCTCTGTCTCACCCACAAGTGCACACAGGGAAACGCTCCACAATATCTATGCGAGAAGATAAAACACTACACCCCCAATCGCAATCTCCGATCAACCAACCAAAACCTCCTTCACATCCCCAAGTCCCGCTACAAATCAAAGGGAGAACGAAGATTTGCAGTCCAAGGACCACGGCTATGGAACGCTCTACCCACCAACATCCGCATGGAAGAAAACCACCGGGCCTTCAGGAAAAAACTTAAGACCCACCTATTCTGAAGGGTCAGGATGTCACTGGATGCAAAGCGCCTTGAGGCGATTTAGTTCGCATTTGTAGCGCTATACAAGTTATTCACTCACTCACTCACTCACAGATGGTAACATATCACAAAAAAAAAAACATTACACATATATAACATATGTGTCTGGTGGGTCATTGTGTGTGTGTGCATGTCAGGTAGGTGGGTCAGTGTGTATGTGTAAGTCAGGTAGGTGGGTCAGTGTGTGTATGTGTAAGTCAGGTAGGTGGGTCAGTGTGTGTGTGTATTTAAGGTAGGTAGTGTGTATGTCAGGTAGGTCTGAGTTAAGTCGGTCAGTTGTGCTTACCCTATAGCGCTGCCGTCTTTGTCTTTGCCGCACAAAGGTGTACTTCTCCTCCCGGCTAAACATCCAAGCTAGCAAATTTCTTTTCTTCAATACTGTTTTTCTCATTGCCGCTCGCAACCTTCTCTCATACAGTGCGGCATGTATTTGGACTACAAAGAACCAAAAGGCCAGTAGAAAAAACACAAGCTGCTGGATAACCTCCATTATTGTTTTTGTTGTGTAGCTGGCGCTGACTGACGCTGCGTCACGTTTCTCGTCGCACTAGTGTGACATCACGCAAGGCATTTTTTCTAAAATCTGTATGGCCCCTGGCGGTCCGACTTGCAGTGGAAACGCTCACGAGAATAGACCGGACCATTCTAACCGTTCCAAACCGTACCGACCCGAACCGTTCCGCTCAGTGGAAACGTAGCATAAGTCTGGTAAGCCTCCTTTATATTGGTTGTGGCTTTTTTTCTTCAATATTGATTTGGAAGTATTTGTAGTCCAATCATTTCAAAAAAAATTTTTGGATTATTGTGGAACACTATTGGACTTTAATTTTTGCCATTGTTTGCACGTGTTTTTGAGGACTATCCATCAAGGACTCTTTCAAAGACTGTATTGTTATTCACATAGAGAAATATTTAGTTTTTCCTTGCACATTTGTTTATTTCACTCATTCATTTATTTGTTTGACACATACCTATTTAGCGCTGCAATTTTTTCTTTTTTTGTTCTATGCACCTTTTTGTCCACAGGTTTTACAGCCGCTTTTTTGTATTTAGTAGCAGCGCAGAAACTTTTGTGTTTGTAACACAAATCCATCTTCTTAGTACAACCCCCCCCCCCCCCCAAATCACACCTTCTAGATTAACCTCCAAAATCCCCACTGCGCCCAGGGCAGCCACCCCTCCTGCCCACCCCTTGTCCCAGCCCTGTATCCAATCACTCTGTATCCAATCAGGCAGGCCCTTGCACTACATCAGGGGTGTCCCATAGACTTCATGCAGCCCAAGGAAGTTTAGCATGTGGCCTGAGCCCATCTGAAGGGATGCTGGGGAAGCCAGACAAATGCACGCATGGAGAAATGACAGGGATGCTGTGAAAACGTAGTTGATGGGTAAAGGTGTGCCAATGAGGTCAGCTGGTAAACTCCTTCCTGTGTCTTACTGGTTTCTCTGTCTCAAATCTACAC
Organism: Rana muscosa; assembly: GCA_029206835.1. Taxonomy (NCBI): domain Eukaryota; kingdom Metazoa; phylum Chordata; class Amphibia; order Anura; family Ranidae; genus Rana; species Rana muscosa. The sequence continues at coordinate 45,748,833 of CM055117.1, read as the reverse complement.
CAGGGAGTCTCTGAAGCTTTCTAAGAAATACAGCAAGGGCTGAGGTCAGGCCTTGTTCTCAAAATCAAGAAAAGCTTTTATTTTTCTGCAACTGAGGTACAACAATGGTATATTGGTACATATGGGAGCTGGATTTTAGGAAAAAATCCTTTAATGTACTGTGAATTTTTTTTCAGCGCGTTTGTTGGTCTTAGCGCATGGGCGTTCGCTAGCCGGCCGGCTATTTGTTGCTCTTATTCATCTTACTGCTTAAGTGTGTTTTTTTACCTTAATAAATGCCATTTTATATCAGATTTACACTATGGTGAGTTCCCTTTTCCTTTTTGGTAACATTCGATCACTTCTCATGAGACTTGAACAATCGAGATAATCCAGCCATCCGCTGTATACATCTCTTCCGCTATTCTGACCATCCGAAGTTGCCACTTTAGAAACCCCCTGGATAAAGGCCCTGGCTGGGTTTTTTAGCCGCAAGCTCATCTTGCTTGCCTTGTGGTAAGCGCGCATTCCATGTGGTGTTGTCACATTGTATGTGGTGGTGGAATACGTCACTGTTATCACTTCACCTATGTACATTTATGCTCACGGATATATCCCAATTATTGGACATTTCTTTATATGCACCTGAAATGGGACTTTATCATCACTATGTATATTGACTCAGTCATGGTGTAACCATACACCTTATTTCAATATTGATTGTGCTGGTTATTTTCAATACTTATTGTGTTGGTATAATTTCACTGTTTATGTTCTTTTTTTTTAGCCAGCGCGGCTACATCCCCTTTTTCTAGTATAGAGTGACCAGTCATTCCCGGTTTCCGGGGACAGTCCTCAGATTGAGGACACTGTCCCCGGATTTGTCCCCGGATTGCAGTGGCATGAGGGGGGGCATCTGGTACTCTCGCCCCGGTGCAACATTTAGGGGGGGCGCAAAATCACTATTGTGCCCCCTCCAAGGGTGCTGTGTTGCCCTTCCCCCCGTGGTCCAGCCTGTCCCCCATGATCCCTCTGGTGCGGGCGGCCCGTGTGTGAGAATGGTGGAGGGGAGGGGAGGTGCAGAGCATACGGCAGCTATTGGAGAAGCTCTTGGCAGGGGGATACTGAGGAGCGGCTGGGTGTCAGGAACAGTACCTGGTGCTGGGGAGAGCCCCGCTCCGATTGATTATCATGGAGGCCATGGAGAGGTGAGCAAAATCAACCATTCTACACTGTTCATGTGGGGGGGAGTGTGAGTAGTGTAGTGGTCAGTAGAGAACTCGGGTTGGTCAGGGTGGTCAGTGTAGGAATCAGGTAGGTCAGTGTAGTGGCGTGGGTTGTCAGTGCCCGGGACAAGGCAAGAAATTTGCACCCCCCCCCGCCAGACTTTTAGCACTCCCTGAGTCCCTTTCCAATACTTTTGACAATATAGCGTATATTTTACAGACAGTCATGGTGAGTATTGTAGGATCATTATAACCATTATAGTAGTTTTGTAATGCCTTCTAGCAGTGTATAATTAGTGGTGTAAATTTTTTTCCCCTGGGAATTGTCTGGGTGGGAGATGCAGGCTCAGTTATTTATAATGTACCTGTGTTTTTTTGTTTGTTTTTTTTAGATGGAGTCTCACAGCAAAAAAGCAGAACCTTAGAGCTTTGTAGAGCTAGATCCTGATGACTTGAAGACATTCAGAAGCATGTGATGTGTTTCAGCCCCTCTCTAACATTTATCTCTCCAATGTGCCTATTGGACAGAATGGCCCTTTGATGACACAGCTGTGGTTCTTGTCCATCACTGCAAGCTACAAATAAGCAGCGGTAACATGCACTGCGATTAGTTCATTCAGGGATAGCATCACTTCCAGGAGGTCTTTTTTTTTTATTTTTTATCCTTTATTTTATTTTATCAAAAATACACAGATACAAAATATAAATTTACATAGGTAAAATACCATACACCCTCTTACAACCCTTGTATCCTATTTACTTCTGGATTGTCCAACCAGAGGTCCCCACCTCACCCACCCCCCTACAATGTGCCCCTACCCATTCACAAAGGGGGACGGGATCTGGGATTCCGATAAGCCCCACGCCCGTAGACCCCCACAACCACCGGGCAAGGGTTGTGGGGATGAGGCCCTTGTCCCCATCCACATGGGGACAAGGAGCTTTGGGGGGGGGGGCCGGGAGTCGACAATACATTACAGCCGCAAGCAATTTTAGATGAAAAAATTTTCTTTAGAAATGTAATTTTGCTGCGCACTGTCAGATCGAAAAGATGCACTATTTTACAGGCAGACTAAGGGGACCCCCAGGCACGAAATCGAAGGGAAATTACATTTTTATTGTTTGACTTTTAAGCCTTTTAAAATCACTGCTCCTCAAAAAAAAAAAAATTGCATTGATACATGTCCCCTAGGGCAGGACCCGGGTCCCCAAATACTTTTTATGGCAATAACTTGCATATAAGCCTTTAACATGAGAACTTTTGATTTTTCATGTTCATGTCCCATAGACTTTAACGATGTTCGCACAAATTTTTTGCCTGTTCGCAGTGTTCTGGTGCGAACCGAACCGGGGGGTGTTCGGCTCATCCCTAGTCATAATGTGCTAGTATGCTTTACATACTAGTACATTATGAGAGACTTACCTTAAAATGAAGCCCTCCAGCGACACTCTGTCACCGCTAGGAGGGCTTCCATCTTCATCCCGGTCTTCCTTCCGGGTTCGCGGCCTCCAGCTATATGAGTGGCCAGGGGAGCGATGACGTCACGGGGCATGCGTGCGGAGGCCGCCGTTTACGGCATAGGCTCTGAAGGTATGGCACGGTATGCATGCACTCTGAATATCTCCTACACTGTGCGTGCAACCTCATCTTTTATAATTCACAAAAACTGGGTACAATATTGTTTCTGTGCACTGAAATGAATTTGGTTGTATTTTTTAAAGAAAATATAGATTTGGTAAGCAGTATTGCAAATATGTATATAGGGAAAACCAGTGTGCTGCCAAACAACTTGTGTTTGATAAACGAATGAATCCGACATTTTCTGCATTCATGGAAAATGTGTGTTCTTCACATCAACAAATAATAAATAATATAAAACGTGATGTGCTGCTGTATGAATAAACATCTATGTGCAATAAAGAAATGTGAACTGTGCATCAATATAGAAATATAACAAACTTACAAGTGATCAAATATCCTCTGAAATAAACAAATGTAAATAAAGATCCAGTGATGAATGTCCACACGAACATACATACAGTGCCTTGAAAAAGTATTCACACCCCTTGCAATTTTCCACATTTTGTCATGTTTCAACCAAAAACGTAAATGTATTTTATGTGATAGACTAACACAAAGTGGCACATAATTGTGAAGTGGAAGGAAAATGATAAATGGTTTTCAACCTTTTTTACAAATAAATATGTGAAAAGTGTGGGGGGGCATTTGTATGGCGCCCCCCTGAGTCAATACTTTGTAGAACCTCCTTTCACTGCAATTACAGCTGCAAGTCTTTTTGAGGATCTCTCTACCAGCTTTGCACATCTAGAGAGCGACTAACGCCCATACTAATGCAAGTCTAACACCCATACCAATGCTATAGGAGCGTTAAGTGTTACAAATTTAGTCAAGTGTGAACAAGCCCCAAGGGTGGCATTTTGACCACTACTGTAAGATACCGTAGGTTATTTTTCCCAACGGCCAGCAAAGGAAGGTGCATTCTTCCCAATGACCATCAGTGTAAGGAGCATTTTTCCTATTGGCTGCCAATGTAAGGAATATTCTTGCTACTGACCACCAATTTAAGGAGCATTCTTCCTACTGACCACTAATGTAAGGGGGTGTTCTTCTCAGTGACCTTTAACCACTTAAGCCCCAGACCATTTTGTAGCTAAAGGACCAGGCCACTTTTTGCGATTTGGCACTGCGTCAGTTTAACTGTCAATTGCGCAGTCGTGCGATGTGGCTTCCAAACAAAATTGATGTCCTTTTTTTCCCACAAATAGAGCTTTCTTTTGGTTGTATTTGATCACCTCTGCGGTTTTTATTTTTTGCGCTATAAACAAAAATAGAGCGTCAATTTTGAAAAAAATGCAATATTTTTTAATTTTTGCTAAAATAAATATCCCCAAAAAATATACATAATTTTTTTTTCCTCAGTTTAGGCCGATATGTATTCTTCTACATATTTTTGGTAAAAAAAGTTGCAATAAGCGTTTATTGATTGGTTTGCGCAAAAGTTATAGCGTCTGCAAAATATGGGATAGTTTTATGGCATTTTTATTAATATTTTTTTTTTACTAGTAATGGCGGTGATCAGCGATTTTTTTATCATGACTGTGACATTATGGCGGACACAGCGGACACTTTTGACACTATTTTGGGACCATTGTCATTTTTACAGCGATCAGTGCTATAAAAATGCACTGATTACTGTGGAAATTACACTGGCAGTGAAGGGGTTAACCTGTAGGGGGCGCTGAAGGGCTTAAGTGTGACCTAATGTGTGATTCTTACTGTGTGAGGGCGTGGCTTGGCGTGTGACGTCACTGATCGTCATTCCCTATGACAGGGAACAGACGATCAGTGACAGTCTCACTAGATAGCACAGGGAGAGGTTTGTTTACTTTTACCTCTCCCTGTTCTTCAGCTCGCGAGACACCGGCGGCGATCGGGTCCCGCGGGCGCGGTCATGGAGCTGGCGGTGCGTATGCACGACCCACGGCTGGGCTTCTTAAAGAGGACATACCTGTACGTGCTTGTGCCCAGCCGTGCCATTCTGCCGACGTTTATGTACAGGCGGCGGTCCTTAAGTGGTTAATGTAAGGAGTATTCTTTTTAATGACCCCCAAATGGTTTTAACAGCGGTTCCCCAAGACCTAGAAAATATTTTAATGGTCCCTCTGAAGTAAAAAAAGTTGAGAAAGACTAGTCTAGGAACTTGTCTAGCAGTATGGAAGAGCCTGCAGAGGATCAGGTAACTAAAACCGCTCTACCCCATCCCTAGACAAAAATGAGCAGTGCAGGTGCAGCTCCACTACAAAAGGTACAAAGGAGGACTTTTAATTCTCTTGGAGTTTACCTTTAAAGCGGGGGTTCCGCGGCCAAACTTTTTTTTTTTTTCTTCAGCATTCACTGGGGTATATGAATAGGAAGGTACACTCACTACTTTGGTCGCTGTATATAACCGTGGTCCGTTTTATCGGCAAAGAAGGACTTATAAAATCTGTTTGAGGGAGTTTCCATTTTGCTTGTGGGCATTGTGAAGCCCACAAGCAATCACTTCCTGGAAGCGGTGAAATCTCTCGAGATTTCGCGTCACGGTGTCTTGTCACATTCGGCTCCCCATCACAGATTGTCCAGGAAGTGATGTTTCGTCGCCGCCATCTTGCTACACCCCACACTCCTGCACAGTAATGATAGAGTGAGCAGGGGGCAAGCGGACATCTTGTTACACCCAACGGAGTTTTAGATTTCACAGTTATTTTCAACACAAAACGGATTTGCAAATATTGTATTTAAGCATATAAGCTCCGTTTTATGTTTAAAATAACTGTGAAATCTGAAACTTCCTGTGGGTGTAACAAGATGTCCGCTTGCCCCCTGCTCACTCTATCATTACTGTGCAGGAGTGTGGGGTGTAGCAAGATGGCGGCGACGAAACGTCACTTCCAGGACAATCTGTGATGGAGAGCTGAATGTGACAAGACAAGTCCCACATCGCATTGCGGCGCCGGGGAAAAGATAAGATACGCCTACTCCCGCGGGAGGGGAATCCCGGAAGTCACAGTTTAGATGGCTATATTAAGGTAATTATTTAAAAAAAAAAAAAAAAAATGTTGTGGCAATTCAGTATGTGTGCTGTGCAATGATTGTTTTAGAATAATGTTGTCAGTTTGGGTGAACCTCCGCTTTAACTCACGGTACTGTGTGTGTGCTGCAATTTTCCCACTCTGTGTTTTTCTTTGGTAAAAATAAAGTACACAAAAAATCAATAAAAATGTATTTGATTAAAAGAAAAACTCTTTAGCCTCGTACACACGATCGGATATCAGATGGATTCTAATCCGATGGTTTTGTCCAGCAAGCCCGACTTACAAATCCTGTGCCCTCGGGCTGCAACGATTTGGCACAAAACCCCACAGTCTCTCCTCTGGCTCTGCACCCAGCTCCCTTGGCACGCCTCTTCCAGATCTCCACTATGCTTCACTCACCGACTCCTGCCCCGAGTCCTTCCTGAAGGATTTACCCGGACCATGCGGACCAACTGCTTCTCCAGCTCTGGTTCCAGGACACCTCTCCATGACCCTGCAGGGGCGGATCCAGGGGGGGCAACAGGGCAATTGCCCCCCCCGAGACCATCTGTCACACTCGCTTGCTCTGTTTTTTTTTTGCGCCTGATCTCCCGGACTTTGGGAACCTGGTACCGGCTGTGGCACACATGTAGCCCCATGTCTCCTCTATAAGTGAGCAAAGTTTGGTGTCTGGGGGACCTACGGCCGGGGAGCACTGATTTTTTTAAAGCTGGGCACCCCTTCCATAGACTCCAATGTTAAACGGTCATTTCTCCGGTGACTTTGCGAACCCGGTACCAGCCGGTCGTAGGTCCCCTGGACCCCAAACGTGGCACACATGTAGCCCCATGTCTCCTCTACAAGTGTGCAAAGTTTTCTGTCTGAGAGACCTACGGCCAGGGAGAACCAATTTTTTAAAGCCGGGCACTCCTTCCATAGACTCTCATGTTAAACATCAGTCTAGTCATGGGCACAGTGAAGCATGGGCACAGTGAGGCATGCAGATGGACACCCTAGGCTTATACTCGAGTCAATAGGTTTTCCCAGTTTTTTGGGGTAAAATTAGGTGACTCAGCTTATATTCGGGTCGGCTTATACTCGAGTATATACAGTACTTGTTCTGCGGCTGCCGCTGCCTCTCTGAGTCTCTCTCTCAGTTTCTCACATCAGCCGATCAGAACTGAATCGGCTGATGTGACAGGCGCCGAGAGAGAGACTCGTCTAATGTAGTTACGCGGCGCACTGACACGATACCAGGAGCGGAGGAGGAGGTGGGTGGAGCCCCTTCCCTGCACTCGTTGCTAATGCCTGGGCCGCTTGGCGTCTAGCAACGAGTGACGTCAGTGAGTCCCGTTGGGCCGATCTGCGGACAGGTGCGATAGCGTGCGGCTCCACAGACGGGTAAGAAAGCGGGCGGCTCCGCTTGCGGCGCGGTTTGTGGGCGGGCGGCGCGGTTTGTGGGCAGACCGTGCTGCTCAGTGTGTTGGCAGCGCAGGTGAGAGTGAGAGAGCAGGCTCAGTGTGGCAGCTGGCCAATCAGCTAGCCGGGAGCGGGAGAGCAGAGAGATGAGATCATCTCTCACTGCCCGTGCCTGCCCTGCATTCCTGCAGTGACTTCCGCCCTCACTGTGCAGGCAGCAGAGAGATTACATTATCTGTCTGCTGCCTGACTCTGGGAGTCTGGGACACAGCAAGAGACAACCAAAACTACACCTTAGCAGGCATGTTAGTGACAATCCGCAAGGTGTGGCAAGTGACAATCCGCAAATTGTGGCAGGTGACGTGGCAAATGACAATCTGCATCTGGTGGCAGGCAAGTGACAATCTGCAAGATGTGGCAGGCGACGTGGCAAGTGACAATCCGCAAATTGTGTCAGGTGACGTGGCAAATGACAATCTGCATCTGGTGGCAGGCAAGTGACAATCAGCAAGGTGTGGCAGATGACGTGGCAAGTGACAATCCGCAAGGTGTGGCTAGTGACAATCCGCAAGGTGTGGCAGGTGATGTGGCAAGTGACAATCCACAAGGTGTGGCAAGTGACAATCCACAAGATGTGGCAGGTGACGTGGCAAGTGACAATCCGCAACGTGTGGCAAGTGACACGCTCAGGGCTCCCACTAATTGCAGGCGACGGTGGCAAGTGACACACTCGGGGCTCCCACTGATTCTGCATCGAACTGTTACAATGTAATAATAGAAATAATGCGCTTCAATCATCCTGACACCATATGATTGAAGCGCCGACACCAGCCATTTCCCCGATAAATTTCCCACAAAAAAAAACATATTTTTTGGCAGTGCCCCTCCCGAGAAAAGACTCTGGATCCGCCCCTGTGACCGTGTAAGGAGAGGCTCCCTCCCAGCTCCCGAGCTCCTCCGCCGGATCCACTACCCCCCAGATGGGGGTGTTTCTCATGCACGCAGTCTAGCAATCCATCCTTCAGTTCACCCAGCCAACAACTCCCCCCCAGCAGTCTGACCGTGAATATATGTAGGAGGCCTGCCCCCTGCCAATCCTAGTTGGGGATTGGTCAGGGCTCCTCACATGTACTCCATGCCACTCCAACTCTCAGCCCTGCCCCTCTTCCAGAACATTCTCACTGAAAGCAGGGGTGGCGCCCAAAAGCTGAAGTACATGTCAGTCACACCCACTGCTACAACACTCCCTGCTCCCAGAAAAACAAACAGGCCTAGCTTGCAGCATAGGCCTGCTTAAATTTACCTGCACTGACAGAACCTACAAACACTACACCTCTAGCACCTACCTATGGTAGAGCTGGTGCTACATCTGTGTTGTGTTTGTTCTCTATGTGTGATTTCAGACAGGCAGGAATTGCTCATTGCTCAAGGAACCCCTAGCAACCTCTGGAGCAGTGGTTCTCAACCTTTCTAGGGCCGTGACCCCTTGATAAAATTTCCCAAGTTGTGGGGACCCCTAACAGTAAAATTATTTTCGTAGCGTGGGCACCCAAGGCAAGACAAGTAATTTGCGCCCCTAACCCACAGACATTTAGAACTCCCTGAGTCCCTTCCACTCGTACAGTAAAAAACCCCTTATGGTACATTTTAGGACGTATCACTCTTTTTCTTTGTTCTCCTTTCTTTCCCTTTTGTCTCCCTCTATCCTAATTTCTTTTTTTTTTCCCCGTCCCCCTCTCTAGCCATCTTTCTTGTTCTTTCTCTCCCTTTTTCTTTGATCCTCCCCTTTTTTCCCTCTCCCTTTCATGTATTCTCTATTTTATTCCTACCCTTACTCCTTGGTGGGGGGAATGGGATGCGTGGCAGTGCTGGGGGAAGTTCAGATCAGCCAACTGCTCTTGATGAAGGTCATCTTCTGATCTGAGAACTGTATTGGGGAATTTTAATGGCAACTCTAATCACAGGTAGTGTTACTCACTGTGTCTCCGACTTTGTGGTGTCTCGTAGCAGTGACACCTATGCCGAAATCAGAAGATGGGATCTCTTCCAGCCCCTCCCACTTTACATTCCTCACCAGTCAGCTGACCTCTAGTCTCTGCCCCCCAGCCATGTCGTGAACTGAATGGGAGGCTCCAGGGTCAGCCCTGCCTGGGAGAGCGGGGCAAGCTTCAGGAGCAGCCCAGGATTCGGTGACCCCTGGCAAATCATCATTCGACCCCCAGGTTGAGAACCACTGCTCTAGAGGAACCTTAATTGAGAAACCCTGATCTAGAAGGTGGAAGGTAACGCCTGGGATGGAGTATCAGTGGTAACTCTTCCATTGGAGATCTTGGGGACAAGAAACACACAGAAAGTCTGGAGACTCGTCTGAAGGATTACTGAGGCTGTTATTGCTGCTAGTGAAGGTACCCTTACCTGTGCTGAAGTGCCAAGATGGAGTCTGCAAAACAGCTTGGGAGTCTCTCCCAGTGAGTTGTTTTGTGAATAAAAATCTTTGAAAAAGCACAAAAGTGACTGTCACCCAGTTATTACAGATCCTCCATTAGCAGCTAAGGACCCAGCCCTGGGGTAAATGTTAGGTGGGCTAACCTTGTCTTTGGAAGTATCTCACATACCTCTGGCGGTCAGGGGGTGCTACACAGCAACAAATGAAACAAAAATCCATTGAGTGTGGCACATGTAATTTGATATCTGCACAGTAGATGGCGCCACAGTATGCCAAAAGCCCAATCACATAAATTAAAAAATGTTTCTCTGCAAGGCTCCAGGCACCAAAACAAGTAAAAAATCTGCAGATCTCCTAAGTTTCATTCAAAACGCTTAAGTCCTATAACAAAGTAACACCCAATACTTAATGCTCCCTGACTTAAACGGTCAAAAATGAAGGGTAGCTGATGGTGTACCAACATCCCTATGTTATAGAAATGGAGAGAACCCTCGGTGGGACTTTTTAGGCATTAAGTGAAAGACTACATTAGTAGAAAGAAAAGATTAGAAAGGTTTTTAAAAGTTTACAGATTCTTTATTGTTACACAATTTTTTTTAAAAAACTGACAATACAGTACATAATAAAAATAGGTTGGGTACCAGGACTAGATACAGTATATTGGCAAAAAGTCACCGAACAAAGAATGATGATGGAAAAAAAAACCCGGGAAAACATGACAGCGTAAATCAAATCAATATTTGGTGTGACCACCTTTTGGCTTCAAACCAGCATCAATTCTTATGCCGTGTACACACGATCGATTTTCTCGACGGTGAAAACACCGTCGAGAAAATCGACAGGAAAAACGAGGAACTGCTTGTTCCCCTACACACGGCCGGTTTTCCCAACATTTTTTCTCTTGGTCGAGAAAAATGACCTAGTATAGGCTCCCCGGCAGTGTTTCCCTATGGGAAAACTGCTGCGGAAAAAAATGCCGTGAATCACGACGAGAAAAATTAGAGCATGTTCTAATTTTTCTCATTGTGATTAATGCCGTTTTTCTCGTCGGGAAAAATTATCTAAAGCCCACACACGGTCGTTTTTCTCGTCAAAGAGAAAAAATTTAATTTTTCCCGACGAGAAAAATGGTTGTGTACGCGGCATTACACTTGCACAATTTGTACACTTGCACAAAGTCAGGGATATTGTAGGATTAGAGTCCTGTGTATGATTAACCAATTAAACCAAGCAGGTGCCAATAATCATCAATTTCATTCATTAACTCGTGTAGCGGGTATACACTTTTCTGTGTATTTAAAACTGGCGGAGACACCAGTGATGTGCAGTTCCCTGTGGCCCAGCAGGTGGCGCTGTCACCTTGGGCTGGGGTTAAACCATTGCTGTGTGCCATGCTCCCTTTTTGTCCTTCCTCGGCAGCAGTATGGTGGGGCGGGGAACCCGCCGTGCTTGCTGGGAGAGGGTATAAAGGGGCCGGCCATCTTTGTCACGGGGTCGAGTCCCGGGCACCTTCAGCCTGTGGGCAGTGGTTCGTGTCGGTCCTCTAGGCGGCCTAGGCCTAGAGGACGTTCGGAGGTCGTGTTCCATCCCAGGCACCTTTAGCTTGGGGTGAGGTACTCGGATGGAGGTCTGGAGCTCAGTGCCCAACACTGAGTTCCGCGAGGGAAGGAGATCCTAGGGGACCCGGGAGTGGGTACCCGAATCCGGAGGGCGTAATGGACCGGTGGGAGATACTTGCTTGAAGACCTGGTGCAGCATATCACCAGTGACGGGTGAGCCTCCACCGGAGACTGCCTGGAAGGAAATCCCCCTTCGCTCGGAGACCGCAACCCACTTTCAGGAAGGAAAGTGGAGAGTTCATTGTGCCTGGGCCTACTCGCATCCACACCCCCCTTGTCTGTTCTGTTCGCTGAGGGAGTCCAACTGTCTGTGCATTACTCTGTTATTGGAAGAATAAAGGAGTGTTGGACTTTAGTGGTGTGGGGCTCATTTACTGGCAGACACTGTTCGAGAAAACCAGGAGGAGGTCTCCAGATGCAGAACACCGACCCGAAGGTAAAAGAGGATTGTTTCTCACTGCACATACTCTGCAGGGGGACTTGGCGTGGTGACCCTGCACTCTCTCCTTCAGAGTACCCCTAGACAAAAGCCAGAGCAAGAAGAGTAGAGAGGAGAGGGTGGAGGCCGCTACACTCGTTTGCGCCTTATGCCGTGTACACACGGAATTTCCGACAAGAAAATTTCGATGTGAGCTTTTGGTCGGAAATTCCGACCGTGTGCTCTCTGACTTTTTCTGTCGAAATTTCCGACAACAAAATATTGAGAGCAGGTTCTCAATTTTTCAGACGGAAAAATTCAGATCGGAAATTCCGATCGTCTGTAGCAATTCCGAAGCGTGCTCGGAAACAATTCGACGCACGCTTGGAAGCATTGAACTTCATTTTCTCAGCTCGTCGTAGTGTTGTACGTCACCGCGTTCTTGATGGTCGAAAGTTCAGAGAACTTTTGTGTGACCGTGTGTATGCAAGCCAAGCTTGAGCGGAATTCCATCGGAAAAAACATCCAAGGTTTTTACGACGGAAAATCCGATCGTGTGTACGCGGCATAAGAGTAAAACAAATCGAAATGCCTAAGCACAATTTTGCAACTTTGACATGTTTTAGTAAAACCGTACATATCATCACAACTACATTGTGCATCCAGCTGGATTATACCGCATTTTATCAGGACAAATTGGGCTTTCATTTGGTGCTAAATGGTAATGGATATCTCCTGATTTTTTTTTATTATCAAAGGAAAACTGTCTCAAAAAATAATAAAAATAAAAATGTTTAAAGTGGTTGTAAACCCACTTTTTTTTTTTTTTTTTTGGCCCACCTGCAAGAGAAAGGCATAATGAGCTATTATGACTAGCATAATAGCTCATTATGTTCCACTTACCTTAGATCGGGGCCCCCGAAGCCGTCCTCGTCCCTCTGTCCAGCCGCAGACATCACTGCGGTGATAGCCGGAATGTTACTTCCGGGTATTGCCGCACCAGCCAATCACAGCGCCGCTCCGGCGCTGTGATTGGCCAGAGCGGCGGAGACGTCACTCTGCGCATGCGCGCGGGAGGCGTCCCACTCGGCTACGCCCAGCGATTGCTGGGAAGTAGCCGAGTATGTGAATGGGATTAACCCCATAAATGCGCCGTTGTCTATGGCGCTTGACATTTTAGTAAATATCTCCTAAACCGTGTAGGTTTAGGAAATATTTCTTGCACCTACAGGTAAGCCTTAATCTAGGCTTACCTGTAGGTGCAAGTTGAAAAAGTGGGTTTACAACCACTTTAAAATGTAACTGTATATTTCTTGCTAGTCCCAAAAGAAGAACCCATAATAAATTTGCCTGCTCCGGACGATCACAGCCATACCATATATGTGTATGTTATTTGTTGTATGTACCCGTAGTACAGCCCAGAAACAACAGTGCACATTTTGCTTCTTTTTTTTTTTTTTTTTTACTCCTACCTAAAAGACACTGACACTGATAATAATAATAATAAAAAAAATCCTGCCCAAAAAATACAGACCATGACCTTTGACCTTGACATTTGACCCTAACCATGACCCATACACTAACCCTGGCACTGACCTAGATCAAACCTTATTTGACTGAATTTTTCCTCTTCTTTTAAATACATGTTTTTAATGTAAAAATGTAAGCCCAGTGTTATATTTTTAAGAAAAGTTATCTGTGTAAATGAGGTGTAAAGAAAGTCCTTCTATTTGAAAAATCGGTACAGTAGATGGCGCCACAGCATGCTAGAAAAGCCTAATCACTTGCATAAAAAAAAAAAATCAGTCTTCCTTTCTGATTCTAGTTATTGTGGATATTCGGAGCTCAGAGCCGGGTGCAGAAAAGGGGCAACCAAAAAAATGACAGTCTTCAGAGAGGGTAACTGTTTGGCATTTAAATGGTTGTTCTTAACTATTCCATTAATCCTTTATAGCCGTTTTTGCAGTTCTTTTTTGTTCAAGTATCATCGTATTGTACTCCTTAAAGTGGTTGTATACCCACAAATATGAAATGCACCTACAGGTAAGCCTACATTAAGGCTTACCTGTAGGGGCTTGCAATATCTCCGAGACCTACACGGTCTCGGAGATATTTGCAAAAAAGAGTGCACCGCTATCTACGGCGCATGCGCGCCGTAGATAACGGCGCAGGCGCACTGAGCGCAGAGGCTCTTTGAATGGCAGTCTGCCGGACACTGCCGGAATTCGCGCAGGGATCGTGACGTTCCCCGCGCATGCGCGGGAATGACGTCATCGCCGCTCCGGCCAATCACAGCGCCGGAGCGGCGATACCCGGAAGTCACTCTGGGTATCATGGATGCGACAGAGGACGTGTCCGAGGACCGCTGCGGGGGCTTCGATCTAAGGTAAGTGATTGATAATGAGCTAGTATGCAAGTCATACTAGCTCATTATGACTTTGTCTTGCAGGTTCTGAAAAAAATATATATATATTTTGCGGTATACAACCGCTTTAAGAACAACCACACCGTCTTTTTCCAGCAGCCTGTATTTCTCTTGAGGTTACCTGTGGGGTTTTTCTTTGTATACTGAACAATTCCTGTGGCATTTTTGGCTGAAATCTTACTTGATCTACCTGACCATGGCTTGGTATCAAGAGATCCCCAAATTTTCCACTTCTCAAAGTGGAAGTAAACCCATTGATTTAACAGTTTAAAAAAACAGTTAAATTCCCGGCATGCCGGAAATGCTAACTGCCACATTGGTTGTGCTCTCAACCAAACTGTCAAACCATCCAATGGCTGGTGTCATAACTGGTCACATGTGCAGCATCATGGCAGTTGAAGATTAAACAAAGGTCAACATGGCAGCTTCCTTGGTTGAAAACGATAGGAGGGTTTACTTCCACTTTAATAAAGGATTGAACAGTACTGACTGGCATATTTAAGGCTTTTGATATCTTTTTATATCCTTTTCCATCTTTGTAAAGTTTTATTACCTTGTTACGCAGGTCTTTTGACTGTTCTTTTCTGCTCCCCATGGCTCAGTGTCTAGCCTGCTTAGTGCATCCAAGTGAGAGCTAACAAACTCATTGACTATTTATGCAAAGACACTAATTGCGATTTAAAAAGCCACAAATGTGGGAAATAACCCTTTGATTGCCATTTTAACCCGTGTGTGCCACTTTCTGTGTCTGTACCAAGGCCAAACATTCCAGGGTATGTAAACTTTTTATCAGGGCCATTTGGGTGATTTCTGTTATCAATATGATTTTAAAAGGAGCCAAAAAACTATGTGATAATAAATGGCTTCATGTGATCACTATGCTTGAATACAAGACAGTTTTTTGGCACGGTTAGTCATATTTTCAATATAAATACCAAAATTTCACAATTTCTGCCAAGGTATGCAAACTTTTGAGCACAACTGTATATATATCTGCTCTACTCTTCTCACTGACAACTTCTGTGTGAGGAGAGGAAAGCCGATCGCCTAGCAACCGACTCTATTTACATCACATGAGGGCTGGGATTGGACACGGCCGTCATGTGATCAGGAGGGCCAATCACAGAGCCCTCCCGTCGATCTACAAATGCGCCGTGTCCGGGTGACACGAGCGCATCGGGATCGCACCGCTGCACGCGCGCGCGATCCCCCTCCTTCAGAGGGACGTTCCTGAACGTTCACTCAGAAGGAGGAAGCGCCCACCCGGCCGTATATGTACAGTGGCCGGGTGGGAAGTAGTTAATAGAGCCTGAGATGACTTACATATGTACATATTACATGTTAAATAGTGAATGTACAGTGCGGAGTGTATGGAGGTTGGTACTATGTGCAGGTGAGGAGTGCAGAGTGTACAGTGGTGGGTATTATGTTCAGGATTGTGTCAGTAGGGCAGTGGACGTTGTCAGTAGTTCTTTATTTTTATTTTTTTATTATATTTTTTACAATTTAATTTATTTTAATTTTTTTACTTTTTCAAAATGCTTTTTGGCGGCCAGTGGATGGTGTCACTAGGGCAGTGGATGGTGTCAGTAGAGCATTGGACAGTGTCAGATAACTAAGGGACAATCATCTATGTGTGCAGTGTGGTTCACAGTGCCCCCCCCCCCCCCTGGAGGTCCGTGTGCAGTGAAGACCCTCTGCTGGAGACCTCTATGATGTCCTCTGTGGCATTTTAATGCTCTTTTGTCATAGCGTGCTATTTTTGTGGCAGAGTACTTTCTCCTCTCTGCTTGAACTTTCTGTTGTCACCGTGCCAGTGTGTCTGGTGAGTGTTGGCCGCTCTGACTCGCTGTTGTTTTCCATCTCTGTGATGTTTTTTCTGACTAATCCCTCCACTTATTATCAAAGTCTGCAGAGGCCATTAACATCATCAATGATGCTTCCGGATAAAGAGAACCGGGTATCATTGCGGCTTTGAGATACAATTCTTCTAGTCCTAATCAGAGGAACATTCGCTTATTCAGGCTCTCATATTTCAGATATGACGTTGAAGCTATTTCTGGTTATTTCGTTATAGTCTAAGCCGGGGTCAGCAACTTTTTTACACTTAAAGCGGACCTTCAGTCATTTTTTCAACTTTCCATCTATTAAATCTTCTGCCCTTGTTGCTGTTTTAACTTTGGGTAGTAAAACATTTTTTTTCTGTCAGTAAATACCTTATACAGCCCACTTCCTGTTTCTTGTCTGGTCATTAGCCTAGGCTTATGACATCATGCACAGCTCTCTCTCACTCACTCTTGTTAGAGTTTGCCAGGAAGGGTGGAGGGATGAGTCATAGGGGGGCCAATGAAAGCTGCAGGGCTGCAGAGCTGGAGGTGTGTGTCTGTGTAAATCCAGGAAGTGAACAGGCAGCAGCTTCAGCTGCCCACAGTTAAAATGGATGCAGCCAGACTCAGTGGAGGGAGATTTCTGCAGCATATTTGGCAAGTACAGAATCACAGCATATATAAAATAATATGCAATGTGGTTGGAGGGAAGCTTCAGAATGGCAAAGATGTTTTTATGACAAATTATGTGAGCAGACTGCAGTTTCTCTTTAACCACTTGCCCCCTTCCTGACCAGGCCCTTTTTTGCCATACGGCACTGCGTCGCTTTAACTGACAATTGCGCAGTCGTGCGTCGTTGTACCCAAACAAAAATGACGTCCTTTTTTTTCCACTTTCTTTTGGTGGTATTTGATCACCTCTGCGGTTTTTATTTTTTGTGCTATAAACAAAAAAAGAGCGACAATTTTGAAAAAAAGCTATATTTTTTTACTTTTAATAAATACCCCCAAAAAAATATATAAAAAAATGAATTTCTTCCACAGTCTAGGCCAATATGTATTCTTCCACATTATTTTGGTAATAAAAATCGCAATAAGCATATATTGATTGGCTTGCGCAAAAGTTATAGCGTCTACAAAATAGGGGATAGATTTATGGCATTTTTATTATTAATAATTTTTTTAAATAATTGCGACATTGCGGGGCGGACAGATCGGACACTTTTGACACTATTTTGGGACCATTAGCATTTATACAGCGATCAGTGCTATAAAAATGCACTGATTACTGTGTAAATGTCACTGGCAGGGAAAGGGTTAAACACTAGGGGGCAATCGAGGGGTTAACTGTGTTCCCTTAGCATGTTCTAACTGTAGGGGGGATGGGCTCACTAGATCATGACAGAGATCGCTGCTCTCGATCACAGGAAGCAGTAGATCCCTGTCATGTTGCTAGGCAGAACAGGGAAATGCCTTGTTTACATTTCCCCATTCTGCCTCTCCGCGCCACGATCGCGGGCCACCGGAGGACATCAAGTCCGCAGGATCCGCGAGCACACTCCTGCGGCGTGCGCGCGCCCGCTGGCCGTGGATGACGCAGCAACGTACGGTAGGGTGACCACTAGTGATGAGCCGAACACCCCCGGGTTCGGTTCGCACCAGAACCCGCGAACGGACCGAAAGTTCGAACGAACATTAGAACCCTATTAAATACAATGGATGCGAACGTTCGAATTCTAAAGTGCTAATTATAACAACTATTATGCATGTTATTGTCCTAAAAAGGGTTTGGGAACCCGGGTTCTGCACCAGGGGACATGTATCAATGCAAAAAGAAGTTTTAAAAACGGTCGTTTTTCGGGAGCAGTCATTTTAATGATGCATAAAGTGAAAAAAAAAAAGTCAAATATTCCTTTAAATATCGTACCTGGGGGGTGTCTAAAGTATGCCTGTGAAGTGCCACGTGTTTCCCGTGTTTAGAACTGTCCCTGCACAAAATGACACTTCTAAAGGAAAAAAAAGCCATTTAAAACTGCTTGCGGCTTTAATGTAATGTCTGGTCCCGGTAATATGGATGAAATTCTTTAAGAAAAATGGCATAGCTACCCCATGACCCCCCCCCCCCCTACCCCAGCCCATTACCAGCCCCTTTGGGTCTTGTATGGATATTAAGGGGAACCCCGCACATAAAATAAAAAAGGCCCTATATACTCTGAACAGCCCTATACAGGCGGTGCATACAAGACAGGGACTGTAGGTTTGTTCTTATGTAGAATCTGTTTGTAATTTTGAACAGGTACATTGTTGAAGTGTAGCTCCAGACCAAAAATCTATTTTTAAACTTTTTGGAAAACATAGGTAAGGGTTATCACCCCTGTAACATTTGTTTTGCTGTCTGTGCCCCTGTTCAGAACATTTCACCTCACTTTCCGTCCCAATGACAACTGTTTTTGAAATGTGGTGTTTTTCTTGAAACAAGGATTGCTGATAAAGCATCAGTACAGAGGAGACACCTTTCTCCCATATTTATTCTTACAGGAGAGAATTTTCCTTCCTAGTGGTAGATTTCCTCTCACTTCCTGTTGTCTTCTTGCGTTTGCAAGTAGGAGTCGTTTGTAAGTTGGATGTTTGAAAGTAGGGACCTGCCGTATATACTCTGCAGAAATAGGCCCCTTAGTTGTTGGTGTTGGCACAACACTGTAAGCACTCACAGTTACTCTTGGTTGGTGCTGGAACGCCCTGCTGTCAACTATTATATCAGGAATTTTAATTACATATAATTGTTGAACAGTGGTAGTAAAAATTGGGCCTTTGATGGTGGTGCTGGTGCCACAACACTGTAAGCCCTGACAGTTACTCTTGGTGGGTGCAGCAATGGGCCCTGCTGTGAATTATTAGATCAAGAATTGTAATTACATGCCCCTGTTGAACAGGGGCTGAAAAATTGGGCCTTAGGCACTGGTGGCACAACACTGCAACCCCTCACAGATACTGTACTTGGAGCACAGCAATGAGCCCTGTTGCAAAGTATTGCTTCAAAAATTGTAATTACACGCCCCTGTTAAACAGGGGCTGAAAAATTGGGCGTTAGGCACTGGTGGCGGCACCCATAAACAAAAATGATCTTCCAAGCTATCATCATCAATCGTATCATTGAGGACTCGGAGGAGGAGGATAGCCAGTCAACATAACAGCACAGGCACTCAGCATCAGCATCAGTCTTGAAGGGATGTGACATGTTAAAATCAATTAGTCTGTTATATCAGCATCAGTGTGTGGTAGCTGGTGGTGATCCAAGACTGGTTCATCTTGATGAAAGTCAGTCGATCAACCGAGTCGGTGGACAGGCGCACCCTGTGATCCGTGACAAATCCTCCAGCAGCACTGAATGTGCGTTCCGAAAGAACGCTGGATGCAGGACAGGCCAGTAGCTCAATTGCATACTGTGCAAGCTCTGGCCAGTGATCCATCCTCAAGACCCAGTAAGCCAGAGGATTTTCGGTGGGGAAGGTGTCCAAGTCTGACCTTGCCCCTAGATATTCCTGCACCATGTTTATCAGACGCTGGCGATGGTTGCTGGAACCGATCATACTTTGGGGCTGCGGACTAAAGAATTGTCTGAACGCATCGGTCAGACGGCCACCTTCCCCACCGCTCCTTCTTTGACTGGCCGAAGCCTCAGCAACTCGTTGTCCAGGACCAGGAGTTTGTAACCTCCCAGTCTCTGGGAACGCGTTGCACAGACCTTTCTGCAAGGCCTCCCGGAGTTGTCTCATCCTCTGCTCCCTCTGCGACGGTAACATAAGGTCCGCAACCTTACCCTTGTACCGTGGATCAAGGAGAGTGGCCAGCCAGTAATGGTCCCTCTCCTTGATCCGAAGAATACGAGGATCCTTCCGCAGACTTTGCAGGATCAGGGAGGCCATGCAGCGTAGGTTTGCTGAGGCATTCGCTCCGGAGTCCTCTGGGTCACTAAGGACGACATGATCCGCAGCCACCTCCTCCCAGCCACGTACAAGTCCACTGGTTTCTTGGGACTGTAAATCATCCCTAAAAGACTGCTGCTGATGATGCTGAGTGCCAGCCTCCACCTCCATGCTGACACAATCCTCCTCCTCCTCCTCCTCCTCCTCCTCCTCTTCCTGTGCGATGGGTGGGACAGAAGGAACACTGTCTGGGTAAAGGGGGCCTTGAGAGGCAAGGAAGTCCTCCTCTTCCTGCCTCTCTTCTGCCTCAAGTGCCCTGTCCATTATTCCACGCAGCGTGTGCTCCAACAGGTGGACAAGAGGTACAGTGTCACTGATGCATGCACTGTCACTGCTCACCATCCTCGTGGCCTCCTCAAATGGTGCCAGGACAGTGCATGCATCCCTGATCATGCCCCACTGGCGTGGAGAAAAAAAACCAAGCTCCCCTGACCCTGTCCTGGTGCCGTAGTCGCACAGGTACTCATTGATGGCCCTCTGCTGCGTGTGCAGCCGCTGCAGCATGGCCAACGTTGAGTTCCACCTGGTGGGCATGTCACATATAAGGCGGTTCTTGGGCAGGTTCAACTCCTTTTGCAGCTCAGCCAGGCGAGCACTGGCATTATAAGATCTGCGGAAATGCACACAGACTTTCCTGGCCTGCCTCAGGACATCCTGTAAGCCCGGGTACCTGCCCAAGAAGCGCTGCACCACCAGGTTAAGGACGTGAGCCACACAGGGCACATGGGTCAGTTGTCCCTGTCGGAGGGCGGAGAGGAGGTTGGTGCCATTGTCGCAAACCACCATTCCTGGCTTAAGCTGGCGTGGCGTCAACCACCTCTCGGCCTGGCCCTGCAGAGCAGACAGGACCTCTGCCCCAGTGTGGCTTCTGTCCCCCAAACACACCAGCGCAAGCACGGCATGGCATCTTTTTGCCTGCGTACTTGCGTAGCCCCGTGAACGGCTACGGAGCACCGCTGGTTCATAGGACAAACCACAGGAAGAGGCCATGGAGGAAGAAGAAGAGGAGGGGGTGGAGGAGAGAGGTGTGTCACAACCAGTAGTAGCATTTTGGAGGCGTGGCGGTGGGACAACCTCCAACACTACTGCACCTTGTCCTGAATCCTTCCCAGCTGCCAAAAGAGTGACCCAATGGGCCGTGAAAGAAAGGTAACGTCCCTGTCCATGCCTGCTGGACCATGAGTCAGCGGTAATATGCACCTTACCGCTGACCGCCCTGTCCAGCGAGGCCAAGACATTGCCTTCCACATGCCGGTAGAGAGCCGGAATAGCCTTCCGTGAGAAAAAGTGGCGTTTGGGAACCTGCCACTGAGGAACCGCACATTGCACAAACTCACGGAAGGGGGCCGAGTCTACCAACTGAAAAGGCAGCAGTTGAAGCGCTAGCAATTTAGCCAAGCTAGCATTCAACCGCTGGGCATGTGGATGGCTGGGAGTGAACTTCTTTCGACGGTCCAGCAGCTGGGGCAGGGAAATTTGCCTGCTAGAATCGGACGTCGGTGTACTGCTAGCAGAGTGGGCGCAAGTACTTGGCTGTGACACACCTAATTCTACACCTTCATTCCTCTCAGTGCATGTTTCAGAGAGGACTGAAGTTATAGTGGGGTTGGAGATCCCAGCTGATGCGGTGCAAGGAGAGGTCCGCTTTGTTCTTTGGTGTGGGTCTTTGAGGTAGGCTTGCCAACGAGCTGCATGGCAGGTCAACATATGTCTGGTCAGGCATGTGGTACCCAAGCGGCTGATGTTTTGGCCACGCGATATACGCTTGAGACATATGTTGCAAACAGCAGCTGTGCGATCTGATGCACTAGCCTCAAAAAAGGCCCACACCAAAGAACTTTTTGAATGACGGGCAGAGGCAGCGCCCTGCACAGGCGGAGCTCTGCGGTGTGATTCCGTCGGTGTACTGCCCTTACGCTGGCCACCAAAGGGCATCCTGCCTCGTTGGAGATGTGCCTCCTCCTCATCCTCCTCCTCCTCCTCTCTCCTATTAGGCACCCACGTGGAGTCAGTGACCTCATCATCCCCTCCCTCCTCATCACTGGAGCCAATCTGGCAGTATGCTGCAGCTGCTGGAACATGACTGCCAGATTGGTGTCCTTCTTGAGCATCCCCTCTGTCTGCTCTCACGCTACTGCCTTCCTCTAGCTGGGTTTCATCATCAGACCCTTCGAAACGCTGGGCATCCTCCTGGAGCATGTACCCAACACTGTGCTGAAACAGTTCGGGGGACTCCTCAGGAGGAGGACATGGTGGGTCTAGGGAAGGAGTGACTGATGATTTGTCTGACATTGATACCAGGGAAGACGACGCTTTGGCAGCTGCTTTTCCAGTACCCTGAGCCTGGGTGAGAGAGGATGAGGAGGAGGAGGAGGGCTTGGTCATCCACTCTACCAAGTCTTCGGCATGATGTGGCTCAACAGGTCCAGCTGCCGAAAAGAAGGACAGGCGTGTCCCATGGCCATGTGCTGATGACAATGCACCGCGTCCACGACCAGCACTGTTGCCCCCAGACACAGAGCCTGCTTGCCCTCTTTTATTGCCTCCTGACTGTCTGCCTCTCCTTGTTTGCCTTCCAGACATTCTAATAGATGGCCTGCAGGGAGATGGGAAAAAAGCAATAAGGGCTACCTTCAGGTGTCCTTCTCTGTCCCTTGAAACAAGGACTTTCACAGTGAAAGAAACTGACACTCTCCCTACCTACAGTTTTCTGTCCCTAGAAATTTTTTTTTTTTTAAGCACAATATAGCACAAGGACAATTCACTCACTGTCCTTACAGGTCCCTGGAAACAAGGACTTGCAGAGTGAAAGAAAAAAAACACTCTCCCTACCTACAGTTTTCTGTCCCTAGAATAAATGTTTTTTTTAAGCACAATATAGCACAAGGACAATTCACTCACTGTCCTTACAGGTCCCTGGAAACAAGGACTTGCAGAGTGAAAGAAAAAAAACACTCTCCCTACCTACAGTTTTCTGTCCCTAGAAAAAATGTTTTTTTTAATCACAATATAGCACAAGAACAATTCACTCACTGTCCTTACAGGTCCCTGGAAACAAGGACTTGCAGAGTGAAAGAAAAAAAACACTCTCCCTACCTACAGTTTTCTGTCCCTAGAAAAAATGTTTTTTTTAATCACAATATAGCACAAGGACAATTCACTCACTGTCCTTACAGGTCCCTGGAAACAAGGACTTGCAGAGTGAAATAAACTGACACTCTCCCTACCTACAGTTTTCTGTCCCTAGAAAAAATGTTTTTTTTTAATCACAATATAGCACAAGGACAATTCACTCACTGTCCTTACAGGTCCCTGGAAACAAGGACTTGCAGAGTGAAATAAACTGACACTCTCCCTACCTACAGTTTTCTGTCCCTAGAATAAATGTTTTTTTTAAGCACAATATAGCACAAGGACAATTCACTCACTGTCCTTACAGGTCCCTGGAAACAAGGACTTGCAGAGTGAAAGAAAAAAAACACTCTCCCTACCTACAGTTTTCTGTCCCTAGAAAAAATGTTTTTTTTAATCACAATATAGCACAAGGACAATTCACTCACTGTCCTTACAGGTCCCTGGAAACAAGGACTTGCAGAGTGAAATAAACTGACACTCTCCCTACCTACAGTTTTCTGTCCCTAGAAAAAATGTTTTTTTTTAATCACAATATAGCACAAGGACAATTCACTCACTGTCCTTACAGGTCCCTGGAAACAAGGACTTGCAGAGTGAAATAAACTGACACTCTCCCTACCTACAGTTTTCTGTCCCTAGAATAAATGTTTTTTTTAAGCACAATATAGCACAAGGACAATTCACTCACTGTCCTTACAGGTCCCTGGAAACAAGGACTTGCAGAGTGAAAGAAAAAAAACACTCTCCCTACCTACAGTTTTCTGTCCCTAGAAAAAATGTTTTTTTTAATCACAATATAGCACAAGAACAATTCACTCACTGTCCTTACAGGTCCCTGGAAACAAGGACTTGCAGAGTGAAAGAAAAAAAACACTCTCCCTACCTACAGTTTTCTGTCCCTAGAAAAAATGTTTTTTTTAATCACAATATAGCACAAGGACAATTCACTCACTGTCCTTACAGGTCCCTGGAAACAAGGACTTGCAGAGTGAAATAAACTGACACTCTCCCTACCTACAGTTTTCTGTCCCTAGAATAAATGTTTTTTTTAAGCACAATATAGCACAAGGACAATTCACTCACTGTCCTTACAGGTCCCTGGAAACAAGGACTTGCAGAGTGAAAGAAAAAAAACACTCTCCCTACCTACAGTTTTCTGTCCCTAGAATAAATGTTTTTTTTAAGCACAATATAGCACAAGGACAATTCACTCACTGTCCTTACAGGTCCCTGGAAACAAGGACTTACAGAGTGAAAGAAAAAAAAACACTCTCCCTACCTACAGTTTTCTGTCCCTAGAAAAAATGTTTTTTTTAATCACAATATAGCACAAGGACAATTCACTCACTGTCCTTACAGGTCCCTGGAAACAAGGACTTGCAGAGTGAAAGAAAAAAAACACTCTCCCTACCTACAGTTTTCTGTCCCTAGAAAAAATGTTTTTTTTAATCACAATATAGCACAAGGACAATTCACTCACTGTCCTTACAGGTCCCTGGAAACAAGGACTTGCAGAGTGAAATAAACTGACACTCTCCCTACCTACAGTTTTCTGTCCCTAGAATAAATGTTTTTTTTAAGCACAATATAGCACAAGGACAATTCACTCACTGTCCTTACAGGTCCCTGGAAACAAGGACTTGCAGAGTGAAAGAAAAAAAACACTCTCCCTACCTACAGTTTTCTGTCCCTAGAAAAAATGTTTTTTTTAATCACAATATAGCACAAGGACAATTCACTCACTGTCCTTACAGGTCCCTGGAAACAAGGACTTGCAGAGTGAAAGAAAAAAAACACTCTCCCTACCTACAGTTTTCTGTCCCTAGAAAAAATGTTTTTTTTTAATCACAATATAGCACAAGGACAATTCACTCACTGTCCTTACAGGTCCCTGGAAACAAGGACTTGCAGAGTGAAATAAACTGACACTCTCCCTACCTACAGTTTTCTGTCCCTAGAAAAAATGTTTTTTTTAATCACAATATAGCACAAGGACAATTCACTCACTGTCCTTCCAGGTCCCTGGAAACAAGGACTTGCAGAGTGAAAGAAAAAAAACACTCTCCCTACCTACAGTTTTCTGTCCCTAGAAAAAATGTTTTTTTTAAGCACAATATAGCACAAGGACAATTCACTCACTGTCCTTCCAGGTCCCTGGAAACAAGGACTTGCAGAGTGAAAGAAAAAAAACACTCTCCCTACCTACAGTTTTCTGTCCCTAGAAAAAATGTTTTTTTTAATCACAATATAGCACAAGGACAATTCACTCACTGTCCTTACAGGTCCCTGGAAACAAGGACTTGCAGAGTGAAAGAAACTGACACTCTCCCTACCTACAGTTTTCTGTCCCTAGAATAAATGTTTTTTTAAGCACAATATAGCACAAGGACAATTCACTCACTGTCCTTCCAGGTCCCTGGAAACAAGGACTTGCAGAGTGAAAGAAACTGACACTGTCCCTACCTACAGTTTTCTGTCCCTAGAATAAATGTTTTTTTTAAGCACACTATAGCACAAGCACAAAACACACTGACACTCTCCCTACCTATCCTTCTCTTTCCCTAAACTAAAGGAATCCAGGTTAAGCAAGAAAGAAATAACAGTCACTGTCCCTGCCTATGCTGCTCTATCCCTGCTCCGGAACACACTACACTAGGCCGCCGTGCTGGCGGCCTTTTATAGTGTGGGGCGTGTACTAAACACCCTCAGCAATAATTGGCCACAGGCATCCTGCCTGTGGCCAATCATTGCTCTCCTCGCTGCCGGCGCTGTGATTGGCCAAGCATGCGGGGTCACAGTGCATGCTTGGCCAATCACAGCGCCTGGATGACACTGCGATGGCGTAGTGCATTGTGGGCCGTTCGCGTCACTCGAATTTGGCGCGAACGGCCCAAATCGTTCGATCTTCGTCGAACGATCGAACAGCCGATGTTCGAGTCGAACGTATGTTCGACTCGAACACGAAGCTCATCCCTAGTGACCACATTTCCAAACTGCCATTCAGGGACACACCCCCCCCCTTCCTAAAAAAATAAAAAATGTTATACCTTTTTTTGTGACCCCCCCACAGATTTCACTGGTTCATCCTGGGACCTGTAGTTCTTCACTGGTTGGGGGGTCACATCTTCAGCTCTGAGGGGTTCATGGTGGGACCTGTAGTCCTTCACTTTCGGGGGTCACAACCCCCCAAAAGTGAAGGACTACAAGTCCCAGCATGAACTCCTAATATCTAAAGATGTGACCCCCCCAAAATTGAAGGACTACAACACCCAGCATGAACCCCTGAGATCTAAGGGTGTGATCCCATAGATTTCACAGGTTTATGCTGGGATCTGTAGTTCTTCACTATTTGGGGAGCAGGGGGGTCTCACATCTTCAGCTCTGTGGGGGGGGGGGGTTCATGCTGGGACCTGTTGTCTTTCACTTTTGGGAGGTCAAGGGGTGTGACCCCATAGATTTCACGGGTTCATGCTGGGACCTGTAGTTTGTCACTATTTGGGGGGGGTGTCAAATCTTAAGCTCTGAGGGGTTCAAGCTGGGACCTGTGTCAGTTTCATTCCGGGACACTGTATTGTCCTGGAATGAAGGTGCCCAGGACAGACCTGCAGAATGCGGGACTGTCCCGGGCAATCCGGGACACGTGGTCACACTAACGTACGGGTACATTGTTTTGCGCACCCGTGCCACTTTGCCAATATATATTGGTGTGAGCCGATCGGCAAGTGGTTAAGGGCTGGATTCAATGTATGTGAATGCATAGAGAGCCGCATTTACCTGCTAATAAATTAAGATAATAATCTGGACCCCTTTACATTACACAGCCCCCAGCACCTCTGGACCCCTTTACATTACACAGCCCCCTGCACCTCTGGACCCCTTTACATTACACAGCCCCCAGCACCTCTGGACCCCTTTACATTACACAGCCCCTTGCACCTCTGGACCCCTTTACATTACACAGCCCCCTGCACATTACACAGCCCCTGCACCTCTGGACCCCTTTACATTACACAGCCCCCGTACCTCTGGACACCTTTACATTACACAGCCCCCCTGCACATTACACAGCCCCCTCTGCACCTCACCCAGCCCCCCCCCCCACCCTGCATATTACACAGCCCCCATGTTATGCTTTAAAATTGTGCAGACTCGTAGAATAGTGACAAACTACAGTACTTAAAAATCTCTATAGGCAACCCTTTAAAAAAAATCTACAGGTTACCTGTTTAGAGTTACAGAGGAGGTTTAGTGCAAGAATTATTGCTCTCGCTCTAACTATCATGGCAATACCTCACATGTGTGGTTTGAACACTGTTTACATTTGCGGTCTCGACTTACGTATGCGTTCACTTCTGTTCTTTTTTTTTTTACACTGTCCCTTTAAAAAAAAATGTCTGATACATTTTATTGCTGTCAGAAGGAATGTAAACATCCCTTGTGACAGTAATAGGCAGTGACAGGTACTCTTTATGGAGGGATCGGGGGGGGTCTTTAAGACTTTTTGCACTTAAAAGCATTCAAAATTACAAGTTTGGCTGTTTTGAATGCTGTCTTTCTTTTTTTTTTCTTTAAATTTGCCTTTAAGTCTTCTGTAAACCGGAAGTGATGTCATGACATCTCTTCTGGGTTACTAGATCCGAGACCCGCCTCCCGGTGGGACGGTAGAGCCCGGGCGAGCTGGGGGAAGCGGCGGGAGGGGGGATGTCCCCTCCCGCTGCTTGGGATAACAGCCGAGTGGCTTCTTAGCGGCATCGGTTGTTATCCCAAGAAAGCCAACCGGGGTTAAAATGTCCGCGGTTCGGGGGCACGTAAATTTATCACATGCACTAATGGGCCGGACATTTAGCGACGGCGGGCCGGGTGCGGTTGCCGACCCATAGTCTAAGCGTTCATCTCCTTCATCCCAAAAAAACATAATTGTTTGAACTTGCATGATGAATGAAAACTGCTTCCCAGAATTGCAGAATATAAAAAATATATAAATATATATAAATTTTTATATAAATATAAAAAAACTTTGCAGAGCTATTCGTCCTTTGAAAATGCATGAACATTTTCTTCTGTGCGGATGGGGACAAATGTTCTCCGGCTATTTGTTCTCCAGCGCCAATGTTTTTCCTTCATACTAAATAGAGTGAATCAGGAAAATACCACATTGTTGCCACTAGATAGAGGTGGCGTTAAAAATGCACCCCCTCCTTAATCTTCAATGGCAGCGAACAGGGGTGGTCACATGCCATGATTGCAATGCTTCATGGACATGGCAAAAACTTCCAACATAACGCGATTTGCGGGTGGTATGCCCACCAGATGCGACCCATTCAAGTGTCACAAACACCTGGCAATTGCGGGCAATTCACGCGGTTGCAGTGCATTTGCCCTGAAAAAAAAAGGGGCTAAAACAGGTGGTAAGGAGGCGTCACATTGCCTCCTCACTGTCTGTCAAGCGCCTCTAAAAAGCAATCCGAACGTTGATTGCTTTTCAGAGGTTTGATGGTTTAGACTGGGGATCTCCAAACTTTCTTAACAAAGGGCCAGTTTACTGTCCTTCAGACTTCAGGGGGCCCGGAGTGTGGCCAGTGGGAGTAAACAATTCCCCAAACTTGATGGTCTATGGGTGTTAAAAAAATTACATAGTGCCTGTGGTCAGTAGGAGGAATAGTGCCTCATCATTGGTGTCAGTAGAAGAAATAGTGTCCCATCATTGGTGTCAGTGGGCGGCATAGTGTCTCATCATTGGTGTCAGGCGAAGAAATAGTGTCCCATCATTGGTGTCAGTTGGAGGCATAGTGTCCCATCATTGGTGTCAGTGGGAGGCATAGTGTCCCATCATTGGTGTCAGTGGGAGGCATAGTGTCATTATTGGCATCAGTAAAAGGAATAATGCCCCGTTATTGATATTAGTGGGAAGAATAGTGCCCCATCGTTGATGTCAGTGGGAGGAATAGTGCCCCATCATTGGTATCAGTGGGAGGAACAGTGCCCCATCGTTGATGTCAGTGGGAGGAAAAGTGCCCCATTATTTCTTTAAAGAGGAAGTAAACCCTTGTATATATATTTTTTTTTTAAAACCTGCAAGAGAAAGGCATAATGAGCTAGTATGCACATCATACTAGCTCATTATGTGTCACTTACCTGAGATCGAAGCCCCCAAAGTCCGCCTTGGTCCCGTCCACCGCCGCCGCCATGTCCCCTCGTCGCTAGTTCCTGTTTTCACCGCTCCGGCGCTGTGATTGGCCGGAGCGGCGATGACGTCACTCCCGCGTATGCCGGATTGCCGGATTTATGAATGGAAGCTCTCAGTGGCCTGCGCTGTTATCTACGGCGCGCATGCGCCGTAGACAACGGTGCATTCTTAATGACAAATATCTCCTAAACCATGTAGGTTTAGGAGATATTGCAAACATCTACAGGTAAGCCTTAATCTAGGCTTACCTGTAGGTGTTTGTTGTCAAAGTGGGTTTTACAACCACTTTAAGTGAAAGGAATGCCTCATCATTGGTACTTGTGGGAGTAATAGTGCCCCATTGTTGGTGTCATAAAGAGGAATAGTGCCCCATCATTGGTGTTACTGGGAGGAATAGTGCTGTATCAGTGTCAGTGGAAGGCATAGTGTCCCATCATTGGTATCAGTGGGAGGAATAGGGCCACATCATTGGTGTCAGTGGGAGGAATAGGGCCCCATCATTGGTGTCAGTGGGAGGAATAGGGCCCCATCATTGGTGTCAGTGGGAAGAATAGTGCCCCATCATTGATGTCAGTGGGAGGAATAGTGCCCCATTATTTCTTTAAGTGAAGGGAAAAATGCCTCATAATTGGTACTTGTGGGAGTAATAGTGCCCCATTGTTAATGTCATTGGGAGGAATAGTGCCCCATCATTGGTGTTACTAGGAGGAATAATGCTGTATCAGTGTCAGTGGAAGGCATAGTGTCCTATCATTGGTATCAGTGGAAGGAACAGTGCCTCAAGGACCAGATAAGCAAAGTTTCACATTCAGCCCACGGTCCACAGGTTGGATACATCTGGTTTAGATGAAAGTACGCCCACAGATGATGTCAAGTAACGACGAAACACGTCTGGGTTGGATACAGTGACTGCCAATCATAGTGACGTCACGACGCTACTCGCCGCAATTGGATGCTAGCAGACCGGAACTATCGAACAGAAGCTGGAGACGCCGCTCTGATGCCGCGTACACACGACCGCTTTTCTCGACGAGAAAAACTGCATTTTTTTTTTCGCCGAGAAAAACGATCGTCTGTGGGCTTTATGTCGTTTTTCTCGTCTAGAAAAACGGCATAAAAAACGACGAGAAAATTTAGAACATGTTCTAAATTTTCTCATCGTTTTTTCCAGCATTTTTTTCCGCTGCAGTTTTCCCATAGGGAAACACTGCCGCGGAGCCCACAGACGGTCGTTTTTCTCGTCAAGAGAAAAAATGAAGGGAAAAACGACCGTGTGTAGGGAACCAAGCGGTTCCCTCGTTTTTCCTGTCATTATTCACGGCGGTTTTTTAACCGCCGTGAATAATGATCGTGTCTACGCGGCATGATACCTCGTAGTGTCCGTGAGTGATATCACCTAATGCGATGTATGATTTTATATAGTGTAAGTGCGGTTGTTTACAGGGGATTGTATTAATAAAATTGATTGCGGAATTACACTATTGTGGCCATTTCCTTTTTCATGATACATGAGCACCTGATTGGATATCAGTAATTATCGTTCAGTACCTACCGTTCGGTTTTGAGTGATGAGGATTCCATCTATAATTAATCAAGGTGTTTGATCCAGCGCCATCTGGTAAGAGCAATTACAACAAGGGTGGTCCACATCCCCCCACTATTTCTCACGAGTGGTGGTGCTGGTGTTAGAAGGAGATTGCTTTATCAATTGAAACTACTTCCTTCAAGCTCTTTTCTTTCACGGACTGGCTCTTGGATCTTTTCATTCATTTTTTCTGATTAATGGACTCATATATATTAACTGACTTCCCGTGCTAATATTTACTGCAATAGCGCTGCCCAATATATATTGTACTGTATATTGTTTGTTTTTATGCTTTTACCTGTTTTGACAGGAGGATTAGGCAGCTGCTTTACCTGCAATTGGTAGTAGGAGGGAGGTGTTTTGTAGTACCTCTCCCTGCATTTCTTATTCTGAGTGTTTTATTCGCCTCCATGAGCGCTTGTTCTTGGGAAGGGCCACTATACATATTTTTTGCTTAGTAAAGTCTAAACATAGCCTAAAAGTTGGACAAATACATTTGAAGGAAAACATAGAGAAAAGAATTACTGGAAGTAGGATGTCAGAGAATATAAAAATAGAGTGTTTATTTTTGTACATTGTTATCTATTTAACAACAAAATGATGTTATCTGTGTAGAGTGTTTAGCAGCATTTGCTGCTCTGCCGTTTGGGTCAAAAGTCCTGGAGCAGTGTCTGTAAAACGTTCATCAGATTCTGAATGATGATGTCCGTCACAAAAGCTCCACCCTATTTGTAGGTGATAGTCCCCATTCACACTCAAACGTTTTTAAGGGACTTTGGAGGGTTTTTTTGTGTGCATTTATACACAGCTTTTTTTGGAAGTTTTCAGCCTTGGAAATCTAGTTAAAATAGGAGGAAGAGAGGCAAGAAATTGCGCAAAAAACACACGTTCTTTCTGCATCTTTCAGGCACTCCCATGAAAAAACCCGATAGGGGACAAAAATGACCTCTGCCGGGTTAGCCCCCCCTTATCAAAATTTTTGAAAAAATCTTATGCAGTTTGTTAGATCTTTGTTAGATCAGGTTAGATCAACCGTTGTTTGCGTTAGATCTCACACATAAGAAGCAATATTAACAGTTATTTGCTGGGGGGGCTAACCCGTCATCAGCCCCCCCTTATCAAAACATTGCCCAAACAGTTAGCTATTTTGGAAGCTATTTGTTAGATCCGGTAAGATCAAGTGGTTTTAACGTTAGATCTCACATAATTAGAGACTTATTAAGTGATTAATGAGGGGGGGCTGGCCCCCCTTATCAAAATTTCGGGCCAAAAATTATTCAGGCTAATAGATATTCGTTAGATCCGGTAAGATCAAGTGGTTTTAACGTTAGATCTCACATAATTAGAGACTTATTAAGTGATTAATGAGGGGGGGCTGGCCCCCCCCTTATCAACATTTCTGGCCAAAAATGATTCAGGCTAATAGATATTCGTTAGATCCGGTAAGATCAAGTGGTTTTAACGTTAGATCTCATATAATTTCAGAGATATTCCACATAAAAATACTGATATTAGGTGGTACATAAACACGGGTTGGCCCCCCCCTTATCAAAATTTCGGGCCAAAAATCATTCAGGCTAATAGATATTCGTTAGATCCGGTAAGATCAAGTGGTTTTAACGTTAGATCTCATATAATTAGAGACTTATTAAGTGATTAATGAGGGGGGGCTGGCCCCCCTTATCAAAATTCCGGGCCAAAAATCATTCAGGCTAATAGATATTCGTTAGATCCGGTAAGATCAAGTGGTTTTAACGTTAGATCTCACATAATTTCAGAGATATTCCACATAAAAATACTGATATTAGGTGGTACATAAGGACGGGTTGGCCCCCCCTTATCAAATTTTCGTGCCAAAAATCATTCAGGCTAATAGATATTCGTTAGATCCGGTAAGATCAAGTGGTTTTAACGTTAGATCTCATATAATTTCAGAGATATTCCACATACAAATACTGATATTAGGTGGTACATATGGACGGGTTGGCCCCCCTTATCAAATTCTCGGGCCAAAAATCATTCAGGCTAATAGATATTCGTTAGATCCGGTAAGATCAAGTGGTTTTAACGTTAGATCACACATAATTTCAGAGATATTCCACATAAAAATACTGATATTAGGTGGTACATAAGGACGGGTTGGCCCCCCCTTATCAAATTTTCGTGCCAAAAATCATTCAGGCTAATAGATATTCGTTAGATCCGGTAAGATCAAGTGGTTTTAACGTTAGATCTCACATAATTTCAGAGATATTCCACATAAAAATACTGATATTAGGTGGTACATAAGGACGGGTTGGCCCCCCCTTATCAAATTTTCGTGCCAAAAATCATTCAGGCTAATAGATATTCGTTAGATCCGGTAAGATCAAGTGGTTTTAACGTTAGATCTCATATAATTTCAGAGATATTCCACATACAAATACTGATATTAGGTGGTACATATGGACGGGTTGGCCCCCCCTTATCAAATTTTCGGGCCAAAAATCATTCAGGCTAATAGATATTCATTAGATCCGGTAAGATCAAGTGGTTTTAACGTTAGATCTCACATCATTTCAGAGATATTCCACATACAAATACTGATATTAGGTGGTACATAAGGACGGGTTGGCCCCCCATTTTAAAATTTTCGGGCCAAAAATCATTCAGGCTAATAGATATTCATTAGATCCGGTAAGATCAAGTGGTTTTAACGTTAGATCTCACATAATTTCAATGATATTCCACATAAAAATACTGATATTAGGTGGTACATAAGGACGGGTTGGCCCCCCCTTATCAAATTACACAGTACACACCTGACAGTGACACAAGGCCTGTCTGGTGCCCCAGCCACCTTCCAAAGGCTAATGGAGAAGACCGTGGGTGACATGAAACTGATCGAGGTGTTGGTGTACTTAGACGACATCATCGTTTTCGGCAAGACCCTGGAAGAGCACAAAGAACATCTGGAGAAGGTCCTGAGGAGACTGCATGATGAGGAGGTTGAAGCTGTCTCTGGAAAAGTGCCAGTTTTACCAACCCTCAGTCAACTACCTTGGCCATATTGTGTCTTACGACAAAGTGGCCACCGACCCCCAGAAGCTGGAAGCTGTCACCTCCTGGCCGAGGCCTACCAACGTGACTGAGCTTAGGTAATTTCTGGGATTCTGCTCTTATTACAGAAGATTTGTCAAGGGATTCGCTAAGACGCTGATCTGGCGAAGCCTGTCAGACCAGCTGGAGGGCCCAGAAAACCCAGAGAGTCCATTCAGGAACAATGGACTCCGAAGTGTGAAGAGGTTTTAGGCAGCCTAACAACCGCTCCTGTTCTGGCCTATGCAGATCCAACCAAGCCATATGAGCTACATGTTGACGCCAGTCGAGATGGGTTAGGTGGGGTGCTATATCAAGAGCATGACGGTCATCTACGGCCTGTTGCCTACATGAGTCGGAACTTGTCCCCCCGCCGAGAAGAACTACCCCATGCACAAACTTGAGTTCCTGGCCTTGAAGTGGGTGGTGGTTGATAAGCTGGGGGATTATCTATATGAAGCGGAGTTCGTGATCAAGACTGACAACAATCCTCTCACCTACATCCTCACTACCACCAAGTTGGATGCCACAGGTCACAGATGATTGGCTACTCTATCAGGGTTTATTTTCAGCCTGAAACAAGATGTGGATGCTTTGTCAAGAAGGCCCCATTGTTCCAGAGACCCCCCAGCTGACACCTGAAGGGGTACGAGCCTTATGTCAAGGAGCAGAACATCAAGCTGGAGAAGGATCCAGGGCCGAAGACATTGGAGTGTCAGCCGCTGGTGTCCCCAGATGTTATTGCAATGTCACCCAAGTCGGGGATAAAGGTCTGCCCGAAGCTGTCAAAGAATGACCTGCAAAGGGACCAGTTGGAGGACACTCCCTGCAGCTTGGCATTGAAGGCCTTGGAGAGCCAACGCCCTAACTTGCTCCTCACTGACTCCCCAAAGGAAACCCGTCTGCTGTACCGAGAGTGGGATCAGTTTCAGGTGCACCAAGGGTTGGTCTACCGAAGGGGCCCCTCTGACGATTCTGAAAAACAATTGCAGCTATTCCTACCTGAAAAACATAGGGAGACAGTATTAACTGCCCTACATGACAACCATGGCCACCTAGGGCCCAAAAGGACTTTTGACCTGGTGAGGGACAGGTTCTACTGGCCCTGCATGCAGGCTGAAGTTGAGGACTATTGCCACTCCTGCGTCAGATGTATCCAAAAGTAGACTTTGCCTCACAAGCTGCCCCAATGGGCCATCTTCGGAGTCAGGGACCCATGGAGCTGGTGTGCATTGACATTCTGTGCTTGGAGCCTGATTTTAGCGGGCAGGAAAATATCCTGGTAGTGACTGACCATTTCACTCGGTATGCCCAGGCGTTTTCCACGAGGGGCCAACAAGCATCCACGGTGGCCAAGATCTTTGTGGAGAAATTCTTTGTGCACTATGGTCTGTCCCAACGCATCCACTCTGATCAGGGGAGAGATTTTGAGAGTAGTCTCATCAAGAGACTTTTAGACCTGTTGGGCATCAGGAAGTCTAAAACCCCCCCGTATCATCCTCAAGGAGATCCTCAACCAGAGAGATTCAACCAAACCCTCCTGGATATGCTCGGAACTCTAAATTCAGAACAAAAACTGCACTGGAGCAAGCATATAGTGGCTTTGTGCATGCTTATAACAGCACCGCCAATGATGCCACAGGTTACGCTCCCTATAGTTTGATGTTCGGACGGTAGGCCCGGCTGCCAGTCGACTTGGCCTTCGGCACATCCCTCGACCATACCTCAGCAACTTCCCGCTGGAAGTCGCAGCCCTATGTCATTTGCAAGCATCTGCCTGGACTCCCAGTATATCAAATCCGGCCAGAGGGAAGCACAGGACTTGGCATCGCAATCATCTGTTGCCTCTGTCAGAAGCAGTTCATGTGCCACCACAGCCAGATTTACAGCCCACACCCACGGCCTCTCAAAGATCCCAGCCAGTGACTAGATCTCACTCAGTCTGTACCCCTTGCTGAAAATGAAAACCGCGAGGCAGGACAACCTCCCCTCCTATGCTAATTGGTTGGATATTCCTCTGCCATGGTTTTATGCAGATGCAAATTGTATGGTTTCCTGTGCACACTAACCTGTTTTTTTTTTTACGTGTGTATATCAAAAGCATGTAACAGGTCATAGACTCTTTACCACCTTTGGCGGACCTAAGGTTTTTTGGTGGGGGGAGTGTGTAGCGGGGGCTGCTCTGTCACCCATGGTCCCACACCTCCCTCCATTCCCGCCAGGAACCGTCGGACTGAATAGACACTGACACAGGCACTTACTCAAGGAGAGCACGCCTGTCAGTACCTGTGGGGGATTTCTCCCCCTTAACTCTACTCTTCCTTGAGTGACGAGCAGCGGTCACTCACGGGCATCAGTCGGCTCTGCTCTCTTCTCTGTGTTCCTATTGGCAGGGAGAGGAAGTCAATCAAGCGGCAGCAGAGGACCACAAGACATAAAGGCTCATCACAAAATGGCACCATTGATTTTTACTGGGGATGGAGCTGCTACTTCTGCTGTGAAAGAAGGGGGCTAGCTAAAGACTTAAGCTTGTTGGTCTGAAAAGAGATCACCATGAGGCTGGGAGGTGAACGGAGGTGTGAGAAGAGACTACAGGCATCCGCTGAAGAACCATCCAAAGACGGTTCCAGAGACCATCCAGAGACGGTTGAAGATGGATGTACCTTCTGTAAAACCTAATATCCCTATTTTTATGTGAAATATCTCTGAAATTATGTGAAATCTAACGTTAAAACCACTTGATCTTACCGGATCTAACGAATATCTATTAGCCTGTGTAGCGCCCTGCTCCTATTGGGTAGGTGCTAGTGTAAATTTAGTTATCTGAGCTGTCGTTTAGCTCAGAACAATTGTACCAAATTATGGTCTCTGTTCCAGTTTAGCTGGGCTGCACATTT
Organism: Rana muscosa; assembly: GCA_029206835.1. Taxonomy (NCBI): domain Eukaryota; kingdom Metazoa; phylum Chordata; class Amphibia; order Anura; family Ranidae; genus Rana; species Rana muscosa. The sequence goes on along the minus strand of CM055117.1, from coordinate 45,712,032 downwards.
CCACCTGACTGTAGGTGTCGATGTTACCACAGGTCAAGGTTGGAATTGCTGTAGGCTGGATGCATTGGGTATTCCTTTCCCAGGGACAGCGCAGTGGGAGTGGTGACCCCGCTGTGCATTCTGGGAGAGGGTACTTAAGGAGCAGACACCGTTTTTCGGGGTCTTCCGATCCTGACCTGACGGCCCTCCTGGCCTCAGGGATGTGTTAGTAGTTTTCTGCCTCGGGGCCTGTAGGCCCGAGGCTCTGTTGCTGAGAGTAGGCCCAGGAGTTTCTGGGGGCCTACTGATCTCTGGATGGTCCCGTGTCGCCTTGCCTGAGGGAAGGGACCGAACAATTGAGGGCTCAATTGGAGGACGCATCCGGATAAAAATTTGCCTCGCAGTGCTGCCGGCTGGCTGAAAGATCCTGGCACTGTGTGTTATGTTTTCAGAACTTTATCAAGTGAGTGATTACCCAAGTCTGTGGCAGAGACTATGTGTATTCTTCAAGTCTGGCAGAAACTATTTGTATTCTTCAAGTCTGTGGCAGAGACTTTTGGCCGAGCACCGCACCGGCTGCTAGGTCAGTGAGAGGCCTATCCGGTGGTTGCTATATCCAGTGTGGAGACTGTGTCCTCTGGATTAAGAAGTACCCGTGATCCGCAAGCAAGGTACCTGAATCCCCCCCTAACCCTCCATCCCTCTGTTAATAAAACCCTTGAGAAAAAGAGACTAAGTGTTTGGTGCAGACATTTGTGAGAAATTCTTCAAGGAAGACCCCTAGGACGGACCTGGTGAACAGTAAGGTAATGGCAGACCCAAATCTTAAACCAGTGCCCCCTGCGGGGGTATTGCTACACCTGATATAGACACTAGTATGGATATCCGTGCATCGATACCAAATATCCATAATATCCCTGTAATTATGTATAATCAACCATTAAAACCACTTGATCTTACCGGATCTAACAAATATCTATTAGCCTGAATGATTTTTGGCCCGAAAATTTGATAAGGGGGGGCCAGCCCCCCCTCTCATTAATCACTTAATAAGTCTCTAATTATGTGAGATCTAACGTTAAAACCACTTGATCTTACCGGATCTAACGAATATCTATTAGCCTGAATGATTTTTGGCCCGAAAATTTGATAAGGGGGGGCCAACCCGTCCTTATGTACCACCTAATATCAGTATTTTTATGTGGAATATCTCTGAAATTATGTGAGATCTAACGTTAAAACCACTTGATCTTACCGGATCTAACGAATATCTATTAGCCTGAATGATTTTTGGCACGAAAATGTGATAAGGGGGGGCTAACCCGTCCTTATGTACCACCTAATATCAGTATTTGTATGTGGAATATCTCTGAAATTATGTGAGATCTAACGTTAAAACCACTTGATCTTACCGGATCTAACGAATATCTATTAGCCTGAATGATTTTTGGCCCGAAAATTTGATAAGGGGGGGCCAACCCGTCCTTATGTACCACCTAATATCTGTATTTGTATGTGGAATATCTCTGAAATTATATGAGATCTAACGTTAAAACCACTTGATCTTACCGGATCTAACGAATATCTATTAGCCTGAAGGATTTTTGGAAAGTAAATTGCATGTGGGGGGGCCAACCCGTCTATATGTACCACCTAATATCAGTATTTTTATGTGGAATATCTCTGAAATTATGTGAGATCTAACATTAAAACCACTTGATCTTACCGGATCTAACAAATATCTATTAGCCTGAATGATTTTTGGCCCGAAAATTTGATAAGGGGGGGCCAGCCCCCCCCCTCATTAATCACTTAATAAGTCTCTAATTATGTGAGATCTAACGTTAAAACCACTTGATCTTACCGGATCTAATGAATATCTATTAGCCTGAATGATTTTTGGCCCGAAAATTTGATAAGGGGGGGCCAACCCGTCCTTATGTACCACCTAATATCAGTATTTTTATGTGGAATATCTCTGAAATTATGTGTGATCTAACATTAAAACCACTTGATCTTACCGGATCTAACGAATATCTATTAGCCTGAAGGATTTTTGGACAGTAAATTGCATGTGGGGGGGCCAACCCGTCCTTATGTACCACCTAATATCAGTATTTTTATGTGGAATATCTCTGAAATTATGTGAGATCTAACGTTAAAACCACTTGATCTTACCGGATCTAACGAATATCTATTAGCCTGAATGATTTTTGGCCCGAAAATTTGATAAGGGGGGGCCAACCCGTCCTTATGTACCACCTAATATCAGTATTTTTATGTGGAATATCTCTGAAATTATGTGTGATCTAACGTTAAAACCACTTGATCTTACCGGATCTAATGAATATCTATTAGCCTGAATGATTTTTGGCCCGGAAATTTGATAAGGGGGGGCCAACCCGTCCTTATGTACCACCTAATATCAGTATTTTTATGTGGAATATCATTGAAATTATGTGAGATCTAACGTTAAAACCACTTGATCTTACCGGATCTAACGAATATCTATTAGCCTGAATGATATTTGGCCCGAAAATTTGATATGGGGGGGCCAACCCGTCCTTATGTACCACCTAATATCTGTATTTGTATGTGGAATATCTCTGAAATTATATGAGATCTAACGTTAAAACCACTTGATCTTACCGGATCTAACGAATATCTATTAGCCTGAATGATTTTTGGCCCGAAAATTTGATAAGGGGGGGCCAACCCATCCTTATGTACCACCTAATATCAGTATTTTTATGTGGAATATCATTGAAATTATGTGAGATCTAACGTTAAAAACACTTGATCTTACCGGATCTAACGAATATCTATTAGCCTGAATGATTTTTGCCCCGAAAATTTGATAAGGGGGGGCCAGCCCCCCTCATTAATCACTTAATAAGTCTCTAATTATGTGAGATCTAACGTTAAAACCACTTGATCTTACCGGATCTAACAAATAGCTTCCAAAATAGCTAACTGTTTGGTCAATTTTTTGATAAGGGGGGGCTGATGACGGGTTAGCCCCCCCAGCAAATAACTGTTAATATTGCTTCTTCTGTGTGAGATCTAACGCAAACAACGGTTGATCTAACCTGATCTAACAAAGATCTAACAAACTGCATAAGATTTTTTCAAAAATTTTGATAAGGGGGGGCTAACCCGGCAGAGGTCAAAAATGTGCGACTCTGCCCCAAAGCAGCTTGTGTACTTTCATGAGATAGGAGCAACAGGCGTCAAGCGACTCAACACTCGGGTGTGAACGGGCACTACTGAATATAATGGCAATCTTGGTGTTGAGCATTGAAGCACTTTGGGAAATGCTTCAAAACGTTCTGGTGTGAATCGGGTTTTAAAGCGGACCTTCAACCATTTTTTTATCTTTCCATTTATTAAATGTTCTGCCCTTGTTTTTTTAACTTTGAATAGTATTTTTTTTTTTTCTGCCAGCAAATACCTCATAAAGCCCACCTCCTGTTTCTTGTTTGGTCAATAGCCTAGGCTTATGATATCATGCACAGCTCTCTCTCTCACTCTCGTGAGAGTTTGCCAGGAAGGGAGGGGGTGAGTCGTTAGAGGGCCAATGAGATCTGCAGAGCCAGAGGTGTGCCTCTGTGTGTCTGTGTAAATCCAGGAAGTGAACAGGCAGAAGCTTCAGCTGCCCACAGTTAAAATGGATACAGCCAGACTTAGTGGAGAGAGATTTCTGCAGCATATTTGGCAAGTACAGAATCACAGTATATATAAAATAATATGCAAAGTGGTTAGAGGGAAGCTTCAGAATGGCAAAGATGTTTTTATTACAAATTATGTGAGCAGACTGCAGTTCCTATTTAACGTAAACTGACAGTGGGATGTGGTGTTGGGGGCAGCATAGGGTCTAATTTAGGAAAACTTTGTATTTGTACAGACCACCAAAAAAAAAGGAGAGGAGCTTTAGGTTTTCTAAATAAAAAGCCTTTCCCCAACCCATCCCCTGAGATTTTTGTGGGTCTCCTGAACCCCTTCCCTCTAACTAATTAGTATCCCCTCACTCCTTTCTTCTTAATCCTCCTCACCCCCTTTCATCTACAGTAGGGTGACCAGATGTCCCTGGTTTCCAGAAAGAAAATGGCTTCGATTTTTAAAAAAAAATGCGTGTCTGGATAATGGCTACACGTTTCGGAGACACATAAGTTCCTTTCTCAAGCATTCAGATTGTCAGAACCACCTCGCCCTTTAACATCATCTAAAGGGAAGGAAAGCTCACCAAAAATGGCTAGGATTTCACTTAAAAATGTTTGTTGTAGAAACGTTCATGGTAAGATTTTTCTTGTTTTATTCATGCTCTTGGTCTTCTCTGGACAATTAGACCCGTAGTAAAGAAAATTGTAGGTTAAGGTGGCCAGATCTTCATAATAAAATCTGAGGACACCCTTCAAACCATGCCCACTTTTATTGGGGGTAGGACAGGGACAGAGATGGGGGTCTGGATAATAGTGGAATGGGAAGCACACCACATGGAATTTTGGGTGTGATCAAATTGTGCTAACAATGGGAGGGGCATAAAGCTCCTGGCTGTGGCCAAGGTTATTTTTGATGTCACATGCCCATATTACATGATCTTCCCATTACCTCTCCTATCAGCTTGTGCAGACTTTGTTGCTTGAGGTAAGGATGGGGATCATTTTGCTTGCGATGGTGACCTGCAGTGCACACCTGGGCCTGCACTCTTGACACAGAGTGTCAGGAAAGGTTTCACCCATTGGTGGTGCTGTCGGTTCTGTGGATCGTAGTACTGGTGTCCACTGTTAGATCCTTGGGCCGCAGTACCAATGTCCACCAGCAGGTGTCTCCTGACAGTATGGAGCAGACATCACCTCCTGCGATCAGACGTCACCTGAGGCTAATTACAGGTGTGTGTATAAATACCCGGCAAGCATTCACACACTTTGCCTTGGTATCGTCCTTGTGCTCTAACCTGCGATCCTGTTATCTTGAACCTGTAACTGATCCTGAGCCTGTACCCAATCCTGATCCCGAGCCTATCCTGATCCTGTCCCTCCTGTGTTCCTGTTATCCTGCATCCCTGCCCTGCAGCCTGATCCTGTCCCTCCTGTGTTCCTGTTATCGTGCATCCTTGCCCTGCAGCCTGATCCTGTCCACTTTCTCCCTGTCCTGTCTTGCTCCTTGCCCCCATCTGTTCTCCCGTGTATGACCCTGGCCTGGCCAGGCTACTTTTATGATTCTGGTATATACTTGTTTGTTATTTGTGGGTCACTGTCTGGTTGTTGTACACTGTTTGTGTCACTGTTTGCATTGGAGGTGTTTGTATATATATTATCACTTATCTTAAAGTGGAGTTTCACCCTCTTTTACAACTTAAGAAGAATTGGCATATTCAAATTTTTTTTCTTTAAACTCACAGTTTAATTGATATCTATGTGTTTTTGCGGCCGCGGCCGCAGCAGCCTCCTCGCGTCATCCACTGAACGCTCGGCCTCCTGGGAGATGTTTGTCATCAATCCCAGGAGGCCCTGGGCCGTAGCATTGCGTTATTTCTAAACAGGAAATGACGCGATGCACGGCGACGCCCGGCGCAATTTTAATTGACCGCAACCAGGCGTGTGTTGCCATTGTCACTCCTCACACTCCACTGACAGTTTCACACACTAAGCGGCTCTGTGCTCAGTGTGTGAAACTGATCTGCAACCGAATGCAGAGAGAGGAGATGTCAGATTCAGCGTGATGTCGGGGGTGGGCGGGACCCAGCCCCAGTCCAGCAGCTATCAAACACCAAACCAGCCAATGGGATGGGATCTGGGCGGGCCGCTACGTGTATGTGGCCCTGTCTACTTTCTTAAGCAGCCCAATCATTGGCTGGTGTTAGCTGCATGGCCCCGCCCACCCCGGGTCCCGCCCACCCCCGACATCACGCTGACAGCTGGCCTCTGCATTCAGTTACATACAGTGTAATTGAAACTGACAAATCAGCTCAGCGTGAAACTGCCAGTACCACCTGCCAGTGCCAACCAGTGCCACCTGCCAGTGCCAACCAGTGCCAACCACCAGTGTCAACCAGTGCCAATCAGTGCCACCTGCCAATGCCAACCAGTGCCACCTGCCAGTGCCAACCAGTGCCAATCGCCAGTGTCAACCAGTGCCACCTGCCAATGCCAACCAGAGCCACCTGCCAGTGCCAACCAGTGCCAACCGCCAGTGTCAACTAGTGCCAATCAGTGCCACCTGCCAGTGTCAACCAGTGCCAATCAGTGCCAGTGCCAACCAGTGCCACCCAGTGCCAACTGCCAGTGTCAACCAGTGCCACCTGCTAGTGCCAACCGCCAGTGCCAACCAGTGACACCCAGTGCCAATCAGTGACACCTGCCAGTGCCAATCAGTGACATCTGGAAGGGCCAACCAGTGTCACCAGTGATGGGGGGCGATGCCATGTGCTTGGGGCAATGTGCTGTGGGCGATGCGATTCGATGCAATGTGCTGGGGGCAATTTGATGCGATTTGATGCGATGTACTGGGGCGATGCAATTTGATGAGATGTGCTGGGGCGATGCGATTCCATGTGCTGGGGGTGATGCAATGTGCTGGGGCGCTGCGATTTGATGTGATGTGCTGGGGCGATGTAATGCGATGTGCTGTGTGCCATGCGATTCGATGTGCTGGGTGTGATGCGATTCGATGTGCTGGGGGTGATGCAATGTGCTGTGGGCGATAAAATTTGATGTGCTGGAGATGATGCGATGGGATGTGCTGGGGGTGATGCAATGTGCTGTGGGCGATGTGATTCTTTGTGCTGGGGGTGATGCAATGTGCTGTGGGTGATGCGATTCGATGTGCTGGGGGTGATGCAATGTGCTGTGGGCCATGCGATTTGATGTGTTCGGGGTGATGCGATTCGATGTGCTGGGGGTGATGCAATGTGCTGTGGGCCATGCGATTCGATGTGCTGGGAGTGATGCGATTCGATGTGCTGGGGGTTGTGCAATGTGCTGTGGGCGATGCGATTTGATGTGCTGGGGGTGACGCAATGTGCTGTGGGTGATGCGATTCGATGTGCTGGGGGTGATGCAATGTGCTGGGGGTGATGTGATTCGATGTGCTGGGGGTGATGTGATTCGATGTGCTGGGGGTGATGCAATGTGCTGTGGGCCATGCGATTCGATGTGCTGGGGGTGATGCGATTCGATGTGCTGGGGGTGATGCAATGTACTGTGGGCCATGCGATTCGATGTGCTGGGGGTGATGCAATGTGCTGTGGGTGATGCGATTTGATGTGCTGGGGGTGATGCAATGTGCTGTGGGTGATGCGATTCGATGTGCTGGGGTGATGCAATGTGCTGTGGGCCATGCGATTCTATGTGCTGGGGGTGATGCAATGTGCTGTGGGCCATGCGATTCGATGTGCTGGGGCGATGCAATCTAGATGCATAAATTTATTTTGTTGCTGAGATTAGTATTTTTTTAAATGAAAAGCTGTACAGAAAAAAGTAGCCGCTGTGTGTGTGTGTGTGTATATATATATATATATATATATATATACACACACACAACAAGATATATATATATATATATTCTTGAACATGCAGTATATTTACTGTTTCCTGCAGGGAGGAGGGGAGGAGAGGTTTGCATAGAAAAGTGTCAACTTCCTCTGACACTGCCGTTGCTATGGAAACCGGACCTGAAACCTATTACACTGCTTGTGCAGCACTGAGCATGTGCGAGATCTGCAATCATGAAATCCAGGAAGAAATACAGTCTGGCTTCAGATGCCCACACTTGAGATGGCCACTGTCTAGTTCTAGTTTATAAACTTTCAAAATGCTGTAATAACCTAACAAAACGGACCTCAGTTTACAGACTAACTTTACTAGAATACATTAAGCTTGTGTATTATAGAGGTATTTTTTAAAAAAAGTGTAATTTCGGCCGAAACACCACTTTAACCACTTCAATACAGGGCTTTTTGTACCACTTCAATACCGGGCCTATTCTAGCACTTCTCTCCTACATGTACAAATCATCATTCTTTTGCTAGAAAATTACTCAGAACCCCCAAACATTATATATGTTTTTTTAGCAGACACCCTAGGGAATAAAATGACGGTCATTGCAACTTTTTTTCTTGCACGATATTTGCGCAATAATTTTTCAAACGCCTTTTTTTTTTAAAGAATGGTTTCATGAATTAACCACTTCCTTACTGGGCACATATACCCCCTTCCTGCCCAGGCGAAATTTCAGCTTTCAGCACTGTCACGCTTTGAATGACAATTGCGCGGTCGTGCGACGTGGCTCCCAAACAAAATTGACGTCCTTTTTTTCGCACAACTAGAGCTTTCTTTTGATGGTATTTGATCACCTCGGCGGTTTTTATTTTTTGCACTATAAACAAAAATAGAGCGACAATTTTGAAAAAAAAGCAATATTTTTTGATTTTTGTTATAATAAATATCCCAATTTTTTTTTTAAAAAATATTTTTTTCCTCAGTTTAGGCCGATACGTATTCTTCTACATATTTTTGGTAAAAAAAAATCGCAATCGGCGTTTATTGATTGGTTTGCGCAAAAGTTATAGCGTTTACAAAATAGGGGGTAGTTTTATGCCATTTTTATAATTTTTTATTTTTATTAGTAATGGCGGCGATCAGTGACTTTTTGTGACTGCGACATTATGGCGGACACATCGGACACTTTTGACACTATTTTGGGACCATTCACATTTATACAGCGAACAGTGCTATAAAAATGCACTAATTACTGTATAAATGTGACTGGCAGGGAAGGGGTTAACACTAGGGGGCGAGGAAGGGGTTAAATGTGTTCCCTGGAGTGATTGTTACTGTGGGGGGAGGGGAGTGACTGGGGGAGGTGACCGATCTGTGTCCCTATGTACAAGGGACACAGCATCGGTCCCCTCTCCCTGACAGGACATGGATCTCTGTGTTTACACACAGAGATCCACGTCCTGCCTCTGTAACAGCCGATCGCGGGTGCATGGCGGACATCGCGGCCGCCAGGCACGCGCATCGGCATTGCAGTGACGCGCCGGGCACGTGCGCGCGCCGCCGGCAGCGCTCGCGCGCCCCCCCAGTGGCCAAATTAGAAGAGGCCGTATAATAACGCCCTCCCGGCATTTGACAACCACCTTGCGGCCGTATATACTCGTACGGCGGGCACAAGGTGGTTAAAAAGTAACAAAACAGTAAAGTTAGCCCAATTTTTGGGGAAAATATGAAAGATGATGTTACGCTGAGTAAATAGATACCTAACATGTCACGCTTTAAAATTGTGCACACCCATGGAATGGCACCAAACTTCGTTACTTAAAAATCTCCATAGGCGAGGCTTTAATTTTTTTTACAGGTTACCAGGTTAGAATTACAGAGGAGGTCTAGTGCTAGAATTGTTGCACGCGCTCTAACGCACGCGGCGATACCTCACATATGTGGTTTGAACAGCGTTTACATATGTGGGCGACTTACGTGTGCATTCGCTTCTGATCGCGAGCTACTAGGGACAGGGGCGTTTTAATTTTTTTTTATTATTTTTTTTTATTTTTTTTTACGTATTTTTTATTTTTTTTAGATCACTTTTATTCCTATTACAAGGAATGTTAACATCTCTTGTAATAGGAATGTGTGTGACAGGTCCTCTTTATTGAGAGATGCAGGGTCAATAGGACACCACATCTCTCCTCCAGGCTGGAAAGCATGAGATCAGTGACATTTTTTTCACTGATCTCATACTTACTAGCCGCAATGGCGGCTTTGTTTACATTTGAGGACCCGGGCGTGACGTCATCACATCGCGCCCGGGCCTCCGACGATCATAGAGATGACTGGTGACCATCTGGTCACCAGTCATCTCTATGCTCGTCACGTGACCCACCAACGGCGCCGGAAGATTCGCTCCGGGTCCCCGATCGCACGGGAGAGCCCGGAGAAGCACCGGATGGTGGCGGGAGGGGGGGATGTCCCCTCCCGCCGCCTATAAGAACGATCAAGCGGCGGAACTGCCGCTATGATCGTTCTTGTGGTGCACAGAATCGCCGGCACTTTAAAAGGATATCTGAATGATGCCTCTAGCTGCAGGCATCATTCAGATATCCCCCTACAAAGCCAGGACGTCATATGACGTCCACCCAGGATGGGAGATCCCATCTGTGGACGTCATTTGACTATGGCTGGGTAGGGAAGTGGTTAATAAAACGTCTTTATTTTTGCTTTACATACGTTTGGTTTCCTCTGTTGCAGTACACACAGTTCTGGTCACACCTGTTACTGACACAGAGCAAAGTAGGCTCAGGTGTTATCAAACCATATCTTTATGCCCCGCCCATTGTTAGCACAATTTGGTCACACCCAAAATTCGAAGTGGTGTGCTTCACATTCCACTATTATCCACACCCCCATCTCTGTCCCACCCCCAATAAAAGTGGGATAGGTTGAAGGGTGTCCCCAGATTTCATTTTGAAGATCTGGCCACCTTAACCTACAATTCTCTTTACTATGGGTCTAATTGTCCAGAGATGACCAAGAGCATGAAAACTTCCCATGAACGTTTCCAAAACAAACATTTTTAAGTGAAATCCTAACCATTTTTGGCCAGCTTTAATTCCCGTTAGATGATGTTGAAGGGCGAGGTGGCTCTGGCAATCTGAATGTTTGTTCTGTGTGGGGTCAAGGCTGTGGTTTGCCTAAACTCATAACATTCCAGTATCATTTTGTAGTGTGAGCAAATCTGAGTAATAGATGAAAACAAGAGATTACTGGTTGGGAAACCAAAATCCCTCACAGTTCATCCATAAAATATGTCAAGATAAATAAAAAGTATATAATGGAAAAGAAGTACGTCAAGATTCTGTCATCTGGCTTGAACTTGTGTTTCTCAATTCCATTAAGGTACCATTGTTTGTCAAGTGCCCCCTCTTTATTTGTCATCTAAGTGCCTCTTCACATTGACCACTTTTACATTTACATCTCCTAATTGTGTGCCAATGTTTTTCAAACTCTTGCATTTTCAAATAACTAAAGCACTGATTGATATCCATTTTATATACAATGCAAAAAACTTGAAGAAAACCTAAGGGCATTTTTTTGGATAGAGTGGTGAGAGTATAGAACAACTGTCAGGTTTTATTGCTGTATGGGTCCCTGTGTCATGGTCCAGGGTCAGGCTTGGAGACCAGTAATTATAACAGTAATGAATCTTTTACTAACTAGCTAGATAAGTACAGAAGCAGGTCACCCTTCGTATAACATGGGCTCACCCGAGGCGCAGAGCACTAACCAGAGCTCCTGATGGTGGAGATGAATTTTACTACGTGTTAGTACCAGCTCCTCAGGATCGCCCCACCAGGAGGTGAGAAAACCGGGGACCAGTAGCAGATAAGCAGGTAGAGATCAAGCAGAAACATAGTCAATAAACAAGCCAAAGATTGGTAACAAGTGATTGCAGGTTGGGATCAAGCAGAAGCATAGTCAAGAAAAAAGCTAAGGGTCGGTAAGGAGTAATAGCGAAGATACGATTGGCAGCAGAAGTGACAAGAGCTGGAGAGAGCACAATAATCTGGCAAACAGGAAGTGCAAAGGTATGACTAAAATAGAAAGTCTGTGGAAGGAGCAAAGGGTTCAGGGTTCCAGAGGTTCAAGATAAGATCATTCAAGGAATTGCCCAGGGAGCTGTCCAGCATCCCAGGTGGCTCAGCTAGAAGAGACCCCATTAAAGAAATTCACCCTCTCTAACTGTCCTGATCAACAGTTTCACCAGACAAGAAAATAGGGGTAAATCTATCATTTTGATATGTGACCAGAATAGGAATAGCATGGAAATCTTCCAATGGGGACCAGTGTTCTTATGACAACTATCTGAGAGGGGAAATCCCCCCCCCCCCATTGGAAGGAGGTGTCCTCACTGTCTGATATATTTTACCTGTTTTGATGATTTTATTATACAAAGTACAAGAAGCCACTGAACCCATCAGAAGTGCACACTGGGGTACATTTTCTATAGCTTCTAAGTGTCCCTCATATGGATCCAAATCACTTTGTATCTCTTTCCTCTTCAGCAGACCTTTATTTGCCTTGTCCATACATAGGGACTGCATTGACCAACACAGCCCAATGCATGTGGTTCCATTGGCACCTATTTTGCTCCCCCTGAGCCCCAGTAGACAGTAGTCTGCTTTCCTTACCTTGGTGCTTACCCGGTGCAGTGAATGAAAACTATCCTTTAGAATAGCTTTTTAGATGTTAAATGGTTTGGTTTATTTCTTTCACAATATCTTGCCTTTTCCCTGGATTATCTATCCCTTTTCTCTTTTAGTGTTTTAATTTTTCTTAGATAAAATGTTGAACAAGTCATAATTATGGGGGCTACAGGGAGCACAAATGTGGAAGTATTGTTTTGTAAAGGGGCTGTGATAGCCCCTTTGATAACGTCCTATTGGACGAAATGCGTGTCAGGGAGATACGCACCTGATCAGTGAGTCCGTTGGAGCAGAGAAAGGTCACCCGTACGGATCCGACTCACGGGCCCCTGGTAGTCCAGACAGGAGGCACGGGAGTGCGGAAGGGTAAGAGAGCCTGAGATAGGTTCCTGGAAGGCGGCTCCGGATCCTGGGTTCAGGAGGGTAGCTAAGCCAGGCAGGCTGCAGGCAGGTAGGTAGGCAGGCAGGTGTATAGAGCAGCGCAGCTGGGCAGATGCAGAAGGAGCGGTCAGACAGGCAGGGTTCGGCAACGTTCAGGCAATATGGTACAGCGGGGTATGCAGGCTCAGGATCAGACAGGCCGAGGTCGGGTGCAGACGGATAGCAGGGAAAGTCCAGTAACAAGCCGGGTGGTCAGAAGGTCGGATTTCGGGCGAACAACAGGAGCAGGATACACAGGGGACTGCAGATCAGACAGCACCGGTCTGAAGTGTTCCAGGGGTTTAAATAAGCAAACCGGCGTGCGTCAGCGCGCGCAATGGCGCACGCGCGTGCGCGCCCGCAATGCGCGCACATGCACCCGCACGCACAGGCGCACCAACGAACACAGGCACGCGCGCCCGCGGGCCGGGAAGTGCACCAGCGCGGACGGGAACATGCCAAACCTCAGCGCGCATCGGCGCACGCGAACGCACACCGAAGCGACCACCGACACGCCCGGCAAGGTACGTACTCTGACAGTGCCCCCCCTTTAGGGCAGCCTCCGGATGCCCAATTGAGCGATCTTCGCGGCGTGAGACCTCCTGAAAGCTTGCATGAGTTCCTCCACATGTATGCCTCTTTCGGGTTCCCAGGAGTTATCCTCTGGGCCGTAACCCCTCCACTTAATCAGATATTGTACCTGGTTGTGTCTCTTCCTACAGTCCAGGATTGCCTCCACCTCAAACTCCTCCTCGCTGTCAATCAGAACAGGTTCCGGTGGGCCAATGTTACGGCCAGCGAAGGGGTTAGGGACAACCGGCTTTAACAGGGTCACATGAAAGACTGGGTGGACCTTCAGGGAGTTAGGCAGGTCGAGCTCATATGCTACATTGTTGATCCTCCTCTTTACCGAGAAAGGTCCCATGAACTTAGGGCCCAATTTCCTGGATGGACAGACCATCTTTAGGTTAATTGTGGATAACCACACCTGGTTGCCAGGCTCCAGAATGAGTTCCCCTCTCCTTTTCCTATCAAACATCCTCTTGTTGTACTCCTGGGTCTTGGACATGGTCTCCTGTAGAAGTTTGTTATTGGAGAGGAAGAAATCCATTGTTTCGGACACTGCAGGGATAGTGCATTCGGGTATGGTACTTGGCAAAAAGGAGGGATGGAATCCATAGTTGGCAAAGAATGGGGTTTGCTTAGTGGCAGAGTGCAGGGAGTTGTTGTAAGCGAATTCAGCAATGGGGAGTAGGGAGGCCCAATCATCCTGGGAAAAGGAGGAAAAACAACGGAGGTACTGTTCTAATGTTTGGTTGGTTCTCTCAGTTTGACCATTCGTCTGGGGGTGGTATGCCGAAGAGAATGCCAACTCAATTTCCAGAGAACCACAAAGAGCCTTCCAAAATCTGGAGGTGAACTGGGCGCCTCGGTCTGAGACAATACTTGCCGGAATTCCATGGAGCCTCACTATTTCCCTGATAAAAACCCTCGCCGTCTCCATGGCGGAAGGTGTACCTTTCATGGGCAAAAAATGAGCCATCTTGGACAGCCTGTCAACGACAACGAAGACCGTGGAGAACCCTTCGGACAGGGGGAGCTCCACTATGAAGTCCATCGACACCATCTTCCAGGGTCTTTCAGGGACAGGTAGAGGTTTTAATAGACCCCAGGCCCTCATCCGGCTATTCTTGTTCCGGGAGCAGGTGTTGCATGAGTCCACGTATCTCTTGCAGTCACTACCCAGCTGCGGCCACCAGAACGTGCGCTTGATAAGCTCGGCCGTTTTCAAGGTACCGAAATGTCCGGCCAACTTGTGGTCATGGCAGAGCTCCAGAACAGCTATCCGAAGACCCTCAGGGACCAGAATTTTGCCCTCGGTCCCAGGCAAAAGTTCTATAGGGCAATCATATGGTGTCAGGGAAATCCGTCCAACAGCGCCAATCAGCGCCCAATGCGCACGCGCGGCGGAATGATGCTTCGGCGCATGCGCGTGCGCGGGACGGCGCTTCTACGTTCTCGGGTGCGCGCGCCGACGCAGCGGCGCGTGCGCATGCGCGGCGGCGCACCAATAGGAATCCAGGCGGGCCTATTTAAAGAGACCCAGTTGCACTGACAAGTTGCTGGTTTGTCAGCTTTCCTGTATACCCAAGACTCTGGAAAACTATCTTGAAAATCTCCTTGTGACCCGGACTGGCTTGATTCCTCTGATCTCTCTCCTGGACCTGACCCTCGGCTTGTTATACGGACTTCTGCCTTCTCCTGTGTTTGACCCTCGGCCTGTGACTCGGATCTGCTGCCTGTCTACAATCCTTGACCTCCTGCTTGTACCTTTGGACTTCCGCGTTTCCTTTGAACTCCTGCCTGGTTCCCGGTATTCTCTGGACTTGTTACCCTTTACTGTGCTAGACCCCCAGCCGGGACTGTTACCTTGCAATTGCAACCCGGACTCAACCTGCACCGGCTTCAATTATCTCCTGCTGTTTGAACTTTACCAATCCGGCTAGTTCCTGCTTGAAGCCTGTTCTTCAGTCTACTCAGCACTACCGGACCGTCTACAAGTACTCACCACCTGCCGGTAGCCGGTGCCGCTTCTCGCCATCCACTCCCTGTCTCAACTCCAGGGGGTGGAGTGCGTCAAGTCGCAAAGGTGAACCACTCTCGGCATCTCGGCCTCGGTAAGTACATACCCTTACAGTACAAACCAGCCAGATGTCTGAGGCCAACAGGGTGCGTTCACCGTTCGAGACCCTATGTCAGCAAGTCACCGCACTAACCGATGCGGTTCAGAAATTACAAGAAGGTTATGTCCAAATGGATGGCCGCTTTCAGCTACTTACTGGAGCTACAGGACCAGCATCACCAGCTGCCACCGTTGCCAATGTTGCCTCCGCGTCTCAAAATCAGGCAAATCCCACCGTAGTAATGGCTACCCCTGAACCCAGGGTCCCCCTGCCTGAACGATTTTCTGGCGCCCGTAAGAAATATCGGGCTTTCAAAAACGCATGTTCTCTTTACCTCGCCCTTCAACCCAGGACTTTCTCTTCAGAAGTGGTAAAGGTGGGGTTCGTCATCTCCCTTCTAACCGACGAACCTCAGGCCTGGGCCCATGGCCTGATGGAGCAAAGCAGCCCCATACTAGATTCCGTGGACACCTTCTTCGAGAGTATGGCGCAGCTGTATGACGATCCTCAGCGATCAGCCACAGCTGAGTCTGTTCTCCACAGTTTAACCCAGGGGAGAAGGCCGGTGGAGGACTACACGGCAGAATTCCGGAAATGGTCAGCTGACACTGGCTGGAATGAGACGGCCCTTAAATACCAATATCGCCAAGGACTGTCTGAGGCTCTTAAAGACGAGCTGGCCAGGATTGGTGTTCCAACTACTCTGGAAGATTTGATCCAGTCTGTCACTCAGCTTGACAGACGCCTGCGGGAGCGGCGTTCTGAGCGTTTCCAGACTACCCGTCCAAACTGGACTTTGCCCCAATCAGCTTCTGCCTATCCACCCATCCAAGTTCCTACAGCATCTTCTCCTCCCGAGCCTGAACCCATGCAGCTTGGTCTGGTTCGTCCTCCCCTTTCTCCTGAGGAAAAGCAGCGCAGGCGTCAGGCCAATCTGTGTCTTTACTGCGGGGGTACTGGCCATTTCCTTCGGAGCTGCCCAGTAAGACCTAGTAAGTGTACCCTCAAAGACACTTTGAACTACCAAGTTTCTGGCTTACCACAGACTTATGTTGTTCTTTCTATTTCTCTACAGCTACCAACAGGAGCAACCCGCCTACCGGCGATTATTGATTCAGGAGCCTGCAGCTGCTTTCTGGACTCTTTACTTGCTTCCCAACATCACTTTCCTCTGCAAACCAAGGACCGTTATCTTCAGGTTCGTCTGGCGGATGGATCCCTGCCTCGTTCAGGGGTAATTACGCAAGAAACAAAACCCGTCCTTGCTATCACGGATTCAGGCCACCAAGAATACCTCCGATTTGACCTCATCCCATCTCCCATGTTTCCCATCATCCTGGGCCTCCCCTGGTTGCAAGCACATGAGCCTCATATAAACTGGGCCAAAAGGGAAGTTAACTTCACTTCTTCGTATTGTTCCCAACACTGTCTTTCCGCACTTCCAACTGTCTGTGCTACTTTAACCCCTCAACCGGATAACCTACCACATGTTCCATCAGCATACTTAGAATTCCAGGACGTCTTCGACAAACAGCAGGCCGACCGCCTACCTCCACATCGTCCCTACGATTGTCCCATTGACCTTCTGCCTGGCTCCAAAATTCCATTCGGCCGCATCTTTCCCTTGTCCGAATCTGAGTTGAAGGCCCTCAAGTCTTACATTGAGGAAAATCTGGAAAATAAATTCATTCGCCCCTCTTCTTCCCCAGCCGGTGCCGGAATCTTTTTCGTTGAAAAGAAAGACGGGACTCTGAGGCCCTGCATCGACTATAGGGAATTAAATAAAATTACTATTAAAAATAGATACCCGCTTCCTCTCATCCCGGAGTTGTTCCAACGATTCCGATCAGCTCGGATCTTCTCTAAACTGGACCTTCGAGGGGCCTACAACCTCATCCGGATCAGGGCTGGAGACGAATGGAAGACGGCTTTTAGATCTAGGTTCGGTCATTTTGAATACTTGGTCATGCCATTCGGGCTTTGCAACGCCCCAGCTACTTTCCAGCACCTGGTCAATGACATTTTCCGTGAACACCTGGACGACTTCCTAGTAGTCTACTTAGACGATATTCTTATTTTTTCATCCTCCCTTGAACTGCACCGAATCCATGTCATCAAGGTCCTCACTATTCTCCGAGAACATAGACTTTACCTCAAGGCCGAGAAATGTGACTTTGAGAAAACCACTGTGCAATTTTTGGGATTTATTATTTCTACCAATGGGGTCGCAATGGACCCGCAGAAAGTCAAAGCTATCCAGGAATGGCCAGCCCCAACAGACAAGAAAGGGGTACAACGGTTTATAGGTTTCGCCAACTTCTACAGGAGGTTCATTGTGGGGTTCTCCTCTATTGTGGCACCTATAACCCAACTGACACGCCAGGGCTACCGCTTTCACTGGTCACCGGAAGCTCAGGATGCCTTCGATAAACTAAAAAATGCATTCACATAGGCACCTGTATTGAAGCATCCAGATCCGCTACTGCCGTTTACTCTGGAAGTAGATGCTTCAGAGTCAGCCACTGGGGCCATCCTCTCTCAAAGGCAGGGCCCCAAATCCCTTCTTCATCCAGTAGCCTTTGCCTCTCGTAAACTAACTTCTCCGGAACGTAATTATGACGTCGGAGACCGGGAACTATTGGCTATCAAATTCGCCCTGAAAGAATGGCGATACCTTCTGGAGGGAGCCCCTCACCCTGTCATGATATTCACGGATCATAAGAATCTGGAATATCTGAGAACAGCAAAACGTCTTCGACCCAGACAAGCCCGATGGGCCCTCTTCTTCACCAGGTTTAACTTTCATATCTCTTATAGGCCCGGTTCCAAGAACGTGAAGGCGGATGCACTCTCTAGGATGTTTCCCGAGACCCCTCAAGCAGAGGAACCAAGTACCATCCTATCAGCACAAAACTTTCTGCTCATCCCACAGGCTGATCTACTAACCTCCATAAAAGCTGCCTCTAAGCATTGTCCTGACCAAGTAACCCCTTCCCTAGAGAAGCGTAATGACTTGCTCTGGTCCCAAGGTAAAGTCTTCGTCCCTCTGGAAACAAGGCAACTGATTCTGAAAACTTTCCACGACCACAAACTAGCTGGACACTTTGGAACCAAAAAAACCATGGAACTAATCTCTCGCTCCTTCTGGTGGCCTGGTTGGAGACAAGATTGCAAGTCCTATGTTGCCTCCTGTACCCGTTGCCAACGGTATAAGGGACCCAAAACCAAGAGTTGGGGACTACTCAAACCTTTGCCTATCCCTGAACGTCCGTGGGCAGATGTGTCCATGGACTTCATTGTAGATCTACCGCCCTCTGGAGGTTTTACCACGATTCTGGTCGTAATTGACCGCCTCTCCAAAATGGCACACTTCGTGCCCATGATCGGTACCCCCTCTGCTGCAGATACAGCCAAAGCCTTCTTTCAGGAGATAATCAGGCTCCATGGGGTGCCTAAGAGCATCACCTCTGACAGAGGCGTTCAATTCACGTCGAAATTCTGGAAGGAACTTTGCAAATCTTTAGAAGTCAAGATTTGCCTATCATCGGCATATCACCCCCAGAGCAACGGACAGACAGAGAGAACCAATCAAACCCTAGAACAATATCTCCGTTGTTTTTGCTCAGCCTCACAAGACGATTGGTCCTCCCGATTATCCTACGCTGAATTTGCATATAACAACTCGGTGCATTCAGCCACCAGTCAAACTCCTTTTTGGGCCAACTTTGGCTTCCATCCTTCCTTCCTCCCTGATGACATTCCGGAGAGCTCTGTTCCTGCTGTTCAAGATCGGATAGCCTTTGTTCAATCTAATTTTCTGAGACTCCAGGAAATGATGCAAAACGCCCAGGAGTCTTACAAGAGACACTATAACAAGGGTAGGAAGGAAAATCCAGTCTTCAAAGTTGGGGAGGAAGTATGGCTCTCCGCCACCAACCTCAAATTGCCGATCCCTTCACGGAAGTTGGGACCAAGATTTATAGGCCCTTTTAAAATCAAGCGAGTAATCAACCCTGTGGCCTTTGAATTGGCACTGCCCGACTCCTACAGGATACACCCGGTCTTCCACACGTCTCTGTTGAAACCGGTAGTCTCCAGCTCCTTCCCGGGAAGGGATGAGCCACCTCCTCCACCTGTGGAGGTTGATGGTGAAAACGAGTACGTGGTGGAATCTATCTTGGGCTGCAGGAAAAGAGGCAGGCAATTACAGTATTTAATCAAATGGAAGGGGTATCCCCCAGAGGACAACTCTTGGGAACCATCTAGGAACCTACATGCTCCCCGCCTAATTAGAGTCTTTCACCAGGAACATCCCGAGTTGATGTCTAGTCTGGGCGTCCAGAGTCCGCCCCTAGGAGGGGGGCACTGTCAGGGAAATCCGTCCAACAGCGCCAATCAGCGCCCAATGCGCACGCGCGGCGGAATGATGCTTCGGCGCATGCGCATGCGCGGGACGGCGCTTCTACGTTCTCGGGTGCGCGCGCCGACGCAGCGGCGCGCGCCGACGCAGCGGCGCATGCGCGGCGGCCCACCAATAGGAATCCAGGCGGGCCTATTTAAAGAGACCCAGTTGCACTGACAAGTTGCTGGTTTGTCAGCTTTCCTGTATACCCAAGACTCTGGAAAACTATCTTGAAAATCTCCTTGTGACCCGGACTGGCTTGATTCCTCTGATCTCTCTCCTGGACCTGACCCTCGGCTTGTTATACGGACTTCTGCCTTCTCCTGTGTTTGACCCTCGGCCTGTGACTCGGATCTGCTGCCTGTCTGCAATCCTTGACCTCCTGCTTGTACCTTTGGACTTCCGCGTTTCCTTTGAACTCCTGCCTGGTTCCCGGTATTCTCTGGACTTGTTACCCTTTACTGTGCTAGACCCCCAGCCGGGACTGTTACCTTGCAATTGCAACCCGGACTCAACCTACACCGGCTTCAATTATCTCCTGCTGTTTGAACTTTACCAATCCGGCTAGTTCCTGCTTGAAGCCTGTTCTTCAGTCTACTCAGCACTACCGGACCGTCTACAAGTACTCACCACCTGCCGGTAGCCGGTGCCGCTTCTCGCCATCCACTCCCTGTCTCAACTCCAGGGGGTGGAGTGCGTCAAGTCGCAAAGGTGAATCACTCTCGGCATCTCGGCCTCGGTAAGTACATACCCTTACATATGGTCTGTGAGGAGGAAGGGTTTCTGCTCCCTTCTTACTGAACACGTCCAGAAAATCATGGTAGGGCTCAGGGATTGTTTTCTGAAGGTCAGGGTCTGTGCCCAGACAGAGCAGGTGAGGGTGGTCGGTAGAGGCTTGTTGCAGGCAGTGTTGCTGGCAATAATCTGAGAGGAATTTAACTCTCCCTGTAGCCCAGTCAATGTTGGGGTTATGGGCTTGCAGCCAGGGCATCCCCAGAATGACGGGGAATAGCGGAGAGGAGATGGCATCCAGACTTAGGAACTCCTGATGGTGGGTTGCCACCGAGGCCAACAAGGGAACGGTTTCCTGAGTGACGGGGCCGGATTTGATAATGGAGCCGTCAGCGAGGTGTACTGCAAGTGCCCGGGATTTCGGCTGCAGGGGAATGTGATGACTGGCAGCAAATGTCAAATCGATAAAGCAGCTGCATGCCCCCGAATCAATTATGGCGGGTACTAGGATTGCGGAAGTCCTTCCGGGGGGCTGTAAAGAGATGGAGAGAGCCAAGTGAGAAGTTGGGTTAGGCAACAAAGAGGCACAAGTAGAAGAAACAGGCAGGCATTTACGCATCTTGGCCAGACAGGATCTCACGTAGTGTCCTGGTTCGCCACAGTACATGCACAGATTGTTGCTACGCCTATGCTGGCGTTCTTCGGGAGAGAGAGATGGGCGCAGTAAGCCCAGTTGCATGGGTTCCGGGTCATCTAAGGCCGGAGACGGGGAAGCCGGAGGTGCAAGACGGACTGGGTTTGAGACCTTGGGGAGCAACCAGGTGGGTCGGAACTGACTGGAGGTCCTCTCGGAGCGATGCTCTCTCAGGCGCCGGTCGATCTGAATTGACAGATCTATTAACTTGTCCAGGGTTTGAGGAACTCCGACACGTGCTAGCTCGTCCTTGAGCTGATCCGACAGGCCCATCCGGAATTGGTAGCGCAAAGCAGCGTCATTCCACTCTGTGTCGGAGCTCCAACGTTTGAACTCTGCCGCATAGTCCTCGGCCGCTCTGCGGCCTTGCAGGAGAGAGTGAAGAACAGATTCTGCAGTAGCCGCTTGTTGCAGATCCTCGTAGAGTTGGGACATAGCGGCAAAGAACGTGGCAAGGGTCTCCAAGGAGGCATCTTTCTGCTCTAGAAGGCGGTGAGCCCAGGCCTGCGGCTCGTCGGTCAGCAGGGAGATGACGAAGCCCACCTTGGTTACTTCCAGGGAAAAGGTGCGGGGTTGTAGGGCGAAGAAAAGCTTGCAGGCGTTGCGGAACGCACGGTATTTGCTGCGATCGCCCGCAAACTTCTCGGGTGTAGGGACCCTGGGTTCCGGAGGAAGCATGACGACGGAGGGTGTAGCCGGATATCCCGTGGATGTGGTGCCTTGCGGGCTGGCAGGCGAGGACAGGACTTGAACTCTTTCCTCCAACCTGGTATAGCCGGCTTGGAGGTCTTTCACGGCTTGCGTCAGCCCGTTCAGGTGTCGGCATAATTCCTCCATGGGATCCCTCCCCTGCTCGGACTCGGACATGGCTGTCTGATACTGTCAGGGAGATACGCACCTGATCAGCGAGTCCGTTGGAGCAGAGAAAGGTCACCCGTACGGATCCGACTCACGGGCCCCTGGTAGTGCAGACAGGAGGCACGGGAGTGCGGAAGGGTAAGAGAGCCTGAGATAGGTTCCTGGAAGGCGGCTCCGGATCCTGGGTTCAGGAGGGTAGCTAAGCCAGGCAGGCTGCAGGCAGGTAGGTAGGCAGGCAGGTGTATAGAGCAGCGCAGCTGGGCAGATGCAGAAGGAGCGGTCAGACAGGCAGGGTTCGGCAACGTTCAGGCAATATGGTACAGCGGGGTAGGCAGGCTCAGGATCAAAGACAGGCCGAGGTCGGGTGCAGGCGGATAGCAGGGAAAGTCCAGTAACAAGCCGGGTGGTCAGAAGGTCGGATTTCGGGCGAACAACAGGAGCAGGATACACAGGGGACTGCAGATCAGACAGCACCGGTCTGAAGTGTTCCAGGGGTTTAAATAAGCAAACCGGCGTGCGTCGGCGCGCGCAACGGCGCGCGCGCGCACGCCCGCAATGCGCGCACATGCACCCGCACGCACAGGCGCACCCGCGGTCCGGGAAGTGCACCAGCGCGGACGGGAACATGCCAAACCTCAGCGCGCATCGGCGCACGCGAACGCACACCGAAGCGACCACCGACACGCCCGGCAAGGTACGTACTCTGACAATGCGCTGGGGCAGAGATTTTGGTGCTGACGTCACGCCGCTGCACAATTCCTTGTCAGCAGCAGCTCCTGAATTTTATCAATTCCCTGTCGTTCATTTTTATGTTCCTCTTTATTAAAAATACTATACCATTGGAATCTTTTTCGGCTCGTGGTGAGCTTTGTTCATCCATAGTTGGAGGCTTTAAGGAGAAGATATCCTTGGAGCTTTTATGCTGCAGTGACTCTCATACTGTTTTGGGCGTTTATGCAGCTGTAATGGCAGCTACTCGCTTTGGTGAGTTTGCATTTCATTCAATGGTAGTGGGAGATCACTGAAGCACTTCTAAGAAGAACTACCATATATACTCGAGTATAAGCCAAGTTTTTCAGCACATTTTTTTGTGCTGAAAATGCCCCTCTCGGCTTATACTCGAGTCACCTTTTTGCGCCTGATCTCCCGGACTTTGGGGAACCGGTAACTTGGCAAACATGTAGCCCCACTCTTCCTCTACAAGTGTGCAAAGTTTGTTGTCCGGGGGGACCTCTGGCCAGGGAGCACCGATTTTTCAAAGCCGGGAACCCCTTCCATAGACTCCCATGTTAAATGGTAATTTCTGAAGTGACTTTGGGGACCGGCCGGTCGTAGGTCTCCTGGACTCGGAACTTGGCACACATGTAGCTCAATTTCTCCTCTATAAATGTGCAAAGTTTGTTGTCTGGGGGACCTACGGCCGGGGAGCACCGATTTTTCAAACCCGGACACCCCTTTCATAGACTCCCATGTTAAATGTCAGTCTAGTCATGGGCACAGTGAGGCATGGGCACAGTGAGGCATGGACACAGTGAGGCATGGACACAGTGAGGCACAGTGAGGCATGCACATGGACACAGTGAGGCAAAGTGAGGCACAGTGAGGCATGCAGATGGACACCCTAGGCTTATACTCGAGTCAATAAGTTTTCCCAGTTTTTTGTGGTAAAATTAGGTGCCTTGGCTTATATTCGGGTCGGTTTATACTCGAGTATATGCGGTACTTCATGAGCACTGGTGTTGTTATTTTGCAGTTTTTCACATTATTGGCTGGACACTTTGTTGGGACTATATATTTTTACTTTGGACTTTATCTAATGCAGGGTTTCTCAACAGCAGTCCTCAAGGCGCCCCAACAGGTCATGTTTTCAGGCTTACCATTATTTTGCACAGGTGAGTTGATCAGTTTCACTGCCTTAGTAATTACCACAGCCGTTTCATCTGAGGGAAATCCTGAAAACATGACCTGTTGGGGCGCCTTGAGGACTGGAGATGAGAAACACTGATTTAATGTATGTATTACATGATTTTGCATTGAATGATTTACATTTACTTTATTTAAGGTGCTGCACTTATGTTCTGTAATGGCCATGATCGCTAGCAGTCTCGTGTAATGTGTCTCCAATCTATGACTGAATAAAGAAGCTTGAAATTCTGCTCAGGTCCCTATATCCAAGTCCATAGGCTCATACTGTGGGTGCTGGCTCAGTCTAAAGAGCTTGGCTTTGTGTATTCAACAGGAGGAAAAAAATATGGATCAATGCACTGCAAACAAACAAACCCAGCAACCATGCAAGTAGAAGCATCCTCAGCATAAGTCCGTCCAGGCTATGCTTCCGGCTCGTTACACCCCCACCCCCCAGGGCTTAGTCATGGCTTAGTTTGGAGTGCAACAATTGGGATTTATTTTCTCCTGTCCAATCTATGATTGTCTCTTGAAGCATGGCCTTCAACTGTCATTATGTGTCCCGGATGCTCGGATCCCACGTGTCCCGGATTGCCCGGGACATTCCCGCAATGAGCAGGTCTGTCCCGGGTCCTGGGCACCTTCATTCCGGGACAATAGAGTGTCCTGGAATAGCCCCCTGGCCCTGGACTGTTCTGATGCCCCCTAAAATATCCCTCACATCGCTGCTGTCACTCACTGACAGCCTGTGGTGGACCCCTGGCTGGTGAGACCCTTTTTTCATTAGCCTCTGGCTCAGTGCCCAAATGGTTGCTAGCTCTGCCGCCCGCTTGGCGTGTAGCAACCAGTGACGTCATTAGGAGGAGAGGACTAGAGCCCCAGCATGCACAGCGCGTGAGCAGGAAGATTTAACTTCCTCCTCCGCGCCAACTTATTAGCTCCACCCACCTCCTCCCTGCATCTTCCAACCAGCAGCATGCAAACGTTCAAGAAAGAGAGATGAAGGAAAGGCAAGTACAATCCAAAGCACTCACCATGACAGATGGGGTTAAAATCCTCAGTCAGCTCTCCCCCCCAGCAGCCAGCGTTCTGTGCTGAACTGTCAGCACTTCACAGGAGCTCCGAGTGTGTGTCAGCCTGGAGCTAGCAGTCTAGCACTGATAAGAGGATGGAAGGCAGATAAGGGGTCAGCAGAAGAAGAGAGGACACTGACAGATGAGATTACACCCTAGGAGGGATGGAAGGAGGACACATCCTTAGATATCAGAGCAAGGTTCATGCTGGGATGTGACCCCCCCCCCCCAAAAGTGAAAGACTACAGGTCCCAGCATGAACTCCCCCCCAGAACTGAAGATGCCCCCCCTTAATCAGTGAAGAACTACAGGTCCCAGCATTAGCTTATGAAATCTATGGGCTCACACCCTTAATTCTCAGGGGTCCATGTTGGGACCTGTAGTCCTTCAATTTGGGAGGATCACATCCTTAGATATCAGGGGTCCATGCTGGGACTTGTAGTCCTTCACTTTTGGGTAATGTGACCCAGGTCCCAGCGTGAACCCCTCATTGCTGAAGATGTGACAACCCTGACCCCCGCATGAGAGGAGTCACATCAGCAGCCAGCGGCGGGAGGGGTGTTCACTTTCCCGGGGCTCCGGTGTGTCGGACTGGTGGCAGGCTATGGGTGGAAAGTGGCACACTGCATCTGGTGGCAGGCTACGGGTGGACCAATGTCTGTATCATGTCTGCAGTCTCTGATCATCTCCTATATCATGTCTGCAGTCTGACCATTTTCTGAATCATGTCTGCAGTCTCTGACAATCTCTTGTATCATGTCTGCAGTCTCTGACAATCTCTTGTATCATGTCTGCAGTCTCTGAAATCTCTTGTATCATGTCTGTAGTCTCTGACAGTCTCTTGGAGCATGTCTCCTGTATTAGGTCTCTTGTATCATGTCGGCAGTCTTTGACCATCTCTTGTTTGATATCTGCAGTCTCTGACCATCTCTTGTATCATGTCTGCAGTCTCTGACCATCTTCTGTATTATGTCCATACCTCTGCTATGCAGTCTCTGACTATTTTAATGATATTCTTTGAGTTAGGCTCAGACAAAGCAATCAAAGCATATTTTATAGGTACAAGAAAGCATGGTCTTTACTGAGGGGTTATATACTTAGTGGAGCGGGGGTCTGTACTGAGGGAGGGGTTCTATACTTAGTGTGGAGGGGATCCGTACTGAGGGAGGGGGTCTATAGTTAGTGGAGGGGGTCCATATTGAGGGAGGGGGCCTATACTTAGTGGAGAGGGGGGTCCGTACTGAGAGAGGGGGTCTATACTTAGTGGAGAGGGGGGTCCGTACTGAGTGAGGGGGTCTATAGTTAGTGGAGGGGGTCCGTACTGAGGGAGGGGGCCTATAGTTAGTGGAGGGGGTCCGTACTGAGGGAGGGGGCCTATACTTAGTGGAAAGGGGGTCTATACTGAGGGAAGGGGGTCTATTATTACAATGTAATAATATAAATAAATTCCAAGCATGGTATTGGGATGATATAAGTGCTATAACCAGCCATTCACCCGACAAATCACTCGCCGCCGAAATACCGTCAACCCCGAAACTACATTTAACACAACCCCCCCGGTCCTTGGCAAAATTGTCCCTGAATGGCAGTTTGGAAATGTGGTCACCCTACTTCAACATCTCCTGTAGCATGTCTGCAGTCCCTGACTATCAGTGACGACTGTTACCCAAGGGGCGCAGGGGCACCGCCCCCCAAAGTTGTGACCAATTGGAAAGTGATTAAAAGAGCAATTTATTTTTAAATATATGATAATATGACTAACATTTTTTAACTTTACGTTGTTAAAAAATGTTAATCATATTATAATTTATTTAAAAATAAATTGTTCTATGTGTGTGCAGTGCACCGTGTGGGGCGCCGGACTAATATAAGTCTATTAGGTCCGTCAATGTTAAACAAGCACGTGATTAGAGCCTGAGGCTCTAATTGGCTTGTTTAATAGAATTCACCATCAAGTCACTTCTGGTTTAGCGACCTGTCCTGGTATCAAGAGCTGTGACAGCCGAGGATGGGCAGGTAAGGACCTGGAGTGATTTGCGACCCCCCCCCCCCCCCAAAAAAAAATGTATCACCAGTGGCCACTAGGGATGAGCTTCGTGTTCGAGTCGAACATACGTTCGACTCGAACATCGGCTGTTCGATCGTTCGACGAAGATCGAACGATTTGGGCCGTTCGCGCCTAATTTGAGTGACGCGAACGGCCCACAATGCACTACGCCATCGCAGTGTCATCCAGGCGCTGTGATTGGCCAAGCATGCACTGTGACCCCGCATGCTTGGCCAATCACAGCGCCGGCAGCGAGGAGAGCAATGATTGGCCACAGGCAGGATGCCTGTGGCCAATTATTGCTGAGGGGGTTTAGTACACACCCCACACTATAAAAGGCCGCCAGCGCGGCGGCCTTGTGTAGTGTGCTCCGGAGCAGGGAAAGAGAAGCATAGGCAGGGACAGTGTCATTTTTTTTCCTTTACTAATCCTGGATTCCTTGTGTTTAGGGACAAATAAGGATAGGTAGGGAGAGTGTCAGTGTGTTATTCTGTACTAAACCTTGTTTGTAGGGACAGAGAAGGACAGTGAGGGAAAGTGTCAGTGTGCTATTCTGTTCTAAACCAATCTTGCTGAACCATATTTGAAATCCTTGAGTTTAGGGACAGAGAGGTACAGTGAGGGAAAGTGTCAGTGTGCTATTCTGTGCTAAATCTTGTTTGTAGGGACAGAGTAGGACAGTGAGTGAAACTGACAGTGTGCTATTCTGTTCTAAACCAATCTTGCTGAACCATATTTGAAATCCTTGAGTTTAGGGACAGAGAGGTACAGTGAGGGAAAGTGTCAGTGTGCTATTCTGTGCTAAATCTTGTTTGTAGGGACAGAGAGGTACAGTGAGTGAAACTGACAGTGTGCTATTCTGTTCTAAACCAATCTTGCTGAACCATATTTGAAATCCTTGAGTTTAGGGACAGAGAGGTACAGTGAGGGAAAGTGTCAGTGTGCTATTCTGTGCTAAATCTTGTTTGTAGGGACAGAGTAGGACAGTGAGTGAAACTGACAGTGTGCTATTCTGTTCTAAACCAATCTTGCTGAACCATATTTGAAATCCTTGAGTTTAGGGACAGAGAGGTACAGTGAGGGAAAGTGTCAGTGTGCTATTCTGTGCTAAATCTTGTTTGTAGGGACAGAGTAGGACAGTGAGTGAAACTGACAGTGTGCTATTCTGTTCTAAACCAATCTTGCTGAACCATATTTGAAATCCTTGAGTTTAGGGACAGAGAGGTACAGTGAGGGAACGTGTCAGTGTGCTATTCTGTGCTAAATCTTGTTTGTAGGGACAGAGTAGGACAGTGAGTGAAACTGACAGTGTGCTATTCTGTTCTAAACCAATCTTGCTGAACCATATTTGAAATCCTTGAGTTTAGGGACAGAGAGGTACAGTGAGGGAAAGTGTCAGTGTGCTATTCTGTGCTAAATCTTGTTTGTAGGGACAGAGTAGGACAGTGAGTGAAACTGACAGTGTGCTATTCTGTTCTAAACCAATCTTGCTGAACCATATTTGAAATCCTTGAGTTTAGGGACAGAGAAGGACACTCGTGGAAACTATCAGTGTGCTATTCTGTGCTAAATCTTGTTTGTAGGGACAGAGAGGTACAGTGAGTGAAACTGACAGTGTGCTATTCTGTTCTAAACCAATCTTGCTGAACCATATTTGAAATCCTTGAGTTTAGGGACAGAGAAGGACACTCGTGGAAACTATCAGTGTGCTATTCTGTGCTAAATCTTGTTTGTAGGGACAGAGAGGTACAGTGAGTGAAACTGACAGTGTGCTATTCTGTTCTAAACCAATCTTGCTGAACCATATTTGAAATCCTTGAGTTTAGGGACAGAGAGGTACAGTGAGGGAAAGTGTCAGTGTGCTATTCTGTGCTAAATCTTGTTTGTAGGGACAGAGTAGGACAGTGAGTGAAACTGACAGTGTGCTATTCTGTTCTAAACCAATCTTGCTGAACCATATTTGAAATCCTTGAGTTTAGGGACAGAGAGGTACAGTGAGGGAAAGTGTCAGTGTGCTATTCTGTGCTAAATCTTGTTTGTAGGGACAGAGTAGGACAGTGAGTGAAACTGACAGTGTGCTATTCTGTTCTAAACCAATCTTGCTGAACCATATTTGAAATCCTTGAGTTTAGGGACAGAGAAGGACACTCGTGGAAACTATCAGTGTGCTATTCTGTGCTAAATCTTGTTTGTAGGGACAGAGAGGTACAGTGAGTGAAACTGACAGTGTGCTATTCTGTTCTAAACCAATCTTGCTGAACCATATTTGAAATCCTTGAGTTTAGGGACAGAGAGGTACAGTGAGGGAAAGTGTCAGTGTGCTATTCTGTGCTAAATCTTGTTTGTAGGGACAGAGTAGGACAGTGAGTGAAACTGACAGTGTGCTATTCTGTTCTAAACCAATCTTGCTGAACCATATTTGAAATCCTTGAGTTTAGGGACAGAGAAGGACACTCGTGGAAACTATCAGTGTGCTATTCTGTGTTAAATCTTGTTTGTAGGGACAGAGAGGTACAGTGAGTGAAACTGACAGTGTGCTATTCTGTTCTAAACCATTCTTGCTGAACCATATTTGAAATCCTTGAGTTTAGGGACAGAGAAGGACACTCGTGGAAACTATCAGTGTGCTATTCTGTGCTAAATCTTGTTTGTAGGGACAGAGAGGTACAGTGAGTGAAACTGACAGTGTGCTATTCTGTTCTAAACCAATCTTGCTGAACCATATTTGAAATCCTTGAGTTTAGGGACAGAGAGGTACAGTGAGGGAAAGTGTCAGTGTGCTATTCTGTTCTAAACCAATCTTGCTGAACCATATTTGAAATCCTTGAGTTTAGGGACAGAGAAGGACACTCGTGGAAACTATCAGTGTGCTATTCTGTGCTAAATCTTGTTTGTAGGGACAGAGAAGGACAGTGAGGGAAACTGTCAGTGTGCTATTCTGTGCTAAACCAATCTTGCTGAAGCATATTGCAAATCCTTGTGTTTAGGGACAGAGAAG
Source organism: Rana muscosa (assembly GCA_029206835.1). NCBI lineage: Eukaryota > Metazoa > Chordata > Amphibia > Anura > Ranidae > Rana > Rana muscosa. The sequence goes on along the minus strand of CM055117.1, from coordinate 45,682,038 downwards.
GATAGGCAGGGGACAGTGTCAGTGTCATTGTTTCTAAGCCTCCTGCACAGTATACACCTGAAGGTAGCCCTTATTGCTGTTTTTCCCATCTCCCTGCAGGCCATCCATTAAAATGTCTGGAAGGCAAACAAGGAGAGGCAGACAGTCAGGAGGCAAAAAAAGAGGGCAAGCAGGCTCTGTGTCTGGGGGCAACAGTGCTGGTCGTGGACGCGGTGCATTGTCATCAGCACATGGCCATGGGACACGCTTGTCCTTCTTTTCGGCAGCTGGACATGTTGAGCCACATCATGCCGAAGACTTGGTAGAGTGGATGACCAAGCCCACCTCATCCTCTCTCACCCAGGCTCAGGGTACTGGCAAAGCAGCTGCCAAAGCGTCCTCTTCTCTGGTATCATTATCTTCATTAGTCAATCCTTCCCTAGACCCACCATGTCCTCCTCCTGAGGAGTCCCCCGAACTGTTTGAGCACAGTGTTGGGTACATGCTCCAGGAGGATGCCCAGCGTTTCGAAGGATCTGATGATGATACCCAGATAGAGGAAGGCAGTAGCGTGAGAGCAGAGAGAGGGGATGCTCAAGAAGGACACCAATCTGGCAGTCATGCTCCAGCAGCTGCAGCATACTGCCAGATTGGCTCCAGTGATGAGGAGGGAGGGGATGATGAGGTCACTGACTCCACGTGGGTGCCTAATAGGAGGGAGGAGGAGGAGGCACATCTCCAACGAGGCAGGATGCCCTTGAGTGGCCAGCGTATGGGCAGCACACCGACGGAATCACACCGCAGAGCTCCGCCTGTGCAGGGCGCTGCCTCTGCCCGTCATTCAAAAAGTTCTTTGGTGTGGGCCTTTTTTGAGGCGAGTGCATCAGATCGCACAGCTGCTGTTTGCAACATATGTCTCAAGCGTATATCGCGTGGCCAAAACATCAGCCGCTTGGGCACCACATGCTTGATCAGACATATGTTGACCTGCCATGCAGCTCGTTGGCAAGCCTACCTTAAAGACCCACACCAAAGAACAAAGCTGACCTCTCCTTGCACCGCATCAGCTGGGATCTCAAAACCCACTATACCTTCAGTCCTCTCTGAAACCTGCTCTGAGAGGAATGAAGGTGTAGAATTAGGTGTGTCACAGCCCAGTACTTGCGGCCACTCTGCTAGCAGTACACCGACGTCCGATTCTAGCAGGCAAATTTCCCTGCCCCAGCTGCTGGACCGTCGAAAGAAGTTCACTCCCAGCCATCCACATGCCCAGCGGTTGAATGCTAGCTTGGCTAAATTGCTAGCGCTTCAACTGCTGCCTTTTCAGTTGGTAGACTCGGCCCCCTTCCGTGAGTTTGTGCAATGTGCGGTTCCTCAGTGGCAGGTTCCCAAACGCCACTTTTTCTCACGGAAGGCGATTCCGGCTCTCTACAGGCATGTGGAAGGCAATGTCTTGGCCTCGCTGGACAGGGCGGTCAGCGGTAAGGTGCATATTACCGCTGACTCATGGTCCAGCAGGCATGGACAGGGTCGTTACCTTTCTTTCACGGCCCATTGGGTCACTCTTTTGGCAGCTGGGAAGGATGCAGGACAAGGTGCAGTAGTGTTGGAGGTTGTTCCACCGCCACGCCTCCAAAATGCTACTACTGGTTGTGACACACCTCTCTCCTCCACCCCCTCCTCTTCTTCTTCCTCCATGGCCTCTTCCTGTGGTTTGTCCTCGGAACCAGCGGTGCTCCGTAGGCGTTCAAGGGGCTACGCAAGTACGCAGGCAAAAAGATGCCATGCCGTGCTTGCGCTGGTGTGTTTGGGGGACAGGAGCCACACTGGGGCAGAGGTCCTGTCTGCTCTGCAGGGGCAGGCCGAGAGGTGGTTGACGCCACGCCAGCTTAAGCCAGGAATGGTGGTTTGCGACAATGGCACCAACCTCCTCTCCGCCCTCCGACAGGGACAACTGACCCATGTGCCCTGTATGGCTCACGTCCTTAACCTGGTGGTGCAGCGGTTCTTGGGCAGGTACCCGGGCTTACAGGATGTCCTGAGGCAGGCCAGGAAAGTCTGTGTGCATTTCCGCAGATCTTATAATGCCAGTGCTCGCCTGGCTGAGCTGCAAAAGGAGTTGAACCTGCCCAAGAACCGCCTTATATGTGACATGCCCACCAGGTGGAACTCAACGTTGGCCATGCTGCAGCGGCTGCACATGCAGCAGAGGGCCATCAATGAGTACCTGTGCGACTACGGCACCAGGACAGGGTCAGGGGAGCTCGGGTTTTTTTCACCACGCCAGTGGGGCATGATCAGGGATGCATGCACTGTCCTGGCACCATTTGAGGAGGCCACGAGGATGGTGAGCAGTGACAGTGCATGCATCAGTGACACAGTACCTCTTGTCCACCTGTTGGAGCACACGCTGCGTGGAATAATGGACAGGGCACTTGAGGCAGAACAGAGGCAGGAAGAGGAGGACTTCCTTGCCTCTCAAGGCCCCCTTTACCCAGACAGTGTTCCTTCTGTCCCACCCATCGCACAGGAAGAGGAGGAGGAGGAGGAGGATTGTGTCAGCATGGAGGTGGAGGCTGGCACTCAGCATCATCAGCAGCAGTCTTTTAGGGATGATTTACAGTCCCAAGAAACCAGTGGACTTGTACGTGGCTGGGAGGAGGTGGCTGCGGATCATGTCGTCCTTAGTGACCCAGAGGACTCCGGACTGAATGCCTCAGCTAACCTACGCTGCATGGCCTCCCTGATCCTGCAAAGTCTGCGGAAGGATCCTCGTATTCTTCGGATCAAGGAGAGGGACCATTACTGGCTGGCCACTCTCCTTGATCCACGGTACAAGGGTAAGGTTGCGGACCTTATCTTACCGTCGCAGAGGGAGCAGAGGATGAGACAACTCCGGGAGGCCTTGCAGAAAGGTCTGTGCAACGCGTTCCCAGAGACTGGGAGGTTACAAACTCCTGGTCCTGGACAACGAGTTGCTGAGGCTTCGGGCAGTCAAAGAAGGAGCGGTGGGGAAGGTGGCCGTCTGACCGATGCGTTCAGACAATTCTTTAGTCCGCAGCCCCAAAGTATGATCGGTTCCAGCAACCATCGCCAGCGTCTGATATACATGGTGCAGGAATACCTAGGGGCAAGGTCAGACTTGGACACCTTCCCCACCGAAAATCCTCTGGCTTACTGGGTCTTGAGGATGGATCACTGGCCAGAGCTTGCACAGTATGCAATTGAGCTACTGGCCTGTCCTGCATCCAGCGTTCTTTCAGAACGCACATTCAGTGCTGCTGGAGGATTTGTCACGGATCACAGGGTATGCCTGTCCACCGACTCGGTTAATCGACTGACTTTCATCAAGATGAACCAGTCTTGGATCACCACCAGCTACCACACACCTGATGCTGATATAACAGACTAATTGATTTTAAAATGTCACATCCCTTCAAGACTGATGCTGATGCTGAGTGCCTGTGCTATTATGTTGACTGGCTATCCTCCTCCTCCTCCTCAATGATACGATTAATGATGATAGCTTGGAAGATCATTTTGGTTTATGGGTGACGCCACCAGTGGCTAAGGCCCAATTTTTCAGCCCCTGTTTAACAGGGGCGTGTAATTACAATTTTTGATGCAATACTTTGCAACAGGCCTCATTGCTGTGCTCCAAGTACAGTATCTGTGAGGGGTTGCAGTGTTGTGCCACCAGTGCCTAAGGCCCAATTTTTCAGCCCCTGTTCAACAGGGGCATGCAATTATAATTATTGATCTAATAATTCACAGCAGGGCCCATTGCTGCGTCCACCAAGAGTAACTGTCAGGCCTTACAGTGTTGTGGCACCAGCACCACCATCACCACCACCACCACCACCACCACCACCAAAGGCCTAATTTTTCAGCAACTATTCAACAGGGGCATGCAATTATAATTATTGATCTAATAATTCACAGCAGGGCCCATTGCTGCGCCCACCAAGAGTAACTGTCAGGCCTTACAGTGTTGTGGCACCAGCACCACCATCACCACCACCACCAAAGGCCCAATTTTTCAGCCCCTGTTCAACAGGGGCATGCAATTATAATTATTGATCTAATAATTCACAGCAGGGCCCATTGCTGCGCCCACCAAGAGTAACTGTCAGGCCTTACAGTGTTGTGTCAACACCACCACCACCACCACCACCAAAGGCCCAATTTTTCAGCCCCTGTTCAACAGGGGCATGCAATTATAATTATTGATCTAATAATTCACAGCAGGGCCCATTGCTGCGCCCACCAAGAGTAACTGTCAGGCCTTACAGTGTTGTGTCAACACCACCACCACCACCACCAAAGGCCCAATTTTTCAGCCCCTGTTCAACAGGGGCATGCAATTATAATTATTGATCTAATAATTCACAGCAGGGCCCATTGCTGCGCCCACCAAGAGTAACTGTCAGGCCTTACAGTGTTGTGGCACCAGCACCACCATCAAAGGCCCAATTTTTACTACCACTGATCAACAATTATATGTTATTACAATTCCTGATATAATAGTTGACAGCAGGGCGTTCCAGCACCCACCAAGAGTAACTGTGAGTGCTTACAGTGTTGTGCCAACACCAACACCTAAGGGGCCAATTTCTGCAGAGTATATACGGCAGGTCCCTACTTTCAAACATCCAACTTACAAACGACTCCTACTTGCAAACGCAAGAAGACAACAGGAAGTGAGAGGAAATCTACCACTAGGAAGGAAAATTCTCTCCTGTAAGAATAAATATGGGAGAAAGGTGTCTCCTCTCTACTGATGCTTTATCACCAATCCTTGTTTCAATAAAAACACCACATTTCAAAAACAGTTGTCATTGGGACGCAAAGTGAGGTGAAATGTTCTGAACAGGGGCACAGACAGCAAAACAAATGTTACAGGGGTGATAACCCTTCCCTATGTTTTCCAAAAAGCTTAAAAATAGGTATTTGGCCTGGAGCTACACTTAAACAATGTAGCTGTTCCAAATTACAAACAGATTCTACATAAGAACAAACCTACAGTCCCTGTCTTGTATGCACCGCCTGTATACGGCTGTTCAGAGTATATAGGGCCTTTTTTATTTTGTGTGCGGGGTTCCCCTTAATATCCATACAAGACCCAAAGGGGCTGGTAATGGGCTGGGGTGGGGGGGGGGGGGGTTGATGGGGTAGCTATGCCATTTTTCTTAAAGATTTTCATCCATATTACTGGGACCAGACATTACATTAAAGCCGCAAGCAGTTTTAAATGGCTTTTTTTTCCTTTAGAAATGTTATTTTGTGCAGGGACAGTTCTAAACACGGGAAACACGTGGCACTTCACAGGCATACTTTAGACACCCCCCAGGTGCAATATTTAAAGGAATATTTGACTTTTTTTTTTCACTTTATGCATCATTAAAATGACTGCTCCCGGAAAACGTCCGTTTTTAAAACTTCTTTTTGCATTGATACATGTCCCCTGGTGCAGAACCCGGGTTCCCAAACCCTTTTTAGGACAATAACATGGATAATAGTCGTTATAATTAGCACTTTAGAATCCGAACATTCGCATCCATTGTATTTAATAGGGTTCTAATGTTCGTGCGAACTTTCGGTCCGTTCGCGGGTTCTGGTGCGAACCGAACCCGGGGGTGTTCGGCTCATCACTAGTCGCCACCATTGACTATGATTTCTGGCCATCACCTAGTACAAACCTGCATTCTATGTAACGTTCTATTCACTTATTAATATGTGTGGCCCTGTGGTGATGTAAGGGACCACACTCAAGGCCCTGTATGTCATAAATATGGCCATCACTGCTCTAAATGCTTGTATTTGTTATTTAGAAAATCCAGTATAAAGGAAACATATTGGTGAAAAAAAGTCACTTAGGAGCGTAGGCAATTATTTTTAGCATATTATTTTTTTTTAAGGTTTGTGGAACTGAGGGCATGGCCTCTGCTTACATACTTTGTGCTGAAATGGTTGTCTCTATAAATAATGTATTCAAAGCAGAGTGGATATAAATATTTTTATTATTGAATAGTCACCTATTGCTTGCATTCCCCTAAGAAAATGGAAAGGGGGATATTTTTACCATAGTACTCAAGACTTAACAAAACATATTGTGCAAATTACAAAACAGTTTTATTTATATCAAAAATACTATGATAAACCACATTTGGATTACATGTATTGTGCATTGTGTGTTGTTTGATCACCATCGATATGTAGACTTGCCCTTAAGCAATTCACCACTTCAGACTCAGTTCAGACATCTTGGCCCCAAAGCCACAGACTCCATACAAAACCACAAACAGTACTCACCGCCAGGAGAGGGAAATTAAACCACCGTGAAGCTAAACAAAAAAAGAGAATAAAAAAGAAAATCCTTTATTAGAGATATAACAAAATAATAACATTAACAAAGCCTCCAATTTCCACCCTGTCCATTCTAATACCTAAGCACATCTGAGGCAATGAAAAACTCCCCCTTAGCAGTTCTAGCCACGGTGGGGATGGTGTGTTTAGGGTGATGTACATGGGCGTCCGCTCCATAGGACAAGGGGGGGCGTTTGCCCCCCTGGAATCTAACAACTGATGGTGCGTGAGTGCCGTGGATGGGTGAGAGAGCGCTCCGCGGGCAGGTGAGAGCGAGCGGGCCGGGCTGGGGGCAGCTGGGCGGACTGCTGAGGGAGCGGGTGGCTCGGCGGGCAGGTGACATAGCGTGCGGCTCCGCCAGCTAAAAGAGCGGGCGGCTCCGCTGACGGGTGTCGGGTGAGAGAGCGTGCGGGCCAGGCAGGCGGCTTGGCTTGGTGAGTGTCTGAGCGAGTGCTGGCCAATCAGCGAACTGGTGAGCGGGGGGAGCAGAGAGATGACATCATCTCTCACCGCCCGCCCTGCAGCTCTGCCCTCACTGTGTAGGCAGCGGGGGAATCAGAGAGATTAAATAATCTCTCTGCTGCCTGACAGCCCTGGCCCCTGACTCTGGGACACAGCAAGGGACAATTGGAGAAGGCAAGTGACAATCCGCAACATGTGACAGGCGATGTGGCAAGTGACAATCCACAACATGTGACAGGTAGGGATGAGCTTCGAGTTCGAGTTGAACTCATGTTCGACTCGAACATTGCCTGTTCGCCCGTTCGCCGAACAGCGAACAAATTGAGGTGTTCGCGGCAAATTCGAAAAGTCTATGGGAGAAATCTAAAGTGCTAATTATAAAGGCTTATATGCATGTTATTGTCATAAAAAGTGTTTGGGGATCCGGGTCCTGCCCCAGGGGACATGTATCAATGCAAAAAAAAGTTTTCAAAACGGCAGTTTTTTCGGGAGCAGTGATTTTAATAATGCTTAAAGTGAAACAATAAAAGTGAAATATTCCTTTCAATTTCGTACCTGGGGGGGGTGTGTATGATATGCATGTAAAGTGGCACATGTTTCCCGTGCTTAGAACTGTCCCTGCATAAAATGTAATTTTTGAAGGAAAAAAAGTCATTTAAAACTCACTCGCGGCTATTAATGAATTGTCGGCTCCCGGCAAAACATACAAAAGTCATTGATAAAAAAAAAAAAAAAAGCGTGGGGGTCCCCCAGAATTCAATTACCAGGCCCTTCAGGTCTGGTATAGATATTAAGGGGAACCCCGCCGCAAATTAAAAAAAAAAATGTGTGCGGTTCCCCCAAATATCCATACCAGGCCCTTCAGATCTGGCATGGATTTTAAGGGGAACGCCACCCCAAATTTAAAAAAAAATGGCGTGGAGTCCCCCCAAAAATCCATACCAGACCCTTTATCCGAGCACGCAACCTGGCAGGCCACAGGAAAAGAGGGGGGGACAAGAGAGCGCCCCCCCCCTCCTGAACCGTACCAGGCCACATGCCCTCAACATGGGTAGGATGTCCCCATGTTGATGGGGACAAGGGCCTCATCCCCACAACCCTTGCCCGGTGGTTGTGGGGGTCTGCGGGCGGGGGGCTTATCGGAATCTGGAAGACCCCTTTAACAAAGGAGACCCCCAGATCCTGGCCCCCCCATGTGAATTGGTAAGGGGTACATTGTACCCCTACCATTTCACGAAGAAAGTGTCAAAAAATGTAAAAAAAACACACACCGACACCTTCGAAAAGTCCTTTATTAAAAAAAAAAAAAAAAAAACATTCCAGCGGTAAAATCCAGTGTCCCGCGGCGATCCGATGTCCAGCGCTGTCCATCATTGGCTGAGCCTGAGCGGACCTGATGGGGAATTTCCTCCGCAGTCTATTACATGTATAGACCCGCCCCTTCTAAAGTTCCCCATCAGGTCCGCTCAGCCAATGACTAGGTGTAAGGCTGAGGACCTGATGCGGAACATGAGAAGGGGCGGGTCTATACATGTATTACACAGTGAAGGAAGTTCCCCATCAGGTCCGCCCCCTCGGTATGTCAGACCGCGCCTACGTCATTGGCCTGAGCGGACATGATGGGGAACTTCCTTCACTGTGTAAATTTAAATTACACAGTGAAGGAAGTTCCCCGCTCAGGCCAATGACGTAGGCGGGGTCTGACATACCGAGGGGGCGGACCTGATGGGGAACTTCCTTCACTGTGTAATACATGTATAGACCCGCCCCTTCTCATGTTCCGCATCAGGTCCTCAGCCTTACACATAGTCATTGGCTGAGCGGACCTGATGGGGAACTTTAGAAGGGGCGGGTGTATACATGTAATAGACTGCGGAGGAAGTTCCCCATCAGGTCCACTCAGGCTCAGCCAATGATGGACAGTGCCAATGACGGACTATTTTTTTTAATAAAGGACTTTTCCAAGGTGTCGGTGTGTGTTTTTTTTACTTTTTTTGACACTTTCTTTGTGAAATGGTAGGGGTACAATGTACCCCTTACCAATTCACATGGGGGGGGCCGGGATCTGGGGGTCCCCTTTGTTGAAGGGGTTTTCCAGATTTCGATAAGCCCCCCGCCCGCAGACCCCCACAACCCCCGGGCAAGGGTTGTGGGGATGAGGCCCTTGTCCCCATCAACATGGGGACATCCTCCCCATGTTGAGGGCATGTGGCCTGGTACGGTTCAGGAGGGGGGGTCGCTCTCTCGTCCCCCCCCTATTTTCCTGCGGCCTGCCAGGTTGCGTGCTCGGATAAGCGTCTGGTATGGATTTTTGGGGGGACTCCAAGCCATTTTTTTTTAATTTGGGGTGGAGTTCCCCTTAAAATCCATGCCAGATCTGAAGGGCCTGGTATGAATATTTGGGGGAACCGCACGCATTTTTTTTTAATTTGCGGCGGGGTTCCCCTTAATATCTATATCAGACCTAAAGGGCCTGGTAATTGAATTCTGTGGGAGCCCCACGCTTTTTTTTTATTTTTATCAATGACTTTTGTATGTATTGCCGGGAGCCGACAATTCATTAATAGCCGCGTGAGTTTTAAATGACTTTTTTTCCTTCAAAAATTACATTTTGTGCAGGGACAGTTCTAAGCACGGGAAACATGCGCCACTTTACATGCATATCATACACACCCCCCAGGTACGAAATTTAAAGGAATATTTCACTTTTATTGTTTCACTTTAAGCATTATAAAAATCACTGCTCCCGAAAAAACTGCCGTTTTTAAAACTTCTTTTTGCATTGATACATGTCCCCTGGGGCAGAACCCGGGTCCCAAACACTTTTTAGGACAATAACTTACATATAAGCCTTTATAATTAGCACTTTAGATTTCGAACGTTCGAGTCCATTGTATTTAATAGGGTTCTAAAGTTCACGCGAACATTCTGTCTGTTCGCAGGTTCTAGTGCGAACCGAACAGGGGGGTGTTCGGCTCATCCCTGGTGACAGGTGACGTGGCAAGTGACAATCCACAATGTGTGACAGCAGGCGACGTGGCAAATGACAATCCGCAACTTGTGGCAAGTGATAAACATGTGGCAGGCGACGTAGCAAGCGACAATTCGCAACTTGTGGCAAGTGATAAACGTGACAGGCGACGTGGCAAGTGACAATTCGCAACTTGCGGCAAGTGACAATCCGCAATGTGTGGCAGGTGACATGGCAAGTGATAATCCGCCACTTGTGGCAAGTGATAAACATGTGTCAGGTGACGTGGCAAGTGACAATTCGCAACTTGCGGCAAGTGACAATCCGCAACGCGTGGCAGGCGATGGTGGCAAGTGCCACACACTCGGGGCTCTGACTGATTCTGCATTATGGTGAGTTGAACCATTTCATTTTGTATAACAATGTAATAATAGAAAAAGGTCCAGTGATGCAGGGTGCTGTGTAATGTAAAGGGGTCCAGAGGTGTAGTTGTGGAGAGGGGGTACACAGTAGGGACAAAGATATTGAAAGATGCAGGGGGCACAGTGGGGTGTTTTTACATTTTAACGTGGGGGGGTTGCTTTTAACCCCCGCTAGCGGTCGATGAAAGGGTAAAATGCGACCATGCATCGCCGCTGCCGAAGTGTCCCTTTAAACTGAAGACTCGTCAGCTGTCAGGGGGCTTTCCCGCTGACAAATGAATGTACACAGAAGAATGACGGGAATAAAAAATGCAGAAAAAAAACAGCCAAAATTAAAAAAAGAAACAGCTTGGGGTCCCTGCTGGCCAGCTTCTCTGTCCCTGCTGAGGAAAAGCATCACCACAACATGATGCCATGACCAGCATGTTTCATGGTGGGGATGGTGTGTTCAGGGTGATGTGCAGTGTTAGTTTTCCACCACACATAGTGTTTTTATTTTAGGCCAATAAGTGCTATTTTGGTCTCATCTGACCAGAGCACCTTCTTCCACATGTTTCCTGTGTCCGCCACATGACTTCTCACAAACTGCAAACAGAACTTCTTATGGCTTTCTTTCAACAATGTCTTTCTTCTTCCACTCTTCCATAAAGGGCAGATTTGTGGAGAGCACGACTAATAGTTGTCCTATGGACATATTCTCCCACCTGAGCTGTGAATCTCTGCAGCTCCTCCAGAGTTACCATGGGCCTCTTGGCTGCTTCTCTGATGAATGCTCGACTTGCCCGGCCTGTCAGTTTAGGTGGACGGCCATGTCTTGGTAGGTTTGCAGTTGTGTCATACTCTTTCCATTTTCGGATGATGGATTGAACAGTGCTCCATGAGATGTTCAAAGATTGGGATATTTTTTTATAACCTAACCCTGCTTTAAACTTCTCCACAACGTTATCCCTGACCTGTCTGGTGTGTTCCTTATCCTTCATGATGCTGTTGGTTCACTAAGGTTCTCCCCTGAAGGCTTCACAGAACAGCTGTATTTATACTGAGATTAAATTACACACAGGTGGACTCTATTTACTAATTAGGTGACTTCTGAAGGCAATTGGTTCCACTAGATTTCAGTTAGGGGTATCAGAGAAAAGGGGGCTGAATACAAATGCATGCAAGATGAGAAATACAAGAACTCTGAGGCAGCTTGTGACGGTAGTCACTTTGGGCAGGGGGCCCGTGAAACCCAGCTTACCCTAGAGAGGTCAGGAAACTCCTGGTTCAGCTTCCTAGGCCCCTCTTATGTGTAAGCTACCCTGTGTCTATTATTGGCACAGGGTGACCGAGAAAGTGAGGGACAACTAATTAATAGACGCTGAGAATGTTGTTTAGATTACTTCAAATGGGACAGTAAAATGTATCAACAATATCTCTCAAGAAATATATGAAGACTATTCCTGGTTTGTTTGATTCTAAACTATACATGTTCATTCAAAGAGCTGGTCACATTGATCCCTGTTTCATGTACTCCAATGTAGGAGCCAGACAGTCTGTTGCTGGTGGTTTCCTGCTATTGTCTGTTTATTAAGGTGTTACGTGTTTTCTGCTAAGCACATCTCTCCCATTGTTAATTGGGTCACCTATTGTTTGAATAATCACAACATTGTCTGGGTGGGCATTGAGTCACCTAGGCTGGTTTAAGTGACTAGTTAATTAGTTCACGTAAATTATATTTCTGTATACAGTTGACTTTGCATATGATAATGTGATCAGCTTGTGAGTTTTTTCAAAAAACAGTTCCAGATCTCATACAAGCTAGTCTTGTATGCTATGCGGCTATAATATCTTGTATCTTTGTTCAGACTGGAGGAAGCGGTATACTCGCTGAAGCACTCAAGCGGGGTGCTGGGACGGTTCCTTCACATGCCTTATCATGCCCCCCCCCCCCACCCAAGTCCCCACTGCACGTTAATACAATAAAAAATGCTTACCTCTGTTCAAGGAGTCTTCTGGCTGGTCTGATGATGTCCCAACCATTGCAAAAATCTTCTGACCCCAACACTGCCAAGAGGAAGTGAGTTGAGAGACATTGACAATCAATCGACCTAAAAGACTAGTTCTTAAAAGTAATCTCTGTGGGGGTCAGCTCCAGGATGAAGGTATTTTTTTTTTAATTATTATATTTATTATTCATAGAAAAATGTTTTCCAATCCTCAAATATAATTAGCAATCTCCAATACATTCTTTATCCAAACATTACAAGTCATGAAAATTATACATAAGTGTAGCGGGTATTTAAATTTGGGGGGGGGGGGGGACATCTGGGTTATTTAACCCAGATGTACTAATTGTTAGGGAAACTGAGAATCCCTTTTGTGGTTCTTGGAGGACTTTGGTGGTGCAAGGTGGCGTTGTCGCCCTGGGTCGGAGTTGAACCTGCACCGCAAGACTGTACCCTTTTTGTCCTTTCCTGGTGCCGGTACAGCAGGGGGGGGGGAACCCGCTGTGACGCAAAGGGAGAGGAGATAAAAGGGGCGGACGCCCTGACCTCGGGGTTCAGAGTTGGTGGACGCGGCCGCACCCAGGCACCTTCAGCCTGGGTGCTGGCATTCCGGAGATCCGGGCCCAGGTGCCCTTGACCTGGCCGGAGCGAGAGATGGAGTCCATCCCAGGCACCTTAAGCCTGGGGTGAGGTACTACGGCCAAGGCCTGGGACCCAGTAACTTCGACTGGGTTCCGCGAGGGTGGAGGAGTCCGAGGGGCCCTAAGGTGTTGGGACCCGTATCTGAGGCGAGGAGGCCGGGGAGTGTAACCCTTCCGGTTAGTCCGGTACAGCATTAATCCGGTGATGGCGGGGCCTCTGGTAACTCCCTTGGAGGGATGTCTTCCCCCTGACAGGGGCTGCAACGTAGCGAAGGTAACTCCAGTTCCTGTTCACTAGAGTCACTGGAAGAGACTCTGTACCAGAAGTCCATTTAACAGCCACCGTGCTTAGCAACCGTTGGTGAAACCTCAACGGTTTTGTTTTCTTTGAGGATTGTGCCTTGACCTACTCCCCACCAATACTGAACTGTTCTATGGGTCTCAAACTGTCTGCTCGCAAAGGACTATTTGTTTGCCGTTATGGAATAAATACGTGTTGGACCTTTTCAGTGTGTGGTACTCCAATTACTGGGAGCAAAGGGGGTTATCAGCAGAACAGACCTGGCTCTGAACGTATACACAGCCCGGGTGTAATCTGATTCTGGCCTTCACCTCTACATGCTATAATCTAGAGGACATGGGCCGTGGCGCACCTCGCTCTCCCCTCCAAGGTACCCCTAGACCAGAGCCAGAGTAACCGATAAAGAAGAGAGAGAGGGTGAGGCCGCTACATAAGCAAAAAAGAAAATGTTCAAAAAGCAAAAAGAGGGCGTTTAACCCCCTAGCGCCGACCATACGCTCATATGGGACCTCGGATTTAGGGGTTATACCGGGATGTTGCTTGCAGCTGCAGGCATCACCCTGGTACTGTTTTTTAGAGCAGGTGGTCGGCTCTTTAGGGATAACAGCAAATGGGACTAAAACCTGCTCCGTTGTTATCCCAAAGGGGCGGGAGGGGACGTCTCCCCCTCCTACCTTCTTCCGCCGCTTGCTCTTCCCGGGCCTTCCGTCCCACAGAGAGACCCGAGCCACGATTCGGCACTTCCGCCAGCTAGAGTAAGACTGAAGCAAAGCTGGAAACGGCTTTGTTCCAGTCTTCTATGTAAACACACGGAAGTGACTTCACAACGTCACTTCCGGTTTACTCGGCTGCCAATGGCGCAGATTTTTTTTAAGAATACAGTATTCAGAATCGCAGTTTTTGGCCATCTAAATACTTTGAAGTGCACAGGAGGTATTTGGGGTCTTTTATTTAGAGAGTACCTGTCACCATCTATTATGTGGATGTTTACTATCCTTGTGACAGCAATAAAAGTGATCAGGTTTTTTTTTTTTTTTTTAAAGTGACAATGTAAACAAAATAAATAAAACAAAAAAAATAAAATAAAATAAATAAGAAAAAAAGTTTTAAAGTGCCCCCGTCCCCGCAAGCTCGTGCAGCAAAGAAAACGCATACGTAAGTCGCGCCCGCATATGTAAACGGTGTTCCAATAACACATGTGAGGTATCGCCCCAATCGTTAGAGCAAGAGCAAAAGACCTCCTCTGTAACTCTAACCTGGTAACCGTTATTTTTTATCAAAGCGTATGGAGATTTTTAGGTACCGTAGTTTGTCGCCATTCCACGCGCGTCCGAAATTTCAACTTTCAAAGCATGACATGTTGGGTATCTATTTACTCGGTGTAACATCATCTGTCACATTATACAAAAAAATTGGGCTAACTTTACTGTTTTTTTTGTTTTTTGAATTCATGAAAGTGTATTATTTCCCAAAAAAGTGCCCTTGAAAGCCCGCTGCGCAAATACTGTGTGAAATAAAATATTGCAACGACCACTTTTTTATTCTCTAGGGTGTCTGCTATATATATATATATATATATATATATATACTGTATATATATACTGTATATATATGTGTAGCGGGGTCCTCAATTTAGGGGTAGTAGTGTTTGAGTGGTAGTCATGCTCAAACACCTAAATTGTTAGGACATTATCAACCATTTTGCCTGCAGGAAGAGTATCTGTGTACTGTTCCCTGTGGCCTGCAGGTGGCGCTGCCATAGTGGGCCAGGGTTGAACTGCTAATACAGTGCTGTGCCTTGTGTGACCCCTCTCGGCAACCATACAGTGGGAATGGTCGGCCTGCTGTGTATGCTGGGAGAGGATATAAAAGGGGCAGACGCTGCCTGTTCAGGGTGGTCGTTGGTTGGTCGTCGGGAGTCTTACTCCCAGGGAGTGTGTGTTCCTGTCTGCCTTGGGCACCTTTGGCCTAGGGGCGGAGGTCGGTGAATCAGTCCCAGGCACCTTTAGTCCTGGGACTGCAACTAAAGGCCTTGGGCCCAGCACCTTCGGCTGGGACCCATCAAGGATCGAGGAATCCCAGGGGACCCGTATCTTAGACGAAGAGGCCGGGGGAGGACCGTTCCGAGGGACTGGTGAGAAGTCACAGTGAAGGAAGGGGCCCGGTAACTCTCTGGAGGAATGTCTTCTCCTTACAAAGAGGCCAAGCTTTAAAGAAACCAAGTTCACCAGGTCTGTGGCAGAGACCCGTGTGTCAGATTGAATAGTGATTGGGTGAACAGTTTGAGTACCATTTTGGCTGCTAGTCCCTATCTAGGGAGACTATCCAAATGGACTAAGTCTGCTTGAGAAGCCAAGCAGTGAAGTGTATTATGTTTGTGCCTGGACCTCTCCCACACCTTATGCTGTCCTGTTCCCTCTCCAACCTTTCCTATCAGAGACTGTGCTTTAAGAGAAATAAACTCTACGTTGGAGTTACAGCTGGTGTGGACATTGAAGTCATTGAGGGAAATAGAGACTTGTCTTTATTAGCTATAGAGATAAGAACCATTTGGAGGGAGTATCTGGCTGCGGAGACCGTGGCGCTGTCCCTGTGGGCTGGGGTTGAACCATCGCTGAGTGCCGTACCCCTTTTTGGCCTCTCTCAGCGGTTGTATGGTGGGGCGGGGATACCCGCTGTGCTTGCTGGGAGAGGGTATAAAGAGGCCGGCCATCTTTGTCACGGGGTTCTTCGAGTCCCAGGCACCTTTAGCCTGAGGGCTGCTGTTCGTGGTCAGTGTCCAGGCAGCCTAGGTCTGGACACCAGGAGTTCGGGAGCCACCCCAGACACCCTTAGTCTGGGGTGAGGTACTTTATTCCAGGCCTGGGGCCCAGCTACTTCCACTGGGTTCCGCCCGGGAGGGATCGTCCTAAGGTACCCAACGGACCGGGTACCTGAATATAAGACGCAATGGACCACGCAGGTGACCTTCCCGTAGATCTGGTGCAGCATATTGCCAGTGCCGGGACAGGGCCTCCGGAGACCGTCTGGATGGATGCCTTCACCAAATAGGGGCCTTATTCACATGGAAGGTGGTTCATGTTCTATGACCGGTGGCAGCGGTTCAACTAGTCAACTCAGGTCAGTGGCAGAGGCCTGCAATTAGGCCTGTGGCAAGGGCCTCAACAGTTCATCCGGTCGGTGGCAGCGACCAAAACTTACGGTCGGTGGCAGAGACCGTGCGCCAGGCCTATTCGCTAAAAAGGAATAGGAGAGTACAGTTGTGTCTGGGCCTACTCGTATCCACACCCCCTGTCTGTTCGTTGAGGGAGTCTAACTGATTGTGTTTCATCCTGACATTGGAAAATAAAGGAGTGTTGGACTTTTTATTGGTGTGGGGCTCATTTACTGGCAGACACTGTTCCACAGAAGAAGCGGAGGCTCCAAACACCGAACACCGACCCGAAGGTAAAGAAACTTTGCTCACACCACACAAACATCTGCGGTGAAAGCTTGGCGTGGTGACCTTGCACTCTCTCCTCCAAGTTACCCCTAGACAAAAGCCAGAGAGAAAGAATTCGGAGCGAGAGAGAGAGTGGGGGGCGCTACACGTGGGGGCTCCGGGTCCGGGATGGTGTTCGTGTTACTATGGAGCTAGAATGGACGGAGTTTGAACGTGTCTGCCCGGAGGAGTTCCGAGTAGGTCGGCCATATTATTGGCCAAAGTGCAACCCTGCTCGAAGTCGTGGGCATGACCCTTAAGAAGGGAAAGGACTACGCAGAGGAGCGAGAAGAGGGGGGAGTCCAGCCGTGTGAAGTAGTACACGTGGGGGCTTCTATTGCACTGCGCCATGAGGCACACCCTCCCTGCTTAGTTCGTGGGTGTGACCCAGGGAAGGAGAAAGCCCGCGAACTGGAGTGCAAGAGGGGAGGAGTCCAATCGTGTGAAGGACTACACGTGGGGACTTTGGCGCTAAACTTGCAGTGCGCAATGGATCACCAGCGAGTCACCATGTTCGGAAATACATCGTGGATTCCACTTCACCCTTCTACCACGACCTTGACTACTGCTGCTCCAGTGACCGATACGGGGATCCGGCTAAAGCCCCGGGGTTCGATTCGCCCTGTACTCGTGCATGGACGTTGAGGCCTTGGGTTTGATTTGTCCCGGCTGTTCGGGACTGGTGTGTCAGCTGAAGCCATTCGGGCGATGCGAGGCCTGCGGAGAGTTCTTATTTGAGGTGGACCCAGTTTTCGAGAAGCCAAGAACCATCCACCTCAACCGCACTACAGGCAGCACCACTCAAGTAGGAGAAATAACCGCTTTGACAGCCATCCCTGTGCGCACTGCAGCGACCGCGGGGGAGGTCGTGATCACCGAAGTACGGGAGAAATCCAAGGATGCTGACTCGGTCACCACGGTTTTCCAGCGTCCACCGCCGAAGAGGAAGACCGGCATGGTAGCCCCGTCCAGCGGTCGCGGTGGACCATCCTGCCCGCCTACGCCCGGCCTGGATGGATCCGGTAGGAAGAGTTCCGGACATCCCTTCTCAAGTAAAGGCCGAGATAAGCCGGGCGGAGGGACTTGGTGTGTGGGCGGAGGTGTCGGGGATTTACGGCCCTGTGTGTCCGCGGGAGGTAGTAACTCAGTCTCCACTACAGGCTACATACCCGCGGGAGGAGTGTGACACCTCCGACCTGGAATTGCTCTTCGATCTGGGAGACGATGTCGTCATCGACGAACTCTTTGCGCAAAAGGGTTGGGACAAGATGCCTCTCTCCTCGCAAAGCTAGGGATCCACCAATGTCTACAGGGGATAGTACACCCCGGGTGGAGGCACCAGGGCCTGAGGAGGGACCCCTTCCCCAGTCTACCCTTTCATCTCCGGTGCCACCTGGCTTGGCGTGGTGACCCCGCACTCTCTCCTCCAAGGTACCCCTAGACAAAAGCCAGAGAGAAAGAAACCGGAGCAAGAGAGAGAGAGTGGGGGGCGCTACATACACATATAATGTTTGGGGGTTCTAAGAAATTTTGTAGCAAAAAATACAGATTTTATCTTATAAGCAACAAATGTCAGAAATAGGCTTAGGCATGAATGGAATAAAGAACATTGATTATCCTATGTTTGAACAGTTTATTCAAAGCGTAACATAGCTCTATCTGAGCACTACAAACCAAAAACGCTATTAAATTAATTTTATATTTTCAAACAAATTCTCCCATCCATCCATGTCTCTATGCTTTATTTTGTTGAGAAATCACTTTGAAAATCAACCCCCTATCATTTCTATCTGCTGCCATCTTAAGTAAGGGCAGATGTTTCCCGTAGCATTTACTTCCTGGAACCCATCTGCCCTTAGCTCAGACATGTAGGCAGGAGGATGTACTTAGCTAAGAAAGCCCCTCCTCCCCTCCTGAAGACTCCTGGGATGTATGACATCATTTGCCTAAGCATGGGAACTAGGAGGTAACTAAATAAATGTAAATAAAATTAGTTTAAAACAAGTACATATGACCTAATTTCCTATTTACTAATTCTAGCAGCATAAGGTTTTAAAATAGTCAATGTTGATTGAGAGAGTGAAGTTCCACTTTAACTGTATCTGAGGACCACAAACTGAAAACACTATTTAATTCATTTTTAATATTCTAAGCAAACTCCCCCATCCATCAATGTTTCTATGCTTTATTTTGTTGAGAAATCGCTTAGACTTACTGGCTCTGGCCATCTTGAGTAAGGGCAGATGATTCATGTAGCATTTACTTCCTGGAATCCATCTGCCCTTAGCTCAGACATGCAGGCAGAAAGGCGTGCTTAGTTGGAAATGTCCCTCCTCCAAATGAAAGAAAAAATGCCCATGAAGACTCCTGGGATCTATGACATCATTTTGGCCTAGGCCAGAAACCAGGAAGCAACTGAAAAAATGTAACAATAACGTTTAAAACATGTAAATATAATATGCCTTCTAATCTATTTACTGATGCTAACAGCATAAAGATTCCTGGTGTGGCTCCATTCGCTACAGATACAGCCCTCTCCTTTTTCTTTCCACCCCACTGGTACATGTCCCTCTTTTTCTGTCTTTGCTCTTTTTGTAATCTTGATGCAATTTATTCAAGTGTCTGCCCTCTGCTTTGTCAGTTGGCAGATAATGTACATATTTTATGTTACATTGTTTATCTATGAATTTATTTTGTTTGTTCCAAACTTATGCATGCCTATACCATATATTTATACTTACCTTTATAAATTATAGATCATAAACAATTCAACACCACGTTCTCCTGACGAAGAGCATATACTTTCAAAACCTCGAAACGCGTAGACCTTCACTATGTATATTATACAAGAGTGTTGTAATTAGTGGTTGTTTTATGTTTTTCTTATCTGGCTATATCAATTGGAATATGCAGTCTCTTTCCAAGGACCTTTCCATATTGATGTTTTAAAGAATTTGTAATTAATATTTTTCTTGATTAATTTACTATTTGTGCATACTCATTTGGGTGGAGTTATTGCCTTTAACCACTTAACGACCGCCTCCAGTAGATATACGTCGGCAGAATGGCACGGACAGGCACATCAATGTACCTGTACGTCCCCTTTAACTGCCCGACGTGGGGGTCGAGCGCGCGCCGGCGGCGACGCGCTTGCGAATCCACTACCTTCCCCGTGAGTCAGACCGCGGGTCCCGCGGACTCAATCGCCTCGGGGATCCCCGCGATCGTCTCACGGAGGGATGGAGCAGGGAGATGTTAGTGTAAACACAACATCTCCCCACTCGCCTACTGACACTGTCACCGATCTCTGCTCTGTGTAATCAGAGCGGAGATCGGTGACGTGTCACTCGTAGCCACGCCCCCTAACAGTAGTAATCACTCCCTTAGGCACACTTAACCCCTTCAGCGCCCCTAGTGGTTAACCCCTTCACTGCCAGTGTCATTTTTACAGTAACCAGTGCATTTTTATAGCACTGATCGCTGTAAAAATTACAATGGTTCCAAAAATGTGTCAAACGTGTCCGATGTGTCCGCCCTAATGTCGCAGTCACAAAAAAAATCGCTGATCGCCGCCATTACTAGTAAAAAAAAAAAAAATTATAAAAATGCCATAAAACTATCCCCTATTTTGTAGACGCTATAACTTTTGCGCAAACCAATCAATAAACGCCAATTTTTTTTACCGAAAATATGTAGAAGAATACGTATCGACCTAAACTGAGGAAAAAAATTTTTTATATATATTTTTGGGGGATATTTATTATAGCAAAAAGTAAAAAATATTGAATTTTTTTCAAAATTGTCGCTCTACTTTTATTTATAGCGCAAAAAATAAAAACCGCAGAGGTGATCAAATACCACCAAAAGAAAGCCCTATTTGTGGGGAAAAAAGGACGTCAATTTTGTTTGGGAGCCACGTCGCACGACCGCGCAATTGTCAGTTAAAGCGACGCAGTGCCGAATCGCAAAAAGGGGCCTGGTCTTTATGCTGCATATTGGTCCGGGGCTTAAGTGGTTAAAGTCCCATCAGAGGGGTTTTCTTGTATTTTTTAACAGCATAAAGATTAAACAGAGTTCATATTGATTGAGAGACTGAAGTTCTGCTTTAAGGATCTATCTATCATTAGCACATTTATTTCCAAGGAACTCAACAGTATAAAAACAGAAAAATACTAAGCCAAAGGCTCATTAAATCAATTAAGTCAAGTGGCTTCAAGTCTGTAATTCTTCCCATGGTTGTCTAAAATTCTTTCCAGAGATTGCACATATTAGATTCCAAAGATTGCCTGTTGTGCTGCATAAAGCCCCGTACACACGATCGGTTTGACTGATGAAAACCGTCCGATGGATGGTTTTCATCAGACCAACCGATCGTGTATGGTACCCATCGGTCTTTTTTCCATCGGTTGTAAGAAATAGAACTTGTTTTAAATTTTTCCGATGGATAAAAAACCGATGGGAATTTCCGATCGTCTATGAGCAAGTCCATCGGTTAAAATACCCACGCATGCTCAGACTGAATTAGGAGACGGGAGCGCTCGTTCTGGTAAAACTAGCGTTCCTAATGGAGAGAGGACATTCGTCATTCTGCAAGTTATTGCTTCGTTTAATGCAGCGCATGTTTTGTTGCTTTAGAACGGTCTTTAAAATGTCATTTTGGCAGCAGATCTTTCTCCTGAGTTCTGACAAATGTATGTCTTTCTTCTTTCTTGTGATCTTAGGAATAATTTGTTTAATTCTTCAAGGCCGACCTCCCAAATTACACCTTTTTTTTTGTTTTTGTCTTTAAATTTGTTGTGCATTTTTTGATGTGTCAATTTCTCAGAACAACATATTATTTTTATTTTTTACTCATGGAGGTTGGTGTCCCTTGTTATTAATTACACATTGTATTTATGAAATCTTATTGCTACTTCCAAAAAAAAACACATCAAGCATGTATGTTGGCTGAAATCAAATTTCCCTTTAGTTCGGAAAAAAAACAAACAAAAACCGAAGGGCAACTATTCAGAAATTAGCAGAGAATATCAAGTCATTAGATCCCAAATGCAGACCTGACTATGATCAATAATAAAATCAACAACAGCATGAAATCAGGAGCAGCAGCCAAAGACATACATCATCCCAAGCTGTGGTACTCCATCAACCTTCAATTTCTGGATGAGCAGCTCGAGGCCAGGGAATCACCTCCTGCTCTTCCCTGTAGCCTTCCTTCCACGCCTCTCTGCAGCGTTCTCTCCACGGCCCCGTCCACGCACCCTTGCAGGCTGGGCCACTGTGGGTGGTGATGTGGCAGGAGGAGGAGGAGAAGGAGGAGAGGGATTGGCCTGCTGTGAGATATGGGTGGCCTCAGTCAGCAGCCCCCTCGCCCCCATGTGTACGGCCATATATATAAGGTGCTCACAAAGGGCCCGTTGTCCCGCCTCCATTCTGAGCAACTTATCCGCCAGATAGGTGCTAAACCCCTCCATAGGGTTGAGGGGGGCCCTCATGATAGCAGCAGCCTCCTGAATCATCTTTAGTGACTCCTCCTCCACTTGTGTCATCCGCCGTTGTTTTGGCGGTCTGACGTGGAGGGGAGCCACTTGGGAGACGGTGCTGCCACTAGGCCTGGGGACCTGCTGAGTCCCACTTGGCCCTGCCTCCTCCTGCCTGCCACACTCCTGACCCTCTTCCTTCTGGCTTGCCTCATCCTGTTTTTAAAAGAAAATGAAAAATTTGATTATTTGGGGAATCTATCACACACAATTTTGATCTCTTTCCTGTTTTTTTTTTTTTTTTTGGGGGGGGGGGGTATGATATAATTTATGGCTAATCCAAACAGTTCAACACAATATTACTTAGTGGACAATAATTATGATCAAAAATACTATACCTGGCTGAAGATGTGAAGATCTGGCTCTTCTAGCTCGGGAGGCTCCCCCTCCGCCTCTGCAGGGGTGGAGGGAAGGGTGGAAGGAACGCTGGAGGGAAGGGTGGAAGGAAGGGTTGAGAGAAGGCTGAAAATAGATTCCCTGGCCTCGATCTGGTCATCCAGAAATTGAAGATGTCTGTAGTACCACAGCTTGGGCTTTACTACATCGTCGGCTGCTGCTCCTGATCTCTTTGACTGGCGCACTTCCTTGTATTTTTTTTTATAGGAATTACGCAGGTTGTTGATTTTATTATTGATCATAGTGTAGTCTGCATCTGGGATCCATGGCTTCATATCCTCTGCTAACTTGGTAATAGTTGCCCGACGTACATCACTCTTGTGGTACGCTGGGTGTTTCAGTTCCCACAGGTTGCGCTGTTCCTAATATTTTTCTATAAAAATCAGCATCACCTCCGGCTCCCGTAGTTTCTGCATCTTTTTTGAACAACAAGTAAAAAACAAAAGAAAAAAAAGTAAAGGATCAGAATTTATTCTCCTCAACTTATCACAATATTGCCCTTTACAATCATGAACCATTATAGGCCACTGCAGGCCCGAGTTCCCTTCTTACCTTAGTTCACTTCGTTGGTTCACTTCCGGTCGTCCTTACTCCGCGCATCCCTAATAACTTCTTTCCCCTTTTTATAGCCTGCGCATGCGTGTAACTACGCTCTCGTCGCCCGCCCATGACGGACTTTTCCAGCATTTCCCCGCCTCTTAATGATCGGCGCACAGTGTGAGACGGCGACATGTCGCAGACACAGGTGGCTTATTTAGTTGAAATTACCGACGAGGAAAGCCCGGAGGCGGCAACGTCACGATCCAGTCAAAAAAGATACAAGGCGACTAATATGTATTTTTCTGAGATGGCGGAGATGGTGGACATTCTGCGGAGGAAGGATTACGACAGCAAGCATGGCCCATACGACACCCCTAATCTCCGGAAGTCACAAATTATGGACAAAGTGGCGAAGACTCTCTATAAAAAATATGGGGTCAGGAGATCCAAGGAACAACTCCGTAAAAGGTGGTCAGACCTGAAGCTCAGGGAGCCGGAGCAGTATATGAAGCTTATAAAAAGCATTGAAAAAAGTAAGTTTATTTTACTGTGTTCTTTCACATTGTAATATGTATTCTTCCATGTTTTGCACCATGTGCTTGGCTTGACTGGTTTCACATTTTAAAATCTCAACTTTTATGTTAAGTGGAGAGTCCACTTATTTGCTAAATGTGTTGGAAAAAAAAATTGCTGCTCTTCCCCCAAACATGTTTGGCACATATCCACGTAAACTACATGTGGGCATGCCTCATTTTACTTCAACAATGTTTATCTACACATTGTTGGCTAGATGATGTGTTGTAAGGAAATTTAGAATGTGAATGAAAGAATAAACTGTATTCTGGGTAAAGGAGATGACACTCCAGCAGTTGTGTACTCTTTTTTGTTCTTCATCAAGATACTATACTCTGGGCCACATGACCAAATTTCTTAACGGTGTCACACACAGGTGCTCCAGTGGATACCTTGGTGGTTATCCAAGTGAATTTGTGAGTGTCCTCCAAAATAACATGTTGCTTTGTTGAGTTTGCAAGATCTCATATGATCATCTTGAAACTCAGGGCCAAATATCAATTGGACCCCACTTTAAAACATTGAGAATCCATTTTCAGGCCTAAAAAGTCTGTGGGCTAAAAGGATACATTTTTTTTTCTATTCCCATAGGGGAGAGGAGAGTGGGAGGACACCATGCTCATGAGACGAGGAACCCAACACCACAGAAACTCCCTGAAGATCCCAAAGCAGACAAAGTTCAGCAGGTTCAGGAAGCGGAGGGGGAGAAAGTGGAGGTGGAGGAAGGGGAGGTGGAGGAAGGAGAGGTGGAGCTTATCAGCACAACAGGTCAGTGTCTGTCACCACAACTTCAAGGTAAATACAGATGTAGGCCTGCATAGTTTGAAAATATTTGTTTCTTTTTAGGGACTGAAGGTGGGGGTGTGTCAGGAAGTCCAAATCCTCCATTTTCGAGTGCCAGCGCCAAAATAATCATTCAGGAAATCATGGAATGCAGTAGCGAAATGGACATTATGAGAAAGAGAATGATTGTGATTGAGCAAAAATATTAAAACATGATAGATATTTTGGGGAGAATAGTGTGACCCCCCCCCCTTTTTGTGTGTTTTGTTATGTGTCAGAATTTTTCTATGGGATTTCCACCAGCCCAAATGTGAAGATGCACACACTGAAGACTCAACATGTGCTATCTGCCGTCACAGGATATCTATGTTCCTGTTTTGGGGGTGCAACCTCTTCCTCCCTCCTCAAGTAGGGGAGAGGATAGGTTTTCACCCCCAAAGCACGTCCATTGATCCCCCATGATGGCAGATAGCACATGTTTACCCTAGCCATGGGATCATGTTGAAGATACCCATTTGAGCCCCAAAAAGAAAGTGTGTTTCTTCACATTTGGGATGGATCAGGGGTAACATCACCCCATCTCCTGTTTGTATTTTTCACTGTGTTATTTTATTACTTTTTAATGAAAAAAAATGTGGCTTTTGACCCATGCATGTTTCTGCAAAAAAAGCCACACAAAACACCCAAAAAAAAATATTTCGAAAAAAAACCAAAACTGTGTTGCAATCAATAAAAACATTGGGGAAGTCGAAAAAAGGTGTGCCTTGTTGTTTCTATGCTCAATAGCAGTTCTGAAGATGCAAAATGAGTGTATTTACCTCTGAGATTGGAGGCTATTTACTAAGGAGAAATACACTTGGCACTACTAGAACCTGGGAGACACATAAACCACAAATAAAAGAATGACAACACAAGTTTGTAGTAAATCAAATATTTTTGTTTATTTAAAAAAGGTAACATCAAAGGTCAGATGTGGTCTGGCATTGCGATGGCCCCCCTACCCGTGAAGTACTCTACGTATTTCTGACGTACTTCACGGGCACTTTGGGGGGCCAAGCCAGTACGGGCAGTGCTGAGGCCAGTCAGATTTATCAGTTCAGAGGGACCGGCCTCAGACTCAACTGATGACACATAATTTGTGGAGTATTTTCTTAAAAAATTGTGCAACAAGCAGCAGCAGTACACAATGTTGTTGAGTTTATAATCCGCCAAATTTATAGCTGTCTGGAACAGGCGGAACCGGCTGGCCATTATCCCGAAGGCATTCTCCACAACTCTCCGGGCTCTGGCCAGCCGGTAATTAAAAACCCTCCTCTCCGGGGTGAGGGTGCGTTGGGGAAACGGCCGCATGAGGTGTGGTCCTAGTCCAAAAGCTTCATCCGCGATGAAAACGAACGGTAGCCCTTCCACGTTCTCTGCATCTGGAGGCAGTGCAAGACCCCCAGCCTGCAGACGGTGAGCGAACTCTGTCTCAGCGAATACTCCGCCATCGGACATCCGGCCGTTCTTCCCCACGTCCACATACAGGAACTCGTACCGTGCCGACACCACCGCCATTAACACTATGCTATTAAAACCTTTATAGTTAAAATAGTATGACCCCAAACGGGGTGGCGGCACTATGTGGACGTGCTTCCCATCAATTGCCCCTCCGCAGTTGGGGAAATCCCACCGCTGGGCAAATTGGGAGGCCACAGTCAGCCATTCCTGTGGTGTGCTAGGGAACTGTGGAGTCAAACAAAAAGAAGACATTAGTACGGTTTATGTTTACAGTGCAAGCAGATTACACACAAAAACATTGTTGACCAACATCATTCTAACATTATTATTTAGGGGAGTATTTCCTACCAATAAATAAAGGCCCACTTAGCAGATAACCTCACCCCCGCTGAGTGGACATTCTAAAATAATCTAAGGGGGGGCCTAAGGTGATTGTGGGAGATCCAAAAAAAGGCTCTACCACTCTGCTGAGCTTGATTGAGAACTAAAAAATTGTTTACATCTTTAGGGGGGGGAGGGAGGGTTGTCAAACTACGCGGGCAATGACCCCAAAAAAAGGAAAAAGGAAAATAGAAGGCTAGCTGGGTTTGCGCCTACGATAGCATGCTGGAGAGGTTAGTGAAGGGAAATAGGCATGTAGGGCCTAAAAAGGCCTTTACAGGTAAAAACATGCATGGGGAAAATGGGGACATTACCAGGATATTACAAACAGGCACATTTGGGTTAGGAGGGAAAAATAAGAAGATTCAAAAACAATCAAAACATATAATGTGAGGCTAAAGGAGCAAAATTACCTTCATATAGTCCTTCTGCAGGATCTGAATGATGGCCGAACACGTCTCAGGGATAATGATCCCGAGAGCCTGGGGGGAGATGCCTGTTGTGAACTTGAGGTCCTGCAAGCTTCTCCCAGTCGCCAGGTATCTCAACGTGGCAATAAGCCTCTGCTCGGCAGTGATGGCCTGGCGCATCACAGTGTCCTGCCTCGTGATATAGGGGGACAGCAAATCCAACAGACGGTGAAATACGGGGTCTGTCATCCTGAGATAATTCCTGAAATCATCAGGATTATTCTCATGGATTTCCCGCAGCAGAGGCATATGAGAGAATTGGTCCCGCTGGAGCAACCAATTCTTAGTCCATGAACTCCCCCTCACCCTGTTCACAGACTGAACTCGGGTTACAGTGTTAACTGCAACACCAAGCCCAAAGCCAGCACGAGCTCGAGAACGAGAACGCACTTCAAACATGGTTTTAAACCGGTCGGCTGGTCAGAACGCACTCAAACAGAACGCACCGTGGAACAGCAAGGCCTGAGAAGAACGACCTGAAAAACAGTAAACGAACGGCCAAGAAGGCACTGCAAGGCAGTAACGACCTGACTGCACGCACTGAATCACAAATACAAACCCACAAGCACAAACTGAACACCAGGAAACGAGCTGCAAAGCACGGAGACTGAAAAGCGCGAATCGGCTCTCACCAAACTTTTACTAACACGCAGTAACACAAAATCAGCAAAAGCAGCCCAAGGGGTGGCGCCATTAGATTTGTTTGGCCCTTTTATAGCGCATCGTACGTTTTGTACGTGCCGTCGTTTTCTTGCCGTTGGTTTTTAAACTGATGGTGTGTGGCCAAGACTGATGAAAAACAGTTTCATCGGATTTCCGATGGTCAAATCCATCGGACGAAAATCCATAGGTTATCCGATCGTGTGTACAGGGCTTAAAGCCCCATACACACGGTCGGACTTCCATCGGACTTTTCCCTGGATTTTTGTCCGAACGGAGTTGGCCGGGAACACCCATAGCATACACACCACAGGACTTTTCTGCAAACTTTCCCAAAACTTTTTGCAACATCACGTAGTTTTTCTGCTCTTTTCTGCTCTTTACCGCCACCCTTTGATCAACTTCTGCTATTGTTGGTTGATTTTAACATTAGTTGTTTTGTCCATTGGACAAAAGTCCTATGGTTTTCTGTACACACGGTAGGACTTTGCTCCATCGGACTTTTGTTGGGCAAAAGTTTGTCCATTTGCAGACCCAACTTTTGTCCGATGAAAACACAAAAAAAAACAAAAAAGTTTGTCCGATGGAGCGTACACACGGTCAGATTGTTGGTCCAACTTGCTCAAAATGAAGTTTGGTGGTCAAAAGTCCTACCGTGTGTATGGGGCTTTAGTCCTACCATGTGCATTAAATGATCTGTGTGATTAAACCATACATTAAACCATACAATTGTAGCAAGGTCCCAGGCCTCTTTGGTTTAATGAGAACCTCCAGGGCCAGAGACAGAGACAGCTGACATCCTTCTGTATGTGGTGGGTTGTGAGGCATAGTGAGTGCAAAGATGGTGAAAGTCATTGGGCGCCAGACACTTCTTCTCTTAAAATAGGTTTTATTTCTCTTAACAGTCCCTTTTGTATTTTTGGGGGGAGAGAGGGATAGGGCCAGGACACCCTTAGGTAGTTGCAAATTTAATTAGCAGACTCCAAGACTTCAATAGGAGGGCAGCCGGCCAGAGAAAGGCCTCCAACAAGAAGCCACATCTGCACATGTAGGAATGCTGTCTTCTATGGCAACAGTCTTTAACAGTTCCTAATACAAAGCGTAACAGTTCTTTCAGCTTCACTACAACTTCTTCTCCTTGTAGTTCTTCCATACACTGACCTCCTGGTCTCTCACTAGACCCTCTAAATCACTGCCACTGAATCCCTTGAGCTCCTTCAATCTTCACGGTGGTATCTTCCTCAAGCATCACCCCCGCCTCACTGCTCGGTCCCTAGCTTGGCACTCAAGATACCCCTTAAAGCGGAAGTAAACCCATCGATTTAACAGTTTCAAAAATCAGTTACATTCCTGGCATGCTGGGAATGCCAACTGTCACATTGGTTGTGCTCTCAACCAAACTGTCAAACCATCCAATGGCTGGTGTCATAACTGATCACATGTGCAGCATCATGGCAGTTGAAGATTAAACAGAGGCCAAGATGGCAGCTTCCTTGCCTGAAAATGATAAGAGGGTTTACTTCCACTTTAAGCTTTATCAACGCTGGCCTGCTGGGTCCCTGGCTTGACACACAAGGCTGCTCTGCAAGCGCAACCTTTGCTGGCTGGGTCCCTGGCTTGATTCCCACTGAAGTTTCCAGATTCTTCACCGTCCCCGGTTGGTGAGAATACGGCTCCGGTACTTGCTTCAGTTACTCACTGTGGTCCCTGGTACTTAGGCGGATAGTCCCTTACTGGCGACAGCTTCCCTTCTACCTCCGACCACGTCAGGTTCTCCGGCCGGCAGAACCCTCACTTTTGGTTGGACCGCAAGCCGCCATCCCAACCCTACGCTGCTCTCTTGCTTCTGGATAGGCCCTCAGACAGCCTAGCAGCCAGATGTCCCCGGGATAGGCCCAATCTCCAGCCTAGCAGCCCGGGCAATACAACACAAGTCCACCCAGACAGCCGTCCAG
The DNA here is from genome assembly GCA_029206835.1 of Rana muscosa. NCBI lineage: Eukaryota > Metazoa > Chordata > Amphibia > Anura > Ranidae > Rana > Rana muscosa. The sequence goes on along the minus strand of CM055117.1, from coordinate 45,652,632 downwards.
GTTGCACAGGACACAGATCTCCTGACTCCACCCGAATATATAGGTTCTATCAGCAGGCCAAGGGATTCAAGAAAACCTCTGCCCATTGGCTGAGATACCCCACATACCCATAACCTGACCTTGACTTGCCCTTCTCGTTTCTAGTACCACCAAGTACCACCTAGTGGTAGAAGAGAAATAGTGCAACAAGGCGAAACTTAGGGAGAAATCAATAGATCTCTATCAATCAACCAGGATAATTATTCCTGGCAAGTAAATTTGTGAGGAGCTCCCTGCCTAAACTCCAGGGTGCTACACAATTAAGGGCAGAGCCACTGACATCTTCCAAGGTGAAGACAAATTAGTCTTTGAGGAATTTGACCACTTGATAACTGGGCACATTCACCCCCTTCCTGCCTAGGCAAATTTTATAGCTTTCAGCGCTGTCACACTTTGAATGACAATTGCGTGGTCATGCGACACTATACCCAAATTACATTTTTATAATTTTTTTAGAGCTTTTTTTGTGGTATTTAATTACCTCAGTTTTTTTAATTTTTTCCTAAACAAATGAAAAAGACTGAAAATTTTGAAAGAAAACAACAACATTTTTCATTTTTCAGTTTGATATAAAATTTTGCAAACAGGTAATTTTTCTGGTTCGCTGATGGGCACTGGTGAGGTGTCAGTAATTAGAGGCACTGATGAGGCTGCACTGATGGGCGACACTGATGGGCACTGATGGGCGACACTGATGGGCGACACTGATGGGCACTGATGGGCGACATGTCTCACAATGGCGCTGCCTAACGTGCTTCGAATGGATTCGTACTTTTCTAAATACATTGCGGTTATTTGTAACGATTCGAAATCTCGTATTTTACTTTCGTTTTTGACATGCGGCTATAGCCTCTGTACACCAGTTTGAGAGGGAGTTCAGCACGGTGAGGGAGGAGCAGAGAGTAAAGCAGAGTGTTATTGTGCTGCAAATGGATTCGTACATTCGTAACCTTTTTTTGGTTCGTTGATTCGTAATTTTCTGGGACGGATCACAACAAGTCGACTTGCTATTGCATTAGGCCGCATTAACGCAACAACGAATTATGCCGAAGGCATTCGGGCATTCGCTATTTGCGGTATAATTTATTTCGGATTCGGTTTTATTTGTAATTGCTTTGTTCAAAAATTCGAATGCTTCCGAATGTCCGAAAGTTGCTAAATTCGTACGAATTTCGTTTCGTTACGAAACGAATTGCACAAGCCTGCTGATTCCTACATCAACCACTACACTACACTGACCTACCTGACTCCTATACTGACCACTACACTATACTGCACACCGACCACTACACTACACACTGACCTACCTGATTCCTATACTGACCACTACACTATATACCACACTACACAATACACCACATTGGCCACTACACTAACCTACTTGATTCCTATACTGACCACTACACAATACACTACATAAACTACACAATACACTACCCACAGACCGCTACACAATACACACTGACCGCTACACAATACTCTACCCACAGACCAATACACAACACACTACACCACACTGACCACTACCTATCTAACTCCTATACTGACCACTACACTAACCTACCTGATTCCTATACAGACCACTACACTACACACTGACCACCACACTAACCTACCCGATTCCTATACTGACCACTACACAAACTACACTATCCACTACACAATACACTACCCACAGACTGCTACACAATACACACTGACCACGACACAATACACACTGACCGCTACACAATACTCTACGCAGCCTGTAAATTATTAATCCTGCAGCAGTAGGGGGGGGCTTGAAGGGGGCTTTTGGCATGTAACTGTACTTAGGCCCGCAGGCATGATGCTGCGTGTGTGCTGGCTGGCTGGCAATGGCATTAACAACATGTGGCATGGCGGTGCGGTGGCGTGACTCTCCCTAACTGCAGTACTGCTAACCGGCGGCTGCTCCCATTATCTGAGATGGCTCCCTGCCTCCCTCACAGGCTCACTCCTGACTCACCTCCTTTTTTTGTTGTCCATCGATCAGCTTGGGAATGATTCTTACTCAGTCCCAGATGAAGTCCCACTGGACTTCCTTTCCTTCCGGATCCGGCACAGTCAGGACTCAGGAGGAGGGGTGGAGGAGAAGATGGTGGTGGCTTAAGGAAGCACGTGCGGGACTCCAGGAGCAGCCTTCGTGCATGCGCAGCCCGCGTTCAAGGACTGGCCAGCCCGCCGCAGCACATGACCACATTCGCACAAGCTCCTTGCTAGGCAAAATCCATTGGCCTGTTTGCATCTTGGATGAACTGGTCTCTTTTTTGGTTTGATGAATAAATAGATATGAGGCTTTTAATACAGTGAGAGTGGTTCACTTAGGCCTGGGGTACTGTCAGAAACCATGAATCAGACAGAGACAGAAGTGCAGTAAAAATCACACTTGTTTAATAATGATAATAGTAAAAGGTAAGCAGAGTAAACGCAGTCAAAACATAGCCAGAGTTTGCTAACCAGAACGGATAGTCAGACAAGCCAGGACGTCAGGGAGCCAGGGATCAGCGTATTTCAGGACAAGCCAGGAAATCAGTTAACCGGAGAATAGGCGTAGTGGAACAGCAAGCAGAATCAGGAACCAGAAGGGACATCAGCCAAGCAAGTCTTTAAAGTGGTTGTAAACCCACTTTTTCAACTTGCACCTACAGGTAAGCCTAGATTAAGGCTTACCTGTAGGTGCAAGAAATATCTCCTAAACCTACACGGTTTAGGAGATATTTACTAAAATGTCAAGCGCCGCTATCTACGGCGCATGCGCGCCATAGACAACGGCGCATTTATGGGGTTAATCCCATTCACATACTCGGCTACTTCCCAGCAATCGCTGGGCGTAGCCGAGTGGGACACCTCCCGCGCGCATGCGCAGAGTGACGTCTCCGCCGCTCCGGCCAATCACAGCGCCGGAGCGGCGCTGTGATTGGCTGGTGCGGCGATACCCGGAAGTAACATTCCGGCTATCGCCGCAGTGATGTCTGCGGCTGGACAGAGGGACGAGGACGGCTTCGGGGGCCCCGATCTAAGGTAAGTGGAACATAATGAGCTATTATGCTAGTCATAATAGCTCATTATGCCTTTTCTCTTGCAGGTGGGCCAAAAAAAAAAAAGTGGGTTTACAACCACTTTAACTGGTACACCGGAGAGAGTCTCTGGATGTGTTGACAAGGCGAAGGCAGAGAGGATCTGGACTGAACAGCTTAAGTAACCAGCAGGACTTGACTAGCAGGATATCATCACCAGGTGAGTCACTGTGGAAATATTGGAACTGGCAATTAACCAACAGCTGAGCGGCCTGCTCTGAGAAGGAAGGGCTAAGCCCAGTCCTGACAGGTACCTAGTCTAAGAGAGATCACACACACAGTCCTTGATGCTGTAATTTATCTTGTATGTTTGTAGTTGGCATATGTGTTCTGTCTCAACTACAAAGCGATAAAGTTCATCTCCAGGTTGAAGTAGGCCTTACACAAGATGGTTTGCTATTATCCCTTGCATCGATACAGGCAGTTTAACTCAATGAATAAACTCACAGTTAGGATGACAGACGATGAATCCTTTCGAATGTTCCGTTTAATGATGGATATTCATAGGTAGAAAAACGTTGCAGTTGTAAGCCACATGTAAGATGTTTAGCATGGAAGAAATACAGGAGTACTGACCAGAATCAGGAAGTGGAGGAGATATATAAAGAACTACGGTGAGAGAGAGAGTTCAGCTAGAAAGAAGGGGACAGATCTTAAAGACACAGAGCAAGAATAATCACATAGTGTAACACAACACTCCCCGTCTGAAATCTTTAGATTTTATAACCTTAAACTAAAATATATATTTTCAAAAAGTCCAATACTGACGAATGTCCTGGAATCTGTAATGAAAAACATGCAACAAGCAAATAATAAACGTAAGTTCAACAGGATGAAGAACATAAAGTCACAGTATGATGTCTTCAAATAATTCCAAAGTTCTGAGTAGAACCTGTAGATGGCAGCAATGTACTCCCCGCCGTGCCAACAGCATGGCTAGTCCTTGCACAAGTCACTCACCTGGCAAAAGGAGTACTAACTCTGTAATTGGTCGACTAAAGGTTTGTGTCGATCCTCCCTTGGTTACCTTGACTTCTACCTTCCGGACTTTGTTATCGTCGCTGGGCATAACTTTAGTAATAAGACCCATATGCCACTCATGTCGACAAACTTCCTTGTCTTTTAGAAGGATGAGGTCTCCAACCTTAAGATTCGGCTTAGATGCTTGCCATTTGTTACGACCTTGAAGGTGATGAAGATACTTTTTCTTCCAGCGATGCCAGAACACATTGGCTAGATGCTGCACCTGCTTCCATTGATGCCTGTAATGGTGTGACCGCAGCTTCTGTTTTGTACTTACAGAAGTGTGGAGTGAGGTGTTCACAGTTCTTATTTTCTTATCATCTTCAGGGTTTACTAGCCCATAGGTGGTGTCAATAGGGAGTAAGTAAGAGTCCTCACGCAGAAACCTTGGAGGTGACAGCCATAAGCTGTCCTGAAGAGCGGCAGGTGACACGGCTCTGGTCCCACAGTCAGCTGGGTTGACTATAACTTCCTTGTTGAGGTCATTGTCCTTGTGCCATAGAAACCTGAGGTAGTTTCTGTTGTCTTCTCTGACGATGAAGCAGTGAAACATCTGTTGAATGTCGGCCATTACTGCTACAGGCTCTTGTCTGAAACGACTCAAGACTCCTATTAGACTGTTGTTCAAGTTGGGTCCAGTAAGGAGCATGTTGTTAAGAGAAACACCTTCGTGCTGAGCACTGGAATCAAAGACAACTCTGATTTGGTCTGGTTTGCGTGGGTGATACACGCCAAAGGATGGAGGGTACCAGCATTCTTCTCCCTCCTTTAGTGGGGGAGCAGGCTCTGCATGATCTCTGTCAAATACATTTTGCATAAAGTCCACAAAGTGCTTTTGCATCTCTGGTTTCCTGCTTAAGTTTCGCTTTAAGGAGGAGAATCTACTGATAGCCTGCTGTAAGTTGTTGGGCAATCTCTTTCTTGGGAGACGAAAGGGTAGGGGTGCTACCCAGTTATTGGAGTCATCTTGAAAGAACTCATTGTCCATTACCTTGATGAATTCTTTGTCTTCCATTGAAGGAGCCAGTATGTCATCTTCACTGGTTGCATTAAACACTGTAGAGCCGAAGTCGCCATCATGGCAGGAGAAAGGGCTTGTGTCACCTGAGATACCATGTTGCCATTCGTGGCTGGCTATCTTCTCTTTCACCCAGTAGTGATGTGGGCATGGCTCAAAGTAAGTGTTTCGGCCATTTGGCAGAACATTTGTCTTGAATGACGAAATGTTGGTAGGTCTTTTCATTTTGCCTATGCAGACATTGCCTATGATGACCCACCCTAGATCCGTGCGCTGGGCAAATGGGGCATCTGGGGGTCCACTGACTTGTCTGTGTACCTTGTGAACTCTTAGAATGTCTCTTCCTAACAGAAGAAGGATCTGAGCATCTTTGTCAAGCGGCGGTATCTCATTTGCTATTACCTTGAGGTGAGGGTGATGGAAAGCAGCAGCTGGAGTAGGGATTTCTTCCCTGTTAGCAGGTATCTGATTGCACTCAACAAGTGTAGGTAAGGGTAATTGCAAGTTACCTTTGAGAGAAGATACCATGAGTCCATGAGCCCTTTTTCAGGGATGAGCCGAACACCCCCCTGTTCGGTTCGCACCAGAACCTGCGAACAGACAAAATGTTTGTGTAAACTTTAGAACCCTAATAAATACAATGGACTCAAACGTTCGAAATCTAAAGTGTTAATTATAAAGGCTAATATGCAAGTTATTGTCCTAAAAAGTGTTTGGGGACCGGGGTCCTGCCCCAGGGGACATGTATCAATGCAAAAAGAAGTTTTAAAAACGGCCGTTTTTTCGGGAGCAGTGATTTTAATAATGCTTAAAATGAAAAAATAAAAGTGAAATATTCCTTTAAATTTCGTACCTGGGGGGTGTGTATGATATGCATGTGAAGTGGCGCATGTTTCCCGTGCTTAGAACTGTCCCTGCAAAAAATGTCATTTTTGAAAGAAAAAAATGCATTTAAAACTGACTCGCGGCTATTAATGAATTGTCGGCTCCCGGCAATACATACAAAAGTCATTGATAAAAAAAAAAAAAAGCGTGGGGGTTCCCCAGAATTCAATTACCAGGCCCTTCAGGTCTGGAATGGATATTAAGGGGAACCCCGCCGCAAATTTTAAAAAAATTGACGTGGGGTTCCCCCAAATATCCATTCCAGGCCCTTCAGATCTGGCATGGATTTTAAGGGGAACTCCACCCCAAATTTTTAAAAAAAATGGCGTGGAGTCCCCCTAAAAATCCATACCAGACCCCTTATCCGAGCACGCAACCTGGCCGGCCGCAGGGGAAAAGGGGGGGACGAGAGAGCGGCCCCCCCTCCCTCCTGAACCGTACCAGGCCACATGCCCTCAACATGGGGAGGATGTCCCCATGTTGATGGGGACAAGGGCCTCATCCCCACAACCCTTGCCCGGTGGTTGTGGGGGTCTGCGGGCGGGGGGCTTATCGGAATCTGGAAGACCCCTTTAACAAAGGGGACCCCCAGATTCCGGCCCCCCCCTATGTGAATTGGTAAGGGGTACATTGTACCCCTACCATTTCACGAAGAAAGCGTAAAAAAATGTTTAAAAAAACACACAAACACCTTGAAAAAGTCCTTTATTTAAAAAAAACAAAAACATTCCAGCGGTGAAATCCAGTGTCCCGCGGCGATCCCGATGTCCAGCGCTGTCCTTCATTGGTTGTGCCTGAGCGGACCTGATGGGGAACTCCCTCTCAGTATTTTAAATGTATAGACCCGCCCCTTCTAAAGTTCCCCATCAGGTCCGCTCAGCGGACGAGATGCGGAACATGAGAAGGGGCGGGTCTATACATGTATTACCAAAGTGAGAGCAGTCCCCCATCAGGTCCGCCCCCTCGGTATGTCGGACCCGCCTACGTCATTGGCTTCAGCGGGGAACTTCCTTCACTATGTAAATTTAAATTACACAGTGAAGGAAGTTCCCCGCTCAAGCCAATGACGTAGGCGGGTCCGACATACCGAGGGGGCGGACCTGATGGGGAACTGCTCTCACTTTGGTAATACATGTATAGACCCGCCCCTTCTCATGTTCCGCATCTCGTCCGCTGAGCGGACCTGATGGGGAACTTTAGAAGGGGCGGGTCTATACATTTAAAATACTGAGAGGGAGTTCCCCATCAGGTCCGCTCAGGCACAACCAATGAAGGACAGCGCTGGACATCGGGATCGCCGCGGGACACTGGATTTCACCGCTGGAATGTTTTTTTTTTTTTTAAATAAAGGACTTTTTCAAGGTGTTTGTGTGTTTTTTTAAACATTTTTTACGCTTTCTTCGTGAAATGGTAGGGGTACAATGTACCCCTTACCAATTCACATGGGGGGGGCGGGATCTGGGGGTCCCCTTTGTTAAAGGGGTCTTCCAGATTCCGATAAGCCCCCCGCCCGCATACCCCCACAACCACCGGGCAAGGGTTGTGGGGATGAGGCCCTTGTCCCCATCAACATGGGGACATCCTCCCCATGTTGAGGGCATGTGGCTTGGTACGGTTCAGGAGGGAGGGGGGGCCGCTCTCTCGTCCCCCCCTTTTCCCCTGCGGCTGGCCAGGTTGCGTGTTCGGATAAGGGGTCTGGTATGGATTTTTAGGGGGACTCCACGCCATTTTTTTTAAAAATTTGGGGTGGAGTTCCCCTTAAAATCCATGCCAGATCTGAAGGGCCTGGAATGGATATTTGGGGGAACCCCACGTCAATTTTTTTTTTCATTTGCGGCGGGGTTCCCCTTAATATCCATTCCAGACCTGAAGGGCCTGGTAATTGAATTCTGGGGAACCCCCACGCTTTTTTTTTTTTTTTTTTATCAATGACTTTTGTATGTATTGCCGGGAGCCGACAATTCATTAATAGCCGCGAGTCAGTTTTAAATGCATTTTTTTCTTTCAAAAATGACATTTTTTGCAGGGACAGTTCTAAGCACGGGAAACATGCGCCACTTTACATGCATATCATACACACCCCCCAGGTACGAAATTTAAAGGAATATTTCACTTTTATTTTTTCATTTTAAGCATTAATAAAATCACTGCTCCCGAAAAAACGGCAGTTTTTAAAACTTCTTTTTGCATTGATACATGTCCCCTGGGGCAGGACCCGGGTCCCCAAACACTTTTTAGGACAATAACTTGCATATAAGCCTTTATAATTAGCACTTTAGATTTCTCCCATAGATTTTTCGAATTTGCCGCGAACACCCCAATTTGTTCGCTGTTCGGCGAACGGGCGAACAGGCAATGTTCGAGTCGAACATGAGTTCGACTCAAACTCAAAGCTCATCCCTACCCTTCTTCCAGAAACCTCTATAGTTCCACTACAGGTACCCAAGGTGTAAGGATGAGCTTCGCCTTTTATTTCAAATAGATTGAACAATTCCGATTTTGCAAGTGATCGATTGCTCTGATCGTCTAAGATAACATATGCCTTTAGAGACTTTTCCGGTTGATCCTTGTGGTATATGTTCACCAAGCATATCTTAGCACAGGACTTACCACAGCGGTCTTCTCCACAAACTTCAGTGCAGGATGAAGAAATGATGGTAGAATTAGGCACTTGGTCTGTATTCTCCCCGCCATGCGTTAACCTGGGAGTAGTGTTGGCAGGTTGTGCAGAGCTGGGCTCAAGAGGATGGAGGGCTTGCACATGTTCTTCAGAGCCACACTCTATGCACTTGATGGACACATTACAGTCCCTTGCAAAATGTTCTGTAGAAGCACAGCACCTGAAACATACCCTAAATGTCTTTAAAAGCTCCTTGCGCTCTTCCAGAGGCTTTTTCCTAAAGCCGATACATTTATTGAGGGGGTGTGGCTTCTTGTGTATGGGACACCCTCTGTTAGGGTTTTCAATCTTCCTACTCTGTTTGTTCGTGGCCAGAACTGTGGTAGGAGTGGGAAGGATGTCAGTCTTTTTCACAGACACTGGGCCTCTATGGTTTCTATAGTTGCCCTGAAGACTGGTACTCTTAGGAAAGGGTGAGAAGAGGCTGTACTCACCGTAGGAAAAACTTGGATCGTTCTTGGTCTCTGCAATTTTCCTGATGAATTCACAGAAGAAAGAGAATGGAGGGAAGGAAACCTTGTTCTCTCTTTTGTATGATGACCCTAGTGCAGTCCATTTCTCTTGCAAACCATACGGGAGCTTGGAGACAATTGGGTTTACCCCTCTTGGAGTGTCGAGGTAACTGAGTCCAGGTAGTTTTGGGTCTGTCTTGGCTAGCTGAAGCTCAAGGAGAAGGTCACTCAGTCTCTGGAACTCCTTGTTGTCCTTACCGGATATCTTTGGGAAAGTTTCCAGACGCATGAACAAAGCATTTTCTATAGCTTCTGGACTGCCATAACTTTGCTCTAGTCGCTCCCATGCAGCAGTGAGGCCTGCAGTAGGATTGTCCATGAAAACCGATCTTAATGGCTTAACACGTGCAGCAGATAGAGGACCAAGCCATTTGATCAGCAGATTCAATTCTTGATCAGCTGTAATGCCAATATTGCTGATTGTAGTTCTGAAGGCACATTTCCAACTTCTGTAGTTCTCAGGTTGGTCATCAAAACTTGTAAGACCAGTCTTTGTGAGCTCTCTGCGAAGCATGTACCTCACAAACTCTTCTGTCTCAGTTGTCTCTGCCTTTATGTGTGATGCTGTTGGCTGTATGGTGCTGATTGCGTTATCTTTGACATTGTTGTTAAAGGACACAGGGAAATATGGTGCAGCAGATGCATCCAGGTGAGTTGCTTGCTTGAAGTCAGTTGTTCCAATGGTACGTTGATTCAAGGCTGTACCGATGACTCGAGATTGATGACTTGCTTGAAGCTTGCGCTGATGCTCTGTGACGTATGAAGGCAGGCAAGGTAGGCAGGTAGGAAATGCAGTGGAGTGATTTTGAGTGCAGGAAGTTGCTGGAACCTCTTTAACTTGAAGCTGTGAAGGAGTCTCTATGTAGTCGGGAGCATTGGAGACAATGGAGTGTGCACTGCAGTGGCTTAGGACATAGTCTTTAGTGCGTTTGAGGGGGTCTTCCATATCTGCTATATTTAGGTTAATGCTGTGTTTCTCACTTGCACCTTCGTCTGCACTGATAGCTTGCTGTAGGACCCTTAGCTTTGCCATAGCTGCGTCATGTTTACACTGTTCATTTAAGGTTTCCATTGTTGCTCTTTGACGTGCTGACTGCGCTTCCAACTCTGCTCTCTGACGTGCTGACTGCACTTCCAACTCTGCCCTTTGAGTGTCCAACTCTGCTCTTTTTTCTGCATATGCCACCTGCACTTTGCTGGCTTCCACTTCAGCGTGGGCATTAATAAGTCGCTCACTGAGTGTTGAGTATCTTGAACTATGGGATCTTGACGAGTTTTTAGAACGTCTGGTGGAAACAGATCTGTGAGATGCAGTGTCCTGTAACAGCTTTATTTTTGCTTCTGCCTTTAATCTGGTTTGCTGGATAAAACTGTCTCTTTCAATATTGAGAGCATTGACGCGCTTTAATTGTGTCATCGCACTTTCTGTATTCATGTTTTGTAAGACATTAGTGAATTTGATGCTGGTAAGCTGATAAAGCTCATATGAGGCAGAAAGTTGTTTAATGGCGCCCTCTAGTGTCAGTAGTTCACGTTCAACAGACACTGTATTGGCTTCAGCAAGGATTTTCTCCCAGACTAATTCCAAGCTATTTGACAATTCAGTCCTTGAAGCTTCATAATTCTCCATTACTTTCCAAGTGGGTTTAACTGAGCGTTTGGGTAACTCAGTTTCTTCAGGAACTTGTGGGGAGGTAGATGTGAGTTCACATGCAGAAGCTTGGTCACTCATGATAGCAGACTGACTGTGAAAGCAGGCAGGATCTGTGTGCTGAAATATGACACTGTGCAGATTGTCTCAGGCTATAAGGCTGCCATGTGCTGCTCTGTCCCTTCTGTCTTGCTATGAGGGCAGTAAATCTTGTCTGTTTCAGTACTGACATGCAGAAATCTTGTAATTAGGCTGTGAAACTCAGTTTTTCTACTGTTCTGTCTCAACTACAAAGCGATAAAGTTCATCTCCAGGTTTAAGTAGGCCTTACTCAAGCTGGTTTGCTATTATCCCTTGCATCGATACAGGCAGTTTAACTCAATGAATAAACTCACAGTTAGGACGACAGACGATGAATCCTTTCGAATGTTCCGTTTAATGATGGATATTCATAGGTAGAAAAACGTTGCAGTTGTAAGCCACATGTAAGATGTTTAGCATGGAAGATATACAGGAGTAATGACCAGAATCAGGAAGTGGAGGAGATATATAAAGAACTACGGTGAGAGAGAGAGTTCAGCTAGAAAGAAGGGGACAGATCTTAAAGACACAGAGCAAGAATAATCACATAGTGTAACACAACAATAGGTGTGCACAGCCTATTGCATTAGGGTGTGCACCTCAATGCTCAAACACATATGTGAGTGTGCATGTGTATATATACCGACAGTGTCAGTAGAGCATTGGATGGTGTCAGTAGAGCATTGGATGGTGTCAGTAGAGCAGTGGACGGTGTCAGTAGGGCAGAGATTGGTGTCAGTAGGGAAGTGGATGGTGTCAGTAGTATTTATTTGTAATCATTTTTTTTTTTTTACAATTTTTTTTATTATTCATTTTTTTTTACAAATTTTTTAGGACCCCCGTTAGGGGGCTTTGGTGAAATATCAGGGGTATAAACAGGGGAATCTGCACCACAAAAGGTGATTAGGGTGTGCCCAGGCACATCTGGCACACCCTGTGCGCATGCCTAGGGTAGTTAGGTTAGCAGTAATGAAAAAATACAGTTTCTACAGGCATTGGTATTCAAGCAATAAAGCATTTGGTAGTTGTACAGTATCACCAGGCTTGGGCCTGTATTATCAGAGGGCGGCTTCCGCTCGAATGGTTGCAGTTTCCAGTATACTGGGACATCACCCTGTCTTTGCTGGGAAGAGCTCCACTTCACTAGTCCAGATAACGGAATATTCTTTCTGCACAGGCATTGTTCCTGAGCTAATACTGATTTTTTTATACTTGCACAATAATGTGTGGCACAATAAAATACCTCTAGGGAGGCAATTATCTCCCGGGCCGTTTTGATGCCCTGTAAAAAAAGGTTCAGTCCACCACTGCTCTACACTCGCCCTCAGCTATTTTTCACTCACCAAATTTGACCAGACGAGTGGAAATTTTGAGGGCTGCTGTTTCTAATGGGCGACTGTCATTTTATACTGAAAATTCCTCCTTCCACACCCACTTTACTTTCTGTATGGTCATCGGTTGCACATTGGTATGGCTATATGCATATTATTGTTCCCGAGCTGACCCCACTCACCCAGGACCTCTCCCTGCACTAGTCAATCTTCCTAACAAGCAGGGTCTCTGTCTATGACTTAACACTCACTCCAGGTGCACCCGAATGCTGCAGGTACCCTCATTTTTGAAGGTCCCACAGCAAGATGGCTGTCAAAGCTCACCTGAAGTTGCAGTGTCCAGTCAGGCAGCTGTTACAGAAGTCCGGGCAGCTGCACTCCTGCTTACATGCCGGTGTGTTCTTACGTCAATCCGGGATTCTGGAGTGGGTGGGGGTTATTCTCCCTGATTAGTCTAGGACCAGGTCTTGCAGGCGATAAGGTTGTTTCTTTTTTTTTTTCAATTCAGCTTGCTTATGGATTTTTTTTTAAATCAAAAAGGTGTTTATGGAACAAGTTTAAACAATTTCCAATGTACAAACAGTGCATTTGCATACATTTATAGTTTCATTGCCAGGTCATCTTAGCTTCCTTCACATTTATCCTGTCATCACAACCTTCCAGTCTACAATATACTGAAGCATATATATATATTAATACCGTGCATCTGGTGCTGAACATCACTAGTACATTAGGGTCCTCCTGTAGGGCATTGCAAGATTCTGAACATCACCAATTCCCTGGGACTTAGTCCAGGGGTATCTAGCCATGGTGCCCAGACTCTTTCAAATTTACCTGGGCTTCCCCAGTGTTGATAGATATATCTTTCCATGACCAGGGTGTTCCCCATATGTGTTATCCAGGAGGCTACCGTGGGCGGTGAGACCGATTTCCAGCCCATCAGGATAAGTTTACTAGAGTGAAACAGTGCTCTAGAGAATGCTATTCTATCCATCTCCTCCGAAACAACTTTCTCCAAAACCCCTAAGATACAGTGAATTGGGTCCAGGGGGGTGGTCTCGATTGAGCGTCCCAAGCACCGCACTCCAGTACCGGTGGAGCTTTGGGCACCTCCATAGCAGGTGAATGAGATGTCCCTGATGTCGCCCACATCTGCCTGCTTATGGATTTTTAATATTTTTTTAATGGTGTTCCAATTTAATTAGCTCACGTCATTGTCTGCATATTTCTCTTCACCAGTCACTTCCCATTAAACTCTGTGAACTCTTTGAGTGACTCTTTGAGTGACACATTCTCATTGTGACAAACATTTACTAGATCTAATAGAATTTGACATGGTGACTCTACTGTCCTGTCTACTCATCCAAATGCAATGCAATTCCAGGAAGCTCAAAATGTAAAAATTCCCAGAACTCAGTCCTAATGTGTGATAAATAAATGTTAATATTGTCACAGTTTACCAGGAAGAAGCTTTCAGTTGCATTACATTGCTAAATATACAGGGGGATTTGGACGCTGCATCAGGGCATGCACAGTCCTGCTTTATAGCCTGAGTCCTGCTTGGTGATGAGCAGGAAGAATGCACCCCCCCCCCCCCCCCCCCCAGCACAGGTTCCCCCTGGACTCATCTTGGTCACCAATCCAGCAAAACTCGTTTCCCGGGATAAATTATTCTAGGTCATTGTTAACCCATTCGAATATTTCTTCTCTATTCCTGTTCCAGTAACTATTTTAGATCTTGCCTCTTTTTTAGCCCCCATGGCAATGATTAATAGGACAAATACAGAGAGTGAATCTTCCCAAAAAAAGAAGAAAAAAAACAAACATGCAAAAGGTTCTAACCCTTCCCTATTATATCCAAAATAAAATAAAAACACTTGGATTAAGATACAGTTTAAATGACGCTGATACATTTGGTCGGGGCAACAAAGCTCCAATGTCCAATGGTCACTGAATTGTTACTAAATAGAGGATGGTTGGGTAAGCAGGTGCAACTTGTATTTTTTGTGTTCTCCCTTGTGTAACGATTGAAGGTCACATTCCCATGAAGTGAATGCTTGTCTCTAGGATGGAAGGAGAGGGGGTGAGATGGGAGTAGGCAGTATGCCAATTCCAAGGAAAAAACGCCAGTAAAACGAGATTAGCGACCTCAACTCTTAAAGAGGAAGTAAACCCTGGAAAAAAAAAAACCCTGCAAAAGAAAGCCATAATGAGCTAGTATGCATAGCATACTAGCTCATTATGAATGACTTACCTGAGATCGAAGCCCCCGCAGCGGTCCTCGGTCACCTCCGCTGCCGCCGCCATCTTGCCTCGATATCCCGTCACGGATGTCAATGTATCGCCGCTCCGGCGCTGTGATTGGCTGGAGCGGCGATGACGTCACACGTATGCGCGCTCGGGCCGGCAAGAGCCCATTCAGAAAACCGGCAATGAAGCCGGCTCACTAGTGCGCATGCGCGTGACGTTATCCGCGCATCGATATATAGTAAATATCTCCTTAACCATGTAGGTTAAGGAGATATTTCTTGCACCTACAGGTAAGCCTAAAGCCTCGTACACACGACCGAGTTTCTCGTCAAAAAACGACAAGAAACTTGCAGGCAGAGCTTTCTTGCCGAGTAAATCGGTCGTGTGTACGAGGCTATCAGGTTTCTCATCAAGAAAACCGATAAGAATCTCGACGAGAAAAATAGAGAACCTGCTCTCTAATTTCTCGTCAGGATTCTCCATTTTCTCGTCGAGATTCTCATCAGCATGGTTCTCGACGAGAAAAGTGTGTGTGTGTACACTTACCTGTCGCCGTGGAAACCCGTGCATGCTCAAAATGACTTTGACGCATGCGCGGTAGCTTCAAAGGCATAGGTAAGGTATAGCAAGATGGCGGCGACGGCATCGAATGTGACGAGCGCACGCTCGTCGTAGTCAATTACGTCACCGCGTTCGCTCCAAAGAACCACGGGTTCTTTGAATCGAGCGTGTGTACACTCGGCCGGGACAAGTTTCCAGTACGAGGCTTCAATCTAGGCTTACCTGTAGGTGCAAGTTGTCTAAGTGGGTTTATAACAACTTTAAAACAGGTTACTGATTTACTGATTTTTTTTTATTTTTTTTAAACAAAATGTAAATATTTATAAAAAAATAAAAAATAAAGAGAAATATATATATATATATATATATATATATATATATATATATATATATATATATATATTACTAATAATATAATAATCATTATTATTTTAACTAAAAATAGAAAAACAAATATATTAATAAATAGTTATATATATATATACACAATATATATATATATATATATATATATATATATATATATATATATATTGTGAGGGGGTTAACTCGGCAGCGGGTGTGTGTGACCCCCTGGATGGGTTCACCACACAAAACAGGCACAGCAGACAGGGTTTATAGTTTCAAAAACGAAAGGTGTGGTTTATTCAAACTATTTACAAGGGAAAAACAGCAAAACAAAAAGAAACATGAAAAGAAGTCCTGGTCAACTTGACCGCTCACTACACACGTTGGTGTCCATAACTAACAACTGGGTACAGCCTTGTGCTGTCCCAGTCCCTAGCTCGCTGCTTTTTTGAAGTTCTTACAATAACCACACAGGCTTTGGCTCACCGCACAGAGATCACACTCCCCAGACTATCCACACAGATCTGGTTCCAGGTTGGAGCATCTCCCTTAGCATGCTGGGAGTTTTTGTAGAGGCCCTAATGAGCCCACTTGATTCAGCTGGGCTCATTAACTCTTCCCCTGCAAGACTCCCAGCACTCCCCCTAGTGGTATAAATCGGCATAAAGCCTGAATCTAGGACATATATATCTTACATCCTGGATGCAACCTGGTGATTTTACCTGCATGCTGTCACAATATATATAATTAAGGTGGTACACCTCTACCGTGTCTTTTACTTCCTTTAGATATTCACATCCGATGTGGTAATAAAAAGTTGGAGATGCAATCTCATGCCGCGTACACACGGTCGGAATTTCTGACAACAAAACCGTAGTTTTTTTTCCGACGGATGTTGGCTCAAACTTGTCTTGCATACACATGGTCACACAATGGTTGTCGGAAATTCCGATCGCCAAGAACGCGGTGACGTATAACACTACAACGAGAAAAATGAAGTTCCGAGCATGCGTCAAATTGATTCCGAGCATGCGTAGGATTTTTGTGCGTCAGAATTGGATACACACGATCAGAATTTCCGACAAGAACTTTTGTTGTCGGAAAAATTAAGAACCAGCTCTCAAAACGTTTGTTGTCGGAAATATCGACAGCAAATGTCCGATGCAGCCTACACACGGTCGGAATATCCGACCAAAACTCACATCGAACATTTGCTGTTGGAAATTCTGATCGTGGGTACGCGGCATTATTTTCTGTTCGAAAGAATTTTACTTCAATCTTCATGCATATACAAGGCTTAACAGTTTCAGACAGGAACTCTGTCCTTCATCACACATGATGAAGGACGGAGTTCCTGTCTGAAACTCTGCAGTCTTGTATATGCATGAAGATTGAAGTAAAATTCTTTTGAACAGAAACTGAGATTGCATCTCCAATTTTTTGTTTTATATACTGTATATAGATATCTATCTATATATATATAGATAGATATCTATATATAGATATATAGATAAATCTATATATATATAGATATATCTATATACCGTATTTATCGGCATATAACACGCACCGGCGTATAACACGCACCCCAAGTTTAGGAGGGAATTTTAAGGAAAAAAACTTTTAGGAGGGAAATTCAAGGAAAAAAAACTTACATTTAAATGCAGCATGCAGCCTTGCCCAGTGTCCATCTGCAGCCTTGCCCAGTGTCCATCTGTCCATCTGCAGCCGTGCCCAGTGTCCATCTGCAGCCTTGCCCAGTGTCCATCTGTCCATCTGCAGCCGTGTCCATCTGTCCATCTGCAGCCATGCCCAGTGTCCATCTGTAGCCTTGCCCAGTGTCCATCTGTCCATCTGCAGCCGTGCCCAGTGTCCATCTGTAGCCTTGCCCAGTGTCCATCTGTAGCCTTGCCCAGTGTCCATCTGTCCATCTGCAGCCGTGCCCAGTGTTCATCTGTCCATCTGCAGCCGTGCCCAGTGCCTTTGCGATCGTGTCAGTCCCGGCGGTTTTTAAAATTTGGCGCCGATTTCTGTGGAGAGGAGCGAGCGGGGCCGAGTGTACTTCGGCTAGACTCGGCTCCTCTCGCAGTTCCGCCCATCTCCACTGACTGCGCCGCTGACGGAGAAAGCCGAGTGTACTTCGGCTAGACTCGGCTCTGCTCACAGTCACAGGCAGGACTGCGAGAGGAGCCGAGACTAGCCGAAGTACACTCGGCTTTCTCTATGTCAGCGGCGCAGTCAGAGATGGGCGGGACTGCGAGAGGAGCCGAGTAAAGCCGAGTGTACTTCGGCTTCGGCTCCGCTCGCTCCTCTCGCTCGTTTTCAGCAGGGGAATTCGACGGAGTATCGGCGTATAACACGCACCCACGATTTTCCCCTGATTTTAAGGGGAAAAAAGTGTGTGTTATACGCCGATAAATACGGTATATATATATCTACATATATATAGATGTGTGTGTATAGATAGATAGATAGATAGATAGATAGATAGATAGATAGATAGATAGATAGATAGATAGATAGATAGATAGAGATATAGATATATATATTTATATAATATTTATTTTAAATAAAATAAAAAACAACAAATATTTTAATAAGTATTTATCTATAAAAAAAATATATAAAATTTTATATATATATATATATATATATATATATATATATATATACAGTATCTCACAAAAGTAAGTACACCCCTCACATTTTTGAAAATATTTTATTCTACTTTTTCATGTGACAACACTGAAGAAATGACACTTTGCTACAATGTAAAGTAGTGAGAGTACAGCTTGTATAACAGTGTAAATTTGCTGTCCCCTCAAAATAACTCAACACACAGCCATTAATGTCTAAACTGCTGGCAACAAAAGTGAGTACACACCTAAGTGAAAATGTCCAAATTGGGCCCAATTAGCCATTTTCCTTCCTCAGTGTCTTGTGACTCGCTAGTGTTACAAGGTCTCAGGTGTGAATGGGGAGCAGGTGTGTTAAATTTGGTGTTATCGCTCTCACTCTCTCATACTGGTCACTGGAAGTTCAACATGGCACCTCATCATAACTCTCTGAGGATCAGAAAATAAGAATTGTTACTCTACATAAAGATGTCCTAGGCTGTAAGAAGATTGCCAAGACCCTGAAACTGAGCTGCAGCACGGTGGTCAAGACCATACAGCGGTTTACCAGGACAGGTTCCACTCCGAACAGGCCTCGCCATGGTTGACCAAAGTAGTTTGGTGCATATGCTCAGCGTCATATCCAGAGGTTGTCTTTGGGAAATAGACGTATGAGTGCTGCCAGCATTGCTGCAGAGGTTGATGGGGTGGGGGGTCAGCCTGTCAGTGCTCAGACCATACGCCGCATACTGCATCAAATTGGTCTGTATGACTGTCGTTAGAGAAGGAAGCCTCTTCTAAAGATGATGCACAAGAAAGCCCGTAAACAGTTTGCTGAAGACAAGCAGACTAAGGACATGGATTGCTGGAACCATGTCCTGTGATCTGATGAGAACAAGATAAACTTATTTGGTTCAGATGGTGTCAGGCGTGTGTGGCTGCAACCAGGTGAGGAGTACAAAGACAAGTGTGTCTTGCCTACAGTCAAGCATGGTGGTGGGAGTGTCATGGTCTGGGGCTGCATGAGTGCTGCCGGCACTTGGGATCTACAGTTCATTGAGGGAACCATGAATGCCAACATGTACTGTGACATACTGAAGCAGAGCATGATCCCCTCCCTTCGGAGACTGGGCCGCAGGGCAGTATTCCAACATGATAACGACCCCAAACACACCTCCAAGACGACCACTGCCTTGCTAAATAAGCTGAGGGTAAAGGTGATGGACTGGCCAAGCATGTCTCCAGACCTAAACCCTATTGAGCATCTGTGGGGCATCCTCAAATGGAAGGTGGAGAAGCGCAAGGTCTCTAACATCCACCAGCTCCGTGATGTCGTCATGGAGGAGTAGAAGAGGACTCCAGTGACAACCTGTGAAGCTCTGGTGACCTCCATGCCCAAGAGGGTTAAGGCAGTGCTGGAAAATAATGGTGGCCACACAAAATTTTGACACTTTGGGCCCAATTTGGACATTTTCACTTAGGGGTGTACTCACTTTTGTTGCCAGCGGTTTAGACATTAATGGCTGTGTGTTGAGTTATTTTGAGGGGACAGCAAATTTACACTGTTATACAAGCTGTACACTCACTACTTTACATTGTAGCAAAGTGTTATTTCTTCAGTGTTGTCACATGAAAAGATAGAATAAAATATTTACAAACATGTGAGGGGTGTACTTACTTATGTGAGATACTGTATATAATATTAATTTTAAATAAAAAAAAAATAACAAAGCCATCTCCGGCAGGGGAACACAGTGATTATTGCTAGTGGCTATAAAAGCCGCTAGCGATGCTCACATGTAAAATTTGGCAGGCTGATGGTACCCAAGTTGATTGATCGATCAATTTGGGTACATTCAGCCTGCCCATACATGTTTTTTCATGGACACAGCTGTCAGTACCTGCAATGGATTATGATTCATTGTTTGACAGGGAGGCTTTGATAGCTTGATAGGAAATACTGCATTTATTTGTTACTATTGGCTGTAATGCCATGATATATGCAGGTAAGTATCCCACCACCAAGAGCCATAAAATACACAGAAGACACGCCTATTAATGGAATAAAAGCACCAAACTAAAAGACAATTAGCCCTTCAGAAGCCAAGTGATAACAATAGATTTTAAAGCGAATGTATAATTTGCCCATTCAGAGCCAAAAAATAGGCTCATTGGATGATGCATCCCCTCGGCTGCTGGTACTTACCTTCACTCATTCACTGATGGGTGGGTGCTTCCCACGTGGCAGGGGTTACAAGGGAAAAAGCACACAATTATATTACATTCATCTTTATATTCATCTTTTTTCTTAGCGTTACATAACACTTTTTGTTCTAATGACAACATAACAAAACAGGAAGGGAAGGAAGGGGGATATCCTCAGATAGCAATAAAAGCTGACAGTTTCTGATTCACCCCCACTCTGAAATATAAAAAAAAATGGTTACACTTTAACCACTTCAATACAATGCACTTATACACCTTCCTGCCCAGGCCAATTTTGAGCTTTCAGCGCTGTCGCAATTTGAATGACAATTGCGCGGTCATGCTACCCTGTACCCAAACAAATTTTTTATCATTTTGTTCCCACAAATAGAGCTTTCTTTGGTGGTATTTGATCACCTCTGCGGTTTTTATTTTTTGTGCAACAAATAAAAAAACAGCGAAAATTTTGAAAAAAACGTTTTTCTTTGTTTCTGTTATTTTTTTTGTAAATAAGTACCCTTTCTTCTTCAATGACGGGCACTGATAAGGCGGCACTGATGAGCACTGATGAGGTGGCACCAATGAGGTGGCACTGATGGGCACTGATGATGGGCACTGATAGGTGGCACTAATGGGCACTGATAGGCAGCACTGATGGGCACTGATAGGTGGCACTGGTATGCAGCACTGATGGGCACTCATAGGTGGCACTGATGGGCACTCATAGGCGGCACTGATGGGTACTTATGGGTGGCACTGATAGGTGGCACGGACGAGCACTGATAGTTTGGCACAGATGGGCACTGATAGGTGGCACTGATAGACACTGGTGGGTGGCACTGATGACACTGGTGGGTGGAATTGCTGGGCATCACAAATTTTTTGTGCCATGATGGTGCCAGTCAGTGCCCATTTGTGGGCACTGATTGGCATATGTTGTGCATACATTTGTACATGTGGATGGCCATGGGGGACTTAACTGGCCATCCACATGTTAGGTGCTTCCCTGGTGGTCCTGGGTGGCATCCTGGTGGTTCAGTGTGGGCATCCGATTGGGGGCTGCGCTGATAAACAATCAGCGCAAACCCCCCCTGTCAGGAGAGCCGTCGATCGGCTCTCCTCTACTCACGTCTGTCAGACGCGAGTGAGGAAAAGCCGATCAACGGCTATACCTGTTTACATCGTGATCAGCCGTGATTGGAAACGGCTGATCACGTGGAAAAGAGCCTCCGCCGGAGGCTCTTTACCGAGATCGGTGTTGCGGTGTGTCAGACTGAAACACCGCACCACCAATTACCGCGATGCGCGCCCCCACAGGCATGCAGCGGCTGTTATCCTGCTGGACATCATATGACTCCCAGTCAGGATAACTGAACCACCGCCCGGCTGTCAATTTGCTATAGGCCGGGCGGGAAGTGGTTAAGAACAGTCACCTGGTCCAAAAGTGACAGTGCTTGATCTCAACGATTGACTGCTCAGGTATCTGTCATCACTTCACTGGAGAGAGCAGAGAGTCACATGCTCCTCAACACCTGGAGGTGCCAGATACATCACAGGACTTTAGTGGAAGAAGATGGGGAGGGGGGGCAGCAGGGGACTCCTTATTAAGCCATAAACTGGCTGCTTATAAGGTGTTTTAAAAAGTTGTGAAATAACTTTTTTTAATGATCATAGACAGTCCTATTTAGTCTGCATTTTCAACCACTTCAGGAAGAATTTACCCCCTTCCTGACCAGGCCCCTTTTTGCGATTCGGCACTTCTTCGCTTTAACTGACAATTGCGCGGTCGTGCGACGTGGCACCCAAACAAACTTTACGTCCTTTTTTTCCCACAAGTAGAGCTTTCTTTTAGTGGTATTTGATCACCTCTGCAATTTTTATTTTTTGCGCTTTAAACAAAAGAAGAGCGATAATTTTGAAAAAAAAAACAATATTTTTTACTTTTTGCTATAATAAATATCCCCAAAAAATATATTAAAAAAAACATTTTTTTCTCAGTTTAGGCCGATACGTATTCTTCTACATATTTTTGGTTAAAAAAAAATGCAATAAGCGTATATTGATTGGTTTGCACAAAAGTTATAGAGTCTACAAAATAGGGGAGAGTTTTATGGCATTTTTATTATAATTTTTTTTTTTTTACTAGTATTGGTGGCGATCTGCGATTTTCATCGTGACTGTGACATCATGGCGGACACATCGGACACTTTTGACGCTATTTTGGGACCATTGTCATTTATACAGTGATCAGTGCTATAAAAATGCACTGACTACTGTGTAAATGACACTGGCAGGGAAGGGGTTAACCACTAGGGGGCGAGGAAGGGGTTAAGTGTGTCCTAGGGAGTGATTCTAACTGTGGGGGGACTGGGCTACAAGTGACATGACAGTGACCCCCCACGCGGCTTCTTAAAGGGGACGTACAGGTACGTTTATTTGCCACCGCTGCCATTCTGCCGAAGTATAGCTGGCAACGCCACCCTTAAGTTTATGGGAATCTCCCTGAAACCCAAGAGAAGAAAAATGGAAGATAGAAGGGCACAGGAAGCTAAAGTTGGGTGACTAGGTTTTTACCCAATGTTATAAACTAGTTTAGAGAGGATTACCCTGTGGGGTTTTGAGAAACCCAACATTGCCATCAGACAACCTTGCTGGTTGGGGTTGGTCCAGAATACCATTCACTTGCTAAGTGGTTGGGTACTGGAAGGTACTAAGGTTGGTATATTTTGAGGCAAAAAAGGGATATCGAGATGTGTAAGTTATTTTTTTTGTAACAGTTATATAGAAACCCCTAAACACATATCACGGCATTGGGTGGCCCAATTTTTCAGGATTAGTGTACAGGTAACTTTAAGCTCTTGGGTATGTGTTCTCACCGCTGGAGTCACTACTGCAGCTACTACGAAGGGCATAACGTTTTTATTCACTTACATACTGTAGGTTGTTCACATTCATATGTTGGTGGAGTAACTCTACCTCTATAGTAACTCTTCCTCTTCTTCTTTTTAATTGTAGGTAAATATTGGATTCCAAGTAGCAACAGAACCAGTCAAGTTCCTCCACCCCAAACCTGCTTATCCGTGTCTTTATGGACCTTATTTCTTCACTGCTCCAAACCATTTGGTGGAGGGGGATTATGGTGTGGGGTTGTTTTTCTGGGGTTGGGCTTGGCCCCTTAGTTCCAGTGAAGAGAACTCTTAGGACATCAGCATACCAAGACATTTTGGACAATTTGATGCTCCCAACTTTGTGGGGACAATTTGGAGATGGCCCCTTCCTGTTCCAACATGACTGCCCACAAGTGCACAAAGCAAGGTCCATAGGCGCTAAATTCTCCAGCGAATGACCGGAATTATTTACATATTTTATTTTTTTCAGGTACTTTTATAGCGCCATCAATTTACGCAGCGCTTTACATATACATTGTACATTCACATCAGATCTTCCCTCAATTTGTTGTTCTCCAGCAGTTGGAGAACACATTTTTCCTCTATGATTAAATCCCATCACCTGATTAAAATCATAATGGGTACAATTTTTCCTCTTCAAGGTTCAGTGATGAGAAGGAGCACTTCATCTTGTAAAGTGGGTTCCTGGAAAGATTCCTAGCAAACAGTACGGAACATTAAATACAGAACAATCAGTGAATTCATTGTCGTGTGACATAAAATGGAACATGTTGTGCCTCCTTCTTTATATACAAACCCAATTCCAAAGAAGTTGGGACGCTGTGTAAAATCTACATAAAAAAAACAGAATGCAACGATTTGCAAATCTCGTAAGCTCATATTTTATTCACAATAGAAAATAGAAAAGAAATTAAATGTTTAACCACTTCAATACCGGGCACTTACGCACCTTCCTGCGCAAGCCAATTTTTAACTTTCAGCGCTGTCGCACTGTGAATGACAATTGAGGGGTCAAGCTACACTGTATCCAAACAAGCTTTCTTTTAGTGGTATTTGAACACTGCTGGGGTTTTTATTTTTTGCGCAACAAATAAAAAAAGACCAAAAATTTGGGGGAAAAAAAAGGTTTTCTTTGTTTCTGTTATAACATTTTGTAAATAAGTAAGTTTTCTCCTTCACTGAAGAGTCTGCACTGACGGGCACTGATAAGGCAGCACTAATGAGCACTGATGAGGTTGCACCAATGAGGTGGCACTGATGGGCACTGATAGGCGGCACTGATAGGCGGCACTGATAAGCACTCATAGGCGGCACTGATGGGCACTCATAGGCAGCACTGGTGGGCACTGAAAGGCTGCACTGATGGGTGCTTATGTGTGGCAATGATAGGTGGCACAGATGGGCACTGACTGGCACTGATAGTTGGGCATGGATGGGCACGGATGGGCACTGATAGATGGAACTGATGGACCCTGATGTGTGGCATTGATGGACACTGATAGATGGCACTGCTGGGCATCACTGATAAGGAGACATCTGGCAGGCAATAATAGTTGGCACTGACTGGCAAGATGTGTGGGCACTTACTGGCATCTTTTGGGCACTTACTGGCATCCCTGGTGGCCATGGGTGGAATCCCTGGTCATCCATTCGTTGTGGTTATCCGTGGTGGTCCTGGCGGCATCCCTGGTGGTCCAGTGTGGGCATTTGCGGGGGGGCTGTGCTGATAAACAATCAGCCCAGACCTCCCCTGTCAGGAGAGCCGCTGATCGGCTCTCCTCTGCTCGCATCTGTCAGATGCGAGTGAGGAATAGCAGATAAACGGCTCTTACTGTTTACACCATGATCAGCCGTGATCGGACACGGCTCTTTACCGAGATCGGTGTAGCGGTGTGTCAGACTGACACACCGAACCACCGATCACTGTGCTGCGCGCCCCCATGAAAGACCCCATGAAAGACGTCATATGACGTCCAGTCAGGATAACTGAACCACCGCCTGGCTGTCATTTTGCTATAGGGCGGGAAGTGGTTAACCTGAAAAACTGTAAAATAAAAAAAAAGGTAATTTTGAAATTAATGGCAGGCAGCAGCAACACATGTCAAAAAAGTTGGGACAGGTTGAACCCACATGGGGTGTCCGAGATGAGAGCCAGCTCCTCCGTCCAACAGTTCCTCAAGATAAGGTATTACACACATTGTTATGAATACCCGTGGTAGATTTTGCAATGTTGTACTACGACATGCACGGCGTTGTTCTACCGCCGATTGACAAACATTGTCTTCCTTTTATTCCCCTTGCTAATACATTGCTTATTTGTGCATATGTTATCTGTAAAAATCTAATAAAAACCTACTGAATAAAAAAAGCTTAACTGAAAAAAAAAAAAAGTTGGGACAGGGTAATGTTTGGCACGTTGTAGCACCCCCTCTTCTTTTAACAACACTCTGTAAACATATGGGAACTGAGGAGACCGGTTGCTGGAGTTTTGGGAGAGGAATGTTGTCCCAGCCTTGCCTTATATAGGATTCTAACTGTTTAACAGTTCCGGGTCTTTTTTGTCGTATTTTTCATTTCACGATGCCCCAAATATTTTTTAATTGGTGAAAGGTCTGGACTGCAGGCAGACCAGTTAAGCACCCAAACTGTTCTACTATGAAGCCATGCTGTGGTCATAGATGCAGTATGCGGTTTAGCATTGTCCTGCTGATTTATGCAAGGCCTTTTTTGAAAAAAGCATTGTCTGGATGGGAGTATATGCTGCTCTAAAACCTGCAGATAAGCTCATTTTTAAATGGTCTGTTGCAAAGTGAAAAACTGTTCTGTGGTCAGACAAATTGGACATTCTTTTTGGCAATCATGGGTGCTGCGTCCCCGGACTAAAGAGAAGAGTGACCTTCCAGCTTGTTATCTCCCCCCTCCCCCATACCATCAGAGATGCAAGTTTTTCAACTGAGCGCTGATTACAAGCCAGAAGGTCCCTCTCCTCTTTAGACCTGGGGATGCAATATTCATGCTTGCCAAAAAGAATGTCCAATTTTGATTTGCCTGACCACAAAACATTCATGTGCCCTTACAGCTCAGTCTAATTACTGTGCTCTCCATACTATTTTATTTGAATGAATTCATATCTAGTTATTTAGTTTTCAAGTGACCCTTCCCTTCCCCTAAGAAAGAACAAAAAAACAAAAAAGAAAACCCACCCCTCCTATATTTAGTGTGTATATTATCTATTATCTATTGTCTACTCAATATGTTCGGACCATCAGTCCGATCATTATGTTATGTGTATATTATCTACTTGCTTAGTATGTAAAGTGACCCTTCCTTCCCTTCTCCTTCCAAAAAAAAACAAAAAAAACCCCATCTCGTAAGAGATGGAATTCCTGCGTTCAGGCAGATGAGGTGGAGACACCGGGGGGGGGGGGGGGGGGAGGCTATCCCTCCCACATTCATCACAAACTTAACTCCATTACATTAAAAAACAAAAAAACAAACAACAAACAACAAAGAAAAAAAAATGTTGCAGTTTATCCTAAGTGTATAACATTGTGTTCCCTTTGGGGGGGGGGGGGGTGTCATGGGGTATTATCCTGTCTACACCTTTTATCTCTTCCACTGCTATATTCTTAACCTCTTTCTATTTCTGGGGCATGGAATTCCCATCCTATCCATATTTTCTTATATTCCTCCTGTTGATTTCTTATCTTAGATACCCATCTTTCTGCTTCCATTATTACATCTACTTCCCTTTTCCATTCTATCAGAGTGGGACATGTTGTCTGCTTCCAATACTTAGGTATTAATTTCTTTGCTGCGTTTAATAAATGCGGTGTTATACTTTTTTTATATGATTTTATTGCAACCGGGGTTCCGTGGAACAGAACATGCAGGGGTTTGGACTCTTTAGGTATACTTGATAACTTCTTAATCAACGGCATTACCTTATCCCAAAAGCCTCTTATCTTGGGGCAGGACCACCAGATATGCAGAAAAGTGCCTTGCTCGTTACATCCTCTCCAGCAGAGACTATCTGCTGTCGGATATATCTGTGCTAATCGCGTCGGTGTTCGATACCATCTAGTCATAAATTTATATGACATCTCATGAATTGATGAACTTCTAGTAGATGAATATGTTGCTTCTATAAATTGATTTTTTTGTGTTACTGTGAATGTGTGACCCAGTTCTTTCTCCCATTCTTGGATAAAATATGGGGTTGTAGTATTTTGTTCACTCAGGACCAATTTGTACATCTGGGACAACATGTGCCGGGTTCCCACCTTCCCCGCGCACATAGCCTCAAACGTCGTCATCGAGTCCCGTGTCCTAATCTGGGGTTCTAGTTTTTTAAAGAAATTGCTCATTTGATTGTTTCTCCATCCTGCCATTGCCATGTCTCCTTGTGTTGCTATCAGTTCTATTTGAGGTATTAAATAACGTCCTGGAGCATACCTTGAGCGCATTGTGTTCCCATTCGATTCCCATGGGCCTAATGCTCCTCTTTCCTCCCCTGGAGGAAACCAGGGATACCCCCCAAAGGGGCCAGTGGTGATGTCCTGGGTGCATACTTGCCATTTTTATTTATTCTGTCCCACACTGCAAGTGTGTTTAATGTCAGTGGTGATGTCCATTTTGACAGTCCCCTAGACTTAATTGGTACCCATGGAGCTCCTGCTAACTTCCTACCAGCCAT
Source organism: Rana muscosa (assembly GCA_029206835.1). Taxonomy (NCBI): domain Eukaryota; kingdom Metazoa; phylum Chordata; class Amphibia; order Anura; family Ranidae; genus Rana; species Rana muscosa. The sequence continues at coordinate 45,624,730 of CM055117.1, read as the reverse complement.
ATTTCCTTCCATCAGAACCCATGCTTTATTCTGAGCATCATGACACCAATTCATGATACGTACTAGCGTCATTGCTTTATAGTAAAGATTTATATCTGGAAGTCCCATTCCTCCCTCCCTTCTATTTCTACGCAAGATGTCATATGCTATTCTAGCATTCCCATCCTTCCAAACAAAGGACGTAAATGCTCTGCGAATTAAAAAAAAATAATATTTGAGGCAATGCCATTGGTACAGTGTTTAACATGTATATCAATCTGGGTAGTACATTCATTTTTAAGGTATTAATCCTACCAAACCAGGATAGTGTATGTCCCCTCCATCTATGTAGATACTCTATTATCTTTACAACCAGGGCCCCATAGTTAAGTTAATACATTAATTTATTATCCGCTGGTATATGTGTTCCCAAGTAATACAGTGAATCTTTCTTCCATATAAAGGGATAGGTTTCCTGTAAAGACTTGATCAGAGGTAATGGCACATGGCTGGGTAAGATCATCGATTTCTCTACATTTATCTTGAAATTGGATAGTTCCCCATATCTTTTTACTTCCTGCATCAGTACAGATATTGATTCCTGTGGTTTTGAGAGAAAAAATAACAGATCATCAGCGTATGCTGATACTTTGTATTCTTTAGGACCTATTTTCACCCCTGATATTCTTTTATTTGCCCTTACTCTGCATAAAAATGGCTCCAGGGTCAGGGCAAACAATATTGGTGACAGAGGGCTTCCCTGTCGGGTGCCATTGCTAATATTAAAGCTACCCGACAAGGTCCCATTCACCTTAACCCTGGCTTTCGGGCCTGCATATAATGCTGTTATCCAGCCTATCATCCGTTCTCCCAGTCCTATTCCCTTCAATACCTCCAACATATATGTCCAGTTTACTCTATCGAATGCCTTCTCGGCATCCATTGATAGGGCTACTCTTGCTTCTTTATTGGGTCCATTCTGCATCCAATGAAGTAAGTGAAGGGCCCGGATGGTGTTATCTTTAGTCTCCCGACCCATCACAAAACCCGTTTGATCCTGGTGGACCAATTGTACTACCTTGTCTTGCAGTCTCGTGGCCAATATTTTAGATAGTAGTTTTATGTCTGTATTGAGGAGGGAAATAGGCCTATAATTTGCACAACATTGTGGGTCCTTCCCGGGTTTTGGCAAAATTGTCACGTGTGCTAGTAGTGCTTCAGAGGGGAGCGGATTATTAATTCTAATTTCATTGAAATAATCACATAATGGTGCTATTAAAATATTTGTGAACTTCTTATAATATGCATTTGTTAAACCATCTGGGCCCGGGCTTTTCCCATTAGGTAATTCCTCTATAACTTTTTTTATTTCCTCTATGGTGATTTGTTCCTCCAATTTATTAACCGTTTCCAGCGGAAGAGATGGTAGTACTGAATTTTTTATATAATTTTTTATATCTTCTACTCGTTTCTCGTTTTCTGCTTTTAATAATGGTGAATGAATATTGTATAAATTTGTGTAAAATTGTTTAAATTCCATTGCTATGGACTTAGTGTCCATTATCTGTTTATTGTTTACTCGTATTTCATGAACATGGGACGAATCTTGCTGTTTTTTTAAATATCTTGCCAGCAATTTACCACATTTGTTCCCATGCTCATAAAATCGGCAAGCTAAAAATCTGTATTTGTCTCTCACCTTCCTATCCAGGCAAGCTGTGAGCTTCCCCCTTAATATCTCCAGCCGTTTGTCAGCCTCAGGATCACAGCCCTTTTTGTGTTTAACCTCCTCCTCCTGTATTTCCCCTAGTAAATCTTCAATTTCCTTCCTTTTATTTTTTTTAACTCGGGAGCCATGTGCTATCAATACCCCCCTGATCACAGCCTTATGGGCTTCCCATATCGTTTTTTCTGAAACTTCCTTTGTTTGATTTATTTCAAAATATTCCTCCATTTTTTTTTTGTATATCTTCTACTATCCGTTTATCATCCAGCAAGGACTCATTCAGTCTCCATGTTCTCTCATAATGACCTACTGCTACTGGCCTAAGTGTTAACATTACTGGGGCATGATCAGATATTGTTATTGGCTTTATGGAGACTGCTTTCACATGTTCCAGATAATACTGATCAACCAGAAATAAATCCAGTCTTGAATACACTTTGTGTGTTTTGGAGTAATAACTATAATCCATTCTCTCCGCGTTTAATGCCCTCCAGCTATCCACTAGGGGAAGGGATTGAAAAACCTTTTTCACATGTCTGAGGGCCCTAAATGATAATGCTGTTTTCCCCGATGTGGTATCAAGTTTCAAATCCAAAATTATATTAAAATCCCCTCCTACTATAACAAAACCCTCCTTGAATGCATCTAATCTTTTCATGGTATTCCCTATAAAATCTGCTGTACCCACATTGGGGGCATATATAGCTGCCAACGTGTAGCAGCAACCATGCAGCATACCTTTAATAAAGAGGGTACCGTCCATCTGGGTCTGTTTGTACTGCTGTAATAATTAAAGGGCACCCCTTCCCCAGGCCTATAGTTACTCCCCTAGCCCTTGCTACTGGTGATACAGAGTGAAACCATTGATTGAACATTGATAATGGCAATTTGGGTATGGAATTCAATGTAAAATGGGTCTCCTGCATAAAGACAATATGAGCTGTATAGTGACGCAATTCTTGCCATAGACGGCCTCTTTTATTTGGTGAGCTTAACCCCCTTGTATTATATGTTATAATTTTTAATGAACTAGCCATCTCCTTTTTCTATAGACGGTGTAGACATTCCCGCTCTTCTAAACTTTTTAATTTCTTTCCCTGTTACCTCCTCCTCTGGAAAACCTGCAGATAAACCATATATCGGGAATCTACTACAACATAACACTCTATCTATTAGAGTGTACCATCTAATCGGTGGGTGAACCCGTGTGGGTACTAACTGACCCCTCAACGTCCTCCCACCAGGCTGCATTCCGCAGCTCCCACAGTCCCTTTCGGGACCCTCCTAATTCTAAAAATTCCAACTCTACCTATTTATATTATACCATACCATACCCCGGACCTAGAATATTTTCATATTTCTTTTCACATTTCTTTCACATTCTGACAAATTCTATGCGGAAGTGAAAGAGGGCGAGGGGGAAGAGGAGGAGGGGAGAGAAAAAAATATATATATTTAAAAAAATTATTAAAGCACAAATATTAAACAGAACAAAAATAGATATAAAGCTTTTGCAAGATCGGGAAAAAAATATATATATATATATTCTTTTCTTTTTCCTTCCCCTTTAAAGACAAGAGATACTAGAACAAAACAAGCAGTGCTCTAGACAAAACACAGTTGATAGTAAACGTAGAGTTGAAGGTTCTGGATATTAATTCCAACGCGTTTTGCAGAGTTGGTCTGCTTCCTCAGGCAATATATATATATATCCATCTAAAGAATCATAATTTCATAACATTGAAACTGAATAAGACAACAAAAAAGCCCACAAAAACATAAAAATATGACATTGTGCTCACCAACTGTAAAAATACACATTGAAAGTGACCAATTTACATCCTGCAAAGCCCTATGCATATTAGTGGGAGGCTTCACATCCCCTAATTATCTTTTTCTTTTCCTTGTACATTGAGTAACATTATTCTGAAATTGTTAGGCAATTTTTAGACGCAGCATTTTACAGATTGGTGATTCTCTGTCCATCTTTACTTCTAATGCCCCATACTCACGGTCAGAATTTCCACCAACAAAAGTCCGATGTGAGCTTTTGTCGGAAATTCCGACCGTGTGTATGCTCCATCGGACTTTTGCTGGGGGAATTTCCGCCAACAAAAGATTGAGAGCAGGTTCTCTATTTTTCCGACGGGAAAATTTCCTATCGGAAATTCCGTTCGTCTGTATGCCACTCCAACGCGCAAAAAAAATGGAGGTATTTATATATGGGAAAAAAAAATGTTTTGTCCTTTGATGATATACATATTACAGCGGTTGTGTTACAGTATAGTTGTGAATTTGGGTGAACCTCCGCTTTAATTGAACAAGCTGAACTTAGAAGCTGATTGGCACAGCTGCACCAGTTTCTGAGCGCACCGGTTTTATTAAATCTCCCCCTTAAATGGTTTTGTGTTTATTAAGATACAAAAAGTGTAGCTGCTGACTTTTAACCACTTCAATACAGGGCTTTTATACACCCTTCCTTACCAGACCAATTTGTAGCTTTCAGCACTCTCACACTTTGAATGACAATTACTCAGTCATGCTACGCTGTACCCAAACCAAATTTTTATCATTTTTTTCTCACAAACAGAGCTTTCTTTTGGTGGTATTTAATCACCGCTGGGTTTTTTATTTTTTGCAATATAAGCGAAAAATTTTAGATTTTTTTAAAAAAAAAAACACTTTTTTTTTGTTTCTATTGTAAAATTTTGCAAATAAGTCATTTTTCTTCATAAAATTGGGCCAAAATGTATACTGCTACATATCTTTAGTAAAAATAACCAAAAAAAGTGTATATTATTTGGTCTCTGTTAAAGTTAGAGAGTCTACAAGCTATGGTGCAAATCATTGAAATGATCACATCTGATCACACCTGATGTACTGAAGGCCTATCTCATTTCTTGAGACCCTAACAAGCCAGGAAAGTACAAATACCCCCCAAATTACCCCTTTTTGGAAAGCAGGCATTCCAATGTATTTAGTAAGAGGCATGGTGTGTTTTTTGAAGTTGTAATTTTTTCCCACAATCCTTGGGAAATTTTTGAAATTTTTGAAATTTTTATTTTTTTGCACAAAATTGTGATAATAACAAGTTATTTCTCTCACACAGCACATGCATACTTGCAATTACACCCCAAAATACATTATGCTACTCCTCCTGAGTATAGTGATACCACATGTGTGAGACTTTTACACAGCCTGACCACATATAGAGGTCTAACATCCAAGTAGCACCGTCAGGCGTTCTACGAGCATAAATTGCACATCTCATTTGATGACAACCTATCACACTTTTGAAGGCCCTGGAGCACCAGGACAATGGAAACGCCCATAAAATGACCCCATTTTGGAAAGCTAACACCCCAACGTATAATCTATGAGGCATAATGAGTCTTTTGAACGGTTCATTTTTTTCCAGAAGTTTTTGGAATATGTGGGAAAAAAATGAAAACGCATTTTTTTTATACAAAGTTGTCCATTTATAAGATATTACCAACATATAGCATGTACAAGCAAAAATGACACCCCAAAATACATTCTGCTACTCCTCCTGAGTATGGCGATACCAAATGTGTGAGACTTTTACACAGCCTGGCCAAATACAGAGGCCCAACATTGAAATAGCACCTTCAGGCATTCTAGGAGCATAAATTGCACATCTCATTTGATGACAACCTATCACACTTTTGAAGGCCCTGGAGCACCAGGACAATGGAAACGCCCATAAAATGACCCCATTTTGGAAAGCTAACACCCCAACGTATAATCTATGAGGCATAATGAGTCTTTTGAACGGTTCATTTTTTTCCAGAAGTTTTTGGAATATGTGGGAAAAAAATGAAAACGCATTTTTTTTATACAAAGTTGTCCATTTATAAGATATTACCAACATATAGCATGTACAAGCAAAAATGACACCCCAAAATACATTCTGCTACTCCTCCTGAGTATGGCGATACCAAATGTGTGAGACTTTTACACAGCCTGGCCAAATACAGAGGCCCAACATTGAAATAGCACCTTCAGGCATTCTAGGAGCATAAATTGCACATCTCATTTGATGACAACCTATCACACTTTTGAAGGCCCTGGAGCACCAGGACAATGGAAACGCCCACAAAATGACCCCATTTTGGAAAGCTAACACCCCAACGTATAATCTATGAGGCATAACGAGTATTTTGAACGGTTCATTTTTTTCCAGAAGTTTTTGGAATATGTGGGAAAAAAATGAAAACGCATTTTTTTTTATGCAAAGTTGTCCATTTATAAGATTTTACCAACGCATAGCATGTACATATCAAAAATTACACCCCAAAATACATTCTGCTACTCCTCCTGAGTATGGCAATACCAAATGTGTGAGACTTTTACACAGCCTGGCCAAATACAGAGGCCCAACATTGAAATAGCACCTTCAGGCATTCTAGGAGCATAAATTACACATCTCATTTCTCAACCACCTATTACAGTTTTGAAGACCCTGGAGCACCAGGACAATGGAAACGCCCATAAAATGACCCCATTTTGGAAAGCTAACACCCCAACGTATAATCTATGAGGCATAATAAGTCTTTTGAACGGTTCATTTTTTTCCAGAAGTTTTTGGAATATGTGGGAAAAAAATGAAAACGCATTTTTTTTTATACAAAGTTGTCCATTTATAAGATATTACCAACACATAGCATGTACATAGCAAAAATGACACCCCAAAATACATTCTGCTACTCCTCCTGAGTATGGCGATACCAAATGTGTGAGACTTTTACACAGCCTGGCCAAATACAGAGGCCCAACATTGAAATAGCACCTTTAGGCATTCTAGGAGCATAAATTGCACATCTCATTTGATGACAACCTATCACACTTTTGAAGGCCCTGGAGCACCAGGACAATGGAAACGCCCATAAAATGACCCCATTTTGGAAAGCTAACACCCCAACGTATAATCTATGAGGCATAATGAGTCTTTTGAACGGTTCATTTTTTTCCAGAAGTTTTTGGAATATGTGGGAAAAAAATGAAAACGCATTTTTTTTATACAAAGTTGTCCATTTATAAGATATTACCAACATATAGCATGTACAAGCAAAAATGACACCCCAAAATACATTCTGCTACTCCTCCTGAGTATTGCGATACCAAATGTGTGAGACTTTTACACAGCCTGGCCAAATACAGAGGCCCAACATTGAAATAGCACCTTCAGGCATTCTAGGAGCATAAATTACACATCTCATTTCTCAACCACCTATTACAGTTTTGAAGACCCTGGAGCACCAGGACAATGGAAACGCCCATAAAATGACCCCATTTTGGAAAGCTAACACCCCAACGTATAATCTATGAGGCATAATGAGTCTTTTGAACAGTTCATTTTTTTCCAGAAGTTTTTGGAATATGTGGGAAAAAAATGAAAACGCATTTTTTTTATACAAAGTTGTCCATTTATAAGATATTACCAACACATAGCATGTACATATCAAAAATTACACCCCAAAATACATTCTGATACTCCTCCTGAGTATGGCGATACCAAATGTGTGAGACTTTTACACAGCCTGGACAAATACAGAGGCCCAACATTGAAATGCCACCTTCAGGCATTCTAGGAGCATAAATTGCAGATCTCATTTGATGACAACCTATCACACTTTTGAAGGCCCTGGAGCACCAGGACAATGGAAACGCCCACAAAATGACCCCATTTTGGAAAGCTAACACCCCAACGTATAATCTATGAGGCACAATGAGTCTTTTGAATGGTTCATTTTTTTCCAGAAGTGTTTGGAATATGTGGGAAAAAAATGAAAATGCATTTTTTTTATACAAAGTTGTCCATTTATAAGATATTAGCAACACATAGCATGTACATAGCAAAAAGGACACCCCCAAATACATTCTGCTACTCCTCCTGAGTATGGCAATACCACATGTGTAAGACTTTTACACAGCCTGACCACATACAGAGGCCTAACATCTAAGTAGCACCGTCACGTGTTCTAGGAGCATAAATTACACACATAAATTCCTGACAACCTATCACATTGTTGAAGGCCCTTCATATTCCTAACACATAGAATGTACTGTACATACCAATTATAAACCAAAATACATTCTTCTGAGAAAAGGGTAAAGAAAAGATTACCTGCGGTTTTAGTAGTGCAGTGGTCCAAAGAGGAGAGCATCGGTCCAGGCAGCAGGCAGGAACGTGGACAGCGACAGCAAAACAGGCAGCAGGCAGGAATAGTCAGTACAGGTAGAGATGATGTCAGCACAGCCAAAGCATTGGTCCAGATAACAGGCAGGGATGTGGTCAGCAGCAGCAAAAGGAACAAAGGATCGTCCATGCAGCAGGTAGGAATACTGTCCATAGTTAGTACATGCAGCAGGAAGAGGTGTGGTCAGCACAGCCAGAGGTTTTGTCCAGGGAGCAGGCAGGACCATCAAGCTTAGGGCATCGGTCAGGAAAGAATGGGGACAGGGGTAGAGGCTTCTCCCACCCAAATCGCTTTGAAGCCTCCGGACAACCAGACCCTGTTCTGGGAACACAGAAAACCAAAAACTGGTTTTCTGAACTCAGAACACTATTCTGGAGCCCCTCACATATGCGAGACCCCTGTGTAGCAGGGTGAAAGATCAGTCCAAGGGGGCAGGCAAAAACATGGTCAACAGGCCGAGGTCAGTGCAGGTAAAAGGCAGAAATAAACGGTAGGCAGAGGCATAGTCGATACAGTCCAGGGTCAGTTCACGTGAAAGGCAGAAACATGGCGGATAAACAATGCAGACGGTAGGCAGAGGCATAGTCGAGAAACAGGCCAGGGTCAGTTCACATAGAAGATAATGATATGGTTGGTTGAGGCAGGGAAATATTCAGGACAAATTGAAAACGGGGAAATAGCAGTATTAGAAATATGGGCTAATAGTTTTCGAGAGTGTGATATTGCTTGAAGCATTCTCCGATGCAAAGGCCAGGTTGGGAGGGACAGTCGGGACAATGGAAGCTGGTGTCTTTCCTAATTCCTCTTCTGGTGCACACCCGACATTTTTTTTGGCGCCGTCTTCTGGATGCTGATGGTGGAATATGGTCTGAAAAATGGCATTTATGTAGTCTGCTGACACAATCTGAGTGAATGCTTTCTGGGGGGGATGTTTGTTGGTAGATCAGGGCAGTAACAATGTCTTCAATAAACCTCATGAAGGTGGTGGGTCTTTGTGTTGATTTTTGGTAGATTATGAAGGAATTTAACAGGGCCAAATGAAAAAAGTAAATTGCGAATTTTTTATACCAGAAGAGGGATTTTCGGGTTGAAAGATAGGGCTGCAACATTTGGTCATTTAAATCCACACCACCCATGAATTTATTGTACTCATTGATGCAGGAAGGCTTGCGAACAGTACCGCGTCTTCTGTGAAGTTCCACCGAGGTGTCATTGTGGATGGTGGACATGATGTACACGTCTTTCCTATCCCTCCACTTCACAGCCAACACTTCCTCGTTCCTCAAGCTTGCCGATTCCCCCTTTTGAATGGTTGTGGTGACAAGACGCTGTGGGAAGCCCTTTCTGTTTTTTCTTGTTGTACCACAGGCCAGAGTTTTTTTTAGGTAGAGGTGGCGGAGAAGGGGCAGGCTGGTATAATAGTTGTCCATGTAAATATGATACCCCTTTTGGAGGAGTGGGAATGCCAACTCCCAAACAATTTTTCCACTTATTCCGATGTACGATGGACACTCAGGGGGCTGGAGCTGGGAATCTTTGCCTTCGTACACGCGGAATGAGTGCACATAACCAGTGGCGCTTTCACAGAGCTTGTTGAGCTTCAAGCCGTACCTCGCCAGCTTACTGGGGATATATTGCTTAATTCCCAGCCGGCCTGTGAAATGCACCAGGGATTCGTCCACAGAAATGTTTTTATCAGGGACATAAAGTTCGGCAAACTTCTTGGAATTTTTTTTTATTAGGGGCGAATTTTATATAATTTGTCAAAGTTTGGGTGATTTCGGGGGGGGGCACTGTGAGTTGTCACTGAAATGCAGGAACCGCATTATAAGTTCGTATCGGGACCTGGACATAGCCGATGTAAAAATTGGCATATGGTGGATGGGTTTCTTCGACCAATACCTATTCATTTCATTTTTTTTGTAAGCCCCATGTTAAACGTTAGGCCTAAAAACAATCTAAGCTCCACCACTGTTAGGGGTCTCCATTCGAAAGGGCAGGCATAGCTGGAGCTGGGGTTATTTTCAATAAATTGTTGAGCAAAAAGGTTAGTTTGATCCACAATGCCTTGAAGCAATTCATCAGGGAAAAATAAATTAAAAAAATCAAGTTTGGAAAAACCTGCAGTGTTGACCTGCACACCAGGCTGTGCTGTAAAAGGGGGGATCGTGGTTGACTCTGAGGTAGAAGGCAGCCACAATGGTTTTGCCAAGCCATCTGGAAGCAGGGTTCGGGTCCTACTTCTTTGGCGTGCACTTGCACTGGGCCTTTCCTCCTGGGGTCTAGCAGCGCTTGTACTGGGCCTCTCCTCCTGGGGTCTAGCAGCACTTGTACTGGGCCTCGCTTCCTGGGGTCTACCGCCGTTGGCACTGCTGGTAGCTACCTGGTGTTCAGACCGTCGTCTTTTTGGACGGACTGTGTCCTCCTCTAATTCGGATCCAGATGTGCTGCCTTCGGGGGGCTCATATTCCGAACCAGAATCAGAAACAGAACTGAGCGGTGAGAGCTCCCCGTTGCTCTCATCGGTCAGACTGAGTATTTGGTATGCTTCTTCTGGGGTGTACACCTTTCTGGACATAGTGGCTGTATGTACTCTGGTGGCGGGTACTTTGGTGAGGTGGCGGGTACTTTGGTGAGGTGGCGGGTACTTTGGTCAGGTGGCGAGTACTCTGGTGGACAGGTACTCTGATGGACAGGTACTCCTGATAGACTGGTGGCGGGTACTCTGGTGAGGTGGCGGGTACTTTGGTGAGGTGGCGGGTACTTTGGTGAGGTGGCAAATACTCTGGTGGACAGGTACTCTGATGAACAGGTACTCCTGATGGACTGGTGGCGGGTACTCTGATGGACAGGTACTCCTGATGGACTGGTGGCGGCTACTCTGGTTAGGTGGCGGGTACTCTGGTGAGATGGACGGTACTCCTGGTGGATAGGTACTCCTGATGGACTGGTGGCGGGTACTCTGGTGAGGTGGCGAGTACTCCTGATGGACAGGTACTCCTGATTAACTGGTGGCGGATACTTTGGTGAGGTGGTGGGTATTCTGGTGAGGTGGTGGGTACTCCTGGTGGACAGGTACTCCTGATGGACAGGTACTCCTGATGGACTGGTGGCAGGTACTTTGGTGAGGTGGCGGGTATTCTGGTGAGGTGGCGGGTATTCTGGTGAGGTGGCGGGTATTCTGGTGAGGTGGCGGGTACTCCTGGTGGACAGGTACTCCTGATGGACAGGTACTCTGGTGAGGTGGCGGGGATTCTGGTGAGGTGGCGGGTACTCCTGGTGCACAGGTACTCCTGGTGGACAGGTACTCCTGATGGACTGGTGGCGGGTACTTTGGTGAGGTGGCGGGTACTTTGGTGAGGTGGCGGGTACTTTGGTGAGATGGCGGGTACTCCTGATGGACAGGTACTACTGATGGACAGGTACTCTGGTGGCAGGTACTAGATACTAGATGACAGGTACTCTTTATTTAGGGGGGGCAATCTGGGCACAGTGATACAGTACATATGTAGTGTGTAACTCACTGTTAGCTGATCTCCTCCTCACACTGGATCGGTGTGTGAAGGAGAACCCAGCAACAGTAAGTTACACACACATCAGTGTGTTTTGTTTACATTTAGTGACCGGCTGTGATTGGACACAGCCGGTCACGTGGTAAAGAGCCATTTCATTGGCTCTTTACTCTGATCGGGGCTGGGCTGTATCCAAGGGAAAAGCCTCAGCCCCGATCACCACGCAGCGCGCCCTTGGGGACGCACGGGCGCCGTGCACGCCGCTGCGCAGCTCTGCATCATCGAATCCGGTAAGTGTTACCGGAATCTCCGCCGCCGCCGCCACATTCTTCCCATTGGGGATCGGCTGTGTCCAGAGGGACACACCGGATCCCAGATCGCCGCGCTGCGTGCCCCCAGGGGCGCACACGGGCGCCGTGCACGCCGCTGCTGCAGCTCTGCAAATAATAGCCGGTAAGCTGCACGGGAAGCTCCGCTGCCCGCCGCCGCCACTCCGCCGCCACTTCTTTACCCCCATCGGGTAACGCCTGTGTCCTAAGGGACACAACGGTACCCCGATCGCCACTCTGCGGGCCCCTGGGGGCCCGCAGTAGTGGCAGAAAGCCGAGGACGTCATATGACGTCCACCCAGGATGGGAGATCCCATCTGTGGACGTCATATGACTATGGCTGGGTAAGGAAGTGGTTAATAAAAAACACACACTCACCTGTCCCATGATGCAGCGATGTGGCCCCCTGAAGTCTCGGTTCTCTCTCTTGGTTCTCTCCGGCGCTGGCATCACAAGTGTGGGCACCCGACTGTGACAGCTTGTGGCTTCACAACTGGGTGCGCACTGCGCATGTGCGAGTCGCGCTGCACCTCCTCAATGGCCGGGCAATCTTCTGGGACCTGCAACATGTCCCAAGACAGGGAGGGAGGGGGAGGAGAACTTCTGCTCGAGTCACCTAGGTGGCCAGAGCGTAAGTGGGAGCTGGGTACCTGTCAAAACTAGGTACCCACTCCCCCCCCAAAAAATATTACATGCCAAATGTGGCATGTAAGGTGGTGAGGAGCCCTTAAAGTGGAAGTTCCACATATGGATAGAACTCTGCTTTAAAGGGGTTGTAAAGGTTCGTTTTTTATTTTCTAAATAGGTTCCTTTAAGCTAGTGCATTGTTGGTTCACTTACCTTTTCCTTAGATTTCCCTTCTAAATGTTTTTTTTCTTTGTCTGAATTTCTCACTTCCTGTTTCTCCTCACTGAACTTCACACCATCATCCGAGTGGTGTGGAGTCAGCCAGAACAGCAGCTTACTGAGGAGGAACAGGAAGTGAGAAATTCAGACAAAGAAAACAAAGAAAAAAAACATTTAGAAGGGAAATCGAAGGAAAAGGTAAGTGAACCAACAATACACTAGCTTAAAGGAACCTATTTAGAAAATAAAAATCGAACCTTTACAACCCCTTTAAGCAATTCTGTTCCTGGCAGTCCAACACTTCTTTCTCTGCCAATTGGGAATCTCTTTGTGTGCATGCTTAGGTTCCTTCTTCCAACATGTTTTCTCATAGGAGACTTTGTTAAGGGATGGTCCCCTTTTATTGCACTTTTCCACAGTTTTTCCATTAAGAAGTAGTTCTCGAAATTCTAGGGTTCACAGACCACTTATACCTACATCTACATTCATGCCCAGTAGTGATTTTAACCAGGATTTGGATGAACGCCCGAAGAGGCAAAGTTTTGTCTGAACTTAGGTTGGAACTAAACCGTCAGCTCATCCTTAAGCCCTGGTTCACACTGGTGCGATTTGACATGCGATTTGACATGTCAAATAGCTTGTCAAATCGGCGAAATTTGCCGCAAATTGCGGGCAATGGCACCGTCAAAATCGGTGCGACGCCGCATCTGCGGTCGCTGCACCGATTACAAAAAGTCGTTTCTGTACTACTTTTTGCGATTTCAGCCGCGATTTACATTGACATCTGTGTCAGATGTCTCTGTAATCGAGCTGAAATCGGGACTGACAGGCAGAAGTGAAATCGTGCGAGTTCAGCTAAACTCGCGCGGCTTCACTCCCGCAGCCCCAGTGTGAACCTGGGCTTATACCCAGTTTCTGGAAGTGTTCTTGGGCAGGTCAAATTAGGAGGTCAACTAAATTCTGTCGTTATTAGACTGCACTCAGTGCACCTTGAATGCCCCATCCTACTGCCAATCGGACCCACTATACAAGTTGCAGTCTTGCTGTGTGCATCTTCACATGACCAATGCCATTTTGCTGAGTGCCGTACAAAGCATCTGAAGCATTATCTACTGAGATGTAGCGCATTTCCCTTGGCAGTCTCTTTAGATAGAGCTGCTAGCAGATATAAAATGCAGCACCTTAAGGTGCCCATACCCAGTGCCAAGACAAGGCCACCCAGTGCCCAGGGAAAAGATGCCAAACTGCACCCCCCCCTTTTCTCTTAGGGTTAGGGACAGGGTGCCCACATCCCTGCAATAAACCATTGCGCCCAGGGCAGCTGACCTTCCTGCCCACCCCTTGTCCCAGCCCTGCCCATACCTGCAGCAGCTTAAAGTGGTTCTAAAGTCCTATGGTTTTGTAAAAAACCTTCTCTGTGCAACAGCCCCCCTAATACTTACCCGAGCCCCATCACAATCTAGCAATGCACATGAGAGCCCCAGCTAAATAAGACTTGGCTGATCACAGATTACATTTTTTTAATTGGATATGTTTTATAGCAGAAAGTAAAAAATGCTTTTTGTTTTTTTTTTTCAAAATTGTCGCTCTTTTTCTGTTTCTAGCACAAAAAATAAAAACCGCAGAGGTGATCAAACACCACCAAATGAAAGCTCTATTTATGGGGAAAAAGGGATGTCAATTTTGTTTGGGTACAACGTTGCACGACCGTGCAATTGTCAGTTAAACTAACGCAGTGCCGTATCGTAAAAAATGGCCTGGTCATTAAAGCGGAGCTCCACTGTAAAAAAAAAAATATTAAAAGCTTAAAAGCCAGCAGCTACAAATACTGCAGCTGCTGACTTTTAATTTTTAGGACACTTACCTGTCCTGGAGTCCAGTGACGTCGGCAGCAGAAGACGAGCAATCGCTCATCACTCTGCTGCCCCCACCGCCATCCTCGGTGAGGGAACTAGGAAGTGAAGCATTGCGGCTTTACTGCCCAGTTCCCTACGGCGCATGCGCGAGTCGCGCTGCGCCAAGCTCACTGGTCCCCGCTGTGTTCTGGAAGCCGAGTGTTTCCCAGAACACAATGGGGGGGGGGGGGCGGGAAGTGACGCACTACCCGCAGATCCCCGCAGAGTGGACTCCTGTAAGTGGGTGCAAATACCTGTCTTAGACAGGTATCTGCACCCCCCTCCCCACTGAAAGGTGCCAAATGTGACACCGGAGGTGGGGAGGGTTCCAATGAGCGGAAGTTCCACTTTAGGTAGGGTGGAGCTCCGCTTTAAGGGGGTAAAACCTTCTGGGGTTGAAGTGGTTAGGGTTGCCTACCCCTGTACCAGAGACAGCACAGGCTTGTGTTTTACTACAACAATTAATATGTCACAGATGTTACAGTAAAATTGGCCAGCTGCAATAAAGTTAAAGCGAAGGATAATATGCCCAACCATTTTATGCCTAACTTTGACTCTTACCACAGTGATAGGAGGGTACAGTAAATGTGAGTAATATAATCTGAAGTTGGTTAGTTGCACTCTAATCTCCCACTTTCTTTTAAATGATGCAACAGTATGCAGTGAACAAAAGGCAATTTCAAGAAATGATGGTGATCAATTAATAAATGGTACACTTTGAGCTCCCCAAATAAAAAAAATAAAAAAAAGTAATTTAAGCCAATAAACCCCCAAAAGTAATGAACACTAAATAAAATAAACAGTTTGCTATTTATTGGATTGCCCAAAGAGCTAGAAATAAAGTGAAACGCTGCAAATACTCCTCTCCTCAAGCAATGCAATGTCAGCGAGACATCTCTTCCCACTCTTCTTCTGGGTTCGGCACATTCAGCCATCTTGACTAGCCGGATCGGCATGCACAGGGTAGTTATTTTATCTTGGCACCTGGTATATGCTAAAATTGTACAGTACAGCTCAGTGTACATTCCAAAGATTTTTGCGAATATTAAGGTGAGAAGCTTTTGTTGCCGAAGAAACATACTAAAGTATACTTCTTCTGCAAAAAAAAACGTAAACATCCTTCTCATAAATGTGTAATTACCGGGCAAAGTACCACTTAATAGTACAGTTTTCTCACTAACCCTGATCTCTCCTTAGGTAGTTTCTCATCCACCTAGGGTTGCCAACTTTTCATCAAGCCCAACTCCAACACTTTAGCGGCAATTTTTTGTTGTTGCAGTTTACACTATAGAATTGTAAAAGACCTGAGACACCTTTGGGTGCCCCAGGAAGGGTAGTTACTCTTTCGTTCATGGACCGACACAGCTTCCAATTGACAAGTGGGTATTATCCGTTATTTAGGAGTGACTAGGCAGAAAAAACTTGTAAAAAGTGTTGCATCACACCTTCTACAGTACCGCCCAGGGGGCGGACCCTCTGAGTATATCCCCTTACTCTGCATCTCGCAGATCAGTTTTTTTCTGTCTAGCAAGGAGTAGGACATGGCTCCCTTCGGGCCCATTGGTCCAGGGAAAAATATATATATTTTCCACGACTTGCCCGTCGATGCTACTGCGACTCAGGCATAGGGTCAGCCGAAGCTGAACGGTCCGATGCTACAGGGCCTGCATCGGACCGTTCAGCTTCGGCTGACCCTATGCCTGAGTCGCAGTAGCCTGTCCGGTGAGCTTACGCTCCTAGGCTCGCATCGGACCGCTCAGCTTCGGCTGACCTTACGGCCGAGTCGCAGTAGCCTGTCCGGTGAGCGAACGCTCCAGGGCATGCATATGATCGTTCCCCAGGGTTCAATCACAGCATGCCTGGCCGACAGTCGTGCGCGGATGATGATCTGTCCGGAATTTCTTCCAGCATGAGACACGCATGAGACACGCAGGAAGGGTAAGTAGCTCCCCCGCTTCGGCAGGGTAACATTTGCTGGACATTCCCAGAGAGATCAAGTAAGTGGTTATGACCCCTTTCTTTCCTCTCTCCCTGCCTTCCCTCCTCTCTGGGCTCTGAGCTAAGGTTGCTGGGTGCTGGTCACCATGGGGGGGCTCCATCTGGAGCGGGGCTGCGCTGTGTTGTCATTTAAAAAGAATGTCATTTTGCTTACCTGTGTGTATGTGCTTCTCCCTCCACGCTGTCGGCGGCCATTTTGCAATGGTCCATGCCTGTTTCAGCCTCTAGTGAATGTCCGGCGGCCATTTTCTTGTAGTTTTGCGCCAATAGCTTTAAATCGCCGCCCGACGGCCATTTTCTTGTAGTCCGCGCCCGCTTTGGCCTCTACCGACTGTTCGGCGGCCATGTTTCTTAGGATTCTCGCCTGTATGTATATACTGCCGCTCGGCGGCCATTTTGTTGTGGTCCGCGTCCGCCTTTGCCTCTACATTCAGGCTCGGCGGCCATTTTCTTAGAGCCCACATTGTTCTATACAGCCGCTGGGCGGCCATTTTGCGGTAGTCTCCGGCCTCTAGGGTGCATCTCTCTTTTTGGGACCTCGCTGGATGACATAATTTAAGATGCCACAGGAGGTAAGAGCACATTGCTTCGGCAATCCTAAAAAGGTAAGGAGCCACGCCATAGGCTAGGGCCCTCCTTCACCGCGCACAAGCGGTCCCTTCGTCCGCCTAGTGCGGCAAGTAAATTACCCCAGGCTGTTAAAGCGCCTGCTGAGGGACAGAAGCGTCCCTGGGTTTGCAAGTCCAACCTTGCTTGCCTACCGAACAGATTTTTTCCCTCTTAACCGCCAGCTTCAGCCGACTTGTCGGGAAGCCTTACATGGGGTGGCCCAAGACCTGCTGATACGCAGGGTAGACCTTCCTGTCTTAGTACAGGAACGGGTTCAGAGGTTCTACTCAAATCTGTTTGTAGTACTAGAGGGGGTTCATCCAATCTTGGATCTCAGGACCCTCAACTGCTTTGTGAAAGTACAAAGATTCCGGAAAGGAGTTGGCTCGCTCTGTTGTCGCTGCCCTCCATCCAGGGGCAAGGACGCAGGCTGCATGTTTCCATATGTACCAGGCATCAGAGATGTCTGCGTTGGCGGCCGGGGAAGACCACTACCAATGGTGGCTCTCCCCTTTGGCCTGGCATCGGCACCATGGGTGTTCACCAAGGTGCTTGCCCCGATTCTGGCCCTGCTAGGACTCATGGGCAACTTGGACGATCCTCTGAGGGTCACTTCAAACTTCAATTTAGAAGTGAGCGTGTCTATAACCTGTCAGACCCTCCGATACTGGTGGGGTGCTGAACACTCAGAAGTCAGTATGGTACCATCCCAACTCCTAGTGTGTCTTTCTCCCCCTAGGGGAAAGTTGCAGACCCTTCGGGCTGCGGTGTGGCAGTTGACATCCCAAAGGTGGGTTGTCACGCCACTTCTTCAGGCGAGTCCTGGGCCTCATGGTAGCCTCCTTCGAGGCGGTACCATAGGCACTAATTTACAGGCGAGTGTTACAGAGGGTAACTCTGTCCTGAAGGGTTAAGTGCCCTTCATCATTGGAATAGCAGAATCCGGGTGAACCACCTAATCAGGATCTCCATATTTGGTGGCCGACATCACTGGCATTCTGTCTGGGAAGTTGTTCCTTCTTTTTACTGGAAATTGGTCATGGCGGACGCCTGTATTCCCAGTTGCAGAGTAGTCTGAAGAGCTCAGTCAACCTGGGTCGCTGGACTCCGGGGGAATCCTCCGTCCACACTTTCCCTAAACTTCATTGCAGATCATTGGCCTGCAATCTGGTTTTGCCTCTCCGCATGGTCTCAGAGGCTACAGGGGCGTCCAGTCAGAATCCAGTCGGACAAACACCACAGTGGTGGCGTATGTCAATCATCAAGAAGGAACAAGCAGCTCTGCTGCAGCATCGGAGGTCGCTCACCTCCTAAGGGGCTCCCTTACCAGAGGGGAAGCACGCCAGTCGTATATCTCCTGACTTCTTGATTCAATCGGAAGGTATTGAGGTTTGTGGCCAGGTCAAGAGACCCATGGGCAAACACGACAGATGCGTTGATGGTACTGTGGAGTCAGTACCGACTAATCTATGTCTTCCTCCTCGGTAGCTCCTTTCTCATCTGCTTCGCAGACTGGAGGCAGAGAGGACTACAATGGTCCTAATTGTTCTGAATTGGCCTCGGCTGCTTGGAACGCCGATCTAGTGCGTCTGGTAGCAGACGCCTTCTGGCATCTACTGCTAAGGAAGGACCTGCTGTCGCAAGGTCCCATACGCCATCCTGTTTTTACAGTCACTGGCTTAACGGCAGGGCTCGAGAGCCAGGTGCTAAGAGACCGGGACCTGTCAGACTCGGTGATCTCTACCATGAGGAGTGCTCAGAAATCATCCCCTTGGAAGATTACCATCGCACTTGGAGGACCTGCATATCCAATTGTAGGAAATGAGGTGGCATCCGCGTACTTATTTGGTTCCAGAGTCCTGGTGTCTTCAGCAGGGAACAGGCCAAAATCTTTACTTAAGTACAATTAGGGGGCAGGTATCTGCCCTGGCTGTCTTTTCAACGACCCCTGGTGGCTCACTCTCTAGTGAGAACGTTGTACAGCAGGTTTGACAGACGGCCCCTCCGGTCTACCCTCCACTACCTCCGTAGGGCTTGTGTAGCAGACGTCCTTTTGGCGTTTACCACTACGAGAGGACCTGCTGGCGCAGGGTCCCATATGCCATCCTGTTGGCAGGTTATGGCTTCAACGGCAAGGCCTCTAAGTGTCTCAGAAACCACGGTTTGAGAACATCAGGGAGATTCCCTTGTTGACACTTTCTCAAAAGGTGGTCCTTTTGGTGGCTGTTACACCAGCTGAGACGGGTTTCTGAGCGGGCAGCTTTGTCATACAAGCCTCCCTATCTGATCTTCCACAAGGATAAGGTGGTGCTGCGTCCACAGCCTTCTTTCTTCCTAAAGTCGGGTTCGACTTTCCATCTCAGGGAAGACATTGTACTGCCATCCTTGTGTCCTCATCTGTCGAATTCTAAGGAGACGATGTTGCATTCCTTGGACATTGTCCGAACTTTGAGAGAATGCTTGTCTGGCACGGCTCCGTTCCGGTGTCCAGGCTCACTGTTTTTTTCAGTGGCTGGTCCCTAGTAGGGCCCAGCTGTCTCGTCGGCCACCATCTCTATGTGGATCCGACAGATTGTGATCAGGCTTACGCCATGAAGGGTCAGGCCTCCCTTTCCCGGCGCATTCGACCAGGGCAACAGATGCCTCTTGGTTTACGTCAGTTAGACAGTTTCTGAGCCGGCAACCTTGTCGTGCAAGGCTCCTTATCTGATCTTCCACAAGGATAGGTGGTGCTGCGTCTGCAGCCTTCTTTTGTTCCTAAGGTCATGTTCGACCTTCCATCAAGGAAGACATTGTACTGCCATCCTTGTGTCTTCATCCGTCGAATCCTAAGGAAAGACGTTGTAATTTTTGGACGCTTCTGAGCTCTGAGAGCATCAAGCGTCCATTTCACCAGGTGTGTAAGGCGGCGACATGCTCGTCCGTTCACACCTTTACTAACTTTACAAGTTGATGTGTGTGCATCTTCGGATGCTTCTTTCGGCCGCAGGCTATTGCGGCTGTTTAGAGTCGCAACTCCTCTGTTGAGGAGCTCTGTTTTGTTTGGGGTGAAGTTTACTTTTATGCTGTTACCACCCCTCGGTTTTGACACTGCTTTGGGACGTCCCACTTGTCAATTGGAAGCTGTGTCGGTCCATGAACGAAAGAGTAAATAGGATTTTTTGTACCCACCGTAAAATTATTTTCTCCGAGTTCATGGACCGACACAGCACCCACCCCTCCTTTTTAAGTTTGTACTGCTTTTTGACAAACTGATCTGTGAGATGCAGAGTGAGGGGATATACCCAAAGGGTCCGCCCCCTGGGCGGTACTGTAGAAGGTGTGATGCAACACGTTTTACAAGTTTTTTCTGCCTAGTCACTCCTAAATAACGGATAATACCCACTTGTCAATTGGAAGCTGTGTCGGTCCATGAACTCAGAGAAAAGGATTTTACGGTGGGTACAAAAAATCCTATTATTGCAGCACATGTAGTGTCCTGTGACGAACAGTGGGTGTGGCCAAATTGTGTTAATAATAGGAGAAGCTTAAGGAGCGCAGTTAAATCAAACTAGGTCAGTCTTTCCCCCAGTACAGTCCCCCCAGGTTAGTCTGTACCTCCGCGCATCCCCCTAGGTCAGTCTGTCCTCCAGTATAATCCCCCCTAGGTCAGTCTGTCCCCAGTACATCCCCCCAGGTCCATCTGCCCCCCAATATAATCCCTCCTAGGTCGGTCTGTCCCCCAGTATAATCCTCCAAGGTCAGTCTGTCCCCCAGTATAATCCCCCCAGGCCAGGCTGTACCCCAGTTAAAGCGCCCCCCCACCAACATAATTAAAAGCACTGGAAGCCTACATGATGGGAGAGAGGGATAGGAGGACTGGTGCTGCAGGGCTGCCACTGATGTGTCTGTGTTTCAGGTGGTCTGAAACCCAGACACAGGATCTAAAACCCAGACTGTCCAGGTGAATCCCGGACAGGTGGCAATCCTACATCCACCCCTATGGCTGCTCTCATTACAACTGCTTCAATACATTGTCACTATGGCCCTCTTTTCTAGTAAGGGGACTCTGTTATCTGGAAGCCCCCTTTTGGCCCTTCTAAGCCCAGTGCCCATAGTTCAAAGGTCATAATTTATTGTTTTTAATAAGGCTGGGCAAATAAATTTCTTAGGACAGCAAATTTTGAACCCACAGGATTTGCTGCTAGCCCACAGCAAAAACGAATCTGAACCTCATCCCTCTTGCTGAGTTATCCCCTTCAAAACTGGGTGCCTGGGTGTGTATTCAATCAAAAAGTGATGGGCACTGATGATGGGCATGGATAGGGCATTGATAGGCGGTACTGATGGGCACTGATAGGCGGCACTGATGGGCACTGAAAGGCTGCACTGATGGGTACTTATGGGTGGCACTGATAGGTGGCATAATTGGGCACTGATAGGTGGGCACTGATGGGCACGGGTGGGTGGCACTGATGGACATTGATAGATGGCATTGATGGGCATCACTGATAGGGAGACATCTGGCAGGCATTGGCTGGCACCATTTGTGGGCACTGATTTGCATATTTTGGGCACCGACTGTCATCACTGGTGGCCATGGATGGCATACCTGGTCATTCATCCTTTGTATACACCATCCCTGGTGGTCCTGGTGGCATCTCTGGTGGTCCAGTGTGGGCATCCATGGGAGGACCCCCCACTGTCAGGAGAGCAGCCGATCGGCTCTCCTCTACTTGCGTCTGTCAGCCGCGAGTGAGGAAAAGCCGATACACGGCTTTTCCTGTTTACACTGTGATCAGCTGTAATTGGACACAGCTGATCACGTGGTAAAGAGCCTACGTCAGAGGCTCTTTACCGAGATCGGTGTAGCTGTGTGTCAGACTGGCGCGCGCCAGCAGTTATCCTGAAAGACGTCATATAACTGAACCACCGCCCGGCCATCATTTTGCTATAGGCCAGGCGGGAAGTGGTTAAAGGAAATAAACTTTCTTTTGCATTCAAGAAGTGTCTGGCGCCCAATAACTCTAATAGCTCTGCACCACCATGCCTCACAAACCACCACATACAGAAGGATGTCAGCCATCCCTGGCCCTGGAGGTCCTCATTAGATCAAAGGAGGCCTGGGACCTTGCTACACCTTTGAAAAAAAAAAAAAACTAAATTGCTAGGTGCACACGATCGGATTTCCGATGGAATAAAACCTGATGGATTTTTCCGTCGGAATTCCGATGAAGCTGACTTTCATCAGTCTTGCCTACACATCATCAGACAAAATTCTGACCGTCCAAAACGCTGTGGCGTACAACACGTACGACGGCACTATAAATGGGAAGTTAAAATCCAATGGCGCCACCCTTTGGGCTGCTTTTGCTGATTTCGTGTTACCGCGTGTTAGTAAAGTTTGGTGAGAGCCGATTCGCGCTTTCCAGCCTCGTGCTTTTCAGTCCGTTACAGCATGACGAATGTGCTGTCTCCCTTACGAAAGCTAGTCTTACCAGAACGAGTGCTCCCGTCTTGTAATTTAGTCTGAGCATGCGTGGATTTTTCCACAGACGATCGGAATTTCCTATAGTTTTTTTTTTCCATCGGAAAAATTTAAAACATGTTCCATTTTTTGAAACCGATGGAAAAAAGTCAGATAGGGCCCACGCATGATCGGTTTTTCCGATGAAAAAAATCCATCTGACTTTTTTCATCGGAAAAAACGTTTGTGTGTACAGGGCATAAGACCCCTTTCACACTGGAGGCGTTTTTCAGGCGCTTTAGCGCTAAAAATAGCACCTGTAAAGCGCCTGAAAAAAGCCTCATCTGCAATCCCAGTGTGAAAGCCAGAGTGCTTTCACACTGGGGCGCTGCACTGGCAAAGCAGCTTCTTTGAGGCACTTTAGGAGCGGTGCATACACCGTCACTAAAGCGCCCCTTCCCATTGAAATCAATGGGCAGCGCCGCCAAAGTGCCTGCAAAGCGCCTCACCAGCGGCGCTTTGTGGGTGCTTTTAACCCTTTATTCGGCCGCTAGCGGGGGTTAAAAGCGCCCCCCTAGTGCCTGAAAAATGCCGGTAAAGCGCCGCTAGAACTAGTGGCACTTTACCAGCGTTTTTCGGGCGCTGCCAGTGTGAAAGGTCTTTTATCTTTTTCCCTGAAAATGGAAACAAGTTTTCTGGCAAAAGCAGGGCCCTGGCCTCTCTGGAGTAGAAGGATTTAAGTAGGGACCCATAAGCACATTAAAGTATTATCGTATGTTTGCATCACTTGCTGAAATATGTATATCATTTCATTTTCCATTACCAAGAACTAATTGCATTATGCAGGCCCATAAATTATCTCTAATCTGGAAAATCCCAACTGTTACTCCAAACAGATTACGTCTTTCCTTTTTATATCAGCAGCCGAACAGAATTATAGCCATGAAATACAGGAAATAGTTTTTCCTGTGAGAATGCGTGGACTGTAATTTCTTCTTTTTTTTTTTTTAAAGCCACAGAACAGCTCAGGGCACAGAAGATGTTTTTTTCTGAATCTTAATACTCCTAACCACAGAGAAAATTCCTGGGACACACGGCCCCAGTGTTCTCTTCTTCACATGCCACACTTTTATCATGGGACCATGGCCCCCCGACAAATTGGGACACATTCCTCTCTGTATACAACATGGCATTTATGCTTGTCTCATCACTACACATAGAGGGCGATGTCATCCTCTTCTTGGGGTCCAGCCCCTGCAGAACCCACTCTCACTTTGGCATAACTCCCAACTGTCCCTGATTTTGAGGGACTGTCCCTGATTTGGAACAATGTTCCTCTGTCGCTCATTCCTCCTCATTTGATCTGATCTATATAGTCAGGGCCGCTGATAGGGCAGTACAACCAGCCCTGTTGCACCGGGCCTGCCCCCATCAGCTACACATGGGGGCCCGGCATCATTACAGTTTGTTACTGCATTTACAAAAAAAGAAAAAAAAAACGTTTTGTAAACTCCTCTCTTGGTCCTACTTGCTTACAGAGGGGCAGGGCCGCCATCAGGGGGGTACAGGCAGTATAAATTTTTTTTCTTTTCTTTTTTTTTGTAAGGGGTCCAGAGGTCTCCAGAGATCCGGAGGTCCCCAGGGCCACGGATGGCAACCCCTCCCCCTTTTTTTA
Source organism: Rana muscosa (assembly GCA_029206835.1). Lineage (NCBI taxonomy): Eukaryota > Metazoa > Chordata > Amphibia > Anura > Ranidae > Rana > Rana muscosa. Next base: position 45,600,494 of record CM055117.1, on the reverse strand, counting down.
AACATAAAATTATAAAAAAAATATATTTTTTTTATTTTATTTCTTTTTTTGTAAGGGGCCCAGAGGTCCCCAGAGACCCGGAGGTCCCCAGGGCCCCGGATGGCAACCCCCCCTTTTTTTTGTTCTTTAGATTTTTTTTTGTTCTTTAGATTTTTTTTTGTTCGTCAGCACCCAAAGCCCCCCCGACTGCAACAATTCGCGCCGTTAGCACCCCCCGCTTTTCAAATCGTGGCACCCCCTCCGCTTCTCAATTCCGGCAGCCCCCCCGCTTTTCAATTTGCGGCGGCAGCACCCTCCCGGTTCTCCTCTGCTCCAGGGGGCCCATGCCTGAAGCTGTGTAAGGGGCCCCAAAATTCCTTATGTCGGCCCTGGGGGGAGCCATTAACTTTCCATTGACACCTGCAGCGGTTAGCAGATGTCAGCGTGAACCATCTGCAATCAAGTGCAATGTGGAAACTCGCACAGGATTGGTAGGGTTTCCTGCATCACACCAATTTTTTTTTTCTAATTTTTAAACACATTTTTTTAATCTGTGGGGGGTTATCTCCAAAACCAACCCCCCTATGGGATCAGCTATGAGCATTATCCCTGTCCAGGATCCATGTTCTGACAGGAGAGAGGAGGCCGATCGTGTGTTCTTAGTATATAAGAACACTGATTGGTCTCCTCTCCCAAGCAGTCCCATCCCCCCAGATTTAGAACACACTTAACCCCTTGATCACCCTCTAGTGTTAATCCCTTCCCTACCAGTGACATTTACACAGTAATCAGTGGCATAATTTTTAGCTCTGATCGCTGTATAAGTGTCAGTGGTCCCAAAAAAGTGTCAAAAGTGTCCGATCTGTCTGCCGCAATGTCGCAGTCCCAATAAAATTCACAGATCACCGCCATTACTAGTAAAAAAAAATAAAAAAATTATACAAATGCTATAAATCTATTCCCTATTTTGTAGAGGCTATAACTTTTGCGCAACCCAATCAATAAACGCTTATTGTGATTTTGTTTACCAAAAATATGTAGAAGAATATGTATTGGCCTAAACTGAGGAAAAAATTATTATTATTTTTTTTTCAATTTGGGATATTTATTATAGCAAAAAGTAAAAAATATTGTACAGTGTTATTTTCAAAATTGACGCTCAATTTTGTTTATAGCGCAAAAAAATAAAAAAAGCAGAGGTGATCAAATATCACCAAAAGAAAGCTCTATTTGTGGGGAAAAAAGGACGTCAATTTTGTTTGGGTACAACGTCGCACGGGCCGCGCAATTGTCAGTTAAAGCGACTCAGTGCCGTATCGCAAAAAATGGCCTGGTCATGAAGGGGGTAAATCCTTCCGGGGCTGAAGTGGTTAATGTATTTTTAGCAAAATATTGCTTCAATATTTTCTGTGGGGGGCCCTGTCAGGCAGGCTGTACGGCGGCCCCCGCATATTTCTATCAGCAGCCCTGAGCATACACTTTTAACCACTTCAGCCCCAGAAGCTTTTACCCCCTTCCTGACCAAAGCACTTTTTACAATTTGGCACTGCATCGACTTAACTGGTAATTGCGCAGTAATTGCAATGCCGTAACCCAAACAACATTTTTTCCCCACAAATAGAGCTTTCTTTTGATGCTATTTGATAACCCCTGCAGTTTTTTTGCGCTATACACAAAAAAAGAGCGACAATTTTGAAAAAAAAACAAACAATATTTTTTATTTTTTGCTATAATAAATATTGCCAAAAAAACAAAATGTCTTCATCAGTTTAGGCCAATATATATTGTTCTATATATTTTTGGTAAAAAAAAAATCACAATAAGCGTATATTGATTGGTTTGCGCAAAAGTTATAGCGTCTACAAACTATGGGAAAGATTTATGGCATTATTATTATTATTATAATTTTTTTTACTAGTAATGGCGGTGATCTGTGATTTTTAGTGGTATTGCGACATTGCGGCGGACCGATCGGACACTTTTGACACATTTATTGGGACCATTGACAGTTATACAGCGATCGGTGCTATAAAAATGCAGTGATCACTGTGTAAATGTCACTGTCAGCAAAGGGGTTACACAAGGGGGCGATCAAGGGGTTAATTGTGTGTTCCCTCAGTGTGTTCTAACTGAATGGCAATACGAGTAAGTAGGAGAGGAGACATTTCACGGTTCTTACTTACTAGGAACAAACGACATGTCTCCTCTCCTTTACACACACAAATCCCCGTGCTGGCTCTCGTTAGGGTGCCCACGTGTCCCGGATTGCCCGGGACTGTCCCGCAATTGACATGTCTGTCCTGGGTCCCGGGCACCTTCATTCCGGGACAATACAATGTCCCGGAATGAAATAGAGGACACAGCCACCTCCTACTAACTAATAACTACATTTCCGGAACTGGTTGCTAGGGCCAGCTCTGCCTGGCATCTTGCAACCAGTGACAATTTACTCTCAGACAGTGAGACCAGGAGCGAGGCCTGCGCCTAGTGCAGTACTGCTGTCCCCACCCACCTCGGCACCTCCTCCTTCTCCGGCACCCAGCGGCAAGCAGAAGGGACTGGTGTGATCTTCACTCTCCAGATAGTGACACCACTCCTTTCCTTCTACGCACGTAGCTCATGCAGCTGGAGTGACAGCAGCACTGCATCTGGTGGCAGGCTATTGGTCCCTTCCTGGAACCAAATAAGCAGATGACCAGAGAGTCAAGACGACAAATTTATACAGCTACGGCTGACGCGTTGCGAGGGTGAGCCCTCTTCCTCAGAGCCAAAAAGTGATAGTAACTCTAACCAGTTACTATCACTTTTTCGCTCTGAGGAAGGGGGCTCGCCCTCGCAACGCGTCAGCCGTAGCTGTAAACATTTGTCGTCTTGACTCTCTGGTCATCTGCTAATTTGGTTCCAGGAAGAGGCTATCTCCTTGGATGGAATGTTATGTGCCCATTATTTTACTTGCTTTGTGAGTATCCATGATCTTTTAACTTACTTTTAATAAAACTAGCCATTGGTAATGCACTAGGTCGGTGCGCCCTCTTTTTTCTTTTACCTTCCAGTCCTAAGAATACCAAATATTCTGAGGAGGGCAGCAAGATCCCTGGTCATTCCATTTTTAACGGAACACTCTGGTTGTGCCACCAAGAGACCAAGCTTCCGAGCGCAGGAGATTGTTTTTTTGTTTCTGGGCAGGCTATGGGTGGCAAGCGGCACTGCATCTGGTGGCAAGTGGCACATTCACCTGACAAATAACCCGCCGCCAAATTCCCCATTAACCCCCGAGACTACATTTCCCCCGCACCCCCCTCATCTTTTTTGGGGGAAGGTGTGAGAGGGGTGTGTCCCTGAATGGCAGTTTGGAAATGTGGTCACCCTAGCTTTCGTGCATGCGATCACGTGTGGCCGGCGGCGATCGCGATAGCCGGCCACGCACATCGGGTCCTCCGCTGTGAAGCGGGCGTGCGGGCGACCCTCTGGCGGCTCTTAAAGGAACCCCGTATATGTATGGGGTTTTGCGCCGCGGTGCTATTATATGTACGCGAGCCGGTCGGGAACCGGTTAAGCTAACCGTCACAATAATTTGTGTATATCATCTGAGCATTCCATAAGCTCTAAATATCATTCTAGAGGCTCCCATGGCAAGGAAGGACAGCAAACGCAGAATCCTCTGAGAATATTTCGCTTCTCCAGCTCAAGTTCTCCGATGGCTTTTTTTGGATTGTGGCTTTCTCTGTTACAATCATTTCCAGAATAAACATTATATGATGAATAAAATTCCTCCATGGTTTGTTTATTTTCTTAGCTATTTTATTATTGCACCAAAATGACGTATTGTGGTGTAATTGTGAAACACAAGCTGATCCCAGTGTTTCCTAGTAATTTCGAACAATGGCCCAGCTGTTACTTGTGGACTTTAACCACCCCTAGACACCGGCACTCCGACATGCTTTTCTGCTCTGCACAGTTGGGTTTTATAAAGGGAAACTCCACTTTCCTGAGAACAAAATTAGCAAATTAAAAACATATTAATAATCTAGCACATACAATTACTGCACAAATCATCTTGGAATTATATGTTATTAAAAATTCTCTTTCCTTTCCAATCTGCAGCGCTGTCATTTTCTGTAAAATGCAATATGGCAACCTGGAGGCGTTCTATACACAGATGGAATACATAACGACCCGAGAAATTTATATTTCGGCTAGTGTGATTAGCTCACTGATTTTCCAAGAAGTCTGCACTAGACATGTGCAATTAGTTTAGTTCCGAATTCGTTTAACGAATTTTGACAAATTAGTTCATTCCGAAATTTCCGAATTTTTCTATTTCTGAAAATTTAGAATTTCCAAAAATTCGAAATTTCGGAAGTTCGGAAGTTCGGAAATTTGAAAATGTGAGAATTCAAACTTTTGGAAATCCGAAAATTCAAATTCGGAATATCGGGAATTCGAAAATTCAGAAATTCGAAAATTTCGGAAATTCCAAAATTCAGAAATTCCAAAATTCAGAAATTCAGAAATTCAGATATTCAGAAATTCCAAAATTCTGAAATTCCAAAATTCAGAAATTCCAAAATTCAGAAATTCCAAAATTAGAAAATCGGAAATTCCAAAATTCAGAATTCGGAAATTCCAAAATTCAGAATTCGGAAATTAAAAAAATTAGAAAATCTGAAAATTCGGATTTTCGAATTTCCAAATTCCGAATTTTCAAATTTCCAGAATTTCGAAAAAAGCAAGAAACCGAATGAAAAGAAAATGAACAAATTTTTTGGCAGTGCACGTGTCTAGTCTGCACTAACATAAAAGTCAGATTATGGGCATCCCCTGCAACAAAAATTTCATTTTTGGTGAAATACTCCCAAAGGGAAATCACCTCTAAAGAGATGCAGACCCTGCCACTTTCCTCATTAGAGCCCTGCAGGTGCAGCAGCTGATTGCTAAGTAAAAAATCACTCCCGTTCACATTCACTTTGCCCATGGACACAGAGAAACAAACAGCTATTTCTTCAGAATAAGAAAAGGTAGGAATCGGAAACAAAGTTTGTTAAAATCCCTGCAATGTATAGAGATCACCCTGTTTTTTCTCAGTAAAAAGGTTTAGAGGGGGACTCACCTAAAAAGACCAGGCTGTTGCCAACATCCCATATATGATAACTATAAAAAGAGAAAAAGTGCCCCCCAGAAACAGTACACAGGGGACTTTCAGGGCAACTATACAGAAAGATTAAAGAGTATCAAGATGTATATCGAAATAACAATTTTATTTTGAGATAGTATTAAAAACTAGTAGGTGCACCATGTAGAACATAAAAAAATTGAGATAAAACAGTTGATGTCATTGGAATTGTTGGTCTCCTTTTGCCTGATGCGTTTCAGGATTTCAATATTAATCCCTTCATCAGGGGATATTTTTTCAGGAGGAAATCAAGACAAATGACAATCTATAATAGAGCAAAATATCAGCAAAAAATTAGTTACTCTTTAAAGTGATCACCTTTAAAAAAAAAAAGAAAGCCAATAAGGTGAGCTAACACTGTAAGGTAAGCTAACAACCTCCCGGTCCCCACTGTACTCACCATCAGGGTACTGAACTGTCACTGCCCACACAGCTGGTGCAGCAGTTTGGGGATTCAAAATCCCCATTCCTCTCTGTGCAGCACTTCCGGGACAGATCAAAGCATTTCTGATTGGTCATTGCCAGCACAGAGCATCACTCTGATCTCTCCCCAAAACACTGCAACATCTGCATGGGTACTGACAGCTCTGTATCCCCAGAGGTAAGTACATCAGGGACCTAGGGGGTGGGGAGGGCGTACAGTGTTAGTTCACCTTTTCATTTTTTTCTGAGAAGGTGAACCAAGACTTTAAACCAGCCCCTCTGGCACCAACAATCATGCCATGGTCAACATCAATATTTTTACCCATTATGGTATTTGATGTGATCTGAAGCTCCTTACCTTTCTGCATAATGCTATGCATTGTATGTTACCACATAATTGGCTGAAGAAGAAATATTTGTATGAATAACAAGGGTACAAATGTTCCTAAGAATTGCCTAGTGAGTACATGGGGCTGATTTACTAATAACAGTGCGCTGCGCTGCTTCTAACCTTAATTGGTGCGCCTAATAACTCCTTCACTGGGCGCAGGAAGCAGCGGCGCACTGTTATAGTAAATAGAAATGTCAGCGGCGCTCTATTGAAAATGAATGGTTCCCTATGGGAGCCCATTGATTTGAATAGAGGTCGACCGGGAAGTCGGATCCGACTTGCGGGCGACTCGTGTGCCGGCTGACACAGGGACAGCGCGACTTTGCGAGGCGATCTGGACACGACCTGAGCGTGCAGCAGCCGCTCAAGTCGTGTCCTAGAGGCGACTAGCCGGCCGAGAATGTGTCCAGCGCGATGTCATCGCGCTGGTCCTTGGCAGCCTCGCTGTCCCATGTTTGGTATGAATCATGAAGGGGAACTCCAGGCCAAATTTTTATGAAAAAAACGGCATGGGTTCCCCTTCAGGAGCATACCAGGCCCTTAGGTCTGGTCTGGATTTTAAGGTGAACCCCTGAAGCCAAAAAACGGCGTGGGGGTCCCCCAAAATCCAAACCAGACCCTTATCCGAGCACGCAACCTGGCAGGCCACAGGGGAAAAGGGGGGGACGAGAGTGGCCCCCCCTCCCTCCTGAACCATACCAGGCCGCATGCCCTCAACATGGGGGGTTTGGTGCTTCGGGGCAGGGGGGCGACCTGCGGCCCCCCCACCCCAAAGCACCCTGCCCCCATGTTGATGGGGACAAGGGCCTCTTCCCGACAACCCTGGCCGTTGGTTGTCGGGGTATGCGGGCGGGGGGCTTTTCGGAATCAGGGCGCCCCCTTTAAAAAGGGGGCCCCCAGATGCCGGCCCCCCACCCTATGTGAATGAGTATGGGGTACATCTTACCCCTACCCATTCACCTGGTGGAAAAAAATTGCAATAAAAAAACCACACAGCTTTTTAAAGTATTTTATTGCACAGCTCCGGGGGTCTTCTTCCGACTTCGGGGGTCTCCGGTGTCGTCGCCGCCGCTCTCCGTTTTTCTTCTGCCGGGCCACCGCTATCTTCTTTAGCTCGTTTGCTAGCGGAGGCCCGGTCTTCTCCGTCGCCTTCTTCTTCTCCCGCTATCCGGTTCTTCTCCCGGTTCTTCTACCGCTTCTTTCTTCTGCCGGCCCCTCCACTAACTTCTTTAGCTCTTTTGCTAGTGGAGGGCCCGGTCTTCTCCGTCGCCTTCTTCTTCTCCCGCTATCCGGTTCTTCTCCCAGTTCTTCTCCCGCTAGCGGTGGCCCGGCAGAAGAAAACTGGAGAGCGCGGCGACGACACCGGAGACCCCCGAAGTCGGAAGAAGACCCCCGAGCTGTGCAATAAAATACTTTAAAAAGCTGTGGTTTTTTTATTGCAATTTTTTTCCACCAGGTGAATGGGTAGGGGTACGATGTACCCCATACTCATTCACATAGGGTGGGGATCCGGGGGCCCTTTTATTAAAGGGGGCTCCCGGATTCCGATAAGCCCCCCGCCCGCAGACCCCGACAACCAACGGCCAGGGTTGTCGGGAAGAGGCCCTTGTCCTCATCAACATGGGGGCAGGGTGCTCTGGGGTGGGGGGGCCGCAGGTCGCCCCCCTGCCCCAGAGCACCAAACCCCCCATGTTGAGGGCATGCGGCCTGGTACGGTTCAGGAGGGAGGGCCGCTCTCTCATCCCCCCCTCTTCCCCTGCGGCCTGCCAGGTTGTGTGCTCGGATAAGGGTCTGGTTTGGATTTTGGGGGGGACCCCCACGCCGTTTTTTCGGCGTAGGGGTTCCTCTTCAAATCCGGACCAGACCCAAGGGCCTGGTATGCTCCTGGAGGGGGAACCCATGCCGGTTTTTTATTTAAAATTTGGCGTGGAGTTCCTCCTCAAGATTCATACCAAACACAGTGCCTGCTATTGGCGGGGATCCAAGTCGGATCCCCGTTCATTGAAAGTCGGACATATGTCGGCTTCATGTCGCAAGGCAAAGTCGGATCCAAAGTAGGACAGATGTCGTGTAGCACTAGTGTGAACCCAGCCTAAATACAACTACACTGCTGCTCTCAGCTGCTCATATCACTCTGGTCTCACTAAATAGCTAAAATCGTAAATAATACTGTTTTTGGAGCTTAGGGCGGCTCCTTATCATATACACGCAAATGTGGTAAAACACGGCATGCAAACGCCACAAAGCGTGCCTTTCTAAATGCCACTTTCAACCTTAGTTCAGAACACTTTGCACCAGCGTCCCGTCTACATGGGGCCTAAAAACGCCTATGCCATTTACAGCTCCAAAACGCCATGGTGGCCATGAGGCCATAGGCTAACATGGAGAGATGTTTTTAAGCTGCAAAAAACGCTCAAACAAGCAGTTGGAAAAACGTCCGTGTGCATGTAGCCTTATATTAACCACTTGCGCACTGCCCAGACCAAGTTTCACATTTCAGCGCTGATGCACTTTTAATGACAATTGCGCGCTCATACAACACTGTAACCCAATGAAAATGTTTTATTTGTTGGCACACAAATAGAGCTTGCTTTTGGTGCTATTTGATCACCTTTGTGTTTTAGTTTTATTTTTTTTCTATAAATACAAAAGACCGAGTTTAAAAAAAAAAAAAGGGATATTTTACCCACTTCAGCACTGGGCCTATTCTGGCACTTCTCTCCTTCATGTAAAAATCATAAATTTATGGCTATAAAATTACTTCAAAACACCAAACATTATATATTTTTTTGGAGCAGACACCCTAGGGAATAAGATGGCGGTCATTGCAAATTTTTATCTCGCTCGGTATTTGCCCAATAAATTTTCAAACGCATTTTGTTTGCTAAAAATATTACAAAACAGTAAAGTTACGGCCAATTTTTTGGTATAATGTGAAAGATGTTGTTATGCTGAGTAAATAGATACCTAACACGTCACGCTTTAAAATTGCGCACACACATGGCATGGCACCAAACTTCAGTAATTAAAAATCTCCCTAGGCGATGCTTAAATTTTTTTTTACACGTTACCATTTTGGCATTACAGAGGGGGTCTAGTGCTAGAATTGCTGCACTCGTTCTAACGCACGCAGCAATAACTCACATGTGTGGTTTGAACGGCGTTTACATATGTGGGCGGGACTTATGTGTGTGTTCGCTTCTGAGCGCGAGCTACCGGGGACATGGGCGTTTTTTCTTATTTTTTTTTGTTTTTGTTTTTGTTTTTTGACTTTTTTGTATTTCTTACTCTTTTTTTATTTTTTTTTATTTTTTGGGATCTCTTTTATTCCTATTACAAGGAATGTAAACATCTCTTGTAATAGGAATGTGTGTGACAGGTCCTCTTTATGGAGAGATGCAGGGTCAATAAGACCCCGCATCTCTCCTCCAGGCTGGAAAGCATGATATTGTTCCAAAAAAATCACCAATCTCATGCTGACAGCCAAGATCACGGCTTGGTTAACATACGGGAACACGGCATGATGTCATAACGTTGTGCCCGCGCCTCCGACGGTCATAGAGATGACTGATGACCATCTGGTCACCAGTCATCTCCAAATCTTTCTCCGAGCCCCAGATGGCACGGGAGAGCCCGGAGAAGCACCGGATGGCGGCAAGAGAGGGGGGGGCGTCCCCCCGCCTATAAGAACGATCAAGCGGCGGAACTGCCACTATGATCGTTTTTATTGTGCACAGAATCGCCGGCTGAAAAGAATGATATCTGAATGATGCCTGCAACTGCAGATGTCACCGCCCAAAGCCAAGGATGTCATGGGCGGTAGGAAACAGGTTAATATTTTTAAAAAAGGTAATTTTTCTTCTTCATTGATGTACACTGATGAGACTGCACTGATGGGCACCGATAAGGTGGCAAGGGTGGGCACTGAGAGTTGGCATTGCTATTTGGCACTGGTGGGCAGTGAGAAGTGGCACTGCTAGGTGGCAATGATAGTTGGCAGTGATGGGCACTGATAGGCACTGGCAGCACTGCTAGGTGCCACTGATTGGCACCAGTGGTGGGCATTGATAGGTGGCACTGGCAGGGGCTACTAATTGTCACAGATGATGCAGAATTGCCTCTTCCTCTTCGGGCCCCATGTCCCTTGCACATAAGCCGGTGATTGCCTTTTTTTTATGCTCACGCTGTCAGCACAAGGAGAAAACAAAAACCATTACCCAGCTTTTGTTTACATCACGTGATCAGCTGTCATTTGCTGACAGCTGATCACATGGTAAAGGGCAGGGATCGGCCCCTTACTCGGATCTGTCATCACCCGAGTCACAGTGACTCTGTGACCACAGCGCGCGCAAAGGGGAGGACGTTTATTGACGGACTCCCGGCAATTGAGGACCATGCTGTGGCCGTCGATCAGTTATAGCGCTGATCTCAAGTGATTAAAGAGGGTCTAAATGGGCCATTGACATGCATCACAATTCAACTTAGGAATGAGTCTTTGAAAAGTTAAACTTAATAATTTGGCCACTTTATCCTTCCAAATAATTCACTTCCTGTCACATAGCCACACAGGAAGTGAGGGAAAATCTCTAACAATGTCTTTCCTTGGGGACACACAGGTCAGTCTAAATACTTTCCCCATTATGCACATTGCACTCCAGCATATTGCGGGGTACACCACAAATTATTATTAGGTAGTTTGGACTGTGGGGTTTATTTACTAAAGGCAAATCTACTTTGCACTACAAGTGCACTTGCTGTATATCTAAGGGGGACATGCAAGGAAAAAAAAAAACATCTTTGCTTTTACATGATTGTAACATCCAATCACCAGTACTTTCCCTCAGATTTTCAGCAGCTACACTTTTACTGCAGAGTGGATTTGTCTTTACTAAACCCCAAACTACCCAATGATTTGGGGTGTACACAACAAAGTGCTAGAGTGCAATTTGCTTAATGGGGACACTAGTTAGATTGATCTGTGTGTCCCCAAGAAAAGCCATTGGTAGGGGTTTACCTTCACTTCCTGTTTAGCTGTGTGACAGGAAGTGAAGCCAATGTTAAGAAAAGGAGACAAAGGCCAAACTACAAAAAAAAAAAAAAACACACGCAGGGGTTCTAACACTTCGTTTCCCTCAAAATGCCCACAATTAGAATTGTATGGCCTTGAGCTATTTTTAAGTGCAGTGCTCTAAATCAGTGCTTCTCAAGTACCCCCAACAGGCCATGTTTGCAGGTTTTCCTTCATCTTGCACATGTGCTTTAAATCACAGTCAATGGTTTTGATTTTTGGACAGCAATTCTCGAAAAGATAAATTCACAAAACATGTCCTGTTGGGGGTACTTGAGGACTGAGGCTAAGAACCACTGCAGTAAAAAAGGAAAATTGAATACTTACCGCTCTGTATTTTTCATTTCCTGGTGACGCTCCATGGCAACACACAATACAATCCATGCATATACTACCATGAAGGCACCAGGGTAGACAAATCACACCTGTTTTGTTTTGACATGCCAATCAGCTGTCACATTTGTTGCAAAGAAAACACAAAACAAACATCAAAACTTTGCATCAAATTTTATTGTTCAACAAAACAAAAGGGAAGGCAAAATAAAAAACATGGTCAATTTGAAACAGTTACAGACTCAACATCTTGAGCAATTTTTGGCCAAAAAAATGCAGCAGACAATTAAATCAAAGTGAACAAACAACACACATTAACAACATCAGAATTATTTCAGGGGAACATATCTCCCCCACACCAAAAATATACAATCCACGAAAGTTAACCAATCACTTGTTTTGCAAAGACATAACAAATAAAATACATGTGTTACAAACTCGATAAGGACACCAACATGTACATTTTGCCCCCCCCACACCCACACACACACACACACACACACACACACACACACACACACACACACACACACACACACACACACACACACTTGCCTCTTCTTAAGGCAATCGACCGAATGCTCTGTGAGCTTTATATAACATATGTTTGTGTGCTAATGAGGCAATTGAAAACACATGCACAGTCCATGAAACACCCAGAATGCAAGTTCTCCCAATGTAGAGACTGAAATTCAAAGTGGGTACACTTGTTAAGGATGTCCTTCAATTACTAACCCATAAAAACACTCTCTGAGTGAGCATGCCCAGAAATATCCAGGCGCTGTTCACACACAAAAAGCACGGCAAAAAAAAACTAACTGGCTGTGCATGTGCAGAACAACACCAATGCAGCTAGCAAAAAATAACCCCCCACTCCCCCCGTCCAAAATTAAGCACATCATCCAGCATGCTACAAAATTAGAGATGGGACAATCACCCCCCCCCCCCACCAACAAATACTATTGCAGTCTATGGGAACTAAATGGTTAATTTTGCTAGTCCCCACTTGGGTGGCTTATCTTCTAGTTATTTCCCTTAAAATGGGGGCCCAGGTCCCACCCTAAGGGACATATATCAATGTCACCAATTTGGAAAACACCAAAAACAAAACAAGGAGAAGTGCCTTTAAATATGCCAAATTGCTTAAGGGCCATTTCACACCACATGCAGTCCATTGCGTTTTTTATGCATCCAAAATGCATGGAAAGTTGGTTATATGGTTCTAAATGGCAGTGTTTGTTCCAGTGCACTGGACTGTACTGGAACGCATCAAAACGCATCATAAACGCACTGGAACGCACAGGAACACACCTAAATGCATCAAAAACGCACTGGAACACACTTGTCCTTATCTATGGTTAATAAAAAAGAGGGGTGAAAACAAAGCACTGGACTGCATCAAAAACGTACCAAAAATGCACTGGAACGCATGAAAAACGTGCATGCAGAAAAGCACCTGGAACGCATCCAGATTGTGTTTCTATGGTGTGAACTGGCCCTAGTTCACACTATAGAAACGCAGTCTGGGTGCGTTCCAGGTGCTTTTCTGCATGCGCGTTTTTGACACATTCCAGTGCATTTTTGAGGCGTTTTTGATGCAGTCCAGTGTTTTTTCCGCCTCTTTTCACTTAGGACAAGTGTGTTGCAGTGCGTCTTCGGAGCATTTAGGTGCATTGCGGTGCATTCCAGTGCATTTTTGGTACGTTCCGTTGCGTTTTTGATGTGTTTTACTGGGGTCCAGTACAGTTTTGTACCTAAAAAATGCAGCATGACCAATTATTTTTTGGCTTTCTGAAATGCACTGGAACGGACTGCAGTGGTGTGAACTATGCCATTGGCATTAATGTGATCAACTTTCTTTGCGTTTTTCAGGCATAAAAAACGCACTGCACTGCATCCGGTGTGAACTGGCCCTAAATATCATCCCCGGGGGGTGTCTATAGTATGCCTGTAAAGTAGCACATGTTTTCCATGTTTATAACAGTTGGAGAGCAAAATTACATTTCTAAAGTAAAATAATAGTCATTTAAAAGTCCTTGCGGCTGTAGTGAATTGCTGGTTCCTGTCAATACAGATAAAAGTAATTGAAAGTCTTTGCTAACCAAAAAACAAAATGCGTGGGGGTCCCCCCAAATTCCATAACCAGGCCCTTCAGGTCTGGAATGGATATTAAGGGGAACCCCGCTGCAAATGTAAAAAAACAAATGACGTGGGGTTCCCCCCAAATATCCAAACCAGGCCCTTCAGATCTGGCATGGATTTTAAGGGGAACTCCACCCCAAATTTAAAAAAAAATGGCGTGGAGTCCCCCTAAAAATCCACACCAGACCCTTTATCCCAACACATAACCTGGCCGGCCGCAGGGGAAAAGGGGGGGACGAGATCGCCCCCCCCTCCCTCCTGAACCGTACCAGGCCACATGCCCTCAACATGGGGAGGATGTCCCCATGTTGATAGGGACAAGGGCCTCATCCCCACAACTCTTGCCGGTGGTTGTGGGGGTCTGCGGGCGGGAGGCTTATCGGAATCTGGAAGACCCCTTTAACAAAGGGGACCCCCAGATCCCGGCCCCCCCCTGTGTGAAATGGTAATGGGGTACAAATGTACCCCTACCATTTCACGAAGAAAGTGTCAAAAATGTAAAAAATGACAAGAGCCGGTTTTTGACAATTCCTTTATTAATGTCTTTTCTTTTCTTCCATCTTCTTCCATCTTCTTCTTCCATCTTCTACTTCCATCTTCTTCTTCCATCTTCATCTTTTCTCCATTCGGCTTTCTTCCTCCATCTTCATCTTCCTCTTCATCTTTATCTTTATCTTCATCTTCCTTCTTCCTTCGGTGTTCTCGTCCAGCATCTTGCCCCGGCATCTTCCCTTCTTCTTTCTTCTCCGGCGCTCCGTTTGAATTGGAGGTTCCCGCTGTGCGACGCTTCAGTTTGCCTCTGGGTCCGCTCCCACCCGTGACCCCGCCCCCCTCTGACGCACATGGATTTCACGGGGACTTTCCCCGTGGTGACAGAGGGGGGCGGAGACACCGGGTGTAAGCGGACCAAGTGGAGAACTGAAGCGTCGCACAGCGGGAACCTCCAATTTAAACGGAGCGGCCGGAGAAGAAAGAAGAAGGGAAGACGCCGGAGCAAGATGCTGGACGAGAACACCGAAGGAAGATGAAGATAAAGATAAAGATGAAGATGGAGGAAGAAACCCGAATGGAGAAAAGAAGAAGATGGAAGAAGAAGAAGAAGAAGAAGATGGAAGAAAAGAAAAGACATTAATAAAGGAATTGTCAAAAACCGGCTCTTGTCATTTTTTACATTTTTGACACTTTCCTTGTGAAATGTAGGGGTACATTTGTACCCCATTACCATTTCACACAGGGGGGGGCGGGATCTGGGGGTCCCCTTTGTTAAAGGGGTCTTCCAGATTCCGATAAGCCCCCCACCCACAGACCCCCACAACCACCGGGCAAGGGTTGTGGGGATGAGGCCCTTGTCCCCATCAACATGGGGACATCCTCCCCATGTTGAGGGCATGTGGCCTGGTACGGTTCAGGAGGGAGGGGGGCGCTCTCGTCCCCCCCTTTTCCCCTGCGGCCGGCCAGGTTGCGTGCTCGGATAAGGGTCTGGTGTGGATTTTTGGGGGGACTCCACGCCATTTTTTTTTAGAAAATTTGGGGTGGAGTTCCCCTTAAAATCCATGCCAGATCTGAAGGGCCTGGTTTGGATATTTGGGGGGAACCCCAAGTCATTTTTTAAAAAAATTTGCAGCGGGGTTCCCCTTAATATCCATTCCAGACCTGAAGGGCCTGGTTATGGAATTTGGGGGAACCCCCACGCTTTTTTTTTTTGGTTAGCAAAGACTTTCAAAGACTTTTCTCTATATTGCCGGGAGCCGACAATTCATTACAGCCGCGGCTGCTTTTAAATGTTTTTTTTTTCCTTTAGAAATGTCATTTTGCAGGCGCACTGGCAATTTCAGAGCTGCGCCTGTTCAACTTATGCAAATTAGTTTACGTGACTTGACATTTACTAAGATTTTGCCGGCGCATTTAAACCATTGAAATTCCCGCTCTGAGCTCAAAAAAACCTCCCGCAGCTCGAATCGGAATTGCTGCCGCAGCGGGCTGGTTTTGAAAAACTTACTTTCCCTCTCTATTTTGGGCATGTTTGTTATTTGGGCAGGTGTCCCTACACTTCCTCACATCACCCCACATCACCCCCATTATATTCTCACTTCCAACTTCTTTATATTTAGATTTTAACATGCTGTGCGCCAGGTCCATAGTAGCGCACTGAGCGCCTCCTCCCGGGCGCAGAGAACACTATAGTAAATGGGAAATAGGGCTGCGCTACAGGCGCTAATGTTTTGTAAATACCAAAACAGCCATTGCGCACGCAGATGCGCCAATACTCATGGCGCAAACATTTGGTAAATCAGCCCCTATGTTTCTAATACAACTTTAAAAAATACCTACTAATAAAAAATGTTGTACTGTCGAAGTTAAAGTTCAAAAGTTTATGAACAGGTACAATGTGACAAGTAGGATTTCCAATTTCCGTTTCAAGGTTTTCATTTCCTCTAGATTCAGCTTACCCCCTGATATCTCTCCCAGCTTTCCTGTTTTAAAGTGAGTCTTATTAGGAAATACTACACTGGGGAATGTTTCCTTGGTTAATTAGAATGCATTCATTTAAAAAAAGTTTGAGCATGCTAATTAAATTTTATATTTTCTAAATGATTTATGTGTAGCGGGGTGTTCCCCTTTAATGCAGAGAGACAAGAAGTTCCAGGTGAGAGGTGAGTCGGGAGGAAGTAAAGAGACATTACTGGAAGTGAAAGCAGAGGAGAGAGAGAGAGACTACATCTCCCAGTACATCTTGCAGCACCCAGGGTACATTGCTCCGGAACAGAGACTGCTGGGGCAGACTTTATAAAGGGGAGGTGGAGTTTGTTCGCTCTCTTTGGACACCCCCTCTCCTAGCAAGAGGATCTCTGTGCTGAACTGCTGTGTGCACAAGGCCTGAAGCCTGGGCCTTGTGCTCCTTTCCAAAGAGCCCCCCTGCCAGCCTAGCAGAGCTTTAGAGACATCTTCTCCTCCTTGCTGCAGTACACCAGAAGGATTGAAGACTTGGATGTCGGTGGATTCCTGTTCCTAGACGAATCGATGGAGGAAACGGACTTGGACTTGCCCGGGTGGTGAGAGCTGTTTAAAGACAGACACTTTATCTTTACTATTCGTTTGGATTACAAAGTTGTTCTTCAAGTGCACCACCGAAAGATTGCTAGCGAATATTGTTTCACTGAACTTCCATTTAGATCAGTCAGGCCTGACTGCATAGGTAGACATTGCTGGGTGTTAGTCTACCCATGAGGGGAAGTAGCTGTAAAAGGGCAGCGCTAGAGTTGCATAGCAATACTTTATTATTCTGATTACTCTGTTTATCTTTATTACTGTTTATTGTAGGGATCTGCAACTTGTTATACTGTTGTTTATTACTTGCCCATTAGCCTCAGTAAAATATCTGGGTCAAGTACATTGGTGTCAGTTTCACTTACTTTAATAGAAGTTTTAAAGTATATCACTGTGTGTGTTTGCCATAGGACTGCGTCACCTAGAGTTGTGGTCACGCGGTCCTATCTCCCCTTACTAGCTGTGCCACGGGAGGTTAGAGCCGATTGCCAGGGGTTGACAGCGGTGCACTACAGGGCCCAAATCAATACCAGCGGCTCTCTTAACTGGGGGTAGCGCTACACGTGGGGGCTCGTCCGGGATCCTTGTACGTTGCACGCTGCAATCAAGCCGGTCAGAAGTACCAGCATGGACCCGCTAGCAATGTCACAGTGGTGCGCAGCGATTGGCGCCGATCCAACCGCGGCGGTAGTCATTGTACTCCCAGGGGAAAGATGGAAGGAAGAGGAGATAAAACAGCTTGTATTGTTACTGTCTCCGAGCCACAAAGCATGGGTGATGGATTTTAGGCCAGATCCAGTGATCTCGTTTACATACGCACTGGTAGAATGGAAAAACGAAATCCCAGAGCATTTTAAAAGTCAGAGTATACGAGCCATAGATAATCAGATCTATCACTTGATACATACGCTGCCAGTGAAGGGAGAATGGTTCCAGACACCAAAACCATCATCTCCACAGATATCTCCCCCGCCATCCCCTAAGGCGGAAAAGCAGAAGGATACAGAGAGTCCCAGATCATCACCGGCCACCCTTAGTGCAGAACTGTGCGCTGTCTTGCAGGAAATTGTGGCCCAGTGTAAAAGAGACCCCACAGACTACCCGATGTCAGGATACAGGAAACTCAGGATATTTTCTGGAAGGAAACCTGTACCTTCGGAAGAAGAGGGATTTGAAGAGTGGCTAGACGGCGCCACTCAGGCCCTAGAAGAATGGGAGGTCCCGGAGCGACAAAAGAAGCAAAGGATTGTTGAAAGTTTAAAGGGGCCTGCTCTGGATGCCATACGTAACCTGAAGATAAGCAGGAAAGACTGTACTGCACAGGATTACTTAGACATCCTGCAGAATGTGTTCGGTGGGACAGAAAAAATCACTGAGCTTACCTATCAACTGGAGCACTGCTACCAGAAGACAGGCGAGAAACTATCAGAATATATGGGACGTCTAGACAAGATCCTGCATAGGATCATTTTGAAGAAGGGGATCGACCCAGGGAAAGTAGACGAGGCCCGTGCTCAACAGGTATTGAGGGGAGCTCAGCCCCTGGATCCTATTGCATTGGCGCTACGCACCCGACAGGATGGGAAGAGCCTGGAATACCCCGACTTGATCCGGATAGTCAGGGAGGAGGAGGCTGTGTTGGAAGAGAAAAGGAGGAGTCAACATACCGAACCAACTACCCTCCCTGCGGTGGGAGTCAGATCAGCTATGGCTACTGAACGGGACTCAGAAGTGGAGATCCTGAAGTCCCAAATGACCCAGGTGCTGGATCTTTTGACCACACTCCTATCTGAAAACTCAGGAATGAAGGAACCAGAGGAAATTAAGAGTGAACCACGCCGGAGCAGTTCAACACCAACCTCCCCACAGGAGAGAAGAGAGATTGTCTGTTTCAACTGTGGAGGTGTAGGCCACTACCAGCGAGTATGTCCAAGTCCACGAATGGAGACAGAAGGCTGGCGGAGGCCTCAGAGAAGTGACCCAAGAATGGAGAGAAGATCCGGGCCTTCAAAAATAACTTTCCCTGAATCTGCGAGGGAGCGGTGGAGGACACCTGCAGTCTATGCCGTCTCAGTGAACAACGCCTATCAGCCTTCCAAACAACGCCAGAAACGGCATTCCCAGCGCCGGAAGCTGAAGAGAGCACAAGTCCAAGTATGCCAGCCTGCTGTTACAGGTGTTTCCAAAAGGACTGCTACCCAATTGGTAGGTCCTCTGCCTGTAGTGCCTGTTCTGATCGAAGGGATCTACACCAGAGCCATCCTTGATACAGGTGCTCAGGTTACCCTAATGACCAGAGACTTTTACAAGAAGTACCTGTCATACCTGCCCCTGGAAGAGATGGGAGACACCAAGATTCAGGGTATCCTAGCAGAAGAGTACTCTTGTGATGGATGTGTGCGGATCAAGTTGTCGTGTGATCCATTGAGGGCTGGGGAGCCCCAGAACTTTGAGAAACTGGCCATTGTCTGTCCCTGGCTGCCAGGGCCCTCAAGAAGCTCTCTCATCATTGGGACCAATACCGATCTGGTGAAACGGCTTTTAGCCCCTGCTGTCCCCAGATGTGATCCCATACCCTCACTACCGGAAGAGGTTCCTGCTTCAGTACCAGAGGAAGAACCAAAAGTAGCTGAGACTGTGACTCCCAGGGAGAAGAGAAGGAAGAGAGTCATTCAACCTCCCCGGAAACTAACTCATGATCAGATGGGAGAAAGTTCCGAAGACACGGTCCTAACCTCAAGAAGGACCATGCCCACATCTGGTCCCTCCACTGTACATTTGGTGGAGGGCAACCCCAACTCACTCCCTGGCACAGTTAGGCAGGCCACTTCGAATAATATGGCCTGTGGGCAGGACAATCTTCTTCACCATGCTAGGTGGGAGATTCCCCTGCCAGGTTCCCTTGCAACTGTGAACTATCTTTTATGTACCTATTGTTGATGCTGTCTTTGGGGACCAAAGATTCAAAGTGGGGGGAGTGTGTAGCGGGGTGTTCCCCTTTAATGCAGAGAGACAAGAAGTTCCAGGTGAGAGGTGAGTCGGGAGGAAGTAAAGAGACATTACTGGAAGTGAAAGCAGAGGAGAGAGAGAGACTACATCTCCCAGTACATCTTGCAGCACCCAGGGTACATTGCTCCGGAACAGAGACTGCTGGGGCAGACTTTATAAAGGGGAGGTGGAGTTTGTTCGCTCTCTTTGGACACCCCTCTCCTAGCAAGAGGATCTCTGTGCTGAACTGCTGTGTGCACAAGGCCTGAAGCCTGGGCCGTGTGCTCCTTTCCAAAGAGCCCCTCTGCCAGCCTAGCAGAGCTTTAGAGACATCTTCTCCTCCTTGCTGCAGTACACCAGAAGGATTGAAGACTTGGATGTCGGTGGATTCCTGTTCCTAGACAAATCGATGGAGGAAACGGACTTGGACTTGCCCGGGTGGTGAGAGCTGTTTAAAGACAGATACTTTTATCTTTACTATTCGCTTGGATTACAAAGTTGTTCTTCAAGTGCACCACCGAAAAGATTGCTAGCGAATATTGTTTCACTGAACTTCCATTTAGATCAGTCAGGCCTGACTGCATAGGTAGACATTGCTGGGTGTTAGTCTACCCATGAGGGGAAGTAGCTGTAAAAGGGCAGCGCTAGAGTTGCATAGCAATACTTTATTATTCTGATTACTCTGTTTATCTTTATTACTGTTTATTGCAGGGATCTGCAACTTGTTATACTGTTGTTTATTACTTGCCCATTAGCCTCAGTAAAATATCTGGGTCAAGTACATTGGTGTCAGTTTCACTTACTTTAATAGAAGTTTTAAAGTATATCACTGTGTGTGTTTGCCATAAGACTGCGTCACCTAGAGTTGTGGTCACGCGGTCCTATCTCCCCTTACTAGCTGTGCCACGGGAGGTTAGAGCCGATTGCCAGGGGTTGACAGCGGTGCACTACAGGGCCCAAATCAATACCAGCGGCTCTCTTAACTGGGGGTAGCGCTACATATGTATTTATTTAATACTGTCATTGTGTCTGAAAATGACAGTATTAAACAGACACATTTTGCAATGTTCAGGCTACAGAGGCTTCTGTAGGCTGACGACTTATTTTTGTGAAGGAACCTCTAACCAGTATCTGACTACCATAGATTGGAGGTCATGGTGTTCTCTTGTTTAAAGTGCTTCTAAAGGCTGAAGGGTTTTTACCTTCATGCATTCTATACATAAAGGTAAAAAAGCTTCTGTTTGCTGTGCCGCCCCCCCCCAATCCTTACCTGAGCCCCCTCAGATGCAGCAATAGCCTCCTCATTGGCTGAGATAGCAGGGGGAGCCCATTGACTCCCACTGCTGTCAATCGCAGCCAGTGAGCCAATGAGGAGAGAGCAGGGGCGGGGCCAAGCCACGGCTCTATGTGTCTCATGGACGCATAGAACAGCGGCTCGGGAGAGAGCGTGCAGCAGTGGCAAGCAGCTTTCTCTGGGTGCACTTTTCGAGGGGGAGGAGCCAGAAGCACCGGTGAGAGACCCAAAAAGAAGAGGATCGGGCTGCTGTGTGCAAAACCACTGCACAGAGCAGGTAAGTATAACCTCTTTGTTATTTTAGAAAAAAAACATCTTTTGTATTACTATAACCACCTCCCACCTTCCTTATTGCGAAATGACGTGCGGGCGGCGGCTCTATTTTTCTGGGATGACGTCATATGATGTCGTCCTAATCTCGATGTGTGTTCCGTGCCCGCAGGGGCACGCAGCGTGGCGATCAGTGGCGCGCTGTGTCCCTGGGACATGATGCATCACTGATCTTGGTAACGAGCTAATGACAGGGCTCTTTACCCATGTGACCAGCAGTGTCCAATCACAGCTGATCACATGTAAACAGGGAGATGCCAGTTATTGGTATTCCTGTCCTCACACTGTGAGCGTGAGAGGAGAGCCGATCAGCTGCATTTCGTCACAAGGGAGATCTGTGCAGATAATCAGGGCACTGATTATCAGTGCAGCCCTAACAGTGACCAGCAGTGATGTCAGTCAGTGCCCGGCAGTGATGCCAATCAGTGCCCATCAGTAATGTCAGTCAGTGCCCATCAGTGATTCCAGTCAGTGCTGCCTTTCAGTGCCCATCAGTGTCTGCTCTTCAGTGCTGCCCATTAGTGCCAATCATTGCTGTCCATCAGTGCCCATCAGTGCTGCCTATCCTTGCCGCCTATCAGTGCCCATCAGTGCTACCTATCAGTGCCCATTAGTGCTACCTATCAGTGGCCATCAGTGCCAACCATCAGTGCTGTATATTAGTGCCACCTCATCAGTGCCCATCAGTGCTGCATTTTAGTGCCTCCTTATCAGTGCCCTTCAGTGCTGTCTCATCAATGCCCATCAGTGCCGCCTCATCAGTGCCCATTAATGCAGCCTCATCAGCACACATCAGTAAAGGAGAAAAATTACTTCTTTAAAAAATTTTATAAAATAAACTAGAAAAAACGTTTTTTTCCAAAATTTTTGGTCTTTTTTCCCAGTATTGAAGCGGCTAATAACCGCATTTGTTGGTACCTAATCCTTAGAAGTGACTGCAGACAGGAAGGGGTTAAACCTTGCTTGGCTTAATCTTTTCCTCAATTTTCTCACCAGACCCTTTTTTATTTATTTTTTCTTTATCTTGGGTTCAATTTTGTTTGGAAATTCAAAATATTAATGCTTAGGCCTCATGCCCACTGGCGTTTTTACAGCTGCGTTTTTTGCAGCTTAAAAACGCCTGTCCATGTTATTGTAAATATTTTTTTTTTTTTTTTTTTTTTTTTTGAAAAAAAACCAAAAAAAAACGTCGGAGCTAAAAACGCGACCGCGCGTTAGTGCGCGTTTTTTGCGCGTTAGTGCGCGTTAGTGCGCGTTTTTGCGCGTTTTTTGACGCTCGCGTTTTTTCCTGCCAAATTCTGACACTGAGGAACGCACTGGCCCTGGGTTTTTTTTACAGCTTACAAACGCCTATGCTCTTTACAGCTCAAAAACGCCTAGGTGGGCATGAAGCTATAGACTAACATGGACAGGCGTTTTTAAGCTGTAAAAAACGCTCAAAAACGCGGCTGAAAAAACGCCCGTGGGCATGAGGCCTTATATTAAGCGTTTTTGTTTGTTCAACTCAAATAAAGCTTTTAGTACAAATACACTGCAAAAAAATAAATAAATCGATATATATGAAAAGTATAACCATATTAAAAAATAACTTCTTTGAGAATGCCTTGTTTCCCATACTAGAAAAAATGTGTACTTTATAAGGAAACATTTAAGATTTTATGATTATACCAGTGTATACAAGGAACGATAGGAATGAAAAACATACATACGGTAAATAAAATAACATCTTAATTGAAGGATTTAGAGTCAAACTTAGGACAGTCTGCTATTAAAAATTATGGGATTTTTAAAATGCAGTATATACAGTGGGGTCAAAAAAGTATTTAGTCCGCCACCAATTGTGCAAGTTCTCCCACTTAATAAGATGAGAGAGGCATGTAATTGTCATCATAGGTATACCTCAACTATGAGAGACAAAATGTGGAAACAAATCCAGACAATCACATTGTCTGATTTGGAAAGAATTTTTTTTGCAAATTATGGTGGAAAATAAGTATTTGGTGAATATCAAAAGTTCATCTCAATACTTTGTTATATATCCTTTGTTGGCAATGACAGAGGTCAAATGTTTTCTGTAAGTCTTCACAAGGTTGTCACACACTGTTGCTGGTATGTTGGCCAATTCCTCCATGCAGATCTCCTCTAGAGCGGTGATGTTTTGGGGCTGTCGATGGGCAACACAAACTTTCAACTCCCTCCAAAGGTTTTCTATGGGGTTGAGATCTGGAGACTGGCTAGGCCACTCCAGGACTTTGAAATGCTTCTTACGAAGCCACTCCTTGGTTGCCCGGGCGGTGTGTTTGGGATAATTTTCATGCTGAAAGACCCAGCCACATTTCATCTTCAATGCCCTTGCTGATGGGAGGAGGTTTACACTCAAAATCTCACAATACATGGCCCCCATTCATTCTTTCATGTACATGGATCAGTCGTCCTGTTCCCTTTGTAGAGAAACAGTCCCAAAGCATGATGTTGCCTCCCCCATGCTTCACAGTAGGTATGGTGTTCTTTGGTTGCAACTCAGCATTCTCTCTCCTCCAAACACGACGAGTTGTGTTTCTACCAAACAGTTCTACTTTGGTTTCATCTGACCATATGACATTCTCCCAATCCTCTTCTGGATCATCCAAATGCTCTCTAGCAAACCTCAGACGGGCCCGGACATGTACTGGCTTAGGCAGGGGGACACGTCTGGCACTGCAGGATCTGAGTCCCTGGCGGCGTAGTGTGTTACTGATGGTAGCCTTTGTTACGTTGGTCCCAGCTCTCTGCGGGTCATTCACTAGGTCCCCCCGTGTGGTTCTGGGATTTTTGCTCACCGTTCTTGTGATCATTTTGACCCCACGGGGTGAGATCTTGCGTGGAGCCCCAGATCGAGGGAGATTATCAGTGGACTTGTATGTCTTCCATTTTCTAATTATTGCTCCCACAGTTGATTTCTTCACACCAAGCTGCTTGCCTATTGCAGATTCAGTCTTCCCAGCCTGGTGCAGGTCTACAATTTTGTTTCTGGTCTCCTTCGACAGCTCTTTGGTCTTCACCATAGTGGAGTTTGGAGTGTGACTGTTTGAGGTTGTGGACAGGTGTCTTTTATACTGATAACAAGTTCAAACAGGTGCTATTAATACAGGTAATGGGTGGAGGACAGAGGAGCCTCTTAAAGAAGAAGATACAGGTCTGTGAGAGCCAGAAATCTTGCTTGTTTGTAGATGACCAAATACTTATTTTCCACCATAATTTGCAAAAAAAATTCTTTCCAAATCAGACAATGTGATTGTCTGGATTTGTTTCCACATTTTGTCTCTCATAGTTGAGGTATACCTATGATGACAATTACAGGCCTCTCTCATCTTTTTAAGTGGGAGAACTTGCACAATTGGTGGCGGACTAAATACTTTTTTGCCCCACTGTATATATGTCTCTGTGCGGCTGTATGCATTAAACTGCATTATTATGCTTTTTATCAAGTGTTTTTGCGACTGCTATTTGTTCCTATAGAAGATATACTTTCACCAACTGCAAATAGACGTAAAAAAAATTATATATACAGTGGAACCTCGGATTACGAGCATAATCCGTTCCAGGAGAATTCTCCTAATCCAAAGCACTCGCATATAAAAGCGAATTTTCCCATTGAAGTCAATGGAAACGAAAATAATTTGTTCCGCAGTGACTTCAATGGCATGCAATACCGCATGTGGCCAGAGGTGGGGGGCGTCGGAAAGCCTTGGAAACACACGGAAAGGCTCGAGGACAGCTTGGCTGACCTCGGAAACCCTTGGAAACACCCGGGAACTGAGTATTTCCAGGTATTTCCGAACTGATCCAATCGGCTCCGCTCGGCTCTGCTCGGCTCCAGTGCCCCCGCACCTCAGGCCAAATGCGGTACTGCAGGCAGAATTTAAAAAGGAAAGTTGCTCGTCTTTTAAAATGCTCGTTAACCGCGTTACTCGTAAACCAAAGTTCCACTGTATATGTAATGAACAATGCCTAATTGAAAACATTGTTACAAAATAGTACATGGATACTCTATACTTAAAGTGATTGTAAAGTCTATTTTTTTTTTTTTTTAAATGACAAACACCTTATACTTACCTCCTATGTGCAGTTGGTTTTGCACAGAGCAGCCCGGATCCTCCTCTTCTCAGGTCCCTCTTTGCTGCTCCTGGTCCCTCCCACCTATTGAGTGCCCCCTTCAGCCAGCAGCTTCCTATGGGGGCACTGGAGCCGAGTCACAGCTCTGTGTGTCCATTCAGACACGGAGCCCCGGTCCCGCCCGCGCCCCCTCTTTCCCCTGATTGGCTGACTGACTTTGATTGACAGCCGCGGGAGCCAATGGCGCCACTGCTGTGTCTCAGCGCATCAGGAGGAGCGTCCCGGACGGCTTTGATACTCGTGGACATCGCTGGAGAGAGATGGGGCTCAGGTAAGTAATCAAGGGGTGCTGGGAGGCTGCTACACACAGAAGGCTATTTATCTTAATGCATAGAATGCATTAGGATGAAAAAAACATTTGCCTTTACAACTCTTTAAAAGGGCGTGTAAGCCCTAACTTAAAGGGGTTGTAAATAAATGTTTTATTTTTTTTTAAATAGCAAACATGTTATACTTACCTCCACTGTGCAGCTGGTTTTGCACAGAGTGGCCCCGATCCTGGTCTTCTGGGGTCTCTCGGCGGCTGTCTCGGCTCCTCCCCGCAAGAACTCACCACCTAAATGCGAGCTCACATGGTGGTGAGTCCTTGCGGGCGCACTCCAGTGATACAGCCGGCGGCTATAACCACTCACTGCGCTCACTGTATCACTCGGCCCCCGCCCCCCCGGCGAGCCGCGTCATTGGATGTGATTGACAGTAGCTCAAGCCTATGGCTGCACTGCTTTCAATCCATCCAGTCTAGCTAATCAACGGCCAGGCTCAGAAACAAGGAGGATGACGGGGATGAGTGTGGGACTTTCGAGGGCTCAGGTAAGTAAAACGGGGGCTCGGGGGGGGTGGTATTGTCGGATGTTTTTTCACCTTAATGCATAGGATGCATTAAGGTGAAAAAACGTTTACCTTTACAACCCCTTTAATTACTCTAAAGTAGATCTTAATGCAAAACCAACTAGTCTTAAAAATGCTCCTTCCCTCCTCCTAACACCGATTCTTACTTACTTGTGTAAGAAAGATCTGTATTCTTACTTATTCTCAGATTGATCGGGACCGGTCATGTGATCCTACTCCCCTCTATTAGCTAGTGCCAGCTGCAAGGGAGAGGAGAGAGCGCCAACAACGGATGTTGAGCACCTCCTCCTTCTCCCCTGCAGTCGGCACTGGCTGAAACAGGGGATCATGTGACCAGATTGGAGCAGCCTGAAAATAGGTAAGTATATACATCTTTCTTACACAGGTTAGCCAGAATAGGTGTTAGGAGGGCAGAGGGAGCATTTTTACATTGGTTGTTGTAATCCTCAAACATGAAATATGAATAAAGCAAAATAGTAATTAAAATTACTTTGTCTATTCCTTTTAACATGTTAAAACGTATATGCAAGTTTAGCAATTCCATTTAAATCTACTTTAATTTACAGATTAAAATGGGCGAGGTGTAATTGAGGTTAATGAAAAAATAACCACAAAATATTTTATTACTCGTCATAACTATTTGTGACATGCTCAGTAATTTGAATTATCCTTTCTTTTTTTTTTTTATATATTATTTAGGCCAGACAAGGCATGTCTATACATAAAGAAAATTACAGACAGTAATACAATAAACACATAAAGATGAACATATTTGCGTGTACCAATAGCTCCAACTTATGCCGTGTACACACGATCGGTTTTACCGATGAAAACAGTCCGATGGACTTTTCTCATCGGACAAACCGATCGTGTATGGGCCCCATCGGTCTTTTTTCCATCGGTGAGAAAAAATAGAACATGTTTTAAATTTATCCGATGGGAAAAAAAACGATAGCAAATTCCGATCGTCTGTGTGGAACTCCATTGGACAAAAAACCCACGCATGCTCAGAATCAAGTCGACGCATGCTTAGAAGCATTAAACTTAATTTTTCTCGGCTTGTCGGAGTGTTTTACATCACAGCATTTGGGACGGTCGGATTTTTGACTGATGGTGTGTAGGCAAGACTGATGGAAGTCAGCTTCATCGGATTTCCGATGGAAAAATCCATCGGATTACAATCCATAGGAAATCCAATCGTGTGTACAGGGCTTTAGTCAAAGCAGGGCCAACCTACGAGAAACAAAGCCTGCATAGCACATGAAGAGTATTATGCCGCGTACACACGACCGTTTTTCATGACGAGGAAAATGCTATTTTTTAAAATGGTCATAAAAACGATCATGTGTGGGCTTCAGAGCATTTTTCACGTCGTGAAAAATGGCCATGAAAAATTTGGAACATGCTCTAATTTTTCTCGTCGTTTTTCCCGTCATGAAAAACGGCCGCGTGTAGGCTTTGACGACGTGAAAAAAAACGCGCATGCTCAGAAGCAAGTTATGAGACGGGAGCGCTCGTTCTGGTAAAACTAGTGTTCATAATGGAGATAGCACATTCGTCACGCTGTATCGGACTGAAAAGCACGAGGCTGAAAAGCGCAAATCGTCTCTCACCAAACTTTACTAACACGAGGATCAGCAAAAGCAGCCCAAACGGTGGCACCATCCGAATGGAACTTTCCCTTTATAGTGCCGATGTACGTGTTGTCATACGTGTCGTACATCACCACGCTTTACACGAGTATTTTTTTCAACGATAGTGTGTAGGCAAGGCAGGCTTGAGAAGAATCACGTCGAGAAAAACAACGTTTTTTTCAATGACATTAAAAGCGGTCGTGTGTACACGGCATAAGCTTGTATGTATTTGGAACAGCATTTAACTTTACATTATATTAATATCTCTAATGATGTGAATAAAATACACTATATTACCAAAAGTATTGGGACGCCTGCCTTTACACACACATGAACTTTAATGACATCCCAGTCTTAGTCCATAGGGTTCAATATTGAGTTGGCCCACCTTTGCAGCCATAACAACTTCAACTCTTCTGGGAAGAGAAAATATTCTATTTTATATAATGTTATGATTGGTGTATTAAAAGTCCTGTAGTTTTTCTTTGTTGAGGTTTTTTTTAAAAAGATAATCTAACAGGATATGAAATGTCTGAAGTTTTGGAGATAACAAAGAAAAGAAAGTCAAGTGTGTAATCCGTGGTGGGAAATCAAATGTGAGATAATCATCTTTGGCGCCAAAGCTTAATGAAATGCCCAGGAGGTCAGGAAAAGAGAAATAAGAATGGGAGGATGGATTGGAGGGGAACAGGGGGGGGGGGTAGGTATAGTGGGTCAGGGACAGCACCACCACAGGAGTCCAGGAGCTTGGCACGGTAAAGGCATGCCAGTGACATCTAATGGCTTGTACACACGACCGGATTTTCTGATGGAAAAAGTCAGACGGGCCCTTTTCATCGGATATTCCGTGTGTATGCCCCATCTGACTTTTTCCTTCGGAAATTCCGACAGACTTTAGATAGAGAACATGTTCTCTATTTTTCCGACGGACAAAATTTCTATCGGAAAATCTGTTTGTCTGGATGCAATTCCGACGGACTAAAAACCACGCATGCTGGGAAACAATTTGACGCATGCTCGGAAGCACAGAACTTAATTTTCTCGGCTTGTCGTAGTGTTTTACGTCACCGCATTCTTGACGGTCGGATTTTAGAGTGACCGTGTGTATGCAAGACAGCTTGAGCGGAATTCTGTCGGAATTCCGTCGGAACACCGTCGGACAAACCGTCAGACTTTATTCTGACGGACAATCCAGTCGTGTGTACAGGGCATAAGAGTAGAACAAGAGCACTGCCTGGATCCTTAGCATAAGAATAAAGAAATGGGGAATCAAGTTACATAGTAACATAGTTAGTCAGGTTGTAAAAAAAAAACAAGTCCATCTAGTTCAACCATAAAAATAAATAAAAAAAATTTTCATACAATCCCATATGCCCAATCCTATACCCACAATTGAACTAGAGGAAGGCAAAAAACCCCAGCAAAGCATTATCCAATTTGCTACAGCAGGGGAAAAAATTCCTTCCTGATCCCCGAGAGTCAATCGGATTTTCCCTGGATCAACTTTACCTACCGTGTTTCCCCGAAAATAAGACCTACCATGAATATAAGACCTACTGTGATGTTCAGGGAGGGCTGCAATATAAGCCCTACACCGAAAATAAGCCCTAGTATAAAGTGGTTGTAAAATCCTGTAATCCACTTTATTACAGTAGTATATAATGTAAACTGTGTATGTTTCTCTAATCTGACTGTGCCAAATACCTTCGGTACAGCGCGCTCGGCGCTCAGCTGACCTCCTGCTGCTCTCCTCCTCTTCTCTGTCAGTGGGGTATCTCAGCCCCCCCTCAGTGCTCAGAGCGGGGAAGAGAGCTCCGGTGGGTCACGGAAGCTCAGAGCGGCGCTAAAGGAAGCCATTTGGCACAATTATATTACAGAAACATACATTGTATACTACTGTAATAGTGTGGATAGGATTTTACAACCACTTTTACTTGACAGGCAGGGAGGGAGAGGGGGAGAGAAGACAGCGAATGACATAGTAAGACCTACCCCGAAAATAAGCCCTACTGTGTCTTTTGTTGCCAAAATTAATATAATAGTATTGTCAGGGAAACACGGTATAAATGTTAGTATCCAGTTATATTCTGTACATTTAGGAAAGTATCCAGGCCTTTCTTAAAGCAATCTACTTAGCTGGCCAGAACCACCTCTGCAGGGAGTCTATTCCACATTTTCACAGCTCTTACTGTGAAGAAACCTTTCCGTATTTGGAGATAAAATCTCTTTTCCTCTAGACGTAAAGAGTGCCCCTTGTCCTCTGTGATGACCTTAAAGTGAATAACTCAACACCAAGTTCACTATATAGTCCACTTATGTATTTGTACATGTTGTTGATCATATCCCCCCTTAATCTCTTCTTTTCAGGAGGGAATAGATTCAGCTCCTTTAATCTTTCCTTATAGCTGAGCTCCTCCATGTATCGGGATACATCAGAGCCTGGTACAGGGCAGAGCAGCTAAAAGCCTTTTCACACTGCCAGCGCCCGGGAAAACGCTGGAAAAGCGCTGCTAAAACTAGCGGTGCTTTACCAGCATTTTTGGAGAGCTAGAAGGGTGCTTTTAACCCCTGCTAGTGGCCGAATAAAGGGTTAAAAACGCCCACAAATCAGTGCTGCCAAGGCACTTTGCAGGCGTTTCCCATTGATTTCAATGGGAAAGGGCGCTTTAGGAGTGGTGTATTCACCGCTCCTAAAGCGCTGCAAAGAAGCTGCTTGCAGGACTTTTTTATGACGCCCTGCCAGCGCAGCGCCTCAGTATGAAAGCACTCTGGCTTTCACATTGGGATTGCAGATGAGGCTTCTTTCAGGCACTTTACAGGCGCTTTTTTTTTTAGAGCTAAAGCGCCTGAAAAACGCCCCAGTGTGAAAGGGGTCTGAAATCATCCTTTTGGCTGGGGTCTGTTAGCATAAAATATGTAGGAGGTGGCCAGGAATTGGATGGCCTTTATCAGCCAGGAAACCTGAACTAGCAGAAGGTTGAGAATTACAGTAACAAAGCTTGTGAAGTTTTTATACAACTTTGTATCCTTCTCTGCTTCCAGGATAATTGAGATAATTCCTGTATGTGCAAAAGTGTATTGTTACAATTTAATCACCATCAAACATACAGTGTTACACCTTTCAATGGCTGTATCACAGCATGCATTCAAACAAAACTGTGAATACATGGTATTTATTCACTACAAGACAAAATATATATATATATATATATATACACATACACATACTGTATATATAAATTAATTACACGCGTATCCACATTTTTTTAAATCTATGCAGACATTTCTCTTTTCCCTTTCCTTTATATTTATAAACAGGCTATTTAACCACTTGAGGACCGCCGCACGCCGATGTACGTCGGCAGAATGGCACGGCTGGGCACAAGGGCGTACAGGTACAACCCCTTTAAGAGCCCAGCCATGGGTCGAGAGCGCTCCCCGGCCGGCGCGCTCGCGACCCGGTCCTCTTCTCCGTGACCGTCCCCGCGGGAACAGCGGACCCGATCGCCGCTGGTGTCCTGCGATCGGGTCACAGAGAGGAAGAACGGGGAGAGGTAAGTGTAAACAAACCTCTCCCCATGCTTCCTAGTGAGCCTGTCATTGATCGTCTGTTCCCTGTCATAGGGAACGACGATCAGTGATGTCACATGCTAAGCCACGCCCCCCACAGTAAGTAAAACACATCAGGGCACACTTAACCCCTACAGCGCCCCCTCCTGGTTAACCCCTTCACTGCCAGTGTCATTTTCACAGTAACCAGTGCATTTTTATAGCACTGATCGCTGTGAAAATGACAATGGTCCCAAAAATGTGTCAAAAGTGTCCGATGTGTTCGCCATAGTGTCGCAGTCACGAAAAAAATCACTGATCGCCGCCATTACTAGTAAAAAAAAAAAATAATAATAAAAATGCCATAAAACTACCCCCTAATTTGTAAACGCTATAACTTTTGCGCAAACCAATCAATAAACGCTTATTGCGATTTTTTTTACCAAAAATATGTAGAAGAGTACGTATCGGCCTAAACTGAGGAAAAAAAAATTTTTTTGATATATTTTTTGGGGATATTTAATATAGCAAAAAGTAAAAAATATTGCATTTTTTTCAAAATTGTTGCTCTATTTTTGTTTATAGTGCAAAAAATAAAAACCGCAGAGGTGATCAAATACCATCAAAAGAAATCTCTATTTGTGTTCTTTACTTATGCAAAATAAAACAATGTTATTGAGTTGGAGTTTTGTGTTTAGACCTTTTTTTTCAGAATACAGTACAGTACAGTAGTTAACCACTTGCCATCCAGCCGCTGCAGTTTTACTGCGGCAGAATGGCACAGCTGGGCAAAGCAACATTACCTTACGTTGCTTCGCCTTTTGGCTACTAGGGCACCCGCGATCGCGAGAACCGGGATCTGTGTGTGTAAACACACAAATCCCGGTTCTCTCAGGGGAGAGGAGACTGATCGTGTGTTCATACCATGTATGAACACTGATCTCTCTCTTCCCCTGGTTATTCTCATCCCCCTACAGTTAGAACACACACTAGGGAACACTTAACCCCTTGATCGCCCCCTAGTGTTAACCCCTTCCCTGCCAGTGACATTTCTACAGTAATCAGTGCATTTTTATAGCACTAATCGCTGTATAATTGTCAGTGGTCCCAAAAATGTGTCAAAAGTGTCCGATGTGTCTGCCGCAATATCGCAGTCCTGAATAAAAATCGCAGATCCCCGCCATTAGTAGTAAAAATAATAATAATAATAAAAATGCCATAAATCTATCCCCTACTTTGTAGACGCTATCATTTTTGCTCAAACAAATCAATATACGCTTATTGCGTTTTTTTTTGTTTTTTTTAAACAAAAATATGTAGAAGAATACATATCAGCCTAAACTGAGGAAAAAAATCGTTTTTTTAAAAAAAAAATGTGGGATATTTATTATAGCATAAAAGAAAAAGATAATTGTGTTTTTTTCAAAATTGACGCTCTATTTTTGTTTATAGCGCCAAAAATAAAAACCGCAGTGGTGATCAAATACCACCAAAAGAAAGGTCTATTTGTTGGAAAAAATAAAGGACGTAAATTTCGTTTGGGAGCCACGTCGCACGACCACACAATTGTCAGTTAAAGCGACGCAGTGCCGAATCGCAAAAGGGGGCCTGGTCCTTTAGCAACAAAATGGTCCGGGGCTGAAGTCGTTAAAAGAGAAAAGTTTCCAAAACTCAGTTCCCGTCAGTGCCAGTGTATGAACACCTTGTATGTGTGCTCCACTAGGATTAGAAAATTATTGCCAAGCAAATATACCCAGAAAAAAGGTCACATTCTTGTTCAGGGTCCTCAAGGCAAGTACTGACGTAGAGCAAAAAAAAAAAAGTGCTTTGAGAACTGCCCGCATACCAACACATTTGCCTCCCTTTGCTATAATTACACCCATTGGGAGATTTTCCAGCATTTTTTTTTTTTAACATATAGCTAAAGGTAAAACGATTTTCTCAGATTGGGTTAGGGTGGTGAGGAGTTTGATCCACCCTTGTGTGTGGTTCTTTACTAATCACTCATTACATTCTCAGAAAGTGAAACGTACAACCTTGTAGTTACTTGTAGTTTGAAGGCCTTTTCAAATATAGGCACCACATTTGTGCAACCCACTGGCACCAAGCCAGTCATTAAAGAGTCTACAAATTTTTTTAAAACAATGGCTAAGAAATCACCGAGATTAGCTCCTTGAATATTCCTGGATGTCAGCCACGTTGTCCAGATGCTTTACACACATGGAAAAGTTTCTTCCTCGTCACTTTTATCATGCTGCACAGTTTCATATACACTCTATTACCAAAAGTATTGGGACGTCTGCCTTTACACACACTTGAACTCCAATGGCATCCCAGTCTTAGTCCGTAGGGTTCAATATTGAGTTGGCCCACTCTTTGCAGCTATAACAGCTTCAACTCTTCTGGGAAGGCCATCCACAAGGTTTAGGAGTGTGTCTATCGGAATGTTTAATTTGTGAAGTTGGTCGAGAAGTCCTGGCTCGCAGTCTCCGCTCTAATACATCCCAAAGGTGTTCTATCAGGTTGAGGTCAGGACTCTGTGCAGGCCAGTCAAGTTCCTCCACCCCAAAATCGCTCATCCATGTCTTTATTAACCTTGCTTTGCGCACTGGCCCAAATTATTTGGTGAAGGGCGGATTATGGTGCAGGGTTGTTTTTCAGGGGTAGGGCTTGGCCCCTTAGTTCCAGTGAAGGGAACTCTAATGCCCTGTACACACGATCGTTTTTTCTGATAAAAAAAGTCAGATGGACTTTATTCATCAGAAAAAACGATCGTGTGTGGGCCCCATCGGACTTTTTTCCATCGGTGTTAAAAAATAGAACATGTTTTACATTTTTCCGATGGAAAAAAAAAAACAATAGGAAATTCCGATTGTCTGTGTGGAACGCCAACGGAGAAAAAACCCACGCATGCTCAGAATCAAGTCGACGCATGCTCGGAAGCATTGAACTTCATTTTTCTCGGCTCGTCGGAGTGTTTTACGTCACGGCGTTTTGGACGGTCTGAATTTTGTCAAATGGTGCGTAGGCAAGACTGATGAAAGTCAGCTTCATCGGAATTCCGACAGAAAATTCCATCGGATTTTATTCCATCGGAAATCCGATCGTATGTACACGGCATTAAGGTGTGAGCATACCAATACATTTTGGACAATTTCATGCTCCCAACTTTGTGGGAACAATTTGGTAATGGCCCCTTCTTGTATCAACATGACTGCGCACCGGTGCATAAAGTATTGACCTCAACCCAATAGAACACCTTTGGGATGAATTAGAGCGGAGACTGCGAGCCAGGCCTTCTCGTCCAAGATCAGTGCCTGATCTCACAAATGTGTGTAGCGTCCTTGTCCTAAACAGGGCAGCTAGTAAATTTAGTTGTGTTAGGTGGTTTCTAGCCTGGCTAATTTGTAGTCTTTGATCAAATGGGTTCCTCCTAAGCTTGGGTTTAACTGTGATTCCTCTATTTTGTCAATAGGTGGCACTGTTACCTTTGGAATTAGTATAATAAATTACAGTGAATTCTGGTTATGAGTGAGTGTACCTCTCTCAGCCAATCGGCAGGAGTTTCTTTGTCCGCTGAGGCTGCTGGGATAGGCTGTTTATTCAGAGAAGTTCAGATGATCGGGGTTCTTTCCACCCAGGTTGCGGCCTGGGTGGCTGCGTGTGGAGCAGCAGCGGAGGTGTAGGCCTGGAGCCTGAGGCCTAACCATGTGTAAAGGGGCTCGGCCTGAGGGGCACCTGATCATTGCAAAATGGCATGAGTGAAAAAGTTGCCAGAGGGTCAACCACTCTTGTTGCTGGAGGCAATCCCTCATATATGTTTGTTATACCTACAGCATACCTATTTTTTTTTTTTATATTTCTTACCTTTTAGATGTTTCTTAGGAGAAGGTGTCATGGCGGACTGCAAGCATTTCTCAACAAGTCCAGTCTGTCCCAATAGAAAGGCTGAGGACTGTCTGAGCTCCCTTTCAATCATTTACAATAAAGAAGCCCTTTTACATTTTTATCACTTCGTTACGACGGACATTGTTCTAGTTTACAAATGACAATGAGATCTGCCATCACAGTACAGACAGGGTTAAAGTGGTTCTAAAGTCAGAAGGTTTTATTATCTTAATGCATTCTAAGCATTAGGATAAAAAAAACTTTTGTGTGCAGCAGCCCTCTAATACTTTCCTGAGCCCCATCTCGATCCAGCGATGTTGCACAAGAGTCTCAGCTGGCTGGGACTTTCTCTCCTCATTGGCTGAGACACCAGCGGGGCACTATTGTCAATCAAAGTCAATGAGCCAATGAGGAGAGAGAGGGGATGGAGTCAAGCCACGGTTCCATGTCTGAATAGACACACAGAGCTTTTTTGGGGACCAGTGACACCAATACAGTGATCCGTGCTAAAAATATGCACTGAGATTGTACTAATGACACTGGCAGGGAAAGGGTTAACATCAGGGGCGATTAAAGGGTTAACTGTGTGCCTAGCCAGTGTTTTTGTGTATTCTATGTACTGCTTTTACTAGGGGAAGAGATGGATTTTATTCCCTGCCTTGCAGGAACACGAAATCCATCCCTTCCCCCCTGTCAGAACAGAGATCTCCCTTACTTACATAGGCAGATCTCAGTTCTGTTTGTCTTACCAATGATCGCCAGGTACCGGCAGACATCCAGTGCCCAGCACCAGCAGATCGGCTTTTGTTGTGAATAATCACAGCAGAAGCGGCCCGCCTGCGGTGCGTTTTTTTTGGGGGGGGGGTTTCTTCCCCCTTCCCCCCTTTACACTTTCTACTTGTAGCACACGGACCTTTTCCTGCCTTCGGTTCACTTGTAGGTCAAGGCACACCGCGCTATATGCCCGTACCCTCCCGTTTGGGAAGGTTGAGCGGTGTTAACAATTTTGGGTCCTGCAGCAAGGTTTCCCATCAGACTGGTTCTCATCTCCTAGAGTATAGGGACAAGTCTCTATTATTCCCCCAGGAAGGCCAATGTCCACACCACTTTAACTCCAATGCTGAGTTTATTTCACAAGCAAGTTGAAATTCAGCAGACAGGAAAGGTGGTTGAGAGAAAGGACAGTAAGGTTTGGGAGATAGGTCCAGACACAACTGGTATGATAGTCGCTACTCGATCCCGAGTAGGTTTAGCTCACCCGGATAGTCCCCTGTAAGAGCGGATCCTAGCAGCCGGAGTGATGCTCGAAACTTCACTTTAGGTCTCCTTGAGATACGATCAGGAGATCCTCTGCCACAGAATCTTTAAGTCCCAAACTTCTCAGCTGTTGCAACACAAGGACAGGTGCCAGTGATAGCACATTGCAAGGCCTGTGATGGATCTTTGAATCCCTCCAGAAGGTAACCAGGCCTCTCTTTCACCGTGAACTCTCACCGGTCCATCAGAAAGGTCCTCCCCCGGTCTCCTCTTCTTAGAGCGGGTCCACCCTTTCCCGGGCACCCTGGGATTCTTCTTTTGGAGATAGGCCCAGGCTAAAGGTGCTGGGCCTATTAGTGGAGTTGCAGCCCCAGGCTAAAGATGCCTGAGACCCATGCACGCGCGCACCCCTGGCCTGGAGGGCCGGGGGGCGCGAACCGCTCACACTCCAGACTCCTGACTTTCGACCCCAAGAAAATTGCGTCTGCCCCTTATGTATCCTCTCCAAGCATGCACAGCAGGCCAACCACGCCCGCCGTACCGCTGCCGAGAGGGAACACCCTAAGGCATAGCAATGTCACCCACCGTTCAACCCTGACCTGATATGGCAGTGCCACCTACAGGCCACAGGGAACTGTGCGTCAGGCTACATCACATAGGCAGAAGCGAGTACTAACAAATCAAAGTGGTCTGAGCCTGGCTACTAGCTCAGACTAACCCCTAAATTTAAGTCCATAGCACCCCTGAAAAGTAAAAGGGCGCTACATACTCAAGGACTTGCATGTGTGCACAACCAAATACTTTTGTATGCAACTAGATTTATTATCGATTTGAAGGGGTAAGAATAGTTTTCACTTAGAAAATATGTATTTATTGTCTGCAAAGGTCAAACAAAGCAAAAAAAAAATCAACTTTTTATTTTTAACATTAGTTTAAACATTTGATACATTAATGTGCTTCCCCATGTTGAGGGCATGTGGCCTGGTACAGTTCAGGAGGGGGCGCTCTCTCGTCCCCCCCTCTTTTCCTGCGGCCTGCCAGGTTGCGTGCTCGGATAAAGGGTCTGGTATGGATTTTTGGGGGAACTCCACGCCATTTTTTTTTAATATTTGGGGTGGAGTTCCCCTTAAAATCCATACCAGACCTGAAGGGCCTGGTAAATGAATTTGGGGGGACCCCCATGCTTTTTTTTTTTATCAATGACTTTTCTCTGTATTGCCGGGAGCCGACAATTCATTATAGCCGCAAGTGAGTTTTAAATGACTTTTTTTCCTTCAGAAATGACACTTTGTGCAGGGACAGTTCTAAGCACGGGAAACATGCGCCACTTTACATGCATATCATACACACCCCCCAGGTACGAAATTTAAAGGAAAATTTCACTTTTATTGTTTCACTTTAAGCATTATTAAAATCACTGCTCCCGAAAAAACGTCAGTTTTTAAAACTTTTTTTTGCATCGATACATGTCCCCTGGGGCAGGACCCGGGTCCCCAAACACTTTTTAGGACAATAACTTGCATATAAGCCTTTATAATTAGCACTTTAGATTTCTCCACATAGATTTTTCGAATTTGCCGCGAACACCCCAAATTATTCGCTGTTCGGTGAACGGGCGAACAGGCAATGTTCGAGTCGAACATGAGTTCGACTCGAACTCGAAGCTCATCCCTACTAACAGAATAGCAATCTGCCTTGTTTACATAGGCAGACCGCTGTTCTGCCTCTCTCGGGAATGATTGATGGGTCCCGGCAGACATTGAGTCCGCCCGACCCACTGATTGGCTCCCGCTGTGTCCAATCAAAGCGGGAGCGGGTCGGCGGTGGTGCGCGTGCACACCCCAGACCCAGGAGTGCAAAATCACAGACCTGTACGTGATTTTGCACACGCTGCTCTGCCTCTCTCGGGAATGATTGGTGGGTCCCGGCAGACATCGAGTCCGCCAGACCCGCTGATTAGCTCCCGCTGTGACCAATAATAGTGGGAGCGAGTCAGTGGAGGTGCGCGTGCACACCCCAGACCCAGGAGTGCAAAATCACAGACCTGTACGTGATTTTGCACACGCTGCTCTGCCTCTCTCGGGAATGATTGGTGGGTCCCGGCAGACATCGAGTCCGCCAGACCCGCTGATTAGCTCCCGCTGTGACCAATAATAGTGGGAGCGGGTCGGTGGAGGCGCGCGTGCGCACCCCAGACCCAGGAGTGCAAAATCACAGACCTGTACGTGATTCTGCACAGGAAAGCCACCTTGCCACCATATATCTAAAGTGTACGGTCGGCAAACGGTTAAGAAAGGCATGCTCTGTGTAGTCTCTTGTCTGCAAGAGCTGCACTAATGTCCTGTATTTGTGTTTGCTGTTGAAATGCTGTTTGATGTGGATTAGAAGATCTGTTTTTTACTGCTTCTTCCTGATAACGTCATCTTGAAGGAATGTTTGTGGGGTCTGCTGTAATCCTCACTCTCAATAACCACTTGCTACAAGCAAAGTTTTTCTTTTACATAACATTGTAAATCTCATCATGATTATTTTTGGTTAAGCAAACAGCCAGAGATGTATAATTTAAAAAAAAACATTTAAGGTCTCTAGATTCCACAAATAAATCTGCAAATAAAATATTTAGGAGGATGTGTGGGAAGTGTTTAGAGAACAGTCACTGCAAAAAAATAGCGTGCCATGTTTTCTGAGCCTACTGACCACTAATTAAACAGTTATACCTCTATAACAGTGACTTGCACATTTTTTATAGGCTAGGCCCTAGGGACCAGATGGCTGCAGTAAGCCCAATTCAAAAAGCTTTAACACAAGGATAAGGATTCTTATTTTCAGCCATGTACTACAAAGTGCAATGCAATCTGTATAGATGCAAGTTCCTAAATATTCATCATGTACAGTGGGGATAGAAAAGAATCACCCCCCTTTAAAATAATCACATTTTGTTGCTTTTCAGCCAGTTTTTTGGAAAGTTGAAAAAAGGATAACCCCCTCCTAAAAATGACAGGTGTAGCTAATCACACATAGCCATTTGACTTTCATCTGTGATCAGCTGTGGTCATTTTGATTAGCTTCGCAAAAAAAGAGCTTTCCTGGAGCATTTCAGTCCCTGGCAGTGCAACTGAAGCAAACAATCAACTATGGGTGTCAAGGCACTGCCGGGATCTCCAGGATAAAGTTGTGAACAGGCACAAGTCAGGAGATGGATGCAACTTATAACATCCAAGTTAAAGATATAACACCAACATGTCAGAATTTTTATTTATTTTTTATTCAAAAGCAGAATCACTGAGTTGGAAAAAGGATCACCCCCTGGTGTCAGTATTTTGTTGAACCACCTTTTTCCTTAATCACAGCCTTTAGTCTGTTAGTCTGTTGATTTGTCTTTACTAACTTTGCACATCTAGACTTTGCAATATTTGCTCACTCTTCTTTGCAGAACTGCTCAAGTTCAGTTAAATTTGAGGGTGACCGTTTGTGGACTCCAGTCTTCAAGTCATTCCACAGATTTTCAATGGGGTTTAAGTCTGGGCTCTGACTAGGCCATGCAAGGACATTCACCTTGTTCTCTTTCAACCACTGTTTGGTTGTTGTTGCTGTGTGCGTTGGGTCATTTTCATGTTGGAAGGTAGACCTTCTTCCCAACTTTCTGTCAGAGGGCAGCAGATTTCCCTCAAGAATTTAATAATATTTTGCCCCATCCATTTTGTTTCTATCCTGACAAATGCTCCAGTCCCTGCTGCAGAGAAACATCCCCCATAACAGGATATTACCCCCTCCATGCTTTACTGTAGTTATGATGTTATTTGGATGATGAGCTGTATTGGATTTCCGCCAGATGTTGAGGCCAAATAATTCAATTTTAGTCTCATCTGAAGACGCATCTTGAGGCCACATGGAAAAAGGTGTTATGGTCAGATGAGACTAAAATTGAATTATTTGGCCTCCACTTTAAGGAGTCTCAATCATCTGTTTGAGCTATCTCCAGATTTAACGTCACATCACCTCCTCTCTCAAGATCTTGCTATTGGGGTCTGCGCTAATAACAATAATAATAACAACAATACCCATTCAACAACTCCCAAACTAAAAGAGATTTTTTTTAAAATCATTACTCTTTACCTAGTAACTTAGTTATCCTTTATTGAAATAATTTAAAAAAATACACTAACAAGTTTAGCAAACTTTTAAACTAGTACACAAAAGTAGGATCAAAAGTAGGATCACTTTAAAAATGACTGAGCATTGCCTCCTTAAGATTTGGGCTTTGGCATCACTTTCAAAGTAACCAGGTTGCGTGATGACGTCACATAGCTCCGCACTGACACATTTTGTCACTATATCATGTGTCTTCATCAAGATTTACTCTTGGGTCACATTACCACTTCCAATCGGCATAATCTGCGTTTGTTCTCAGCTATTGATTGGCTCAGTGTGCCTCTGAATGTCTACTTCCCCCTCCCTTCCATACTGTATGTGGCACCCTCTGCTGGTTATTTACACACCACTGCAGCTTAGGTCTCTGCAGTGCACACCAGCCTTAATCAGAAAAGGTTAGGTAGACTGCTGAACACACAGCCTGTGCCTGATCAGGTTAGTCTGTTGGCCTATGCGCTGGATAGTCTGTCTGCATCTGGATTATTTCTGTCTGTTCATGCCTGGGATTTTCTCCTGTACATTGTTTGGAGTGAATTTGTACTCCACTATGTTTATTCTGTTCATAAACCCCTTTGCGCCAACTGCACACATATATGCGGCCTCACGGAAGTGGGCTTTTTCCCATGGGGCCATATATACATGCGTACCTTATTGTGTGCTGGAAATGCGCCGCACAGTGCGCTCCAAGCACAGAGACCGGGGTCTCACAGAGAGCCCCGGGTCTCGTACTAACGATCAGGACCCGTATATATAGAATAGTTCAATTCTAGTGGGGTATAGGAGAAATTGCCCACATCCCAGATATGGAACACAGAAACAAAGAAAAACCCTCTAGTGGCACTTTAAAGGGCAATGACTCCAAAAAGGCGTATGTATATATATATATATATATATATATATATATATATATAAAATGTAAGTTTAATAGTACAAAATCAAAATATATAGACTATAGGCTATAACAAACAAAATTACAAAAATGTATGAAAATTATGTAACATATTGTTCATAATAAGATAAAAAAAACACAAATTTACATCACTCTTGTACATTTGGACAGAGTGATACTCAACGTGTTTCAAGGTCATGCGTTTTTCCTCTTCATCAGGAGAAAGTGGTAAAAGTATCTATGATATCTACAATTTATAAAGCAGAAAAGAAAAACAATAAGTAAAGGGTATATGGTATAAGTATACAGATAATAGTACATAAGTCAATATGCAGACAAACAATCAATACATTGAATAAGGCCAGTATCTATTGACCATGTAGACGCAGGTGTCTTGGAATGTTGCATCAAGAATTAAAATTTTTTTTTTTTTTTTAAAAACGATTGGGACCCGGGACTGTCGGTTTCGGGTCACTTGATAGATGTGAAAACGTGAGGAAGGGTTCACGCCTCCATCCCTGTGCTGAATGCAACAAAAAGGGGGGGGGGAGGTTTGGGACTTTAAATGAGGTGTGTTTGTACAGACCAACAGATCATCTGGATAAAAACATACATGTGTTTATTCCTAAATTATGCATGAGCATGACATGGTACAACATAGCATGCATAATACAGTTTAACAAACTTGCATAAGAATGATGATAAAACGCATGGCACTTGATGATGAAAGATATGCATATTGAATATGAAGACAATATATAATTAGAAGGAAACATGTTTATAAAACCATTTGAAAATACATGGGATGCATCAGGATAGACCCGACGCGGGTCTTGATAGATGTGATATCCTCTGATTGGCTACCACAGTGATCAGTCACTGTGAGCCCGCCCCTGGGTTTCCTTCCTCTTCTGAATGAAGAGAAATATATATTGTATCTTCCTCTTCTTGCAGCAGAGGAACTGTAAACAAACCAAAGTGTGTGAAAAAAAAATCACATAAAAATTAAAAATAAAGAATAAAAAATTAATTAAAAAGTAAACATTTTAATATAAAAAATGTAGCTCTGCCCCCCGTAGGGGTTGCTGAGTATAGTCTTTCCTGGTCCTCCCTCTGATTATCCTTCAGCAGACACCTGAGTATTTTCACACCTTAGCTCGTTATCCAATGATCAGTCTAGGGTATTTGTTTTTTTTGGTAGAACTTGGATAGGAGAAGGGGTTCGTGGGATACTCCAACTTGAACTATGCACAGACAAGGACAACTCTCACTGGACCCCATTAAATTGACTCAGATAGCAGATTCACTGCTGGACCACACTATAGCTGTGTGGGAGGATAAGTCCTTTGTTTGCTTTGGGAGCAGACCTATTGCACCACTTACCTTTAGGAGATTCACCAGTAGGGATGAGCTTTGTGTTCGAGTCGAACATACGTTCGACTCGAACATCGGCTGTTCGATCGTTCGACGAAGATCGAACGATTTGGGC
Organism: Rana muscosa; assembly: GCA_029206835.1. Taxonomy (NCBI): domain Eukaryota; kingdom Metazoa; phylum Chordata; class Amphibia; order Anura; family Ranidae; genus Rana; species Rana muscosa. The sequence continues at coordinate 45,557,463 of CM055117.1, read as the reverse complement.
CGTTCGCGCCAAATTCGAGTGACGCGAACGGCCCACAATGCACTACGCCATCGCAGTGTCATCCAGGCGCTGTGATTGGCCAAGCATGCACTGTGACCCCGCATGCTTGGCCAATCACAGCGCCGGCAGCGAGGAGAGCAATGATTGGCCACAGGCAGGATGCCTGTGGCCAATTATTGCTGAGGGGGTTTAGTACACGCCCCACACTATAAAAGGCCGCCAGCGCGGCGGCCTTGTGTAGTGTGTTCCGGAGCAGGGAAAGAGAAGCATAGGCAGGGACAGTGTCATTATTTTTCCTTTACTAATCCTGGATTCCTTGTGTTTAGGGACAAATAAGGATAGGTAGGGAGAGTGTCAGTGACAGTGTGCTATTCTGTGCTAATCCTTGTTTGTAGGGACAGAGAGGTACAGTGAGGGAAAGTGTCAGTGTGCTATTCTGTTCTAAAACTATTTTGCTGAACCATATTTTCAATCCTTGAGTTTAGGGACAGAGAGGTACAGTGAGGGAAAGTGTCAGTGTGCTATTCTGTTCTAAAACTATTCTGCTGAACCATATTTTCAATCCTTGAGTTGAGGGACAGAGAGGTACAGTGAGTGAAACTGACAGTGTGCTATTCTGTTCTAAACCAATTTTGCTGTTCCATATTTTCAATCCTTGAGTTTAGGGACAGAGAAGGACACTCGTAGAAATTATCAGTGTGCTATTCTGTGCTAAATCTTGTTTGTAGGGAGGGACAGAGTAGGACAGTGAGGGAAAGTGTCAGTGTGCTATTCTGTTCTAAAACTATTTTGCTGAACCATATTTTCAATCCTTGAGTTGAGGGACAGAGAGGTACAGTGAGTGAAACTGACAGTGTGCTATTCTGTTCTAAACCTATTTTGCTGTTCCATATTTTCAATCCTTGAGTTGAGGGACAGAGAGGTACAGTGAGTGAAACTGACAGTGTGCTATTCTGTTCTAAACCAATTTTGCTGTTCCATATTTTCAATCCTTGAGTTTAGGGACAGAGAAGGACACTCGTAGAAATTATCAGTGTGCTATTCTGTGCTAAATCTTGTTTGTAGGGAGGGACAGAGTAGGACAGTGAGGGAAAGTGTCAGTGTGCTATTCTGTTCTAAAACTATTTTGCTGAACCATATTTTCAATCCTTGAGTTGAGGGACAGAGAGGTACAGTGAGTGAAACTGACAGTGTGCTATTCTGTTCTAAACCAATTTTGCTGTTCCATATTTTCAATCCTTGAGTTTAGGGACAGAGAAGGACACTCGTAGAAATTATCAGTGTGCTATTCTGTGCTAAATCTTGTTTGTAGGGAGGGACAGAGTAGGACAGTGAGGGAAAGTGTCAGTGTGCTATTCTGTTCTAAAACTATTTTGCTGAACCATATTTTCAATCCTTGAGTTGAGGGACAGAGAGGTACAGTGAGTGAAACTGACAGTGTGCTATTCTGTTCTAAACCTATTTTGCTGTTCCATATTTTCAATCCTTGAGTTGAGGGACAGAGAGGTACAGTGAGTGAAACTGACAGTGTGCTATTCTGTTCTAAACCAATTTTGCTGTTCCATATTTTCAATCCTTGAGTTTAGGGACAGAGAAGGACACTCGTAGAAATTATCAGTGTGCTATTCTGTGCTAAATCTTGTTTGTAGGGAGGGACAGAGTAGGACAGTGAGGGAAAGTGTCAGTGTGCTATTCTGTTCTAAACCTATTTTGCTGTTCCATATTTTCAATCCTTGAGTTGAGGGACAGAGAGGTACAGTGAGTGAAACTGACAGTGTGCTATTCTGTTCTAAACCAATTTTGCTGTTCCATATTTTCAATCCTTGAGTTTAGGGACAGAGAAGGACACTCGTAGAAATTATCAGTGTGCTATTCTGTGCTAAATCTTGTTTGTAGGGAGGGACAGAGTAGGACAGTGAGGGAAAGTGTCAGTGTGCTATTCTGTTCTAAAACTATTTTGCTGAACCATATTTTCAATCCTTAATTTGAGGGACAGAGAGGTACAGTGAGTGAAACTGACAGTGTGCTATTCTGTTCTAAACCAATTTTGCTGTTCCATATTTTCAATCCTTGAGTTTAGGGACAGAGAAGGACACTCGTAGAAATTATCAGTGTGCTATTCTGTGCTAAATCTTGTTTGTAGGGAGGGACAGAGTAGGACAGTGAGGGAAAGTGTCAGTGTGCTATTCTGTTCTAAAACTATTTTGCTGAACCATATTTTCAATCCTTGATTTGAGAGACAGAGAGGTACAGTGAGTGAAACTGACAGTGTGCTATTCTGTTCTAAACCAATTTTGCTGTTCCATATTTTCAATCCTTGAGTTTAGGGACAGAGAAGGACACTCGTAGAAATTATCAGTGTGCTATTCTGTGCTAAATCTTGTTTGTAAGGAGGGACAGAGTAGGACAGTGAGGGAAAGTGTCAGTGTGCTATTCTGTTCTAAAACTATTTTGCTGAACCATATTTTCAATCCTTGATTTGAGGGACAGAGAGGTACAGTGAGTGAAACTGACAGTGTGCTATTATGTTCTAAACCAATTTTGCTGTGTCATATTTTCAATCCTTGAGTTTAGGGACAGAGAAGGACACTCGTAGAAATTATCAGTGTGCTATTCTGTGCTAAATCTTGTTTGTAGGGAGGGACAGAGTAGGACAGTGAGGGAAAGTGTCAGTGTGCTATTCTGTTCTAAAACTATTTTGCTGAACCATATTTTCAATCCTTGTGTTTAGGGACAGAGAAGGATAGGCAGGGGACAGTGTCAGTGTCATTGTTGCTAAGCCTCCTGCACAGTATACACCTGAAGGTAGCCCTTATTGCTGTTTTTCCCATCTCCCTGCAGGCCATCCATTAAAATGTCTGGTAGGCAACCAAGGAGAGGCAGACAGTCAGGAGGCAAAAAAAGAGGGCAAGCAGGCTCTGTGTCTGGGGGCAACAGTGCTGGTCGTGTACGCGGTGCATTGTCATCAGCACATGGCCATGGGACACGCTTGTCCTTGTTTTCGGCAGCTGGACATGTTGAGCCACATCATGCCGAAGACTTGGTAGAGTGGATGACCAAGCCCACCTCATCCTCTCTCACCCAGGCTCAGGGTACTGGCAAAGCAGCTGCCAAAGCGTCCTCTTCTCTGGTATCATTATCTTCATTAGTCAATCCTTCCCTAGACCCACCATGCCCTCCTCCTGAGGAGTCCCCCGAACTGTTTGAGCACAGTGTTGGGTACATGCTCCAGGAGGATGCCCAGCATTTGGAAGGATCTGATGATGATACCCAGCTAGAGGAAGGCAGCAGCGTGAGAGCAGAGAGAGGGGATGCTCAAGAAGGACACCAATCTGGCAGTCATGCTCCAGCAGCTGCAGCATATTGCCAGATTGGCTCCAGTGATGAGGAGGGAGGGGATGATGAGGTCACTGACTCCACGTGGGTGCCTAATAGGAGAGAGGAGGAGGAGGAGGATGAGGAGGAGGCACATCTCCAACGAGGCAGGATGCCCTTGAGTGGCCAGCGTATGGGCAGCACACCGACGGAATCACACCGCAGAGCTCCGCCTGTGCAGGGCGCTGCCTCTGCCCGTCATGCAAAAAGTTCTTTGGTGTGGGCCTTTTTTGAGGTGAGTGCATCAGATCGCACAGCTGCTGTTTGCAACATATGTCTCAAGCGTATATCGCGTGGTCAAAACATCAGCCGCTTGGGCACCACATGCTTGATCAGACATATGTTGACCTGCCATGCAGCTCGTTGGCAAGCCTACCTTAAAGACCCACACCAAAGAACAAAGCTGACCTCTTCTTGCACCGCATCAGCTGGGATCTCCAACCCCACTATACCTTCACTCCTCTCTGAAACCTGCTCTGAGAGGAATGAAGGTGTAGAATTAGGTGTGTCACAGGCAAGTACTTGCGGGCACTCTGCTAGCAGTACACCAACGTCCGATTCTAGCAGGCAAATTTCCCTGCCCCAGCTGGACCGTCGAAAGAAGTTCACTCCCAGCCATCCACATGCCCAGCGGTTGAATGCTAGCTTGGCTAAATTGCTAGCGCTTCAACTGCTGCCTTTTCAGTTGGTAGACTCGGCCCCCTTCCGTGAGTTTGTGCAATGTGCGGTTCCTCAGTGGCAGGTTCCCAAACGACACTTTTTCGCACGGAAGGCTATTCCGGCTCTCTACAGGCATGTGGAAGGCAATGTCTTGGCCTCGCTGGACAGGGCGGTCAGCGGTAAGGTGCATATTACCGCTGACTCATGGTCCAGCAGGCATGGACAGGGACGTTACCTTTCTTTCACGGCCCATTGGGTCACTCTTTTGGCAGCTGGGAAGGATGCAGGACAAGGTGCAGTAGTGTTGGAGGTTGTTCCACCGCCACGCCTCCAAAATGCTACTACTGGTTGTGACACACCTCTCTCCTCCACCCCCTCCTCTTCTTCTTCCTCCATGGCCTCTTCCTGTGGTTTGTCCTCGGAACCAGCGGTGCTCCGTAGGCGTTCAAGGGGCTACGCAAGTACGCAGGCAAAAAGATGCCATGCCGTGCTTGCGCTGGTGTGTTTGGGGGACAGGAGCCACACTGGGGCAGAGGTCCTGTCTGCTCTGCAGGGGCAGGCCGAGAGGTGGTTGACGCCACGCCAGCTTAAGCCAGGAATGGTGGTTTGCGACAATGGCACCAACCTCCTCTCCGCCCTCCGACCGGGACAACTGACCCATGTGCCCTGTATGGCTCACGTCCTTAACCTGGTGGTGCAGCGGTTCTTGGGCAGGTACCCGGGCTTACAGGATGTCCTGAGGCAGGCCAGGAAAGTCTGTGTGCATTTCCGCAGATCTTATAATGCCAGTGCTCGCCTGGCTGAGCTTCAAAAGGAGTTGAACCTGCCCAAGAACCGCCTTATATGTGACATGCCCACCAGGTGGAACTCAACGTTGGCCATGCTGCAGCGGCTGCACACGCAGCAGAGGGCCATCAATGAGTACCTGTGCGACTACGGCACCAGGACAGGGTCAGGGGAGCTCGGTTTTTTTTCACCACGCCAGTGGGGCATGATCAGGGATGCATGCACTGTCCTGGCACCATTTGAGGAGGCCACGAGGATGGTGAGCAGTGACAGTGCATGCATCAGTGACACTGTACCTCTTGTCCACCTGTTGGAGCACACGCTGCGTGGAATAATGGACAGGGCACTTGAGGCAGAACAGAGGCAGGAAGAGGAGGACTTCCTTGCCTCTCAAGGCCCCCTTTACCCAGACAGTGTTCCTTCTGTCCCACCCATCGCACAGGAAGAGGAGGAGGAGGAGGAGGAGGATTGTGTCAGCATGGAGGTGGAGGCTGGCACTCAGCATCATCAGCAGCAGTCTTTTAGGGATGATTTACAGTCCCAAGAAACCAGTGGACTTGTACGTGGCTGGCAGGAGGTGGCTGCGGATCATGTCGTCCTTAGTGACCCAGAGGACTCCGGACTGAATGCCTCAGCTAACCTACGCTGCATGGCCTCCCTCATCCTGCAAAGTCTGCGGAAGGATCCTTGTATTCTTCGGATCAAGGAGAGGGACCATTACTGGCTGGCCACTCTCCTTGATCCACGGTACAAGGGTAAGGTTGTGGACCTTATCGTACCGTCGCAGAGGGAGCAGAGGATGAGACAACTCCGGGAGGCCTTGCAGAAAGGTCTGTGCAACACGTTCCCAGAGACTGGGAGGTTACAAACTCCTGGTCCTGCACAACGAGTTGCTGAGGCTTCGGGCAGTCAAAGAAGGAGCGGTGGGGAAGGTGGCCGTCTGACCGATGCGTTCAGACAATTCTTTAGTCCGCAGCCCCAAAGTATGATCGGTTCCAGCAACCATCGCCAGCGTCTGATATACATGGTGCAGGAATACCTAGGGGCAAGGTCAGACTTGGACACCTTCCCCACCGAAAATCCTCTGGCTTACTGGGTCTTGAGGATGGATCACTGGCCAGAGCTTGCACAGTATGCAATTGAGCTACTGGCCTGTCCTGCATCCAGCGTTCTTTCAGAACGCACATTCAGTGCTGCTGGAGGATTTGTCACGGATCACAGGGTGCGCCTGTCCACCGACTCGGTTGATCGACTGACTTTCATCAAGATGAACCAGTCTTGGATCACCACCAGCTACCACACACCAGATGCTGATATAACAGACTAATTGATTTTAAAATGTCACATCCCTTCAAGACTGATGCTGATGCTGAGTGCCTGTGCTGTTATGTTGACTGGCTATCCTCCTCCTCCTCCTCAATGATACGATTAACGATGATAGCTTGGAAGATCATTTTGGTTTATGGGTGACGCCACCAGTGGCTAAGGCCCAATTTTTCAGCCCCTGTTTAACAGGGGCGTGTAATTACAATTTTTGATGCAATACTTTGCAACAGGCCTCATTGCTGTGCTCCAAGTACAGTATCTGTGACTCTGAGGGGTTGCAGTGTTGTGGCACCAGTGCCTAAGGCCCAATTTTTCAGCCCCTGTTCAACAGGGGCATGCAATTATAATTATTGATCTAATAATTCACAGCAGGGCCCATTGCTGCGCCCACCAAGAGTAACTGTCAGGCCTTACAGTGTTGTGGCACCAGCACCACCATCACCACCACCACCACCACCAAAGGCCCAATTTTTAAGCCCCTGTTCAACAGGGGCATGCAATTATAATTGTTGATCTAATAATTCACAGCAGGGCCCATTGCTGCGCCCACCAAGAGTAACTGTCAGGCCTTACAGTGTTGTGGCACCAGCACCACCATCACCACCACCACCAAAGGCCCAATTTTTCAGCCCCTGTTCAACAGGGGCATGCAATTATAATTATTGATCTAATAATTCACAGCAGGGAGCATTGCTGCGCCCACCAAGAGTAACTGTCAGGCCTTACAGTGTTGTGGCACCAGCACCACCATCACCACCACCACCACCACCACCAAAGGCCCAATTTTTCAGCCCCTGTTCAACAGGGGCATGCAATTATAATTGTTGATCTAATAATTCACAGCAGGGAGCATTGCTGCGCCCACCAAGAGTAACTGTCAGGCCTTACAGTGTTGTGGCACCAGCACCACCATCACCACCACCACCACCACCAAAGGCCCAATTTTTCAGCCCCTGTTCAACAGGGGCATGCAATTATAATTATTGATCTAATAATTCACAGCAGGGACCATTGCTGCGCCCACCAAGAGTAACTGTCAGGCCTTACAGTGTTGGGGCACCAGCACCACCATCAAAGGCCCAATTTTTACTACCACTGATCAACAATTATATGTTATTACAATTCCTGATATTATACTTGACAGAAGGGCGTTCCAGCACCCACCAAGAATAACTGTGAGTGCTTTCAGTGTTGTGCCAACACCAACACCTAAGGGGCCAATTTCTGCAGAGTATATACGGAAGGTCCCTACTTTCAAACATCCAACTTACAAACTACTACTACTTGCAAACGGAAGAAGACAACAGGAAGTGAGAGGAAATCTACCCCTTGGAAGGAAAATTCTGATTTGATGGGGTAGCTATGCCATTTTTCCTAAAGATTTTCATCCATATTACCGGGACCAGACATTGCATTAAAGCCGCAAGCAGTTTTAAATGACTTTTTTCCCTTTAGAAATGTTATTTTGTGCAGGGACAGTCCTAAACACGGGAAACACATGGCACTTCACAGGCATACTTTAGACACCCCCCAGGTACGATATTTAAAGGAATATGTGACTTTTTTTTTTTCACTTTATGCATCATTAAAATGACTGCTCCCGGAAAACGTCCGTTTTTAAAACTTCTTTTTGCATTGATACATGTCCCCTGGTGCAGAAGCCGGGTTCCCAAACTCTGTTTCGGACAATAACATGGATAATAGTCGTTATAATTAGCACTTTAGAATCCGAACGTTCGCATCCATTGTATTTAATAGGGTTCTAATGTTCGTGCGAACTTTCGGTCCGTTCGCGGGTTCTGGTGCGAACCGAACCCGGGGGTGTTCGGCTCATCACTATTCACCAGTATCCCCTTTGCCTGACACCCATCCTCTGACTTCACTAGCCTGAAGGGATGGCCCTCACAGAACAGGCCCCTAGATGCAGGTCTGTACTAACTGAAGCCAGAAACAGATCCTTCTAGATGCGTCTCTGTCCTACTCAGCTCCACAGGACATCTGGGTTGAAGCTTCCGCAGTTTCGGCCCTCAGGTCGACCACCTGAGGCTGCATGGCAGCCTGTACAGAGGAGGGGCAGCAGCCCCCTCCCTCTGGGACCCCGCTCTCCTGCCGAAGACCCCGAGCACATGTGCCCTAGGCATATATACAGTCACCCAGCATGCCTTGAGACACCTGCTTCTGCCAATGGCCAGGGTTGTAACTATGCCTATGCTCCTATTTGTCAGGTTTCCTCCCACTGTCCAATAAGCCTCATCCTTTTGGACCAGTGTGAAACAGACAGACAAAAAAAGCAGCATCTGAGCACGCTGAGCAGACCCTATCAATGGAGAACATCTAAATGTATCTACTGGCCTCCCTGGTATGCAGGGAAACCCAAAAACTTTACTGTCTCTAGTACCTACCTAGGAGGGTGCTACAAAAATAAACAAAATATAACAAGATCAAGGTTTGCCAGGGTTGTTGTTAGGGTCAATGTCAGGGTCAAAGGTCAAGGTTGGGGTCAAAGGTCACGGTCAGCATATTTTGGGTATAATTAAAAGAAAACAATTTTTAAATTGGTACTACAGGTACAAACAAAAATTAACATATACATATGTGGTATCACTGCAATCGTCAGGCGCAGGAGAATGAATTTTGGTTTGAACTTTGGTGGTAAATTATGATAATAGCAAGAAATATACAGCTAAATAACAAAAGATATATATATATTGTTTTACTATTTTGGGAGAGTTTTCCTTTGATAATAATAAAAAAAAAAATAAGGAGATATCTATTACCATTTACCAACAAAAAAAATGCCCACTGTGTCCTGAAAAAAAACAAGTTATAATCTACAGCACAGGTGTCTAACACAAGGCCCACGGGCCGAATCCCGCCCTCCAGGCCATTTCATGTGGCCCTCGCACCTCTCCTGCAGCTGCAGGAGAGCTCCAGCCCTCCTCTGGTCCTTCTCCAGACCCTTACTTTCTGCTTTCAAGCAATGCATCCAGCTTCTTTCCAGCAGCAGCATACGGAAAGGGGGGGGGGTGCACTGTGATGTAAGGGAGAGTGGGGGACTCAACTTCTGATGGTGTGGTGGCTCTTGACATCTAATATATGGGGAGGGGATGCGCTAGACATCTAATCTTACAGATACAACCGGCTCTTTTGAGGGCAATCATAATGCTGATGATCTACAGTATAATATACAGTTTGACCAACACATGTCAAAGTTGCAAAATTGAGCTTAGGCATTTCGATTTGTTTTACCCTTAGATGGAAAGGGGTTAACTTGGTATCTCTGGTATTGTGCGTCATTGTCCTGTCTACCTATCTGAAACTTGGATGGTGTTTAGGATCAGTATTTTTCCTTCCTGACTATCACCACTTTATTATCTGGCCTGCCTGTTAGTCGGGGGTCCACCAAACTCTGTGACAGTAGGACGCCACTTTTATTATCAGCTTATTGTGGGGAATGTAGTGAAGTTGTTTATGATTAGTGTACACAGTGTAAGGAACCTTGAAACACCACAGACACTCAGAATATTGTTATGAATGGAATGCTGCATTCATGAGAAATTTGACTTGGTTACCAGGAATTATTATAATTAACCACTTCAGCCCCGGAAGATTTGGCTGCTCAATGACCAGGCCAATTTTTGCGATACGGCACTGCGTGGCTTTACCGAAAAATTGCGCGATCGTCTCATGCTGTACCCCAACGTCCTTTTTTCCCCCACAAATAGAGCTTTCTTTTTGTGGTATTTGATCATCTCTGCGATTTTTATTTTTTGCACTATAAACAAAAAAAGAGCGACTATTTTGAAAAAAACACAATATTTTGTACTTTTTGCTATAATAAATATCCCCAATTTAAAAAAAAAAAAGCATTTTTTTCCTCAGTTCAGGCCGATACGTATTCTTCTACATATTTTTGGTAATAAAAATCGCAATAAGCGTATATTGATTGGCTTGCGCAAAAGTTATAGCGTCTACAAAATAGGGGATAGATTTATGGCATTTTTTTTTTTACTAGTAATGGCGGCGATCTGCGATTTTTATCAGTACTGCAACATTATGGCGGACACATCGGACACTTTTGACACATTTTTGGGACCATTGGCATTTATACAGCGATTAGTGCTATAAAAATGCACAGATTACTGTGTAAATGTCACTGGCAGGGAAGGAGTTAACACTAGGGGGCGATCAAGAGGTTATCTGTGTTCCCTAGTGTGATGACAGATCGTGGTTCCCAGCTAGAAACTCACGATCTGCATCTCCTCTCCTCACAGAACAGAGATGTGTGTGTTTAAACACACACGTCCCAGTTATTTCTCTCGTGCCCACGATCGCTCGTGGCCGCTGGCCATCGCGACCGCAGGTCACGAGCATCAGCACCCCCTCCGCCTCCGGCGGTGCGCGCACACCCGCTATCCCGCTTAAAGGGACCAACATACAGCTACGACGGTTCGCAGGATTGTGCCGACCTGCCGCAGCATAATGACAGCAGCAGGTCAGGAAGTGGTAATGATATAAGGTAGGGTATAGGACAGGCAGCTGTTTCAGACATTTCTGTAATATAAGTGAATTAGAAATTGAAGGATAAGGTGTCATTTTGCACATACACTGTTTAGTCTTTATTAACCTTAAAAGAGCAAAGTTTCCAAAACTCATTACACATTCGGCTGAGTTCCCGTCAGTGCCAGTGTATGAACACCTTGTGCTCCACTAGGATTAGAAAATAATTTCTAAGAAAATATACCCAAGAAAAGGTCACATTCTTGTTCAGGGTCCTCAAAGCAAGTGCTGACGTAGAGCAAAAAAAAAGTGCTTTGACAACTGCCCGCATACCAACATATGATGGGAATTTTTTTTTCCTTTTGCTATAATTACACCCATTGGGAGCCTTTGCATCAATTTTTTAAAGTATAACTAAAGGTAAAATGATTTTCTCAGATTGGGTTAGGGTGGTGAGGAGTTTGATCCACCCTTGTGTGTGGTTCTTTACTAATCACTCATTATATTCTCAGAAAGTGAAACGTACAACCTTGTAGTTACTTTGTGAAGGCCTTTTCAAATATAGGCAGCACATTTGCTTTGTGCAACCCACTGGCACCAAGCCAGTCATTAACCACTTGCCGACTGTATAACTTACATAAACAGCGGCACGGCGGCTCTGCTGCGCAGGATCAAGTACCTAGTACATAAAACTGCACTTCTGGGTATAGGGCGCGTGCCGCCAGCGGCCTGCTCCATCTGATCGGTGAGTACGGTGGACTCGATGTCCTCTGGCACCCGCCAATGCCTCAGTACAGAGGCAGAATGGCAATCTGCCTATGTAAACAAAGCAGATTGCCGCTCTGTCAGTAGGGAAGGCATGGATGTGTTCCTGTAAAGCAGGGACATAGATCGATGTCTTCTTCCAGTAAAAGCACCTCCCCCACTACACTGAAACACTGGCTAGGCACCAGTGGCGGGCGGAGGATTTATTTAATTTTTTTGGGGGGGGGAGGTGGCAAACAGTATGCCCCCAACCCAACCCCGCCTCGGTTGGTCGGTAGCACTTACCCCTTCCCCTGCTCGGTGGCGGCCAGAGGCTCTAAAAAAAGGGTCGGCTCAGAGCGCAGAGCATTGCGCTCCCAGTCCACCCAGTTTTGTGACAATAATTAAATTAATTTTCGCTATTATCACACCAAAGTTCCTCCCCGGCAATCAGGAGGCAGGTCTGTGAGACCTGTTTCCCGATTTGCCAAAGCGCCAGGCTATCCTATTGGATGCCTAGCACTTTGGCAAAAGAGGAGACACACGGCGGAGGAAGCTGGAGGAGCGGACACCGGAGCCGCCGCGGCAGGAGAGGACACCGCAGCCCCACCACACAAGCGGGGTAAGTGCCCTTGGGAGGGGGGTTCTGTTTCATTGTTGCGTGGCTGGGGGCGGTGTGTCAGGAACGAGTATGGAGATCGAGATGCTAAGAGGGCTCCCTTTGCGGCTGAGTGCAGCGTGACCCTGGAGTTGGGAACAGGGAGCGCGGTGCCCACAGAAGCACGGTTGGCCAGGTGCTTGCTTGCAGTCTGATGAGCTGAGCAGAACTGAGCTTAGTTGTGCTCAGGTGAGCGGAGATACCAGAAGCCAGGGCGGGGGTCATACACAGGTAGGTCAGTCCAGAGCATATACTGGGCAAGCCAAGATCATACACAAGCAGGGTCCAGGTACAAGCTGAGGGACAAACCGAGTGGTCAGGAAGCAGAAGCAGAGTCCAGAAGCAGGCCAAGGGTCAAACCAGGAGATCGGGAAGTAAGGTCAAGGCAAGCCGGGTCACAACAGATAAGCACAGATCAGGAATCAAGGTCAAGGTACACAGGAGACTGAAGAGATAATCCAGCAACGTCCAGCAGTTACAGGCTGACTTAAATAGGGCCATTGGCGCCAGCGTCAGTCATGCCACTTGCGCGCCGTCGCGCACGCGCCGTACTGCGCGTGCGTGTGCGCCGATGTGCGCCGGTGTGCGTCAATGCAAGCCGGTGTGCGTCAATGCACGCTGATGCGCGGCGCACGCTCGTGCACGTCTCCGGACCCTCCGTAAACGTCCATGAAGGTTCTGGGCAACATTGCCAGTATCGTGATGGCCATGTCCCTGACGGGGGGTGTTGTTTGTTTGCCGTCCCCCCAAAAGAAGAACCCACCAGTGCTGGCAGGGGTGCTTACAATCCCAAAAGGAAAAATAACTATTTGCTGGGACTTGTTATAAAGACTGAGTTGTTGTTTGGCTTCACTTTCTTCGGTATATTTAAATCTGCTAATACTTTTAAAGCAGTTCTAAAGCATTAAAGTGTTACTAAACCCAGTGTGACAGACCCAGCCGGGACAGGGTTTTTTGGAGGGGACCAGGGGCAAGCCTCCTACCCACTGATTATCGCCCATGGAGAGAGCAGATCCTTCTCTAATGATGGACAACAATGTGATGAACACTGACAGCGAGACTTGGATTACTTCTCTGAATAAGGACAATAAAGCTTCCCTTCTGGAGTGGATGGAAATATGAAATATTAATCTTGTACAGGTTAATGGTCAGAGGAAATATGGTGGCCCTCCTGCAGACTGGGTTGGAGATTCTCCTTCGCTTGGGACAGAAATATTTAACAACAATATCCCTCAAGCGATCTATGAAGATAAATGAATCCCCCCTTTTCAGACTGCTGGAATATTGTCTCCTAGACTGTTGTAGACTGATGTTGGACAGTCTGAGGTGGGGTGGGATTATATGTTTATTGAATTGCCTCTTAGTTGTGAATTCCCATTGTTAATTGAGTCAATTGAGTCATCTATTGTTTCTGCCTGTTGGCTAATCCTCTTGGAGGTTCCTATATGATGGGATTAGCCTTGGGTCAACTTTACCTCGTTATCTAACCATTGTGTGATGTTTTGGGTAATATTTGGTTTTATTGTGGTGGCAGTCCTATTTTTAAAGTGTATAAAAACCTGCATTTCTGTTTAATAAACAGTCATTCCTTTGGTTTTACCTCAACATCTTGTCTGTGTAGGATGCTTGGGGTAAAAGGGCTGGTATTAGCTCTCAGTCTGCTGGAAGGGTTTGGAAAGAAGGAGGCAATGTTTGGCAGAAGCTCCCAGGCTGGGTGCCAGTCATCCTGTTACACCCAGGAGCCTGCATTCATTATATCTGGTCTCCCAAAGTACACGGAAATGCAATTATTTTAGTAAATATAAACTGCTAAATACCTTTTTTCATCAGCAGTATATAGCAGTCTTGTGACTTCTAGCAGTGTCTGGTTAAAGCTTGTAGGAGGAGTTTTCATTCTCCTCTGACTGTCCTAAAGGCTGCAGTGTCTCTCTGTCTGGACAGTGCTGATTGGCCCTATGCTGGTCACATGCACTCTCCAAAGAAAAAAAAAACCTTTGCAACACACAACAGAGCATGTGCAGCTTGTCCTCTAGCCTCTGTTCTATCAGGAGATGGATTGAGAACAGTGGAAGAAGGGGAGGATCAGAGAAGACAGAATCAAACAGCCTTATTACACAGGGCAGAGCATTTACTCCTTAGGTTCCACGGCGAGTATAACCAGCATGCCTTACTGCATATACAGACTGATTTTAATGTTGTGGGTTTAGTAACACTTTAAGGTTTTACATCTTAAAGGGGACATAGGGATGAGCCGAACACCCCCGGGTTCGGTTCGCACCAAAACCCGCGAATGGACCGAAAGTTCGCACGAACGTTAGAACCCTATTAAATACAATGGATGCGAACGTTCGAAATCTAAAGTGCTAATTATAACGACTAATATGCATGTTATTGTCCTAAAAAGGGTTTGGGAACCCGGGTTCTGCACCAGGGGACATGTATCAATGCAAAACGAAGTTTTAAAAACGGCCGTTTTTCGGGAGTAGTCATTTTAATGATGCATAAAGTGAAAAAAAAAAAGTCAAATATTCCTTTAAATATCGTACCTGGGGGATGTTTAAAGTATGCCTGTGAAGTGCCACGTGTTTCCCGTGTTTAGAACTGTCCCTGCACAAAATAAAATTTTCTAAAGGGAAAAAAAGCCATTTAAAACTGCTTGCGGCTTTAATGCAATGTCTGGTCCCGGTAATATGGATGAAAATCTTTGAGAAAAATGGCATAGCTACCGCATCACCCCCCCCCCCCCCTTACCCCAGCCCATTACCAGCCCCTTTGGGTCTTGTATGGATATTAAGGGGAACCCCGCACACAAAATAAAAAAGGCCCTATATACTCTGAACAGCCGTATACAGGCGGTGCAAACAAGACAGGGACTGTAGGTTTGTTCTTATGTAGAATCTGTTTGTAATTTTGAACAGGTACATTGTTTAGGTGTAGCTCCAGCCAAAAATATATTTTTAAGCTTTTTGGAAAACATTGGGAAGGGTTATCACCCCTGTAACATTTGTTTTGCTGTCTGTGCCCCTGTTCAGAACATTTCACCTCACTTTGCGTCCCAATGACAACTGTTTTTGAAAAGTGGGGTTTTTATTGAAACAAGGATTGGTGATAAAGCATCAGTAGAGAGGAGACACCTTTTTCCCATATTAACTCTTACAGGAGAGAATTTCCCTTCCTAGGGGTAGATTTCCTCTCACTTCCTGTTGTCTCCTTCCGTTTGCAAGTAGGAGTCGTTTGTAAGTTGGATGTTTGAAAGTAGGGGCCTGCCGTATATACTCTGCAGAAATTTGCCCCTTAGGTGTCGGTGTTGCCACAACACTGTAAGCCCTCACAGTTACTCTTTGTGGGCGCTGGAACGCCTTGCTGTGAACTATTATATCAGGAATTGTATTTACATGCCATTGTTGAACAGTGGTATGAAAAATTGGGCCTTTGGTGGTGGTGCTGTTGCCACAACACCGTAAGCCCTAACAGTTACTCTTGGTGGGCGCATGAATGGGCCCTGCTGTGAAGTATTAGATCAAGAATTGTAATTGCATGCCCCTTTTGAACAGGGGCTGAAAAATTGGGCCTATGGTGGTGGTGGTGTTGCCACAACACTGTAAGCCCTCACAGTTACTCTTGGTGGGCGCATGAATGGGCCCTGCTGTGAATTATTAGATCAAGAATTGTAATTACATGCCCCTGTTAAACAGGGACAGAAAAATTGGGCCTTAGGCACTGGTGCCACAACACTGCAACCCCTCACAGATACTGTACTTGGAGCACAGCAATGAGCCCTGTTGCAAAGTATTGCATCAAAAATTGTAATTACACGCCCCTGTTAAACAGGGGCAGAAAAATTGGGCCTTAGGCACTGGTGCGACAACATTCCAACCCCTCACAGATACTGAACTTGGAGCACAGCAATGAGCCCTGTTGCAAAGTATTGCATCAAAAATTGTAATTACACGCCCCTGTTAAACAGGGGCAGAAAAATTGGGCTTTAGGCACTGGTGCTGGTTCCACGACACTGCAACCTCTCCCAGATACTCTAGTTGGAGTGCAGGAATGAGCCCTGCTGCAAAGCATTGCATCAAAAATTGTACTTACATGCCCCTGTTAAACAGGGGCTGAAAAATTGGGCCTTAGCCACTGGTGGCGGCACCCAGAAACAAAAAAGTTCTTCCAACTATCATCAAGAATCGGATCATTGAGGAGGAGGAGGATAGTCAGTCAACATAACAGGACAGTCACTCAGCATCAGCATCAGTCTTGAAGGGATGTGATATTTTAAAATAAATTATTCTGTTATATCAGCTTCAGGTGCTTGGTAGCTGGTGGTGATCCAAGACTGGTTTATCTTTATGAAGGTCAGTCGATCAACCAAGTCGGTAGACAGGCGCACCCTGTGATCCGTGACAAAGCCTCCAGCAGCACTGAATGTGGACAGGCCAGTAGCTCAATTGCATACTGTGCAAGCTCTGGCCAGTGATCCATCCTCAAGACCCAGTAAGCCAGAGGATTTTCGGTGGGAAAGGTGTCCAAGTCTGACCTTGCCCCTAGGTATTCCTGCACCATGTATATCAGACACTGGCGATGGTTCCTGGAACCGATCATACCTTGGGGCTGCGGACTAAAAAATTGTCTGAACGCATCGGTCAGACGGCCACCTTCTCCACCGCTCCTTCTGCTACTGACCGAAGCCTCAGCAACTCGTTGTCCAGGACCAGGAGTTTGTAACCTCCCAGTCTCTGGGAACGCGTTGCACAGACCTTTCTGCAAGGCCTCCCGGAGATGTCTCATCCTCTGCTCTATCTGCGACGGCAAGATAAGGTCAACAACCTTACCATTGTACCGTGGATCAAGGAGAGTGGCCAGCCAGTAATGGTCCCTCTCCTTGTTCCGTAGAATACAAGGATCCTTCCGCAGACTTTGCAGGATGAGGGAGGCCATGCAGCGTAGGTTAGCTGAGGCATTCGGTCCAGAGTCCTCTGGGTCACTAAGGATGACATGATCCGCAGCCACCTCCTCCCAGCCACGTACAAGTCCACGGGTTTGTTGGGACTGTAAATCATCCCTAAAAGACTGCTGCTGTTGATGCTGAGTGCCATGCTCCACCTCCATGCTGATACAATCCTCCTCCTCCTCCTCGTCCTCTTCCTGTGTGATGGGTGAGACAGAAGGAACACTGTCTGGGTAAAGGGGGCCTTGAGAGGTAAGGAAGTCCTCCTCTTCCTGCCTCTGTTCTGCCTCAAGTGCCCTGTCCATTATTCCACGCAGCGTATGCTCCAACAGGTTGACAAGAGGTACAGTGTCACTGATGCATGCACTGTCACTGCTCACCATCCTCGTGGCCTCCTCAAATGGTGCCAGGACAGTGCATGCATCCCTGATCATGCCCCACTGGCGTGGTGAAAAAAATCCAAGCTCCCCCGACCCTGTCCTGGTGCCGTAGTCGCACAGGTACTCATTGATGGCCCTCTGCTGCGTGTGCAGCCGCTGCAGCATGGCCAACGTTGAGTTCCACCTGGTGGGCATGTCACATATAAGGCGATTCTTGGGCAGGTTCAACTCCTTTTGCAGCTCAGCCAGCCGAGCACTGGCATTATATGATATGCGGAAATGCACACAGACTTTCCTGGCCTGCCTCAGGACATCCTGAAAGCCCGGGTACCTGCTCAAGAACCGCTGCACCACCAGGTTAAGGACGTGAGCCACACAGGACACATGGGTCAGTTGTCCCTGTCGGAGGGCGGAGAGGAGGTTGGTGCCATTATCACTAACCACCATTCCTGGCTTAAGCTGGCATGGCGTCAACCACCTCTCGGCCTGCCCCTGCAGAGCAGACAGAACCTCTGCCCCAGTGTGGCTCCTGTCCCCCAAACACACCAGCGCAAGCACGGCATGGCATCTTTTTGCCTGCGTACTTGCGTAGCCCCTTGAACGCCTACGGAGCACCGCTGGTTCCGAGGACAAAGCACAGGAAGAGGCCATGGAGGAAGAAGAAGAGGAGGGGGTGGAGGAGAGAGGTGTGTCACAACAACCAGTAGTAGCATTTTGGAGGCGTGGCGGCGGAACAACCTCCAACACTACTGCACCTTGTCATGCATCCTTCCCAGCTGCCAAAAGAGTGACCCAATGGGCCGTGAAAGAAAGGTAACGTCCCTGTCCATGCCTGCTGGACCATGAGTCAGCGGTAATATGCACCTTACCGCTGACCGCCCTGTCCAGCGAGGCATGGACATTGCCTTCCACATGCCGGTAGAGAGCCGGAATCGCCTTCCGTGAGAAAAAGTGCCGTCTGGGAACCTGCCACTGAGGAACCGCACATTGCACAAACTCACGGAAGGGGGCCGAGTCTACCAACTAAAAAGGCAGCAGTTGAATTGCTATCAATTTAGCCAAGCTAGCATTCAACCGCTGGGCCTGTGGATGGCTGGGAGTGAACTTCTTTTGACTGTCCAGCAGCTGGGGCAGGGAAATTTGCCTGCTAGAATCGGACGTCTCTGTACTGCTAGCAGAGTGCCCGCAAGTACTTGGCTGTGACACACCTAATTCTACACCTTCATTCCTCTCTTTGCAGGTTTCAGAGAGAACTGAAGGTACAGTGAGGTTGGAGATCCCAGCTGATGAGGAGCAAGGAGAGGTTCGCTTTGTTCTTTGGTGTGGGTCTGTAAGATAAGCTTGCCAACGAGCTGCATGGCAGGTCAACATATGTCTGGTCAAGCATGTGGTGCCCAAGCGGCTGATGTTTTGGCCACGCGAGATACGCTTCAGACATATGTTGCAAACAGCAGCGGTGCGATCTGATGCACTCGACTCAAAAAAGGCCAACACCAGAGAACTTTTGGAATAACGGGCAGAGGCTTCCTCTAGCTGGGTATCATCATCAGACCCTTTGAAACGCTGGGCATCCTCCTGGAGCATGTACCCAACACTGTGCTCAAACAGTTCGGGGGACTCCTCAGGAGGACACGGTGGGTCTAGGGAAGGAGTGACTGATGATGACATTGATACGAGGGAAGAGGACACTTTGGCAGCTGCTTTGCCAGTACCCTGAGCCTGGGTGAGAGAGGATGAGGAGGATGAGGAGGGCTTGGTCATCCACTCTACCAAATCTTCGGCATGATGCGGCTCAACACGTCCAGCTGCCGAAAATAAGGACAAGCGTGTCCCATGGCCACGTGCTGATGACGATGCACCGCGTCTACGACCAGCACTGTTGTCTCTAGACACAGAGCCTGCTTGCCCTCTGTTATTGGCTCCTGACTGTCTGCCTCTCCTTGTTTGCCTTCCAGACATTCTAATGGCCTGCAGGGAGATGGGAAAACCAGCAATAAGGGGTAGCTTCAGGTGTATACTGTGCAGGAGGCACACTACGCCCGATGTAAGTGCTGCAGACGCCTGCCTGTGTTACACAACAGGAAAACACAGCAATAAGGGCTAGCTTCAGGTGCATATTTTGTAGGAAGCACACTACGCCCGCTGTAAGTGCTGTAGATGCCTGTTAGTGTAACACAAAAGAAAAAACCACGAGCAATACGGGCTAGCTTCAGGTGTATACTGTGCAGGAGGCACACTACGCCCGCTGTAAGTGCTGCAGATGCCTGCCTGTGTTACACAACAGGAAAACACAGCAATAAGGACTAGCTTCATGCCGCGTACACACGATCATTATTCACGGCGGTTAAAAAACCGCCGTGAATAATGTCATTAAAAACAAGGGAACGGCTTGTTCCCCACACACGGTCGTTTTTTCTCTTGTCGAATGGGAAACACTGCCGCGGAAAACATGTTCTAATTTTTCTCGTCGTTTTTAATGCCGTTTTTCTCGTCGAAAAAAACGACAGAAAGCCCACAGACTATCGTTTTTCTCGTCGAATGGGAAAAATTTAGTTTTTCTCGACGAGAAAAACGGCCGTGTGTACGCGGCATCACAGTGCATGCTTGGCCAATCACAGCGCCTGGATTGCACTGCGATGGCGTAGTGCATTGTGGGCCATTCACGTCACTCGAATTTGGCGTGAACAGCCCAAATGTTCGATCTTCGTCGAACAAACGAACAGCCGATATTCGAGTCGAACGTATGTTCGACTCGAACACCGAGCTCATCCCTAATCAGTGGCACTCACACTAGGAAGCACAGGGAAAGGTTTGTTTACACTTACCTCTCCCCGTTCTTCAGCTCTGTGATCCGATCGCGGGACACTGGCGGCGATCGGGTCCGCGGTTCCCACGGGCGCGGTAACGGAGCTCAGGACCGGGTCGCGCGACCCATGGCTGAGCTTCTTAAAGAGGACATACCTGTACGTGCTTGTGCCCAGCCATGCCATTCTGCCGACGTATATCGACGTGAGGCGGTCCTTAAGTGGTTAATTATAATTATAATGCATAAACAGTTTAAAGAGAAGTGGTCCCAGAACTGAACCTTGGGATACATCACTTACAGCTTTAAACCATTCAGAGTAGAAACCGTTAATCATGACTCTGAATGCACCATTCATTTCTGAATGCATCATTTAAGCCAGATTTCTATCCATCTATTGACTAAATTTCCTGAACAGACAGATTTTACTATTCATATTAGCCATCTGTGGGGAACCAGGTCAAGTGGATTCACAGAGTTCAAATGTATCTACATCCACAGTCACCACCCTTTTGTTGAAGCTTTTGCTCACTTCATCAGAAAACGAAAGTTCATTTGTTTGACAGCTTTGGTCTTTTATAAATCCTTGCTGGACATAATTTTTGATACTATCTTCTAGTAGATGCTTTTGTAATTGGTCCTTTACCAGTGCCTCAAATATCTTTCCTTCAAATAGAAAGTCAATTTACTGCCAAGTGACTTTTGCTGAGAAGTTGAAAAATAATTAAAAAAGATTTACAATCTGAGGTCCGTAGTTACTGGTAATCAGTGCATTTTTATAGCACTGATAGCTATATAAATGTCAATGGTCCCAAAAATGTGTCAAAAGTGTCCGATCTGTCCGCCGCAATGTCGCAGATCGCCGCCATTACTAGTAACAAAAATTATAATAATAAAAATGCCATAAATCTATCCCCTATTTTGAAGACACTATAACTTTTGAGCAAACCAATCAATATTTAGGGGAAGTGTCTGGGCGGTAGCATGGCCCAGATGCACTAATTACTAGGGTTTTATGGCCGTTTTGGTTTGTGGAAGATATCAATGGTGTCCAGTTCCCTGCGGCCCCTGGGTGGCGCTGTCGCCTTGGGCTGGGATTGAACCACCATTGTAGAGCCGTGTCCTTTTTGTCCTCTCACGGCAGTAGTACAGCGGGGCGGGGAACCCGCTGTGCCTGCTGGGAGAGGGTATAAAGGGGGCGGACATCTTGCGCACGAGGTTTGTGCCCCAGGCACCTTCAGCCTGGGGCATGGGCGTCCGCTCCATAGGGCAAGGGGGTCAATTGCCCCCCCTGGAATCGTAAGAGTGTTGAAGTCAGAGTGAAGACACTTTCCCCCTGTGTTGCAATAACCCCAGCTAGCGGTCAAAGACAGGGTTAAATGCAACTGTGTATCGCCGCTGCCGAATCGCTTTGTAGGCGCTTCGGCAGCGGTGCCCATTTATTTCAATGGTCAGGGTCGGTGGAGGAGTGGTGTATACAGCGCTGCTCCGCTGCCCCAAAGAACCATGGATGACCTTAAAATGATGCCCCCCCCTGAAAAAAGTTCAGCGGACCCCATGGCCTGGGGGCTGCTGTCCGTTCGTCCGTGTCCAGGTGCCCTTGGCCTGGGCACATGGAGTCGAGTTCCATCCCAGGCACCTTAAGCCTGGGGTGAGGTACTTTGCAAGAAGGCCTGGGGCCCAGTACCTTCCACTGGGTCCCGCGAGGGATGAAGTATTCCTAGGGTGCCCCTGGAATTGGGTGCCCGAATCCAGGGCGTAAGGGACCAGAGATGTGACCCTCCCGAAGAGCTGGTGCAGCATAATGCCGGTGACGGTGTGGGCCTCTGGATGGATGTCTTTCCCTGACAGGGGCCATTTATCCTAACAGAGGTATTCTATGTTCTTATGGTCAGTGGCGGGAATCCAACTGAACCAGGTCGGTAGCAGAGAACTATCATCAAGGTCTGTGGCAGAGGCCGCTACTTTCACCAAGGTTTGTGGCAGAAACCAAATTCACAGTCGGTGGCAGCGACTGTGCGCCAAGCCTGTTTGCGCTATACGGAACAGGAGAGAACTTTAATTCTTTGATTGTGCCTGGACCTTCTCCTTCTCACACCTGTCTGTTCTTCAAGTTCAACCAGTCTACTCTTCTAGGACTATTTATTGCTCAAACCGAATAAATAAGTGTTGGACTTTATTTGGTGTGGAACTCAAGTTACTGGGAGCTAAGTGCCCTGCCTGCAACAGTGGCAATCATCCTTCACAAGAGAAGCTGAGGCTCCGGACGTGAACACAGACCCGAAGGTAAAAGGTTTATCTCACACCTCTGCATAACACACATCAGAGGGCATGAGCTGGTGGTGCGTCCCCCCCCCCCCATTCTTAGACGAGTCAGCCAGCCGCAAAGAGAAAGAGGGAGACGCGGGTAAAGAGGGTGCCGCTACACTTACTATTGTGATTGACTACAGCTGTGGTACAGGGTGCTGTGATTGGCCCAGGTACCATGTGATAGATGTGAGCCAATTACAGCATCACAATAGAAGCAAGTACTAATGAATGGAAGCCATTTATGACTGGTTTGTTTACATGTAATAATGTGATTGCTATGATGTGTCATAATGATCACATGATGTGCTAGGCGACGTGCAGTTACATCTCTCAGCCTGCAGAAAACAATTTTATGGTCCAGTTTATTGAGGCCCCAACTAGGAATGATGCTCTGTTGGACCTGGTAATCTCAAACCATGCAGAGATTATTACTAATGTTCAGATAAAGGAAAACCTGGGTAGCAGTGATCATAACATGATTTCATTTGATGTTAGCTGTAAGCAAATAACACATATGGGAAAGATAAAAACACTTAACCTCAAGAGAGCAAATTTTCCAAAGATGAGGGCTGCTCTCTAGGACTTAGACTGGGAGGGAATATTGGCATCGATAAACACAGAACAGAAATGGGAATTCTTCAAAAAGTCTGTTTGTGAACTCACTGCAAAGTATATTCCCATGGGCAATAATTTAAAAGGCTAAAAATAAAACCTATGTGGCTCACGGCCAAAGTATAAAAAGCTATAAACAATAAGAAAAGAGCTTTTAAAAAATATAAAAATGAGGGAACACTAGTGTCGTTTAACTGTTACAAAGAATACAACAGAATATGTAAAAAGGAAATAAAGGATCCAAAAACTCAAAACGAACGACAGATTGCAAAAGATAGTAGGACAATCCTCAAAAATTCTTCAAATATATTAATAGTAAAAAGGTCAAGTCTGAGCATGTAGGCCCTTTACAAAATAATCTAGAGTGGGTGACTGGGGACAAAGAGAAGGGGATGAAGTCACGTGACAGTGACGCCACGCGTAGGGACGGAAAGGCATAGTGATAGACGGAGGCTAACGAGCTCGCCGCTCGTAAGGAGGTAAATTTTTATGTATATTTTTAATGTGAGTACCCTTACTGTTCTATTAATAAACATACCATGCTGGTTTTAACATACTTCACGATTGAGACTCTCCTTTTTCTCTCTTATAACTTCGCTGCCACTGAGAGACAAAGACATCACTTAGGATCCATTATTGGCTTAGGACCATACCAGAGGAACTACTACTCCCAGTATCTTTATATGTGGTTACCTCATTACCGCAAGGTAAGAGGCCACCTTTACTATTGTGTGTGACACGTGAAATAGAGATCCATTTATCTCTCCAGCACTCACTGGCTTTTGCACGGAAACAAATACCCACTCTGAAGGAAGCATCTTGTTGCTATTTGCACCACTTGTACATGCAATTTTTGCACTTAAACCGTTGGATTGAACTATTTCTGTTCCAGTTTGCATTGGACATTTTTTTGCACTTTAGCACACTGTGCACTTCTGCAACCAGCATCTGCACCTGCACATAAACCTCTTTCTGTTGGTTTGCACTTTGCAGGCTATATTTGCCTGTATGTTTTGTTTGCACATTTTAGCTGATTTTGCACATTATTTTTTTACATAGGTGTTTATGTATATTCAGTTCTATGCACACTGCACTTTTAGCATTATATGTTCTGTACCACTGGATTGGCGCAGGGCCAATGTGGTGCCTATATTTAAAAAGGGGACAAAGTCTCTACCAAGTAACTATAGACCTGTTAGTTTAACTTCTATAGTTGGGAAGATACTGGAGAAATTAATAAAAGACCACATAGATGAGTTCTTGCTGGAAAAAAACATTTTAAGTAACAGACAGCATGGATTCATGAAAGACAGAAGTTTTCAGACAAACCTGATTTCTTTTTATGAAGAGGTAAGTAAAACCTTGGACAGAGGGGTGGCTGTGGACGTGGTATACTTGGATTTTGCAAAAGCGTTCGATACAGTTCCGCACACACGGCTCATGTGTAAGGTAAAATCTACAGGATTGGAAATATCAGTTTGTAAATGGATAGAAAACTGGCTAAAAGACAGAATTCAGAGAGTAGTCGTTAATGATTGTTAATCTGAACAGTGGCGGCTGGTGCTCAAATTTTTTGGGGGGGCACAAACAAACGGAAAAAAAAAACAAAAAAAACCCCACCAATTGCTGCCACTGTGCCCATTATACGCAGCCACTGTGCCCAAACGCCACCAGTTTGTCCCCAAATGCAGCCCAGTTTGTCCCCATATACAGCCAGTTTGTCCCAAAATACAGCCAGTTTGTCCCAAAATACAGCCAGTTTGCCCCAAAATACAGCCAGTTTGTCCCCCATAATACAGCCAGTTTGTCCCCCATAATACAGCCAGTTTGTCCCCCAAATGCAGCCAGTTTGTCCCCCAAATGCAACCAGTTTGTCCCCCATAATACAGCCAGTTTGTCCCCCATAATACAGCCAGTTTGTCCCCTATAATACAGCCAGTTTGTCCCCCATAATGCAGCCAGTTTATCCCCCAAATACAGCCAGTTTGCCCCCCCCAATATACAGCCAGTTTGTCCCCCCAATATACAGCCAGTTTGTCCCACATACAGCCAGTTTGTCCCATATACAGCCAGTTTGTCCCCCATATACAGCCAGTTTGTCCCCCAAATGCAGCCAGTTTGTCCCCCAAATGCAGCCCGTTTGTCCCATATACAGCCAGTTTGTCCCATATACAGCCAGTTTGTCCCCCAAATGCAGCCAGTTTCC
Source organism: Rana muscosa (assembly GCA_029206835.1). NCBI lineage: Eukaryota > Metazoa > Chordata > Amphibia > Anura > Ranidae > Rana > Rana muscosa. Next base: position 45,532,158 of record CM055117.1, on the reverse strand, counting down.
CCCCAATATACAGCAGGTTTGTCCCCCATATACAGCCAGTTTGCCCCCAAATGCAGCCAGTTTGTCCCCCCAATATACAGCCAGTTTGTCCCCCAAATGCAGCCAGTTTCCCCCCATATACAGCTAGTTTGTCCCCATAATACAGCCAGTTTGTCCCCCAAATGCAGCCAGTTTGTCCCCCATAATACAGCCAGTTTGTCCCCCAAATGCAGCCAATTTGTCCCCCAAATACAGCCAGTTTGTCCCCCATAATACAGCCAGTTTGTCCCCCAAATGCAGCAAGTTTGTCCCCCAAATACAGCCAGTTTGTCCCCCCCAGCCCTGCACTTACCTTCCTCAGGTCAGCGCCGTCCTTCTTCCGTCCTCAATGTCTTCTCCCGCCCTCGATGTCGCTTCAGCCAATCAGGTTACCGGTAACCAGACCCGGTGAACCTGATTGGCCAGGGAACGCACCCCCCGTGTGTCCCCTGGTTAGCTGTTTAGAAGCCGATTACAGCCCTCAGGCTGTAGTCGGGAAGCCTATCAGAGCCGCTGGCTCTGATAGGCACTTCTACAGACCAACCAGACGCTGTAATTCAGATGGCCGGCGCTCAAGGGGCCGGCCATCTGAATAGTGGGCGGCAGCAATACATAGGTTCATGCAATGCATGAACCTATGTATTGTTGTGGTGAGTGATGGGCGCAGGAGCGAGCGGGGGCAGCGCTTCTGCGCCCACTATGGACGCACCGCCAATGTGAAAAAAAAGGACATTTAAAAAAAAAAAAACTCTTAAAGGGCCCGTTTTTTTTTTTTTTTGGGACTTCAGGAGGGGGTTCGGCGCCCGTGCGCCCCCTATGGACAGCCTGCCACTGACTCTGAATGGTCCAAGGTTATCAGTGGTGTACCCCAAGGTTCAGTGTTGGGAAACTTACTTTTTAATATCTTTATAAATGATATTGGGTCTGAGATCAAAAGTACTGTAACATTTCTGTCTTTGCAGATGACACCAAGCTATGCAGTGGAATAACATCCTTACAGGATGTCTCGAAATTTACAAGCCAACCTCAATGCTCTGTCTAATTGGGCGACTATATGGCAGATGAGGTTTAATGTTGATAAATGTAAAGTTATGCACTTGGAGGCTACGAATATGCATGCATCATACATACTAGGGGGAGTACAACTGGGGGGATCAATGGTGGAGAAGGAGCTGGGGGTTTTGGTAGATCATAAGCTCAATAATAACATGCATTGCCAAGCTGCGGTTTCCAAAGCGAGCAAAGTCCTTTCTTGTATTAGGAGAGGTATGGACTCCAGAGAGAGAGATATCATTTTGCCCCCCTGTACAAATCATTAGTAAGACCTCATCTGGAATATGCAGTTCAGTTTTGGGCCCCAGTTCTCAAAAAGGATATCGGGGAGCTGGAGAAAGTGCAGAGAAGGGCAACCAAACTGATAAGAGGCATGGAGGAGCTCAGCTATGAGGAAAGATTAGAGGAACTGAATTTATTCACTCTTGAGAAGAGGAGATATGATCAACATTTACAAATATATAAGGGGTCCATATAGTGAACTTGGTGTTCAGTTATTCACTTTACGGTCAACACAGAGGACAAGGGGGCACTCTTTACGTCTAGAAGAAAAGAGATTTCACCTCCAAATACGGAAAGGTTTCTTCACAGTCGTGCCTTGTACACACGATCGGAATTTCCGATGAAAAAAGTCTGACGGAATTTATTCATCGGATATTCCGACCGTGTGTGGGCCCCATCGGATTTTTTTCCGTCAGAGTTTAGAAATAGAACATGTTTTGAAATTCCGATCGTCTGTGTGGAACTCCGACTGAGAAAAAAACATGCATGCTCAGAATCAAGTCTACGCATGCTCGGAAGCATTGAACTTCATTTTTCTCGGCTCGTTGTAGTGTTGTACGTCACCGCATTCTTGACGGTCTAAATTTGGTGTGACAGTGTGTATGCAAGACAGCTTAAACGGAATTCCGACGGAAAATTCCATCGGATTTTATCCCATCGAAAATTCCAATTGTGTGTACAGGGCATTAGAGCTGTGGAATAGACTCCCTCCAGAGGTGGTTCTGGCCAGCTCAGTAGATTGCTTTAAGAAAGGCCTGGATACTTTCCTAAATGTACATAATATAACTGGGTACTAACAATTATAGGTAAAGTTGATCCAGGGAAAATCCGATTGCCTCTCGGGGGATCAGGAAGGAATTTTTTGCCCTGCTGTAGCAAATTGGATCATGCTCTGATGGGGTTTTTCGCCTTCCTCTGGATCAACTGTGGGTATAGAATTGGGTATATGGGATTGTACGATATTTTTTATTTTATTTACTTTATGGTTGAACTAGATGGACTTGTGTCTTTTTTTAACCTGACTATCTATGTAACTATGTAACTATGTAAGCACTGTGGGCAGGTGGCATTTGGTTAACCACTTATGGACCGCCCCACGCAGATATACTGCGGCAGGGTGGCCCTCCTACACGGAATTAGGTACCTGTATGTGATTTTGTGCACAGGGTCTGGGGCGCGCACGTGCGCCGCCAGCGATCCGCTCCCGCTGTTATCCATCTTCCCCACTTTATACCTTTGGGATTGTTCTCACTGACACTCTTGTTGTTCTCTGTATTCCTTATCCCTCTCTTCCCTGGTCTCCTTATCCATACCACCATTTGACTAGGCTGTTTCATCCACATATATATATGACATATATATATGTGGATGAAACAGCCTAGTCCAATGGAGAATTAAATATATATGTATATCATCACACAAACTATGTTTACTTTGCCACTACAGCAACCCCTGACACACATATTTATATTTACATCTGTTATCCAGAATGGACACAGTGAGACTCATAGGGATACACATATTTATTCTCGCCATGCCTGCCCCACCGGTTGTCTCCTGGTCGGGCTCTGTCTGGCTCCGCCTCCTCGCCTCCCGAGCGAGACTGTTATTGCTGCCACCTTCTGGGAGTTGCGCATCCAGCATTCTGGTTTTTGCCGAATGGTGAGTATGGGGTCCTTTTGTTCAAGGTCACTTTACCATGTGTTAATACAACTGCTATTGTGCTATACATCTTTTTGTTTTATTTTTAGATATATTATACACGCATTCACCCTTGAGGAAGCGAGCTGTGCCTCGAAAAATGCATCGGGTTTACTTAATGCTTGTGTACTACTTTATCTGCTAAAATTTTACTTGTATCATCCATCTTACTATATGTATCATTTTTACTGACTTGGCATTCATTTATACTATTAAGTATGTATGCTCTTTGAATAAATTTCAGATTGTACTTACCTCTGTCATGTTTATTGGCTAAACTGTGCTCACCTCACTCAAAGTCACAGGGCCAATTTCTCTTGTTTTGATAAATACTTGTAGTGTTACCCTCAACTAAGAAGGCCGCAGATTTGGTCTGGGCCCTGAGTACAGCTCCGCCAACCCCCGGCAACCTACTCCACCCTTTCTGGCACAGTTAGTCTAGGGGTATACACATTTAATACTTATACTTTATGAGAGACTCAGACACGGAGTAGTTATAAAGGAATAACAGATTTTACTTTCAGCTATGCAAAGGGAATGAACAGTGATAACAACTTGACCATTAGAATATTCACAGAGCCCTGCAATATCACAATATCAGTCACACTACACCATGGAGAAGGGGGGGGGGTGGATAAGGAGACGCCACGTGGGGCGACTGTTAACTAGGCGCCCTGTGGCGCAATAACTAAACTAGGTCCCTAATGAATCAGGCCTGATTCCTAATTCTAGAACTCAGTCCTGTATGAATGATGGTTTCTTCACCGGCATCTGTAGAGGTGGTGCACTTAAGAATAAACAACAATTGTAATCCAGGAAAAGGGAAAGTTGATAACTGACAACACTTCACTGGAGATCCTCTGGATCAGTCCTGCTGTGGATCTCCAGTGAGAGTCTTTAACATGAGGTAGTAGGCCTCGGCAGTTTATAGGCACAGTACTAGCAAACAGGTTAGGGAATGAGCTTACGCTCGCTCACCCGCCGGACACGATCTCCGTCTGGGACTTCCACCGGCTGTGACTTCACTCGCCCACAGCGGTTGCTGCGATCGGGTCCCTGATCCAATCTAGGCTGTAAGTAGAGATGTCGGATGCCACCCAGGCTCGCAGTGGGGTGCAAGGCTCTTTGGTTGGCTGCGGAAGGCCCCAGGCTTCAGGCCTTACCCAGCACAGGTCCGCACAGGTGTATCAGTCTCTGCCATCCCGTGTCCAAAGAGGCCGAGCCAGGCCTCGCCCCTTCCTTATATATCCCCACCCATGAGTCTCTGGGGCAGAAGCAAAACATCCTGGGAACCAGTGGGGTTCTGGGAACAGTAGTTCGAGAGCATTTAAAGGAACCCCGCTACACACTCCCCCCACTTAAACTCTTTGGTCCCCAAAGATAAACTTCAACAAATACTGTTTACCATTTTGGACAGTGTCGAGTATGATGTTGGCATAGGGAATTCCCACCAAAACTTTGGGATGGAACTCTCTTGCCCACAGGTCACACTACCATGAGTGGCCTGCCTAACTGTGCCAGAGAGTGAGCTGGGGTTGCCCTCCACCAAATGGACAGTGGAGGGATCAGGTTGCTCAACACTTCTCCTAGCCGTTACAACAGAGTCCTCTGAGCTCGTCCCCATTTGGGGGTAAGTTAGTTTCTTGGGAGGCCTGATGACTCTGCAAGCCCTCTGCTCTCTTGGTGCTTCTGACTCTGGCACCACAGGCTCTTCTTCAGGAGTAAGTTCAGGTAACATTGCTGGTTCTGGAACCTCTGATTCAGAAGTCGACTGACGTATGAAATCTCTAGGGTCCTCCTCTGCGCAAGTGTCAGGAACATCTTCCCAGTAATCAGCTGAGGTACTGAAGGGTATGAATTCAGTAGCCTCCGGATTCAGCGTTGCATCTGGGGTATCCCCTCCATTTGGGAGATCTATGGCGGACGTTCCCAGAGTCGAGGGAGGCCACAGCCAGTTCAGTTCTCCACCTTCATCTGTACTCAATTGAGAGGCCTCGCCATCTTCAGCTCGAGAGGTCTGGGACTGAGTGCTCGGCCTAGGAGTATCCAGGATAGAGGCCGGTTCAGGGGAGTCTCTCACAGGAGGTATTCTGACTGCTTCAGCCAGTGGGAGCAGGTGGTTTCGATGCCACGTCTTCAGTGGACCCACCTTTCCTTCTGACTTTAGTTTGTAGACAGGCAAACCGGGCAACTTCCTACAGACGTGTATAGAAAGCAGTGCAGCGCTAAAATCATATGTAACACAAAAAGTCCATGGGATGTATAATTCAGAAACCAGAGGAATGTTATCTGAAACACCAACAGGAAGTAAGAAGGATCCTCTAGCTGTGAAACAGAGTGCTTGTAAATGATCACAAGTGCAACCACTTCCGTGTAATTCCACCACCAGATACACAGGCCGCTCACCTCAGAATGTGGACCTCTGTATTACCAGAAGGTCACATAAGGGTAATGTTTAAAGATGAGAGAGCTGTCTTCATACGGTGCTTCAACCGAAATCCTCAATCATTCAATAATCCCAAAAGCGAACTCATAAATTGGCGTAGTTACATGAAAAATGTCAAAAAGAAATACATAGTGCTCTCCATCTATAAAAAACACTTGATTTATTTATTTAAAAAGTTACTCACAAGCGAGGCACAGACACCCTGTGCTCGGATAACAGTCATGTAACATAGATGTGGAACCAGGTAGATGGCTGTCCTGACGTCGTGTAGCCCCTCGCACGCGTATCGTCCGTGGGCAAGGACTTCATCAGCGAAAATTAAATGGGGCCAGCATGTCAGTTCATTTATATAAGCCATATTCCTGGTGTATGCTGTGTGTGAAAAAGAAATCCCGCCCACCCCATAATTGGGGAACTATGTAACAAGCGCCCTCATTGGTGGCCAAGAGATATGCCAAATTAACAAACCGGCAATCATTGGCTAGAGGGATATGGTAATCAAAGAACTTCCGGGTGATGTCCCTCACATGGTGTACTGCAGCTCCAATCGGCGGAGGAATAACAGGGGATATCACCTCCCAGACTATGACCTTCCGGGTCGGCGCTCCCCACATGACCTGTCGTCATAGCAACAAAAATAAACATACCTGTAGAATGTTCCCCTCACTGCACCTACGTGAAGCCGAGGGCGGGGCGGAGCGGTCATGTGACACCAGATGCAAATAAAGCACGTAGGATAACAATCCCTCAGCGTGCCTAATATGCAGAGCCTCGACGTTTAAACTGTCAGATCCACCCCTACTGAGAATAACCATCCCTCCAAGCTGCAACATAGCTGTCATAAGTAATGACATGTGACAATGCTAACAGGCAGTATTATTGATGTGGTACAGCAAACGCTGCATCCCACAGTGTGCCACCCAGTGGCAAAAGCCTGCATTGCATGTCATACAGGATCTCTAGAGAATAAAAAGATAAAATCAAAAATAAGTAAAATAAACATAAACACCCAGCGAGCATATATGCACTTTTGTATTTGCTCGGTACCCTTCTATGTATCTTTCGCTCAGACAGCGGGATCACTGGTGTTTATGTTTATTTTACTTATTTTTGATTTTATCTTTTTATTCTCTAGAGATCCTGTATGACATGCAATGCAGGCTTTTGCCACTGGGTGGCACACTGTGGGATGCAGCGTTTGCTGTACCACATCAATAATACTGCCTGTTAGCATTGTCACATGTCATTACTTATGACAGCTATGTTGCAGCTTGGAGGGATGGTTATTCTCAGTAGGGGTGGATCTGACAGTTTAAACGTCGAGGCTCTGCATATTAGGCACGCTGAGGGATTGTTATCCTACGTGCTTTATTTGCATCTGGTGTCACATGACTGCTCCGCCCCGCCCTCGGCTTCACGTAGGTGCGGTGAGGGGAACATTCTACAGGTATGTTTATTTTTGTTGCTATGACGACAGGTCATGTGGGGAGCGCCGACCCGGAAGGTCATAGTCTGGGAGGTGATATCCCCTGTTATTCCTCCGCCGATTGGAGCTGCAGTACACCATGTGAGGGACATCACCCGGAAGTTCTTTGATTACCATATCCCTCTAGCCAATGATTGCCGGTTTGTTAATTTGGCATATCTCTTGGCCACCAATGAGGGCGCTTGTTACATAGTTCCCCAATTATGGGGTGGGCGGGATTTCTTTTTCACACACAGCATACACCAGGAATATGGCTTATATAAATGAACTGACATGCTGGCCCCATTTAATTTTCGCTGAGGAAGTCCTTGCCCACGGACGATACGCGTGCGAGGGGCTACACGACGTCAGGACAGCCATCTACCTGGTTCCACATCTATGTTACATGACTGTTATCCGAGCACAGGGTGTCTGTGCCTCGCTTGTGAGTAACTTTTTAAATAAATAAATCAAGTGTTTTTTATAGATGGAGAGCACTATGTATTTCTTTTTGACATTTTTCATGTAACTACGCCAATTTATGAGTTCGCTTTTGGGATTATTGAATGATTGAGGATTTCGGTTGAAGCACCGTATGAAGACAGCTCTCTCATCTTTAAACATTACCCTTGATAAAGGGACTGCTTATGTGACCTTCTGGTAATACAGAGGTCCACATTCTGAGGTGAGCGGCCTGTGTATCTGGTGGTGGAATTACACGGAAGTGGTTGCACTTGTGATCATTTACAAGCACTCTGTTTCACAGCTAGAGGATCCTTCTTACTTCCTGTTGGTGTTTCAGATAACATTCCTCTGGTTTCTGAATTATACATCCCATGGACTTTTTGTGTTACATATGATTTTAGCGCTGCACTGCTTTTTATACACGTTTCATTTAAGGATTTATATTTTGACCTTCAGTGTTCAGCTGCATTGTGTTAGGATTGGTTTTGCGCTGTCTGGTTTTTTCTACTGTTTTTCTGTTTTCCAATATATTACAGTCTAGCAGCATCACCATGGAAGTTTTCCAATATTTGGAAAAGAGAGAAGTTAAAATTGGAGATATTTTCTCTAGGAATCAAACCACTGGGGGGGGGGGGGGGGGAAATGAACTCACTCATACCTTTAGAAAACTAGGGCACGTTTTTGAGAAAAAGGTTAAGACCTGGTGGGATATAATTTCCTTTGAACAATACTTAGTAGCAAAAATTATTCCAAGACGTTTAAGGTGGGATGTCCCGCCTAATGACGGCCTTATGGACGATGAGGCCATCATAGAATGGGGAAATTTTTTTATTAAAAAGGGTCTAGAATTATTAGAATTTTTACTACTTAGGAAACAAAGAAAAATGAAAATGCTGGAGGTTCAGATTAGGGACCTGAGAACTACCTTGAAACCCTTTAAAGAATCTGAGGAATTCCTGAGATTATCTATGGATTTGAAAAATAAATTAATCAAATGGGATACAGAGACTCAAAATAAGAAAAAGAAAAAGTTCATCAGAGATCTGGATGACTTTGGAAAAAATTGTGTGTTTAAGTGGCAAGTGGCTCCTCCAGATGTGAGTTCTACACAGGTGAACCCGGACCCGTCTAACGTAGACATGACTGATACCCCACTCCCCACTCCCAGGGGGGGTGAGGTCTATGTCTATGATAATTTGGAATATCCGGTTATGGGAACACCTTTGAATGATGGTCACTATCAGGAAGTCTCCAATAAAAAGGGTAAAAACAAAAGAGGACGGGGAAAGAGAGGTGGTTACCATCACTCCCCATATCGGCATCAGGTTTATAATGCACCCCCGAGGGGGAATGACTCTTATGGTGGCTATCAGCAACAGCAGCCCAATTACTCACACACCAGTGAGTATAATGGCCCTTATGCTGATAGAGGTAATCGATCTAACCACTATCAGAATAACTATGCACACAATAATTATGATACCTTTGCTTACGGAGGTCCAGCTCCGCCACAACACGCAAATCAATTACCTATACATAACCGCTTTTCACCCCTGGCCTATCAGGGCCTACGTAGGGGTGGGGATTTTCGCGGAGCACCGAGAGGTGCAGGGAGAGGTGCACCCTTCATCCCCCCCAATCCGGGAGGTTGGAGGGGAAAACAACCCCAGCAGCCTTCTCAGGAGGGGGTGCCGCTGCGAAAAAGAAAAGCAAGAGAGGAAGGAGAGGAGGCAGGAGAACTCAAAAGAGTAAAGCCCCAATAGGTGCAGGGATTTATAATTTGAGTGGAACACCCCTTAGTGAAGAAGAAATCAAAGTACTTGATAAGGGGCTCAAATATGCCCCCACTCGTAATTTAAATAAATTTCAAACGTATGTTAACTTGCAAAAGTTCATTCGTAGTTTGAATATTAAGAAATATTTTTTGAATACCCCGTCCACTAGGGCATTAAGTGTACCAACAAGTCAGACAAGTCACCATTCTACCTTGCGGAATAAATCTGTTTTCAACCCCCCCACATCAGACACTAAGCATCTTGAGGTGTTTAGGAATATGGTCGCGAGGGATTTAGAAAAGTTGAAAATCCGTAAGGTGAATGATCCTGTTTATATCCAGAACGGTATAAAATCTCTGACGGAGAGGAAGGATTTGGTCATACGCCCTGCTGATAAGGGGGGGGGGGCTGGTGGTACTCAGTAAGGCCTACTATAAGAACGAAATGGACAACCTCCTTAGTGATACCAACACTTATAGCATTATGACAAGAGACCCTATGCTTGAATTTAAGGGAGAACTCCACTTTTTGGTAGAAAGGGGGAAACATATAGGAGTGTTGAGCCCAAAGGAGGCATTATATTTAGACCCTTTGTTTTGCCGTAAACCCATCATTTATTTTCTACCAAAGGTCCATAAGGATAGCACCAACCCTCCTGGGAGACCCATAGTAAATGGGATCGATTCGGTCACTTCCCGACTTGGTCAATACATAGATTCCTTCCTCCAGCCGTTAGTGACAAAAACTGACGCATTTCTTAAAGACACCAAACATGTCATACAAATTCTGGAGTCTCTGGCAATCACGCCCTCTTGCCTTCTGATCACGGCTGATGTCAGTTCGTTATATACGATCATCAGTCATGAGGATGCTTTATCCGCGGTTAGTTGGGCACTAGGATCATCTGGTTTGTCCAGAAGACATCAGAACTTTTTGATTGACAGTCTTACCTTTTGCTTATCAAAGAATTATTTCTGGTATGGTAGGCAATTTTTCCTTCAAACCAGAGGGGTAGCTATGGGGGCTCGGTTTGCTCCCAGTGTTGCCAATCTATTTATGGCACACTGGGAGGAAGAGGCCGTGTTTAAGAACAAACCCCCACAGCTATTATGCTACCAGAGGTATATTGATGACCTTATTATGATCTGGGATGGGGATCGAGTAAGCTTTGATGAGTTTGCATCTAAACTGAATGCTAACAGTATGAACATTGTTCTTACATGGAACATCAGTTTGGACAGATTGGTCTTTTTGGATCTTGATCTAACCAAGAATGGGGACAGGATCAATATGACCACTCATCTTAAGGCCACAGACCGTAACGCCTTTATCCCCATTGAAAGCTGTCACCATTCCAAGTGGTTGTGTAATATACCGAGAGGGCAATTTATACGCCTGAGGCGCAATTGCACCAATGTAGGTGATTTTATTACACAGTCACAGGTATTGGCCTCAAGATTCGTTGAAAAAGGATATGATAAAAATAGCTTAGGTATAGAAATGGAAAATGTCCGTAATCTGGACAGAAAAGTACTTGTGTCAAATGTCCCTAAGGTTAATCATAATGATTCTACAAGGACACGAATGATCTTAGACTATAATATTCAATATAGGAAGTTTGAGAGGATTGTACAGAGGCACTGGCCAATCCTTAAGCATGACAGGATTTTAGGCCCCTTACTTCCTGATCGTCCGCAATTCATCTACAAAAAAGCACCTTCCTTAAGGGATACACTAGCCCCTGGGGTCATTGACCCCCCTACCCATTCTGAGAACAGAATTTTTGACTTTCTGACTGGCTTTCACAAATGTGGTCGTTGCCCACCATGTCGACAGGCCAGAAAGAATTCAAAGAAGCGGAAGGAATTTGTGGCATCAGCAACTGGAAAAAACTATAAGATCAAGGATCTGATCACTTGTGACACTACTGGGGTCGTGTATATGCTACAGTGTGAGTGTGGTTTACAATATGTCGGTAGGACGTCTAGGCCCCTTCACGTCAGGATAGGGGAGCATGTCAATAATATCAAAAAGGGGTTGGTCACACACAACGTTTCGAAGCACTTCCGACTCCACCATAACCGTAGCCCATCTGGGCTGCAGTTTTGGGGGATAGAGAAGGTGACGAACCATTGGAGAGGAGGCAACTTCATTCGGCACCTTAGCCGACGTGAGTCGTTTTGGGTATATGAATTAAAGGTGGGGGTCCCGTTGGGGTTGAACGTTGAGTTCGATCTCAATTGTTTTATATCTGACCGCTAGCATTATAATTTTTATATAATTTGTTTTTATTATGACATTATGTATTTAGTATGTGATATTTGTCTAACAGGTTAGATGGTTGTGCTGACGTCTTTATTAATTTTACAGGTCTATATATGACTGTTTTATTACCCTTATGCACCTCTGGCCCCTGTTTAGTGTTACGATTGTCATCACTATGAGGGCCCACGGGCCCCTCAAAGTAATAACAAGAGGGGGGAGCTGGTGTGTGTCTGTATACATATTGACCATTGTGCCCTATATATGGTCGGATTTTTTGATCTATGTATACATGACCCCAGCGAGCATATATGCACTTTTGTATTTGCTCGGTACCCTTCTATGTATCTTTCGTTCAGACAGCGGGATCACTGGTGTTTATGTTTATTTTACTTATTTTTGATTTTATCTTTTTATTCTCTAGAGATCCTGTATGACATGCAATGCAGGCTTTTGCCACTGGGTGGCACACTGTGGGATGCAGCGTTTGCTGTACCACATCAATAATACTGCCTGTTAGCATTGTCACATGTCATTACTTATGACAGCTATGTTGCAGCTTGGAGGGATGGTTATTCTCAGTAGGGGTGGATCTGACAGTTTAAACGTCGAGGCTCTGCATATTAGGCACGCTGAGGGATTGTTATCCTACGTGCTTTATTTGCATCTGGTGTCACATGACCGCTCCGCCCCGCCCTCGGCTTCACGTAGGTGCGGTGAGGGGAACATTCTACAGGTATGTTTATTTTTGTTGCTATGACGACAGGTCATGTGGGGAGCGCCGACCCGGAAGGTCATAGTCTGGGAGGTGATATCCCCTGTTATTCCTCCGCCGATTGGAGCTGCAGTACACCATGTGAGGGACATCACCCGGAAGTTCTTTGATTACCATATCCCTCTAGCCAATGATTGCCGGTTTGTTAATTTGGCATATCTCTTGGCCACCAATGAGGGCGCTTGTTACATAGTTCCCCAATTATGGGGTGGGCGGGATTTCTTTTTCACACACAGCATACACCAGGAATATGGCTTATATAAATGAACTGACATGCTGGCCCCATTTAATTTTCGCTGAGGAAGTCCTTGCCCACGGACGATACGCGTGCGAGGGGCTACACGACGTCAGGACAGCCATCTACCTGGTTCCACATCTATGTTACATGACTGTTATCCGAGCACAGGGTGTCTGTGCCTCGCTTGTGAGTAACTTTTTAAATAAATAAATCAAGTGTTTTTTATAGATGGAGAGCACTATGTATTTCTTTTTGACATTTTTCATGTAACTACGCCAATTTATGAGTTCGCTTTTGGGATTATTGAATGATTGAGGATTTCGGTTGAAGCACCGTATGAAGACAGCTCTCTCATCTTTAAACATTACCCTTGATAAAGGGACTGCTTATGTGACCTTCTGGTAATACAGAGGTCCACATTCTGAGGTGAGCGGCCTGTGTATCTGGTGGTGGAATTACACGGAAGTGGTTGCACTTGTGATCATTTACAAGCACTCTGTTTCACAGCTAGAGGATCCTTCTTACTTCCTGTTGGTGTTTCAGATAACATTCCTCTGGTTTCTGAATTATACATCCCATGGACTTTTTGTGTTACATATGATTTTAGCGCTGCACTGCTTTTTATACACGTTTCATTTAAGGATTTATATTTTGACCTTCAGTGTTCAGCTGCATTGTGTTAGGATTGGTTTTGCGCTGTCTGGTTTTTTCTACTAACTACCTACAGACGACATAGGGTTCAGATCTCCATCTGTCGGCAAGCTTGTGTTTTCCAGGGACCCCCAGATTGCGTAGCAGTACTCGGTCCCCGGGCTGCAGATCTTGCACTCGAACCTTCAGATCGAAATTTCTCTTGTTGCGGGCTCCCCTTTGATCCGAAGCCGCCTGGGCTTGTTCATAGGCCACCTGCAAGCTACGTCTAAGTCTGTCCACGTATCCCTTGTGGGATGTAGCTGAGGTATTGTCTAAAGAAGTGCCAAAGGCCAAGTCCACGGGTAGCCTTGCTTCTCTCCCAAACATAAGTCGATAAGGGGAGTAGCCAGTGGCGTCACTTGTGGTACAGTTATAGGCATGTACTAGGGCTGATATGTGTTGACTCCAGTGTTGCTTCTTCTCTGTTTCTAAGGTTCCCAACATGTTGAGCAGGGTCCGGTTAAATCTCTCCGGCTGAGCATCTCCTTGTGGGTGGTAAGGCGTGGTTCTGGTCTTCTTTATTCCCAATGAATCCAAAAGTCTTCGGATCAACCGACTCTCAAAGTCCCTTCCTTGATCTGAGTGGAGTCTCTGTGGTAGTCCGTAATGGACAAAATACTTCTCCATAAGTATCTTGGCCACGGTGGATGCCTTCTGATCTTTGGTTGGGAAAGCTTGAGCATAGCGGGTGAAATGGTCGGTTATTACCAGAACATTCCCCAATCCACTCAGGTCGGGTTCGAGGCAGAGAAAGTCAATGCATACCAGATCCATTGGGCCTTGACTCTGTAAGTGGCCCATTGGGGCAGCTTGATGGGGTAGGGTCTTTCTCTGAATGCATCGTGCACAGGAATGGCAATACTCCTCTACTTCTGCCCTCATGCAGGGCCAATAGAACCGATTTCTGACAAGCTGGAAGGTCCTTTCTGCCCCTAGGTGACCATGATGGTCATGCAGGGCAATTAGTACAGTCTCTCGGTGCTTCTCTGGAAGGAATAACTGCCACTTATCTTCTGAGTCATCAGAGGGGCCCCTTCGGTAGACCACTCCCTGATGCACCTGCAGCCTGTCCAATTCCTTCCTCAACAGGCGAGCCTCCTTTGAGGGGTGATGTAGGAGTTTGTTGGGATCCTGATTCTCCAGGGCTTCGAGGACCAATCTCCCCATGGGGTCTTCCAATTGGTCACAGCTCAACTCCTTCTTGGACAGTCTCGGTAGGTTGTCTTCCTCCAGTTGAGTTACTCCACAATAGTGTTTGGGGACTCCTACCATGATAGCCCCTATTTCTTCTGCTCTGGAGCCTCCTCTGGCTTGGAATTCAGCCCCTTGACAAAGGGCCCGCACCCGTCCGGTGCCACTTGGGTCCAATCTTCCCAGTCATTTGTCGTGGCATGAGACCTCCGGGACAGGGCATCTGCATCCCTATTTCCAGCTCCTGGTCTGTACTTCAGACTGAAGTTGAATCCAGACAATGCGGCCAACCACCTGTGTCCGGTGGCATCTAGTTTTGCGGTGGTGAAGAGGTAGGTCAGGGGGTTGTTATCTGTCTTCACAGTAAACTCTGCCCCATACAGGTAGTCTTTTAGCTTGTCTACTACCGCCCATTTGAGGGCCAGGAATTCCAGCTTATGAGTGGGGTAGTTCTTTTCTGAGGGGGTCAGGCTCCTGCTCACATAGGCCACTGGTCGCAGTTGTCCTTCATGTTCTTGGTAGAGCACCCCGCCTAGACCCTCATGGCTGGCATCCACATGTAATTCATAAGTTCTGTTAGGGTCGGCGTAGGCCAGGACTGGGGCAGTGGTTAAGCTCCTCTTCAGGGCCTGGAAGGCCTCTTCACACCTTGGGTTCCACTCATCTTGAACTGACTCACCAGGCCTCCGGGGCCCTGAGTCATCCTCTTCCCCTTCTGCCTTTAGCAATTCATTCAACGGGCGGGCAATCCGAGCAAACCCCTCCACAAACCTCCTATAATAGGAGCAGAATCCCAGGAAGGATCTGAGCTCTGTTACTGTGGTGGGTCGTGGCCAGGAGGTGACTGCTTCCAACTTCTCAGGATCTGTGGCCACCCCTTCTTCAGACACTATGTGCCCCAGATAGTTCACAGAAGACTGGTAGAACCGACACTTCTCTGGAGAAAGCTTAAGTCCCTCTTCGCTGAGTCTTCTCAATACTTTCTCCAGCCTGGCTTCATGTTCTTCCAAGGTTCTCCCGAAGACAATGACATCGTCCAAGTACACAAGGACTTCTATAAGATTCATGTCTCCAACAGTCTTCTCCATAAGGCGTTGAAAAGTAGCAGGAGCTCCAGACAGACCCTGAGGCATCCTATTGAATTCGAAGAATCCCACCGGGGTTATGAAGGCTGTCTTCTCCCTGTCTTCTGGGTGCATAGGGATTTGATAGTACCCACTCTTGAGGTCCATCACACTGAACCATTTGGCTCCAGACAAACTTTGTAAGGCATCTTCTATCCTTGGCGTGGTGTATTGGTCAGGGATGGTTCTCCTGTTGAGAGTCCTGTAATCGATACAAAGCCTCAACGATCCATTCTTCTTTCTGACCACCACGATTGGGGAGGCATAGGGGCTTCTAGACTCCCGGATCACACCAGTCTTCTTTAGTTCTGCAAGTTGTTCCCTCAGATCCTCCAGATCTGCCAGGGGGACCCGCCTGACCCTCTCTCGGAAGGGCTTATCTTCTTGGAGGCGGATCCGATGGGTGGCACTTCTTGCACACCCCACATCGAATTCATCTTCGGAAAAGATCTTCTCCCATCTGGTCAGCTGGGCCTTGGCTCTTTCTTTCCAAGCCCTGGGTAGGTTCGGGTTTTCCACGGACAGCTTCTCCCAAACATCTCCTCCGTCACCCGTCCCCTTGACTTCGGACCAAGTGACCGGGGCAGCAGGGCTCACCTGGCCCAGCAACACTCTGGCAGGAATCTCCATGGGCCCTCCCGTAGTGTTCCTAACACTCACCGAAACTCTGCCATGGGCATTCTTCAGGGCCTTGAACGGAATCACTTCTGGTATCACTTCCAGGCCTGAGGACTCTTCCCTTGGGTCGGATTCCAGCATGACAAAGGGGCCAGGTTGTTCCCACGTAAGCTTCACAGTGGCCCTAAGACAGGTTACTTCTCCGGGCTGTAGCACTACTCCTTCTCTGCCAAGTCTCCACACCTTCCCTATCCCCTCTCCCGGGGTCTTCTGCTCTAAGACCAGTCGTTGGTAGGCCGTCTTTAGCATGGGATGGATTTTGGTGGCTGAATGGTTTCTCTCTTTCACTAGAGGGGTCAGGAGTCTCCTGACTAGATCCGTGTTTGTCCCAATGATCAGGGAAATCTTGCTGGCTCCAGGCGGCCGAGGACACACCACTGCCAGGGTGTCAAACACTTCAGCCTTCCCAGCCACGGATGGGTCGAAAGTCATCTTTATGGGCAGGTACCCATCGTAAGGGAAACTCTGGGTTCCAAGTCCCCATATCTCCAGCTCTTCTATCTTCTGGATAGGCAGATGACTCAAGTGCCTATCATAGAAGTCCCGGTATAGTAAAGTCACCTGTGCTCCGGTGTCCAGAAGAGCTTTAGTATAGACTCCTTCCACTTGAATGGGCACAGTAGGAGACGGGCCCACCAGTTCCTCTGGGTATGGCCAGACTGGGGTCACCTTCTTCTTTGGGCTTTTCCTTGCCCTGCTCCTTTTGGACTTTAATTTTCCCTGAGCCTGGCATGCATTGACCTTCTCCCTCTCAATGGGGGCACAAACCCGCTGAGGGATGTTATTGTTCCTCTTAGGTGGATGTTCCTTCTTCGGGGTGCTGTATTTCCACTGAGGGGTCTTGCCCCCTCCCTCTGGGGTACATCTTGGAGGGGGGGTACTATACCTCCTCCTATGAGTTTTGTCTCCTCCATTCTTGGCCTTTTTTTTCAGTTTGGAGTGCACTGAAGATGATGGGCACCCGGTTGACTCCTTCACCGGGGCCCTTTGGAGTTTCCCGCCGGCTTGCAATTATCTGTTCTCTTCTTCTTTGGGCTGGAGCATACGTTAGCAAAGTGGTCACTCCCTCCGCAGTTATAGCAAATCACCTCTTCTCGGTCCTGTAGGGAGGCCGGTGCTGAGGTGTTCGGAAACAACTCCTTTCTTGGGCTTGGTTTCTCTGGTCTTCTTTGATCTTTCTCCATCAAAGAGGTCAGCATCTCCAACACTTGGGCCATTTGCGATTTCAAAGTGTCAACCTCCGCATCTCTTTACGGGCTCTTGACCGAATGGACCAACACTGGTACAGGTGTGACATTCGCCTTGGCCACCTGCTGATCTTCCTGCAGCGCCTCTTCGTCCCTAATAATTTTTATTAGATCAGAGTAGGTTAGTGACATTCCTCCTCCTGAGGTTTTCAGGTGCAGCCAGACCGGGTCTGAGCGCCGCGCTCCCCTCATGATCTGCTTCATGCGTGCTTCATCTGCATCTTTGGGCAGCATTCCCTTCTTCAGTACAATCTTGCATAACTGCCTGTTCAGCCTTCTAACATATTCTGACAGTTTCTCATTCGGCTGCTGGAGAGTGTGTTCAAATTGATAGATCATCTCTGACACCTTCTCCAGCTGACCAAACTCTTCCTGCAGCATGGCCAGGCAATCTTGAGCTGTACAGTTTTCATTTCCAAACCTGAAGCTCTTCACCGCTTCTGCCGCGGCACCTTTCAGACTTTCCAAGACTCGCTGTCTCTTCTGTGCCTCAGGCACCTCCCATGCCTCTACTGCCTGTAATGCCTGTTCCACCCAAGTGTCAAAATCTTCCTCCCCCGCAGGGACGGGAAGCTTCCCCGAGAATGCCTTTAGTCTCCGGTAGCTAGTCTCTACGTGCACCGTGCTTGCCTTCTGACAGTTTGTTAGTAGGTCACCTAACGCCTTTATCAGTTCGGGTGATATGGCCGTGGCAGGTGCAGGCGTCACCGGAGGTGTCGCTCCATCTCTCCTCTCTGGTGAGGTACGGGCCGCAGTCTGCGGTGGTCCCATTAGGGGTGGCTCCTTCTTAATAGCATGCGCCAGACTATAAGATCTGTTATCCGACGTCTGCGTATATTTGTGCTTGCAAACTTCTGGCTTCCCATCTGAATACTCCACTAGTGCATACTGGTGTGAGGTGTCTGGGTCTAACTTTGTTCCCATCACCCACGGTGTACCATCTGGGGTCACTGACTTCATTAATCCTTCCACCGTCTCGGTCGACCATTCCTGACCGGGCATGTTAATGACCACTGACTGGCTTGGATCTGTCTTAGCTACTCCACACCACGTTCTGATGTCTTTCGGGTCCATGCTGGTACCTCTTGGCGGGTTTTCTGCTCTATCAGGATCCCGGACGAGAACCCCCACGTGTAGCGTTACCCTCAACTAAGAGGGCCGCAGATTTGGTCTGGGCCCTGAGTACAGCTCCGCCAACCCCCGGCAATCTACTCGACCCTTTCTGGCACAGTTAGTCTAGGGGTATACACATTTAATACTTATACTTTATGAGAGACTCAGACACGGAGTAGTTATAAAGGAATAACATATTTTACTTTCAGCTATGCAAAGGGAATGAACAGTGATAACAACTTGACCATTAGAATATTCACAGAGCCCTGCAATATTACAATATCAGTCACACTACAACATGGAGAAGGGGGGGGGGGTGGATAAGGAGACGCCACGTGGGGCGACTGTTAACTAGGCACCCTGTGGCGCAATAACTAAACTAGGTCCCTAATGAATCAGGCCTGATTCCTAATTCTAGAACTCAGTCCTGTATGAATGATGGATTCTTCACCGGCATCTGTAGAGGTGGTGCACTTAAGAATAAACAACAATTGTAATCCAGGAAAAGGGGAAGTTGATAACTGACAACACTTCACTGGAGATCCTCTGGATCAGTCCTGCTGTGGATCTCCAGTGAGAGTCTTTAACATGAGGTAGTAGGCCTCGGCAGTTTATAGGCACAGTACTAGCAAACAGGTTAGGGAATGAGCTTACGCTCGCTCACCCGCCGGACACGATCTCCGTCCGGGACTTCCACCGGCTGTGACTTCACTCGCCCACAGCGGTTGCTGCGATTGGGTCCCTGATCCAATCTAGGCTGTAAGTAGAGATGTCGGATGCCACCCAGGCTCGCAGTGGGGTGGAAGGCTCTTTGGTCGGCTGCGGAAGGCCCCAGGCTTCAGGCCTTACCCAGCACAGGTCCGCACAGGTGAATCAGTCTCTGCCGTCCCGTGTCCAAAGAGGCCGAGCCAGGCCTCGCCCCTTCCTTATATATCCCCACCCATGAGTCTCTGGGGCAGAAGCAAAACATCCTGGGAACCAGTGGGGTTCTGGGAACAGTAGTTCGAGAGCATTTAAAGGAACCCCGCTACATACTGTATAGTTGGCAAAAGTCTTGGGCGAGTGTCAAAAAATGCTGGAAATGAAGAATGCTTTCCGAAGTGTTATGGCTCCATGTACACTGAAGCTGATAAACTGCAGTTTATTGGCGTTTTTTTAAAAAGCCCATTAACTGCACTCTATGTTAGCCTATGTGTTCATGTACACTTGGACGTTTTTTAGCGTTAATGAGCAGTGGAGTTAATGGGCTTTTTTATGAACGTAATAAATTTGCGTTCAAAGTGCCGTTTTTCGGCGGGAAAAAACGCTAAAAAACGCAAAACGCTGAAAAACGCAAATAAACGCTCAAAAACGCAGGTCGCCAGCGTTTTTTTGTGTTTTTTTGATCCATTGAAAAAAAAAAGCTAAAAAACGCTAACACTAAAAAACGCTAATAAACGCTAGTAAAAAGCGCTGATAAAAGCTATATTTTGAAGCAGCTTTTTCTGCCAGAAATCTGACGTTCAAAAAGACCGTTTTTGAGCTTCTGTGTACATGGAGCCTAATAGTTTTACTTTACATTTTGTTAATGAAAAAAAAAAATGAACAAAAGAGAAATCCATATCCTATCAATATTTGGTGTGAACACCCTTTGCCTTCAAACCAGCATCAATTCTTCTAGAAACACTTACACACAGTTTGTGAAGGAACTCGGCAGGTAGGTTGTTCCAAACATCTCGGAGAACTGACCACAGATCTTCTGTGGATGTAGGCTGCCTCCAATCCTTCTATCATTTCATGAAATCCCAGACAGACTCCATGATGTTGAGATCAGGGCTCTGTGGGGGCCAGACCATGAATTCCAGGACTCCTTGTTCTTCTTTACACTGAAGATAGTTCTTAATGACATTGGCTGTATGTTTGGGGTCGTTGTCCTGCTGCAGAATAAATTTGCAGCCAATCACACGCCTTCCTGATGGTCTACATGATGGATAAGTATCTGCCTGTAATTCTCAGCATTGAGGACACCATTGATCTTGACCAAATCTCCAACTCTATTTGCAGAAATGCAGCCCCAAACTTGCAAGAAACCTCCACCATGCTTCACAGTTGCCTGTAGACACTCATTATTGTACCGCTTTCTAGCCCCTCAATGAACAAGCTACCTCCTGCTACAGCCAAATCTTTCACATTTTGACTCATCAGTCTAGAGCACCTGCTGCAATTTTTCTGCATCCCAGTTCCTATGTCTTCCCACATAAGACATGAAAACAAGGCAACTATGCACAAAAACATAGGAACTGGGGTGCAGAACAATGGCAGAAAGTGCTCTAGACCGATGATAGGCAAAATGTAAACTATTTTGCTGTAGCAGGAAGCAGTCTGTTTAATTTGTTCATTTATTTTCCATTGTGTTAATTGTTAAAAAAATAAACTATTAACAATTCTATTTCTGGAAGCATTCCTAATTTACAGTCTTTTTTCACACCTGCCTAAAATTTTTGTACAGTACTGTATGTAAAGCAAAATAAAATTCAGTGTTTCCCTGAAAATAAGCCCAGGTCTTATATTAATTTTGTCAACAAAAGACCCAGTAGGGCTTATTTTCAGGGTAGGGCTTGCCCTGTGCTGTCTTCTCTCCCCATCTCCCTCCCTGCCTGTCAGGAATCCCCAGTGGCCAGTGGAACTAAGTTAGGAGTGCTTATGGGATACTAAAATGCACTGTATTGCAATATTGTGTTGTGTGGGCTGTGCATGTTTCTGTTGTCTATTTGTGACAGATACCGTACCTTCTTAAAAGGACGCTTCCATGACCCGCCTGATCTGTCTTCCACGCTCCAAGCACTGCAGAGGGAGGGGGCCTGAGATCCGCCGCTGACAGCTGGCAGAAGAGAAGAGCAGCAGGGGATCAGTTGAGCGGCGCTGTAACGGAGGTGTTTGTCATGGGTAGATTGCAGAAACATGCAGTTTGGATTATGTTATACTGTAATGCGATGCATTTTGGGATTTTACAACCTTTTTAAACTAGGGCTTATTTTTTTGGGTAGGGCTTATATTGCAGCCTTCCCCGAAAATCACAGTAGGGCTTATATTCGGGGTAGGTCTTATTTTAGGGGAAATACAGTAAACAATGTGTGATAGCGCTGCCCAAATTATAGGAATTAATGATACATGTGAATCCAAATACCTATCAGAAATCAATACTACTGACTATCATATAATACCATATTTAAGTGTCAACAGGTCTGTGCGAACTGTAAAAAATATTTTTTTTTAAATTATCCAAGTGAAATAAATATAAACATAAATATATATATAAAGAGAAAGTCCCAACCGTCCACACAAAAAGTGCTCAAATAGTGAGTCTTCATAAAGGGAGTGTTCCTTAAATCAACTCAGTGCTCCACCACATCATAATCGGTGCTCCGTCACCTGATGAAATGCACGCTCACCTTAATTTGAGACCCACAAATGGGCCAACTAAGCTGTGACAGACCTAACCAAGATAGGGGCTTCTGGATAGGCCTCTTACCCACTGACTAGGGCCCAGGGAGAGAGCAGATCATTCTCTAATGATGGACAGCTACTAATGAATATTGAGAATGTTATTGTGGGTTATTGTGTATGTGGGGGGCTGACATACTTTTCAAGTGTATAAAAAGCCTGTATCCTTGTCCAATAAATCATTTCATGTTCCTGTTTGTAACTGAGCTAGTCTCGCCTGGTTCTTGTTTACAGTGTGTGGCTGTAATATCTTAAATCGGAAGGTTCAGACTGGAGGAAGCAGTGTACTGACGGAAGCACTCAGTGGAGTGTGGGAAGCGGTTCCGTGACATAAGCATGTAGAGAATTAATCCCATACACCAGATAATGGTCCTCCACTCAATTCCTCTTTAAATGGCTTGGCTTAAACAGAGGGGATATCTCCATACAGCTTTTTGTTGCTGTTCTGAACAAAACTTTTTCATTATAACATAGCTCCCAACTGTTCCTGATTTTGAGGGACTGTCCCTGATTTAGAGCAATGTCCCTCTGTCCCTCTTTCCTCCTCATTTGTCCCTCATTTTGGTCTGATCTATATAGTTATATATAAAATGTACTTTTTATATTTCTAAAAGTGTTTCCCAGTGCTAAACCTTTTATCCAATTTCTAAATTGCTGCATTTGTAAATTTAAAAAAACAATATAAAGGAATAGTAGTGGTAATAAAAAGCACTTGTGGATTTAATTAACCTTTTTTGGGGTTAATTCTCCTTTAAGGGGGTGTGGCAGGGGGCGTGAACTATGCCTACATACGTTTGTTAGTAGTTGTCCCTCATTCCCATCTCAAAATGTTGGGAGGTATGTTATGACTGTATGCAAAGTGCTGTGTAAATTGTCAGCACTATATAAGTACCTGTAATAAATAAATAAATAAATAAGCAGTGCTTTCAATCCTTAATTCTTAACCACTTACGCCCAGACCATTTTGCAGCTAAAAGACCAGGCCCCTTTTTGCGATTCGGTACTGCGTCCCTTTAACTGACAATTGCGCGGTCATGCGACGTGGCTCCCAAACAAAATTGACGTCCTTTTTTTCCCACAAATAGTGGTGGTATTTGATCACCTCTGTGGTTTTTATTTTTTGCGCTATAAACAAAAATAGAGCGACAATTTTGATTTTACTTTTTGCTATAATAAATATCCCCCAAAAATATATAAAAAAACATTTTTTTACCTCAGTTTAGGCCGATACGTATTCTACATATTTTTGGTAAAAAAAATCGCAATAAGCGTTTGATTGGTTTGCGCAAAAGTTATAGCGTCTACAAAATAGGGGATAGTTTTATGGCATTTTTATTAATATTTTTTTTTTTTTACTAGTAATGGCGGTGATCAGCGATTTTTTTTTTTTTTTTTTTTTTTTTTTTTTTATTTATAACAAGGAAAGGGACCCTGTCGGGTCGATACATTACAAAGTAGTACGGGTATCAAGACAAACAACTTATTCAAAAACAGTGAGAATACATTACATCACATAGTCTTGATGTAGGAAGGAAAAGAAAAGCAGGGTTCAAACATATGAGTGTGAACAAATTGGTGGAGATTACGCTCCCTGGTGTATTGTCACTTAGTATGTCTGAGCTATTGTTAGTTTTATTCGTGACCTCTGATGTCTTTAATTTTGTTTCAGCGACTTGTTCCTTCCTAGGTGTCTAGTTCTGCCTGTTGGTTCCCTTTGCTCCGTTAGGGTATTTGTGCTTGAGGTTGTCGTGTTGTGTAGTACTGGGGACATGGGCCCAGTTCCTTGGTTTTTCCTGTTTATATTAGAGAAAAGGTGGAAAATAGAGTGTAAAGCAAATCCCCCCAGTTTAGGATGGGATTGGTTAAAGGTAGAATATTAGAATAGAGAAAGATATGAAAAAGAGAAAAAGAAGAGGGGAGGGGGAGTTGTTGTGGGAAGATGGGTTGGGTGGTGGATAGGGGGGGGGGGTATGGGGGTACTGGGGCCCACGAACATGGGACATCAGTAATTCAGTCCTGTGTATCGGATGGGATTGGCGGTGGCGGGGTGCAACTCTGTGTGTCTGTTGAGGTTCCCTTCAGCGCCTGGCCCTCTGCCGAGTAGATGAAGATAATCCACAACTGCCAGGTGTTGGAGAATGTCTCTTGTCTATGCTGGGCTGTGAGGACGAGGTCCTCCATATATCTTATTTCCTCCACTCTCGCTATCCATGATGCTATGGTAGGTGGGCTTGTGGATTTCCACATTATCGGTATGCAGGCCTTGGCTGCATCTAGCAAGTGTCTGATTACCGATTTTTTGTATGTTTTTTCCGGAGTGTCTGATGCGTGGAGTAGGAAGAAAGCGGGGTCTACTGGTATGGGGCTGTCTGTAAATTTTTGTATAACTTCTCGAACCACTTTCCAAAAGTGATGTAGTAAAGGACAGGACCAGAATATGTGCAGCAGTGTTCCCTTTTCTGCTCGACACCGCCAGCAAAGGTCCGGCGTTGTCGGGAAGAATCTGTGGAGCAGGTCTGGAGTTCTGTACCATCTTGACAGTAGCTTATAGTTAGTCTCCTGGATTTTGGCGCATATCGAGGATTTGTGGGTGTATTTAATTATTCGTTGTTTCTTAGTTGTGCTGAAGTTGCAATTCAGTTCCGTTTCCCATTTGGTCAGCCCTGGTGGGGTAAAGTCTGTTTGTGGTACGTTTAGCAGGCTGTAGGTTTGTGAGAGCGTGTGCGTTATGGTACCCGATGTGTTGCAGAGTTCTTCTAATGTTGTGAGGGGACGGGATGTTGTCGGGTGGGTTGTCAGTGAGTGTAAGAAGTGGCTTAGTTGGCTGGCTCTCAAAAAGTCCAGCCGAAATGGGCCTGTGGCGTCTGAAAGTTCTGTTAACGTGGGCCAACGACCATTGGTACTAAAGTGGGAGGCCTGGTGAGTGCCCTCGTCTCTCAGTCTTTTAAATTCCGCGTCTTGTATTCCTGGTGCAAATTCGGGGTTTCCCAAGATGGGGAAGAGGGGTGAATTGGGGGATGATATGGGGGTCGTCAAGAAGAGACGTGCGCAGACCTGTGTTGTGGTTCCTATTAGCGGGTGTCGCTTGATTTCCGCTGGCAGGGACGGGTAGCACCAGGGAGCCCTTCCAAGTGGAGTCTCGCTTTGATGTTGCTCCAGTTGTGTCCAGAGCTTAGTCTCCTGGTGCCTGCACCAGTCTATAAGCCTGCCCAGGTGTACTGCCTGGTAGTATGTACGAATGTTCGGCAACGCGAGTCCCCCGTGTTGTTTAGGTAGAACCAAGAGTTTATAAGAGAGTCGTGGCCTTTTCTTAGCCCATACAAAGTCTGTAAACATGGTTTGTATTTGTTTGAAGTAGAGTGTGGGAATGTGAATAGGTATCGCCTGCATAAGATAGAGGAATTTTGGGAGTATCATCATTTTGAGGATGTTGCAGCGACCTATCCATGAATGTAGACCGGTGTGCCATTTTTTAAGTAATATTTTGATTGTTTTCAAAAGTGGTGGGAAGTTCAGCTCATATAACCGTGGGAGCGTGCGAGGGATGTAAGTACCTAAATATTTTAGGGCTGTCTGCGTCCATTTCAACTGGAAACCTGATTGTAAATGTGCAAGTTGTGCTGGTTGTATTCCTACTCCCATCGCCTCGGATTTAGTAAAATTAATTTTTAGGTTGGAGAGGGCTCCATATATCTTAAATTCTTGTAAGAGGTTGGGGAGGGAGATTGAGGGGGTAGTAAGTGTAAACATGAGGTCGTCGGCGTACGCCGATACCTTATGTTGTGCTTGTTGTACTTTCACTCCTGAGATGTTGGGGTTTTGTCTTACGTGGCATAGGAATGGTTCCAGAGTGAGGGCAAATAGAAGGGGGGACAACGGGCACCCCTGCCTTGTCCCGTTTGTAATCAGGAAAGGGTCTGAGAGCACTCCATTAGCCCTCACTCTGGCAGATGGTTTTTCATAGGTTGCGGCTATCCATTTTAGCATGTTGTCTCCCAGTCCCACATGCCGCAACGTGGCAAACATAAAGGCCCAACTAACCCGATCAAACGCTTTCTCAGCGTCCGTGCTCATAAAAACACTGGGCGTTTGGGTGCGGGTGACCGTATGTAGTAGATTCAAGACCTTAGTAGTATTGTCCCTTGCCTCTCTTGTGGGGACAAATCCCACCTGGTCTAAGTGTATTAGGTGGGGCAGGTGAGTCTGTATTCTGGTCGCTATTATTTTGGTGAATAGTTTGAGGTCCGAATTAAGTAGGGAGATAGGCCTATAGCTTCCACAGTTGGTCAGGTCTTTGCCTTCTTTCGGGATGACGGATATTTGTGCTTGTAATGTGGTGGCGTGTAGTTTCCCTCCTTTAGTAAGGCCGTTAAGCACATTAACTAGGCGTCCTCCTAATACTGGTAGTAGTGTCTTGTAGTAGTGTGGCGTGAGTCCGTCCGGCCCTGGGGCTTTTCCGATTTTAGTGCTTTTCAGCGCAAGTTGGACCTCCGATAATGTGATAGGGGCTTCTAACAGATCTCGGGTGTCAGCGGAGAGGGTGGGCATACGGGAGGTAGTAATATAATCTGTTAGGTGTTCTACCGATGGTGGCGTGTTGGATATGTTGTAGAGCGATTCATAGTAGGATTTAAATTCCTGTGTTATATGTTGTGGTAAGGTTCTTTTCTGTCCCGATGGCGAGCGTATGGAGGGTATGTATGACGCTGTTCTCTGGTCCCGTAATGACTGTGCTAGTAGTCTGCCGCATTT
Organism: Rana muscosa; assembly: GCA_029206835.1. Taxonomy (NCBI): domain Eukaryota; kingdom Metazoa; phylum Chordata; class Amphibia; order Anura; family Ranidae; genus Rana; species Rana muscosa. Next base: position 45,505,397 of record CM055117.1, on the reverse strand, counting down.
GTTGCCTGACTCGTAAATCCTTTTCCGTGATATTTGTAGTGCCGTCTTTGCTTTAAAATTTAACAGGTCAGTGACTTGCGTGCGTAATGCGTCCAGTTCGTTCCCTATCTGGTCAGTCGGGGTTTGCTTGTGTCTGATTTCTAGGGCGTGAAGTCTGCTGAGGAGAGAAGTCAATTGGGCTGTCCTTTGTTTTTTTAGTCTTGCGCCGTGTTTTATAAGTATCCCGCGAATCACCGCTTTGTGTGCTTCCCATACTAGGCCTTCGTCACTTTCTGAGTCGCTATTGGTTTGAAAATAGTTGGTTATTTCCCTTGTCACCTCTGCCAGTGTGTCTGGGTCTTTCAGAAGGCTTTCATTAAGCCTCCACGGTTTCCTTTGATTTTTTTGGAAGTCTGTTAGGGCATAACTCAGGATAGCTGGGGCGTGATCGGACCAAGTGATTGATCCTAGTGAGGTGTTTCTAACGGCGTGAAGTTGGTTGTGTGGTATCAACAGGTAATCAATTCGCGAATATGTGTTGTGGGGACGCGAGTAGTACGTATAGTCTCGTTCGCCAGGGTGAAAGAGGCGCCACGTGTCTATTAACTGTGATCTCTGAAGTGCTATATGGATGGTCTTGCGTGTGTTTCTCGGGGTTGATGAACTCCCTGTTGAGGTATCCTCCTCGGGTATTAGGGGGATATTCAGGTCTCCTCCCACTATTAGTTGTCCTTCAGTAAAGTTTTGTAGTTTGATCAAGTGTCTTGTTAGAAACGTATCTTGTTGGGTGTTTGGGGCGTAAAGGTTTGCGAGTGTTATTTTGATGCCCCCAATTTGGCCCTTGAGGAATAGAAATCTTCCCATCGGATCTGTCAGTATGTCTGTCAGGGACCATGGGATTTTGGCTGAAATTAATATTGAAACTCCTCGCGATTTGGATTCCTTGTAGGTCGAGTGATACACCGTCGGAAAGTATCTATTCCTGAGGATCGGGAGTGTGTTTTCTCGGAAGTGTGTCTCTTGCAAGAGAACAATGTCTGCCTTTAGGCGTTGCATATCATTAAGTAACATTCTCCTTTTCTCTGGGATGTTGAGTCCCTTCGCATTTAAAGTGACAATAGTAATGTCATCCATGTTCGTGGGGGGGGGGGGGGGGTGTAGGGAGGGGGGTAGGGAAGTACAGTAAAGAGTTAGAGAGAGGTATAGAATAGAGATAAGAATGTAGCAGAGAAAGATAGGTATATACAACCAGTACTAAAAGGGTATGAAATGCGCCCGCCAGAAGCCTAGTGCCTCTAGCGGTTGCCTACCAATTTAGTTGGTGCTCTAATGTGCGTGCAAAATTTTTGCAAAGACGCTCTCCAGGTGTCCTGGGTATCGTGCGTCGTCCTATGTGGGGGTGAGGTCAGCAGGGGTCCCTGCGAGTCTCCCGGTCCCTCCCCGACCACCCGGCCTCTGCTTGTATAAGAGTGTGTGGGCATACGTGCTCAATGGTGTATCGTATAGTGGTTTGTACGTTTCAGGCTATAATATATAAAAACAACACAAGGACATGGAAATTCAATACTTACTCATTTTCTAGTTATCAAAAAGAAAAAACTTTAACCAGAAAGACGGTATCAACGAAACAACATTAACTTAAATGCATAGGTTACATCTGTCAACAAATTATTCCCCCACATAATCCAACCCCCCCCCCCAACCCGCGCCAGAGAAATTCCCCACAATAATTTATGGTCCTGAGCAGTTTGGTGCGGTTTCATTGCCCCCCCCCCCATTTATGACTCCCCTTTCCGTCTGGCACCGCACCCCCCCCACCCCGAACACCCCCCAAGGCTGCATCTTGTCCCCTGATGGGGTCCAAACCCCCATTCCTCCCAAGCAACCACCCAGTATATGTTCTGCCTCCCCGTGGTCCCCCACGGGCCACATCTGTGGGCGTGGGTCTTGTTACCTAGAAAGTATCTTGACACCTGTCATCTGTTAGCTCCTTTCTGGGTAGGTGGTTATGACCCAGTTGACATGACGGGGGAGCCAGGTAAGTACATGTGTAGTTCTCCGCTTGTGGAGCAAAGGATGATGCCTGTAGGGGTGGTGCTCCAGTTTGGTGGTCAGGTAAATTGGGGTTCGGTAGTCCACCCGGGACAGTGCTGCAAGAGTATGTTCTCCTGCATGTGTCCCCGGGGGGGGGGCGCGGGGGACGCACTGTCCTTCTCTCCCTTTGTGACCCCAGTCCTCCAGACAACAAAAAGGCAAAAAGGGCAAGGACTCCGGGGGGAGTAACCCTTGTGTTCAGTTCTGTGGGGGGTCTGCCGTGTGGAGGGCCTCTCTCTTAGTGGGAGTCTCGATTTGTAGTATGCAAAGTGTTGGGGAAAAAGGGGGGTAGGTTTGTATCTCTGCACCATGGCGGACCATTCTCCCCCTTCAAACTCTGAGGCGTGGGGGTGGCCTGGGCATAGAACTGGACCCTCGGCGGGTCTTCCGCAGCAAGCGAGGGGGGGGAGGGGGCAGAAAACGGGGGGCAGCATCAAGGTAAGTTCAGTGGCCTATGCATTACAAACAATGGGTACAGGTATAGGCAGCTCTGCAGTAATCAGGACTCACGTGTACCATCGACTGCGGCGGCGGCGGTGCTGGAGCGGGATCGGCCTCGGTTCCTCTGCGAGCGCGGTGGTTGGTTGTATCTGCCCGTTGCTGGACCCGAGCGACCTGGTGCCTTCGGTAGCCTCATTAGCCAATTGGGCACCTGGACTGGTTCTGTGCCTATGAAGGAGAAGAATCCCGGCAGGTCCGCGGGCGTTCTCAGGGTGAAGGAGGTCTGCTCCGTTCGGAAGATTACCGCCAGGGGGTATCCCCAGCGGTAGGTGCATCCTCTACTTCTCGCCTTTTCCAATACTGGCTTTAACATGGCCCGGCGCTGCAGGGTTGCCCTGGATAAGTCCGGTAAGATCTGGATATTGGCCCCATCAAAGTCGACAGCGCCTGCCTCCCAAGCCTTTCGTAGTATGTTTTCTTTAATTGTAAAGCGGTGGAGGCGGCACAGTACATCGCGTGGCCTGGCTGGGTCGGTGGATCTGGGACCCAGTGTGCGGTGCACCCTGTCGATTTCAAGCGTCGGCGGGGGGGTCTCCAGCAGTCTGTGGAATATTGCGGTCACTGTCTCCGCCAGGTCTTCCGGGCCCGTGGCTTCAGGTATCCCCCGCAGCCGCAGGTTGTTGCGGCGGCTGCGGTCTTCCATTTCCTCTAGGTGTAATTGCATGTCTTGGGAGTTCATCGTGTGTGATACCTGCGCCTGCTCCAGGGCCTGCATGCGTGTCTCCAGTGCCGACACCCGTGACTCTCCAGATGTCACACGGTCCGACACTGTAAGCAGCTCTGCTTTCACCTCCTGGATGTCCCTGCTGTGCGCCTCCTCTATCCTTAGGATCAGCGTTTCTATGTCGGCCCTTGTCGGTAAGGCCTCAATGTCGGCTCTGGTGGGGAGGGCCCGCAGCATGGCGCGGAGGTCGTCGTCTATTCGGCCTTGCGATGTGTCCGACATCTCTGTACGGAATGCTGCCGGTGTCTCTGCAAGGTAGTACGGGTCCTCCGGTGGTGTTGGCGGATTGCTTTGGGGCAGGCCCGGGTTCCGTTCCGTGTGCGGCCCCCGTGGAGCGGCTACTATGGCGCCTGTTGCTTGCCTCGGTGTACCTTCGAAAAAATTATGAATACTGGTCTGCGAGTTCTGGGATCTGGTCCCTCTTGAGGTCGAGCGTGTCCTGTATTGATTTGGGGTGCTCATGCCGTGCCCACATGAGTTAAATGGCAGGTAATGGCCATGGTGTATCGGGTTAGGCCGGGGACTCTGTCGGTGCCCGTCTCTACTCGGCCATTGCTAAGCCGTGCCTCCCGGACTGTGATTTTATCATCAGTCAGGGAGTAAAGTCAAGCTATCCATCCCTGGGGGTCACAACCCGGCCGGCCAGAGTGCTCCAGCTTCCAGGGGCGGTTCACCAGTCTCAGGGGGGCAGAATGGTGGGCAAGGTGGCCGCCGGGTGAAGCAAGATGGCCGCCGTTCACAGGGCCGGAGCCGCTCTTCCTCCTGTCGGCCGCTGTGGGGGGGGTAGATGATAGCCCCTGATGGAGGGTGGGCTCCGGTTGCTGTGTGGGTGAAAAGCCGAGCCACGGGGGGTCTGGTATGCCAGTACTAAGCGCTGGAGCCACGGCCGGGTATAGCAAGATGGCCGCCGATCACAGGGCCAGAGCCGTTTTTTTGTCTGCAGGCCCCCGTGCAGGTGCGCAGATGGGAGTCCCTGATGGAGGGTGGGCTCCGGGTGCCGTGTGGGGGAAAAGCTGAGCCACAGGGGGTCCGGGAAGCCAGGATTGAGGGCTGGAGCCGTGGCCGGGTGTAGCAAGATGGCCGCCGCTCCGGGAGTTAGGCCGGAGCCGCGGACTTTCCTCCAGACGGCCCCAGACACTGGAAATTTTACCTTCAGGCGGCAGTCTGGTGGTCTGGTTCGCGTTGGGTGCCTTGTGGGGAGCAGGATGAACTCGCTGAAGGGTGGATGCTTGTGATTCCGCACAAGGATGGCAGGAGCTCTGTCACAGAACGTCCTGTTCAGACCCCGGTCAGGCCACGCCCCCCGATCAGCGATTTTTATCGTGACTGCGACATTATGGCGGACACATCGGACACTTTTGACACCATTTTGGGACCATTGTCATTTTTACAGCGATCAGTGCTATAAAAATGCACCGATTACTGTGAGAATGACACTGGCAGTGAAGGGGTTAACCTGTAGGGGGCGCTGAAGGGGTTAAGTGTTTCCTAGGGAGTGATTACTACTGTGTGGGGGCGTGGCTTGGCGTGTGACGTCACTGATCGTCGTTCCCTATGACATGGAATAGACGATCAGTGACACTCACACTAGGAAGCACAGGGAAAGGTTTGTTTACACTTACCTCTCCCCGTTCTTCAGCTCTGTGACCCGATCGCGGGACACTGGCGGCGATCGGGTCCGGGGTTCCCACGGGCGCGGTAACGGAGCTCAGGACTGGGTCACGCGACCCACGGCTGGGCTTCTTAAAGAGGACATACCTGTACGTGCTTGTGCCCAGCCATGCCATTCTGACGACGTATATCGACGTGAGGCGGTCCTTAAGTGGTTAATTATAATTATAATGCATAAACAGTTTAAAGAGAAGTGGTCCCAGAACTGAACCTTGGGATACATCACTTACAGCTTTAAACCATTCAGAGTAGAAACCGTTAATCATGACTCTGAATGCACCATTCATTTCTGAATGCATCATTTAAGCCAGATTTCTATCCATCTATTGACTAAATTTCCTGAACAGACAGATTTTACTATTCATATTAGCCATCTGTGGGGAACCAGGTCAAGTGGATTCACAGAGTTCAAATGTATCTACATCCACAGTCACCACCCTTTTGTTGAAGCTTTTGCTCACTTCATCAGAAAACGAAAGTTCATTTGTTTGACAGCTTTGGTCTTTTATAAATCCTTGCTGGACATAATTTTTGATACTATCTTCTAGTAGATGCTTTTGTAATTGGTCCTTTACCAGTGCCTCAAATATCTTTCCTTCAAATAGAAAGTCAATTTACTGCCAAGTGACTTTTGATGAGAAGTTGTCTGTCTGTTGAGAATTAAAAAAGATTTACAATCTGAGGTCCGTAGTTACTGGTAATCCGTGCATTTTTATAGCACTGATAGCTATATAAATGTCAATGGTCCCAAAAATGTGTCAAAAGTGTCCGATCTGTCCGCCGCAATGTCGCAGATCGCCGCCATTACTAGTAAAAAAAAAAAAATAATAATAAAAATGCCATAAATCTATCCCCTATTTTGTAGACACTATAACTTTTGAGCAAACCAATCAATATACACTTATTGGGATTTTTTTTACCAAAAATATGTAGAAGAATACATATCTGCCTAAACTGATGAAGAAATGTGTAGCGGGGTCCTAAATTGAGGTTATGTTATGCCAAATTTAGGGGTGACTTGAGTGATAGTTGGCTCAAGTCTTTCAATTACTGGACTCTGCTTTGCTGCTGCTTCACCTGGCTTGCAGTTCCCCTCAGTAGTATAGGTGGCGCTGTCACTTGTACTCGGGATTGAACCACAGGTGTTGGAGTGGAGATTTTGTGTCCTCTCTCGGCAGCCGTGCTGTGGGCGGGGTCGGCCTGCTGTGCATGCTGGGAGAGGATACAAAAGGGGCGTACGCCATTGTTCTGGGAGTGATTCCGGGGACCTGTACCCGAGGGAAACTGCGGGTTTGGGAGTCGAGTGCGTGGCCTTCCATACCATGGAGCCACGTACGCCTCAGTTCCAGGCACCTTTAGTCCTGGGACTGCAACTTCAGCCCTGAGCCCAGCAACTTTAGCTGGAGCCTGCTTCGGAAGGAGGAATCTCAGGGTGCTGCCTTGCGAGGAGACCCGTTTCTGGATGAGGAGGCTGGGGGAGGACCGTTCCGAAGGACTGGTGAGAGATCACAGTGAAGGAAGGGGCCCAGTAACTCTCCAGGGGCCTAACAATCTGGACCATCAGGAGGTTTGGGACACTATAGATCCTGTGGTAGAGGATCTCCTAGATGCATCTATTAGGGATCTAGATTGACTGTTCGAGCTGCACGCCGGCTGCTAGCACCATTGGTGGCTATCTGGGTGAGCTATACCCGCTCGGGACCGAGTGGCGACAAAGCCAAAAGTGCCTAAATGCTGTCTATCCTTCTAACACCTTTCTCTCTTCGTGCAAAGAAAATAATGCTCTACATTGGAGTGATATACTTGTGTGGACCTTGGAGTTACTTGGGGTATAGAGACTCTGTCCTTGCACACTGAGGACAGAAACCAACTTTGAGGAGAACTTCGCTGCAAGACCCGTAGGTGAAACAAGTGTGCTTAACCTCTGCAAACCAGAGGGTACGGGCATGGTGGCACCTTGCGCCTTTTCCTCTCATGAGTGAGCCAAAGAGACGGTAGGAAAAGGGTAAGGTCGCTACAAATGTATTAAAAAAACAAAAAACAGGGGGATATTTATTATAGCAAAAACTAAAAAATATAGTTTATTTTTCAAAATTGTCACTCTTTTTTTGTTTATAGCGCAAAAAATAAAAACCGCAGCGGTGATCAAATACCACCAAAAGAAAGCTCTATTTGTGGGGAAAAAAGTACGTAAATTTTGTTTGGGTGCCACGTCGCACGACCGTGCAATTGTCAGTTAAAGCGACACAGTGCCGTATTGCAAAAAATGGCCTGGTCCTTAAGGGGACAAATCCTTCCGGGGCTGAAGTGGTTAACTATTAAATTTACACAAAGAGGGAGATTTACTAAAACTGGAGAGTGCAAAATCTGGTGCAGCTCTGCACAGAAACAACTCAGTTTCCAGGTATTATTATCAAAGCTTAACTGAAAAAGCTGTTAGAAGCTGATTGGCTACCAGATTCTGAGTGCTCCTGTCTTAGTAAATCTCCCCCATAATGACTAATTTCTCTTTATTACAGACAGTGCGTCATCTCCATTGCAGTGCCTCATACCTCTTTATTACACATGTAGCACCCTCCTAGACAGGTGCTAGGATAGATAAGGATCGGGTCACCTTCAAGACCCTCTGCCTCACCCACAAATGCACCCAAGGAAACGCTCCTCAATATTTATGCGAGAAGATAAAACACTACTCACCCAATCGCATTTTTCGATCATCTAACCAAAACCTCCTCCACATACCCAAGTCCCGCTACAAATCGAAGGGAGAACGAAGATTTGCAGTCCAAGGACCACGGCTTTGGAATGCTCTACCAACGAACATCCGCATGGAAAAAAAACATCGGGCCTTCAGGAAAAAAACGTAAGACCCACCTCTTCTGAAGGATCATGATGACACTGAATAGAAAAAGCGCCTTGAGTCGATTAAGTTCGCATTTGTAGCGCTATACAAGTTATTCACTCACTCACTCACTCAGATAAAATTTGTTTGTGTTTTGACAGGAAAATTTAGTTGCCACACTAAAGTAAGTGTGGCTGTGATTGTTGGTAGGTAAAAGCATAGTTTGCTCACTGTACTCAGTGTAGCTGTCAATTATTTAGGTCTGCTTAGTGTGCTCAGCTGCTGCCAGTCTGGTCTAATAGTTCCCTCTGCATCTAGAGAACTTGAGACGTTTCTGGATCATATACAGATGGCAGCATGAATATTGATTCAGCCCTGGCCTATCCCAGAGAGGCAGGTTCTGATGGCATTCTGGAAGACTGTATATATTCTGTAAACACACTAAGCTCTGGGTTTTTTCCCATATAGCAGGGGTCTCCAAACTGTGGCCCGAGGGCCGAATGTGGCCCTTTGCTAGCCTTCATCCGGCCCTTGGGGCAGTATTGCTCCCAATGATATGAGGCACTATTCCTCCCAATGACACCAACAATGGGGCACTATTTCTTCCACTAATAGCAATGATGGAGCACTATTCCTCCTCCTACTGCCCACCAGCACTGGGGCCGTGTTTATTCTCACTGATACTCGGCCCTGGGGCATTTTCTACCCCCACTGGTCAGAATCCGGCCCCCCTGAAGTCTGAAAGACAGTAAACTGGCCCTTTGCTTGAAAAGTATGGAGACCCCTGCCATATAGGATTAGTCCAACCTGGAGGGCACACTGCCCCCCCCCCAGGCATTGCTGCTATGCCTACTGCTGTGAGGCCTCACCTCATGTGGGCAACCTAATGGCCTGAATGCTGAGAACCTGGTGCTAAAGAAAGCTGACGACTGTCTGCAGAATATCTAGTCTGGTATCACCAGAGTGAGATGTCTCTTGGAAGTTGGAAGGAGGCAGCCAGCTGTTCCTTGGGCCTTGTGTGAGTACAGACATTCTGAAAGATTTTGGGGACCTTTGTGCTTTTGCACCCCTTCTGGTGCTATAGAAAGTCAGCTGTGGGTCTATTTAAAGGGGACACTGGCTAGTGTCCTGAAGAGCTTTGTCCAGCTTATCTCTACATAAAAGGTACACTGCTCTTGTGGCTCTAAGAAAGAGATTTGCAGTAACTACTACTACTACTACTACAAAGTTGAAGTCTACTGTTTGCTACAAGCACAAACTTTAATATAGCTTGTCCTGAAGAATACCCAAGTCCTGGAGTGTACATAGTTCTTGTTTTTGGAGTATCCCACCTACTTCCCTCAACCCTATCCAAGTTCTCAGGAAACTTGGATAGGGTTGACAGTATACCTGGACAGTGTTCCTGCGGCTCCTATGGGAGTAGCGCTACACAAAAATGGTATTATCTCTCTGTATTGCACGCAGTGCCTTCTACTTCTGTAGCGCATGCAGTTCCTCTACTTATATCACTTCCTCCACAGTGAAAGCACAGGGAGTAACCTTGAATTCTCCATAATAAATAAAAAATAGTACTTATTCCATTTCACAAAATGTTACAGAGAATATTATACGAGGTGGTGCTGATTAGGGATAAGCATGATGTTCAAGGTGGGTGTTCGCCGAATAGCGAACAATTTGGGGTGTTTGCGGCAAATTCGGGGAAACGCTGCAGGGTTACCCAATGACATGTACGGGTGACCCCGCCCCCTCTGACACAACAGGGGTTTCCGTTGCGTCAGAGGGGGGCGGGGTCACCCATGAAGCCATAGGGAAACCGCCGGAATCCCCCGTTGCGTCAGAGGGGGGCGGGGTCACCCGTACATGTCACTGGGTAACCCCGCAGCATTTCCCCATTGCATCAGAGGGGGCGGGGTCACCCACGTACGTCATGGGTGGCCCCGCCCTCAGCTATTTGAGAGCTGTCACGGCGGGTCTAGCGTCATTCGGCGTGCGCCTCCCATTGAGGCGGATCGTGTTGTGGCGGCGTGTTTCTCTGTATCCCGGGACAAGGAAGGATTACATCGCTGGAATTTTTTTTTCTTTTTTAATAAAGGACTTGTGCCAAGCTGTGTCTGTGTGTGTGTCTGTGTGTTAATTTACATAGGGGGGTCCGGGATCTGGGGGTCCCCTTTGTTAAAGAGGGCTTCCAGATTCCGATAAGCCCCCCACCTGCAGACCCCCACAACCACCGGGCAAAGGGTTTTGGGGATGAGGCCCTTGTCCCCATCAACATGCGGACATCCTCCCCATGTTGAGGGCGTGTGGCTTGGTACGGTTCAGGAGGGGGGGCGCTCTCTCGTCACCCCCCTCTTTTCCTGCGGCCTGCAAGGTAGCGTACTCGGATAAGGGTCTGGTATGGATTTTTGGGGGGAACCCCACAACATTTTTTTTTTATTGTGGCACAGGGTTCCCCTTAAAATCCATACCAGAGCTGAAGGCTCTGGTATGGATATTGAGGGGGACCATACACCATTTTTTTTAATTTTGGTTCGGGGTTCCCCTTAACATTCATACCAGACCCAAAGGGCCTGGTATTGGTCTGGGGGGGAACATATGCCGTTTTTTTCAATGACTTTTATTTGTATTGCCGGGACCCGACAATTCATTATAGCTGCGAGTAGTTTTAAATGACTTTTTTTCCTTTAGAAATATAATTTTGTGCAGGGACTGTTCTAAACATGGGAATAATGCGCCACTTTACAGGCATACTATAGACACCCCCCAGGTATGAAATTTAAAGGAATATTTCACTTTTATTGGTTCACTTTAAGCAATATTAAAATCACTGCTCCTGAAAAACGGGCGTTTTTAAAACTTTTTTTTGCATTGATACATGTTCCTGGGGCAGGACCCGGGTCCCCAAACACTTTTTATGACAATAACTTGCATATTAATCTTTAAAATTAGCACTTTTGATTTTTCAAGTTCGTGTCCCATAGACTTTAATGGTTTTTGCGTGTTTGAACAAATTTTTGGCCTGTTCACATGTTCTGATGCGAACCGAACCGGGGGGTGTTCGGCTCATCTCTAGTATAAAATTAGAAAATATCGCGCCCAAAATACATGAAATAAATAATGAAAATTAATTAATTGAAAATACACAGGTGACACAACTCAAGTGAAAAAAACCCTTATAAAGGGGTTCCTACCACCAAAATAAATGAATATGGTTGCAAAATGTGTAAAAAAATATACTATATCAATATTAATAAACGATAATAGCATAAAATGAATGGTCAAACCGAGTGAGTAATTATTGTCAATAAATGAAACACCAGTGTCCAATATATTAAATTAAATTCAAATAAGATGCTTGAAAATCTTTAGAGCAAGGCTCCAAGCTAAAAAAATGTTCATGGGAGAGGAAGTCCAGCGTATATATAAAAGTATCAGGGGAGAAGAAGTTCAGCACAGGTATGGAAGTGTCACCTTCATACTGGATAAAGGGAGAAGAAAAACTCTGGAAGGTAATTCAAGGTGGGAGATGATAGTGCAGGAGAATTATCCCAGAGAATCCACGGTTATCAGAGAAGATCAAATCCACCACGGTGAATATGTATGTTAAAAAATGGGTACGTTACCAGAAGTGGTGGACCTCCGCTATGGCAAGGTCTATCAGGCCTGCAGATATCACCCTCTGCGGGGTACAGGAGTTCATCCACCTGATTTTACGAAGCTGTTATCCCAATGCAGTTTGATAGTATCCACTAATACTGATTCCTTCACTATGGCTGCTGCAATGAATCACTCCAAATGGTATAGAAACGAGATCTCAGAGTTTGTATAGGAAACAAAAAGAGGAGAGGGACTCCAGTAGTGTATTACCTCAATGAAAGATTTATTCCCAATTACAGAGGTATACAGCCAAAAAACAGCCAAAAAACAATAAACAGGGTAAAAATTGGTATTTAAAATAGCCGGCATAAAAAGTAGCGTTCGCCCGTGCTGGCGGGGTCACGTGGTAGTGACGTCAGTGCGTTGCACCGCCCTGATTAGTTTTGTTTACTTCAAACGTTCTCAAAGGGCACGGGCGACGCACTGAAGTGCCGGCTATTTTAAATACCAATTTTTACCCTGTTTATTGTTTTTTGGCTGTATACAGTACCTCTGTAATTGGGAATAAATCTTTCATTGAGGTAATACACTACTGGAGTCCCTCTCCTCTTTTTGTTTCCTATACAAACTCGGAGATCTCGTTTCTATACCATTTGGAGTGATTCATCGCAGCAGCCATAGTGAAGGAATCAGTATTAGTGGATACTATCAAACTGCATTGGGATAACAGCTTCGTAAAATCAGGTGGATGAACTCCTGTACCCCGCAGAGGGTGATATCTGCAGGCCTGATAGACCTTGCCATAGCGGAGGTCCACCACTTCTGGTAACGTACCCATTTTTTAACATACGTATTCACCGTGGTGGATTTGATCTTCTCTGATAACCATGGATTCTCTGGGATAATTCTCCTGCACTATCATCTCCCACCTTGAATTACCTTCCAGAGTTTTTCTTCTCCCTTTATCCAGTATGAAGGTGACACTTCCATACCTGTGCTGAACTTCTTCTCCCCTGATACTTTTATATATACGCTGGACTTCCTCTCCCATGAACATTTTTTTAGCTTGGAGCCTTGCTCTAAAGATTTTCAAGCATCTTATTTGAATTTAATTTAATATATTGGACACTGGTGTTTCATTTATTGACAATAATTACTCACTCGGTTTGACCATTCATTTTATGCTATTATCGTTTATTAATATTGATATAGTATATTTTTTTACACATTTTGCAACCATATTCATTTATTTTGGTGGTAGGAGTTGTGTCACCTGTGTATTTTCAATTAATTAATTTTCATTATTTATTTCATGTATTTTGGGCGCGATATTTTCTAATTTTATATTGTTTGTATATGGTTTCACATATTTTATTTGTCGCTGCCTTGGTGTGATTAGCACAATTATTTTTCATATTTTTCTTTTTCACATTAGCGCAGTATATACCCCTAATTTTACATAGGCTCATCTCTAGTGCTGATGAGTATTGAGTCTTATGCCCCATACACACGATCATTTTTCATGCCATTTTTTAAACCGACATTTTTCTTGTCGTTTTTTTTCATGTTTCCTCTCAAGCCTGTCTTGTGTACACACGATCATTAAAAAAAACGCTCGAGCAAAGCGCAGTGACGTACAGCACGTACGACGGCACTATAAAGGGGAAGTTCCATTCGAATGGTGCCACCCTTCATGTTAGTAAAGTTTGTTGAGCGACGATTTGCGCTTTTCAGCCTCGTGCTTTTCAGTCCGTTACTGTGTGATGAATGTGCTATCTCCATTACTTGATTCTGAGCATGCGCGTTTTTTTTCACGTTGTTAAAGCATACACACTATCGTTTTTCACGTCGTTAAAAAAAACGACATGAAAAACGACGTGAAAAAATAGAGCATGTTCGAAATTTTTAATGGCCGTTTTTCACGTCGTTAAAAATGCTCTGGAGCCTACACACGATCGGTTTTAATGCCCATTTTTAAAAATGGCATTTTTAACGGCATGAAAAACGATCGTGTGTATGGGGCATTACCCAGAAGAAATTGAGCGAGGAAGCTGTAAATTGCAGGGTGTACTGAGTGATTTGACTATATTCAATCCTGCAAAAATCAACTACCTATGATTTTAACTTATCTTTCTTTTTCAGGTCCAAAATGAACATGGCAGCACCTCCAGAAAAATGTGGAAGAGAATCGGACCATCAAGTTCCTGTTTCTCCAAGGGAAAGGTCACAAACTTTGGGTGACAGCGGCCCTTCATATGCAACATTGGGTGATCAATTTTAAAACTGGCCATTTCAGTGTGGAAGTGAGAAACCCAGTGGAAGGCCTGTTTGTGTCTCTGGGCCTGCAAAAGTCAAAGGTTTTGGGATCCACTTTGCTGCAAGTTTTCTAATTTCCAAGTCGTTGTGGATAATGGTACCAACTCTCTCACGTGATATTCCCAGATATGTAGCAATACTTTTCGCTGAAATTCGGCGGTCCTCCATGATCATGTCATGAATGGCTTTTACATTTGCAGGCACAGAGACAGAAACAGGCCTTCCACCGGGTTTCTCACATTTTAACACCGAAATGGCCAGTTTTAAAATTGGCAACCCAACGTCTAACTGTTGCATATGAAGGTCAACTGTCACCAAGAGTTTGTGACATTTCATCATGGATCTGGAGAAAGAGGAACTGTATTATGGTCCTATGCTCTTCCACATTGAATTTTTCTGGAGGTGCTGCCATGTTCACTTTGGACCTGAAAAAGAAAGATAAGTTAAAGTCATAGGTAGTTGATTTTTGCACCATTGAATATAGACAATATGTTCAGTACACCCTGCAATTTACAGCTTCCTCGCTCAATTTTTTCTGGGTAAGGCTTAGTACTTATCAGCACCCCCTCGTACCATTCACAATAGTTTCAGTCACAGAGGTTATACTGGAAATTTTTCTGCCTACATTAGTCACACCTGCACACGTAATAGGGACAATTAGAGTATAATCCAATTAATTTAACAGCATCTTTCAACAAATATATAGTTGGAATTAGGTTCTTTCAGTTAAGAAGACCTGCCTCCCCACTATCCACAAAGAGTCGTTAGCACTTCCAGATGTGGCAAGGAGAATTCACAAGAATTATACTTGGCAATACTTAGCAAAGGAAGAGATGTTTTGCAAGATTTGCTTGACTATCGTATAACAGATGTCCTTATTATACCCCCCTTATTTACTATCTTACTTATGACTAAGTAAACGAGACCACACCAGGAGTTGGAGAAATATATATAGGCCGTAGCAGCCTTATTTATTAAAACGCTGTATAACTTTTTTTAACAGTAACCATAAACTCTGTCCTAAAGGACCCTCAGTAAATTACTGGTGTCGATCTCTGCAGGAACCTCTATTAACATTTGTGTCTATTATTGCACTGCGGTACTTCTCAAAATCCGCTAATAGGCCTCAAGCCGACATGCTGGCTCAGAGACAACCATGACCGCAGTGCACCATCCCAATGCTTCAAGCTAAACCTCCGTTAACTGTAAGCCCACCGTCAGGACCCATACCAACGACAGGTCCTGAACCCTTCTTTCCGAGGTATCATCCTTCCCCTGCAAAGAACAGACACCCGCCACTGCCACGACATCTGCAATGACCCCACTTGTACCTGTAAAACAAAATGTAAAGACAACCTACCCAACTCCGTCCAAATTCAGGGGAGGGTGGGCGGGAACTTTTTCTGCGCCGCATGTTATCCGGGGAGGGTCGGAGTCTTCCTTTATACCCTCAATGCCCCCTCCCACACAAATTAACCCACCAATCTTATCCCCTCTTCCTCAGCCTTACCCCACCAATCCCCTAATCCTTCACATAAGTCCCTGTTTCCCTAGTCATGTTCGCCCTCCACCCATTCATTGCATTCCTTGCTCCGGGCTTTTCTTGACTATCGTATAACAGATGTCCTTATTATACACCCCTTATTTACTATCTTACTTATGACTAAGTAAACGAGACCACACCAGGAGTTGGAGAAATATATACAGGTCCTTCTCAAAAAATTAGCATATTGTGATAAAGTTCATTATTTTCTGTAATGTACTGATAAACATTAGACTTTCATATATTTTAGATTCATTACACACAACTGAAGTAGTTCAAGCCTTTTCTTGTTTTAATATTGATGATTTTGGCATACAGCTCATGAAAACCCAAAAATCCTATCTCAAAAAATTAGCATATTTCATCCGACCAATAAAAGAAAAGTGTTTTTAATACAAAAAAAGTCAACCTTCAAATAATTATGTTCAGTTATGCACTCAATACTTGGTCAGGAATCCTTTTGCAGAAATGACTGCTTCAATGCGGCATGGCATGGAGGCAACCAGCCTGTGGCACTGCTGAGGTGTTATGGAGGCCCAGGATGCTTCGATAGCGGCCTTAAGCTCATCCAGAGTGTTGGGTCTTGCGTCTCTCAACTTTCTCTTCCCAATATCCCACAGATTCTCTATGGGGTTCAGGTCAGGAGAGTTGGCAGGCCAATTGAGCACAGTAATACCATGGTCAGTAAACCATTTACCAGTGGTTTTGGCACTGTGAGCAGGTGCCAGGTCGTGCTGAAAAATGAAATCTTCATCTCCATAAAGCTTTTCAGCAGATGGAAGCATGAAGTGCTCCAAAATCTCCTGATAGCTAGCTGCATTGACCCTGCCCTTGATAAAACACAGTGGACCAACACCAGCAGCTGACATGGCACCCCAGACCATCACTGACTGTGGGTACTTGACACTGGACTTCAGGTATTTTGGCATTTCCCTCTCCCCAGTCTTCCTCCAGACTCTGGCACCTTGATTTCCGAATGTACTTTGGACCACTGTGCAACAGTCCAGTGCTGCTTCTCTGTAGCCCAGGTCAGGCGCTTCTGCCGCTGTTTCTGGTTCAAAAGTGGCTTGACCTGGGGAATGCGGCACCTGTAGCCCATTTCCTGCACACGCCTGTTCATGGTGGCTCTGGATGTTTCTACTCCAGACTCAGTCCACTGCTTCCGCAGGTCCTCCAAGGTCTGGAATCGGTCCTTCTCTACAATCTTCTTCAGGGTCCGGTCACCTCTTCTCGTTGTGCAGCGTTTTCTGCCACACTTTTTCCTTCCCACAGACTTCCCACTGAGGTGCCTTGATACAGCACTCTGGGAACAGCCTATTCGTTCAGAAATTTCTTTCTGTGTCTTACCCTCTTGCTTGAGGGTGTCAATGATGGCCTTCTGGACAGCAGTCAGGTCGTCAGTCTTACCCATGATTGCGGTTTTGAGTAATGAACAAGGCTGGGAGTTTTTAAAAGCCTCAGGAATCTTTTGCAGGTGTTTAGAGTTAATTAGTTGATTCAGATGATTAGGTTAATAGCTCGTTTAGAGAACCTTTTCATGATATGCTAATTTTTTGAGATAGGATTTTTGGGTTTTCATGAGCTGTATGCCAAAATCATCAATATTAAAACAAGAAAAGGCTTGAACTACTTCAGTTGTGTGTAATGAATCTAAAATATATGAAAGTCTAATGTTTATCAGTACATTACAGAAAATAATGAACTTTATCACAATATGCTAATTTTTTGAGAAGGACCTGTATAGGCCGTAGCAGCCTTATTTATTAAAACGCTGTATAACTTTTTTTAACAGTAACCATAAACTCTGTCCTAAAGGACCCTCAGTAAATTACTGGTGTCGATCTCTGCAGGAACCTCTATTAACATTTGTGTCTATTATTGCACTGCGGTACTTCTCAAAACCTGCTAATAGGCCTCAAGCCGACATGCTGGCTCAGAGACAACCATGACCGCAGTGCACCATCCCAATGCTTCAAGCTAAACCTCCGTTAACTGTAAGCCCACCGTCAGGACCCATACCAACGACAGGTCCTGAACCCTTCTTTCCGAGGTATCATCCTTCCCCTGCAAAGAACAGACACCCGCCACAGCACCCGAATGTAAAAGCCTTTACAATTGGGTGCCCCTCCACACCCTGAGAGCCCTCTGTATACCATCCTGTAACCCTAACGCCCATAGGTCTATACCCACATCACTGAGGTGTACCCCATCACCCCGAAGGTACCGCCATGTCTCCAACTCCAGCTCAAAATGACGTATCACCAACCCCCCATTCCTAACCATGAACCTGGCCACATCCCGATTAACTTTCCTCCGCGCCCTATTGATGCCTTCTATGGATCTAGCCGTCCGCCATGAAGTACGAGCCACCATGTCGGACCACACTATCACCATTTCCGGGAATGCCATACGAAGACGAAGAATATCAAATTTGATATCCTTCGTCACATCCAGCATAGATCTAACACCTAAGTCATTCCCACCTACGTGCAAAATTAAAACATCAGGTGGGCGGTCCAGTCGCGCATAACGATGCACTTCTGGAACCGTCCTACTCCATAACATTCCCGGAATTCCCAGCCAGCGAATCCGGGCCTCCTGCCTTGGAAACCCCAATTGCCGACCTTCCGGTCTTGCCTCAGCCCTCTTACCCCCCCTGTACACGTAAGAGTGCCCCAGTATCCAGACCAACGCCGGCGCCACACCTGAAAGAGAGAAAAAACATGTATCCACCGTAACCACAGCCAAGCCTGTCAACGTAACCTCATTATTTTATTTCCTTTTTTTTTTTTTTTTTTTAAACTCCAATCAGCCCCACTCCTACTCTCCTCATACCCTTACTCCCATTCTCCTCACACCCCTACCACTAAGTGAGGGCGAATGTAAGATCAAAATCTCCTCGATTCCCATCTCCCAATGCGCTTGACCGACTCACTATCCAACCCACTTCGAGCCGCTTCCGTAGCCGCCCCAATTCTGAACGAATGTGACGAAAATTATTTCGCCTCTAAACCTAGGCACCCCAAACATTTTCGGAAAACCGATATGAACTGAAACCTGGACAACGGACACCCATCCGCATGTATCAGAAAGGACCCCACGTTCCCTGAGCGTACCGCCAGAAAACCCCCGAACGGCCCCAACCGGACAAAGCGGTGAGCCCGGCAACGAAAAGATCTGAACTCTCTTGCCCCTCCCTTTTTGATCCGTTTTTGATCTACGTAACCACAAGGACACTCTGTCCTCCTGGCAACGCACTTCATTAGCCCCAATCCCCCCGTGCAATTTCTTAGACGAGCTAACCAGCTCGCCAATCCTGAACGCCCCAAAAAATGCCAAGGAAAATGCCACTCGGAACAAGGCAGCCTCGTATTCCGAGGTGCAAACCTCCGGTAGCTTAGCCAACACCCCCCTCAGGACCCCAAAGGACACAGGGCGTCTGGTATCTTTTAACGGCCTAACCCGCCTATAACCTTTGAGCGATTGTCGAACACAGAAGTCTTTCGTGAAATCAGGCAAACCTTGCCATTTAAACAAAAATGCCAACCCAGCAACCTTTTTATCCAGCGCGGATACCGACACCCCTGCTTCCATGCTCCTGGAGATAAAGTACAAGACTAGCAACCTCACCTCCGGACCATCAATATCCACTCCCGCCATTCTACCCAGATCCGCCCATTCCAACCAAACTTTCTGATATGCAGCCCACGTCGTCTCACTCACCGAATTGCTGATCCATCCAGCGACTAATCTAACGCAATTTTCCACAGCCAGTCTGGACAAGGTACCCCTCGTTGCTCCGCGTCCGGTGCCAACTCTCGGAACCTGTCCCACTGAAAGCGAGATAAAGCGTCAGCCACCACATTGTCCACTCCCGGAAGGTGAACCGCATACATGAAGATGTTTAACTGAAGGCATCTCAACACCAGCTGTTGTAGCAGGCGAACCACCGGCGGCGATGCCGCCGATGCTCTGTTAATCACCTGCACCACGCCCATGTTGTCGATGTGGAAACGCACCTTCCGTTCCCGGAAAGCCTCGCCCCATAGTTCCACTGCCAGTACTACTGGGAACAGTTCCAGCAGCAACATATTCTTTATGAAGCCCGCCTCCACCCAACTCTGTGGCCACGAACCCGCACTCCATCGGCCTTGGAAAAAAGCCCCAAAACCTGCTGAGCCCGCAGCGTCCGTGAACAGATCCATATCAAAGTTGCTGACCGGGCCCGACATCCATAGTGCCCTACCATTGAAGGACTCCAAGAATGTATGCCAGACCTGCAGATCAGACCTGTGGGAACGTACCAGCCTAACAAAATGTCGCGGCGACTGCACCCCAGCCGTACTTGCCGACAACCGTCGGCAAAACGCTCTCCCCTTCGGCAAAATGCGACAGGCGAAATTCAGCTTCCCCAATAAAGATTGCAGCGTTCGCAGCTGTACCTTACGCAAACCCAACATCAGTTTAATTTCTTCTTTCAGAGCCGCAAGCTTATCTTCCGGTAAACGGCATTCCATGGCTTCAGAATCCAGCGTTATCCCCAAAAACGTAATGACCGTTCTTGGCCCCTCCGTCTTGTCCGGCGCCAATGGGACGCCAAAACGATCCGCCATATGCTCCAGCGTTGCTAACAGAATCGCACAATCCCTGGATGAAGCAGAGGAAGTCATCCAGATAGTGTATGACCGAATTTACCCCTGCCACGTCCCTGACCACCCATTCCAGAAAGGAGCTAAACTCCTCAAATAATGCACACGATATGGAACAGCCCATAGGCAGGCACTGGTCCACATAAAACTCCCCGTTCCAGTGACACCCCAATAATCGAAAACTATCCGGGTGAACCGGAAGAAGCCGAAAGGCCGCCTCCACATCTGATTTTGCCATGAGAGCCCCCCTTCCATAATGCCGGACCCAAACCACTGCTGCATCGAATGATGTGTAACTCACCGAGCAAGCATCCGGCTCAATGGCGTCATTAACCGACCCCCCTTTTGGAAAAGAAAGGTGGTGAATGAGCCGAAATTTATTTGGCTCCTTTTTTGGCACCACACCCAGCGGAGAGACCACCAAATCCTTTAATGGGGGAACTGGAAAAGGGCCGCTCATGCGCCCAACGCCACTTCCTTTCGTAGTTTCTCCGAAACTACGTCGCAATGTAGCAACGCCGATCGCAAATTGCGCGGCACGGGGGGGACCTCCCTCAACGAGCATGGAATGCGAAAAACCCTCCGCAAACCCCCTTTCCAACAACCGCGCAGCCGCCCTGTCCGGATACCTACCTAGAAACGGCCGCATCCTTTCCACCATCACCGGCGACTTCCCTCTTATTCGTAAGTTCTCCGGAACAGTTCTTCCCTTGCTTAAAGCATCTAGAGGAGGGGTGGGAACCCCCGCATCCAGAACACTCATGTTTGAAACGGCACGTTCCTCCAAACTTGCATATACCCGAATTAAACTGCCAACAAACCCCTTTTGCCTTACCGGCCGGTTGTCCAGGGGAAGACGATCCACCGCCCCCCCCCCCTGAAAAAACTGGTTCGGGGCCCTCGCCGAAGTCATCAATCGCATCCACAAACTAATGTCTTTGTGGTCCCATCTCAACTCCGGCCGCATCGCCATCCTCTGGCGAAACTGCTCGTCGTACCTCAACCAAGCCGTGCCCCCGAAGGTTCTGTATG
The DNA here is from genome assembly GCA_029206835.1 of Rana muscosa. Taxonomy (NCBI): domain Eukaryota; kingdom Metazoa; phylum Chordata; class Amphibia; order Anura; family Ranidae; genus Rana; species Rana muscosa. The sequence goes on along the minus strand of CM055117.1, from coordinate 45,484,452 downwards.
CTTCCCCTATAGCATCCTGGTAGCAAAACAGAGCAGAGCAGAACTCCGGCTTCTTTACCCCATCACACTTGCCAAAATGCCAAATGCCTGCAGCGAATTTGTAAATGTCCGAGGGATAAGTCGATACCTACGCTTCTCCTCATCTTCCTTCTTAGAGTCATCCGGCTTGACTCTGTCCAAGTTGAACTTCCCCAACGGCAGCAGTGAGAATATCTCCACATACTCACCTTTCCAAATCTTGTCCCGTACCTCCACTTTTAAATGCGCTCCCAACGGTCCCTCAAAACAGATATACACCTCGCACATCGCCGCGTCAGCCAACCTCACCAGGTCCTGCCTGCCCGTCTCCCCCACTGCCGCAGGCGTATCAACCCCCTCCTTCCTTAGCGGAGGACTGTCCGTTCCCCCCTGCTGTGGCACCACCACCGCTGCCCCTGCCACCCCGCTTCTGCCATCCCCCCCCACCGGGGAAACCCATGCCTCTGTCGGGCATGGCGCCCCACCTGCTGAATTTTCAAACCTGTCCACCAATTCCTTGATCCCTGCTAAAAACCCCTTCATACTTGTATCCATCCCTACTACCGACCTCTGACCCCGGTCTGCCAAGTCACCATCCCCAGCCGAGCACCCCCACACTGACGTCCCAGCATCACCCCTACCACTGCAGCCCCCAGCACCCAACACCTGTGACTGACCCAGTGAAGATAAAGGAAAAACAAACTTACCGGGCTGCCTAGGAAGCGACCCACCAGCCGACCGTCCCGCCTCCATCGATGCTGACCTTCCGAGAGGCTCACGTTCCACCTCCGATTCCGACCCTGCACAGTCCGACCGGTGCTCCTCCCCTTCAGCTCCCGATGCAAGCCCTCCAGGAGAAGGATCCCTGGATGCCGAGGGTCCCGCTCCCCACCGACTCCTCCTTCGTGTTCTGGACCCGCCCACCGATTTTTTCGTTGCCTTGCCCAGGCCGGGGGGGCTCCGTCCAGCCCTGTCGCCGACATCCGCTGCCTCTTCCCTCTGCTCCTCCTCCGCAAGGTCCCCGGCCGCCGCAGTGGAAGGCCCGGCCACCGCCACACTGGATCTCCCCCGCCGAGGCGCCGTCCCCGGTGACATCACTCTGGGGGCGAGGCCCGCTGCCTCCGACTCCAATCGCCGAGCGGGCCTGGTGGCCGCTCCGGAACTCCCGGAACGGCCGCCCGCGGAGCTCCGACTCTGCTGGGGATTCCTTCTGGCGTCCAACCCGGCGACAGCAGCTCACTTCGCGGGAGGACCCGAAGGGGCCCGCGAATGGGGATTCCCTATGTGTCTGCGAGCTCCGGAGGAGAGGTCAGGAGAGAAGCGCTCCGGCGGTTTTGACTGCCGAGCTCGCGCTGACACTCTCCCCCCATTAACCTCTTCCTCCACCGGACGCCCGAGCAAAGGCCCTAAATGTTCCTGGGCCCACCGCGGGCCTCGCGCTGCTGTTTCTGCCCGCAATTGGGCCAGAAGCTGCTCCAAGTCTGCCATCCTGAACTTTTTCTGCGCCGCATGTTATCCGGGGAGGGGGCGGAGTCTTCCTTTATACCCTCAATGCCCCCTCCCACACAAATTAACCCACCAATCTTATCCCCTCTTCCTCAGCCTTACCCCACCAATCCCCTAATCCTTCACATAAGTCCCTGTTTCCCTAGTCATGTTCGCCCTCCACCCATTCATTGCATTCCTTGCTCCGGGCTTTTCTTTCCTGCTGATGAATGGCGGAACGGTACACGTTTACAGAGGATACTGGAGGCTGTAACCTTTCTATTCCCAATGTTTCTTCTCCACAGTTGGTAACAGATGTTTACAGTTGATTGGCTTCCTCATCTCCTACTACAGAATCCTCTGCTCTGTACAGGGAAAAGATTAAATGTGCAGTGTTGTGCCAATAGGAGCCCCACACACAATGGGGAAAAGCAAAATACATTAACTGCTCTCTGCTACATGCCCAGCTAGCAAATGTATTTTTATGTCTTATGTTGAACTGCATGAGGTGACAAAGCTGTCCAGAAACTGGGTCTTAGAAGGTATATGAATGCATAAAGCAGCATTTGAAACAGAACACACTGCACCATGGCTGGAACAGAGGCGGATCCAGAGTCTTTTCTCGGGAGGGGCACTGCCAAAAAATATGATTTTTTTGTGGGAAATTTATCGGGGAAATGGCTGGTGTCGGCACTTCAATCATCCCGGCACCGTGGTTGTTATGGTGTCAGGATGATTGAAGCGCATTATTTCTATTATTACATTGTAATATAAAATTAAATAGTTCAATGCAGAATCAGTGGGAGCCCCGAGTGTGTCACTTGCCACCGTAGCCAGCAATTAGTGGGAGCCCTGAGCGTGTCACTTGCCACACGTTGCGGATTGTCACTTGCCACGTCACCTGCCACATCTTGTGGATTGTCACTTGCCACACCTTGTGGATTGTCACTTGCCACATCACCTGCCACACCTTGCGGACTGTCACTAGCCACACCTTGCGGATTGTCACTTGCCACGTCACCTGCCACACCTTGCTGATTGTCACTTGCCTGCCACCAGATGCAGATTGTCATTTGCCACGTCACCTGACACAATTTGAGGATTGTCACTTGCCACGTCGCCTGCCACACCTTGCGGATTGTTACTAACTTGCCTGCTAAGGTAGTTTTGGTTGTCTCTTGCTGTGTCCCAGACTCCCAGAGTCAGGCAGCAGAGAGATAATGTAATCTCTCTGCTGCCTGCACAGTGAGGGCGGAAGTCACTGCAGGAATGCAGGGCAGGCACTGGCGGTGAGAGATGATCTCATCTCTCTGCTCCCCCACTCCCGGCTAGCTGATTGGCCAGCTGCCACACTGAGCCTGCTCTCTCACTCTCATCTGCGCTGCCAACACACTGAGCAGCACGGTCTGCCCACGAACTGCGCCGCCCGCCCACAAACCGCGCCGCAAGCGGAGCGGCCCGCTTTCTTACCCGTCTGTGGAACTGCGCGCTATCACACCTGCCCGAAGGGCGGCCCGACGTGACTCACTGACATCACTCGTTGCTTGATGCCAAGCGGCCCAGGAGTTAGCAACGAGTGCAGGGAAGAGGTTCCACCCACCTCCTCCTCCTCCGCTCCTGGTATCGTGTCAGTGCGCCACATAACTACATTAGACAAGTCTCTCTCTCGGTGCCGCTGATCGGCTGATGTGAGAAACTGAGAGAGAGACTCAGAGAGGCAGCGGCAGCCGCAGAACAAGTACTGTATATACTCGAGTATAAGCCGACCCGAATATAAGCCGAGGCACCTAATTTTACCCCAAAAAACTGGGAAAACTTATTGACTCGAGTATAAGCCTAGGGTGTCCATCTGCATGCCTCACTGTGCCTCACTTTGCCTCACTGTGCCCATGCCTCACTGTGCCCATGCTTCACTGTGCCCATGACTAGACTGATGTTTAACATGGGAGTTTATGGAAGGAGTGCCCGGCTTTCAAAAATCGGTTCTCCACGGCCGTAGGTCTTCCAGACACTAAACTTTGAAAACTTGTAGAGGAGACATGGGGCTACATGTGTGCTAGGTTTGGGGTCCAGGGGACCTACGACCGGCCAGTACCGGGTCCGCAAAGTCACCGGAGAAATGACCGTTTAACATGGGAGTCTATAGAAGGGGTGACCGGTTTTAAAAAATCAGTGCTCCCCGGCCGTAGGTCCCCCAGACACCAAACATTGCTCACTTATAGAGGAGACATGGGGATTAGGGATGAGCTTCGTGTTCGAGTCGAACATACGTTCGACTCGAACATTGGCTGTTCGATCGTTCGACGAAGATCGAACGATTTGGGCCGTTCGCGCCAAATTCGAGTGACGCGAACGGCCCACAATGCACTACGCCATCGCAGTGTCATCCAGGCGCTGTGATTGGCCAAGCATGCACTGTGACCCCGCATGCTTGGCCAATCACAGCGCCGGCAGCGAGGAGAGCAATGATTGGCCACAGGCAGGATGCCTGTGGCCAATTATTGCTGAGGGTGTTTAGTACACGCCCCACACTATAAAAGGCCGCCAGCACGGCGGCCTAGTGTAGTGTGTTCCGGAGCAGGGATAGAGTAGCATAGGCAGGGACAGTGACTGTTATTTCTTTCTTGCTTAACCTGGATTCCTTTAGTTTAGGGAAAGAGAAGGATAGGTAGGGAGAGTGTCAGTGTGTTTTGTGCTTCTGCTATAGTGTGCTTAAAAAAAAACATTTATTCTAGGGACAGAAAACTCTAGGTAGGGACAGTGTCAGTTTCTTTCACTCTGCAAGTCCTTGTTTCCAGGGACCTGGAAGGACAGTGAGTGAATTGTCCTTTTGCTATATTGTGATTAAAAAAAACATTTATTCTAGGGACAGAAAACTCTAGGTAGGGACAGTGTCAGTTTCTTTCACTCTGCAAGTCCTTGTTTCCAGGGACCTGGAAGGACAGTGAGTGAATTGTCCTTTTGCTATATTGTGATTAAAAAAAACATTTATTCTAGGGACAGAAAACTCTAGGTAGGGACAGTGTCAGTTTCTTTCACTCTGCAAGTCCTTGTTTCCAGGGACCTGGAAGGACAGTGAGTGAATTGTCCTTTTGCTATATTGTGATTAAAAAAAACATTTATTCTAGGGACAGAAAACTCTAGGTAGGGACAGTGTCAGTTTCTTTCACTCTGCAAGTCCTTGTTTCCAGGGACCTGGAAGGACAGTGAGTGAATTGTCCTTTTGCTATATTGTGATTAAAAAAAACATTTATTCTAGGGACAGAAAACTCTAGGTAGGGACAGTGTCAGTTTCTTTCACTCTGCAAGTCCTTGTTTCCAGGGACCTGGAAGGACAGTGAGTGAATTGTCCTTTTGCTATATTGTGATTAAAAAAAACATTTATTCTAGGGACAGAAAACTCTAGGTAGGGACAGTGTCAGTTTCTTTCACTCTGCAAGTCCTTGTTTCCAGGGACCTGGAAGGACAGTGAGTGAATTGTCCTTTTGCTATATTGTGATTAAAAAAAACATTTATTCTAGGGACAGAAAACTCTAGGTAGGGACAGTGTCAGTTTCTTTCACTCTGCAAGTCCTTGTTTCCAGGGACCTGGAAGGACAGTGAGTGAATTGTCCTTTTGCTATATTGTGATTAAAAAAAACATTTATTCTAGGGACAGAAAACTCTAGGTAGGGACAGTGTCAGTTTCTTTCACTCTGCAAGTCCTTGTTTCCAGGGACCTGGAAGGACAGTGAGTGAATTGTCCTTTTGCTATATTGTGATTAAAAAAAACATTTATTCTAGGGACAGAAAACTCTAGGTAGGGACAGTGTCAGTTTCTTTCACTCTGCAAGTCCTTGTTTCCAGGGACCTGGAAGGACAGTGAGTGAATTGTCCTTTTGCTATATTGTGATTAAAAAAAACATTTATTCTAGGGACAGAAAACTCTAGGTAGGGACAGTGTCAGTTTCTTTCACTCTGCAAGTCCTTGTTTCCAGGGACCTGGAAGGACAGTGAGTGAATTGTCCTTTTGCTATATTGTGATTAAAAAAAACATTTATTCTAGGGACAGAAAACTCTAGGTAGGGACAGTGTCAGTTTCTTTCACTCTGCAAGTCCTTGTTTCCAGGGACCTGGAAGGACAGTGAGTGAATTGTCCTTTTGCTATATTGTGATTAAAAAAAACATTTATTCTAGGGACAGAAAACTCTAGGTAGGGACAGTGTCAGTTTCTTTCACTCTGCAAGTCCTTGTTTCCAGGGACCTGGAAGGACAGTGAGTGAATTGTCCTTTTGCTATATTGTGATTAAAAAAAACATTTATTCTAGGGACAGAAAACTCTAGGTAGGGACAGTGTCAGTTTCTTTCACTCTGCAAGTCCTTGTTTCCAGGGACCTGGAAGGACAGTGAGTGAATTGTCCTTTTGCTATATTGTGATTAAAAAAAACATTTATTCTAGGGACAGAAAACTCTAGGTAGGGACAGTGTCAGTTTCTTTCACTCTGCAAGTCCTTGTTTCCAGGGACCTGGAAGGACAGTGAGTGAATTGTCCTTTTGCTATATTGTGATTAAAAAAAACATTTATTCTAGGGACAGAAAACTCTAGGTAGGGACAGTGTCAGTTTCTTTCACTCTGCAAGTCCTTGTTTCCAGGGACCTGGAAGGACAGTGAGTGAATTGTCCTTTTGCTATATTGTGATTAAAAAAAACATTTATTCTAGGGACAGAAAACTCTAGGTAGGGACAGTGTCAGTTTCTTTCACTCTGCAAGTCCTTGTTTCCAGGGACCTGGAAGGACAGTGAGTGAATTGTCCTTTTGCTATATTGTGATTAAAAAAACATTTATTCTAGGGACAGAAAACTCTAGGTAGGGACAGTGTCAGTTTCTTTCACTCTGCAAGTCCTTGTTTCCAGGGACCTGGAAGGACAGTGAGTGAATTGTCCTTTTGCTATATTGTGATTAAAAAAAACATTTATTCTAGGGACAGAAAACTCTAGGTAGGGACAGTGTCAGTTTCTTTCACTCTGCAAGTCCTTGTTTCCAGGGACCTGGAAGGACAGTGAGTGAATTGTCCTTTTGCTATATTGTGATTAAAAAAAACATTTATTCTAGGGACAGAAAACTCTAGGTAGGGACAGTGTCAGTTTCTTTCACTCTGCAAGTCCTTGTTTCCAGGGACCTGGAAGGACAGTGAGTGAATTGTCCTTTTGCTATATTGTGATTAAAAAAAACATTTATTCTAGGGACAGAAAACTCTAGGTAGGGACAGTGTCAGTTTCTTTCACTCTGCAAGTCCTTGTTTCCAGGGACCTGGAAGGACAGTGAGTGAATTGTCCTTTTGCTATATTGTGATTAAAAAAAACATTTATTCTAGGGACAGAAAACTCTAGGTAGGGACAGTGTCAGTTTCTTTCACTCTGCAAGTCCTTGTTTCCAGGGACCTGGAAGGACAGTGAGTGAATTGTCCTTTTGCTATATTGTGATTAAAAAAAACATTTATTCTAGGGACAGAAAACTCTAGGTAGGGACAGTGTCAGTTTCTTTCACTCTGCAAGTCCTTGTTTCCAGGGACCTGGAAGGACAGTGAGTGAATTGTCCTTTTGCTATATTGTGATTAAAAAAAACATTTATTCTAGGGACAGAAAACTCTAGGTAGGGACAGTGTCAGTTTCTTTCACTCTGCAAGTCCTTGTTTCCAGGGACCTGGAAGGACAGTGAGTGAATTGTCCTTTTGCTATATTGTGATTAAAAAAAACATTTATTCTAGGGACAGAAAACTCTAGGTAGGGACAGTGTCAGTTTCTTTCACTCTGCAAGTCCTTGTTTCCAGGGACCTGGAAGGACAGTGAGTGAATTGTCCTTTTGCTATATTGTGATTAAAAAAAACATTTATTCTAGGGACAGAAAACTCTAGGTAGGGACAGTGTCAGTTTCTTTCACTCTGCAAGTCCTTGTTTCCAGGGACCTGGAAGGACAGTGAGTGAATTGTCCTTTTGCTATATTGTGATTAAAAAAAACATTTATTCTAGGGACAGAAAACTCTAGGTAGGGACAGTGTCAGTTTCTTTCACTCTGCAAGTCCTTGTTTCCAGGGACCTGGAAGGACAGTGAGTGAATTGTCCTTTTGCTATATTGTGATTAAAAAAAACATTTATTCTAGGGACAGAAAACTCTAGGTAGGGACAGTGTCAGTTTCTTTCACTCTGCAAGTCCTTGTTTCCAGGGACCTGGAAGGACAGTGAGTGAATTGTCCTTTTGCTATATTGTGATTAAAAAAAACATTTATTCTAGGGACAGAAAACTCTAGGTAGGGACAGTGTCAGTTTCTTTCACTCTGCAAGTCCTTGTTTCCAGGGACCTGGAAGGACAGTGAGTGAATTGTCCTTTTGCTATATTGTGATTAAAAAAAACATTTATTCTAGGGACAGAAAACTCTAGGTAGGGACAGTGTCAGTTTCTTTCACTCTGCAAGTCCTTGTTTCCAGGGACCTGGAAGGACAGTGAGTGAATTGTCCTTTTGCTATATTGTGATTAAAAAAAACATTTATTCTAGGGACAGAAAACTCTAGGTAGGGACAGTGTCAGTTTCTTTCACTCTGCAAGTCCTTGTTTCCAGGGACCTGGAAGGACAGTGAGTGAATTGTCCTTTTGCTATATTGTGATTAAAAAAAACATTTATTCTAGGGACAGAAAACTCTAGGTAGGGACAGTGTCAGTTTCTTTCACTCTGCAAGTCCTTGTTTCCAGGGACCTGGAAGGACAGTGAGTGAATTGTCCTTTTGCTATATTGTGATTAAAAAAAACATTTATTCTAGGGACAGAAAACTCTAGGTAGGGACAGTGTCAGTTTCTTTCACTCTGCAAGTCCTTGTTTCCAGGGACCTGGAAGGACAGTGAGTGAATTGTCCTTTTGCTATATTGTGATTAAAAAAAACATTTATTCTAGGGACAGAAAACTCTAGGTAGGGACAGTGTCAGTTTCTTTCACTCTGCAAGTCCTTGTTTCCAGGGACCTGGAAGGACAGTGAGTGAATTGTCCTTTTGCTATATTGTGATTAAAAAAAACATTTATTCTAGGGACAGAAAACTCTAGGTAGGGACAGTGTCAGTTTCTTTCACTCTGCAAGTCCTTGTTTCCAGGGACCTGGAAGGACAGTGAGTGAATTGTCCTTTTGCTATATTGTGATTAAAAAAAACATTTATTCTAGGGACAGAAAACTCTAGGTAGGGACAGTGTCAGTTTCTTTCACTCTGCAAGTCCTTGTTTCCAGGGACCTGGAAGGACAGTGAGTGAATTGTCCTTTTGCTATATTGTGATTAAAAAAAACATTTATTCTAGGGACAGAAAACTCTAGGTAGGGACAGTGTCAGTTTCTTTCACTCTGCAAGTCCTTGTTTCCAGGGACCTGGAAGGACAGTGAGTGAATTGTCCTTTTGCTATATTGTGATTAAAAAAAACATTTATTCTAGGGACAGAAAACTCTAGGTAGGGACAGTGTCAGTTTCTTTCACTCTGCAAGTCCTTGTTTCCAGGGACCTGGAAGGACAGTGAGTGAATTGTCCTTTTGCTATATTGTGATTAAAAAAAACATTTATTCTAGGGACAGAAAACTCTAGGTAGGGACAGTGTCAGTTTCTTTCACTCTGCAAGTCCTTGTTTCCAGGGACCTGGAAGGACAGTGAGTGAATTGTCCTTTTGCTATATTGTGATTAAAAAAAACATTTATTCTAGGGACAGAAAACTCTAGGTAGGGACAGTGTCAGTTTCTTTCACTCTGCAAGTCCTTGTTTCCAGGGACCTGTAAGGACAGTGAGTTAATTTTCCTTGTGCTATATTGTGATTAAAAAAAACATTTTTTCTAGGGACAGAAAACTGTAGGTAGGGAGAGTGTTTTTTTTCTTTCACTCTGCAAGTCCTTGTTTCCAGGGACAGAGAAGGACACCTGAAGGTAGCCCTTATTGCTTTTTTCCCATCTCCCTGCAGGCCATCTATTAGAATGTCTGGAAGGCAAACAAGGAGAGGCAGACAGTCAGGAGGCAATAAAAGAGGGCAAGCAGGCTCTGTGTCTGGGGGCAACAGTGCTGGTCGTGGACGCGGTGCATTGTCATCAGCACATGGCCATGGGACACGCTTGTCCTTCTTTTCGGCAGCTGGACATGTTGAGCCACATCATGCCGAAGACTTGGTAGAGTGGATGACCAAGCCCTCCTCCTCCTCCTCATCCTCTCTCACCCAGGCTCAGGGTACTGGAAAAGCAGCTGCCAAAGCGTCGTCTTCCCTGGTATCAATGTCAGACAAATCATCAGTCACTCCTTCCCTAGACCCACCATGTCCTCCTCCTGAGGAGTCCCCCGAACTGTTTCAGCACAGTGTTGGGTACATGCTCCAGGAGGATGCCCAGCGTTTCGAAGGGTCTGATGATGAAACCCAGCTAGAGGAAGGCAGTAGCGTGAGAGCAGACAGAGGGGATGCTCAAGAAGGACACCAATCTGGCAGTCATGTTCCAGCAGCTGCAGCATACTGCCAGATTGGCTCCAGTGATGAGGAGGGAGGGGATGATGAGGTCAATGACTCCACGTGGGTGCCTAATAGGAGAGAGGAGGAGGAGGAGGATGAGGAGGAGGCACATCTCCAACGAGGCAGGATGCCCTTTGGTGGCCAGCGTAAGGGCAGTACACCGACGGAATCACACCGCAGAGCTCCGCCTGTGCAGGGCGCTGCCTCTGCCCGTCATTCAAAAAGTTCTTTGGTGTGGGCCTTTTTTGAGGCTAGTGCATCAGATCGCACAGCTGCTGTTTGCAACATATGTCTCAAGCGTATATCGCGTGGCCAAAACATCAGCCGCTTGGGTACCACATGCCTGACCAGACATATGTTGACCTGCCATGCAGCTCGTTGGCAAGCCTACCTCAAAGACCCACACCAAAGAACAAAGCGGACCTCTCCTTGCACCGCATCAGCTGGGATCTCCAACCCCACTATAACTTCAGTCCTCTCTGAAACATGCACTGAGAGGAATGAAGGTGTAGAATTAGGTGTGTCACAGCCAAGTACTTGCGCCCACTCTGCTAGCAGTACACCGACGTCCGATTCTAGCAGGCAAATTTCCCTGCCCCAGCTGCTGGACCGTCGAAAGAAGTTCACTCCCAGCCATCCACATGCCCAGCGGTTGAATGCTAGCTTGGCTAAATTGCTAGCGCTTCAACTGCTGCCTTTTCAGTTGGTAGACTCGGCCCCCTTCCGTGAGTTTGTGCAATGTGCGGTTCCTCAGTGGCAGGTTCCCAAACGCCACTTTTTCTCACGGAAGGCTATTCCGGCTCTCTACCGGCATGTGGAAGGCAATGTCTTGGCCTCGCTGGACAGGGCGGTCAGCGGTAAGGTGCATATTACCGCTGACTCATGGTCCAGCAGGCATGGACAGGGACGTTACCTTTCTTTCACGGCCCATTGGGTCACTCTTTTGGCAGCTGGGAAGGATTCAGGACAAGGTGCAGTAGTGTTGGAGGTTGTCCCACCGCCACGCCTCCAAAATGCTACTACTGGTTGTGACACACCTCTCTCCTCCACCCCCTCCTCTTCTTCTTCCTCCATGGCCTCTTCCTGTGGTTTGTCCTATGAACCAGCGGTGCTCCGTAGCCGTTCACGGGGCTACGCAAGTACGCAGGCAAAAAGATGCCATGCCGTGCTTGCGCTGGTGTGTTTGGGGGACAGAAGCCACACTGGGGCAGAGGTCCTGTCTGCTCTGCAGGGCCAGGCCGAGAGGTGGTTGACGCCACGCCAGCTTAAGCCAGGAATGGTGGTTTGCGACAATGGCACCAACCTCCTCTCCGCCCTCCGACAGGGACAACTGACCCATGTGCCCTGTGTGGCTCACGTCCTTAACCTGGTGGTGCAGCGGTTCTTGGGCAGGTACCCGGGCTTACAGGATGTCCTGAGGCAGGCCAGGAAAGTCTGTGTGCATTTCCGCAGATCTTATAATGCCAGTGCTCGCCTGGCTGAGCTGCAAAAGGAGTTGAACCTGCCCAAGAACCGCCTTATATGTGACATGCCCACCAGGTGGAACTCAACGTTGGCCATGCTGCAGCGGCTGCACACGCAGCAGAGGGCCATCAATGAGTACCTGTGCGACTACGGCACCAGGACAGGGTCAGGGGAGCTTGGTTTTTTTTCTCCACGCCAGTGGGGCATGATCAGGGATGCATGCACTGTCCTGGCACCATTTGAGGAGGCCACGAGGATGGTGAGCAGTGACAGTGCATGCATCAGTGACACTGTACCTCTTGTCCACCTGTTGGAGCACACGCTGCGTGGAATAATGGACAGGGCACTTGAGGCAGAACAGAGGCAGGAAGAGGAGGACTTCCTTGCCTCTCAAGGCCCCCTTTACCCAGACAGTGTTCCTTCTGTCCCACCCATCGCACAGGAAGAGGAGGAGGAGGAGGAGGAGGAGGAGGAGGATTGTGTCAGCATGGAGGTGGAGGCTGGCACTCAGCATCATCAGCAGCAGTCTTTTAGGGATGATTTACAGTCCCAAGAAACCAGTGGACTTGTACGTGGCTGGGAGGAGGTGGCTGCGGATCATGTCGTCCTTAGTGACCCAGAGGACTCCGGAGCGAATGCCTCAGCAAACCTACGCTGCATGGCCTCCCTGATCCTGCAAAGTCTGCGGAAGGATCCTCGTATTCTTCGGATCAAGGAGAGGGACCATTACTGGCTGGCCACTCTCCTTGATCCACGGTACAAGGGTAAGGTTGCGGACCTTATGTTACCGTCGCAGAGGGAGCAGAGGATGAGACAACTCCGGGAGGCCTTGCAGAAAGGTCTGTGCAACGCGTTCCCAGAGACTGGGAGGTTGCAAACTCCTGGTCCTGGACAACGAGTTGCTGAGGCTTCGGCCAGTCAAAGAAGGAGCGGTGGGGAAGGTGGCCGTCTGACCGATGCGTTCAGACAATTCTTTAGTCCGCAGCCCCAAAGTATGATTGGTTCCAGCAACCATCGCCAGCGTCTGATAAACATGGTGCAGGAATATCTAGGGGCAAGGTCAGACTTGGACACCTTCCCCACCGAAAATCCTCTGGCTTACTGGGTCTTGAGGATGGATCACTGGCCAGAGCTTGCACAGTATGCAATTGAGCTACTGGCCTGTCCTGCATCCAGCGTTCTTTCGGAACGCACATTCAGTGCTGCTGGAGGATTTGTCACGGATCACAGGGTGCGCCTGTCCACCGACTCGGTTGATCGACTGACTTTCATCAAGATGAACCAGTCTTGGATCACCACCAGCTACCACACACCTGATGCTGATATAACAGACTAATTGATTTTAAAATGTCACATCCCTTCAAGACTGATGCTGATGCTGAGTGCCTGTGCTGTTATGTTGACTGGCTATCCTCCTCCTCCGAGTCCTCAATGATACGATTGATGATGATAGCTTGGAAGATCATTTTTGTTTATGGGTGCCGCCACCAGTGCCTAACGCCCAATTTTTCAGCCCCTGTTTAACAGGGGCGTGTAATTACAATTTTTGAAGCAATACTTTGCAACAGGGCTCATTGCTGTGCTCCAAGTACAGTATCTGTGAGGAGTTGCAGTGTTGTGCCACCAGTGCCTAAGGCCCAATTTTTCAGCCCCTGTTTAACAGGGGCGTGTCATTACAATTTTTGAAGCAATACTTTGCAACAGGGCTCATTGCTGTGCTCCAAGTACAGTATCTGTGAGGGGTTGCAGTGTTGTGCCACCAGTGCCTAAGGCCCAATTTTTCAGCCCCTGTTCAACAGGGGCATGTAATTACAATTCTTGATCTAATAATTCACAGCAGGGCCCATTGCTGCACCCACCAAGAGTAACTGTCAGGGCTTACAGTGTTGTGGCACCAGCACCACCATCAAAGGCCCAATTTTTACTACCACTGTTCAACAATTATATGTAATTAAAATTCCTGATATAATAGTTGACAGCAGGGCGTTCCAGCACCAACCAAGAGTAACTGTGAGTGCTTACAGTGTTGTGCCAACACCAACAACTAAGGGGCCTATTTCTGCAGAGTATATACGGCAGGTCCCTACTTTCAAACATCCAACTTACAAACGACTCCTACTTGCAAACGCAAGAAGACAACAGGAAGTGAGAGGAAATCTACCACTAGGAAGGAAAATTCTCTCCTGTAAGAATAAATATGGGAGAAAGGTGTCTCCTCTGTACTGATGCTTTATCAGCAATCCTTGTTTCAAGAAAAACACCACATTTCAAAAACAGTTGTCATTGGGACGGAAAGTGAGGTGAAATGTTCTGAACAGGGGCACAGACAGCAAAACAAATGTTACAGGGGTGATAACCCTTACCTATGTTTTCCAAAAAGTTTAAAAATAGATTTTTGGGCTGGAGCTACACTTCAACAATGTACCTGTTCAAAATTACAAACAGATTCTACATAAGAACAAACCTACAGTCCCTGTCTTGTATGCACCGCCTGTATACGGCTGTTCAGAGTATATAGGGCCTTTTTTATTTTATGTGCGGGGTTCCCCTTAATATCCATACAAGACCCAAAGGGGCTGGTAATGGGCTGGGGTAGGGGGGGGGGTCATGGGGTAGCTATGCCATTTTTCTTAAAGAATTTCATCCATATTACCGGGACCAGACATTACATTAAAGCCGCAAGCAGTTTTAAATGGCTTTTTTTTCCTTTAGAAGTGTCATTTTGTGCAGGGACAGTTCTAAACACGGGAAACACGTGGCACTTCACAGGCATACTTTAGACACCCCCCAGGTACGATATTTAAAGGAATATTTGACTTTTTTTTTTTCACTTTATGCATCATTAAAATGACTGCTCCCGAAAAACGACCGTTTTTAAAACTTCTTTTTGCATTGATACATGTCCCCTGGTGCAGAACCCGGGTTCCCAAACCCTTTTTAGGACAATAACATGCATAATAGTTGTTATAATTAGCACTTTAGAATTCGAACGTTCGCATCCATTGTATTTAATAGGGTTCTAATGTTCGTTCGAACTTCCGGTCCGTTCGCGGGTTCTGGTGCGAACCGAACCCGGGGGTGTTCGGCTCATCACTAATGGGGATACATGTGTGCCACGTTTGGGGTCCAGAGGACCTATGACCGGCCGGTACCGAAACCCCAAAGTCTGGGAGATCAGGCGAAAAAAAAACAAACAGAGCAAGCTAGTGTGACAGATGGTCTCGGGGGGGGGGGGGCAATTGCCCTGTTGCCGCCCCCCCCTGGATCCGCCCCTGGGCTGGATTAATCAATAAGTCAAATAAGCCTGTGCTTACAGCACCATGTGGCCACATTAATTCAATGATGTGTAGAACATGGACCTTTTCCTGCCTTTGGCTCAACTGCAGGTCAAGGCACACCGCGCTATATGCCCGTCCCCTCCTGTTTGAGGAGGTTGAGGGGTGTTAACAATTTTGGGTCCATCAGCAAGGTTTCCCAGCAGACTGGTTCTCATCCCCTAGAGTATAGGGACAAGTCTCTATTTTTCCCCCAGGAAGGCCAATGTCCACACCACTTTAACTCCAACGCTGAGTTTATTTTATAAGCAAAGTTCAAGTTCAGCAGACAGGAAAGGTGGATGAGAGAAAAGGACAGTAAGGTTTGGGAGATAGGTCCAGGCACAAACTGGTACGATAGTCGCCACTCGATCCCGAGTAGGTTTAGCTCACCCGGATAGTCCCCTGTAAGAGCGGATCCTAGCAGCCGGAATGATGCTCGAACATTCACTTTAGGTCTCCTAGAGATACAATCGGGAGATCCTCTGCTACAGAATCTTTAAGTCCCAAACTTCTCAGCTGTTGCAACACATGGACAGGTGCCAGTGACAGCACGTTGCAAGGCCTGTGATGAATCTTTGAATCCCTCCAGAAGGTAACCAGGCCTCTCTTTCACTGTGAACTCTCACCGGTCCATCAGAAAGGTCCTCCCCCGGTCTCCTCTTCTTAGAGCGGGTCCACCCTTTCCCGGGCACCCTGGTATTCTTCTTTTGGAGGTAGGCCCCAACTAAAGGTGCTGGGCCTACTAGTGGAGTTGCAGCCCCAGGCTAAAGGTGCCTGAGACCGATGAACTCGCGCACCCCTGGCCTGGAGGGCAGGGTGGCGCGAACCGCTCGCACTCCAGACTCCTGACTTCCCCCCCAAAAGAATGGCGTCTGCCCCTTATGTATCCTCTCCCAGCATGCACAGCAGGCCAACCATGCCCACCATACTGCTGCCGAGAGAGGACACCCTAAGGCATAGCAATGTCACCCACCGTTCAACCCTGACCTGATATGGCAGTGCCACCTACAGGCCACAGGGAACTGTGCGTCAGGCTACATCACATAGGCAGAAGCGGGTACTAACAAATCAAAGTGGTCTGAGCCTGGCTACTAGCTCAGACCAACCCCTAAATTTAAGTACATAGCACCCCTGAAAAGTAAAGGGGCATTACAGATGTCACAAACATTACCGACCCTTTGTGTACATGTAGCTGTAGGGCGGGGAATGGCCTGGCTGCATTTGGTTGGGTGGCCGTGGACAGGAGTGACAGATTCTTTCCTGGTTTGGATTGAACCCAAGTTCCTACCAAACCAGAGCCCAACCTTAGTCAGTGTGACCGGAAGCACTGGAGGCAATAAATCTAATTAAAGACAGCTCAGGATCAGAGTTAATTATGCAGTACTGGATATGTGTTATCTTTACATGCACATTGATTATCCATGTTTAAGTCACCTCAACAAACTCCTTAGTGGGGCCCCCCTCCCTCCTCAGGGCTCTGTAGCAGCTGCATGTGCTGCTATAGCTATAGTTAACCATTGCACAAGTGCTTCATTCTTATGCTTGGTGGCCCATAAGTTACTGGTGGCAGACGGTTGTAAAGTCTATTAAATAATAAAATACTAAACATATATATATGTAATAGCTGTCTAACTAGCCATTTGCAAGACGTCCCACATGGGTACATGTAATTCTTTCAGTAACCTGCGGTTATGATCATTTAAACTTGACCAGTGTAGCCCTGATGTCCCCAACCTTCTTAAACTTAAATTTTATTCATGTACACTGAGCAGAATTATAAATGCAACACTTTTGTGATTGCCCCTATTTATCATGAGCTGAACTCACATGATAAATAGGCACTTCTCCTTTGCTGAGATAATCCATCCACCTCACAGGTGTGGCATATCCAGATGCTGATTAGACAGCATGATTATTGCACATGTGTGCCTTAGGCTGGCCACAATAAAAGGCTACTCTAAAATGTGCAGTTTTACTGTATTGGGGGGGGGTCCGGGGGGTCAGAAAACCAGTCAGTATCTGGTGTGACCACCATGTGGAATGTTGGTCCATTCCTCTTCAATGGCTGTGCGAAGTTGCTGGATCTTGGCAGGAACTGGAACACGCTGTCGTATACGCCGATCCAGAGAATCCCAAACATGCTCAATGGGTGACATTTCCGGTGAGTATGCTGGCCATGCAAGAACTGGGATATTTTCAGCTTCCAGGAATTGTGTACAGATCTATGCAACATGGGGCCGTGCATTATCATGCTGCAACATGAGGTGATGGTCGTGGATGAATGGCACAACAATGGGCCTCAGGATCTCGTCACTGTATCTCTGAGCATTCAAAATGCCATCAATAAAATACATCTGTGTTCGTTGTCCGTAGCATACGCCTGCCCATACCATAACCCCACCGCCACCATGGGCCACTCCATCCACAACGTTGACATCAGCAAACCGCTCACCCACACAACGCCATACACGCTGTCTGCCATCTGCCCTGTACAGTGAAAACCAGGATTCATCCGTGGAGAGAACCCCTCTCCAAAGTACCAGACTCCATCGAATGTGAGCAAACTGCAGTCAGGTCAAGACCCTGATGAGGGTGACAAGCATGCAGATGAGCTTCCCTGAGACAGTTTCTGACAGTTTGTGCAGAAATTCTTTGGTTATGCAAAGCAATTGTTGCAGCAGCTGTCCGGGTAGCTGGTCTCAGACGATCTTGGAGGTGAAGATGCTGGATGTGGAGGTCCTCGGCTTGTGTGGTTACACGTGGTCTGCAGTTGTGAGGCCGGTTGGATGTACTGCCAAATTCTCTGAAACGCCTTTGGAGACGGCTTATGTTAGAGAAATGAACATTCAATTAAAGGGCAACAGCTCTGGTGGACATTCCTGCAGTCAGCATGCCAATTGCACGCTCCCTTGAAACTTGTGACATCTGTGGCATTGTGCTGTGTGATAAAACTGCATATTTTAGAGTGGCCTTTTATTGTGGCCAGCCTAATGCCCCGTACACACGGTCAGACTTTTGCCCGGCCAAAATCACATCGGAATTCCGACGGAATTCCATCGGAGTAAAAGAGAACATGTTTTCTATCTAAACTCTGACGGAATTCCTCGGAATTTCCGATTGAAAAAGTCAGATAGGGCATACACATGGTCGGAATATCCGATGGAAAAAGTCTGTCTGACTTTTTCCATCGGAAATTCCGATCGTGTGTACAAGGCATAAGGCACACCTGTGCAATAATCATGCTGTCTAATCAGCATCTTGATATGTCACACCTGTGAGGTGGATGGATTATCTTGGCAAAGGAGAAGTGCTCACTAACACAGATTATAATGCAGAAAGGGAGTTTGGGACTTTGAATGAGGTTCAAAACAAGGTAGGAGTATGGTAAAGGAAACATGTTTATTGACATGAAGAAAATGTGGTGTACTGTCTGAGTCAATGGGGCTGTACATAAAAACATAATTGTAATGGACATTGAGGGCACATATTAATATCGACTTGGAAACTCGTGACACATGGCATTACATATGAAACATGGACATCAAGGATATATAATGATATCGATCAACAATACATAACAGTATGAAAGGAATGAACCGCTCCCATAGGTACAAAATTGCACACACATAAATCCTTAAGATGGCACAGTGCAAATATAATAACATGCGATAAAGGTTGAAATTCATAAGTGCTTGTCAATCAGTGGATGGGTCGTTGGGGTGACGTAAAAATTCGTTGGCATCCTGAAATTACCCATGTGGGAAAACGCTGGCATCCTAAAATTTTCCGATGCGTTTCGTGTTTGCACACTCATCAGGGGCGGATGCAACCAAATCTAAAAAGATTGAGATATGTTTGAATCTAAAATGGCACTGAGCATAATATGAAAAGCATGTGTATAAAATCCAAGGGTTACATACCACAGGTGAATGGTGTGGATGGTGGGGGTAAGTGTGGTTTTGAACCAGAGTCAGCCAAAGGGTGTCAGTCCCGGAAGTTGAGAAGAATGCGCCATGTGCAACTGAAACGCAGGTCCGAGATAGACCGGAAAGGAGATGACCAAAAAAGGTGCTGCACCAAAATGGTGGTCAGTTATAGGGGCACGCCAGTAAATCTGCATTCAAAAAATAAAAAGATTGTGTAAAAAACAGGGAACAATATCCAGTAACCACCCACTAACACAGATTATGCCCAGGTTCACACTGGGCTGCGGGAGTGAAGCCGTGCGAGTTCAGCTGAACTCACATGATTTCACTCTCGCTGGCAGTCCCGATTTCAGCCGCGATTACAAAGACATCTGTGCAGGTTTCTGCACAGATGTCAATGTAAATAGCGGGCCGAAATCGCAAAAAGTAGTACAAAAACTACTTTTTTAAATCAGTGCAGCGCCGCAGATGCAGCGTCGCACTGATTAGGACGGTGCCATTGCTGGCAATTTGCGGCAAATACCGCCGTTTTGACATGCGATTTGACATGTTAAATCGCATGTCAAAACGCACCAGTATGAACCAGGGCTTAAACAGATTTGTGAACAATATTTGAGAGAAATAGGCCTTTTGTGTACATAGAAAAAGTTGTAGATCTTATGCCGCGTACACACGACCGTTTTTAATGATGAGAAAAATGCCATTTTTTAAAATGGTCATTAAAAATGACCGTGTGTGTGCTTCAGAGCATTTTTCACGACGTGAAAAATGGCCATGAAAAAATTGGAACATGCTCTAATTTTTTTCGTCGTTTTTCACATTGTCGTTTTTCTTGTCATGAAAAACGGGCGTGTGTGGGCTTTAACGACGTGAAAAAAAATGCGCATGCTCAGAATCAAGTATGAGATGGGAGCGCTCGTTCTGGTAAAACTAGCGTTTGTAATGGAGATAGCACATTCGTCACGCTGTACCGGAATGAAAAGCACAAGGCTGAAAAGCGCGAATCGTCTCTCAACAAACATTCACTAACATGAAGGGTGGCGCCATCCGAATGGAACTTCCCCTTTATAGTGCCGTCGTACGTGTTGTACGTCACCACGCTTTGCTCGAGCATTTTTTTCTATGATAGTGTGTAGGTAAGGCAGGCTTGAGAAGAATCACATCGAGAAAAATGCAGTTTTTTTCAATGACATGAAAAACGATCATGTGTACACGGCATTAGAGTTCAGCTCATGATTAATAGGGGCAAACACAAGAGTGCTGCGTTTATAATTTTGCTCAGTGTATACATTTTTATAGTTGCAAACAAATTTGTGCACATAAGTTATATGCTCACGATTGAATTTAAGCAAACATTGTTTGTATACGTCAATTCATTCCAAGTCACCCTGTGCTCAGTGGGGGTCGGGGGACAGTAAGCGGACTATTTCTTAATTTTTGGGTTTAGGCGGATTAATCGGCCGCAGCGCTCTACACAGTTGAAGCCTGGCCTTTTCAATATTAATACATCGTGACCGCCTAAACCTGAAAATGAAAAAATAGTCTGCTTACTGTCACCTGGCTCCCACTGAACACAGGGGGCCCGGAGACATTTGCATACAATAATTCCATAAACACATACCACATACACTGCATATATTATTTGAGGAAAATATGCTTATAAAATAGTTTACCATTTCCCAATAAAAAAAAAATGTCCCCAGATTTCATTTAAAAAATCTGGTCACCTTACTTCAACCACTTCAGCCCCGGACCATTTTGGCTGGTTAAAGACCAGGCCCCCTTTTTGCGATTCGGCACTACGTCAATTTAACTGACAATTGCGCGGTCGTGCGACGTGGCTCCCAAACAAAATTGACGTCCTTTTTTTTCCCACAAATAGAGCTTTCTTTTGGTGGTATTTGATCACCTCTGCGGTTTTTATTTTTTGCGCTATAAACAAAAATAGAGCGACAATTTAAAAAAAAAATTACATATTTTTAACTTTTTGCTAAAATAAATATCCCCAAAAAATATATAAAAAAACATTTTTTTTCCTCAGTTTAGGCCGATACGTATTCTTCTACATATTTTTGTTAAAAAAAAAAAATCTCAATAAGCGTTTATTGATTGGTTTGCGCAAAAGTTATAGAATCTACAAAATAGGGCATAGTTTTGTGGCATTTTTCTTAATAATTTTTTTTTTACTAGTAATGCCGGCGATCAGCGATTTTTATCAGGACTGCGACATTATGGGGGACACATCGGACACTTTTGACACATTTTTGGGACCATTGTAATTTTTACAGCGATCAGTGCTATAAAAATGCACTGATTACTGTGAAAATGACACTTGCAGTGAAGGGTTTAACCTCTAGGTGGCGCTGTAGAGGTTAAGTGTGACCTAATGAGTGATTGTAACTGAAGGGGGGCATGGCGTGTGACATCACTGATCGTCGTTCCCTATGACAGGGAACAGACGATCAGTGACACTGCCACTAGGAAGAACGGGGAAAGGTTTGTTTACACTTACCTCTCCCCGTTCTTCAGCTCTGTGACCCGATCGCGGGACACCAGCGGCAATCGGGTCCGCAGGTCCCGGGGGCGCGGTCACGGAGCTTCGGACCGGGTCGCGAGCACGCGCGACCCACGGACAGGTTCTTAAAGGGGACGTACCTGTACGCCCTTGTGCCTGTCCGTGCCATTCTGTCGACATACATCGTCGTGTGGCGGTCTTTAAGTGGTTAAAGGGGTTGTAAACCCTCTAGGCTTTTCACCTCAATGCATTTTATGCATTAAGGTGAAAAACCTCCTGTGATGCAGCTGCCCCCCAGAGCCACTCTTATACTCACCTGAACCCGGTCTGTTACGGAGATAGTCCTAACCTCGCTTAAATGCTTACTATAAGTGATTAAACCTTTTGTCTATATAAAATGAAATCAAACGATAACGGTGCAAAAAGAGAAAACAATTACATTTATTTTTACAGAAATGATACCACCTCATAGCAAGATGATACC
Source organism: Rana muscosa (assembly GCA_029206835.1). Taxonomy (NCBI): domain Eukaryota; kingdom Metazoa; phylum Chordata; class Amphibia; order Anura; family Ranidae; genus Rana; species Rana muscosa. The sequence continues at coordinate 45,462,745 of CM055117.1, read as the reverse complement.
AATGTTACACGATACATAATAGGAACATTGCTCTAACCTAAAATTATATCACCTATGACCAATGTTACATGATAATACCAACAGGGATATTGCTATGACAAACATGATACCAATGTTACATGATAATATGAACCAGAGAGCAAACGCAAAGTAAGATTAATCTTAAACATGGGAGAGAGAGAGAGAGAGAGAGGCAGAGGGAGAGAGAGAGGGAGAGAGAGGGAGAAAGAGGGAGAAAGAGGGAGAGAGGGAGAAAGCTCACTACGTCACCATGTCGTCTCAGATCACCGGCAAAAAGGACTGACTATTGGGTCTGCATTCAGATAAATACACTCTGGTAAAAACCCCACCCCCCCTCACCCTCCCTTTCCACATGCTAAGCCCTTGCATTCCCTTAAAGGGTGGGGGGGTGATGTCACCTCCCACCTCCTTTTGAAGTAACATCGGTCTACAACAAATGGTCAGATAATAGGCTTTTGTCAGATGAAATTCCACAGCTGTGTATGCTGTTGATTCTACTTGTAAAAACATATACAACCATATATACACGTAGATTCCTTTTAATTAGAGAGTTCTCTTGAAGCTTCTTGTTATAAATATGGATTTGAAAAATCTCCACCACAGTCCCCCCTGAAGTTCATTCTTGAACTTATGAAGTCCCTTAATGATTTTGTACCCACCCACAACGGCCCAGAAGCCCTGACCCTTCCCCCACCACCACTGCGGCCTCTTCCTTTCTTGAACCCGCCGTAACCCATCAAGGTAGACTTGAGACAGTTCTGGTGCCTTTGAGACTTCACATCCGACCCATGAGAGTCTGTACTGCAATGCTTCATCGCCCCGCTGCATTGGAGGAGCGGAATTCAAGCAATACTGGCGGGATCCTTGCATATTTAGTCCTGTAGCTTGGAAATATGGTGTTATGATTGTCACGATTGGATCAGACCGCGAGACAGCACTTTTCAGCATGGTGAAGGAAAGTTTCAGAAGAGTCTTATTCGTGGCACGTTTTTCTTAAGAGATGCGTTGCTTCTTCAGGTGGTGGTTGGGCGGGCCTCCGGACAGTCGTGCATGAATACAAAAAAAAAAAAGAACAAAAAGGAGAATGTCAGACAGGAGTTATTGGCGGAATGTCAGACAAGAGTAGTGGCGTGGCCACTAAGACCGAATATCTTATGAGGGGTGCAATGTGGACGAGTAAGGTGGGATCCCCACAGGGTACCGAGACCGAGCCACGGCCAGTATCATCCATTGCCCTTGATGGTAGGGATAGTCAACACTGCCTGCTATTGTTAGGTCCCTGGGTTCACCACACCTGCTCACAGGGCTCAGGTTAAAGCAGTGGGCAGATTAGGGGAGGTAAAACTACATTAAGACATGGGACCTGGATGTCCAGGGATACTTTGTGAAATATGGTATTTGTATGTTTCAGGAACCCATTCTATGGAACCCACTGGACTCTTAAAAAAATGGAGTCAGGCAGAGACGGTAAACCCTTACAATTCACAACTCATCTCTGATATTCAAACAAAAGTTCCAGAAGATGAATACATTTATTTTCCAAGATAAAGCAGAATATGAACCAAAGAAAGTAGGAAAGAGAAAAAAGAATACAATAAGCAACAAAACATACAGGTTCAATGCTGCTTCGACCCAGACCGTTTGTCACCCATTTCCCTTTATGTCAAAGAGCACTGACTCTGCATTCAAAAAAAAACAAACAAGCAATATATAACTGGCCTGAAACAGTGCCTCAAAAAATAATATATTGTGGCTGTTGCAGCAGCAGCTTGGCAGAAAAAAATAAAAAATAACTAAAAATAAAAATAAAATAAAGGAGGAAAAAAATAAAAATAGATAACTCTTGTATCCTATTAGTGATCAACAGGTGAACAGTAGGGATGAGCTCGGTGTTCGAGTCGAACATACGTTCGACTCGAACATCGGCTGTTCGATCGTTCGCCGAACACCGAACGATTTGGGCCGTTCGCGCCTAATTCGCGGCCCACAATGCACTACGCCATCGCAGTGTCATCCAGGCGCTGTGATTGGCCAAGCATGCACTGTGACCCCGCATGCTTGGCCAATCACAGCGCCGGCAGCGAGGAGAGCAATGATTGGCCACAGGCAGGATGCCTGTGGCCAATTATTGCTGAGGGTGTTTAGTACATGCCCCACACTATAAAAGGCCGCCAGCACGGCGGCCTAGTGTAGTGTGTTCCAGAGCAGGGAAAGAGAAGCATAGGCAGGGACAGTGACATTTTTTTTTCTTGCTTAACCTGGATTCCTTTAGTTTAGGGAAAGAGAAGGATAGGTAGGGAGAGTGTCAGTCTGTTTTACTGTGCTAAACCTTGTTTGTAGGGACAGGGAAGGACAGTGAGGGAAATTCTCATTGTGCTATACTGTGCTAAAGCATTCCTCATCAACCATCTTTAAAAAAAAAAATTTTATAGGGACAGAAAACTATAGGTAGGGAGAGTGTCAGTGTGTTTTACTGTGCTAAACCTTGTTTGTAGGGACAGGGAAGGACAGTGAGGGAAATTCTCATTGTGCTATACTGTGCTAAAGCATTCCTCATCAACCATCTTTAAAAAAAACATTTTTTATAGGGACAGAAAACTATAGGTAGGGAGAGTGTCAGTGTGTTTTACTGTGCTAAACCTTGTTTGTAGGGACAGGGAAGGACAGTGAGGGAAATTCTCATTGTGCTATACTGTGCTAAAGCATTCCTCATCAACCATCTTTAAAAAAAACATTTTTTATAGGGACAGAAAACTATAGGTAGGGAGAGTGTCAGTGTGTTTTACTGTGCTAAACCTTGTTTGTAGGGACAGGGAAGGACAGTGAGGGAAATTCTCATTGTGCTATACTGTGCTAAAGCATTCCTCATCAACCATCTTTAAAAAAAAAAATTTTATAGGGACAGAAAACTATAGGTAGGGAGAGTGTCAGTATGTTTTACTGTGCTAAACCTTGTTTGTAGGGACAGGGAACGACAGTGAGGGAAATTCTCATTGTGCTATACTGTGCTAAAGCATTCCTCATCAAACATCCTTAAAAAAAATTTTTTTATAGGGACAGAAAACTATAGGTAGGGAGAGTGTCAGTGTGTTTTACTGTGCTAAACCTTGTTTGTAGGGACAGGGAAGGACAGTGAGGGAAATTCTCATTGTGCTATACTGTGCTAAAGCATTCCTCATCAACCATCTTTAAAAAAAAAAATTTAAAGGGACAGAAAACTATAGGTAGGGAGAGTGTCAGTGTGTTTTACTGTGCTAAACCTTGTTTGTAGGGACAGGGAAGGACAGTGAGGGAAATTCTCATTGTGCTATACTGTGCTAAAGCATTCCTCATCAACCATCTTTAAAAAAACATTTTTTATAGGGACAGAAAACTATAGGTAGGGAGAGTGTCAGTGTGTTTTACTGTGCTAAACCTTGTTTGTAGGGACAGGGAAGGACAGTGAGGGAAATTCTCATTGTGCTATACTGTGCTAAAGCATTCCTCATCAACCATCTTTAAAAAAAAATTTTTTATAGGGACAGAAAACTATAGGTAGGGAGAGTGTCAGTGTGTTTTACTGTGCTAAACCTTGTTTGTAGGGACAGGGAAGGACAGTGAGGGGAATTCTCATTGTGCTATACTGTGCTAAAGCATTCCTCATCAACCATCTTTAAAAAAAAAAAAATTTATAGGGACAGAAAACTATAGGTAGGGAGAGTGTCAGTGTGTTTTACTGTGCTAAACCTTGTTTGTAGGGACAGGGAAGGACAGTGAGGGAAATTCTCATTGTGCTATACTGTGCTAAAGCATTCCTCATCAACCATCTTTAAAAAAAAAAAATTTATAGGGACAGAAAACTATAGGTAGGGAGAGTGTCAGTGTGTTTTACTGTGCTAAACCTTGTTTGTAGGGACAGGGAAGGACAGTGAGGGAAATTCTCATTGTGCTATACTGTGCTAAAGCATTCCTCATCAACCATCTTTAAAAAAAAAAAAATTATAGGGACAGAAAACTATAGGTAGGGAGAGTGTCAGTGTGTTTTACTGTGCTAAACCTTGTTTGTAGGGACAGGGAAGGACAGTGAGGGAAATTCTCATTGTGCTAAAGCATTCCTCATCAACCATCTTTAAAAAAACATTTTTTATAGGGACAGAAAACTATAGGTAGGGAGAGTGTCAGTGTGTTTTACTGTGCTAAACCTTGTTTGTAGGGACAGGGAAGGACAGTGAGGGAAATTCTCATTGTGCTATACTGTGCTAAAGCATTCCTCATCAACCATCTTTAAAAAAAATTTTTTTATAGGGACAGAAAACTATAGGTAGGGAGAGTGTCAGTGTGTTTTACTGTGCTAAACCTTGTTTGTAGGGACAGGGAAGGACAGTGAGGGAAATTCTCATTGTGCTATACTGTGCTAAAGCATTCCTCATCAACCATCTTTAAAAAAAACATTTTTTATAGGGACAGAAAACTATAGGTAGGGAGAGTGTCAGTGTGTTTTACTGTGCTAAACCTTGTTTGTAGGGACAGGGAAGGACAGTGAGGGAAATTCTCATTGTGCTACACTGTGCTAAAGCATTCCTCATCAACCATCTTTAAAAAAAACATTTTTTATAGGGACAGAAAACTATAGGTAGGGAGAGTGTCAGTGTGTTTTACTGTGCTAAACCTTGTTTGTAGGGACAGGGAAGGACAGTGAGGGAAATTCTCATTGTGCTATACTGTGCTAAAGCATTCCTCATCAACCATCTTTAAAAAAAACATTTTTTATAGGGACAGAAAACTATAGGTAGGGAGAGTGTCAGTGTGTTTTACTGTGCTAAACCTTGTTTGTAGGGACAGGGAAGGACAGTGAGGGAAATTCTCATTGTGCTATACTGTGCTAAAGCATTCCTCATCAACCATCTTTAAAAAAAAAAATTTATAGGGACAGAAAACTATAGGTAGTGTGAGGGGGTTAACTCGGTAGCGGGTGTGTGTGACCCCCTGGTTGGGCTCCCCACACAAAAACAGGGCCAGCAGACGGAGGTTGTGGTTTTCAAAATCAAAAGGTGCGGTTTATTTCTCTATGTACAGTGACAAAAACACAGCAAAGCCAAAAAGAAACATAAACAAAATAAATCCTGGTCAGTTTGACCTCTGACTAAACATGCAGGTTTCCTAAACTAACAACTGGGATCAGCCTGGTGCTGTCCTAGTCCCTAAGTCCCTGGTTTAGTAAAAGTCCAAACAAATAGCCACACAGGCTTTGCCTCACCGCACAGGGGTTCACTCTCCCTAGACAGTCCACACAGGTCTGGTTCCAGGCATGAGCTAACATCTAATGAAGCTGGGAGTTCTTATAGAGGCCTAAATGAGCTGACAAGCTTCAGCTGGCCTCATCAACTCCCTGTCTGTACGACGCCCCACACTCTCCCTAGAGGTATGAGTCATCCATGAGCCTACTAGCCTCAGCTGGGCTTATACAACTCTCCACCCTAGTTGTATAAGTCAGCATAAAGCCTGAATCTGGGAGAAATATATCTACCCCCCTGGATGCAACCAGGTGACTTTACCTTCCTGCTGTCACATACCCCCCCCTCTTGTTTTAACCTTGGGGTTGGAACACCAGCAATCAGGCATTCATGTACTCGAGACAAAGCATCCACATTCCCCATTTGAACGCCAGGGCGATGCTTTACTGTGAAGTTGAATTCCTGTAGGGCCAGGAACCACCTATTCACTCTTCTATTTGTCTCCTTGTTTTGAGCCATCCACTTTAACGGAGCGTGATCCGTAACCATGTCAAAGTGCCTACCTAGCAGATAGTACCGAAGGGAATCTAGAGCCCACTTCACCGCTAAACACTCCTTTTCAACCGTGGCGTAATTTACCTCATGGGACTTCAACTTCCTGCTGAGGTAAATGACTGGGTGCTCTTCCCCGTTCCAGACCTGGGACAATACTGCTCCTAACCCCACATCTGACGCATCACTTTGTACGACAAAGTCTTTAGAGAAGTCGGGTGAGTACAACACTGGCTGGCTACATAAGGCTTGTTTCAAGAATTGGAATGCTGCCTCAGCCTCGGGGGTCCATTTAATCATGACCGACCCTTTCCCTTTCGTCAGGTTGGTTAGGGGCACAGCCTTAGAAGCAAAGTGGGGAATGAAGCGCCGATAATAACCCGCGATTCCCAGAAAGGCCCGTACCTGCTTCTTGCTGTTGGGACGTGGCCAACTCTGGATGGCCTCGACTTTGTTGAGTTGGGGTTTTATCACTCCCCTGCCAATGGTGTACCCAAGATATTTGGCCTCCTCCTGCCCAATGGTACACTTCTTGGGGTTAGCCGTAAACCCCGCTTCCCGGATAGAGTCTAGGACTGCTTGCACTTTTGGCAGATGTGAGGCCCAATCTGTGCTATGGACAATTACGTCATCCAGGTAAGCCGCAGCATACTTCCGATGGGGCCTCAGTATCTGGTCCATTTTCCGCTGGAATGTGGCCGGCGCATTCTGTAACCCGAACGGCATTCTCTTATATTGGAACGCCCCGTCTGGGGTTACAAATGCGGTTTTCTCTTTGGCCGACTTGGCCAGGGGAATTTGCCAATACCCTTTTGTGAGGTCAAGAGTCGTCATGTATCGGGCTGTTCCCAGCCGGTCGATCAACTCATCTATACGTGGCATGGGGTAGGTGTCAAATTTTGTAACTTTGTTCAACTGACGAAAATCGTTACAAAATCGCCAGCTCCCATCCGGTTTAGGCACCAACACAATGGGACTAGACCAATCACTTTGGGACTCCTCTATCACCCCTAAGTTCAGCATTTTCTGTACTTCCTCCCGTATTGCCTCCCGTCGGGCCTCTGGGATCCGATAGGGTTTTAACTTCACCCTTTCACCGGGCGGGGTAATAATATCATGCTCTACCCCAGATGTTTGTCCCGGCAGCTCAGAGAACACCTCCTTGTTGCGAAGCACAAACTCCTTAACCTCCTGTTGTTGGGGTTGTGACAAGGTGGCTGCTATTCCAACCTCCGGAATCACGCAACCAGTTTGAGCTGGTGACCAAGTTTCTGCGACTAGGGACTCTCTATCCCTCCAGGCTTTCAACAGATTAACGTGATATATCTGTTCGGGCTTTCGCCTTCCTGGTTGTCTGACCTTGTAATTCACTTCGCTCACTTTTTCCATTATCTCGTAGGGGCCTTGCCATTTGGCAAGGAATTTACTTTCAACCGTAGGGACAAGTACCAATATCCTATCCCCCGGGGAAAAGGTACGGGTCTTTGCTCCACGGTTGTACACTCTCTGCTGTGCCAACTGCGCTTGGGCCAAATGTTCCTTCACGATGGGCATTACCTGTGCAATTCGATCTTGCATCAGGGCGACATGCTCAATCACACTCCTGTGGGGAGAACTCTCACTTTCCCAAGTTTCCTTGGCAATATCCAACAGCCCTCTTGGGTGTCTCCCATACAGTAACTCAAAGGGGGAGAATCCCGTAGAGGATTGGGGCACCTCCCTAATAGCAAACATCAAATAAGGAAGTAGACAGTCCCAATCCTTTCCATCTCTATCCACCACTTTCTTCAACATTTGTTTTAGGGTTTTGTTGAATCTTTCAACCAGCCCATCGGTTTGGGGGTGATACACAGATGTACGCAATTGCGTCACTTTGAGCAATTTACACAGCTCTTTCATAACCCGGGACATAAAGGGTGTACCTTGGTCCGTAAGCAGTTCTTTACAAATACCCACCCGGCTAAAAACAAGAGATAGCTCTTTGGCTATGGTTTTGGCCGAGGTATTTCTGAGAGGGATCGCTTCTGGATAACGGGTGGCATAGTCCATTATAACCAATATGTACTGGTGCCCCCTAGCGGACTTGATTATAGGACCTACCAAATCCATTGCGATTCTCTCAAACGGGACCTCAATGATGGGTAGAGGGACCAGCGGGCTACGGAAATGTGGCATCGGGGCCGACCTCTGACACACAGGGCAGGAGGAACAATAATTTTCTATGTCCTTCATCACCCCAGGCCAATAGAATCTCTGTAATACCCTCTCTCGGGTTTTCTCTGTCCCCAGATGACCTCCAAGAATGTGCCCATGGGCCAACTCCAACACCAACTTCCTGTAAGGTTTGGGCACCACCAGCTGCTCAACGGTTTCTTCTGCCCTTTTTGCCACCCGATACAGTAGGTCCTTCTCTACGCTGAAGTATGGGTAAGTGCAGGTATTATCTGGGTTCACTAACTCGCCATCTATTTCCACTACGTTTTCCCGTGCCTTTATTAGGGCGGGGTCTTTTAACTGTTCTGTGGCAAAATTTTCCCTGTGAACCTCCAGATCAGAAAACTCCACAGACGGTAGGTTTTCGTCTGAGGAGGTGGGCTCCTCTCCAGTTTCTTGAGTCTCCCCTGCAAATACTGACAAGGGAAATTCTGGAGAGTCCTCACCACTCTCAGAGGAGTTCTGGCTATCACATTCCTGGTACATAGGGGCACCAGTGGGGGGCTCAGGATCATCCCACAGTTCCCAGAACTTCGGAAAATCCCTTCCCACAATGGCGTCATGCGGTAACTGAGATACTAAGCCCACTGGATGAGAGAGGGTACCTTTGGGGGTCTCGAAACACACTGTAGTCACTGGATACTCTCGGGTGTCCCCATGCACACAAATAACAGCTACCTTGCTATTCCCAGAGACCTCTGTTTTAACTAATTCAGCCTTTATCAGGGTCACAAGGCTACCTGAATCCAGTAATACCACAACATTTCTACCATTAATACACATTTTGCATAAATGTTTCTCAGTTCCTCGAATGGCAGTGCATGCGACTGTCGCACACAGCGACTGACGTCTGCCCGTCAGAAAGTCACACTGCATGGGTTCCTCCACAACCGGGCAATTGGCTGCAATATGTCCCGCTTGCCGGCAGCGGTAGCAAACGATCCTTCTTGCGGCCTCTTGAGCCGCTGATTTCCCAGGCTGTTCTCGCCAAACTTGGGGTAGAGCTCCCACCCTCTCACTCTCTCCACCCTCACCCCTTGGAATCCTCTTATCCGCCCCTGGGGATGGTCTGGTCTTAGGGTGGAAAGTCCGAGTGTCTCTGGAAGAGGCCGTCAGGTTCTCTGTAGCCAAGTATTTCTCTACACGATCCACAAGACCACCGGCCGTCTCTGGGTCTCCATGGCTTACCCACTTTTGGATGGCAGTAGGAAGAGCTCTCAAAAACCGATCCATTACAACACGTTCCACAATCTCTGGTGCGGACAAAGTCTCTGGCTGTAGCCACTTCCTGCTCAGGTGAATGAGATCATACATTTGAGACCTGGGGGGTTTTCCAAGCTGGAAAGTCCAGTTATGCACACGCTGAGCCCGGACAGCCAGGGTGACACCCAGCCTTGCCAATATTTCAGCTTTTAGCATCACATAGTCTTTTGCTTGGTCAGGCTCTAGGTCATAGTAAGCCTTCTGCGATTCACCAGTTAACAGAGGAGCCACCAGTCCAGCCCACTGCTCCTCAGGCCACTTTTCTCTTTCAGCAGTCCTTTCAAATGTGGTCAAAAATACCTCTGGATCATCCTCTCCAGTCATTTTTGTCAATAAACGACTCACCCCAAAGGACGCGGTATTAGTGGGACGGCTTTCCTCACTGGTCTGCGGACGTTGCTGCATTACTGCTTCCATTTGTTGTAGTCTCTGCTCTTGCTTCTGTAACAGGTCTATGAAGCGGGCCTCAGATTGCTGCTGGGCTTGTTGATGAGCTTGCTGCTGGGCTGCAAGGCTCCTTTGCAAACCTGCATTTGTCTGCTGTTGATTGGCATTTGCTAGAGCCAGCTGTTTCAGTATCTCCTCCATGCTGGCTTAAAAAAAACTGCCACTGGTTCTCCACCAACTGTGAGGGGGTTAACTCGGTAGCGGGTGTGTGTGACCCCCTGGTTGGGCTCCCCACACAAAAACAGGGCCAGCAGACGGAGGTTGTGGTTTTCAAAATCAAAAGGTGCGGTTTATTTCTCTATGTACAGTGACAAAAACACAGCAAAGCCAAAAAGAAACATAAACAAAATAAATCCTGGTCAGTTTGACCTCTGACTAAACATGCAGGTTTCCTAAACTAACAACTGGGATCAGCCTGGTGCTGTCCTAGTCCCTAAGTCCCTGGTTTAGTAAAAGTCCAAACAAATAGCCACACAGGCTTTGCCTCACCGCACAGGGGTTCACTCTCCCTAGACAGTCCACACAGGTCTGGTTCCAGGCATGAGCTAACATCTAATGAAGCTGGGAGTTCTTATAGAGGCCTAAATGAGCTGACAAGCTTCAGCTGGCCTCATCAACTCCCTGTCTGTACGACGCCCCACACTCTCCCTAGAGGTATGAGTCATCCATGAGCCTACTAGCCTCAGCTGGGCTTATACAACTCTCCACCCTAGTTGTATAAGTCAGCATAAAGCCTGAATCTGGGAGAAATATATCTACCCCCCTGGATGCAACCAGGTGACTTTACCTTCCTGCTGTCACAGTAGGGAGAGTGTCAGTATGTTTTACTGTGCTAAACCTTGTTTGTAGGGACAGGGAACGACAGTGAGGGAAATTCTCATTGTGCTATACTGTGCTAAAGCATTCCTCATCAAACATCTTTAAAAAAAAAATTTTTATAGGGACAGAAAACTATAGGTAGGGAGAGTGTCAGTGTGTTTTACTGTGCTAAACCTTGTTTGTAGGGACAGGGAAGGACAGTGAGGGAAATTCTCATTGTGCTATACTGTGCTAAAGCATTCCTCATCAACCATCTTTAAAAAAAATTTTTTATAGGGACAGAAAACTATAGGTAGGGAGAGTGTCAGTGTGTTTTACTGTGCTAAACCTTGTTTGTAGGGACAGGGAAGGACAGTGAGGGAAATTCTCATTGTGCTATACTGTGCTAAAGCATTCCTCATCAACCATCTTTAAAAAAAAAATTTTTATAGGGACAGAAAACTATAGGTAGGGAGAGTGTCAGTGTGTTTTACTGTGCTAAACCTTGTTTGTAGGGACAGGGAAGGACAGTGAGGGGAATTCTCATTGTGCTATACTGTGCTAAAGCATTCCTCATCAACCATCTTTAAAAAAAAAAATTTTTATAGGGACAGAAAACTATAGGTAGGGAGAGTGTCAGTGTGTTTTACTGTGCTAAACCTTGTTTGTAGGGACAGGGAAGGACAGTGAGGGAAATTCTCATTGTGCTATACTGTGCTAAAGCATTCCTCATCAACCATCTTTAAAAAAAAATCATTTATAGGGACAGAAAACTATAGGTAGGGAGAGTGTCAGTGTGTTTTACTGTGCTAAACCTTGTTTGTAGGGACAGGGAAGGACAGTGAGGGAAATTCTCATTGTGCTATACTGTGCTAAAGCATTCCTCATCAACCATCTTTAAAAAAAAAAAAATTATAGGGACAGAAAACTATAGGTAGGGAGAGTGTCAGTGTGTTTTACTGTGCTAAACCTTGTTTGTAGGGACAGGGAAGGACAGTGAGGGAAATTCTCATTGTGCTAAAGCATTCCTCATCAACCATCTTTAAAAAAAAAATTTTTATAGGGACAGAAAACTATAGGTAGGGAGAGTGTCAGTGTGTTTTACTGTGCTAAACCTTGTTTGTAGGGACAGGGAAGGACAGTGAGGGAAATTCTCATTGTGCTATACTGTGCTAAAGCATTCCTCATCAACCATCTTTAAAAAAAAATTTTTTATAGGGACAGAAAACTATAGGTAGGGAGAGTGTCAGTGTGTTTTACTGTGCTAAACCTTGTTTGTAGGGACAGGGAAGGACAGTGAGGGAAATTCTCATTGTGCTATACTGTGCTAAAGCATTCCTCATCAACCATCTTTAAAAAAAACATTTTTTATAGGGACAGAAAACTATAGGTAGGGAGAGTGTCAGTGTGTTTTACTGTGCTAAACCTTGTTTGTAGGGGCAGGGAAGGACAGTGAGGGAAATTCTCATTGTGCTATACTGTGCTAAAGCATTCCTCATCAACCATCTTTAAAAAAAACATTTTTCTTTTCCGTACATCACGGGACACAGAGCGACATAGTCATTACTAATGGGTTATATAGATACCGTCAGGTGCTGGCACTGGCAACTTCCAAAACCGGAAGTACCCTCCCCTATATAAGCCCCTCCCATCCGGGAGAACCTCAGTTTTTTGCCAGTGTCTAAGGTGTTGGCCAAGAAGAAACATGTGTTTTTCACTGAGCTTGCGTACAGGTTCTTTTGGGCCTCAGTAAGCTATTCCGGATCCGACCAAAAAAGCTTCATAGCTAAACGGTCGGTACCCGGGCCTTGCAGAGAAGAGCAAGGTTTTGCCTGTAATGCTTCTCTTAGGAGAGCTGGACCCTGGGATCCAGAGCTCTGGTCATACCCACGACCAAGATGTTTTCTGTGCAGGGTGCTATACAGGTCCAGGGGAGTGGAATCCTTGGGAACCCGGTCCCTGAAGGTTTGATTACAATGCCTGCCGTGATAGGTGAAGTTTGGGCTTTTGTGGACCAAACAAAGTCCTGCGGCGGGGAACAGGTAAGTGGGGGCCCCCAGGAACTTGGTTCTATTGGGGGACCCCCAAGCCTAATTTGTCTTTCTGTCTGTTACCTAATGGTATTCCCGCAAAATTCTGTGCATGCCTGTAACTACTAAAAAAAATGTAATAATTTTTAATGGTGGTCAAGAAAAAAAAAAAAAAAAAATTTTTTTATATATATTTAATATATTAGACTGCGGTACCTGTGTTTGTCCACTAGAGGCCGCTGTGGAATGTTTTCTTGTCATGTGGACTAGCTTCTTCTCAGCAGAGCAAAGTCCAGGCAGATGGTGAGTTCTCTTATAGGAAACTGCTTCCTCTGCCATGTTGCAGTGTTTGTCCATCCCCCGGCCTGCGGCAAAGAGGGGCCCTGGCTCCTGTCCCTTGTTACCATATTTGAAATTAGCGCCGAAGGCGCACGTGCCCGCGCGCGTGCGCGTGCACGCGCCTCTATATATAGAGGTGAGCCGGGAAAGGGGGCGGAGCCTGGGGGGTGACGCTCTGTGCGCGCCGCAGCGCTTCTGCGCATGTGCGGGCGTCCCAGCAGTTTTAAAAAAACCACAATATTGTAGTGAGCTGGCTATGAAGTACAGAGACAGAGCTGGCAACATTTAAAGGCATACAGCAAGCGGTTGATACAGGCATCCCCTAGAAAGGCACATTAGTAGACACCAACTGTGATATAGCAGCAATTGTGCTAGACTATTCTCAGTAAAAGTGGTGTATTACGGCTGGAATACCTCAGCTTTAGGCTTAGGAATATGCCGTCCAGAAGCTCCGGAACTGAATCTTCCAGGAAGCGAAGGGGGTCTCATCGGGCTCTGAGGATCTTGGGCATACTTCTGCTGCACCAGTCTCCCCTGAAGTTCAGAGGTAAGTGACCGTAGAGACCCCGCAGGGGTACTTGGTACTGTGGCTGTCCTCAGTCACCTGCTCCTGTGTATGTAACAGAGGAGGTTTTTTCCTCAGCTCTGGGAGGATTAGAGAGAGATTGTCAACATTTATCGCTGCCTCCCTGTCAGGGAAAGCACGCCCGATCTCCGTCTCCTCCTTCAGAGTGCCTGTTAGCAGAGCAACAGTCCCATACAGGGATCGACCTGCCTGAAGGGGATCAGGATGAGGTTGATTCTGTTATAGAGGAATCAACAGTGGGGGAACCTTTTCTCAGCATCTCAAGCTGAAAGATTATGGGTTCAGTCTCTGACTAACATGGTCCGATCAGCATTTAAAAATGCACTTTGCGGAACCATCAACCACTACTGTATCCTCGTTGGGGTCGCTAGAAGCCCCCAGACTGTTTGTTCTTTTCCACTTCACCCTTTACTGAAAGGGCTCATTTACCAGGATTGGGAACGTCCTGAGAAAATATTTATTCCCCCAAGAGATTTCCGGTGGTCTATCCCATGGAGGATAAGTTCATCAAAAAAAAAAAAAATGGAAGGTCCCTACAGTGGACGCAGCCATCTCTTGTATGTATAAATCACTGATATGTCCAGTGGATAATGTCCAAATGTTCAAGAACCCAATAAATAAAAGATTGGAGTCCTTATGAAAATCTGCTTGGTGATACAACCAGCAGTAGCAGCTATTGGGGTCTGCTAAGCAGTGAAGGATCAGTTGAAACAGGTCTTGAGGGACTTGACAGATCAGCAGGCTTTGCCCTAGCTGATCTACCTAGAGCCTTAGGCTTTGCGGTTGACGCCATAGAGGATTCAGTCCATCAGGCCTCCCGCCTTACGCTGTCTATAGTACATACGCGTAGGCTCTTATGGCTCAAAAACTGGTCTGCTGAAGCTCCCTGTAAAGAATGGCTGGTTAGCGTCCCATTTCATGGTGAACGCTTATTCAGGGAAAACCTGGACAAATATATCCAGAAAATTTCCAGCGGTAAAAATACGCTCTTGCCGGTTAAAAGCAGAGTTAGAGGTCCCTCTTTAAGAGGCCTGCTTCTCCAGTCCCTGGGGCATCGGCTGTGTAACAGTTCCGACGGCCTCCTCGGTCAAATCCCGGGGGTAAAAAACAGGGACAGTAGCAGGGTAATGAGAAACCCTGGGTCAGGGGAGGTACAAAACCTCCCCCAAAGTTAAATTCATTGAAGCCCCCACTCAGTCGGGTGGGGGGAGGACTCCAGTTGTTCGCAAGAGACCTGGCGGGACACGATCAAGACAGATAGGTGCTCTCCGCAGTAGGTTTCGGATACAGTTTGGAGTTAAAAGACTCTCCTCCTTCCCATTTTTGAGGTCAAACGTGCCAAGGGATCCCCGGAAGAGAGAGTCCCTCCTGTTGGCACTAGAACAACGATTGCTCCAAGGAGTAATTATGGAGGTTCCCCTGGAAGAATGAGGGTTCGGGTTTTACTCAAACCTCTTTACAGTCCCGAAGCAAACGCGGACGGGAGGCCCATATTAATTCTAAAAGGGCTATACAAATTCCTGTATATCAGGTCTTTCCGATGGAGTCGATCCGATCGGTGGCCACTGCCCTACAAGGGGAGGATTGGTTAGCCACGATCGACATCAAAGATGCTTATTTGCACATTCCCATCTTTCCAGTCCACCAAAAATTTCTACGCTTTGCAGTAGAAGGGCGCCATTTTCAGTTCAGAGCCTTACCCTTTGGTTTGGCCACAGCACCACAAGTGTTTACAAAAATTCTGGCCCTTTATTGGCCAATCTAAGAACACAAGGTGTAATGATAATGGCATATCTGGATGACTTGTTGCTGATAGACCACTCAGTGAAAAAACTAGACGTGGTCGTTCACAAGACGATCAAGTATCTGGAATCTCACGGTTGGATTATCAACCGAGACAAGTCAGCCCTAAAAACCAGTCAAAAGTCTGGAATACTTGGGGCTAAGGTTGGATTCAGGCCAGAGAAAAATATTCTTGCCTCGAGGAAAGGTGTTGTCTTTGAAAGATTTGATCCACTTAGTGGGTACAAAAAAGACAGCCGTCCATACGCCTGTATATGAGGCTGCTGGGAAAAATGGTGGCATCATTCGAAGCAGTACCCTACGGTCAATTCCATTCAAGGAATTTGCAAAGGGCCATACTGTCAGCCTGGACCAAAAAAGTTCAGGCCCTAGACTTACAATGTCCTTGTCCCCTTCCGTTCGCAAGAGCCTCCGTTGGTGGTTGGTTTCCCAGAATCTGGAAAAAAGGAAATCCTTCAGTCCGATTTCTTGGAAGGTGGTCACTACAGATGCCAGCCTTATAGGCTGGGGAGCAGTACTGGAGCAATAGTCTCTCCAGGGCAGATGGTCGGATGCAGAAAAGGCCCTGCCCATCAATCTCTTAGAGATACGAGCAGCCCGGTATGCCCTAGTAGCATGGACATCCAAACTCCAAGGGTCCCCTGTCAGAATTCAATCAGACAATGCCACAGCAGTGGCATATATCAATCATCAGGGGGGCACCAGGAGTCGTGCAGCCCAGAGGGAAGTAAATTACATCCTGAAATGGGCAGAAAAAATATGTCCCAGCCATATCTGCGGTATTCATTCCAGGAGTGGAGAATTGGAAGGCGGACTTTCTAAGTCGCCAGCAATTAGGCCCAGAGGAAGGGTCCCTTCACCCCGAGGTTTTCTGGACAATATGTCAGCGGTGGGGAACATCGGATGTAGATCTTCTAGCATCCAGATTCAACGCAAAGGGGGACAGGTTTGTCTCTCGGACAAGGGATCCCCTAGCTTGCGGCTCGGATGCCCTAGTGTTCCCTTGGGATCAGTTCAAGCTGATATATGCATTCACACCGCCACAATGGTTACCTCGATTACTCCGCAGAATCAGGGTAGAAAAGAAACCAGTGATTCTGGTGGCTCCAGCGTGGCCCCGAAGAGCGTGGTACGTGGAGATTGTAAAATGTCAGTGGGGAGTCCTTGGACTCTCCCACATCGTCCGGACCTGCTTTCGCAAGGACCGATATACCACCCTTCCTTACCAGCCCTAGGTTTGACGGCCTGGCTATTGAAGCCCACATTCTAAAAAAGAGAGGGCTCTCTAATTCTGTGGTATCTACCATGATCAATGCCAGGAAGCCGGTATCCAGGCAGATCTACTATAGAATCTGGAAGGCGTACATCGCCTGGTGTGAAGCCAAGAAATGGCATCCACGTAAGTACGTAATAGGTAGGAGTCTGGACTCCCTACAATGGGCTGTAGATAGGAAGCTTGCCTTGAGTACTATCAAGGGTCAGATTTCGGCCTTGTCAATATTTTTTCAAAGGCCCTTGGCTTCGCATTCACTAGTCAAAGCCTTTATACAAGGAGTGATGCGTATTAGTCCTCCGGTTAATATTCCCATATGTCCATGGGATCTAAACTTGGTTCTGTCGGTTCTACAGAAACAACCATTTGAACCATTACAGCATATTTCTTTGGTGCTTCTCACCAGGAAATTGATTTTTCTAGTAGCCATTTGTTCGGCTAAAAGAGTGTCGGAATTAGCAGCTATGTCCTGTAAGGAGCCATATCTGGTTATCCATAAGGATAGAGTAGTGTTACGTCCTCATCCAGCCTTTCTTCCTAGGGTGGTATCGAGGTTTCATTTGAACCAAGATGTGGTTCTTCCGTCTTTTTTCCCCAAACCTACTTCGGTAGAGGAAAAGTTATTGCATTCTTTGGATGTAGTAAGAGCAGTTAAAGCTTATCTAAAGGCCACTGCTCAGATTCGCAGAACGGATACTTTGTTTATTCTGCCGGAAGGCCCCAGAAAGGGTCAGGCAGCGTCAAAATCTACTTTAGCCAAGTGGATTCGACAGGTCATTATGCAAGCCTATGGCTTGAGAAGGAGACCGCCTCCGTTCAAAGTTAGAGCGCACTCCACGAGAGCAGTTGGAACTTCATGGGCAGTGCATCACCAGGCCTCCCTGGCTCAAATCTGTAAGGCCGCAACATGGTCTTCGGTACACACATTTACTAGGTCCTACCAGGTGGACGTTAGAAGTCAGGAGGATGTCGCCTTTGGGCGCAGTGTGTTGCAGGCCGCAAAAGATCCTCATGTCTGATAGCGCTCAGCTTATATATGGTGTATCCCCCCCCTCATTTGGCATTGCTTTAGGACATCCCATTAGTAATGACTATGTCGCTCTGTGTCCCGTGATGTACGAAAAGAAAATAGGATTTTTATAACAGCTTACCTGTAAAATCCTTTTCTTGGAGTACATCACGGGACACAGAGCTCCCACCCCTCTTTGGGGACACTTATTGCTTTGCTACAAAACTGAGGTGCTCCCGGATGGGAGGGGCTTATATAGGGGAGGGTACTTCCGGTTTTGGAAGTTGCCAGTGCCAGCACCTGACGGTATCTATATAACCCATTAGTAATGACTATGTCGCTCTGTGTCCCGTGATGTACTCCAAGAAAAGGATTTTACAGGTAAGCTGTTATAAAAATCCTATTTTTATAGGGACAGAAAACTATAGGTAGGGAGAGTGTCAGTGTGTTTTACTGTGCTAAACCTTGTTTGTAGGGACAGGGAAGGACAGTGAGGGAAATTCTCATTGTGCTAAAGCATTCCTCATCAACCATCTTTAAAAAAAAAATTTTTATAGGGACAGAAAACTATAGGTAGGGAGAGTGTCAGTGTGTTTTACTGTGCTAAACCTTGTTTGTAGGGACAGGGAAGGACAGTGAGGGAAATTCTCATTGTGCTATACTGTGCTAAAGCATTCCTCATCAACCATCTTTAAAAAAACATTTTTTATAGGGACAGAAAACTATAGGTAGGGAGAGTGTCAGTGTGTTTTACTGTGCTAAACCTTGTTTGTAGGGACAGGGAAGGACAGAGAGGGAAATTCTCATTGTGCTATACTGTGCTAAAGCATTCCTCATCAACCATCTTTAAAAAAAAATTTTTTATAGGGACAGAAAACTATAGGTAGGGAGAGTGTCAGTGTGTTTTACTGTGCTAAACCTTGTTTGTAGGGACAGGGAAGGACAGTGAGGGAAATTCTCATTGTGCTATACTATGCTAAAGCATTCCTCATCAACCATCTTTAAAAAAAAAAAATTTATAGGGACAGAAAACTATAGGTAGGGAGAGTGTCAGTGTGTTTTACTGTGCTAAACCTTGTTTGTAGGGACAGGGAAGGACAGTGAGGGAAATTCTCATTGTGCTATACTGTGCTAAAGCATTCCTCATCAACCATCTTTAAAAAAATTTTTTTTATAGGGACAGAAAACTATAGGTAGGGAGAGTGTCAGTGTGTTTTACTGTGCTAAACCTTGTTTGTAGGGACAGGGAAGGACAGTGAGGGAAATTCTCATTGTGCTATACTGTGCTAAAGCATTCCTCATCAACCATCTTTAAAAAAAAAAATTTTTATAGGGACAGAAAACTATAGGTAGGGAGAGTGTCAGTGTGTTTTACTGTGCTAAACCTTGTTTGTAGGGACAGGGAAGGACAGTGAGGGGAATTCTCATTGTGCTATACTGTGCTAAAGCATTCCTCATCAACCATCTTTGAAATCCTTGTTTTTTGGACAGTCAGGGAAATTGTCATTGTGCTATTCTGTGCGAAAGCAATCATCCTCAACCATATTTAGAAATCCTTAAGTAAAGGGACAGAGAAGGACACCTGAAGGTAGCCCTTATTGCTTTTTTTCCCATCTCCCTGCAGGCCATCCATTAGAATGTCTGGAAGGCAAACAAGGAGAGGCAGACAGTCAGGAGGCAATAAAAGAGGGCAAGCAGGCTCTGTGTCTGGGGGCAACAGTGCTGGTCGTGGACGCGGTGCATTGTCATCAGCACATGGCCATGGGACACGCTTGTCCTTCTTTTCGGCAGCTGGACATGTTGAGCCACATCATGCCGAAGACTTGGTAGAGTGGATGACCAAGCCCTCCTCCTCCTCCTCATCCTCTCTCACCCAGGCTCAGGGTACTGGCAAAGCAGCTGCCAAAGCGTCCTCTTCCCTGGTATCAATGTCAGACTCATCATCAGTCACTCCTTCCCTAGACCCACCATGTCCTCCTCCTGAGGAGTCCCCCGAACTGTTTGAGCACAGTGTTGGGTACATGCTCCAGGAGGATGCCCAGCGTTTCGAAGGGTCTGATGATGAAACCCAGCTAGAGGAAGGCAGTAGCGTGAGAGCAGACAGAGGGGATGCTCAAGAAGGACACCAATCTGGCAGTCATGTTCCAGCAGCTGCAGCATACTGCCAGATTGGCTCCAGTGATGAGGAGGGAGGGGATGATGAGGTCACTGACTCCACGTGGGTGCCTAATAGGAGAGAGGAGGAGGAGGAGGATGAGGAGGAGGCACATCTCCAACGAGGCAGGATGCCCTTTGGTGGCCAGCGTAAGGGCAGTACACCGACGGAATCACACCGCAGAGCTCCGCCTGTGCAGGGCGCTGCCTCTGCCCGTCATTCAAAAAGTTCTTTGGTGTGGGCCTTTTTTGAGGCTAGTGCATCAGATCGCACAGCTGCTGTTTGCAACATATGTCTCAAGCGTATATCGCGTGGCCAAAACATCAGCCGCTTGGGTACCACATGCCTGACCAGACATATGTTGACCTGCCATGCAGCTCGTTGGCAAGCCTACCTCAAAGACCCACACCAAAGAACAAAGCGGACCTCTCCTTGCACCGCATCAGCTGGGATCTCCAACCCCACTATAACTTCAGTCCTCTCTGAAACATGCACTGAGAGGAATGAAGGTGTAGAATTAGGTGTGTCACAGCCAAGTACTTGCGGCCACTCTGCTAGCAGTACACCGACGTCCGATTCTAGCAGGCAAATTTCCCTGCCCCAGCTGCTGGACCGTCGAAAGAAGTTCACTCCCAGCCATCCACATGCCCAGCGGTTGAATGCTAGCTTGGCTAAATTGCTAGCGCTTCAACTGCTGCCTTTTCAGTTGGTAGACTCGGCCCCCTTCCGTGAGTTTGTGCAATGTGCGGTTCCTCAGTGGCAGGTTCCCAAACGCCACTTTTTCTCACGGAAGGCTATTCCGGCTCTCTACCGGCATGTGGAAGGCAATGTCTTGGCCTCGCTGGACAGGGCGGTCAGCGGTAAGGTGCATATTACCGCTGACTCATGGTCCAGCAGGCATGGACAGGGACGTTACCTTTCTTTCACGGCCCATTGGG
Source organism: Rana muscosa (assembly GCA_029206835.1). Classification (NCBI taxonomy): domain Eukaryota; kingdom Metazoa; phylum Chordata; class Amphibia; order Anura; family Ranidae; genus Rana; species Rana muscosa. The sequence continues at coordinate 45,442,104 of CM055117.1, read as the reverse complement.
TCACTCTTTTGGCAGCTGGGAAGGATGCAGGACAAGGTGCAGTAGTGTTGGAGGTTGTTCCACCGCCACGCCTCCAAAATGCTACTACTGGTTGTGACACACCTCTCTCCTCCACCCCCTCCTCTTCTTCTTCCTCCATGGCCTCTTCCTGTGCTTTGTCCTCTGAACCAGCGGTGCTCCGTAGGCGTTCAAGGGGCTACGCAAGTACGCAGGCAAAAAGATGCCATGCCGTGCTTGCGCTGGTGTGTTTGGGGGACAGAAGCCACACTGGGGCAGAGGTCCTGTCTGCTCTGCAGGGCCAGGCCGAGAGGTGGTTGACGCCACGCCAGCTTAAGCCAGGAATGGTGGTTTGCGACAATGGCACCAACCTCCTCTCCGCCCTCCGACAGGGACAACTGACCCATGTGCCCTGTGTGGCTCACGTCCTTAACCTGGTGGTGCAGCGGTTCTTGGGCAGGTACCCGGGCTTACAGGATGTCCTGAGGCAGGCCAGGAAAGTCTGTGTGCATTTCCGCAGATCTTATAATGCCAGTGCTCGCCTGGCTGAGCTGCAAAAGGAGTTGAACCTGCCCAAGAACCACCTTATATGTGACATGCCCACCAGGTGGAACTCAACGTTGGCCATGCTGCAGCGGCTACACACGCAGCAGAGGGCCATCAATGAGTACCTGTGCGACTACGGCACCAGGACAGGGTCAGGGGAGCTTGGTTTTTTTTCTCCACGCCAGTGGGGCATGATCAGGGATGCATGCACTGTCCTGGCACCATTTGAGGAGGCCACGAGGATGGTGAGCAGTGACAGTGCATGCATCAGTGACACTGTACCTCTTGTCCACCTGTTGGAGCACACGCTGCGTGGAATAATGGACAGGGCACTTGAGACAGAACAGAGGCAGGAAGAGGAGGACTTCCTTGCCTCTCAAGGCCCCCTTTACCCAGACAGTGTTCCTTCTGTCCCACCCATCGCACAGGAAGAGGACGAGGAGGAGGAGGAGGATTGTGTCAGCATGGAGGTGGAGCCTGGCACTCAGCAGCATCAACAGCAGCAGTCTTTTAGGGATGATTTACAGTCCCAAGAAACCCGTGGACTTGTACGTGGCTGGGAGGAGGTGGCTGCGGATCATGTCGTCCTTAGTGACCCAGAGGACTCCGGACCGAATGCTTCAGCTAACCTACGCTGCATGGCCTCCCTGATCCTGCAAAGTCTGCGGAAGGATCCTCGTATTCTTCGGATCAAGGAGAGGGACCATTACTGGCTGGCCACTCTCCTTGATCCACGGTACAAGGGTAAGGTTGCGGACCTTATGTTACCGTCGCAGAGGGAGCAGAGGATGAGACAACTCCGGGAGGCCTTGCAGAAAGGTCTGTGCAACGCGTTCCCAGAGACTGGGAGGTTACAAACTCCTGGTCCTGGACAACGAGTTGCTGAGGCTTCGGCCAGTCAAAGAAGGAGCGGTGGGGAAGGTGGCCGTCTGACCGATGCGTTCAGACAATTCTTTAGTCCGCAGCCCCAAAGTATGATCGGTTCCAGCAACCATCGCCAGCGTCTGATAAACATGGTGCAGGAATATCTAGGGGCAAGGTCAGACTTGGACACCTTCCCCACCGAAAATCCTCTGGCTTACTGGGTCTTGAGGATGGATCACTGGCCAGAGCTTGCACAGTATGCAATTGAGCTGCTGGCCTGTCCTGCATCCAGCGTTCTTTCGGAACGCACATTCAGTGCTGCTGGAGGATTTGTCACGGATCACAGGGTGCGCCTGTCCACCGACTCGGTTGATCGACTGACTTTCATCAAGATGAACCAGTCTTGGATCACCACCAGCTACCACACACCTGATGCTGATATAACAGACTAATTGATTTTAACATGTCACATCCCTTCAAGACTGATGCTGATGCTGAGTGCCTGTGCTGTTATGTTGACTGGCTATCCTCCTCCTCCGAGTCCTCAATGATACGATTGATGATGATAGCTTGGAAGATCATTTTTGTTTATGGGTGCCGCCACCAGTGCCTAACGCCCAATTTTTCAGCCCCTGTTTAACAGGGGCGTGTAATTACAATTTTTGAAGCAATACTTTGCAACAGGGCTCATTGCTGTGCTCCAAGTACAGTATCTGTGAGGGGTTGCAGTGTTGTGCCACCAGTGCCTAAGGCCCAATTTTTCAGCCCCTGTTTAACAGGGGCGTGTAATTACAATTTTTGAAGCAATACTTTGCAACAGGGCTCATTGCTGTGCTCCAAGTACAGTATCTGTGAGGGGTTGCAGTGTTGTGCCACCAGTGCCTAAGGCCCAATTTTTTAGCCCCTGTTCAACAGGGGCATGTAATTACAATTCTTGATCTAATAATTCACAGCAGGGCCCATTGCTGCACCCACCAAGAGTAACTCTGAGGGCTTACAGTGTTGTGGCAACACCACCACCACCACCACCACCACGAAAGGCCCAATTTTCAGCCCCTGTTCAAAAGGGGCATGTAATTACAATTCTTGATCTAATAATTCACAGCAGGGCCCATTCCTGCACCCACCAAGAGTAACTCTGAGGGCTTACAGTGTTGTGGCAACACCACCACCACCACCACCACCACGAAAGGCCCAATTTTCAGCCCCTGTTCAAAAGGGGCATGCAATTACAATTCTTGATCTAATAATTCACAGCAGGGCCCATTGCTGCACCCACCAAGAGTAACTGTCAGGGCTTACAGTGTTGTGGCACCAGCACCACCATCAAAGGCCCAATTTTTACTACCACTGTTCAACAATTATATGTAATTACAATTCCTGATATAATAGTTGACAGCAGGGCGTTCCAGCACCAACCAAGAGTAACTGTGAGTGCTTACAGTGTTGTGCCAACACCAACAACTATGGGGCCTATTTTTGCAGAGTATATACGGCAGGTCCCTACTTTCAAACATCCAACTTACAAACGACTCCTACTTGCAAACGCAAGAAGACAACAGGAAGTGAGAGGAAATCTACCCCTAGGAAGGAAAATTCTCTCCTGTAAGAATTAATATGGGAGAAAGGTGTCTCCTCTGTACTGATGCTTTATCACCAATCCTTGTTTCAAGAAAAACACCACATTTCAAAAACAGTTGTCATTGGGACGGAAAGTGAGGTGAAATGTTCTGAACAGGGGCACAGACAGCAAAACAAATGTTACAGGGGTGATAACCCTTACCTATGTTTTCCAAAAAGTTTAAAAATAGATTTTTGGGCTGGAGCTACACTTAAACAATGTACCTGTTCAAAATTACAAACAGATTCTACATAAGAACAAACCTACAGTCCCTGTCTTGTATGCACCGCCTGTATACGGCTGTTCAGAGTATATAGGGCCTTTTTTATTTTATGTGCGGGGTTCCCCTTAATATCCATACAAGACCCAAAGGGGCTGGTAATGGGCTGGGGTAGGGGGGGGGTCATGGGGTAGCTATGCCATTTTTCTTAAAGATTTTCATCCATATTACCGGGACCAGACATTACATTAAAGCCGCAAGCAGTTTTAAATGGCTTTTTTTTCCTTTAGAAGTGTCATTTTGTGCAGGGACAGTTCTAAACACGGGAAACACGTGGCACTTCACAGGCATACTTTAGACACCCCCCAGGTACGATATTTAAAGGAATATTTGACTTTTTTTTTTCACTTTATGCATCATTAAAATGACTGCTCCCGAAAAACGACCGTTTTTAAAACTTCTTTTTGCATTGATACATGTCCCCTGGTGCAGAACCCGGGTTCCCAAACCCTTTTTAGGACAATAACATGCATAATAGTCGTTATAATTAGCACTTTAGAATTCGAACGTTCGCATCCATTGTATTTAATAGGGTTCTAATGTTCGTATGAACTTTCGGTCCGTTCGCGGGTTCTGGTGCGAACCGAACCCGGGGGTGTTCGGCTCATCACTAGTGAACAGGATCACTGTCACTAACCATTTACAAGTCGGGTAGAAAAACAAAAAATAAAAATATTTTAAAAAGGAGAGGCTAAACCAATGGTTGCCAAAAAAACTTTTTTAGAATTTAGTCACCCCGACTGTCCTCTAATATTACAGATTGAACAGGCTTATCCCTAGAACAAAAACAAGAAAAATATAGTTCTAGGGTCCTCTCTTAAATGCGCAAGCTACTCTAAATCGGTCTCTTAATAGTGACCCGCATTGGGACCGCAACAGGGTGGAGTTTACTAAAGTTTTTGGCCCCAGAACATCCTGATTTCCATCTCCCTTGTTATCTCCTCCCATGCTCCACCTCAGGACTGCTCCAGAACCTCTGGACCTCCCCACCTTTAAAACCATACGCCCAGCCAGGCGCTCCCCTTTCCACACCTAAATACTCTTTTATTCCAGGAAGCCTACCCCGCCTCCACCTAAAATGTTACCCCAGCCCGCTCCATCCCAGCGGCTATTATTTTTGTTCCACCCCCTCCTCTTAGATTATCAACCCCTAGAGAAGGGCCTTTTTATTCACGCCTTGCCCTAACTGTTGGCACCCATTAAATCCTGTTGCCCAAAGTTTAACTACGCATCTTTTAACTCCTCCCCGAATCCCAACGGAAGTTTCACTAAGTGTAAGGGGATGTCAGGTTTTATAAAAAAACTTTCTTTCGGGGCTACAGGGGTGAAACCCGGGGTTCCTTCTATATCCCTCCCAAGGACAAGAGTGTAGGTACAATAGACTCCCCGAGGTAGTGTACCCTGCTGAGTACAATTCAACCTGATGCTGAAAACAGTGTATCATTAGCCATGTGATGTCAGCGTCAGTACCCCAGCATCCGGTATTGAGTCTAACACCTACACCATCGAAGCAATGACAAAAACCCACAAAATTCTATCCCAGTGACCATGCCCAGGGTATATCATGCACCCCTACCTACTGTTAGGTTCAAGAAACACCCTTGTTCCATGCCTAACGCCACATCAGTATCCTCTAGGTCAAATAACCAAACTCGCCTATATCCCAAATAATACCCAGGTGCTTCCTTCCCAGCAATGATCTCCCCATCCAGAACACAGCGTGAAATACATTCACCACTGTGTATTGGCCGTGCAAGGGACATTGTGTTCACACCTCTGACAGAGGGAAATATCAACCTGCCCCCAGCTTCCGTACCCTCTGATCACAGGTGGGTTCCTTAGCCACAAATGCAACAAGATAGAATCCCCAGTCAGTAAGCCACTGGTGCCCTCAACTCTACAGACCGAGTCTGCATTTCTGTAACACCTTTCACAATCCAAACCAGTACAGCCCATCCAGGCATTCGACTACCACTTTGGATTAGTGTAGGCGACGTGTTTTGGCACAGTCTCACTGAGTGGTGATGCTAACTCATCAGGCCACTGCCCCTCATAGAGAGATTTGTACAATCAGCTTGATGCTGGTTGACAACTCCACCTGCCCATGTGTGCACACCAGAGCCAATGACATATATCTGCCCTGTACCATCTCACACTCTCTACCAACCTCTCACCATGGTTGATGAAATCTTGAGCCACTTTACACTGTGGTTCTCTTTCCCCCCCATATAGTGCTGAACACATCCCTCCTCTCCTGGTTATTCCTCCGAGATAAGCGTCCTGTACTCTGTGTCCGCACATCTCTGGGAGCAAGCCACTGGTACCATGACCGCGCTTGATTCAGTGTGTATTCAGTACATATAGGATAATAGGTTTTCATCAACCATTATAAGATGCTGGAGCGCCATGTGGTGATGGAATACTGTAGATACCTGCACCATATGCAGTGTCCCACCTGTCCCCCAAAAAAAATAAAAAAATAAAAAAAAACATTTCCTCCTTTCCATCCCTGTCCGGACTCAAACCCCTCAGAACCAGATGGACTCCAGTGTGTAACCCAGTAGAGTGATAGGATAGTACCCAAATTGACCGTAATATAGGCACAATGTTCCGTCCCTGCCATTAGGGATGAGACTAGTACTAGTTACATTTTGACAACCCTGAACTGAGTCATCCACCACTCCATAGGACTCATAGTCAATTCAGATACTACCCCACCTGCCTGTCTTTATAAGGTGGAACTTGTCACACTGAGTAAGAGTCAGTCAACTCTCCGAGGTTTTTAATTCTGGCCAGTGCAAGTTGAATGTCCTACCCTTTCCCTGATATGTAGCCCAGGACCTCCCAATGTGTTCCTGATTATCTCCAGCTCCATGGTGTTTATGGTACCCAGTGACCCGCCTCCCGTTCCGAAGACAGTCGCCATCAAGCCTCTTTTTTTTTTTTTTTTTTTCCTAAGTTATGGGATATGGTCTGGATACCCGGATTGAAAACCACCTGCCACCAGGTACACCCAATCCCTCATATAGGCTGCACACCTTCTCCCTCCTCTTTCAATTCGGTATTCAGACAGTGTTATACTTCACCCCTACAACACAAGCTGCCTACACTTTTCAGACAGGACTCACATGAATGACAGGAGCCTAGCGCCACACTGGGGCACTGGTCTTCTTGGCCTGCAAGACACAGACAACTAGTTAAGGTACACAAGGACTCTAGGACAGGAAGGACACCTATGGGTGTAAACTGAGGAGAATACGGCATGCCCACACCTCTATCTGATAATACCTCGGACGTGAGGGCTCTTGGAACAGCCAATCGCTGGTAACACCCCATACAACCTTCCTGCACAATTTTTGTTTTCCCAGACTCAACCAAAACTATACAATATGAGGCCAGACCTATACCCTCTCAACTTGTATGCAAGCAGGCAGGCCCTCATACCACACATCTGCAGGTAAATCTAAAATAAATGGAAAAACAAAATTGCATAATGTGTATCCAGCTTGAGAAACTGCTGCTACCAGACACACCTGACCAGCAGACTAAGACAAATCCCTTGCAGCACTGAGACCACTGAACATTAGGAGGTACCCGAGCCGACCGGTGTGCCTTGAAACACACAGATATTTATTAGGCAATTGGTAACAAATAGCCACATAAACAGTCCCAGCAGGAAACTATGAGAAGTGTTGGTTTCCCCTATTTCAGAGAGATGGGATTGCTTGGTGACACGGTAGGAAAACAGGTTTGAACTACATTTGGGGACACACAGATAGCTAGGGACATTAGCATACCTTAGCTTCAGGCAATGAGCCAAACTCGTACAGCCAGGTATGGTTGGGCGTGTACCTAATTACAATGACAGCGAGGGGGGGGGGGTGTAAGCAGTCCTACTCCTGAACACAAGTTCGCCCAAAGTAACATCAGACCATTCCCCTTTTACCACGAAGTGCAGTACCCCTGGCAGAGATCTATAATGCTCCTTAGCCTCACATATGAGTAAGACTGCCAATACTTTTACTTTATAACAACTAATATGCAGACTTCAGTTAATTGGTTCTGCTACTCAGTAGATCAGAACATACAACACACACTGGGTGGTCCAAAACACACCCGAATGGACTGACAGCTAGACATTCCAACTAGATAATGGTGGCGACAACCTAAAACATTTACACGTGAACCCCGACCAACCAGGAAAAAAACACCTTTTTTATCACGTTGTTCTCTGGAGGCTAAGATTTCCTCTTGTTCTGAAAGCCAGAAAACCCAATTATCGACTCTGAGGGATAAAATTCCAATAACAGTTAGTGATAAACATTCCATTTTTCGCAATTTACAAAAAACAATTCCAGTAACAAGACATTAGCATATGAAACACAAATATACATTACATTCCTTTACATTACATAACCCGGGCACTTTTTTTTAAAAATACCAAAAATTGTTGAGCTCAACTTTTAATTAATATGTATTACATAATACACATTAATACCACGTGGTTTTGGTTTCCCCAAAAAAAAATTATTCACCATGGTGAGAAAAAAAATTAGCAACTTGTACTGTGCTGGAAAAAAACTGTCACTCTTACATTTATCATTCTCCTCCCATTTTCTTCCTCATTACAGACTGACGGAAGAAATGCGTGGTGCAGGAAAAAAGAAACAATGAAATAGCCTATGATACTTTTACCTCCCTCAGACTCGTATTTATCCATATGTACAGCTGTCTACATCCACCTGTTCTCTGAGTACAAAACTCCTTGGACCTGAAAAATACTTATAAGCAAAATCATTACTCTATCCTTCATATTTGACCTGCAAAGAATGGTAAAACAATAATGACATTCCTGTACATTGGTAAATTGTCAATGACATTCTTTCAAAACCGATTCAAACAAAACCCTCTGTAACCCTTACTTTTCCCGTTCCTACAAACATACAACAGCCGCGACGCATCGGAGGATCGCCGCGGTAAGTTCGAACATATTCACGTTACTACATACAAACATTCAGATACAAACCACCGTTCCGCCTCTGAGAATCACGAAAGCGTGTACTACACCTCCATCAACACTCATCATTCCAGATTTCTGAAGCCACAGCTCAACTACATCCAAGGTACCTTTATTCTGAGGTTTTGGTCCTCCAGCAAAAGTACCTTCCAAAGGAGTACACCTTACTGTACCCTCTGACCAGATATGTCATCCTTTAAGGGGTCTCATGTCCGGAGCCCCAAACCCAGATCTCATGTGCGGTGCAGCTGTCTGACTGGTGGGGAGCCTAATTTTTTCCTCCCAAGCATGGACGGCACATTACCCATGACGATTCGAATCGCTTATGAAGTGTCCCGCGTCCAGGACACCCTTGCGCTTTATTTTCGGAGCGATTATGGTTTACGACTTTATTACCATAATCGACGCCCGGAATCCCGGTTATTTTACACGGCCTGACCGGGGCTGTTAGCGTACTACTCCTCACGTTTATGTTAATCACAGGAATAACCACAGGTCTTTCTGGTGAAGCTTGTGTCTCGGGTCCTGATTGGATAGATTGATAGCAGCGCAGCCATTGGCTCCTGCTGCTGTCAATGAAATCCAATGACGTGGGAGCCGGGGTCGGGGCCAAGACCTGCTGTCTGTGTCAATAGACAGCGGCTCTCCAATGGGGCACTTGAGAAGAGGAGGAGCCAGAAGCCCTGCTGAGGGACCCCAGAATAAGAGGATCGGGGCCACTCTGTGCAAAACCAACTACACAGAGGAGGTAAGTATAACATGTTATCCTTTAAGGCCAGTTGCACACGGAAGTCAAAAATGCTGAGTTTTTTACTGATCTGAAATGAGATGTCTATGGGACATTGCACACAGCTGAATAAAGATCAGTAACAGTGTTGAGCAGTATAACAAAAATAGAAAATTTGTTATTTGAATGCAGTAATTTACTCTCATATACATGTTTACTAGTCTATAAGCAGGGCTTTTTTTTCTGGGGGAACTTGGGGGAACTCAGTTCCACCACCTCTGGCTCAGACCCTTTGGTGCTTGCTCACCACTATCACTTGTAAAAAAGAAGTCCGGTTTCTGTGTTTACAAGTGACAGCTCTGCACTCTGTGTGTAACCCCCCTGAACTCTGCACTCTGTGTGTAACCCCCCTGAACTCTGCACTCTGTGTGTAACCCCCTTGAACTCTGCACTCTGTATGTAATGCAATCTTGGTATTTAATACCCCTTTAAGACCCTACTACTGTTCGTGAAATTTGACTGACCACACCCACTATTTGATGTGATTTGGAGGGTGTGTCTGGGTGGAGGGGTTTTGGGGGGTCGCGGTTGAGTTCCAGCACCTATTGTTTGAGGAAAAAAAGCCCTGTCTATAAGCATGTATACGTGAGAATAAGCGAGTACATTTATACTCATGTATACATTACAATACTGACAATGAAGAAGAATTTTACTCGGCTATACTCATCTATAAGATAACGCACTTTTACTCGCCTATACTCAACATGACTAAGGTCTTTACACACAGTTTTCCTGAGTAAACATCAGTAAATGATGACGCCCAAGTGCAAGGGACTATTTGATGTGATTTGGAGGGTGTGTCTGGGTGGAGGGGTTTTGGGGGGTCGTGGTTGAGTTCCAGCACCTATTGTTTGAGGAAAAAAAACATGACTAAGGTCTTTACACACAGTTTTTGGCCCCTTGCACATGGGCGTCACAAGTTCCTGAGTAAATATCAGTAAATGATGTTGCCCAAGTGCAAGGGACCTAAATAAAGAGTGGTGTGAACTCATCCATCTGAATTTAGCCAATTAAACAGAAAATTGGAATGTGTATTTTGAAAAACACATAACTCATCTAATAAGCTAAAGCCAAGGAAAAAAGTTTATCACACACACCCACCTGCAAAGTACTTCCACTGTAAGGGCCCGCACCCACTTACATCAATCTTCAATTCTCAGGGTGCCAAAAACAGATATTGAATTTTTTTTTATAAACATTATTTGGTACGCAATACACTTTAAAATCTGTGCTATTTGGATAGCAAGCCTAACAAGTAACCATGATACCAATAAGCTGCTATATCTGTACAGAATTGATACCACCTTGTTTGGATATTTCATAGGAACTGACTGAGTGATTTGTGTTTTCTTGAACTTTTTATTCAGCAATTTGTTTGATTTGATTGGCAGAGAGGGTTGCGAAACAGGTGCTTAGGAAGATGCAGACACAGAGTGGGTGCTTAGATGGATGAGTCTAGTAGCACCATTCATGATAGATTGAAAGGGAATAGTCCTCTACTCCAGTGGTTCTCAACCCTGTCCTCAAGTACCCCCAACAGGCCATGTTTTGGGAATTTCTCTTAGGTAAAATAGCTGTCAAAAATACCAAGCCATTGACTCTGATTTAAAGCACCTGTGCAAGATAAAGGAAATCCTGCAAACATGGCCTGTTGGGGGTACTTGAGGACAGGGTTGAGAACCACTGATCTACTCTATCATGAATGCTACTGTCAGACGCATCTACCTTACCAACTGCTCAATGTCCACCACCCCTCTCTGCCAACCCCTCCACCAACTTCTGCTCTCCAATGTATAAAATTCTAAATAATAACAAGAACTCTGCGTCCAGCCTCATCTCGAAATACTAACCAAACCGTTCTCCACCCTAGACCTTCTGCTCTTGAGCTTCCCCATTAGTTCCTCCCATGCTCACCTCTGGGACTTTCCTAGAGCCTCTACCATCCTCTGGAACTCCCTACTAGAGATGTGCACAACCGAAAAATTTGTTTAGTTTTGGATTTGTTTGTTAAGTTAATAATTCAATTTCCTCATATCATTAGGTTAGAATGATTCATTTTCAAAACTTGTTTTGTATATTCGGATTAGTCTCGTATATTCGTTATTTTCAAATTGATTCAAAATTCAAGATTCGAATTTCGAAAGACGGCTATATTTGTCCTATTTTATTCTATTGTATCCTAATTTATTCTATTCTTTTCTACTATTTTCTATTCTTTTCATGTAATATTATCCTTTACTCTATTCTATTCTGTTGTATTCTATTCTATAAAGCAATCTAAGTAGGAATCATCATCTTATCTCACTTGTATACCTATTATATTCCACTTTATTCTATTCCATTCTTTTTTATTCTATTCTATACTCTACTGTATTATTTTCTATTCTATTCTATTTTGTTTTATTCTATTCTATTATGTTTTTCTATTCTGCTCTATTCTATTTCTGTATTTTCTCTTTTCCCCTATTATATTCTGTTTTATTCTATTCTATAAAGCAGTCTAAGTAGGAATCATCATTTTATTTCCTACTCCTTGCCTTTAGGCAATCCTTAAAAACCCATCTTTTTTGGGAGGTCTATCCTACCTCTACAAAAAAACTGAACATTTACTTTCTCCAACGGCTCATCTGTCACAGTTAATGCCTTTTGTATCACTTGCTCTTTCCCTTTTAGTATTGTAAGCTCTCATGAGCAGGGCCCTTCTAACTCTCTAACTCTCTAACTCTCTTGTGTTGAGTTGTAGCTTAACTGTACTGTCTCCCTTTATTTTGTAAAATGCTGTTTTGGAACTAATTCTAATTAATCCTAATTAATAATATAGCACCCTCTAGTGTGCCAGATAAGGATTCTTCTGTAGTGTAAGTGAATTGTTAGGCTTGGCTGGCAACCAAGCCTATGTTTGTTATCTGGGTCGGGTAAGTGACTCAGGGAAGGCTGGATGACTCACAGACAGCATCGCTGAGACCTCCCCCTACTTCTGGAACTTGCTGGAAACTTCCAGAAGAATGGGAGTGGAGGTGAGGAGCTGTCTCGAGTATTCTGAGGGCTCTGACCAAACCCCAACAAATGGGTTGGCAGGGGGCAGGCCCCCTTAAATACTCAAGGTCAGCCCAGCTGGGGCAGTGGAGTTCATATGGAAGCTGGAGATGGAGTGTTAGGAGGCTGTCAGAGACTCCTGAGGGTCCTAGTCTGGGGGGTGACCTTGGGTCTGGGAGCTTGTGTATTGAAGGGACCCTCTTCACGACACACAGGGGTGTCCTGAGTGAAGGCATGGAAGCAAGACAAGGACAACAGGAGGAGAACGCGAGGTAGTCGGGAGGACTGAAATGTATACTGAAAGGAGTAAGGAGAGCATAGGCGTGTGCACAGGGTGTGCCGGGGGTGCCCAGGCACACCCTAATCACCCCATGCGCATTAGTGTTATCGCTCTGTGTAGCAACTGGAAGATGGGAAAGATCTCCCTCTTACCGGTTCTGCCATAAGAGAAGTGTTTATGCTCTTCTCTTTCACTTTGCCAGCAGGGAGATCAATGTGTCAGGGTCATATATATGTAGATACATACACATGCATGTGTGTTTGAGCTTAAGGGTGCACACCCTAATGCATTAGGCTGCGCACACCTATGAAGGAGAGCAGTCTCTGAGGGATGCAGAGTCAGTCTAGGAGGACTGTGGAAGAGTAGCTAGGAGGGTTAGTGAAAGGGGTGGCTGCAGCAAGGTGGGCTGGCAATGCCTGGGGAGGTGGTGCTGGGATCAGTGACCACAGGAGGACAGCTGGGCACTAGGACTTTGCTACACAAACAAACAGCCCGCAGTCCCTGACTGTAAAAGGCTTTTTGCCATCTATCTGACTGAGGCTTTTTGTCAGATCTCCTAACAGTGTGCCAGCTGGTCCTGGAAGTTGTAGTGCTGCAATCAATATTTGTGCACAAGGCAGAGGAGAAGTGTATATATGGACTGTATATAGTTGTGTCCCTGAAGAACTCTTTGGCTAAAAGTCAAGTGGGCATCCCATAATATCCCGATCCCTATCCAAGTTTATTCCCCTCAATAAAACATAAAAACAAAGCACTGAACTGTTCTTCTGACTCAAGTGTGCTGGGAAGATGTGGTGTGTAGGGTGGGAGATCCCTTTACACTTGTGGTTCCTTAGGGGGTGCGCCAAAATAATAATTTTATAAATTTTTGTAATTATAAACAAATTACAGAAGACTTTTGAGCAAAACTTGATTCTTGAGTAGGGATGAGCTTTCTGTTCGGGTCGAACATGAGTTTTTTTTTTTTCTTCATTTTGTTTAATTCTTTATTTTATTAAGATTCCAGTTATGTTACATTAATACATTTCCATTGATCCAGCCAAGATAATGCATATACAAAAATAATAATGAGTACTAAAAGACTCTTGGCTCTTCTCCTTAAACACACATTTCTAAAATCTCTATTTCCCCCTCCCATCCCCCCCATACCACTTTATACCCCCCCCCCCCCTTCTACCTCTTATTTTCTACAAATTTTCCTCTAATTTCTCAGATTTTCTGCATAACTCCATGTTTTCTTAAATTCTTTCCAACATTCCCACTTCTTTTTAAATCCTTTTTTTTTCCTCCTCTATGCCGTACTTCAGTTCCTCCATACTATATGTTTCTTCCACGGAGTCTACCCACTCCCATACAGATGGACTTTCCACTTTTCTCCATTTTTTGGGGATCAACCTTTTGGCCGCGTTTAGTAGATGTGGGATCAGTGACTCTTTATACTGTTTCATTCCTCCCTCTCCTCCATGGAATAAGACTATCCATGGATCTTTTTTGATCTCCTTCTCTGTAATTGCTTTTATCATTTCCAGTATCTTTTCCCAATATTTTTGAATTTTAGGGCACTGCCACCACAAGTGGGCCATTGTTCCCCTCTCTCCACATTCTCTCCAACATTCTGCTTTCTGTTCCACTTGAAATTTACTCAATTTATGTAATACATTTATAATTCCTGTACCTGTAATACATTTATAATTCCTGTAATATATTTATAATTCATCTCTGACCTGTAATACATGTACTACAACCTGTAATACATTTATAATTCATCTCTGCGGTCCTGCTGTCCATAGCAGACGAGTGGGTCAATTTTATTATTCTCTCTATAGTCCTTTTATCCCTATATGTTGCCAATTCTCTTTCCCATTTCTTTATAAATGGGGGTATCTCCAGTTCGTCCACTGTCAACAGCAATTTATAAAGTTTTGATATAGTTCCTTTTGAATTATCGGCCGTACAAAGCCGTTCCAACGTCGTAAGCTCCTCCCCCGACCTAATTGGCTGGGGAAGGCTTTGTACAAAGTGGGTCAACTGATGGTACCTCCATTCATCTATTGTGTCTTAATTCTTGAAATGGTGTAATTTTCCCTTTTTTTATTATATCACTTAACTGTGCTCTATCCTTTTTAATCCATTTTCCTCCCACTATTTTTTTTCCCGGTGCAAAATATTCATTTTCTTTTAGTTCTATAAGGGGAGAATTATAGTCCCTATATATTTGTTTATGTAACCTGTCCCAAATTTTAAGTGCAATTCGTGTCACAACGTGAGTGTTTTCACCTAGTGCTCTATACTGGGGGGTTCCATATTACACCTCCCAATTGTGTGTTTGCCATTACCTTTTCAATTTTTACCCACCTTTTTTCGTGCCTATCTTTGGCCCACTCGACTATCCGGGACAGCACCACCGCATTGTAGTATTTTTTTATGTCTGGCACTGCTAGCCCTCCATGTTTTTTTTCCTGTTTTAATACCGAGAAGGAGATTCTATGTTTTTTATTCTTCCACACGAAATTCATTAGCATCTTTTTTAACACTCTGAAGTACAGTTGGGGTATTGCAACTGGTAACATCTGGAATTTAGGGTCGAACATGAGTTTGACTCGAACATTGGCTGTTCGCCCGTTAGTCGAAATTATGCGCTGCGACATTGCAGTACATTGCTGACTGATGATTGGCCAAGCATGCATTGGCCAATCACAGCGCCATCAGCAAAGAGAGCCATAATTGGCTCAGGGGGTTAAGTCCATGCCCCACACTATATAAGGCCACCTGCACGTCGGCCGTGTGTAGTGTGTTGCTGACGTTGAGAGAGAGAGAGTGTCATTTCATTTCGTTTGAGCAGGCAGGCGAGTCAGTTAGCTGCAGTGTATATATTTTATATATACATCCAGGCTTTGTATATATATATATATATATATATATATATATATATATATATATGTAGCACTACCCCCAGTTAAGAGAGCTGCTGGTATTGTTTTGGGCCTGTACCGTACGGCTCTCAACCCCCAGAAACTGGCTCTAAACTCTCCACTGACACAGCTGCCAACAAATGGGATTATGGAACCCACTAGCTATAGGAACCACAATACTGCAATAAGATATACAGTTACAGTTCAGAATTGGTTTACCTGAGGTGGCCTTCTCCCTGTAACAGTTAACACTCCACACACGGGTTTGCTTAACCATAAAAGTATTTTACTGAATAAAGAAATCAGGTTAATCAAATATGCGTTTACTTATGCAGAGCCCTGCATAAACCAAAGTTGTAAACATATAAAGATGCCAAATATAATAAAATCTTATGCACACTAAATGTCTTTAGAATAACTATGCTCGCAAGCTTTCCCCCTCATGGGCAATATGGCGCCCAAACAATGACACTGTGAGTTCCAGTCAGGCCTTCGCTAGCAAACGTTGGTGCACTTTAAATTTGTAATCCAAGGGATATCAAATAGTTAGCTTAACTCCTGCTATGCTTTAGGGCATGAAGTCACAGGTAATAAAATGCCCCGCTTTACCTACGCAGTTACAGAGCAACATACTGTCCCCTGGTGCGTAGCGCACTACTCTGATGGCGGTGGGCCCTAAACAAAGTTCACAGGCTTATTAACAGTTTAGAGTCTTGGGCAAGTGCCCTCTCACCCGACCAGGCCCAGTCCGTTCGGCTGATTTTGTTGCTGGTGCTCCGGCACATGATCTCTCTACCACCCGTAGTCTCCGGTCCCTCAGACAACCGTATGGAAGTCGATAGATGGGTCGACTCTTGGATGCTCCGAGATGTCAGCAGATTCTCCGGACGAGATCCCTCTCCTTCAGACGAGCAGGCTTTCCGGATTCGGTGGGCCCAGGCTCTCCGGCCTAGACAAGCACAACAGGCCCCAACACAGGCTCCGACTTGCTGGGCGGGCGATGTCCAAAAAGATTGCATGTGGCTCCTCCTTCCCCTTAAATAGCCATCCCCAGCAGACCTTGCGCCGGGCAATGCACTGTGGCTGTACAGCTGCACTGTGGGTACAGTAGTCTATATAGTATCCACGGCATTGGAGTCCATCTCTCCCTGTACCACAAGTCCCACCATGCATATTTCCTTAAAGTCAAACAGTAGTCAAATAGAGTTCCGGAGGGATCTGGGTTCACTTGCATATTAAAGTAGTCTTTACCGCATACCATAAAGTGACACCCCGCTACATATACACTGTATCCAGTTTAGCTAGATCTCACTGCATACCATTCCTGGTGTACTGTTTCTAATATACTTCAGGCAGGCAGTTGATTCAGTTAGCTGCAGTGTATTTAGTATATATATATACATCCCGGCTTTGTGTATATTATATATATATATATATATATATATATATATATACACTGTATCCTGTGTAGCTAGATCTGACTGCAGGCCTTTCCTGGTGTATGTATTCAAATACACTTTCAGGCAGGCAGGCAGGCCAGGCAGGTGATTCAGTGATCTGCAGTGCATAAAATATATATACTGTCTCCTACATATATATCCACTGCATTCTAGTGTAGCCAAGCCTATACCTGACTGCAGGCTATTCCTGGTGTATGTATTCAAAGACACTTTCAGGCAGGCAGGCCAGGCAGGTGATTCAATGATCTGCAGTGCAAAAAATATATATACTGTCTCCTACATATATATCCACTGCATTCTAGTGTAGCCAAGCCTATACCGGACTGCAGGCCATTCCTGGTGTACGTATTCAAAGACACTTTCAGGCAGGCAGGCCAGGCAGGTGATTCAGTGATCTGCAGTGCATAAAATATATATACTGTCTCCTACATATATATCCACTGCATTCTAGTCTAGCCAAGACTATACCTGACTGCATGCCATTCCTGGTGTACTTTTTCTAGTAAACTTCAGGCGGTGTTTTGCTAATCCAATTTTACAGTATGTCTGGAAGGCCACCAAGGAGAGGCAGACGCTCACAGGCCACTAAAAGAGGGCAAGAAGACTCTGTGTCTACAGCCAACAATGCTGGTCATGGACACGGTGCATCCTCATCACGTGGCTGTGGAGCGCGCTTGTCCTTTTTTTTCGACAGCTGGCGTGTTGAGCCACAACATGCAAAAGAGTTGGTAGAGTGGATCACAAAGCCGTCCTCATCCTCCTCATCCTCTGTCACCCAGGCTCAGAGTACTTTGGCTGCCAATGCAGCTGCCAAAGTGGCCTAATCCATCGGCTCAATGTCATCAGTCACTCCTTCCCTAGCCCCACCATCATGCACGGAGGAGTCCCTGAACTGTTCGACCACAGTGTCGGGTACATGCTGCAGGAGGATGCACAGCGTTTTGAAGGCTCCGATGATGGTACCCAGGTTGAGGATGAAGGCAGTAACGTGAGCCCAGAGAGAGGGGGTGCCCAAGAAGGACAAGAAACTGGCAGTCATGTTCCCCCAGCTGCAGCATACTGCCAGGTTTGCTCCAGTGGCGAGGAGGGAGAGGATGATGAGGTCACTGACTCTACGTGGGTGCCTGATAGAAGAGAGGAGGAGGAGGAGGAGGCACATCTCCAACGAGGCAGGATGCCCTCCAGGGGCTAGCTTAAGGGCAGCCAACCGACTGCATCACACCGCAGAGCTCCGCATGTGCAGGGCGCTGCTGACTCTGCGTGTTTTTTTTTAAAGTTCTTTGGTGTGGGCCTTTTTTGAGACGTGTGCAGCAGATCACACCGTTGCTGTTTGCAACATATGTCTGAAGCGTATCAAGCGTGGCCAAAACAGCAGCCACTTGGGCACCACATGCTTGACCAGACATATGTCGAGCTCCCATGCAGTCCGTTGGCAACAGTACTTAAAAGACCCACACCAAAGAAAAAGGCGGACCTCTCCTTGCTCCTCATCAGCTGGGATCTCCAACCCCACTATACCTTCAGTCCTCTCAGAGACCTGCACTGAGAGGAATGAAGGTGTAGAATTAGGTGTCCCAAGCACTTGCAGGTAATCTGCTAGAGGTACACCTAAATCCGATTGTAGCAGGCAAAAGAAATTCGGTCCCAGCCATCCACATGCTCAGCAGATGAATGCTAGTTTGGCTAAATTGCTAGCACTCCAACTGCTGCCTTTTCAGCAGGTAGACTCTGCCCCCTTTCGAGAATTTGTGGAATGTGCGGTACCTCAGTGGCAGGTTCCCAAACGCCATTTTTTTTCATGGAAGGCCATTCCGGCTCTCTACCGGCATGTGGAAGGCAATGTCTTGGCCTCGTTGGACAGGGCGGCTAGCGGTAAGCAGGGGCAGATCCAGAGTCTTTTCTCGGGAGGGGCACTGCCAAAAAATGTTTTTTTTGTGGGAAATTTATCGGGGAAATGTCTGGTGTCGGCGCTTCAATCATCCCGGCACCATGGTTGTTATGGTGTCAGGATGATTGAAGCGCATTATTTCTATTATTACATTGTAATATAAATTTAAATAGTTCAATGCAGAATCAGTGGGAGCCCCGAGTGTGTCACTTGCCACCGTCGCCTGCAATTAGTGGGAGCCCTGAGCGTGTCACTTGTCACACGTTGCGGATTGTCACTTGCCACATCACCTGCCACACCTTGCGGATTGTCACTAACTTGCCTGCTAAGGTGTAGTTTTGGTTGTCTCTTGCTGTGTCCCAGACTCCCAGAGTCAGGCAGCAGAGAGATAATGTCTCTCTCTCGGCGCCGCTGATTGGCTGATGTAAGAAACTGAGAGAGAGACTCAGAGAGGCAGCGGCAGCCGCAGAACAAGTACTGTATATACTCGAGTATAAGCTGACCCGAATATAAGCCGAGGCACCTAATTTTCCCCAAAAAACTGGGAAAACATATTGACTCGAGTATAAGCCTAGGGTGTCCATCTGCATGCCTCACTGTGCCTCACTTTGCCTCACTGTGCCCATGCTTCACTGTGCCCATGACTAGACTGATGTTTAACATGGGAGTCTATGGAAGAAGTGCCCGGCTTTGAAAAATCGCTTCTCCCCGGCCAAGTTTGGGGTCCAGGGGACCTATGAAAGGCCGGTTTAAAATTGGAGTCTATGAAATGACCGTTTAACATTGGAGTCTATGGAAGGGGTACCCGGGTTTAAAAAAATCAGTGCTCCCCGGCCGTAGGTCCCCCAGACACCAAACTTTTCACACTTGTAGAGGAGACATGGGGCTATATGTGTACCAAGATTGAGGTCCAGGGGACCTACGACCGGCCAGAACCGGGTCCCCAAATTCCAGGAGATCAGGCGCAAAAAAAAACAAACAGCGCAAGCAAGTGAGTGTGACAGATGGTCTCGGGGGGGGGGGGGCAATTGCCCTGTTGCCCCCCCTGGATCCGCCCCTGGCGGTAAGGTGCATATAACCGCTGACTCATGGTCCAGCATGGACAGGGACGTTACCTTTCTTTCACGGTGCACTGGGTATATCTGCTGGCAGCTGGGAAGGATGCAGGACAGGGTGCAGTAATGTTGGAGCTTGTTCCGCCACCACGCCTCCAAAATGCTGGTAGTGGTGATTCTGCCACACCTCTCTCCTCCACCCCCTCCTCTTCTTCCTCTATGGCAGTGGTTCTCAACCCCTGTTCTCAGGACCCACTAACAGGCCAGATTTTAAGTATTACCTTGGTGAGATGCAGACTAGAATACTGCAATCCCTGAGCAGCAAATTATATCACCTGTGATGCATTTCAGTTATCTTGCAAACCTGGCCTGTTGGTGGGCCCTGAGGACTGGAGTTGAGAACCACTGCTCTATGGCCTCTTCCTGGGCAGGTACCCGGGCTTACAGGATCTCCTGAGGCAGGCCAGGAAAGTCTGTGGGCATTTCCGCCGATCATATAATGTCAGTGCTCGGCTGGCTGACCTTCAAAAGGAATGCAACCTGCCCAAGAACCGCCTCATCTGTGACATGCCCACCAGGTGGAACTCAACGTTGGCAATGCTGCAGCGGCTGCACACGTAGCAGAGGGCTATCAATGAGTACCTGTGTGAGTATGGCACCAGGACACGGTCAGGGGAGCTTGGCTTTTTTTTGCCACTCCAGTGGCTAATGATCAAGGATGCATGCACTGTCCTGTCACTATTTGAGGAGGCCACAAGAATGGTAAGCAGTGACAGTGCATGCATCAGTGACACTGTCCCTCTTGTCCACCTGTTGGAGCACACGCTGCGTGGAATAATGGACAGGGCACTTGAGGCAGAACAGAGGGAGGAAGAGGAGGACTTCCTTACCTCTCAAGGCCCCCTTTATCCAGACAGTATTCCTGCAGGTTCGCCTATCACACAGGAAGAGGAGGAGGAGGAGGATGAGGTTTGTGTCAGCATGGAGGTAGAGCCTAGCACTCAGCATCAGCAGCAGTCTTCAAGGGATCGTTTTCAGTCCCCAAAAACCCATGGACTTGTACGTGCCTGGGAGGAGGTGGATGTGGATCATGTCGTCCTTAGTGACCCAGAAGACTCCGGACCAAATGCCTCAGCTAACCTACGCTGTATGGCCTCCCTGATCCTGCAAAGCCTGCGAAAGGACCCTCAGATTTGTGGTATCAAGGAGAAGGATCAGTACTGGCTGGCAACCCTTCTTGATCCACGTTACAAGGGTAAGGTTGCGGAACTTATCCAGCCTTCGCAGAGGGAGCAGAGGATGAAACATCTTCGGGAGGCCTTGCAGAAAGGTTTGTGCAATGCGTTTCTAGAGCCTGGGAGGTTACAATTTCCTGGTCCTGGACAACGTGTTGCTGAGGCTTCGGTCAGTCACAGAAGGAGCGGTGGAGAAGGTGGCCGTCTGACCGATGCGTTCAGACAATTTTTTAGTCCGCAACCATCGCCAGCGTCTGATTTACATGGTGCAGGAATACCTAGGGTCAAGTTTAGACTTGGAGACCTTTCTAACCGAAAATCCACTGGGTTACTTGGTCTTGAGGATGGATCACTGGCCAGAGCTTGCACAGTATGCAATTGAGCTACTGGCCTGTCCTGCATCCAGGGTTCTCTCTGAACGCACATTCAGTGCTGCTGGAAGCTTTGTAACCGATCACAAAGTGCGCCTGCCCACAGACTCAGTTGATCGGCTCACCTTCATAAAAATGAATCAGTCTTGAATCACCAGCTACCAAGCACCTGATGCTGATGTAACCGATTAATTTTACTATGAATGTGAGATCCCTTTAAGACTGCCTATGCTGATGCTGAGTGACTATCCTGCTATGCTGAGTGACTATAATATTCCTCCTCAATGTTCATGTTGATAGCTTCTAAGAACATTTTTGTTTCTGGGCACCACCACCAGTGGCTAAGGCC
Source organism: Rana muscosa (assembly GCA_029206835.1). Lineage (NCBI taxonomy): Eukaryota > Metazoa > Chordata > Amphibia > Anura > Ranidae > Rana > Rana muscosa. The sequence goes on along the minus strand of CM055117.1, from coordinate 45,420,406 downwards.
CAATTTTTCTGCCCCTGTTTAACAGGGGCGTGTAATTACAATTTTTGCTGTAATATTTTGAAGCAGGGCTTGTTCCTGCGCTCAACTAAAGTATCTGTGAGGGGTTACAGTATTGTGGCACCACCACCAGTGCCTAAGGCTCAAATTTTCTGCCCCTGTTTAACAGGGGCGTGTAATAATTTTTTTTGCTGTAATATTTTGCAGCAGGGCTCGTTCCTGCACTCAACTAAAGTATCTGTGAGGGCTTGCAGTGTTGTGGCACCGCCACCACTGCCTAAGGCCCAATTTTTCTGCCGCTGTTTAACAGGGGCGCATAATTACAATTTTTGATATAATATTTCTCAGCAGGGGCCATTCCTGCGCTCAACAAGAGTATCTGTGAGGCTTTATAGTGGCTTTATAGTGTTGTGCCACCACCACCGCCTAAGGCCCAATTTTTCTGCCCCTGTTTAACAGGGGCACGTAATTACAATTTTTGATCTAATATTTCACAGCAGGGTCTGTTCCTGTGCCCACCAAGAGTAACTGTGAGGCTTTACAGTGTTGTGCCACCACAACCACTGCATAAGGCCCAATTTTTTTTCTGCCCCTGTTCAACAGGGGCATGTGATTACAATTTTTGATATAATATTTCACAGCAGGGCCCGTTCCGGCGCCCACCAAGAGTAACTGTGTGGACTTACAGTGTTTTGGTACCACCAACACCTAAGGCCAAATTTTCTGCAGAGTATATAGGGCAGTCCGTATAGTATATACAGGTGGTCCCCTACTTTCAAACATCCGACTTACAAACGACTACTACTTACAAATGGAGGGAGACAACAGGAAGTGAGAGGAAATCTACCCCTAGGAAGGGAAATTCTCTCCTGTAAGAGTTAATATTGGAAAAAGGTGTCTCCACTGATGCTTTATCACTAATCCTTGTTTCCCTAAAAACCCAAAATTTTCAAACTACAATTGTCATTGGGACAGAAAGTGAGGTGAAATCCTCTGAACAGGGGCACAGACAGCAAAACAAATGTTGCAGGGGTGATGATAAACCTTCTCTGTTTTATTCAAAAAGCTTAAAAATTGATTTTTTGGCTGGAGCTACACTTACAAAATGTACCTGTTCCAAATTACAAACAGATTCAACTTAAGAACAAACCTACAGTCCCTGTCTTGTTTGGACTGCCTGTATACTGCTGTTCAGAGTATATAGGGCCTGGGGGCCCCACGCCTTTTCTTTTTTTAATTTGGGTGCGGGGTTCCCCTTAATATCCATACAAGACCCAAAGAGCCTGGTAATGGACTGGGGGGGGGGTACCCATGCCGTTTTTCTCAATAATTTTCATCCATATTGCCGGGCACGACATTACATTACAGCCGCAAGCAGTTTTAAATTACTTTTATCCCTTTAGAAATGTCATTTTGTGCAGGGACTGTTCTAAACACGGGAAACACGCGCCGCTTTACGGGCATACTATAGACACCACCCAGGTAAAGGAATATTTCACTTTTATTTTTTCACTTTAAGCATTATTAAAAACACTGCTCCCGAAAAAACTGCCGTTTTTAAAACTTTTTTTTGCATTGATACATGTCCCCTGGGGCAGGACCCGGGTCCCCAAACACTTTTTAGGACAATAACTTGCATATTAGCCTTTAAAATTCGCACTTTTGATTTTTGACATTCGAGTCCCATAGACTTTAACGGTGTTCGAAAGTTCGCGCGAACTTTCGGTCCGCTCGCATGTTCTGCCGTAAAATGAACCGGGGGGTTTAGGCTCATCCCTATTCTTGAGTATACAAAGCTCAATATGTGATTTGTTATCATGATACATACAATACCTATATGGTATATTGTGATGGGAAATGGTGACATTGAGTACCAAAAATATTAAGTCTTTATCAATACAAGGTGTGAGTGGTGTTAGGAGTATGTCAGCCCACACATGTTGGGTTTTAATATATGGAATCTTTCCATAATAAGAACGGTATATAAATATTTTGGGTTGTAGGAGCCAGGTAGGAGGGATATTGGCTTAAGAAAAGAGGCCTTGACATAAAGGAGTTATAAGAGAGGGGTGTGGAGAGAGAAAGGACGGCAACGTATATTTGAGAGGAGGCTATTTCCTCCTCATACCCACCATTACCAAGTCTTAGGAGAAGAATCGGAACTCTTGAGAGTATCTATATGCCATCTATGTGGATCAAGTGTTCATCTCAGTTACTGAAAAAACAGACGGATTTCTCTCATCCTTAGGACAGGAGAACCAGCATGTAAATTCCGAAAATGGTGACTGCAAGCTGAGCCGAGTGTCTATGACACTCTTTCACAGCCCAGCGAGTCCAGCCACCCCCCCCTCACTCTCCTTACATACAAGCAGGGAGGAATACAGCTCCTCCTCCTCCCAGTCCCGCCCACACTATCCCTGCGTGCTGTATCTGAAGAGAGGGGTTGTGTGGGCGGGAAATATGAAAATCAGCAGCATTCCTGGCTGTGTGTGAATGATGCCTGAGATTCTACCCTGACCATGGGTAAGTGTGTGCACTGCAGACTTCAGTGCAATGTAATCACTGAACTGCATTATCTCCATCCCTTCTCTCCCCCATCTGTCTCCCTCCCCCTCTCCTGTTCTTTCAAGACATTCACAATTTACTTTCACTTTCAGTTAGGCAGGTAATAGACGATGCAAATTTCTTTCCTGCATCCACAGATTGCAGGAAAGAAACTTGCATAATTCCCCCATCAACACAGACAGTGCTGACAGGGGAATATCCCTCCTGCCCAGCAATTGTATTCTCCCGACAAACAGTGATTATCACTAGTGGCTATAGCAACCACTAGTGATAATCATAAGAGAATCTGCTCATTAATGGTTCAAATTTCAGGCAGTTCCTGCTGAACGAGCTGAGATTTAAACTGTCTATGGCTGGTCTTAGCTCTTAGGCAGCCCATACATTGATCACTTTTTTTCATTCAACTATTAGGTTGAATGGAAAAAAAAAATGATCCAATTCCCCCATCTACACATTATAGGTGGATGGGGGGAATGTTCCCACTGTGGACCAGTGCTGGAACAACCAGAGTTGCGCTGTTACTAGTGATAGAATCAAATAGTAAAATTAGATAACTGATATCACCAGAATGGGAGTGCAACAGATTGCTAAACGCATTAATGAATGCTAAACGCATAAACATAAATCCAAAAAACAATAACAACAAAGTGCAGCGTGCATATGAAACTCAGAATCTGGAATATACATAAATATCCATAGGGGCTGTGCAAAATAGCAAAATAAATGTGCAAAGTCCAATATGTAATCCTGTGCAAAGTACAAAACAAACACTAGGTGCAACTGTGCAAAGCAAAATATAAAAATGTCCAATCTGTAATAAATAGTGCAAAGTCCAAAAACTATGTGCAAAATCGCAATCAAATTGTGAGCATAGCAATCTGATATTCTTTCTTCAGTGTGCAAACAGATTCCATGTGCAAAAGTGCTGGAGAAGTGTAACAGTCTCCTCTTCGTGCAAAGGACACACCAGTGAGAGTGGTCTCTTACTTTGCGGTAAAAGGACAACCGCATATATGTGTATATATATCACAGGGGTGGCTGCTCCTCCCTTTTGATCCTGGACCAGATCTTGGCTGTGATTAGCACTGTGGAGTGTCGGCTTCCTGGCGGGAGATCGGGCATTTGGGATTTCAAACACACCCGAGCCCATCTCTATTGGTTGTTGACAGTTGAGCTCCCTGCAGGTTGCTTAGCAGCAGTGGAGCCTCCTCTGACATGCTGATCGGGATGCAATCCAGGTGATGATCCTAATCAAATCCTAGTGTTAAATATCAGTGATTTTATTGATCAAAGCCCACACTTTACAGGCATAGAGCCCACATGGCTGCTGAACATATGGTTGATTATATATATGTGGTTGTACTCTTGATGCTAATAAATACTGTGTTTATTAGATCTGACAGGGAGCATCACCTGAATCACATCCCGATCAGCATGTCAACAGAGAAGGTTATACAGCATTACTGCTGCTAGGTGACCAGCTGGGGGCTCGGCTCTCTATAACCAATAGTGCCAGCCTTCCCCTGCATGCACCCATAATGTCACCAGCACTAGGTCCTAATAGACTGCCGCCACTGCCAAGGAGACAGATGCCAGACTAGCGCTGTCAATAGCAGGGACAGGACAGCTGGGGAACCCCACAGTGGCAGAACTCCAGGGCACGGTGGCAAGACAACCTTTGCAACCCTGATAGTTCTCCCATTGCTTTGGACCCTTATATTTTCTTGGTGTGCTGGTGACATATATCTCTTGTTTTCTGGCACCCCAGGGGGCCCCAGTATAGTAGGAAGGGAGCTCACTGCAGAACATGTCAAAGCGCCCGTTGTGGGATCGTAGTAAAGGGCTGTAACGGCACCCCAATATAAAGGGGTAAAACGCCGTTTACGATGTTCCCTCTCCTAGACACACATCCACTCGCTACCAATATCCACAGCCAAACGACCCTTTCCCATAGGAACCAATCCCTCTGGAAGAAAACGAGACGCACTCTGTCTTCTTCTGTAATAGGAATCACTTTATTATTGAGAAACATTGTAACTTTATACACAATTCAATCCACCTGATTTAACATGAACAAGGGCCCAGCTCCACCCACACATCCCAAGACTCAACACCTCATCCTGAAGTCTGCTAGGCTTCAAAAGATCCCACACAATACACATCTTCTCACAAAGGGTTGGCAGCCAGTCTGTCTGGCACTTTACAATACACACAAGGACAGACTTAATGAACAATAGAATGCAAAACACCTTAATTCCTCACAGCAATGATTACATAACCCCCACACACAGTATACATCCAATCTATATACAATGTATATACAGCCTTGAATATGGCTATCACAGACCATATCGGGGGTTTCTTTTATTCACCCTGTGTCCAAAGTGACCCCACTGTCACACATCTCCCCTTTCGGCAGGGGACTAACAGAGGAGGGGACCCCAGACGGGTCTACTCCGAAGTTAGTTCATGGGTCCATTCTTCCAATGCTGGTATCCACCCAGTACCACAAATGAATTGCTCCAAGCAGAGCATTAATTACCCAGCCAACCTCTGCCTCTCTCAGAGAACATACCCGCCGCTGGGGAGAAGACAGGGGGACTGGGCTCAGTCCGTCATGCTGTTGGGGATCTGGGTCGACTGCCCGGCATCCCTGGGGTATACAAGTGGAGACTGAAGTCCCATCCACTTGTGGTAGGTGGAAGTCCCCCAGTGCTTGCAAAGCAAGGCTGACATCCTCCTGTCTCAGTGTCACACCATTTTCTGGGGTTGTGTCAGTGAGGACTGAAGTCCCATCTACTACCACAGGAACTCCCTCTTCTGTTAGTTGAGAGCAGAGGCCCGTGGCACTCGGCTCTGTTGCCAGCTCTTCTGCTGGGTTGCTGTGAGTGGAGACCGCAGTCCCATCCACCGATATCCGCTCAAGTGGCAGTTGTGTGCAGCGGCCAGTAGCATTCTGCCCTGCTGCCAGTGATTCAGCTGGGGGTGAAAGCTTTACCCCCTCAGCTTGTTGCTGGGGAGAGGGGCCAACTGCCCCGGCTCCCTGAAACTCCCCAGTTGTTTCCGGTGCTGGGCAGAGGTTGCTATCACTCTGCCCTGTTGCCAGCACTTCTGCTGGGGACTCCACACCATCTGCTCTGGCTAGCTGTTGGGGAGGGAAAATGGCTGCTTCTCCTCCCTGCATCTCTGAAATCCACTCGGAAAGAGGAACCATCACCTTCTCAACTCGGGCCTCCAAAACTGCCACGGGTGTAGAGCAGGGGTCTGCAGTACTTTGTCCTGCTGTCAGTACTTGAGCGGGCGATGCATAATCCATAACATCCTCTGAACAGTCCCTTAAGTCCATATCTTCTGTAATCTGTGGCTGGGGAGATGAGCCAACTGCCCTAGCTCCCTGGAACTCCATATCATCCACTTCGGCTTTAAGGGTGGCAATCTTCAGCTTTTCTACTGCCGATTCTTCAGCCAGGCTAGCTCCCTGGGACTCCGTATCATCCACTTCGGCTTTAGGGAGGGCAATCTTCAGCTTTTCCACTGCCGATTCTCCAGCCAGGCTAGCTCCCTGGAACTCCATATCATCCACTTCGGCTTTAGGGGTGGCAATCTTCAGATTTTCCACTGCTGATTCTTCAGCCAGGATTTCATAGTTGTCAACTGGTATTTCCTGATAGTCCCAGGCAAAGGGAGCCCCACCCTGCTGCTGAGCAGATTCTAGCAGCTGTCTGTAGGCGATCTCCGATTGTCGTATCTCCGCCATTCTCCACTCATGTTGCCGCTCTAGTTCTCTCTTTTGTCGTGCATCCTGCAGCTGGATGCCTCTAATGGCTTCCTGAATGGCGGTCTCTGATGGGTTAGCACCATATAATGCCAACCGCTGTCGCACTCGTTGCTGAAACAAATCTTCAACTGACCGGGGTCCTGCATCACCATCTCTCTGGTCCATCTCGGCTCTCAAGTAAGTCTTTCAGCGTGACTTTCCTGCAGGCTGCATAGCTGGTCATTCACTGTGGTGGCTTGGAGTGTCCCAGGAACTGGAGGGAAAATCCCGCCGCTGCCAACCAATGTAACAGCACCCCAATATCAAGGGGATTAACGCCGTTTACGATGTTCCCTCTCCTAGACACACATCCACTCGCTACCAATATCCACAGCCAAACGACCCTTTCCCATAGGACCCGATCCCCTTAGAAGGACGAGACGCACTCTGTCTTCTTCTGTAATAGGAATGCCTTTATTATTGAGAAACATTGTAACTTTATACACAATTCAATCCACCTGATTTAACATGAACAAGGGCCCAGCTCCACCCACACATCCCAAGACTCAACACCTCATCCTGACGTCTGCTAGGCTTCAAAAGATCCCACACAATACACATCTTCTCACAAAGGGTTGGCAGCCAGTCTGTCTGGCACTTTACAATACACACAAGGACAGACTTAATGAACAATAGAATGCAAAACACCTTAATTCCTCACAGCAATGATTACATAACCCCCACACACAGTATACATCCAATCTATATACAATGTATATACAGCCTTGAATATGGCTATCACAGACCATATCGGGGGTTTCTTTTATTCACCCTGTGTCCAAAGTGACCCCACTGTCACAAGGGCCCCAGGATATATATATGTAGCGGCCCCCTCTCTCTCCTCTCTATTCTTCTGGCTCTTTCTGTTGTCTAGGGGTACCTCTGAGGAGAGAATGCAAGGTCACCACGCCAAGTTCCTACCGCAGGTGTGTGTGTGCAGTGGGAGACAATTCTCTTTTACCTTCGGGTCAGTGTTCTGCCTCTGGAGACTCCTCCTGGTTTCTCGAACAGTGTCTGCCAGTAAATGAGCCCCACACCACTAAAGTCCAACACTCCTTTATTCTTCTCATGGAAAAGTGAACACAATCAGTTGGACTCCCTCAACGAACAGAACAGATAGGGGGTGTGGATGCGAGTAGGCCCAGGCACAATGAACTCTCCTACTTCCTTCCCAGAAGTAGGTTTCTGCTCCCAATCGAGGAAGACATCCCTCCCGGCAGTCTCCAGAGGCTCACCCGTCACTAGCAATCTGCTGCACCAGGTCTTCAGGTAAGTACCCCCTCCGGTCCCTTACGCCACTGGATTCGGGTACCCCCTCCCGGGGTCCCCTAGGAAGTTCCTCCCTCGCGGAGCCTTAATCCGGGACCCTCAGTCCCGGACCGCCATCCAAGTACCTCACCCCAGGCTAAAGGTGCCTGGGATGGAACACGACCTCCGAACGTCCTCCAGGAGTAGGCCGCCTAGAGGACCGACACGAACCACCACCCTTAGGCTGAAGGCGCCCGGGACTCGACTCCCGCCACCAAAAATGGCCGCCCCCTTTATACCCCCTCCCAGCAAGCACGGCGGGTTCCCCCGCCCCACCATACAACCGCTGAGAGAGGCCAAAAAGAGGTACGACACTGCAATGATGGCTCAACCAAGGGGCCCAAAGTGACAGCGTCACCCGGTGGGCCCCAGGGAACTATATATCACAGTTTTCCCCAGCAGATTCAAACAGAAAAGCACATACCCGATACATATATATATATATGTAGCGATACCTTCACTTAAGAAGGCCGCAGATTAGTTTGGGCCCTGAAAGACAGCTCCGCCAACCCCCGACAAGGTACTTGACCCCCTACTGGCACAGTTAGTTACGGCAGCGATAAACTCTTATACTGTATGAGAGTAATTAAACATCGAGACAATAATAGTATAAAAGGGGTATATGATTTACTTAAACTTTTGATGAGAAAGGGGGTTAACACTTATCACAGTTCACAGAGTATATATATATATATATTGCAGAGCCCTGCAACACTAAACACACTATGCATGTGGAGTTAACAGCAACAAGTGCGCCACATGGGCGACCGTTATCTGGGCGTCCTGTGGCGCAGTAACCAAACAAAATAGGAAGCTGACCAGGCCTGGTTCAGATATCTACAACTTAGTCTATAGGTGATGATGTTCTTTTCTTCACCGGCAGGTCTTTAACGGTGGTGCACATTAACAGAGTATGATTTGTAATCCAGTGGGAAAGGTAAAGATGGGGTAAACACTTTGCTATGTGAACTCTGAGTTCAGCTCTGATAAGGTTCTTCAGTGAGAGTATCAGGAACAACTTGTGGGCCACGGCAGTCTATAGGCCTATTAGAAATAACAGTATATGGTTTGGGCATACACCCTCTCACCCGCCCAGACTGCGGTCTCAGTCTGGGAACTTCCACCAACTGTGTCACACACACACACACAGTGTCTCCAGCGATCGGGCTCCCGATCCAACGAATGCTGAAGTTAAGCGAAGTCAGATGCCACCCCGGCTCGCAGAGGGGTGGAAGGCTCTTTGGTGTTGCACAGGGCCTCAGGCTTCAGGCCTTGCACTCCGACACATCCGCACAGGAGGATCAGTCTCTGAAGTCTCCTGTCCCAAAGAGGCCGAGCCCAGCCTCGCCTCCTCCTCTTATAACCCCTCCCATGAGTCTCTGCGGTGGAAACATTGCCGAATGGGGTTCTGGGTAATGTAGTCTCTCTGCATTAAAGGGGAATTGCATTTTATAGTTGGCCCCCCTACTTTTGCCCCCCCTAAATATGAAAGCTGGAGATGCCACTGTAAGTATACCTCAACTATGAGAGACAAAATGTGGAAACAAATCCAGACAAACACATTGTCTGATTTGGAAAGAATTTATTTGAAAATTATGGTGATAAAATAGTGTTCCAGAAATTCTTAATAGGAGGACATTCCCACCAGATATGGATCATGTGTCTGGTGGAGATATGACATCTGCAACAACAATTTAGGAGCGTGGGTGAGAAAATAATTGAGAAGAATGTTTCTCCTGTACTAGGTGGGAGAGAATAAAGACCTTTCCCAGTCCTCCAGTGATATGGTGGTCCCTATATTATTCAGCACTTTTCAAGAAGACACACAAATTTATATATCACTTTTGCACTTTGTGCACCTACTGTTAAGAAGATTACTGGGTGATATTGTTAATTTACATTGATATTTTATTGGATTACAAATAATGTTATACCAACACCTTCACAATTCCAGTATGTAGATTATCGTTCCCTTGCACTATTCCCTTCTTTCCATTTGGTATAAGATTTGGTCGTTGACAGCTGCCTGGGCAAACTATCATTCGGGAACCAATTAGCGGCTGTTTCCAGTTCAATGCTTTCTAAGTCTAGCGCACTCACCCCAGACTTTACCTGCTTTTTTCTTTTACTTGGCTCCTCTGCAGAAAAGAATGAGGCGCACCGCACTAGCAGCCCGTACCCTCCTGGATGGGGAGGTTGAGCGGTGTTAGTTTCTCGGGCCTGCCTGCGGCTGGTGTTAGAATCCTCCCGAGCTGATCTCGTCTCTGCATTAGCCAGAGACAAGTCCTTAATTCTCTCCAGTAAAGTAACTGTCCACACCAACTGAAAGTCCAACCTTTGTATTTATTTCACCACGGATAACAAATAGTCTCTATGAGAGCAGACAGGTTGACACAAGACACAGGTCAGATAAGGTGGGAGGAGGTCCAGGCACAAACTCAATTTAGGTTTCTCTTACTGTTCTGCTTTCATGAACAGGCTTGGGCGCACAGTCTCTGCCACAGACCGGGTGAATATGAAAAGTCACTGCCACTGACTTGTTGAAGTTGGTCACTGCCACTGACCTGGTGAACAGGGCTTTGCCCTATTTGGTCACTGCCACTGACCAGGTGTGCGTAGAGTCACTGCCACTATGACCTACAGAACATGCACTTCCTTCTTGAAGAAACTTGGCCCTTGTTAAGGAGAAGAACCTCCCTCCGGAGAGTTACCAGAGGCCCCCACTGTCACCACGACTCTGCACTGGGTCTTCAGAAGGGGTCACCTCCCTGGCCTCCTCGATCCTGAAAACAGGTCCCCTTGCAAGGCGGCACCCTGGGAGCCCTTAATCCCGGGCGGAACCCAGCCGAAGCCGCTGGGCTCCGGGCCTCAAAAATAGTACCTCACCCCAGACTGAAGGTGTCTGGGATGGAACAGGAACTCAGCCTCCGGGCCTAGGGCACCCGGAGGCGACACAGGCACCACCCAGGCCGAAGGTGCCTGGGCGCGAACCCCTATGGAAGATGGTCGCGCCTTTTTATACCCTCTCCCGACAGGCACATCAGGTTCCCCACCCCGCCGTACTGCTGCCGAGAGGGGACAAGAAAAGGCACAACCTTGTATCAGTGGTTCAACCCTGGCCCACGGCAACAGCGTCACCTATAGGCCAGAGGGAACAGCACACCAACACTATCTCCCAAGGACAGAAATGGTCCAAGAAACCTAACAATTAGTGTATCTGAGCCATATTACTAGTCAGATACTCCCCTTAAATATAGCACCCCGCTACACATCCCCCTCACTTGATTGACACTGGTCCCCAGTGTCTGGAACCAACCTATGCCTCTCAGGCCTGAGCCAGCATAAGCCCGATCCAGAGACGGACTACCAAAAAAACTGGCAATTTCACAAAAACTTGTTTGTTTGTGCCGGAACCTAACACAAGAAAGAAAAGGGAAAACACAGAAGGGAAAAGAGAAATACACATGCGTATAGGGAGGAAAAACGTTTTGAGATCACATAAAATTTTCAATAAAATTTACATTTCCCTCCCGCTGCAATAGCTAAGACCCACCCCATACTCAGCAGTCTAGTGTTAACCCCTTCCCTGCCAGTGAAATATATACAGTAACCAGTGGCTATTTTTAGCTCTGATCGCTGTATAAATGTCACTGGTCCCAAAATAGTTTCAAAAGTGTCCGATGTGTCCGCCACAATGTCGCAGTCACGATAAAAATCATAAATAGCCGCCATTACTAGTAAAAAAAATAATAATAATAATAAAACACAAATAATAATCAAAAGTGAAGTGGTTAAAAGTGGTGTCTGCATTCATTTTTACTCTTTTATTATTTTGTATTCTTTTTTTTAGGCTCTTTTTCCTACATAATCACCTGGTGATTCAGCCAGTCACACACTTTCCATCCTTGGGTGTCTCTATTCTGGATGGAGCAGCAACAGAGACACCTTTGTACAGCAGCATTGTCAGTCTGGGGGGAGGGTAGTGTTGGACTAGCAGATTTGGATGGACTTGACTAACAAATTAAAGCAGAACTCAAGATAATACTCTATAATCGGATAAAGCTCTTTTTTTTTTCCTTTCCTTTTGGGATAAAGGTTTTTCATTAATGAATAAAAGCTGATAATTGTAAGCACCCCTGTCAGTGGTAAATGGTTTGTCTCAACTGCCATTTTCGCTGGACAGCTTGGTCTGTTAAGCAAAGTTGAAAAGTAATAGATTTACTGGCTGGATCACCAGGTGGAAATAAAGGGGAAAAAAAAGAAAAATGATGCAGCCATCACATCTAAGAATTGGTAAGGTGCAATATACAGTGAAACCTTGGATTACGAGCATAATCAGTTTCAGGAAAATTCTTGTAATCCAAAGCACTCGCATATCAAAGCAAGTTTCCCCATAGAAGTCAATGTAAATGAAAATAATTTGTTCCCGCATTGACTTCTATGGCATGCAATACCGCATGTGGCCAGAGGTGGGGGAAAATACTCGGGACAGCTCGGCTGAACTCGGAAACCCTCGAAAAGGCTTGGGAACGGAGTATTTCTGAGTTTTCACGAGTATTTCCGAACGGCTCTGATCGACTCCGCTCGGCTCTGACCGGCTCCGGCGCCCCTGCACCTCCTGCCAAATGCAGTACTGCACATCCCTGTGGCTTGAATCCTGCTTATTTTGCGAGACAACACTCGCAAACCGAGTCAGGATTAAAAAATAAATAAATGCTCGTATTGCGAAACACTCGTTAACTGCATTACTCGCAATTCGAGGTTTTACTATATTACATTTTTTGTATTTAATAAAGATTTCATTCATGAGCGGGATGCTGCTACACTTGCCTCTTCTGGGACAAAAATCCAGTCTTTTGTTCTCTTTCCTAATAATAACATTGGTTAGAGGCTCTTCTGTTACCAACGAATTCAGTAAAACAATGGCCAGAGGGCAATGTAAATAAAGACAAATGATAGTAACGTTCTGCAATTTTTTATGAATAGTCTTAAACGTTGTCATTATCTTGGCAATAGCAAGACCACCTAACGTGCCAGCTGGAACACGGTTTATTTGCCTGTTAGTAATTGTCATGTTGCGGAGTTACTTTATTATTAATGATGGTAGTATGCAGTTTTTTCAGCTTGATTTCCTACGTATTTATCACGTGTGCCAACCTTACCGGTAAAAATGTATCACGCTGAAGCCAAGAATCACCATGCTGCAATAGCAATTAACTTGAGTTTGAAAATGCTGCATGGAAAACAACAAAATCAATTTATAGTGAACCTGTACCCAGATCTTGTACACAGAGTATTTACATGTTCTGAAAAGCATTAAAAGCACTTTATTATTTATTTTGTATTAATTTTTATTTATTTATAACAGACCATCATTCATCTCTGTATCTATAAGCATGGTGGAAAAAATATATATTCTGATAATTTACAACATAGACATTGTTGTTGTTTTTTTTGTTTGTTTGTTTGTTTTTTGTTTTTTTTTTAATGAGAGCAGATCTTTCCAAACTGCTAGCCCTCTACTTCATTTCTTCTCAAACCTTTTAATACAGAGGAACCCTTGAAATAACTTTATAGTCTCAGGGAATCCATGCTAATAATTACAACATTTCCAGCACCTATGCAGATCTAATGATGGTCCTGAAAAGAATGTTCCTTATGTTGTTGGTCAGTGAGAACAATGCTCCTTACAGATGGGAAGAATTCTCGTTAGATTGGTGACTAGGGATGAGCCGAACACCCCCCGGTTCGGTTTGCACCATAACCTGCGAACGGACCAAAAGTTTGCACGAATTTTAGAACCCCATTAAAGTCTATGGGACTCGAACGTTCGAAATGAAAAGTGCTAATTTTAAAGGCTAATATGCAAGTTATTGTCCTAAAAAGGGTTTGGGGACCCGGGTCCTGCCCCAGGGGACATGTATCAATGCAAAAAAAAGTTTTAAAAACGCCAGTGAAAAAAAGTTACATTTTCCTTAATAATTGTACCTGGGGGGTGTCTGTAGTATGCCTGTGAAGTGGCACGAGTTTCCCGTGTTTAGAACTGTCCCTGCACAAAATGACATTTCTAAAAGGAAAAAAAGTCATTTAAAACTGCTTGTGGCTTTAATATAATGTCTGGTTCCGTATATATGGATGAAAATCATTGAGAAAAATGGCATGGGCACCCCCCCCCCCCCCAGCCCATTACCAGCCCCTTTGAGTCTTGTATGTATATTAAGGGGAATCCCGCACCCAAATTAAAAAAAGGAAAGGTGTGGGGCCCCCAGGCCCTATATACTCTGAACAGCAGTATACAGGCGGTGCAAACAAGACAGGGACTGTAGGTTTGTTACGTAGAATCTGTTTGTAATTTGGAACAGGTACATTTTTAAAGTGTAGCTCCAGCTAAAAAAACTATTTTTAAGCTTTTTGGAAAACATAGGGAAGGGTTATCACCCCTGTAACATTTGTTTTGCTGTCTGTGCACCTGTTCAGAACATTTCACCTCACTTTTCGTCCCAATGACATATGTGTTTTGAAAATTTGGGTTTTTTAGTGAAACAAGGATTGGTGATAAAGCATCAGTGGAGAGGAGACACCTTTTTCCCATATTAACTCTTACATGAGAGAATTTCCCTTCCTAGGGGTAGATTTCCTCTCACTTCCTGTTGTCTCCTTCCTTTTGCAAGTAGGAGTCGTTTGTAAGTTGGATGTTTGAAAGTAGGGGCCTGCCGTATATACTCTGCAGAAATATGCCCCTTAGGTGTTGGTGTTGCCACAACACTGTAAGCCCTCACAGTTACTCTTGGTGGGCGATGGAACGCCCTGCTGTGAACTATTATATCAAGAATTGTAATTACATGCCATTGTTGAACAGTGGTAGGAAAAATTGGGCCTTTGGTGGTGGTGGTGGTACTGGTGCCACAACACTGTAAGTCCTCACAGTTACTCTTGGTGGGCGCAGGAATGGGCCCAGCTGTGAAATATTAGATCAAGAATTGTAATTACATGCCCCTGTTGAACAGGGGCATAAAAATTGGGCCTTAGGCACTGGTGCCACAACACTCCAACCCCTCTCAGATACTCTAGTTGGAGCGCAGGAATGAGCCCTGCTGCAAAGTATTGCATCAAAAATTGTAATTACACGCCCCTGTTAAACAGGGGCTGAAAAATTGGGCCTTAGGCACTGGTGCTGGTGCCACAACACTGCAACCCCTCACAGATACTCTAGGTGGAGCGCAGGAATGAGCCCTGCTGCAAAGTATTGCATCAAAAATTGTAATTACACGCCCCTGTTAAACAGGGGCTGAAAAATTGGGCCTTAGCCACTGGTGGCGGTGCCCAGAACCAAACATTTTCTTACAAGTTATCAGCATGATCATTGAGGAGGAAGAGGATAGTCACTCAGCATAACAGGATAGTCACTCAGCATCAGCATAGGCAGTCTTAAAGGGATCTGACATTTCAAAAAAAATTATTCGGTTGCATCAGGTGCTTGGTAGCTGGTGGTGATCCAAGACTGATTCATTTTTTTATGAAGGTCAGTCGATCGACCGAGTCGGTGGACAGGCGCACCCTGTGATCGGTTACAAAGCCTCCAGCAGCATTGAATGTGCGTTACGAAAGAACACTGGATGCAGGACAGGCCAGTAGCTCAATTGCATACTGTGCAAGCTCTGGCCATCCTCAAGACCCAGTAACCTAGAGCATTTTTGGTGGGAAAGGTATCCAAGTCTGATCTTGCCCCTAGGTATTCCTGCACCATGTAAACCAGACGCTGGCGACGGTTGCTGGAACCGATTATACCTTGGGGCTGCGGACTAAAAAATTGTCTGAACGCATCGGTCAAATGGCCACCTTCTCCACCGCTCCTTCTTTGACTGACCGAAGCCTCAGCAACACGTTGTCCAGGACCAGGAATTTGTAACCTCCCAGTCTCTGGAACACGTTGCACAGACCTTTCTGCAAGGCCTCCCGAAGATGTTTCATCCTCTGCTCCCTCTGCGATGGCAAGATAAGGTCCGCAACCTTACCCTTGTAACGTGGATCAAGGAGGGTTGCCAGCCAGTAATGATCCCTCTCCTTGATAGCACGAGTACGAGGATCCTTCCGCAGGCTTTGCAAGATCAGGGAGGCCATGCAGCGTAGGTTTGCTGAGGCATTTGGTCTGGAGTGCTCTGGGTTACTCAGGACGACATGATCCGCAGCCACCTCCTCCCAGCCACGTACAAGTCCATGGGTGTCTTGGGACTGTAATTGATCTCTTGAAGACTGCTGCAGATGCTGAGTGCTAGGCTCCACCTCCATGCTGACACAATCCTCCTCCTCTTCCTGTGTGATAGGCGGGCCAGCAGGAAAACTGTCTGGATAAAGGGGGCCTTGAGAGGTAAGGAAGTCCCCCTCTTCCTCCCTCTGTTCTGCCTCAAGTGCCCTGTCCATTATTCCACGCAGCGTGTGCTCCAACAGGTGGACAAGAGGGACAGTGTCACTGATGCATGCACTGTCACTGCTCACCATCCTCGTGGCCTCCTCAAATGGTGCCAGGACAGTGCATGCATCCCTGATCATGACCCACTGGCGTGGCAAAAAAAAAACAAGCTCCCCTGACCCTGTCCTTGTGCCATATTGGCACATATACTCATTGATGGCCCTCTGCTGCGTGTGCAGCCGCTGCAGCATGGCCAACGCTGAGTTCCACCTGGTGGGCATGTCACAGATGAGGCAGATGAGCATGTTAAATTCCTTTTGCATGTCAGCCAGCCGAGCACTGGCATTATATGACCGGCGGAAATGCACACAGTCTTTCCCGGCCTGCCTCAGGACATCCTGTAAGCCCGGGTACATGTACAAAAAAATCTCTGCACCACCAAGTTAAGGACGTGAGCCAAACAGGGCACATGGGTCAGGTGTCCCTGTCGGAGGGCAGGGAGGAGGTTGGTGCCATTGTCGCAAACTACCATTCCTGGCTTAAGCTGGCGTGGCGTCAACCACCTCTGAGCCTGCCCCTGCAGAGCTGACAGAATATCTGCCCCAGTGTGGCTCCTGTCCCCCAAGCACACCAGCTCAAGCACCGCATGGCATCTCATTGCCTGCGTACTTGCATAGCCCCTTGAACGCCTACGGAGCACCGCTGGTTCCGAGGACAAAACACAGGAAGAGGCCATGGAGGAAGTAGAAAAGGAGGGGGTGGAGGAGAGAGGTGTGTCAGAATCACCGGTAGTAGCATTTTGGAGGCGTGGTGGCGGAACAATCTCCAACACTACTGCACCTTGTCCTGCATCCTTCCCAGCTGCCAGCAGAGTCACCCAATGTGCCGTGAAAGATAGGTAACGTCCCTGTCCATGCCTGCTGGACCATGAGTCAGCGGTAATATGCACCTTACCGCTGACCGCCCTGTCCAGCGAGGCCAAGACATTGCCTTCCACATGCCGGTAGAGAGCCGGAATCGCCTTCCGTGAGAAAAAGTGGCGTTTGGGAACCTGCCACTGAGGAATTGCACATTCCACAAACTCACGAAAGGGGGCAGAGTCTACCAACTGAAAAGGCAGCAGTTGAAGTGCTAGCAATTTAGCCAAGCTAGCATTCAACCGCTGGGCATGTGAAAGGCTGGGAGCGAACTTCTTTTGGCGGTGCAGCAGCTGGGGCAGGGAAATTTGCCTGGTACAATCTGACGTTGATGTTCCAATAACAGATTGCCCGCAAGTACTTGGCTGTGACACATCAAATTCTACACCTTCATTCCTCTCAGTGCAGGTTTCAGAGAGGACTGAAGGTATAGTGGGGTTGGAGTTCCCAGCTGATGAGGAGCTAGGAGAAGTCTGCTTTGTTCTTTGGTGTGGGTCTTTTAGGTGTGCTTGCCAACGAACTGCATGGCAGGTTGACATATGTCTGATCAAGCATGTGGTGCCCAAGCGAGTGATGTTTTGGCCACGTGAGATACGCCTGAGACATATGTTACAAATAGCAGCGCTGCGATCTGATGCACTCGTCTCAAAAAAGGCCCACACCAAAGAACTTTTGGAATAACACGCAGAGACAGCAGCGGCCTGCACATGCAGAGCTCTGCGGTGTGCTGCCCTTAAGCTGGCCCCTGGAGGGCATCCTGCCTCGTTGGAGATGTGCCTCCTCCTCCTCTCTCCTATCAGGCACCCAAGTAGAGTCCGTGACCTCATTATCCCCTCCCTCCTCATCACTGTAGCAAACCTCGCAGTATGCTGCAGCTGGGGGAACATGACTGCCAGATTTATGTCCTTCTTGGGCACCCCCTCTCTCTGGGCTCACGTTACTGCCTTCCTCTAGCTGGGTACCATCAACGGAGCCTTCAAAACGCTGGGCATCCTCCTGGAGCATGTACCCAACACTGTGGTCAAACAGTTTGGGGGACTCCTCAGGAGGACATGGTGGGGCTAGGGAAGGAGTGACTGATGCCATTGAGCCGAGGGAAGAGGCCGCTTTGGCAGCTGGTTTGCCAGACAAAGTACCCTGAGCCTGGGTGAGAGAGGATGAGGAGGATGAGGACGGCTTGGTCATCCACTCTACCAGGTCTTCGGCATTTTGCGGCTCAACACGGCCAGCTGTCCAAAAAAAGGACAAGCGTGTCCCACGGCCACGTACTGATGAGTATGCACCGTGTCCACGACCAGCACTGTTGCCTCTAGACACAGAGCCTGCTTGCCCTCTTTTATTGGCTCGTGACTGTCTGCCTCTCCTTGTTGTCCTTCCAGACATACTAATGGCCTGCAGGGAGATGTAGCTGCACAAAGCTGGGATGTGTATATATATATATATATATAGAATCAACTGCCTGCCTGTAGTATTATTAGTATGAGAACACCAGCAATTGTCCTCAGTTAGCTTTAGTTGCACACTGTGCAGAGGACACAGTACACTAACTGAAAATACTGCAGCTCCCTGCCTGTGGTATTTGTATGAGAACACCAGCAATTGTATTGAGGTAAGCTTTAGGTGCACACTGTGCAAAGGACACTAAAGCAAAATACTGCAGCTCCCTGCCTGTATTTGTATCAGAACACCAGCAATTGTATTGAGGTAAGCTTTAGAATCCAAAAACTTGTACATTACCCATAAAAAAAACATGTCTAATCATACATCCATATAATATTTTGTGTCAATCTTTGTGTATTTGCGTCTGTATCATACCACTATATCCTCTTTCCACCTCCCCCCTAACCCCGGGGCTACATCCATCACCTATGCCTCCTAATATCTGTTCTCCACAAGTCATTTCTTCCACCACTGATGTTCTCTCCTATGTAAATGTTCAACCTTTACTCATTCAGGCCTTTCTTTCCCTCTTCTCTCTCACTTTCCCTCTCCTCTCTGCCTGTATTTGTATCAGAACACCAGCAATTGTATTGAGGTAAGCTTTAGGTGCACACTGTGCAAAGGACACTAAAGCAAAATACAAATACAGGCAGGGAGCTGCAGTATTTTGCTTTAGTGTCCTTTGCACAGTGTGCACCTAAAGCTTACCTCAATACAATTGCTGGTGTTCTGATACAAATACAGGCAGGGAGCTGCAGTATCAGAACACCAACAATTGTATTGAGGTAAGCTTTAGGTGCACACTGTGCAAATGACACTAAAGCAAAATACTGAAGCTCCCTGCCTGTATTTGTATCAGAACACCAGCAATTGTATTGAGGTAAGCTTTAGGTGCACACTGTGCAAAGGACACTAAAGCAAAATACTGCAGCTCCCTGCCTGTATTTGTATCAGAACACCAGCAATTGTATTGAGGTAAGCTTTAGGTGCACACTGTGCAAAGGACACAGTACACTAAGTGAAAATACTGCAGCTAGCACAATCACCTGCCTGCCTGTCAGTATAGAGATTAACAGGAACGGATCTAGCTAAACTGAATACAGTGTTTAAATATATATACAACCTAGGATACATATATATTCTCTACAAACTGTTACTGAAGCTAAATGACTCGCCTGCCTGCTCTATCTAACTAAAATTAAATGACACTGTCTCTCTCTCTCTGTCTTTAACCACCGCCGCAACACACTACACAAGGCCGCCATGCAGGCGGCCTTATATAGTGTGGGGCGTGTACTAAACCCCCTGAGACATAATTGGCCAAAGCCACCCTGGCTTTCGCCAATTATGGCTCTCCGTTTTTTCCGTGCTGTGATTGTCCAAAGAATGTAGGTCATAGTGCATGCTTGGCCAATCATCAGCTCGAACATGAAGCTCATCTCTGTTGGTGATCAGTGGGAAGAATGCTCCTTATATTGGTGATCAGTGGGAAGAATGCTCCTTATGTTGTTGGTTAGTGAGAAGAATGCTCCTTACATTGGTGGTCAGTTGGAAGAATGCTCCTTACATTGGTGGTCAGTGGGAAGAATGTTCCTTATGTTGTTGGTTAGTGAGAAGAATGCTCCTTACATTGGTGGTCAGTGGGAAGAATGCTACTTACATTGGTGGTCAGTGGAAGAATGTTCCTACGTTGGTGATCAGTGGGAAGAATGCTCCTTACATTAGTGGTCATTGGGAAGAATGCCCCTTATATTGGTGGTCAGTGGGAAGAATGTTCCTTACAGTGGTGGTCAGTGGGAAGAATGTTCCTTATGTTGTTGGTTAGTGAGAAGAATGCTCCTTACATTGGTGGTCAGTGGGAAGAATGCTACTTACATTGGTGGTCAGTGGGAAGAATGTTCCTACGTTGGTGATCAGTGGGAAGAATGCTCCTTACATTAGTGGTCATTGGGAAGAATGCCCCTTATATTGGTGGTCAGTGGGAAGAATGTTCCTTACATTGGTGGTCAGTGGGAAGAATGCTCCTTACATTGGTGGTCAGTGGGAAGAATGCTCCTCACATTGGTGGTCAGTGGGAAGAATGCTCCTTACATTGGTGGATAGTGGGAAGAATGCTTCTTACATTGTTGGTCACTAGGAAGAATGCCCCTGATATCAACACTAATGTTGGGCTGGTGGCCATGAGTAGAGATACCTTTTCATCCAGATATCAATCAGATCAGTCAGTGACAGCTGCTGGGTTTAGTACAGATACTTGCTACCCATTCAGAGCAGAGATCACAGCATCTTGCCGAAGGAAGTCTTCCAATGCCCACTTCCTCAGGCCGGGTTCACATATGTTCCTTCCCAGCATGGGGTCCGGTGCATCCCTGTTTACCAGTTCAGATGCAAATCAGGTCCAAATTTTTTCCTAAATTTGCACCTGAACCAGACCCTAAGACGCATAGGACCCTTTTGGAATGCGGACCATGGCCGCCCTGGACATATGTGGACTGGCACACTCGCATCTCATGTGAATTGGATGTGGGGGCATCCAATTCGCACATATGTGAACCCAGCCTCAGCCCACCTCTACACTCCCCTTGTCAATATGCATTTTCTCCTGTGTATTTCTTACACTGAACTTCTGCTACGATCACCAACATCCAGTCAAAACCCAGAAAAGTCACCACATGACTTCAGCACGCCCAATAATGCTGAGGTATAGAGCAGCCAATCCTGGGAGAGCTGGAGATGAAAGGAGGAGGGGATCTGAAGTACACAGAATGCCTTTCTCACACTCCTGCATTAGATATGTAAATCACCTCTCACTCACAGCAAGGAGTTTTTATCTTACTGAAAAAAGAGGACTGCTCAGAGCGTGGCAAGACTGGGCACAGATGACATGAAATCCTATACTGTACAAGGTAATTTAAAAAAAACATTTCGGGTTTGCATCCACTTTTAGGCTACTTTCACACTGAGGCGCTGGATGCGCTGGCGGTATAGCGGCGCTATTTTTAGGGCCGCTATACCGTCGTTTTTGCCGCGATTAGCGGGCGCTAGCGGGGGGATTTTATTCCCCGCTAGCGGCCGAAAATGGGTTAAAAACGCTCGCAATAACGCCTCTTTGCAGCGTTTTATGATCGTTTTGGAAGCGCTACCCCATTGATTTCAATGGGCAGGGGCGCTATAGGAGCGCTATTTGTAGTGCTCCTATTGCGCCTCAAAGATGCGGCTTGCAGGAGTTTTTTGACCCTCCTGCAAGTGCAACGCTCCAGTGTGAAAGCCCTCGGGCTTTCACATTGGATACTATTGAGCGGCTTTTTTGGGGCGCATTGCAGGTGCTAATTTTAGCGCAATAGCGCCTGCAAAGCGCCTCAGGATTTAGAGAATCTTTGTAAAGAAGAGTGGACCAAAATCCCTCCTGAGATGTGTGCAAACCTGGTCACCAACTACAAGAAACGTCTTACCTCTGTGCTAGCCAAAAAGGGTTTCGTCACCAAGTACTAAGTCATATTTTGGGGATAAAATACTTACAAAATCTGCAGGGGATCAAATAATTATTTTCCATGCTGTATTTGCAAATGTGTGCAAATGAAACCCCTGTTTTTAATGCATACTGTTAGACTGGATAATTCGGTTGGTTGTTGAGCTGGGAATTTTCTTTGGTTTTGTTTGCTATTAATGCACCTTCTGGGCTCAGAGTCATCGTGCAGCCTGGGGTCACAATACATCATCACTGCTGTTCTACTTGGCATTGAAGACTGCCTAGTGCTGGTGGAGAAGAGGAAGAGAACGCATTGGCCATGTGACCAGCTGGAATGCTTCCAGAACAAAGTTATGCATGATGTACATTTTTACTGGGGGGGGGGGGGGGGTTTAATACTCCAAAATTGTTTAAAATCACCTGCAGGCCAGGTCTTTCTCCAACACTGTTCCACAAATCTCATCAAATTGAATAACGTAGAGCAGCGATCTATTAGGCTGGGTTCACGCCAGTCGGGTGCGAATTCCAGCTCCGTTCTCTGTGCGAAAAGAAGAAGCAGCTGTTCAGCGCTTCCTCTGCGTTGTAGCTGCGGATCAGATGATCAGGGGGGGGGGTGTATGTAGTGAGCAGGGGGAGAGAATGCCTGTTCACAACGCAATGCATCTGCAAATCAGATGCATGTCCATAGAAGATAATGGGCATGAATTCGCACCTGAGCCAGAACGCAATGCCTAGAAAACGCACACGTTTTTTCTGCACTGCGCAGTGCGAATCCACCACAGATATGTGAACCAGCCTCATTAAAATGTATGTATTTTCTAATGACATGCGAACTGGATGCGTTTTAAGCCGCATTCAATTCGCATAGATGTGAACCCGGCCTCAATGTGTGCCTGCAGCATTACACTGTTCTCAGAAGTGGTTTAGTAACGACAGTAATGTAAAACAGGTTTGTGCTTCAAAGAAACTATGGTTTGCTCACGCATGGTAAGACAGACTCCATGAGGTCATCTGACATTTATTAAACTGTACTAACTTGAGATTACTTTTGGTAGACATTTTAGTTCAACGTATAAATACATTGCGGTTTGCAAGTGCTTTACCGGGATTATGGCTGAATGTACCACTTTTCCTCAATATAGTAACTGAGCAGGACCGTGGATCTCTGTGTGTGTAAACACACAGATCCATGTCCTGTCAGGGAGAGGAGACCGATAGTGTGTCCCTTGTACATAGGGACACAGATCGGTCACCTCCCCCAGTCAGTCCCCTCCCCCCACAGTAAGAATCACAATCTAGGGAACACATTTAACCCCTTGATCGCCCCCCTAGTGTTAACCCCTTCCCTGCCAGTCACATTTATACAGTAATCAAAATGCATATTTATAGCAGGGATCGCTGTATAAATGTGAATGGTCCCAAAAATGTGTCAAAAGTGTCCGATGTGTCCGCCGCAATATCGCAGTTACGATAAAAATCGCTGATCGCCGCCATTACTAGTAAAAAAATTAAAATAATAAAAATGCTAGAAATCTATCCTCTTTTTTGTAGCTGCTATAACTTTTGCGCAAACAATCAATATACGCTTATTGCGATTTTTTTTTTTACCAAAAATATGTAGAAGAATACTGTATGTATCGGACTAAACTGTGAAAAAAATGTGTTTTTTTTATAAATTTTTGGAGGATGTTTATTATAGCAAAAAGTAAAAAATATTGCATTTTTTTCAAAATTGTCGCTCCATTTTTGTTTATAGCGCAAAAAATAGAAACCGCAGAGGTGATCAAATACCACCAAAGGAAAGCTCTATTTGTGGGGAAAAAATTATAAAAAATTTATTTGGGTACAGTGTTGCATGACTGCGCAATTGTCATTCAAAATGCGACAGCGCTGAAAGCTGAAAAATGGCTTGGGCAGGAAGGAGGTGAAAGTGCCCAGTAGGCAAGTGGTTAACTGTATTTTTTCCCCAAAAATTGTGTTTGAAAAACCGCTGCGCAAATACTGTGTGACATAAAAAAATTGCAACAATCTGCATTTTATTCTCTAGGGCTTCTGCAAAAAAAAAAAAATATTTAGGGTTTCTAAGTCATTTTCTAACAAAGAATACTGATTTAAACTTCTAAACAAAAAGTGTCAGAAAAAGCCTGGTCTTCAAGTGGTTAAAGTATATCTAAAGCTAAAACCCTAAAGCGGTCATTATACGGCGGCAGGTCAGCACGTTCCTGCGAATCGCTGTAGCTGTACGTCGGCTCCTTTAAGAGCCATAGCAGGTGCGCGCTGCACGGCGGGGGACCTGATGCGTGTGACCGGCGGCTGCGGTGTCCGCTGGCAATCGCAGGAAAGAGAGCCACAACAGGGATCTGTCAATGTAAACAGACAGATCCCCATTCTGACAGGGGAGTTAGAGAGATCTGCTGTTCCTAGTGATTAGGAAAAGTGATCTCTCTCCTCCTCCAGTCAGTCCCCTCCCCCCACAGTTAGAAATCACTCCCAGGGAACACATTTAACCACTTGATCGCCCCCTAGTGTTAACCCCTTCCCTGCCAGTGACATTTACACAGTAATCAGTGCATTTTTATAACACTGATCGCTGTATAAATGTCAATGGTCCCAAGAATTTATCAAAAGTGTCCGATCTGTCCGCCGCAATGATGCAGTCCTGCTAAAAATCACAAATCACTGCCATTACTAGTAAAAAAAAATAATAATAATAAAAATGCCATAAATCTATCCCCCTTTTGTAGACGATATAACTTTTGCGCACACCAATCAATATACGTTTATTGCGATTTTTTTTTTTAGGAACTGAGTGTCTCTGAGGTTCTCCGAGTGGTCTCCAAGCGTCTCCGAGTGTTTCCGAGTGTCTCCGGCGCCCCTGCACCTCTGGCCACATGCGGTACTGCATACACCAGCAGTGGCACTGGAACGCATTATGTGAGTTTCCCTTGACTCCTATGGGGAAACTTGCTTTGATATACGAGTGCTTTGGATTACAAGCATGCTTCTGGAACGAATTATGCTCTTAAAGTGGTTGTATAGTCAATTTTGTAACTTTTACCTACAGGTAAGCCTATAATAAGGCTTACCTGTAGGTAAAAAAAAATATTCCCCTTGCAATGAGCCGCTGACTGCAGATTCTCGGCTGAAGGCCCGGCAGACGCCAGACCTTGGCGGAAAGAAGTCTCCTGCGCGCATGCGCGGGAGTGACGACATCGCGGCTCCTGCCACTCACAGCACTGGAGCCGCGATACTTGGAAGGCACGCCGAGGCAACATGTCAGCTTCCTCGGCGTGGACCGGGTGAGATACCGACGCCTCGTTCTAAGGTAAGTATTTCATAATGAGCTAGTATGCGGTTCATACTAGCTCATTATGCTTTTTGCCTTACAGGGGTTTAAAAAAAAAAGAAAAAATGTGTCAGCGGGCTTACAACCGCTTTAATCCAAGGTACTACTGTATTACTTTTCTGGGGACAACCTAAAATTTGTGATTTTCTTTTACTTTCACTTTCAATGTTAATGGTAAACAGGACAAAAAGAGGATGAATCTCTTATTAAACAGGGGCACAAACAGCAATGAAAACTGCATGTTCTAATCCCTCTGTACTCTGTTGCCTTTAGTTATACTTGAATTCTCAATTACAATTATGCTGAAGGGATAAATTGAATTTTTTTATTATGAACAGTAAATAAATGTCCAGGCTGATCATAAATTTAGAAAATACATTGCTTTCGATAGTTTGATAAAACAGTTATGCTGAAGGGGTAAGTTATAATTTTGATTTTGAACGATAAATAAAATAATGAGGTTAATCATAAACAACATAACTTGGAAAATACATTTCTTTTTATAATTTAATAAAACAATTATGTTAAAGTAATAAATTATCTTTTTTTTTTAAAACTATAAATAAATTATCAGGCTGAGCATAACCTTAGAAAATGCATTAATTCTCAATTACAATTATGCCGAAGAATAAATGATAGTTTTCATTTTTAAACAGTAAATAAATGATCAGGTTGATCATAAACAACGTAACTTGGAAAATACATTTCTTTTTATAATTTAATAAAACAATTATGTTAAAGAGATCATTTATTTATAGTTTTAAAAAAATGATAATTTATCAGGCTGAGCATAACCTTAGAAAATGCATTATTTCTCAATTATAATTATGCCGAAGAGATAAATGATAGTTTTCATTTTGAACAGTAAATAAATGATCAGGTTGATCATAAACAACGTAACTTAGAAAAATTCATTACTTTGATAAAGCAAACATGTTGAAGGGATAAATTATAATTTATAAATAAGTGATCAGGTTGATCATAAACTTGGAAAATAAATTACCTTTGATCGTTTGACAAAACAACTACGTTGAAGGGATAAATAATAATTTTTATTTTAACCCTTTCCCGCCGAGCGCACGCAGATATGCGGCCTTGGCTTTCGGGGGTTATACCGGGATGATGCCTGCAGTTGCAGGCATCATCCCAGTATAATTTTTTAGAGCTGGCGTTTGGCTTTCCAGGGATAACAACCGATGCGGCTAAAAGCCGATCTGTTGTTGTCCCGGAGGAGCGGGAGGGAACATCCCCCCCTCCCGCCGCCTCCGCCGCTCTTGCCGGGCCTCCCGTCCCACCGGGAGACCCGATCTACGATGCACCACCTCCGGCGCCTAGAGAGAGACTGAAACGAAGCCGCGAATGGCTTTGATTCAGTCTCTTCAATGTAACCACGGAAGCGACGTCATGACGTCACATCCGGGTTACTCGGCTGACAATGACGCCGGATTTAAAAAAGTACACAGTATTCAGAATCACAGTTTTCGGCGATCTGAATACTTTGAAGTGCAAAGGAGGGATCGGGGGTCTTTTAGACCCCCGATCCCTTCATAAAGAGTACCTATCACCAATTACTGTCACAAGGGATGTTTACA
The DNA here is from genome assembly GCA_029206835.1 of Rana muscosa. NCBI lineage: Eukaryota > Metazoa > Chordata > Amphibia > Anura > Ranidae > Rana > Rana muscosa. Next base: position 45,393,545 of record CM055117.1, on the reverse strand, counting down.
TTCCTTGTGACAGCGATAAAAGTGATCAAAAATTTTGTTTTTTTAAAAACACAATTTTAGATTATAAAAATAAATAAAATAAATAAGAAAAAAAAACATTTTTAAAGTGCCCCTGTCCCCGCGAGCTCACGCAGCAAAGAAAACGCATACGGAAGTCGCGCTCGCATATGAAAACGGTGTTCAGATCACACATGTGAGGTATCGAGCGAGAGCAATAATTCTAGCCATAGCCCTCCTCTGTAACTCTAACCTGGTAACCGTAAAAAAAAAAAATGAAAGCGTCGCCTATGGAGATTTTTAGGTTACGTAGTTTGTCGCCATTCCACGACTGTGTGCAATTATAAAGCATAACATGTTTGGAATCTATTTACTCGGCGTAACATCATCTTTCACATTATACAAAAAAATTGGGCTAACTTTACTTTTTAATTTTTTTTTAATTCATGAAATTTAATTTTTCCAAAAAAGCTGCATTTAAAACACAGCTGCACAAATACCGTGTGACATAAAATATTCCAACAATCGCCATTTTATTCTCTAGATTCTCTGCTAATAACATATATATAATGTTTGGGGGTTCTAAGTAATTTTCTAGCAAAAAATACAGATTTTAACTTGTAAACACCAAATGTCAGAAATAGGCTTAAGCCTCGTACACACGGCCGAGAATCTCGTCGCAGAAAAAATTTTGTTTTTTTCGACGGGATTCTTGTCAAGCTTTCCTTGCATAAAACACTGTCAATCCAAAATCTCGTCGTTGTAAAGCGTGGTCACGTACAACACGTACGATGGCAGTATAAAGGGGAAGTTCTATTCCAATGGCGCCACCCCTTGGGCTGCTTTTGCTGATCTCGTGTTGCCGCGTGCTAGTAAAAGTTTGGGGAGAGACGATTCGCGCTTTTCAGTCTTCGTGCTTTCAGTTCATTACAGCGTGACGAATGTGCTATCTCCATTACGAACGCTAGTTTTACAAGAAGGTGCGCTCCCGTCTCATACTTGATTCTGACCATGCGCGGTTTTTGAAGACTTGGAAAAGCATACACACGAACGGTTTTCTCGTCCAAATACAGTCTGACGAGAATCACGCCGAGAAAAATGAGACTCCCGACGAGAAAAGAGAGAGCAGGTCTTCTTTTTTTCTCATCGAGATTCTGGGCAGTTTTCTTGACGAGAAACCTAAAAGCCTCGTACACACGACCGGTTTTCTCGGCAAGAAAGCTCTCCCAACAGTTTTCTTGTTGTTTCTTGCCGAGAAAACCGGTCGTGTGTACGAGGCTTTAGTCATGAAAGGGTACTAGGAATAAATGATCAGGCCGAATATAACCTTAGAACATTGATAAAACAACTATGTTAAAGTGGTAAATTATATTTTTTGTTTTGAACAATAAATAAACGATCAGGTTAATCGTAAAAAAAACGAACTTAGAAAATACGCTGAGAATTACTTCTCACAAGTTCATAAAAACAATTTTTCTGAAAGAATGAATTCTGAGAAAGAAATTCTATATAATTCCATTACATTACATTATATCCCCTTTGGATAGCATTTGGTGCCTGTCAGGATAAATATTTGGATTCTGACAGCTAAATTCTGTTTAATTGAATGACTTCTCCATATGGCCCAGTAATCAGCACTTTCACAATCAGAGTAGATACATATTTTTGTGGGCTATCCGTAGCATGATACAACAGAGATTGTAACTTGCCATTGAATACCCAGATTTAGTGCCAGAATATGAAACATATTGAGCAAATGAAATGGATTATACAGGGCTGAAGGAAAATAGATATAAACCTTGAAGATATTTTGCTGTTGAATTTGACACATGGATATCTAATACGTTTTCTCATTTCAATCGATGTATGAACAATGACCACGATAAGTGAATGTTTGCTACATTATGTATTGCAACTGCCATATATGACAAAGAGTTATCGTACAATTAAAGTTTCTTAAAGCTGAACTCCGGGATAAGCAGGTATTGTCTAAATACATTGGTCATGTGTATTCTTCCTATATATATATATATATACTCCCTGCCCCGGTATGTCCGTCAGCCCCTACCCTGTCCACCAATAGAAGATCCCTGAAAACTCATTGCACTATTTATTGAATACTATAAAAAAAAAAAAACTATATTTTGAAACTTAGCATCAGTTAGTATTTACTTTGTGCGTATCCAAAAGGGAACCTAACATTGTGAGTATAATATTGAAAAAAGGCCTAAAATAATCGCCCAAATCGTCCCCTCCGCTCCTCCCAAGACCTCCTGCTCTCTAGCTCCCTTGTTACCTCCTCTCATGCTCGCCTTCAGGATTTCTCCAGAGCCTCTCCCATCCTCTGGAACTCCCTCCCCCGGTATGTCCGATCAGTCCCTACCCTGTCCACCTTTAGGAGATCACTGAAAACTCATTTATTCAGGGAAGCCTATCCCACACCCACCTAACAACTGTCCCAGAGCCACCCCCATCAAATCATTCTCTGCAGCTATTACCTTTTGTACCCCCCCCCTCCCTTTAGAATGTAAGCTTTACGAGCAGGGCCCTCCTATACCTTCTGTATTGAACTGTACTGTAAATGTGCTGTCCCCCCTCTACACTGTAAAGCGCTGCGTAAACTGTTGGCGCTATATAAATCGTGTATGAGAGTATATGTATATATATATATATATATATATATATATATATATATATATATACACACACACACACACTATATTGTCAAAAGTATTGGGATACTTGCCTTTACACACACATGAACTTTAATGGCATCCCAGGCTTAGTCCGTAGGGTCCAATATTGAGTTGAGTTGGCCCACCCTTTGCAGCTATAATAGCTTCAACTCTTCTAGGAAGGCTGTCCACAAGGTTTAGGAGTGTGTCTATGGGAATGTTTGACCATTCTTCCAGGAGTGCATCTGTGAGGTCAGGCACTGATGTTGGATGAGAAGGCCTGGCTCACAGTCTCCGCTCTAATTCATCCCAAAGGTGTTTTATCGGGTTGAGGTCAGGACTCTGTGCAGGCCAGTTAAGTTCCTCCACCCCAAACTCGCTCATCCATGTCTTTCATAGACCTTGCTAAGTGGGAAAGTGGTGCCTGCGGGGGGGGGGGGCATCAGTGCTCATTGGAGTGGAAAGTGGTGCTCAGTTGAGGATCACTACTGTTCATAGGGAGAAAGTTGGGGATGTTGGTGGCAGTGGTGGGACATTGAGGCTAGTGGGGGCATTAGTGCTCAATGGGGGAGGGAGTAGTGCTCAGTTGAGGGGCATATGTGTTAATAAGGAGAAAGTCAAGGACATTGATGCCAGTGGAGAGTATAAGTGCTCAATGGTTGGTAAAGTGGTGCTCACTCAGTAGAGGAGCATTGGTGTTGATAGGGAAAAAGTTGGGGATGTTGGTGGCAGTGGTGGGACATTGGCTCCAGTGGGGGCATTAGTGTTCAGTGGGGGGGGGGTGTTGCTCAAATGAGGGGATTGGTGTTCTTGAGGAGAAAGTCAAGGATGTTGGTGTTAGTGGGGGACATTGGTGCCAGTGGAGAGTATAAGTGCTCAATATTGGGGAAAGTGGTGCTCAGTTGAGGAGCACTGGTGTTTATAGGGAGAAAGTTGGGGATATTGGTGCCAGTGGCATTAGTGGTCAATGAGAAGGGGGAGTAGTATTTAGTTAAGGGGTATTGGTGTTCATAAGGAGAAAGTCAAGGCCATTGGTGGCAGTGGGTGTCAGGAAAGGCTTCACCCGCTGGTGGCGCTGTTGGTCCTATGGATTGCAGTACTAGTGTCCACCAGCAGGTGTCCTCTTGCAGCCGGTATCTTTGATAGAAGATCTCACCTGCTGGTGGTAATGCCTGATCCATGGGCCGTAGTACCGGCATCCACCAGCGGGTGTATTCCAGCAGTGTGGGGCAGGCAGCACTTCCTCCGCTCAGCTGTCACATGAGGACAATCCCTGCAGTCCTATAAATACCCGGCAAGCCCTTATATGCTTGCCTTGGTATCTCTCTCTCCTGACCCTGAGCCTGCATCTGACCCTGAGCCTGCATCTGACCCTGAGCCTGCATCTGACCCGACCTGATCCTATCCTGAGCCTGCATCTGACCCGACCTGATCCTATCCTGAGCCCATCCTGGACCTGCCCCTTCTGTTACCTGTTGACCTTGGATTCTTGCCTCGCAGCCTGTCCATCCATCCTTTCCTTGCCCTGTTGTGTTCCCGTCCTCACCCATCTGCTGATATCCCCTGGTGTATGATCTTGGCCTGGCTTTGTTTACGGTTATGGTATCTCCCCTTGATTTGTATATACTATTTGTTGTTGGTTGTGCACTGGTTGTTTTCACTTGTTTGTCACCTGGTAAATAAACACCTTTTATTTCACTTACATGCGTTTTTGGTCTCCTCTGTGTAGTCACACAGTCTGGTCTACTAGTTCCCTGACAGTGGGGGGACATTAGTGCCAGTGGAGCGTATAAGTGCTCAATGGCAGGGAGAGTGGCGATCAATAGAGGAGCATTGGTGTTGATAGGGAGAAAGTTGGGGATGTGGGTGACAGTGGGAGCATTAGTGTTCAGTGAGGGGGGGTGCTCAGTTGAGAGCTTGAAAGGGAAAAAGTTGGGGATGTTGGTGGCAGTGGTGGGACATTGGCTCCAGTGGGGCGATTAGTGTTCAGTGGGGAGGGGAAGGGGGTGGCGCTCAGTTGAGGAGATTGGTGTTCAAGGAAAGAAAGTCAAGGACGTTGGTGGCAGTGGGGGGACTTTGGTGCCAGTGGAGTGTATGAGTGATCAATAGTGGGGAAAGTGGTGCTCAGTTGAGGAGCACTGGTGTTTATATGGAGAAAGTTGTGGATGTTGGTGCCAGTGGGGGGCATTAGTGCTCAATGAGAGGGGGGTAGTGCTCAGTTAAGGGGCATTTGAGTTTATAAGGAGAAAGTCAAGGAAGTTGCTGACAGTGGGGGACATTGGTGGCAGTGGAGAGTATAAGTGCTCAATAGTGGGGAAAGTGGTGCTCAGTTGAGGAGCACTGGTGTTTATAGGGAGAAAATAGGGGATGTTGGTGGCAGTGGTGGAACATTGGTGCCAGTGGGGGGCATTAGTGCTCAATGAGAGGGGGGGAGGTAGTGCTCAGTTGAGGGGCATTCGTTTTTATAAGGAGAAAGTCAAGGACGTTGCCGGCAGTGGGGGGACATTGGAGAGTATAAGTGCTCAATGGCAGGGAAAGTGGTGCTCAGTAAAGGAGCTTTGGTGTTGATAGGGAGAAAGTTGGTGATGTTGGTGATGGTGGTAGGACATTGATTGGTGCCAGTGGGAGCATTAGTGTTCAGTGGGGGGGGGCATTGATGTTCATATGGAGAAAGTCAAGGACATTGGTGGCAGTGGATGGTTATTGGTGGCAGTGGAGAGCATGAGTGCTCAATAATGGGGAAAGTGGTGCTTAGTTGGTGAGCACTGGTGTTTATAGGGAGAAAATTGGGAATGTTGGTGCCAGTAGGGGGGCATTAGTGCTCAATTAGAGGGGGGAGTAATGCTCAATTGAGGGGCATTGGAGTTCATAAGGAGAAAGTCAAGGATATTGGTGACAGTGGGGGGACATTGGTGCCAGTGGAGATTATAAGTGCTTAATAGCAGGGAAAGTGGTGCTCAGTTGACGAGCATTGGTGAGAAAGTTGAGGACATTGGTGTCAGTGAGGAGCATAGCGGCTCAGTGAGGGGAGTTTGTGCTCCGTGCGAGGCTTGAGGGAACAGTAATATCATCGGCAGAAAGGGTCACTAGTGTTTCGTAGAAGGATATTGGTGGCAGTAGAGGGACCCTGGTGACAGTGGTGGGGACGTTATTGGAAGTGAAGAGCATTGGTACTCAGTTTGTTACTATTTATCAGGACCACGACTTGTATTCCAGGCATTAGCCTGTCGTTTGGAACTATGATGCTACCATCTAACAAAGCAGCCATAGAGTCAGAGCCAGGTGCTGCAGCAAGTAGAAATCCATAGGATTAACATAGGATGTGGTAAAATCTTGGGAAAATCCTGCAGAACCCAGGACTGTTAAATTTCCAATTTTTTTAATGTCGGTTTCCCAGAGAACACGCACTCATTTTCTAGTTTTTTCACAAGCTCTTTGCATAGGCAATATGTACTTTACCTACCTCATGCTCTTAAATATGAAACCTTTGCACGCTTGCAGATGTCACTACAATGTATGCTCACATCAGCTTCCCCTTTCACACTAGGCAGGAAAAAAAATTACCTGAAAAATCATTATCTGTCCCTTCTCTCCCAGTGTTGAACACACAAAATGAAAACTTAAGCTTGTTTGTTTTATATTGTTTAGCCCTGACAATAACTCTTTCATGCACTGGATTATTATTTTAGGCCTTTTTTCAATATTATACTCACAACATTAGGTTTCCTTTTGGATACTTACAAAGTAAATACCAACTGATGCTAAGTTTCAAAATATAGTTTGATTTCTTTATAGTATTCAATAAACAGTGCAAATGTGGAAAGTTCATAAATGGTTGGAATTTAATGGAGGGGATCCCATGTGAGATATGGAGCGTTGATGAAATGCTGCCTTGACAGCATAATACCCATCACTTACCAGAAAGCCTGCGACCACCCTTACTCAGGGAGGTCACAAAGTGCTTTGTTGGATCAGAGATTTATTTATTTATTTTAGATACTTATAGTAGGTACGGAAAGTATTCAGACCCCCTTAAATTTTTCACTCTTTGTTATATTGCAGCCATTTGCTAAAATCATTTAAGTTCATTTGTTTCCTCATTAATGTACACACAGCACCCCATATTGACAGAAAAACACTGAATTGTTGACATTTTTGCAGATTTATTAAAAAAGAAAAACTGAAATATCACATGGTCCTAAGTATTTAGACCCTTTGCTCAGTATTTAGTATTTGCACCCTTTTGATCTAATACAGCCATGAGTCTTATTGGGAAAGATGCAACAAGTTTTTCACACCTGGATTTGGGGATCCTCTGCCATTCCTCCTTGCAGATCCTCTCCTGTCAGGTTGGATGGTAAACGTTGGTGGACGCCCATTTTTAGGTCTCTCTAGAGAGGCTCAATTGGGTTTAAGTCAGGGCTCTGGCTGGGCCATTCATTAACAGTCACGGAGTTGTTGTGAAGCCACTCCTTTGTTATTTTAGCTGTGTGCTTAGGGTCATTGTCTTGTTGGAAGGTAAACCTTCGGCCCAGTCTGAGGTCCTGAGCACTCTGGAGAAGGTTTTCGTCCAGGATATCCCTGTACTTGGCCGCATTCATCTTTCTCTCGATTGCAACCAGTCGTACTGTTCCTGCAGCTGAAAAACACCCCCACAGCATGATGCTGCCACCACCATGCTTCACTGTTGGGACTGTATTGGACAGGTGATGAGCAGTGCCTGGTTTTCTCCACACATACCGCTTAGAAATAAGGCCAAAAATTTCTATCTTGGTCTCATCAGACACCTTATTTCTCACCATCTTGGAGTCCTTCGAGTGTTTTTTTAGCAAACTCCATGCGGGCTTTCATGTGTCTTGCACTGAGGAGAGGCTTCCATCGGGTCACTCTGCCATAAAGCCCCGACTGGTGGAGGGCTGCAGTGATGGTTGACTTTCTACAACTTTCTCCCATCTCCCGACTGCATCTCTGGAGCTCAGCCACAGTGATCTTTGGGTTCTTCTTTACCTCTCTCACCAAGGCTCTTCTCCCCTGATAGCTCAGTTTGGCCGGACGGCCAGCTCTGGGAAGGGTTCTGGTCATCCCAAAAGTCTTCCATTTAAGGATTATGGAGGCCACTGTGCTCTTAGGAACCTTAAGTGCAGCAGAATTTTTTCTGTAACCTTGGCCAGATCTGTGCCTTGCCACAATTCTGTCTCTGAGCTCTTCAGGCAGTTCCTTTGACCTCATGATTCTCATTTGCTCTGACATGCACTGTGAGCTGTAAGGTCTTATATAGACAGGTGTGTGGCTTTCCTAATCAAGTCCAATTAGTATAATCAAACACAGCTGGACTCAAATGAAGGTGTAGAACCATCTCAAGGATGATCAGAAGAAATGGACAGCACCTGAGTTAAATATATGAGTGTCACAGCAAAGGGTCTGAATACTTAGGACCATGTGATATTTCAGTTTTTCTTTTTTAATAAATCTGCAAAAATGTCACGAATTCTGTGTTTTTCTGTCCAATATGGGGTGCTGTGTGTACATTAATGAGGAAAAAAATGAACTTAAATGATTTTAGCAAATGGCTGCAATATAACAAAGAGTGAAAAATTTAAGGGGGTCTGAATACTTTCCGTACCCACTGTATATAGCGCCGTCAATTTACGCAGCGCTTTACATATACATTGAACATTCACATCAGTCCCTGCCCTCAAGGAGATTACAATCTAAGGTCCCTAACTCATATTCATAGTAGGGCCAATTTAGACATGATTTAATTAGCCTACCAGCATGTCTTTGGAGGGTGGTAGGAAACCAGAGTATTTGGAGGAAACCCACACAGGCAGATGGTGTCGTGGTCGGGAATCGACCCAATGACCCTTTTGCTTCTAGACAAAAGTGCTAACCACTACACCACTGAGATCTACTGTAAAGATGTCCTGAACGTCTCCCACCAGATGATCAGATAGTCTCAATACCAGGAAATACAGATATGCAAAGAAACAAAGACTCCAATAGTGTAATATTGTCTCTTTGGGTAATTTATTGGCAAATGCTGCAATGCTGCATGCACAAATTCGTGCCCACACGCCTGAGCCAACGCTCTATATACTTCATTGGCAAAACAAGGGAGCGCTGCCATTGGTCAAACCAAATGACCCAAAGGAGTTCATTGGGTAGACAAGCCTGGCCAATGTGTCATTGAGAAATGGAGCAATTCTAAGATAAAATCACCCTGGGTAATTGAGATACACAATAGCACCAAATGTTCCTGACCCGCCCACCAGACCCACTTTTTTTGGTGATCTAAAGGTGTATTATTTGTGCGGGAAGTGCCAGGCCTGTAAAATCAATATCCATCCAGGTAGGAGGATTACTGAATTCACTGCAGCAGGCACAGGAGTCACTTACCCTATAAAATCGTTCATTACATGCACGACAAAATGTGTCGTCTACCTTCTTAGGTTTCCCTGTGGCCTCGAATATGTGGGGTGTACTATTCGAATGTTGCACATCAGACTAGGGGAGCACATTACCAACATTCGAAAGGGTTTTGTTAAGCATAATGTTTCAAAGCATAACTTAAAACACAATCGGGACCCTAGGGGTACCACCTTTGTTGCCTTTGAGAAATATGTACCCCACTGGCGTGGGAGCAATGGCAAGCGGAGCATATCTAGGGCTGAGACTAACTGGATATATAAATTGGGGTCCCATGTGCTCAAAGGCTTGAATGTGGAGTGGGACATCAACTGTTTTATTAATAGTTGATGTCCCCTCCATTATATACTGGTTGTTGTTACCTATTTATTCTGTAATGGCCATTTAACCCTCCTTCCTTTCCCCTCATTCTTATTTTTGTTTTAGTATTAATGTAGATTTACGCTTTGATGTTGCATACTTACATAGTTAATACACATGTATTTCTAATTAAATTTTTGTATTAAATGTATTAATTTATGTATTAAATAGTTTTTTTTTAATAATATACATATTATTGAACAGTGAAGGTTTGTTGGCACCACACCGAAAAGCAAGCTTTTGTAATCATTTGTGTGAATAATCATCTTTTTTATTTTTCACCACAAGATGGCAGTATGTGCCTCTTTGCCATGATTCTGTAGGTTTAATTCAGTCTGTGCCTTCCAGGGATGATGGACATATTTCCACCAATGGCTGCATGGAACATTTTTTTAACTTTACCTATGATGGGCCAGGCTTTTCTACCCAATGGGCACTTTTGGGTCATTTGGTTTGACCAATGGCAGCGCTCCCTTGTTTTGCCAATGAAGTATATAGAGCGTCGGCGCAGGCGTGTGGGCGTACCCCTGATGACGTCATTTATGACGAAATGATCATCGGGACGCCAGAATTTGTGAAGCAAAGAAAGGGAGCCGCTCAGGTGTAGATATCCTCCAAACGACCACCTCCCAGCAACCAAGGGTGCAAACAATGCAAGTATGAGCAAAATAGGAAAAGGATTTTTCTGGATAGCAGTACTCCAAGATAAAAAGCCTTTATTTCAAAAGTCCAGGAATCCAAAACATACACTGCACATCACGACACACTGATCAAAAATTAGCTGACATGTTTCACATCAAATGATGCTTACTCATAGTCTAGCTGGACTTTTGAAATAAAGGCTTTTTATCTTGGAGTGCTGCTATCCAGAAAAATCCTTTTCCTATTTTACGCCAGAATTTGTGTATGCAGCATTGTAGCATTTGCCAATAAATTACCCAAAGAAACAATATTACACTATTGGAGTCTTTGTTTTTTGCATATCTGCATTTCCTGGTATTGAAACTATCTGATCATCGCCCGGTGTCTGTAGAGGCTTCTGGTGTGAGACGTTCAGGACAACAGGACATCTTTTCAGTGGATCTTTGATGCTTTGTGAACCCCTGAGTAAGGGTGGTCGCAGGCTTTCTGGTAAGTGATGGGAATTACGCTGTCAAGCATTTGATCAACGCTCCATATCTCACATGGGATCCCCTCCATTAAATTCCAGCCATTTGTGAACTTTTCACATTTGCACTGTTGATTGATATCAAATTTTGCCACTTTATATGTTATTGCACTTTATAGCACAACACGTGTATTATATGCATTATACATGAATCTTTTTTGTCTGTTTTACTATTGTATATTAGTTGCTGGTGGTGTGCACATTTACTATATAAGTGTAGCGGGTATATGCTTTCCTATTTTTGAATCTGGTGGGGAAACTGTGATGTATGGTTCCCTGGGGCCCACCAGGTGGCGCTGTCACTTTGGGCCCGGGATTGAGCCATCGTTGGGGTGTCGTACCTCTTTTGGCCTCTCTCAGCAGTTGTATGGTGGGGCGGGGAACCCGCCGTGCTTGCTGGGAGGGGGTATAAAGGGGCGGCCATTTTTGGTGGCGGGAGTCGAGTCCCGGGCACCTTCAGCCTGAGGGCGGTGGTTCGTGTCGGTCCCCTAGGCGGTCTAGGCCTAGAGGACGTTCGGAGGTCGTGTTCCATCCCAGACACCTTTAGCCTGGGGTGAGGTACTCAGATGATGGTCTGGAGCTCAGTGCCCACCACTGAGTTCCGTGAGGGAAGGAGGTCCTAGGGAACCCGGGAGTGGGTACCCGAATCTGGAAGGCGTAATGGACCGGTGGGAGATACTTGCTTGAAGACCCGGTGCAGCATATTGCCAGTGACAGGTGAGCCTCCCATTGGAGACCGCCTGGAAGGAAATCCCCCCTCGCGCAGAGACTGCAACCCACTTTCAGGAAAGAAAGTGGAGAGTTCATTGTGTCTGGGCCTATTCGCATCCACACCTCCTTGTCTGTTCTGTTCTCTAAGGGAGTCCAACTGATTGTGTTCACTTTTGCATGAAGAAGAATAAAGGAGTGTTGGACTTTAATGGTGTGGGGCTCATTTTCTGGCAGACATTGTTCAAGGTAACTCTCTTTGGAGGTTCCAGGTGCAGAACACCGACCCGAAGGTAAAACAAGAACTTTGCTTACACCACACAAACATCTGCGGTGAAGGCTTGGCGTGGTGACCCCGCACTCTCTCCTCTAAGGTACCCCTAGACAAAAGACAGACTAGCTGATAAAAAGAGGAGAGAGAGGAGGCCGCTACATATATATATAACATGCTACACATGTATTTGTATTGTTTTGAATCGCATAATTTTTAGCACTGCACTTTATATTTATATTTTGTATCAGTGCCCAGTGTTCACTAAGCGCGGATGTAATTTTATACTTATTCTTTATAGTATTGTTCGACGTTTCAGGACTTGCAAGTTCTGCTGTCCCTTAGGCCCCTTTCACACTGGGGCGTTTTTCATGCGGTTTAGCGCTAATAATAGCGCTGTTATATCGCATGAAAAAATCCTGCCCTGTGTCTTCAATGTGAAAGCCCGAAGGCTTTCACACTGAAGCGGTGCGCTAGCAGGACCGCTCCAAAAGTCCTGCTAGCCGCTTCTTTACAGCGGTAAAGGAGCGGTGTGTTCACCGCTCCTTTACCGCGGTCTCCCATTGAAATCAATGGGACAGCGCGGTAATACCGCCCGCAAACCGCGGCAATAGCCGCGGTTTGCGGGCGGTATTAATCCTTTTTCGCCCGCTAGCGGGGGTTAAATTAACCCCCCTAGCGACCGCATACCGCGGTAAGAACGACAGTATAGCAGCGCTGAAAGTCGCGCTGCTATACCGCCACCGCACCTGCCCGCCCCAGTGTGAAAGGGGTCTTATTGCCATCTCCTCAGTGTCATTTAAACCCCTTTCTATGTCCAGGACATGTGGCGTGTCCTTGATGCACTGGGCTCACAGAAAGTGGGTCAAATAACCACTACACCATTACGTTCTGTTACATAGTTAGTCTGGTTGAAAAAAGGCACAAGTCCATCTAGTTCAGTGATGGCGAACCTTGGCACCCCAGATGTTTTGGAACTACATTTCCCATGATGCTCATTCATTCTGCAGTGTAGTTGAGCATCATGGGAAATGAAGTTCCAAAACATCTGGGGTGCCAAGGTTCGCCATCACTGATCTAGTTCAACCAATAGAAAAAAATAGAAAACCATCATATACAATCATATACCCACAGCTGATCCAGAGGAAGTGAAAAAAAAGCCAATAAACCATGATCCATTTTCTCCAGTGGGGGGGGGGGGGGGGAATAAAATCCTTCCTGATTCCCCATTAGACAATCAGGTATTTGGACTGGAACAATGCTGCAATTGATCCTTGTAACCCAGGGGTTACCAAATTATGGGCGATCTCAGGCCCACTACAAGATTTTACGTGTGTCTCATGCATTTCCATGGTACAGGTGGACCCGCTGCCAGCACCATACCAACCAACGACACTGAGTAGGACACGCAACATCATTTGTTGCTATGGTGTTGGCGGACAACCCAACTGCCCCATGGAAATGCCTGATGCTGATCCAGGGTGGCAGCATCCATGTCCACTCCAGAATTGAGAAGAGGACCTGCTCCACCTCCTTCCCTCCATCCAGACCTGCTTGGCCTCCCACCCTGTACCTTACAAAGGATAGCGGAGATTGTAAGGTAGAAGAAGGTGGAGGGGTTCTGATGTGAAAGGGGGGACTTCTGATGTGATTTGGGGCTTTTGATGTAAAATTATTTCCTTGAGCGTGTTTATTCATTTGTTTTGATTTTATTCATTTATTTTAAAGAGACGTATTGGCTCGTCTCTTCTTCATTGTACATATCATCAGAAATGTTAATGGGGTTTGAAGGCTTCTTACTCAGCTCCTTGCAAGGAGACTTACTACTCCTATTTGAGTAACATGCGTCAATGATAGACTACAACGCTTTGGAATGATCTAGAGTTTGTCCAAAGAGACCAATCCCTTCTCCCTCTTCCGGGGACTGTTGTGACCTGGGATCTTGACAAGGTATACACCCCCTGGGAAGGGGAAAAGGGAACGGATGTGGTTTGTCATCGGGCTGGGACCACAGGCTCTGTTACTCCACAATGTGAACCCATAGGGGTGAAGGAATTACCCTCAGGGGCCTGGCGTGGTACGGCCATGACCAAATCAATTACACCGGGATCACTCTCCTCGGAGGGCCCAGTGAACCAGCTCAGTTCAGAACATAGTGATTATGAAGGATTAGCCGAATAAATTGTACATTGATGGTTGCTAGTCTTAAGGATAGGTTAATCAATTGTATTGTCTTCATCAAATACATGTTACATGCCAACTGTTTGTGTGGGCTTTTTGGGCCGCCATCGGACCTCTACATTTTTTGACACATGTAATTAATGTTATTTGTCTTTTATATTTCTAATAAAAATATTGAAACACAAAGGTCCTGCAAAGAAAAATGGGAAAAAATGCCCAAAATTAGGTAAACTTGTAGCATCATACTCAAAAAGACTTGAGGCGGTAATTGGTGCCAAAGGAGCTTCAACAAAGTATTGAGCAAAGGCTGTGATACTTATGTACATGGGAATTGTTTTTTTTTAAAGTTTTTTATTTTTAATAAATATGCAAAGATTTCAAACAAACTTCTTTCACGTTGTCATTATGGGGTATTGTTTGTAGAATTTTGAGGAAAATAATACATTTTAATCCATTTTGGAATAAGGCTGTAACATAACAAAATGTGGAAAATGTGAAGCGCTGTGAATACTTTCTGGATGCACTGTGTATATACACAGTATACATACAGTATATAGTGTATCAGGGACGTGCAGTGAGGTCAGTGGCTGGTGAGGCACTGGCTAGTATCAGAGCCAGATACGCACAGGTTACATAAGCTGCAAACATTAGAGTGAGAGCAATAATTCTAGTACTAGACCTCCTCTGTAACTCTAAACATGTAACCTGTAAAAAAAATTAAAGCGTTGCCTATGGAAAATTTTAAGTACTGAAGTTTGGCGCCATTCCACAAGTGTGCACAATTTTAAAGCATGATATGTTAGGTATCTATTTACTCGGCGTAACATCATCTTTCATATACAAAAAAATTGGGCTAACTTTAGTGTTTTTTGTTTTTATTATTTTTTTTATTCATGAAACTGTTTCTTTCCAAAAAAAATGCATTTGAAAAATTGCTGTGCAAATATTGTGTAACATAAAAAGTTGCAAAAACAATATATGTAATGTTTGGGGGTTCAGAGTATATTTCTAGCAACAACAATTATGATTTTTACATGTAGGAGCGAAGTGACAGAAGCGGTCTGGGTGACAAGGGGTTAATTACCATAAGTAATATACAAATAATTATTATATATTTATAGCGCTTACCACCCTCTCCTCCTTGTCTTCTTGTCTCCTCGCAGGAGGAAAGGGCACACCCAGCTCTATATGCCCGTACCCTCCTGTGTGAGGAGGTTGAGCGGTGTTGTGATGGGTCTCTGCAGCCAGATTCTCCCTCAGAATGGTTCTTATCTCTAAAATCAAATAAGACAAGTCTCTATTTCCCCCAATGACTTCAATGTCCACACCAGCTGTAACTCCAACGTAGAGTTTATTTCTCTTATACGACAGTCTCTGATAGGAAAGGTTGGAGAAAGAACAGGACATCATAAGGTGTGGGAGAGGTCCAGGCACAAACATAATACACTTCACTGCTTGGCTTCTCAAGCAGACTCAGCCCATTTGGATAGTCTCCCTAGATAGGGACTAGCAGCCAAAATGGTACTCGAACTAACCGCACAATCACTATACAAACTGGTACACTTAGTCTCTGCCACAGACCCGGTGAACTGGGTTTCAAAGCTTGGCCTCTTTGTAAGGAGAAGACATCCCTCCAGAGAGTTACCGGGCCCCTTCCTTCACTGTGACTTCTCACCAATCCCTCGGAACGGTCTTTCCCCGGCCTCCTTGTCTAAGATGCGGGTCCCCTCGCAAGGCGGCACCCTGAGATTCCTTGATGGACCCCAGCTGAAGGTGCTGAGTCTAAGGCCTTTAGTTGCAGCCCCAGGACTAAAGGTGCCTGGGACTGATTCACCGACCTCCACCCCTGGGCCAAAGGTGCCCAGGGCAAACAGGAACACGCACTCCCTGGGAGTAGGACTCCCGACAACCGAACCACCCTGAACAGGCAGTGTCTGCCCCTTTTATATCCTCTCCCAGCATACACAGTAGGGCAGGCCGACCACAGTGCTGCTGATACAGTGCTGTGCCTTGTGTGTCCCCACTGTATAGTTGCCAAGAGGGGACACACAAGGCACAGCACTGTATCAGCAGTTCAACCCTGGCCCACTATGGCAGCGCCACCTGCAGACCACAGGGAACAGTACACTGATACTCTTCCTGCAGACAAAAATGGTTGATAATGTCCTAACAATTTAGGTGTTTGAGCATAACTACCACTCAAACACTACTACCCCTAAATTGAGGACCCCGCTACATATTGTTTTTAAGGTAATTTACTATATTTTCAAAAACTGTACTCAAGCAGGTGGCTTAACGGACAAATTACTGAAGTTTGAAGTTATAAATTCCAACCAGTAATTTCACAGTAAATAGATAAATAATAAAATTATTATCTTATAACATATAGCATAATAATATATGATTTAGCTTGTACCTTTTCAGCAGCAGAAGATTCTCATTCTCCCTCTTCACTGTGTGAGAAAAACATGGGATTGTGGGTAAATGTTATACACATAAACACGTTTTTTCCTTGTAGTTAAGAGGGCTGGTCTGGAAGGGAGTATTTGTCTTTTAGACACATTCCCCCTTCTGTGACACTGCAGTGAGAGGCGTGCCTCCACTTCAGCATTTTTATTGGACAGCTTGGGCTAAAGGTACTTTACCATTGGCCCAAGACTCCAAGCTGTCCATTGAGCTCAATGCCTCTGACAAGAAGTGAGGTGAGGCACTGTGAGCTCATCCTCTCAGTCTGCTGCAAACAGAGTGTGCCAGCTAGTATTTAAACTGGCCGCTCTGTATTTAGCTTCTGACAGGCTGCGCAAGGAGCCCCGTATCTCCAGAACCCTAGGTCCTAGGAGCCCAAAATTGACCAGTGGTGGGGTAGGACTTCAGCTTTTTTTTTTATGTTCAAGGCAGGTGAGCCTCTGCCTCACCTGCCTCCCCTGACTGTATGTCCCTGTACTGTATACAGTGTGCGTAGTTAAGCTATTCATAAACTCCATTTCAACTGTTCCAGCAGATCCTTGATGTGAAGGAAACCATACAGGAATTCAGAATTGGTTTACATATGGCATGTTTATTTCAAAACCAACAGAAGATGTAAATGTTAAGTTTAAACAGACCTTGGAAATTTTTTTTTGCATATGACAGTTTACATATCTATTTCCCAGAATAAACACTAACACCAATGACAAAGTTTTTTTTTTATACTTAAAAGATTTTATTGAAAAAAAAAACATAGGTTTGCAGTACAAAGTGACATTGCATATCATAACAGAGATAGTGTAGTATATGGGTAAGCAAAAATAGGGTGATAGTTCATAACATGTGTAGCGATACCTTCAGTTAAGAGGGCCGCAGATTCGTTTGGGCCCTGAAGACAGCTCCGCCAACCCCCGGCAATTCACTCGACCCCCTTCTGGCACAGTTAGTCTAGGGTAACAATATATTTCTTATGCTCTATGATCAAACTCAGACACCAAGGCAATAATAAAGGAATATCTGATTTACTTTGAATTGTGGTAAAAGAATCAACAGTGGTAACAGTTTAAATGAAATTGGTTGCAGAGCCCTGCAGCAATAAACACACTATGTATTAATGGAACAGTAAAGGCGCGCCGCGTGGGCGACCGTTAACTAGGCGCCCTGTAGCGCAGCAACTAAATGAACTATCTAGCTGACTAGGCCTGGCTCAGATACTAAGACTCAGTCTCTAGGGGATGATGTTTTCTTCACCGGCAAGTCTTTAAAGGTGGTGCACATAACAGAACAACATTTGTAATCCAGTGGGAAGTTGTAACAGGAACAAAACACTTTACTGAAGATCCTCTGACTTAGTTCTGCTAGGACACCTCCAGTGAGAGTATCAGATATAAACTAGTGGGCCACGGCAGTCTATAGGCACATCAGTAATAAACAGTATATGGTCTGAGCATACGCTCGCTCACCCCTCCGGACGCGATCCCAGTCCGGGAACTTCCACCGACTGTGTCTTCACACACTGTGTCTCCAGCGATCGGGTCCCCGATCCAACCAAGGCTGTGGATAAGCGAAGTCAGATGCCACCCAGGCTCGCAGCGGGGTGGAAGGCTCTTTTGTCACTTTGCAAGGCCTCAGGATTCAGGCCTTGCACACCAGCACATCCGCACAGGAGGATCAGTCACTGAAGTCTCGTGTCCAAAAGAGGCCGAGCGCAGCCGCGCCTCCTCCTTATATAACCCCTCCCATGAGTCTCTGGGGTGAAAGCAAAACATCCTAGGTGCCAAGGGGGGTTCTGGGAAAGGTAGTCCATGAGTCTTAAAGAAACCCCGCTACACATGGTTATATAACTCAAATGCCCCGTACACACGACCGGTTTTCCCTACGAGAAAACTGCCATTTTTTAGATTGGTCGGGAAAACCGGTCGTGTGTATGCTCCATAGCAGTTTTCCCGACGAGAAAACTGCCTGCAAAAAATTTAGAACCTGCTCTATTTTTTTTCCGTCGTGTTTCCCGTCAGTCTTTTTCTCGTCGCGAAAACCGGTCGCGTGTATGCTTTTCCGAGCGGAAAAAAAACGTGCATGCTCAGAATCAAGTATGAGACGGGAGCTCTTTCTGGTAAAACTAGCGTTCGTAATGGAGATAGCACATTCGTCACGCTGTAACGGACTGAAAAGCACGAGGCTCAAAAGCGCAAATCGTCTCTCACCAAACTTTTACTAACATGAGATCAGCAAAAGCAGCCCAAAGGGTGGCGCCATTTGAATGGAACGTCCCCTTTATAGTGCCGACGTACGTGTTGGAAGTCACCGCCATTTGGTTGAGCGTTTTTTTGTGTATGCAAGGCAGGCTTGAGAGGAATCACGTTGGTAAAAAAGGCTGGGTTTTGGCATGTCAGGAAAACCGGTCGTGTGTACGGGGCATAATGGTATGAAGTATACTAATGACTGGTAGAAGTCTTAACTACACAACTCAAGGCTGTAGACTGCATGTAAAAGTTAATTAACGAAACTATAACAGCATAACCAAACAAAAGAAAAAAGGGGACAAACAGAGAGAAAATGAAAAAATAAACAACAAAAGGTTTCAGGCCATTCTTGAAGACGCAACAGCCACCATGGGTTCCATTTGGCATCATGGATGGGCATGGTGTTATGCAGCGTGTGGAATATTTGTTCGGAAAGCATTATTTGATCAATCCTAGTAAGGACATGGGCAAAAGGAACTGTAGGCGACTTCCAGTTCAAGGCAACAGCCCAGTGCAGGGAAGACAAATGGTGTGCAGCAGTTGCCGTAAAGGTTTAGGGGTATCAGGGATCTTTTCAAATAATAAACAGTGCCTGTGTGTCAGAGCCATGCGTCTCTCAGCTAGTTTATCCATAAGGTCTAGGGCCTCCCTCCAGGTGGGTAGAATCTTCTCACATTCCCAGAATATGTGTAGAAAGGTGCCCGGGCTAGCACAACCCCGGAAACAGGGTGGGGAGGATTGTGGGAATATCTGATTTAAGCACTGGGGGGTGTAGTACCACGGGTGAACAGTTTAACTGCTGTATCCACGACTGTGAGAGATTTGGTGCATTCTAATTCGGATTCCCATTGGATCATGTGTTTGAGTTTGGGGCAGTCACTTTTGACTTCCATAGATTTGTACAGGGCTGAAATTAAGCCCCGTTGTCTACGTAATGATTCAAATGAGGTATTTGAGTCTGACGGCATCTGCGCGTAATGTGTTTGGAAAAAGTGGTAGATTGGTAAAAATCTGTAGAATTCTCTATCCGGGATCTCCTTTAGGGCTCGCAGCTGCGAGAAAGAGATATATCTCTCTCCGTGTTGAAAGTCCTCCAGGGCAGTCAAGCCCTGGTTCTTCCACCACCTGAACGAGTCAGGATCGGGGAAGGCGGAAGGGAGTCTAGGATCCCCCAGGAAAGAAGCTCCTGGGGGAATTTCCGAGACCAAAGCTAAAGAAGATTTATGGCGGTTACCAATGACGAAGTTTAAGGCCCCTTGCCCAAACAGATTACCGGTATGTTATACTTTCTTTTCCTGTCATATACAGCCCAATAACTGCCTCTTTGTGCAATTAACTCCCACTCTGAAATGTGACACATGGGCTGGCATGGATGTATAGTCTAAGAGCCAGAAGCATTTACTATCTTATGGTTTTATACAAACAATAATTACTTTACCTGGTTGTTTAGGATTTTTTGGCAAATTCATAAATACTTCCATATTTAAAGAGGAACTGAACTCTGGGAGCTGTGCTCAAAAAAAAGAAAACAGAGAACAAAGGTTTCGTCACCAGTATTGCCTGTGGTCTCCCTGCAGCTCATCTTTCCCAATTCCTGATTTCCCATTTCTTGTTCTTCACTGTTTCACTATTGAAGGCGGCCATCTTGGTAGGTAAAGGACTTGACTGCTGAGAAGCATAGGTGCAATTTAACCCCAATTCAGACCAATACCTTGCCCCCCCCAAAAAGACACCAGACTGATTTAAGTTGGAGTTAGGGCAAGGCCACAGCTTTATTGAACTAACCAATATTCAAAATACCACATAACCATGCCAGTCACAGTTATACCGTGAGCATCCATAACGAAATACAGATAGTCTAAGAGGCCCATCTGTACCATCAGTGCGAAACAGGCATTAAACTGATTCCAGAATTAAACTTGAGGGCACGGCCCATACATAAATATCCATCGCTGGCAAAGTAAAACCGCCACACGTATGTCAGTGGTACACTGACGAGCGCCCCACTGCAACCAGCGCCTGTTCAATACCACCAATAAGGCCCAAAATTTAAAATATTGAGGCCACTATCATTTAAATGTACCCCATCAGTACTGAGTAGATTGCGGTTATCACCCTCAAGATCCTTGCTGCGCATTACAGTTGGGTGTGCCCTTGCGTAGCCTTTTTCTAGAGTTCAGGCTTCACGCAGTCACCTTGTGCCTTAACCTCCCTGTTTTGGATAACGCCAATGTAGCTACTGAGCTTCCAGCAGTCAAAGCTCCCTTTCCCTATGGGGGGGGGGGGGGTCAAGGGGCCTTCATTCCTTCTTTTATATCAGAGATGACCTCTAATGATAATGTTGTTGTTTTTTTTTTTTTTGTTTTTTTTTATAACATTCACATATTGAGGACACCCCTTAATATATTTACATAATTGCTCACATTTTCAGCCAACTACTATTATTTGCTCCTTATTATTTTTTACATTTCCTGTAGAGCTCTATTCTGGGGATGATCTTTCTCCCATGGGCCGGCGAGACTATACCTCACTGGATATTCCACCAGAACATCTCTGTATACTGTGTGGTTTAGTTACAAGATGCATTAGAAATATTTCAATTTAAATCTCCCAGAAAAAGGTATCATATTTAGATATATAGTTTTTTCTCTCCCCCTCCCCCGCTCTCAGTCTCTCTTTGGGGATAGGTATTGTGTTTCTTTCCCTGACCCGATGATTATTATAAATACATGTAATTGTTTTTTGATGTTCTGCAAATTATACTCATATTCATATGTAGCGGGTATATACATTTAGAGGGCAGCATCTGGGTGGTAGCATGACCCAGATGCACTGATTGTTAGGGAATGGCCGTTTTATTCGTGTGAGATATTAGTGGTGTTCAGTTCCCTGCGGCCCAGTAGGTGGCGCTGTCGCCTTGGGCCGGGGTTGAACCACCACTGCAGTGCCGTACCCTTTGTGACCTCTCGCGGCAGTAGTACAGTGGGGCGGGGAACCTGCTGTGCTTGCTGGGAGAGGGTATAAAGGGGGCGGACATCTTACACACGAGGTCCTGAGTCCCAGGCACCTTCAGCCTGTGGGCTGCTGTCCACGGTCTGTGTCCAGGCGCCCTTGGCCTGGACACGTGGAGTTCGAGTTCCATCCCACTGGGTCCCGCAAGGGATGGAGCATACCTAAGGTGCCCCCGGTATTGGGTACCTGAATCCAGGGCGTAAGGGACCAGAGATGTGTCCCACCCGAAGAGCCGGTACAGCATAACGCCGGTGACGAGTGGGCCTCTGGAGACCGTCCAGATGGATGTCTTCCCCGACAGGGGCCATTTCTTCAAGGAAGGTGGTTCACGTTCTTATGGTCGGTGGCAGCGACCCAACTAAACTCAGGTCTGTGGCAGAGGCCTCAACGTTCACTAAGGTTTGTGGCAGAAACCAATTTCACAATCGGTGGCAGCGATTGTGCGCCAAGCTTATTTTCACTGTAAGGAATAGGAGAGAGCTTGTGCCTGGACCTACTCGTTCCCACACCCTGTCTGTATTCCCAAGTTTAACCAGTACTGTTCATTGCTGCAAGATAAATAAATAAGTGTTGGACTTTTCATGGTGTGGAACTATCTATAACTGGGAGCTAAGTGTTCGGTCTCCACCGGTGGCATTCAACCCTCCACAGGAGAAGCAGAGGCTCTGTACGGAACGCAGACCCGAAGGTAAAAGTGGACTTAGCTCAAACCTCACACACACACACGAGGTGAGAGCTGGTGGTAGTGCCCCTCATCCTCCTCCCAGTAATCCCTAGACAAGCCAGCCATATATAAGAAGAGAGTAGGGGGTGAGGCCGCTACACGTGGGGGCTTCTGTCCGGGATTGTGTTTGTACAATGGAGCCGAAGCTAACGGAGTTTGAACGTGTCTGCCCAGAAGAGTTCCGAGTAGGTCGGCCATATTGGCCACTGCGCCACGAGGCACACCCTCCCTGCACAGTTTGTGGGCGTGACAAGGAGAAAGCCCGCGAACTGATGCGCAAAAGGGGAGGAGTCTGGCCATGTGAAGAGATACACGTGGGGACTTTGGCGCCAGTTATGCAGTGTGCGATGGAGCAGCAAACAGTCACTATGTTCGGAAATGCCTCATGGATTCCAGTCTCTACAACCACGAGGATGACTACCACTGCTGCTCCGCTTATAGATACGGGGATCCGGCTAAAGCCCCGGGGACGATTCGCCCTGTACACATGCAAGGACGTTGAGGCCCTGGGTATGATTTGTCCCGGCTGTTCGGGACTGGTGGTTCAGCTAAAGCCATTCGGGCGCTGCGAGGCCTGCGGAGAATTCATGTTCGAGGTGGAGCCACTCATCGAAAAGCCTAGAACCATCCACCTCAGCCACACAACAGGCGCCCCCACTCTTTCAGGAGAAATCGATGCTTTTACAGCCATCCCTACGCGCACTGTGGAGACCTCAGGGGAGGACGCGATCAAGGAGTTGGAGGAGAAATCTGAGTATGCTTCCTCGGGCACCACAGCTTTCCTGCTTCCACCACCTAAGAGGAAGATTGTTCTGGTCGGAGTGTCTAGCGGTCGCGGTGGAGGAGCACCCCTGTCTTTGCCTGGCCCGAATGGATCCGGTAGGAAGAGTCCCGGACATCCCGTCACAAGTTTGGGCCGAGGTAAGCCGGGAAACGGGACTTGGTGCTGGGACAGAGGTGTCGGGGATTCACGGCCCCTGGAGCCCGTGGGGGGTAGTGATTCTGTGTCTACTACTAACTACCTGCCCGCGGAGGAGTGTGACACCTCCGACCTGGAGTCACTCTCTGATGTGGGAGACGACGTCGTCATTGACAAACTTTTAGTTGAGAAGGGCTGGGACAAGATGCCTCTCTCCTCATCCCGCAGAACCAGGGATCCACCTCCACAGGGGATAGTACACCCCGGGTGGAGGCACCAGCGCCTGAGGAGGGATCCCGTCCCCTGCCTGCCCTTCGGTCCCCGGTGCCATCTGCATCTACCACTGGGGACAAGAGACTGTCGCTGCGGGCGCCCATGCCCAAAATGGAGGTGGTCAAGGCACATTGCCACCCGGACTCTATCGTCCTGCCGGGCGAGGGAGACCGCACTACTATGCCTCCCCTGTCCAGGCTGCAACGTTTATTTTGTCAGAAAGTCGCCAGTGAGTATGGGTGGGAGTACCCGTACTTATCGAAGGAGCTGCTTTATGAAGTGGAGGTCTTAGGGAACGCTGGTACAATGACTTTGTGTGGACACACATTACAGTGCCACACGCACGTAGGTACCTTGCATGTTCCCCAAAAGCGTCTCAGAGATTTAAAGACTGCAAGGCAGAGTGGATGTTGGGTCGGCACATTCACGCAGATAAGGTGTTGATTCGGAGAAAGGATGGAGAGGATGTCGAATATCATCTAGAGACTGTTGATCAACATTTAAAACCTCTTGTCCTGCCGCACCCAAGATTCTACCTGTAGGAGAAAAGACTCCTTTCTGGGCGGGCCTCTGGAGACCGTCCGGATGGATGTCTTTCCCGACAGGGGCCATTTCTTCAAGGAAGGTGGCTCACGTTCTTATGGTCAGTGGCAGCGACCCAACTAAACCCAGGTCGGTGGCAGAGACCTATACTCAGGTCTGTGGCAGAGGATTCAACGTTCACTAAGGTTTGTGGCAGAAACCAATTTCCCAATCGGTGGCAGCGATTGTGCGCCAAGCCTATTTGCACTGTAAGGAATAGGAGAGAGCTTGTGCCTGGACCTACTCGCTCCCACACCCTGTCTGTCTTCCCAAGTTCAACCAGTACTGTTCATTGCTGCAAGATAAATAAATAAGTGTTGGACTTTTCATGGTGTGGAACTCTATTACTGGGAGCTAAGTGTTCGGTTTCCACCGGTGGCAGTCAACCCTCCACAGGAGAAGCAGAGGCTCCGTACGGAACGCAGACCCGAAGGTAAAAGTGGACTTAACTCAAACCTCACACACACACGAGGTGAGAGCTGGTGGTAGTGCCCCTTACCCTCCTCCCAGTAACCCCTAGACAAGCCAGCCGCATATAAGAAGGGCGTAGGGGGTGAGGCCGCTACACATATTTTGTTCTTAGAATTTACTTTTGTGATCATGTACATTTAAGAGGTCCTGAAGAAGCCGTCCTGAAAATGCGTTAAGGCTTGCTCCTCATACTACCACACTATGTGAAAACTATGGGGTCTTTCTGTATAAAAATCTCTACTCTGGGGATGATCTTTCTCCCATGGGCCAGCAGAGTTAATACCTCACTGGATATTCCACCAGTACATCTCTGTATATTGTGTGGTCTTGTTACAAGAGGCATGAAAAATATTTAAATTTAAATCTTCCAGAAAGATAATCTACTTTTGTGATCGTGTACATTTAAGAGGTCCTGAAGAAGCGGTCATTTCCGTGAAACGCGTTGACCCTAGTTCCTCATCTCGACAAACAGCCATACATGTTTGTAGTGGATAATGTTTTGCTGGTATCAGTATGCAAGCCATGACAATTTGATATGTGTTTTTAAATATTTTATTGTTTAAAATTTTGTACATATTTTTTCTTACATAAGTGTACTTGTGTGATCACTGGAGGGGTATTTAACTGGTTCCCGACCAGCCGCCTCAGTTGTACTGTGGCAGGTTGGTTCTCCTGCACGAATCGGCATCATTGTACTTTGGCCCCGTACACCGCGATCAGTGGGCACACGCGCGCCATTCGCTAGTGGGCGAGCCAATCAGTGGGGCCGGCGGACTCGATGTATGCCGGCCACCCCTGATCGCTCCACAGAGAGGCAGAACGGGGATCTGCCAGTGTAAACAAAGCAGATACCAGTTCTGTCAGGGGGAGTAGAGTGAGATTGTCTGTTCCTAGTGATTAGGACCAGCGATCTCTCTCTATTCCCTGTCAGTCCCATCCCCCTACAGATAGAAAGCACCTCTCTCTTCTCTCATTTAACTCTTTGATCATCCCAATTTTAACCCATTCCCTGCCAGTGTCAATTATATGGTACTCAGCGCATTTTTATAGCACTGATCGCTGAATAAATGTCACTGGTCCCAAAAAAGTGTCAAAAGTGTCCGGTCTGGTCTGCCATAATGTCGCAGTCCCACTAAAAATGGCTAGTAAAGAAAAAAATAAAATATAAATGCCATAAATCTATCCCATATTTTGGAGACACTATAACTTTTGCGCAAACCAATCAATATAAGCTAATTGGGATTTTTTTTTTTACCAAAAATATGTAGAATACCTATTAGCCTAAACTGAGGAAGAAATAATTTTTTGGGGGGATATTTATTATAGCAAAAAGTACAAAAATTGTTTTTTTTTTTCAAAATTGGCGCTCTTTTTTTGTTTATAGCGCAAAAAATTTAATCGCAGAGGTGATCAAATACCACCAAAAGAAAGCTCTATATGTGGGAAAAAGGACATCAATTTTGTTTGGGTACAACGTCGCACGACCGCGCAATTGTCAGTTAAAGCGACGCAGCGCCATAAACGCAAAAAATGGCCTGGTCAGGAAGTGGGAAAATCCTTCCGGGGCTGAAGTGGTTAAAACCCTACTACCTACCTTTTGTTGATCTAATAAACAGCAGCAGGAGAGGTGGAGGGAGCAGAAACACACACAATAAATGTAGCAGAAGCAGGGAGATTCTTGCACTACAGCTCCTCAAATACAGCTTCCCCTCCAGCAAACAGAACAATGATCAGCACAGTACTCGCATTACCAAATCTTAATCCAAAAGCAGTAAGAGGCAGCAGTGTCTTAAATGATCTCACACTGCAGATATATGGCAATGAGGCGCAAGCCTCAGGAATACTTAGGCACATGTATTTCTAGATGTTCCTATAAAATAGCAAATCTTAACTTTTTTGAGTTCAAGTAGACTTTACCACTTTAAGATCAGGCCTTTTTCTGACATTTGTTGTTTACAAGCAAAAATCTGTATTTTTTGCAAAAAAATCACTCAGAACCCCCAAATATTATAATTTTTTTTTTTAGTAGAGACCCTAGAGCACAGGTGTCAAACACAAGGCCCGCAGGCCGAATCCGGCCCTCCAGGCCATTTCATGTGGCCCTCGCACCTCTCCTGCAGCTGCAGGAGATCTCCAGCTCTCCTCTGGTCCTCCTTCAGACCCTTTACTTTCTGCTTTCAAGCAATGCATCCAGCTTCTTCCCAGCAGCAGCATAAGGAAAGGGGGGTGCACTGTGATGTAAGGGAGAGTGGGGGACTCAACTTCTGATGGTGGGGTGGCTCTTGACAGCTAATGTAAGGGAAGGGGATGCGCTGGACATCTAATCTTACAGATACAACCGGCCCTTTTGAGGGCCATCATAATGCTAATGCGGCCCACAATGAAATTGAGTTTGACACCTCTGCCCTAGAGAATAAAATGGCGATCATTGCAATATTTTAGGTTACACTGTATTTGCGCAACAGTCTTTCAAATGCAATTTTTTCAATAAAAATACACTTTAGTGAATAAAAAAAAAAAAAAAAACATTAAAGTTAGCCTAATTTTTTATATAATGTAAAAGATGATGTTACGCTGAGTAAATAGATACCAAACATGTCATTCTTTAAAATTGGGCACGATCGTGGAATAGCGACAAACTACGGTACTTAAAAATGTCCATAGGTGATGCTTTAATTTTTTTACAGTTTACTTGGTTAGAGTTACATAGGAGGTCTATTGCTAGAACTATTGCTCTCACTCTAACGATCGTGGCAATACGTCACATGTGTGATTTAAACACCATTTACATAGGCGAGCGCGACTTACATATGCATTTTTTTCTTATTTATTTTACTGTTTATTTTTTATTTTTACACTGTCCCTTTAATAATTTTTTTTTTGGATTACTTTAATTCCTATTGCAAGGAATGTAAACATCCTTTGTAATAGAAATAGGTGTGACAGGTCCTCTTTATTGTGAGATCTGGGGTCAAAAAGACCCCAGATCTCTCATTTACCTTTAAAAGCAAAAAAAATTTATAAAAATAAAATTTTGCATTTAAAAAAAATCTTCTGTCTGCCGAGAAGAGAAAGTGATGTCAGGCTTTGCACTGGTCCTCCAAGGGCATAGAGCTGAGTGGGGGCTATCTTCATGTCTAGCCATCAGCCACATTGGATCGGTTATGTGACACAAAAGTGTCATGTCTCGTACACACGACTGGTTTTCTTGGCAAGAAACGACAAGAAAACTGTTGGGAGAGCTTTCTTGCCGAGAAAACCGTTCGTGTGTATGGTATCTTGGTGAGAAAACTGCTGGGAATCGCAACGAGAAAAATAGAGAACCTGCTCTCTATTTTCTCGTCGGGATTCTGGTTTTTCTCGTCGGGATTCTCATCAGCCTGTTTCCCGACGAGAAGACCGGTCGTGTGTATGCTTTTCCGAGTCTTAAAAAACCGCGCATGCTCAGAATCAAGTATGAGACGGGAGCGCTCCTTCTGGTAAAACTAGCGTTCATAATGGAGATAGCACATTCGTCACGCTGTAACGGACTGAAAAGCACAAGGCTGAAAAGCGCGAATCGTCTCTCACCAAACGTTTTACTAACACGCTGTAACACGAGATCAACAAAAGCAGCCCAAGGGGTGGCGCCATTGGAATGGAACTTCCCCTTTATACTGCCGTCGTACGTGTTGTACGTCACCGCGCTTTACAACAAGGAGATTTTAAATTTACAGTGTGTATGCAAGGAAAGCTTGACAAGAATCTCGTCGAGAAAAACAACGTTTTTTTACGACGAGATTCTCGGCCATGTGTACAGGGCTTCAGTCTGTGTAGGAATGGTTTGCAGTCCCGCTATAAGTCGCTGATCGCCACTATTACTAGTATAAAATAAATAAATAAAAATTCCAGTCTTTATCCCATAGTTTGTGGAGGCTATAACTTGTGCAAACCAATAAATATACGTGTATTGGGAATTTTTTTTTACCAAAAATATCTAGCAGAAAACATACTGGCCTTAATTTATGAAGAAATTAGGTTGTTTATTGGATGGATTTTATAGCAGAAAATAAAAAATATAGTTTTTTTTTTCAAAACTGGCGGTCTTTGTTTATAGCGCAGAAAATAAAAACCGCAGAGATGATCAAATACCACCAAAAAATAGCTTTATTTGTGGGAAAAAAAATTGGATAAACTTACATCGTTGAGTTTTGCAAAAAAATGGTCTGGCCGTGATTGGGGGATGTGTATGCAAGACAGCTTGAGCTGCTGCTTCCCCCCTATCCTCTATACCAGGGGTCTCCAAACCCTGGCCCGCGGGCCACATTCGGCCCGCTTGGATGTTTTATCCGGCCCGCAGCTCATTCAGAGACTGCCTGCTTCAATTTCCCCATGCGGGCAGTGGGACAGAGCAGAAGGCAGGCGGGGCGATGTATGTGTACCGCTGACAGAGCGGATCCAATGAAGCAGAGGAAGGTGGGGCGGTGGGCGGATTACCATGCACGCAGGGAGGAGGCGGGGCCCCGCTGTCGGGCAGCATGGATGTGGGCTGGCTGTGGGGAGAGGATAAGTGAGCGGGCAGAAGTGCGAGTGTGCGGGTTAACGAGCGGGCAGGCCAGTCAGCGGGGGTCGGCAGCCGGCAGGTGAGAGAGAGCCTGAGCGGGCAGGTCAGCGGATGAGTGAGGGGGGGGGGGTCGCCAGGTGAGTGTGCGGGCGTGCAGGGCAGACATCGAGTGAGGGGGCAGGCCGATCCGCAGGTGAGCGGAGAGACTGGCCAGTCAGTGAGCCGGTGGGCGGGGAGGTTGGAGTGGAGGAGGCTCCCACTCTGTGCAGCTGCCACCGCCAGATTTCTAGTGCCTGTTACAGTGACAGTTAACCCACCCTGGTGTGCTGCAGATTCCTCCACTGACATCATCTGGAGGAGGAGCCGCAGGACTGGGAGGAACTGTCTGCAGGAATGCAAAACCCAAAGGTGTGTGTGATGGTGGAGGGTGTGTTAGACGCGAGGTATGAGGAGGGGGGTGTGATCAGAGTGGAGAGATATAGGGGTGTGTGATCAGACTGGGTGGTATCTGGGGTGGTGGTGATCAGGCTGGGGGGGTATATGGGGGGGGAGGAGTGGTGTTTTCATATTAGGGGGATATCTGGGTGTGTTATCAGGGTGGGGGACACAGACATGCGGAAAGGCTCTGACGGGGACACAGAAGTGAGGAAAGGCTCTAAAGGGGGACACAGACGTGCGGAAAGGCTCTGACGGGGGACACAGACGTGAGGAAAGGCTCTGACGGGGGACACAGATGTGCGGAAAGGCTCTGACGGGGGACACAGACGTGAGGAAAGGCTCTGACGGGGACACAGACGTGCGGAAAGGCTCTGACGGGGGACACAGAAGTGAGGAAAGGCTCTGACGGGGACACAGACGTGCGGAAAGGCTCTGACAAGATTATTTACATTTTTATTCATTGTTTTCTAAATACATTTTTTCGGCCCGTGAATATTTATAAAATCTACAATGTGGCCCTCGGGCTAAAAAGTTTGGAGACCCCTGCTCTATACCCTACGGAGTGTGAGCTAGGGGACTCTGGGGGCCACGACCTGGATCCAGCTGCAGCTTAGGCCATACTCACCACTAGAGGCTCTGGTGAACACCTGCTGGATCTTAAGCCTCATACACACGGTCGGACTTCCATCTGACTTTTCCGTGGATTTTTGTCCGAACGGAGTTGGCCGGGCACACCCATAGCATACACTCCACACGACTTTTCTGCAAACTTTCCCAAAACTTTTTCCAACATCACGTGGTTTTTCTGCTCTTTACCGCCACCCTTTGGTCAACTTCTGCTATTGTTGGTTGATTTTAACATTATTTGTTTTGTCCATCGGACAAAAGTCCGATGGTTTTCTGTACACACGGTCGGACTTTGCTCCATCGGGCTTATGTTGGCCAAAAGTTTGTCCGTTTGCAGACCAAACTTTTGTCCGATGAAAACCAAAAAAGTTTGTCCGATGGAGCGTACACACGGTTGGATTTTTTGTCAAACTTGCTCAAAATGAAGTTTGTTGGCAAAAAGTCAGACCGTGTGTACGGGGTTTAAGACTCCGCGCTCTGGGGAATATTGGGCTCTAGCTCCCTGTGGGATCCCTGTTGTGCTCCAGTGGATCGACCTTCCTTAACCACCCAGTGCTCCATCCGCAGCAGTCAGCCATAGGGTTCACTACCTTGTGGTGCACTCCTGACCTACGGTGTGCATCTGTCATCTGGCAACTCAGGTGACCTGGCATATATATATATATATATATATATATATATATATATATATATATATATATATATATATATATAGATAGATACATATATCTATATAGATATATATATATATATATATATATATATATATATAGATTTATATATCTATATATATATATATATATCTTAGTAATCTTATAACCAGCCAGCAGTAAGTTTCCTTACTCAAAAATGACAAACAGATGTTTTATCCACTCCTTACCCCCTCCTTTCTGCCCCTCCCATCGTCTACTAAAAGATGGCTGCAGAGCTCTACCTTGTGGCAAAACAGATGTCAACAGGAAAAGGACCATATACAGATGAACCAATAATATAAACACACATGTGATGACGTTTGCTTATGTCACTTTGTTTTTATAAGGGGCTGTAACCCTGAATAAAGGCCTGTTGATGAGAGAGAGCTCATACTGACCAGTGTGTCCCAGTGTGATCCTTTTTGCATGCATGCATTCACATCACTTTGAATTAGGGTCAGAGGCAGAATAGAACATACATTCTGGTTTTGGGCCGGAAGAAATCTATTACATTTTGACTCATACCCCCCTCCCTTCCTGGGAAACTCTCACGAGAGTGAGAGAGAGAGAGCTGTGCATGATGTCATATTGTTAGACAGTTGGTTGTCTGCGAGCTTGTTGGTAAGTAAGCTTGTTTTTTTTTTCCTTCGGATTCATCCATGGCCCTGTTTATATCTCATGTAGCCTTCCAATGCTGCTTACTGCGATGGCCAGCAATAGAAGGGGGCAGTGGCGTCTTTTTTGTATCACTGGCATGATGTCATAAGCCTAGGCTAATGACCAGACAAGAAACAGGAAATGGGCTGTATAAGGTATTTACTGGCAGAAAGAAAATGTTTTACTACCCAAAGTTAAAATAGCAACAAGGGCAGAAGATTTAATAGATGGAAAGTTGAAAAAATGACTGAAGTTCCGCTTTAATTACCGTACATTTTCACAGCAAGCATATTTGCCAGTAAAAATCTTTCTAAAATAAATAAATTTGAAACGTTTATTTGCCTTGAGTTTCTTTAAATTCTGTCCTATTTGGACTCGAAATTACTTTTGAAAATTCCAATAACATGGAAGGAAATATATCGTTACTAGGGATGAGCTTCGTGTTCGAGTCGAACATACGTTCGACTCGAACATCGGCTGTTCGATCGTTCGACGAAGATCGAACGATTTGGGCCGTTCGCGCCAAATTCGAGTGACGCGAACGGCCCACAATGCACTACGCCATCGCAGTGTCATCCAGGCGCTGTGATTGGCCAAGCATGCACTGTGACCCCGCATGCTTGGCCAATCACAGCGCCGGCAGCGAGGAGAGCAATGATTGGCCACAGGCAGGATGCCTGTGGCCAATTATTGCTGAGGGTGTTTAGTACACGCCCCACACTATAAAAGGCCGCCAGCACGGCGGCCTAGTGTAGTGTGTTCCGGAGCAGGGATAGAGCAGCATAGGCAGGGACAGTGACTGTTATTTCTTTCTTGCTTAACCTGGATTCCTTTAGTTTAGGGAAAGAGAAGGATAGGTAGGGAGAGTGTCAGTGTGTTTTGTGCTTGTGCTATAGTGTGCTTAAAAAAAACATTTATTCTAGGGACAGAAAACTGTAGGTAGGGACAGTGTCAGTTTCTTTCACTCTGCAAGTCCTTGTTTCCAGGGACCTGGAAGGACAGTGAGTGAATTGTCCTTGTGCTATATTGTGCTTAAAAAAACATTTATTCTAGGGACAGAAAACTGTAGGTAGGGAGAGTGTCAGTTTCTTTCACTCTGCAAGTCCTTGTTTCCAGGGACCTGGAAGGACAGTGACTGAATTGTCCTTGTGCTATATTGTGATTAAAAAAAACATTTATTCTAGGGACAGAAAACTGTAGGTAGGGAGAGTGTCAGTTTATTTCACTCTGCAAGTCCTTGTTTCCAGGGACCTGGAAGGACAGTGACTGAATTGTCCTTGTGCTATATTGTGATTAAAAAAAACATTTATTCTAGGGACAGAAAACTGTAGGTAGGGAGAGTGTCAGTTTATTTCACTCTGCAAGTCCTTGTTTCCAGGGACCTGGAAGGACAGTGACTGAATTGTCCTTGTGCTATATTGTGATTAAAAAAAACATTTATTCTAGGGACAGAAAACTGTAGGTAGGGAGAGTGTCAGTTTATTTCACTCTGCAAGTCCTTGTTTCCAGGGACCTGGAAGGACAGTGACTGAATTGTCCTTGTGCTATATTGTGATTAAAAAAAACATTTATTCTAGGGACAGAAAACTGTAGGTAGGGAGAGTGTCAGTTTATTTCACTCTGCAAGTCCTTGTTTCCAGGGACCTGGAAGGACAGTGACTGAATTGTCCTTGTGCTATATTGTGATTAAAAAAAACATTTATTCTAGGGACAGAAAACTGTAGGTAGGGAGAGTGTCAGTTTATTTCACTCTGCAAGTCCTTGTTTCCAGGGACCTGGAAGGACAGTGACTGAATTGTCCTTGTGCTATATTGTGATTAAAAAAAACATTTATTCTAGGGACAGAAAACTGTAGGTAGGGAGAGTGTCAGTTTATTTCACTCTGCAAGTCCTTGTTTCCAGGGACCTGGAAGGACAGTGACTGAATTGTCCTTGTGCTATATTGTGATTAAAAAAAACATTTATTCTAGGGACAGAAAACTGTAGGTAGGGAGAGTGTCAGTTTATTTCACTCTGCAAGTCCTTGTTTCCAGGGACCTGGAAGGACAGTGACTGAATTGTCCTTGTGCTATATTGTGATTAAAAAAAACATTTATTCTAGGGACAGAAAACTGTAGGTAGGGAGAGTGTCAGTTTATTTCACTCTGCAAGTCCTTGTTTCCAGGGACCTGGAAGGACAGTGACTGAATTGTCCTTGTGCTATATTGTGATTAAAAAAAACATTTATTCTAGGGACAGAAAACTGTAGGTAGGGAGAGTGTCAGTTTATTTCACTCTGCAAGTCCTTGTTTCCAGGGACCTGGAAGGACAGTGACTGAATTGTCCTTGTGCTATATTGTGATTAAAAAAAACATTTATTCTAGGGACAGAAAACTGTAGGTAGGGAGAGTGTCAGTTTATTTCACTCTGCAAGTCCTTGTTTCCAGGGACCTGGAAGGACAGTGACTGAATTGTCCTTGTGCTATATTGTGATTAAAAAAAACATTTATTCTAGGGACAGAAAACTGTAGGTAGGGAGAGTGTCAGTTTATTTCACTCTGCAAGTCCTTGTTTCCAGGGACCTGGAAGGACAGTGACTGAATTGTCCTTGTGCTATATTGTGATTAAAAAAAACATTTATTCTAGGGACAGAAAACTGTAGGTAGGGAGAGTGTCAGTTTATTTCACTCTGCAAGTCCTTGTTTCCAGGGACCTGGAAGGACAGTGACTGAATTGTCCTTGTGCTATATTGTGATTAAAAAAAACATTTATTCTAGGGACAGAAAACTGTAGGTAGGGAGAGTGTCAGTTTATTTCACTCTGCAAGTCCTTGTTTCCAGGGACCTGGAAGGACAGTGACTGAATTGTCCTTGTGCTATATTGTGATTAAAAAAAACATTTATTCTAGGGACAGAAAACTGTAGGTAGGGAGAGTGTCAGTTTATTTCACTCTGCAAGTCCTTGTTTCCAGGGACCTGGAAGGACAGTGACTGAATTGTCCTTGTGCTATATTGTGATTAAAAAAAACATTTATTCTAGGGACAGAAAACTGTAGGTAGGGAGAGTGTCAGTTTATTTCACTCTGCAAGTCCTTGTTTCCAGGGACCTGGAAGGACAGTGACTGAATTGTCCTTGTGCTATATTGTGATTAAAAAAAACATTTATTCTAGGGACAGAAAACTGTAGGTAGGGAGAGTGTCAGTTTATTTCACTCTGCAAGTCCTTGTTTCCAGGGACCTGGAAGGACAGTGACTGAATTGTCCTTGTGCTATATTGTGATTAAAAAAAACATTTATTCTAGGGACAGAAAACTGTAGGTAGGGAGAGTGTCAGTTTATTTCACTCTGCAAGTCCTTGTTTCCAGGGACCTGGAAGGACAGTGACTGAATTGTCCTTGTGCTATATTGTGATTAAAAAAAACATTTATTCTAGGGACAGAAAACTGTAGGTAGGGAGAGTGTCAGTTTATTTCACTCTGCAAGTCCTTGTTTCCAGGGACCTGGAAGGACAGTGACTGAATTGTCCTTGTGCTATATTGTGATAAAAAAAAACATTTATTCTAGGGACAGAAAACTGTAGGTAGGGAGAGTGTCAGTTTATTTCACTCTGCAAGTCCTTGTTTCCAGGGACCTGGAAGGACAGTGACTGAATTGTCCTTGTGCTATATTGTGATTAAAAAAAACATTTATTCTAGGGACAGAAAACTGTAGGTAGGGAGAGTGTCAGTTTATTTCACTCTGCAAGTCCTTGTTTCCAGGGACCTGGAAGGACAGTGACTGAATTGTCCTTGTGCTATATTGTGATTAAAAAAAACATTTATTCTAGGGACAGAAAACTGTAGGTAGGGAGAGTGTCAGTTTATTTCACTCTGCAAGTCCTTGTTTCAAGGGACAGAGAAGGACACCTGAAGGTAGCCCTTATTGCTTTTTTCCCATCTCCCTGCAGGCCATCTATTAGAATGTCTGGAAGGCAAACAAGGAGAGGCAGACAGTCAGGAGGCAATAAAAGAGGGCAAGCAGGCTCTGTGTCTGGGGGCAACAGTGCTGGTCGTGGACGCGGTGCATTGTCATCAGCACATGGCCATGGGACACGCTTGTCCTTCTTTTCGGCAGCTGGACATGTTGAGCCACATCATGCCGAAGACTTGGTAGAGTGGATGACCAAGCCCTCCTCCTCCTCCTCATCCTCTCTCACCCAGGCTCAGGGTACTGGAAAAGCAGCTGCCAAAGCGTCGTCTTCCCTGGTATCAATGTCAGACAAATCATCAGTCACTCCTTCCCTAGACCCACCATGTCCTCCTCCTGAGGAGTCCCCCGAACTGTTTCAGCACAGTGTTGGGTACATGCTCCAGGAGGATGCCCAGCGTTTCGAAGGGTCTGATGATGAAACCCAGCTAGAGGAAGGCAGTAGCGTGAGAGCAGACAGAGGGGATGCTCAAGAAGGACACCAATCTGGCAGTCATGTTCCAGCAGCTGCAGCATACTGCCAGATTGGCTCCAGTGATGAGGAGGGAGGGGATGATGAGGTCACTGACTCCACGTGGGTGCCTAATAGGAGAGAGGAGGAGGAGGAGGATGAGGAGGAGGCACATCTCCAACGAGGCAGGATGCCCTTTGGTGGCCAGCGTAAGGGCAGTACACCGACGGAATCACACCGCAGAGCTCCGCCTGTGCAGGGCGCTGCCTCTGCCCGTCATTCAAAAAGTTCTTTGGTGTGGGCCTTTTTTGAGGCTAGTGCATCAGATCGCACAGCTGCTGTTTGCAACATATGTCTCAAGCGTATATCGCGTGGCCAAACGTTACTAACACGAGGGTGGCGCCATCCGAATGGAACTTCCCCTTCATAGTGCCGTCATACGTGTTGTCGAATGTGTTGTACGTCACCGTGCTTTGCTCTAGCATTTCTTTTCATGATAGTGTATAGGCAAGGTAGGCTTGAGAAGAATCACGTCGAGAAAAACTTTGTTTTTTTCAATGACATTAAAAACGGCCGTGTGTACGCGGCATAACAAACAGTTATAAGTTGGGTTATTGTACATAACACATTTGATGCACATACTACCCGGAAAAATTACAAATATACAATATATATAGATATATTGTAAACAAGAAGATATCCTTATATGCAATCGTATTTCCTACGCGTTACGGAGTACAGTAGACTCCTTCTTCAGGGATAGTCCAATATGCAGTTATAGTAATAGTAGTAATCTAAAAATACATAAAAGAGCTTACAAACATCATATATCCATTGAGTATTAGGTCTATGTAATGACAAAAGATGGAAACTGAAAAGATCAGGCCAACGTTGCTTCATATACTTACTTGTCCAATGATGAA
The DNA here is from genome assembly GCA_029206835.1 of Rana muscosa. Lineage (NCBI taxonomy): Eukaryota > Metazoa > Chordata > Amphibia > Anura > Ranidae > Rana > Rana muscosa. Next base: position 45,356,794 of record CM055117.1, on the reverse strand, counting down.
ACAGGGCCCAACATGAGGTAAAGAGAAGTGGCCAGATTGGCCTAAAGTAGAAATGTAAAAACACGAGATTCAGAAGATATCTCACTGGTCAATGGGATGGCAGAGTTTATTTCACTCTGCAAGTCCTTGTTTCCAGGGACCTGGAAGGACAGTGACTGAATTGTCCTTGTGCTATATTGTGATTAAAAAAAACATTTATTCTAGGGACAGAAAACTGTAGGTAGGGAGAGTGTCAGTTTATTTCACTCTGCAAGTCCTTGTTTCCAGGGACCTGGAAGGACAGTGACTGAATTGTCCTTGTGCTATATTGTGATTAAAAAAAACATTTATTCTAGGGACAGAAAACTGTAGGTAGGGAGAGTGTCAGTTTATTTCACTCTGCAAGTCCTTGTTTCCAGGGACCTGGAAGGACAGTGACTGAATTGTCCTTGTGCTATATTGTGATTAAAAAAAACATTTATTCTAGGGACAGAAAACTGTAGGTAGGGAGAGTGTCAGTTTATTTCACTCTGCAAGTCCTTGTTTCCAGGGACCTGGAAGGACAGTGACTGAATTGTCCTTGTGCTATATTGTGATTAAAAAAAACATTTATTCTAGGGACAGAAAACTGTAGGTAGGGAGAGTGTCAGTTTATTTCACTCTGCAAGTCCTTGTTTCCAGGGACCTGGAAGGACAGTGAGTGAATTGTCCTTGTGTTATATTGTGATTAAAAAAAACATTTTTTCTAGGGACAGAAAACTGTAGGTAGGGAGAGTGTTTTTTTTCTTTCACTCTGCAAGTCCTTGTTTCCAGGGACCTGTAAGGACAGTGAGTGAATTGTCCTTGTGCTATATTGTGCTTAAAAAAAACATTTATTCTAGGGACAGAAAACTGTAGGTAGGGAGAGTGTCAGTTTATTTCACTCTGCAAGTCCTTGTTTCCAGGGACCTGGAAGGACAGTGAGTGAATTGTCCTTGTGTTATATTGTGATTAAAAAAAACATTTTTTCTAGGGACAGAAAACTGTAGGTAGGGAGAGTGTTTTTTTTCTTTCACTCTGCAAGTCCTTGTTTCCAGGGACCTGTAAGGACAGTGAGTGAATTGTCCTTGTGCTATATTGTGATTAAAAAAAACATTTATTCTAGGGACAGAAAACTGTAGGTAGGGAGAGTGTCAGTTTATTTCACTCTGCAAGTCCTTGTTTCCAGGGACCTGGAAGGACAGTGAGTGAATTGTCCTTGTGTTATATTGTGATTAAAAAAAACATTTTTTCTAGGGACAGAAAACTGTAGGTAGGGAGAGTTTTTTTTTTCTTTCACTCTGCAAGTCCTTGTTTCCAGGGACCTGTAAGGACAGTGAGTGAATTGTCCTTGTGCTATATTGTGCTTAAAAAAAACATTTATTCTAGGGACAGAAAACTGTAGGTAGGGAGAGTGTCAGTTTATTTCACTCTGCAAGTCCTTGTTTCCAGGGACCTGGAAGGACAGTGACTGAATTGTCCTTGTGCTATATTGTGATTAAAAAAAACATTTATTCTAGGGACAGAAAACTGTAGGTAGGGAGAGTGTCAGTTTATTTCACTCTGCAAGTCCTTGTTTCAAGGGACAGAGAAGGACACCTGAAGGTAGCCCTTATTGCTTTTTTCCCATCTCCCTGCAGGCCATCTATTAGAATGTCTGGAAGGCAAACAAGGAGAGGCAGACAGTCAGGAGGCAATAAAAGAGGGCAAGCAGGCTCTGTGTCTGGGGGCAACAGTGCTGGTCGTGGACGCGGTGCATTGTCATCAGCACATGGCCATGGGACACGCTTGTCCTTCTTTTCGGCAGCTGGACATGTTGAGCCACATCATGCCGAAGACTTGGTAGAGTGGATGACCAAGCCCTCCTCCTCCTCCTCATCCTCTCTCACCCAGGCTCAGGGTACTGGAAAAGCAGCTGCCAAAGCGTCGTCTTCCCTGGTATCAATGTCAGACAAATCATCAGTCACTCCTTCCCTAGACCCACCATGTCCTCCTCCTGAGGAGTCCCCCGAACTGTTTCAGCACAGTGTTGGGTACATGCTCCAGGAGGATGCCCAGCGTTTCGAAGGGTCTGATGATGAAACCCAGCTAGAGGAAGGCAGTAGCGTGAGAGCAGACAGAGGGGATGCTCAAGAAGGACACCAATCTGGCAGTCATGTTCCAGCAGCTGCAGCATACTGCCAGATTGGCTCCAGTGATGAGGAGGGAGGGGATGATGAGGTCACTGACTCCACGTGGGTGCCTAATAGGAGAGAGGAGGAGGAGGAGGATGAGGAGGAGGCACATCTCCAACGAGGCAGGATGCCCTTTGGTGGCCAGCGTAAGGGCAGTACACCGACGGAATCACACCGCAGAGCTCCGCCTGTGCAGGGCGCTGCCTCTGCCCGTCATTCAAAAAGTTCTTTGGTGTGGGCCTTTTTTGAGGCTAGTGCATCAGATCGCACAGCTGCTGTTTGCAACATATGTCTCAAGCGTATATCGCGTGGCCAAAACATCAGCCGCTTGGGTACCACATGCCTGACCAGACATATGTTGACCTGCCATGCAGCTCGTTGGCAAGCCTACCTCAAAGACCCACACCAAAGAACAAAGCGGACCTCTCCTTGCACCGCATCAGCTGGGATCTCCAACCCCACTATAACTTCAGTCCTCTCTGAAACATGCACTGAGAGGAATGAAGGTGTAGAATTAGGTGTGTCACAGCCAAGTACTTGCGCCCACTCTGCTAGCAGTACACCGACGTCCGATTCTAGCAGGCAAATTTCCCTGCCCCAGCTGCTGGACCGTCGAAAGAAGTTCACTCCCAGCCATCCACATGCCCAGCGGTTGAATGCTAGCTTGGCTAAATTGCTAGCGCTTCAACTGCTGCCTTTTCAGTTGGTAGACTCGGCCCCCTTCCGTGAGTTTGTGCAATGTGCAGTTCCTCAGTGGCAGGTTCCCAAACGCCACTTTTTCTCACGGAAGGCTATTCCGGCTCTCTACCGGCATGTGGAAGGCAATGTCTTGGCCTCGCTGGACAGGGCGGTCAGCGGTAAGGTGCATATTACCGCTGACTCATGGTCCAGCAGGCATGGACAGGGACGTTACCTTTCTTTCACGGCCCATTGGGTCACTCTTTTGGCAGCTGGGAAGGATTCAGGACAAGGTGCAGTAGTGTTGGAGGTTGTCCCACCGCCACGCCTCCAAAATGCTACTACTGGTTGTGACACACCTCTCTCCTCCACCCCCTCCTCTTCTTCTTCCTCCATGGCCTCTTCCTGTGGTTTGTCCTATGAACCAGCGGTGCTCCGTAGCCGTTCACGGGGCTACGCAAGTACGCAGGCAAAAAGATGCCATGCCGTGCTTGCGCTGGTGTGTTTGGGGGACAGAAGCCACACTGGGGCAGAGGTCCTGTCTGCTCTGCAGGGCCAGGCCGAGAGGTGGTTGACGCCACGCCAGCTTAAGCCAGGAATGGTGGTTTGCGACAATGGCACCAACCTCCTCTCCGCCCTCCGACAGGGACAACTGACCCATGTGCCCTGTGTGGCTCACGTCCTTAACCTGGTGGTGCAGCGCTTCTTGGGCAGGTACCCGGGCTTACAGGATGTCCTGAGGCAGGCCAGGAAAGTCTGTGTGCATTTCCGCAGATCTTATAATGCCAGTGCTCGCCTGGCTGAGCTGCAAAAGGAGTTGAACCTGCCCAAGAACCGCCTTATATGTGACATGCCCACCAGGTGGAACTCAACGTTGGCCATGCTGCAGCGGCTGCACACGCAGCAGAGGGCCATCAATGAGTACCTGTGCGACTACGGCACCAGGACAGGGTCAGGGGAGCTTGGTTTTTTTTCTCCACGCCAGTGGGGCATGATCAGGGATGCATGCACTGTCCTGGCACCATTTGAGGAGGCCACGAGGATGGTGAGCAGTGACAGTGCATGCATCAGTGACACTGTACCTCTTGTCCACCTGTTGGAGCACACGCTGCGTGGAATAATGGACAGGGCACTTGAGGCAGAACAGAGGCAGGAAGAGGAGGACTTCCTTGCCTCTCAAGGCCCCCTTTACCCAGACAGTGTTCCTTCTGTCCCACCCATCGCACAGGAAGAGGAGGAGGAGGAGGAGGAGGAGGAGGAGGATTGTGTCAGCATGGAGGTGGAGGCTGGCACTCAGCATCATCAGCAGCAGTCTTTTAGGGATGATTTACAGTCCCAAGAAACCAGTGGACTTGTACGTGGCTGGGAGGAGGTGGCTGCGGATCATGTCGTCCTTAGTGACCCAGAGGACTCCGGAGCGAATGCCTCAGCAAACCTACGCTGCATGGCCTCCCTGATCCTGCAAAGTCTGCGGAAGGATCCTCGTATTCTTCGGATCAAGGAGAGGGACCATTACTGGCTGGCCACTCTCCTTGATCCACGGTACAAGGGTAAGGTTGCGGACCTTATGTTACCGTCGCAGAGGGAGCAGAGGATGAGACAACTCCGGGAGGCCTTGCAGAAAGGTCTGTGCAACGCGTTCCCAGAGACTGGGAGGTTGCAAACTCCTGGTCCTGGACAACGAGTTGCTGAGGCTTCGGCCAGTCAAAGAAGGAGCGGTGGGGAAGGTGGCCGTCTGACCGATGCGTTCAGACAATTCTTTAGTCCGCAGCCCCAAAGTATGATCGGTTCCAGCAACCATCGCCAGCGTCTGATAAACATGGTGCAGGAATATCTAGGGGCAAGGTCAGACTTGGACACCTTCCCCACCGAAAATCCTCTGGCTTACTGGGTCTTGAGGATGGATCACTGGCCAGAGCTTGCACAGTATGCAATTGAGCTACTGGCCTGTCCTGCATCCAGCGTTCTTTCGGAACGCACATTCAGTGCTGCTGGAGGATTTGTCACGGATCACAGGGTGCGCCTGTCCACCGACTCGGTTGATCGACTGACTTTCATCAAGATGAACCAGTCTTGGATCACCACCAGCTACCACACACCTGATGCTGATATAACAGACTAATTGATTTTAACATGTCACATCCCTTCAAGACTGATGCTGATGCTGAGTGCCTGTGCTGTTATGTTGACTGGCTATCCTCCTCCTCCGAGTCCTCAATGATACGATTGATGATGATAGCTTGTAAGATCATTTTTGTTTATGGGTGCCGCCACCAGTGCCTAACGCCCAATTTTTCAGCCCCTGTTTAACAGGGGCGTGTAATTACAATTTTTGAAGCAATACTTTGCAACAGGGCTCATTGCTGTGCTCCAAGTACAGTATCTGTGAGGAGTTGCAGTGTTGTGCCACCAGTGCCTAACGCCCAATTTTTCAGCCCCTGTTTAACAGGGGCGTGTAATTACAATTTTTGAAGCAATACTTTGCAACAGGGCTCATTGCTGTGCTCCAAGTACAGTATCTGTGAGGAGTTGCAGTGTTGTGCCACCAGTGCCTAAGGCCCAATTTTTCAGCCCCTGTTTAACAGGGGCGTGTCATTACAATTTTTGAAGCAATACTTTGCAACAGGGCTCATTGGTGTGCTCCAAGTACAGTATCTGTGAGGAGTTGCAGTGTTGTGCCACCAGTGCCTAAGGCCCAATTTTTCAGCCCCTGTTTAACAGGGGCGTGTCATTACAATTTTTGAAGCAATACTTTGCAACAGGGCTCATTGGTGTGCTCCAAGTACAGTATCTGTGAGGAGTTGCAGTGTTGTGCCACCAGTGCCTAAGGCCCAATTTTTCAGCCCCTGTTTAACAGGGGCGTGTCATTACAATTTTTGAAGCAATACTTTGCAACAGGGCTCATTGCTGTGCTCCAAGTACAGTTGCTGTGAGGGGTTGCAGTGTTGTGCCACCAGTGCCTAAGGCCCAATTTTTCAGCCCCTGTTCAACAGGGGCATGTAATTACAATTCTTGATCTAATAATTCACAGCAGGGCCCATTGCTGCACCCACCAAGAGTAACTGTCAGGGCTTACAGTGTTGTGGCACCAGCACCACCATCAAAGGCCCAATTTTTACTACCACTGTTCAACAATTATATGTAATTAAAATTCCTGATATAATAGTTGACAGCAGGGCGTTCCAGCACCAACCAAGAGTAACTGTGAGTGCTTACAGTGTTGTGCCAACACCAACAACTAAGGGGCCTATTTCTGCAGAGTATATACGGCAGGTCCCTACTTTCAAACATCCAACTTACAAACGACTCCTACTTGCAAACGCAAGAAGACAACAGGAAGTGAGAGGAAATCTACCACTAGGAAGGAAAATTCTCTCCTGTAAGAATAAATATGGGAGAAAGGTGTCTCCTCTGTACTGATGCTTTATCAGCAATCCTTGTTTCAAGAAAAACACCACATTTCAAAAACAGTTGTCATTGGGACGGAAAGTGAGGTGAAATGTTCTGAACAGGGGCACAGACAGCAAAACAAATGTTACAGGGGTGATAACCCTTACCTATGTTTTCCAAAAAGTTTAAAAATAGATTTTTGGTCTGGAGCTACACTTCAACAATGTACCTGTTCAAAATTACAAACAGACTCTACATATGAACAAACCTACAGTCCCTGTCTTGTATGCACCGCCTGTATAGGGCTGTTCAGAGTATATAGGGCCTTTTTTATTTTATGTGCGGGGTTCCCCTTAATATCCATACAAGACCCAAAGGGGCTGGTAATGGGCTGGGGTAGGGGGGGGGTCATGGGGTAGCTATGCCATTTTTCTTAAAGAATTTCATCCATATTACCGGGACCAGACATTACATTAAAGCCGCAAGCAGTTTTAAATGGCTTTTTTTTCCTTTAGAAGTGTCATTTTGTGCAGGGACAGTTCTAAACACGGGAAACACGTGGCACTTCACAGGCATACTTTAGACACCCCCCAGGTACGATATTTAAAGGAATATTTGACTTTTTTTTTTTCACTTTATGCATCATTAAAATGACTGCTCCCGAAAAACGACCGTTTTTAAAACTTCTTTTTGCATTGATACATGTCCCCTGGTGCAGAACCCGGGTTCCCAAACCCTTTTTAGGACAATAACATGCATAATAGTTGTTATAATTAGCACTTTAGAATTCGAACGTTCGCATCCATTGTATTTAATAGGGTTCTAATGTTCGTTCGAACTTTCGGTCCGTTCGCGGGTTCTGGTGCGAACCGAACCCGGGGGTGTTCGGCTCATCACTAATCGTTACATTGAATAATAATCAGTAAAATACAGGAATTTCTAGGCTTAGCTCAGTTTTTCTGTTCCCAAGTTTAGTGCAGACATTCGCTCATTTGTTTTCTTTTTAGACACTCGGCCATTTACCAATGAACATGAGAAAGCAGGCGCTTTAAATGGTTGATTTTGTGATTACCTTGTCTCTTGTGAGTTCCAATCACAATCGTTCAAACTGTTATAAGCCAACACCAGCTGCCCACTAATTGCGTCACTCTCACCCCATTACTCCTGATTGAACTAATGTCAGGAGTTAACCGACCGCCTTCAGCACTTTGACTATGGCATGGTCCCAAGAAGGTCAGATTGTGCCTACAAGTGTAATAATCCACCCACCACCCACAGCTGCACATCAGGCCACAGCTACGTCCCTCACTGCTTCTATGACATTAACATAGAAACATAGAAAATGATGGCAAAAAATAGACTGAGTAGTCCATTGAGTCTGCCCTTTTTTTTTGTTAGTTTGGCAAACATGTTTGAAGCCATTAAAGGGGAACTGCAGTCTGCTCACATAATTTGTAATAAAAACATCTTTGCCATTCTGAAGCTTCCCTCCAACCACTTTGCATATTATTTTATATATCCTGTAATTCTGTACTTGCCAAATATGCTGCAGAAATCTCCCTGCACTGAGTCTGGCTGCAACCATTTTAACTGTGGGCAGCTGAAGCGGCTGCCTGTTCACTTTGAATATACAGTAGACCGAAGCTCCTCCCACAGGGTTGCCACCTGTCCAGGATTCACCCGGACAGTTTGGGTTTTGAATCATGTGTCTGGGTTTCAGTCCACCTGAAACCCGGACACATTATTCAGACCAGGCTGTGGCTCTCCCAAGTAACCAAGATAAATATCAAAGAAGTGGAGGTAGATTATATCTGCTGTATAGAGGCCAACGTCCCTAAATTAGATATGGTACAAGATTTCCCCTTGGGAATGGGACTTTGTAGGCACAGATTGTGAAACAATGTATGATAAAAGAGTGTTTGATTTTATTATCGTATCAAAAAGTAGTATCATAAAGAGTTATGCCGCGTACACACGACTGTTTTTCATGACGAGAAAAATGCCATTTTTTAAATTGGTCATTAAAAACGATTGTGTGTGGGCTCCAGAGCATTTTTCTCAATGAGAAAAATGGGCATTAAAAATTTAGAACATGCTCTATTTTTTCTCGTTGTTTTTTACGTCGTCGTTTTCTCATCGTGAAAAACGGCCGTGTGTAGGCTTTAACGACGGGAAAAAAACACTCATGCTCAGAAGCAAGTTATGAGACGGGAGCGCCATTTCTGGTAAAACTAGCGTTCGAAATGGAGATAGCACATTCGTCACGCTGTAACGGACTGAAGAGCACGAGGCTGGAAAGCGCGAATCGTCTCTCACCAAACGTTACTAACACGAGGGTGGCGCCATCCGAATGGAACTTCCCCTTCATAGTGCCGTCATACGTGTTGTCGAATGTGTTGTACGTCACCGTGCTTTGCTCTAGCATTTCTTTTCATGATAGTGTATAGGCAAGGTAGGCTTGAGAAGAATCACGTCGAGAAAAACTTTGTTTTTTTCAATGACATTAAAAACGGCCGTGTGTACGCGGCATAACAAACAGTTATAAGTTGGGTTATTGTACATAACACATTTGATGCACATACTACCCGGAAAAATTACAAATATACAATATATATAGATATATTGTAAACAAGAAGATATCCTTATATGCAATCGTATTTCCTACGCGTTACGGAGTACAGTAGACTCCTTCTTCAGGGATAGTCCAATATGCAGTTATAGTAATAGTAGTAATCTAAAAATACATAAAAGAGCTTACAAACATCATATATCCATTGAGTATTAGGTCTATGTAATGACAAAAGATGGAAACTGAAAAGATCAGGCCAACGTTGCTTCATATACTTACTTGTCCAATGATGAAACAGGGCCCAACATGAGGTAAAGAGAAGTGGCCAGATTGGCCTAAAGTAGAAATGTAAAAACACGAGATTCAGAAGATATCTCACTGGTCAATGGGATGGCAGACCCAATTGACCAGTGAGATATCTTCTAAATCTCGTGTTTTTACATTTCTACTTTAGGCCAAACTGGTCACTTCTCTTTACCTCATGTTGGGCCCTGTTTCATCATTGGACATGTAAGTATATGAAGCAACGTTGACATTCTGTGCCTACAAAGTTCCATTCCCAAGGGGAAATCTTGTACCATAAGTAACCGAGATAGTCATACACAAATCTGTTGCCGCTGTGGGTGGCTGTTTGGGGGCAGGTTTGGCATCACTGAAGGGTGGGGGGATGATATCAGCAAAAGCAATTTGGCCACACCCACTGGCACGCTCTGTGCGCTACATTACTTCTTTCCTTGGGGCACCCAAATGTGTCCTAGGTCTTTTATAATCCTATAGTATTTACTGCATACATTTTTTTTTTAAATTGCCCTGTGCCGCAAAAGTGTCTGGGTTTGGCTTGAAGAAAAGGTGAAACCCTATCCTCCCATATTGCATGACATGTGTCATGCACAATTCCTGAAATTGTAGAGATTCCCCAACAAAAAGTAGTGGTTTAGGGACGTATACGGTTGTCTAGATGCCAGAAACCTAGGAAGAGTAGAAGAAATGATGAAAGGAATCCTAAATTACGCTGGAAATAATCAAGAAGAAAGGCCGGCTTAAGTAAGTAGAAGTCGCTCCTCTGGAGGCACACAACGTCTCATGTATGTGTTCATCCTTTCCAAACGTGGATGCAACTTTTCCAATTAAAAGTCGAACGTTGATACAGACATTCTGGTGAAATTGAAGAATTTTGACAGGAAAACATCGCAAATCTGCGTAGTGCAGAGCAAAAAATCCTTTAGAGGGCCTCGAGCAGCATGGGATGTGTCCAGTACCTGTGTCTTCTCTTAGAAATCTTCCTGCTCATGATTTTTTGTCTCCTCACTAGGGATGAGCCGAACACCCCCCCCCCCCCCCCCCCGGTTCGCACCAGAACCCACGAACGGACCGAAAGTTCGCATGAACGTTAGAACCCTATTAAATACAATGGATGCGAACGTTCGAAATCTAAAGTGCTAATTATAACGACTATTCTGCATGTTATTGTCCTAAAAAGGGTTTGGGAACCCGGGTTCTGCACCAGGGGACATGTATCAATGCAAAACGAAGTTTTAAAAACTGAAGTTTTTTCTGGAGCAGTCATTTTAATGATGCATAAAGTGAAAAAAAAAAAAGTCAAATATTGCTTTAAATATCGTACCTGGGGGGTGTCTAAAGTATGCCTGTGAAGTGCCACGTGTTTCCCATGTTTAGAACTGTCCCTGCACAAAATTACATTTCTAAAGGAAAAAAAGCCATTTAAAACTGCTTGCGGCTTTAATGTAATGTCTGGTCCCGGTAATATGGATGGAAATCTTTGAGAAAAATGGCATGGGTACCCCATCACCCCCCCCTACCCCAGCCCATTACCAGCCCCTTTGGGTCTTGTATGGATATTAAGGGGAACCCTGCACCCAAAATAAAAAAGGCCCTGTATACCAGTGGCGGCTGGTGCTCAAAATTTTTGGGGGGGCGCAAACAAACTGAAAATAAATAAAATCAATTGCCGCCACTGTGCCCATTAAACGCAGCCACTGTGCCCAAACGCCACCAGTTTGCCCCCTCAAATACAGCCAGTTTGTTTCCATATACAGCCAGTTTGTTTCCATATACAGCCAGTTTGTTTCCATATACAGCCAGTTTGTCCCCATATACAGCCAGTGTGCCCCCATATATATATAACCAGTGTGCCCCCATATATACAGCCAGTGTGCCCCCCATATACAGCCAGTGTGCCCCCATATACAGCCAGTGTGCTCCCATATACAGCCAGTTTGTCCCCATATATAGCCAGTGTGCCCCTATATATATAGCCAGTGTGCCCCCATATACAGCCAGTGTGCCCCCATATACAGCCAGTTTGTCCCCATATATATAGCCAGTGTGCCCCCATATTCAGCCAGTTTGTCCCCCATATTCAGCCAGTTTGTCCCCCATATACAGCCAGTTCCCCCCAAATGCAGCCAGTGTGTCCCGCATATACAGCCAGTTCCCCCCATATTCAGCCAATTTGTCCCCCATATACAGCCAGTTCCCCCCCATATTCAGCCAGTTTGTCCCCCATATACAGCCAGTTCCCCCCCCATATTCAGCCAGCGTGTCCCCCATATACAGCCAGTTCCCCCAAATGCAGCCAGTTTGTCCCCCAAATGCAGCCAGTCCCCCCCCCTCCAGCCCTGCACTTACCTTCCTCGGTCCGCGCCGTCCTCGATGTGTTCTCCCGCCCTCGATGTCGCTTCAGCCAATCAGGTTACCGGTAACCAGATCCGGTGAACCTGATTGGCTGAAATCTCCACACAGTCTTCTCCAAGGAACGCACCCCCGTGCGTACCTGGGAGGAGTTTTTGGAAGCCGAATACAGCGTGAGAGCTGTATTCGGAAAGCCTATCAGAGCCGCTGGCTCTGATAGGCACTTCCAAGTTACACCGGCCGCCGCTCTAATTCATATGGCCGGCGCTCACCAGGAGGCCGGCCATATGAATAGTGGGCAGCGCGGCAGCGGTGACAATACACAGATTCATGCAATGCATGAATCTGTGTATTGTCTTTCAGTGGCGGTGCGGGAGCGAGAGGGGGCGGCGCTCCGGCGCCCTCTATGCATACAAGACAGGGACTGTAGGTTTGTTCTTAAGTAGAATCTGTTTTTTAATTTTGAACAGGTACATTGTTTAAGTGTAGCTCCAGCCAAAAAATCTATTTTTAAGCTTTTTGGAAAACATAGGGAAGGGTTATCACCCCTGTAACATTTGTTTTGCTGTCTGTGCCCCTGTTCAGAACATTTCACCTCACTTTCCGTCCCAATGACAACTGTTTTTGAAAAGTGGGGTTTTTATTGAAACAAGGATTGGTGATAAAGCATCAGTAGAGAGGAGACACCTTTTTCCCATATTAACTCTTACAGGAGAGAATTTGCCTTCCTAGGGGTAGATTTCCTCTCACTTCCTGTTGTCTTCTTCCGTTTGCAAGGAGGAGTCGTTTGTAAGTTGGATGTTTGAAAGTAGGGGCCTGCCGTATATACTCTGCTGAAATTTGCCCCTTACATGTTGGTGTTGCCACAACACTGTGAGCCCTCACAGTTACTCTTGGTGGGCGCTGGAACGCCCTGCTGTGAATTATTATATCAGGAATTGTATTTACATGCCATTGTTGAACAGTGGTAGGAAAAATTGGGCCTTTGGTGGTGGTGGTGGTGGTGTTGCCACAACACTTTAAGCCCTCACAGTTACTCTTGGTGAGCGCAGGAATGGGCCCTGCTGTGAATTATTAGATCAATAATTGTAATTACATGCCCCTGCAGATTAAATAATAATAATACTGCGCCAACTCTAAATACTAAATGAAGCAGCCAAACATAAAATCAGACAGGATATATAGAACGTATAAAAAATATATAATGTGGCGCTGTGAGAGAAGTAGTAAAAAACCCTACTACAAAATCCAACAAGGAGCTGCATCGTTTGAAAATAGGTTTGAAGGGTGCATCTATCACATTTTCTTTATAGGCATACAGGATATATGACATCACCCGGGAGTGCCTTCACCTTGGGCCAATGGGGGAGAAGTAAATGCTCTTACCGGACAGAGTGGACCCAGCTCACCGTACGGTGGTGGATCAACAAAGCTTTGTCCACTCTGTGGACCCAAGGAACAGTCAGGATCTGCAAGACACCTCCTTCCTTATGCCGACAGCACCACTGGTCCGTATTTCCAACCCGAAAAGGAAGAAATCCAAACCAATATGGCGACAACAAGCCATGTAAAAAGGGGAAAATGTGATAGATGCACCCTTCAAACCTATTTTCAAACGATGCAGCTCCTTGTTGGATTTTGACCTATGAACTTCTTTTCATATGTGATAAGATTGGACATTATTCTACATACTCATGTGTGACGCCTTATATGAGTTTGTCTCCACCTACATTATATTTTCATTTTTATTTTTGTTTATTATGGGTATAATCAATATTCCAGTTAAATTGCTGGTTTTTGTTGTGCACCTATACCCCATACCAATTATTTCACTGTTAGTATTCACTTACATTTTTATCACATTCATTTGTGTACACCTATTGTGTACAAACGTTTTGTTTGACACCATATTTTTATGTGCACCATTGTGCTATACATGAAGTAGGGTTTTTTACTACTTCTCTCACAGCGCCACATTATATATTTTTTATATGCCCCTGCAGATGCCTGTTAGTGTAACACAAAAGAAAAAAACTACGAGCAATAAGGGCTAGCTTCAGGTGTATATTTTTCAGGAATCACAATACGCCTGCTTTAAGTGTTGCAGATGCCTGTAAAGCCCCGTACACACGATCGGTTTGACTGATGAAAACCGTCCGATGGATGGTTTTCATCAGACCAACCGATCGTGTATGGTACCCATCGGTCTTTTTTCCATCGGTTTTAAAAAACAGAACATGTTTTAAATTTTTCCGATGGATAAAAAAACGATCGAAAACTCTGATCGTCTATGGGCAAGTCCATCGGATCAAAAACCCACGCATGCTCAGAATCAAGTCGACGCATGCTCAGAAGCATTAAACTTCATTTTTCTCGGCTCATCGGAGTGTTTTACGTCACCGCGTTTGGAACGGTCGGTTTTTTGACTGATGGTGTGTGGGCAAGACTGATGAAAAACAGTTTCATCGGATTTCCATTGGACAAATCCATCGGACGAAAATCCATAGGTTATCCGATCGTGTTTACGGGGCTTTAGTGTAACACAAAAGAAAAAAAACTACGAGCAATAAGGGCTAGCTTCAGGTGTATAATGTGCAGGAATCACACTATGCCTGCTTTAAGTGCTGCAGATGCCTGCCTGTGTTACACAACAAGAAAACACAGCAATAAGGGCTAGCTTCAGGTGTATATTTTGCAGGAATCACACTACACCTGCTTTAAGTGCTGCAGATGCCTGTTAGGGCTCTTTCACACGGAGGGTCCGTTCAGGTCCGCCTGTCAGTTTTTTAGGCGGACCTGAACGGATGCTACATGTCCTTCTATAGAGCCACGGATGTCAGCGGTGAAATGTCCGCTGACATCCGACCCGCTCCGATCCGCAAAAGTGTGACGGAGGAAAACCCTATTTTTCCTTCCGTCTGCGGATCGGATCGGATGACAACGGACTCTACGGTCCGTCATCATCCGATCCCCCCATAGGGGAGAGCGGCGCTCTGACAGGGCGGTCCCTGCACAGTGTGCGGGAACTGCCCAGTCATCCGCCGGCTCAGCGGGGATCAACGGAGCGATCCCCGCTGAGCAAGCGGAGCTTCACGGGGCGGATCATTACTGATCTGTCCTGTGTGAAAGAGCCCTTAGTGTAACACAAAAGAAAAAAAAAACTACGAGCAATAAGGGTAGCTTCAGGTGTATATTTTGCAGGAATCACACTACGCCTGCTTTAAGTGCTGCAGATGCCTGCCTGTGTTACACAACAGGAAATCACAGCAATAAGGGCTAGCTTCGGTTGTATACTGTGCAGGAGGCTTAGCAAAAATATCACTGACACTGTCCCTACCTATCCTTCTCTCTCCCTGCACACAATATCACTGACACTGTCCCTACCTATCCTTCTCTCTCCCTGCACACAATATCACTGACACTGTCCCTACCTATCCTTCTCTCTCCCTACACACAATATCACTGACACTGTCCCTACCTATCCTTCTCTCTCCCTACACACAATTTCTCTAACACTGTCCCTGCCTATGTACGTCTTTCCCTGCACACCAACACACTACACAAGGCCGCCGCGCTGGCGGCCTTTTATAGTGTGGGGCGTGTACTAAACCCCCCTGAGCTATAATTGGCCACAGGCATCCTGCCTGTGGCCAATTATGGCTCTCCTCGCTGCCATCGCTGTGATTGGCCAAGCATGCGGGGTCACAGTGCATGCTTGGCCAATCACAGCGCCGGGATTTTGGGCCGTTCGCGTCACTCGAATTTGGCGCGAACGACCCAAAACGTTCGATCTTCGTCGAATGATCGAACACACGATGTTCTTGTCGAACGTATGTTCGACTCGAACGCGGAGCTCATGCCTACTCCTCACATAAGATAACATGATAAATAATGTCACATGGTCCAAAAATCTGTCCAAGTCCATTGCTATAAAGCACGTAGACTACAGCAAGGAACCAGGAAGCACACAGCATTATTGCTGAAACTGCAAAGCAGCACGGGAAGCACAATGCATGCTGAAGGAAAGCAAAAAATCATGGGGAAATTCCCATAATTCAGGAAAAACTAATGAAAACGGATATAAAACAGATGGAAAACGGATATAAAACAGATGGAAAACGGATATAAAACAGATGGAAAACGGATAAAAATGGATGAAAAACGGATGACAACAGATGAAAAACTGATGACAAAGAATGAAAAACTGATGACAAAGGATGAAAAACTGATGACAACGGATGAAAAACTGATGACAACTGATGAAAAACTGATGACAACGGATAGAAAACTGATGAAAAACGGATGAGAAACTGATGTTAACTGACAAAAACTGATGACAAAAAACGTGATTGAACTGATGTAGGGCCCTTTCACACGGGCGGACCGTTCAGGTCCGCCTGTCAGTTTTTTAGGCGGACCTGAACGGACGCTCCATGCTCCTCTATGGAGCCACGGATGTCAGCGGTGACATGCCCGCTGACATCCGACCCGCTCCGATCCGCCAAAGGGTGACGGAGGAAAACCCTATTTTCCATCCATCTGGCGGATCGGATGACAACGGACTCTACGGTCCGTCGTCATCCGATCCCCCATAGGGGAGAGCGGCGCTCTGACAGGCCAGTCCCTGCACAGTGTGCAGAGACAGACCTGTCATCTGCCTGCTCAGCGGCGATCGATGGAGCGATCCCCACTGAGCTAAAGCGGATCCTGCACACGGACAGCTCCGTGTGAACGGGCCCTAAAATGAACGGTCCGTATATATTATTTTATGGGATTCCCTTGCTACTGGGCCAAGGAGTTATTTTTCTAAATTCCCCCAGGCAAGGGACTGGCTGGATTTTGGTAGGGGGGGGGGGGGTGAGTGTGGAACCCTATAGTTAGGTAGGTGCTAGAGTGAAGATTTTTATAGCAGAGTAGGAAAATTTGGGCAGGCCTAGCTGGTGGATGGGCCTGTTTTCATTCTGGGCAGGGCTGGGTGACTCACAGGTAGCATCACTGTCACCTCCCTCTTCTTTCTAGAAAGAGAGGAGGAGAGGAGAGGTGGAGTTGCCTGGGGTATTTTGAGGATCCTTAGCTTGACCAATCCCCAACTTGGATTGGACCCTGATGAAGCTGATCGGGTACAGATTATGTTTAAACAGTTTGACAGATGTTAACCTAGAAGTAAAGAAAAAAATGCTCAGCACTTCCAGGGTGTTCCCTTCTTCCTGGAGGGAGAGCAGAGCCAGGGATACATGGCAAGAGTATCTGGGCAGTGATTTCCATAATTTGTGGAAGTGATCCTTCTGGCTCCCACCAGAAAGAGGACAGTCAGCTTGACCAATGATCATTACAAACAGTCCTAGATGCTATAGCTGTGGGGAGTGTGTAACAACTTCAAAACCGGGCACTTTCACCCCCTTCTTGCCCAGGCCAATTTTTGGTTTTCAGTGCTGTTGCATTTTGAATGACAATTGCACGGTCATGCAACACTGGACCCTTATGAAATTGGCATCATTTTTTTTGACAGAGTAGAGCTTTCTTTTGGTGGTATTTAGTCACCACTGGGGTTTTAATTTTGTGCTAAAAAATGAAAAAAGACTGAAAATCTTGAAAAAAAATAATATTTTCTTAGTTTCTGTTATAAAATTTTCTAAATAAGTATTTTTTCTCCGCTGATGTGCATTGATAGGCTTCACTGATGGGCGCTGATTAGATGGCACTGAAGAGCACTGAGAGGTGGTACTGATGAGAAGGCACTAGTATGCAACACTGATGGGCACTGATGGGCAATGAAAGGTGGCACTGATAGGAGGCACTGATGAGCACTGATAGGCATTTATAGGTGGCACTGATAGGCTGCACAAATAGGTGGCACTGATGGGCACTGATAGATGGCACAGATAGGTGGCACTGATGGGTACTGATGGGCGGCCCTGATGGGCACTGAAAGGCAGCACTTACTGGCATCACCAATGGGCACTGATTGGGATCACTGATGGGCACTGATTGGCAGCACTGATGAGCAGGCTCTAATGAGCACTGAAAGGCAGCACTGACTGGCATCACTGATGGGCACTGATTGGAATCACTGCTGGGCACTGACTGGCATCACTGCTGGGCAATGTTGGGGCTGCACTGATAATGCCGCTGACCAGCTCTCCTATCCTCCCACGCTGTCATTCTGAGGAGAGGAAAGCCGATAACTGGCATTTGCTTGGGTACATGAATGATTGGACACAGCTGATCACATGGGTAAAGAACCTTGTCATTGGCTCTTTACAGAGATCTGGGATGTGCCATGTCCCAGGGACAGAGCGCACCACCGATCACTGCGCGGCGAAAGTGGGACGACATCATATGACGCCGTCCCAGAATGAGGGAGCCACCCTGCTGCCGTCATTTATCTATACGGCAGGCGGGAGGTGGCTAAAGGCCCTTACTACCAGCCACCATTTATAAACAGCACTGGTAGACAAGGGGTTAAGTGGTGGATAAACAAGTTTGATGGCAGGATCACCAGGTGTTTTTTTTTTTTTTTTCAAAGCTGCAAATTTAAAAGGATTACCGTAAAAACAATTTAGAAAAGTATAATAATATGTTATATAAGATTTTTTTTTTATGTAATTATGTCATATAGGATTATATAAAATAAATGCTGAAACTTACATAAGATTTTGTGATTTAATTTTCATCTACTTTATGTAAAAAGTTTTTTTTCCCCCCTCTGCAGGCATTAATCAGTAATCAGTAATCAGTAGCTGTGTTTATATGACCTTTGCTTGAAAGAGCATGTTCTGGTTTTAATTTGCTCAATTACAGCTACATAACATTGTTAACTGGAAAAGAGGCCAAGCCATTGAATAGGCAAATTATTTATGCTTCCTTAGAACAGTATATACTGCATGTTTAATGAAGCCAGTCTTTGATGCCTGCAAAAACATTTTATTTAACCACTTAAGCCCCGGACCATTTGGCTGGTCAAAGACCAGGCCACTTTTCTTTCTCGTACATCACGGGACACAGAGCGACATAGTCATTACTAATGGGTTATATAGATACCGTCAGGTGCTGGCACTGGCAACTTCCAAAACCGGAAGTACCCTCCCCTATATAAGCCCCTCCCATCCGGGAGCACCTCAGTTTTTTGCCAGTGTCTAAGGTGTTGGCCAAGAAGAAACATGTGTTTTTCACTGAGCTTGCGTACAGGTTCTTTTGGGCCTCAGTAAGCTATTCCGGATCCGACCAAAAAAGCTTCATAGCTAAACGGTCGGTACCCGGGCCTTGCAGAGAAGAGCAAGGTTTTGCCTGTAATGCTTCTCTTAGGAGAGCTGGACCCTGGGATCCAGAGCTCTGGTCATACCCACGACCAAGATGTTTTCTGTGCAGGGTGCTATACAGGTCCAGGGGAGTGGAATCCTTGGGAACCCGGTCCCTGAAGGTTTGATTACAATGCCTGCCGTGATAGGTGAAGTTTGGGCTTTTGTGGACCAAACAAAGTCCTGCGGCGGGGAACAGGTAAGTGGGGGCCCCCAGGAACTTGGTTCTATTGGGGGACCCCCAAGCCTAATTTGTCTTTCTGTCTGTTACCTAACGGTATTCCCGCTAATATTCTGTGTATGCCTGTTACTACTGAGAAAATGTAAAAATTTTAATAGAAGGCAAGAAAAAAAAAAAAATGTAAGACCGCGGTACCTGTGTTAGACACTAGAGGCCGCTATGGTTCTTTTTCTTGTAATGTGGATTTTTTTCTTCCAGAATCAAATCCAGGCAGTTGGTATGTTCTCTACTGGGAAGCTGTCTCCTCTGCCCTGTTGCTGCGCTCATCCATCCCCGGGCCCTGCGGCAAAGGGGCCCTGGCTCCCATCTAGCTCCTGGTTGTTTTCAAAAAAGGCGCCGAAGGCGCACGTGCCCACGCGCGTGCGCGTGCACGCGCCTCTATTCATAGAGGCGATCTGGAAAAAGGGGCGGAGCGGGTGGATGACACTCAGGTGTGCGCCGCGGCGCTACTGCGCATGTGCGGGCGTCCAGCGTGTTTTGAAGCACATTATAGCTGGCTGTTGAAGTGCACAGACAGAGCTAGCAACAATATAAAGGCACATAGAGGCGGTTGATGCAGGCATCCCCTAGAAAGGCACTTTAGTAGACACCAACTGTGATATAGCAGCAATTGTGCTAGACTATTCTCAGTAAAAGTGGTGTATTACGGCTGGAATACCTCAGCTTTAGGCTTAGGAATATGCCGTCCAGAAGCTCCGGAACTGAATCTTCCAGGAAGCGAAGGGGGTCTCATCGGGCTCTGAGGATCTTGGGCATACTTCTGCTGCACCAGTCTCCCCTGAAGTTCAGAGGTAAGTGACCGTAGAGACCCCGCAGGGGTACTTGGTACTGTGGCTGTCCTCAGTTCACCTGCTCCTGTGTATGTAACAGAGGAGGTTTTTTCCTCAGCTCTGGGAGGATTAGAGAGAGATTGTCAACATTGATCGGTGCCTCCCTGTCAGGGAAAGCACGCCCGATCTCCGTCTCCTCCTTCAGAGTGCCTGTTAGCAGAGCAACAGTCCCATACAGGGATCGACCTGCCTGAAGGGGATCAGGATGAGGTTGATTCTGTTATAGAGGAATCAACAGTGGGGGAACCTTTTCTCAGCATCTCAAGCTGAAAGATTATGGGTTCAGTCTCTGACTAACATGGTCCGATCAGCATTTAAAAATGCACCTTGCGGAACCATCAACCACTACTGTATCCTCGTTGGGGTCGCTAGAAGCCCCCAGACTGTCTGTTCTTTTCCACTTCACCCTTTGCTGAAAGGGCTCATTTACCAGGATTGGGAACATCCTGAGAAAATATTTATTCCCCCAAGAGATTTCCGGTGGTCTATCCCATGGAGGATAAGTTCATCAAAAAAAAAAAAAAAAAATGGAAGGTCCCTACAGTGGACGCAGCCATCTCTTGTATGTATAAATCACTCACATGTCCAGTGGATAATGTCTAAATGTTCAAGAACCCAATAGATAAAAGATTGGAGTCCTTATGAAAGTCTGCTTCTTTCTACAGCAAGCTTGGTGACACAACCAGCAGTAGCAGCTATTGGGGTCTGCTAAGCAGTGAAGGATCAGTTGAAACAGGTCTTGAGGGACTTGACAGATCAGCAGGCTTTGCCCTAGCTGATCTACCTAGAGCCTTAGGCTTTGCGGTTGACGCCATAAAGGATTCAGTCCATCAGGCCTCCCGCCTTACGCTGTCTATAGTACATATGCGTAGGCTCCTATGGCTCAAAAACTGGTCTGCTGAAGCTCCCTGTAAAGAATGGCTGTTAGCGTCCCATTTCATGGTGAACGCTTATTCAGGGAAAACCTGGACAAATATATCCAGAAAATTTCCAGCGGTAAAAATACGCTCTTGCCGGTTAAAAACAGAGTTAGAGGTCCCTCTTTAAGAGGCCTGCTTCTCCAGTCCCTGGGGCATCGGCTGTGTAACAGTTCCGACGGCCTCCTCGGTCAATTCCCGGGGGTAAAAAACAGGGACAATAGCAGGGTAATGAGAATCCCTGGGTCAGGGGAGGTACAAAACCTCCCCCAAAGTTAAATTCATTGAAGCCCCCACTCAGTCGGGTGGGGGGAGGACTCCAGTTGTTCGCAAGAGACCTGGCGGGACACGATCAAGACAGATAGGTGCTCTCCGCAGTATGTTTGGGATACAGTTTGGAGTTAAAAGACTCTCCTCCTTCCCATTTTTGAGGTCAAACGTGCCAAGGGATCCCCGGAAGAGAGAGTCCCTCCTGTTGGCACTAGAACAACTATTGCTCCAAGGAGTAATTATGGAGGTTCCCCTGGAAGAATGAGGGTTCGGGTTTTACTCAAACCTCTTTACAGTCCCGAAGCAAACGCGGACGGGAGGCCCATATTAATTCTAAAAGGGCTATACAAATTCCTGTATATCAGGACTTTCCGATGGAGTCGATCCGATCGGTGGCCACTGCCCTACAAGGGGAGGATTGGTTAGCCGCGATCGACATCAAAGATGCTTATTTGCACATTCCCATCTTTCCAGTCCACCAAAAATTTCTACGCTTTGCAGTAGAAGGGCGCCATTTTCAGTTCAGAGCCTTACCCTTCGGTTTGGCCACAGCACCACGAGTGTTTACAAAAATTCGGGCCCTTTATTGGCCAATCTAAGAACACAAGGTGTAATGATAATGGCATATCTGGATGACTTGTTGCTGATAGACCACTCAGTGAAAAAACTAGACGTGGTCGTTCACAAGACAATCAAGTATCTGGAATCTCACGGTTGGATTATCAACCGAGACAAGTCAGCCCTAAAAACCAGTCAAAAGTCTGGAATACTTGGGGCTAAGGTTGGATTCAGGCCAGAGAAAAATATTCTTGCCTCGAGGAAAGGTGTTGTCTTTGAAAGATTTGATCCACTTAGTGGGTACAAAAAAGACAGCCGTCCATACGCCTGTATATGAGGCTGCTGGGAAAAATGGTGGCATCATTCGAAGCAGTACCCTACGGTCAATTCCATTCAAGGAATTTGCAAGGGGCCATACTGTCAGCCTGGAACAAAAAAGTTCAGGCCCTAGACTTACAATGTCCTTGTCCCCTTCCGTTCGCAAGAGCCTCCGTTGGTGGTTGGTTCCCCAGAATCTGGAAAAAAGGAAATCCTTCAGTCCGATTTCTTGGAAGGTGGTCACTACAGATGCCAGCCTTATAGGCTGGGGAGCAGTACTGGAGCAATGGTCTCTCCAGGGCAGATGGTCGGATGCAGAAAAGGCCCTGCCCATCAATCTCTTAGAGATACGAGCAGCCCGGTATGCCCTAGTAGCATGGACATCCAAACTCCAAGGGTCCCCTGTCAGAATTCAATCAGACAATGCCACAGCAGTGGCATATATCAATCATCAGGGGGGCACCAGGAGTCGTGCAGCCCAGAGGGAAGTAAATTACATCCTGAAATGGGCAGAAAGATATGTCCCAGCCATATCTGCGGTATTTATTCCAGGAGTACACATGTATTCTGCATTGTAAGCTACAGACAAGTATCATCTTTTGACTGCACAATACTACAACCTGTTCATCTGCTGTAACCTGTCATCTGATGTATTCTGATGTTTTGGATTAAAGCAACTTCGGCGAATAGAATCAGTATTGAAAGTCCTGATTGAGATAGTCCTTGCATCTACTTCTGTAAGATATTGTACAGAGTCCTCCAGTGGTTCAACATCGGAACTGATCGCAATACGCCGAGGAGTCTCACCTCATGATGATACCCCTGTTCCTGTCACGAGTACTGCATGATGGCATATGAGCGTTTTGGCTACCAAATCAATTGAGGCTCAACATATACTGAAGCTTGGAGTCCTATTGATTACCATTTGAGGCTGTTTGGGGTCCTCCGTCATAGGGGACCATCGCTTTTTGGTAAGCAGGAATTTTTACTGGTGGTGGTGAAAGTCACGAATACAAGAAGATTTGGAATCGTTTTTGTTTTGTTTTCTTTCTTTTTTCCTTTTTTCTTTTTTATCTAGTATGGACACTTGATCACGGGTGTGTTTTTTTGTATGGACTTTAGACTTGATCATTTAAGGGTCCTATACAAGCATGTAATAATATTATTAATTAAGTTTGTATTATTATTAATTTATATGCTTTGTTTACATTGTTCAGTTATTGTTCTTCACTGAGCACTCACATAATTTATCACTGTGGTGATTTGGAAACAATTTTTTCAATTACTCAGTGGTGGGCTTATGTTTATATTCATAAGTTAGCGCGACTATATATATTTTTTCTTATTTGTATGCACTGTTAGTTTTCAGAATAGTTGCTGCTTTTTCCCTTTGTTTGTTCCTAGGCATTTGATATATCTGCCTAGTTCCATACCTGTAGCGCAATTTCTTTTTTCACTTCCGGACTTTCTAAGTCGCCAGCAATTATGCCCAGAGGAAGGGTCCCTTCACCCCGAGGTTTTCTGGACAATATGTCAGCGGTGGGGAACATCGGATGTAGATCTTCTAGCATCCAGATTCAACGCAAAGGTGGACAGGTTTGTCTCTCGGACAAGGGATCCCCTAGCTTGCGGCTCGGATGCCCTAGTGTTCCCTTGGGATCAGTTCAAGCTGATATATGCATTCACACCGCCACAATGGTTACCTCGATGACTCCGCAGAATCAGGGTAGAAAAGGAACCAGTGATTCTGGTGGCTCCAGCGTGGCCCCGATGAGCGTGGTACGCGGAGATTGTAAAATGTCAGTGGGGAGTCCTTGGTCTCTCCCACGTCGTCCGGACCTGCTTTCGCAAGGACCGATATACCACCCTTCCTTACCAGCCCTAGGTTTGACGGCCTGGCTATTGAAGCCCACATTCTAAAAAAGAGAGGGCTCTCTAATCCTGTGGTATCTACCATGATCAATGCCAGGAAGCCGGTATCCAGGCAGATCTACTATAGAATCTGGAAGGCGTACATCGCGTGGTGTGAGGCCAAGAAATGGCATCCACATAAGTACGTAATAGGTAGGATTCTGGACTTCCTACAGTGGGCTGTAGATAGGAAGCTTGCCTTGAGTACTATCAAGGGTCAGATTTCGGCCTTGTCAATATTTTTTCAAAGGCCCTTGGCTTCGCATTCACTAGTCAAAGCCTTTATACAAGGAGTGATGCGTATTAGTCCTCCGGTTAATATTCCCATATGTCCATGGGATCTAAACTTGGTTCTGTCGGTTCTACAGAAACAACCATTTGAACCATTACATCATATTTCTTTGGTGCTTCTCACCAGGAAATTGATTTTTCTAGTAGCCATTTGTTCGGCTAAAAGAGTGTCGGAATTAGCAGCTATGTCCTGTAAGGAGCCATATCTGGTTATCCATAAGGATAGAGTAGTGTTACGTCCTCATCCAGCCTTTCTTCCTAAGGTGGTATCGAGGTTTCATTTGAACCAAGATGTGGTTCTTCCTTCTTTTTTCCCCAAACCTACTTCGGTAGAGGAAAAGTTATTGCATTCTTTGGATGTAGTAAGAGCAGTTATAGCTTATCTAAAGGCCACTGCTCAGATTCGCAGAACGGATACTTTGGTTATTCTGCCGGAAGGCCCCAGAGAGGGTCAGGCAGCGTCAAAATCTACTTTAGCCAAGTGGATTCGACAGGTCATAATACAAGCCTATGGCTTGAGAAGGAGACCGCCTCCGTTCAAAGTTAGAGCGCACTCCACGAGAGCAGTTGGAACTTCATGGGCAGTGCATCACCAGGCCTCCCTGGCTCAAATCTGTAAGGCCGCAACATGGTCTTCAGTACACACGTTTACTAGGTTCTACCAGGTGGACGTTAGAAGTCAGGAGGATGTCGCCTTTGGGCGCAGTGTGTTGCAGGCCGCAAAAGATCCTCATGTCTGATAGCGCTCAGCTTATATATGGTGTATCCCCCCCCTCATTGGGCATTGCTTTAGGACATCCCATTAGTAATGACTATGTCACTCTGTGTCCCGTGATGTACGAGAAAGAAAATAGGATTTTTATAACAGCTTACCTGTAAAATCCTTTTCTTGGAGTACATCACGGGACACAGAGCTCCCGCCCCTCTTTGGGGACACTTATTGCTTTGCTACAAAACTGAGGTGCTCCCGGATGGGAGGGGCTTATATAGGGGAGGGTACTTCCGGTTTTGGAAGTTGCCAGTGCCAGCACCTGACGGTATCTATATAACCCATTAGTAATGACTATGTCGCTCTGTGTCCCGTGATGTACTCCAAGAAAAGGATTTTACAGGTAAGCTGTTATAAAAATCCTATTTTTGCGATTCGGCACTGCGTCGCTTTAACTGACAATTGCGCGGTCGTGCGACGCGGCTCCCAAACAAAATTGACGTCCTTTTTTTTCCCACAAATAGAGCTTTATTTTGGAGGTATTTGATCACCTCTGCGGTTTTTATTTTTTACGCTTTAAACAAAAATAGAGCGACAATTTTGAAAAAAATGCAATATTTTTTACTTTTTGCTATAATAAATATCCCCCAAAAATATATAAAAAAAATGTTTTTCCTCAGTTTAGGCCGATACGAATTCTTCTACATGTTTTTGGTAAAAAAAAATCGCAATAAGCGTTTATTGATTGGTTTGCGCAAAAGTTATAGCGTCTACAAAATAGAGGATAGTTTTATGGCATTTTTATTAATATTTTTTTTTTACTAGTAATGGTGGCGATCAGCGATTTTTATCGTGACTGCGACATTATGGCGGACAGATCAGACACTTTTGACACCATTTTGGGACCATTGTTATTTTTACAGCGATCAGTGCTATAAAAATGCACTGGTTACTGTAAAAATTACACTGGCAGTGAAGTGGTTAACCACTAGGGGCCGCTGAAGGGTTTAAGTGTGACATAGTGAGTGATTCTTACTGTTAGGGGGCGTGGCTTGCCGTGACACGTCACTGATCGCTGTTCCTGATGACAGGGAACAGACGATCAGTGACATGTCACTAGGCAGAACGGGGAGATGTTGTGTTTACACTGACATCTCCCCGTTCTTCAGCTCCGTGACACGATCGCGGGACACCGGCGGCGCACGCGCGACCACACGGCGGCAATTTAAAGGGGACGTATATATACGCCCATTTGCGCACTTGTCGACGTATAAGTTTGTGCGGTGGTCGGCAAGTGGTTAAAGTGAACCTGTCACATGAATAAAAGTCTGCAGAATACTATTAAAGGGGTTGTAAAGGTTGTTTTTTTATTTTCTAAATAGGTTCCTTTAGGCCCGGTTCACACAGGCGCGACTCCTCAGGCGACTCGATCGCCTGAGGAGTCGCGTCCCGGTCGCGTCCCAGTCTTTCCTATGGAACCGTTCTAATAGAAGCGACCTGAGTCGCTCCGACTTAGGAAAAGGTTCCTGTACTACTTTTGGGGGCGACCCAAGGCGACCTGCATTGACTTCTATACAGAAGTCTTTATGCAAATCGCCTCGGCGGGCGTCTCAAGTCGTCTTGAGATCGCGCCGCCGAGGTCGCCCCCAGAAGTAGTGCCGCGTCGCGCCGCCCCTGTGTGAATGGGGCCTTAAGCCAGTGCATTGTTGGTTTACTTACCTTTTCCTTAGATTTCCCTTCTAAATGTTTTTTTCTTTTTTTTCTTTGTCTGAATTTCTCACTTCCTGTTCCTCCTCAGTAAGCTGTTCAGTAAGCTGTTCTGGCTGACTAAACACCACTCGGATGATGGTGTGAAGTTTAGTGATGAGAAACAGGAAGTGAGAAATTCAGACAAAGAAAACAAACATTTAGAAGGGAAATTGAAGGAAAAGGTAAGTGAACCAACAATGCACTAGCTTAAAGGAACCTATTTAGAAAATAAAAAACGAACCTTTATAACCCCTTTAAAGAGTAATGCCGCGTACACACGATCGGAATTTCCGACAACAAAACCGTGGTTTGTTTTCCAACGGATGTTGGCTCAAAACTTGCCTTGCCTACACACGGTCGCACGAATGTTGTCGGAAATTCCGATGGTCAAGAACGCGGAGATGTACAACACTACGACGACCTGAGAAAAAAGTACAATGATTCCGAGCATGCGTCAAATTGGTTCCGAGCATGCGCAGCACTTTTGTGCATCGGAAATGGCTACACAGGGTCGGAATTTCCGACAAGAATCTTTCTTGTCGGAAAAATTGAGAACCTGCTCTCAAACACTTCTTGTCAGCAAATGTCTGATGGAGCCTACACACGGTCGCACAAATGTTGCTCGGAAATTCCGAACGTGAATAACGCGGTGACGTACAACACTACGACGAGCCGAGAAAAATGAAGTTCAATGATTCCGAGCATGCGTAGAATTTTTGTGCTTCGGAAATGGATACAAACGATCGGAATTTCCGACAACAACTTTTGTTGTCGGAAAAATTGAGAACCAGCACTCAAACATTTGTTGTCGGAAATTCCGACCATGTGTACGCGGCATTAGTGTCCTTTTATTAAAAGTCAGCAGCTACAGTGTTTGTATCTGCTGACTTTTAATTATTTTTTTCTAAAGTGAAAAATCACTTGAATGCCATTTTGTTTGCTGTGGATAGAGTGATGAATGATTAAAACTTGCCCTTTTTTTTTTTCTTCTGTCTATGTCCCCATTAGTGGAATTCAAGCCTCTCTATTAACCACTTAACAACCACCTGCCGACAAATAACGTCGACAAGGTGGTTGCTTAACTCTGGGAGGACGTTATATAACGTCCTCCCAGAATCGCGCTCCCGCGCGCCCCCTGGGGCGCACACACGGGAAACTCCGTGACCGCCGGGTCCTCTGGATCACGAATCGCGGAAAATCGCCGCTGATAGCGGCCGTTTACCACGTGATCGCTCCGTCAAATGACGGAGCAATCACTTGTAAACAGACCGGCGTCATTTGATGACGCCGGTTCCTCCCTCCCCTCTCTGTACCGATCGGTACAGTGTGAGAGGGGAGGGGGAGGGAGCGGATGGCAGCAGCAGCGCTGTGGGCTGGATCTGTGACAATTGCAGTCACAGATCCAGCCATCCATCCATCCCTGCTCAGCCATCCCTGTGCTATACCCTGCCAATACTCTGCAATACACCCTGCCAATACTCTGCAAAATACCCTGCCAATACCCTGGTGCAATACTCTGCAATACCCTGGTGCAATACTCTCTGCAATACCCTGGTGCAATACTCTGCAATACCCTGCGCAATACTCTGCAATACCCTGCAAAATACTCTGCAATACCCTGCGAAATACTCTGCAATACCCTGCAAAATACTCTGCAATACCCTGCGCAATACTCTGCAATACCCTGCGCAATACTCTGCAATACCCTGCGCAATACCCTGCAAAATACTCTGCAATACCCTGCGCAATACCCTGCAAAATACTCTGCAATACCCTGGTGCAATACTCTGGTGCAATACTCTCCAATACCCTGCGCAATACTCTGCAATACCCTGCGCAATACTCTGCAATACCCTGCGCAATACTCTGCAAAATACTCTGCAATACCCTGCACAATACTCTGCAATACCCTCCACAATACTCTGCAATACCCTCCACAATACTCTGCAATACCCTCCACAATACTCTGCAATACCCTCCACAATACCCTGTGCAATACCCCGTGCAATACCCTGCCATACACCGCAATACCCTGCCATAGTCCGTAATACTCCGCAATGCCCGGCAATACTCCGCAATGCCCGGCAATACTCTGCAATAACCACTTCCCGCCCTCCGGCCGTCATATGACGTCCTTGACTTTGTGCGGGGATATCTGAATGATGGGAGCAGCTACAGGCATCATTCAGATATCAGCTTTTTCAGCCGGCGATTCCCTACACCATAACAACAATCATAGTGGCTGTTCCGCCGCTTGATCATTCTTACGGGAGGCGAGAGGGGATGCCCCCCCCCCCCCGCCGCCCTCCGGTGCTTCTACCGACTCACCGCTACGATCAAAGCCAGGATTGTTGGGTTTTTTTTGTATTTTTTTCAGGCTTCCCAGCCTAGAGGTGAGATGTGGGGTCTTATTGACACCCCCCCCCCCCATATCTCACTGTAAAGAGGACCTGTCATGCCATATTCCTATTACAAGGGATGTTTACGTTCCTTGTAATAGGTATAAAAGTGATCAAAAAAATGTTTGGTGCGGAAAAACATGTCAAACTAAAATAAATAAAGTAAAATGAAGAATAAATTTTTTTTTTTTTTAAAGCGCCCCTGTCCCCGTGAGCTCGCATACAGAAGCGAACGCATACGTAAGTCCCGCCCACATATGAAAACGGTTTTCAAACCACACATGTGAGGTATCTCTGCGAACGTTAGAGCGAGAGC
This sequence comes from Rana muscosa, assembly GCA_029206835.1. Lineage (NCBI taxonomy): Eukaryota > Metazoa > Chordata > Amphibia > Anura > Ranidae > Rana > Rana muscosa. The sequence continues at coordinate 45,327,527 of CM055117.1, read as the reverse complement.
AATCATTTTGGCCCTAGACCTCCTCTGTAACTCAAAACATTTAACCAGTAAAAATATTTAAAGCGTCGCCTATGGGGATTTTTTAAGTAGCGAAGTTTGGCGCCATTCCACGAGTGTGTGCAATTTTTAAGGGTGACATGTTAGGTATCTATTTACTCGGCGTAACTTCATCTTTCACATTATGCAAAAACATTGGGCTAACTTTACTGTTTTGTTTTTTTTTTAAGCACAAAACATTTTTTTTCCGTAAAAAACGCGTTAAAAAATTTCTGCGCAAATATCGTGCGAGATAAAAAGTTGCAACAACCACCATTATATTCTCTAAGGTCCTTGCTAAAAAAACATATATAATGTTTTGGGGTTCTATGTAATTTTCTAGCAAACAAATGATGATTTTTACATGTAGGAGAGAAATGTCAGAATTGGCCTGGGTGCTCCAGAAGGCCTGAAGGTGCTCCTTGGATGTTGGGCCTCTGTATGTGGCCACGCTGTGTAAAAGTCTCACACATGTGGTATCGCCATACTCGGGAGGAATAGCAGAATGTGTTTTGGGGTGTAATTTGTGGTATGCATATGCTGTGTGTGAGAAATAACCTGCTAATATGACAATTTTGTGAAAAAAAAAAAGAGAAAAAATAAATCTTGATTTTGCAAAGAATTGTGGGAAAAAATGACAACTTCAAAAAACTCACAATGCCTCTTTCTGAATACCTTGGAATGTCTTCTTTCCAAAAAGGGGTCATTTGGGGGGTATTTGTACTTTTCTGGCATGCTAGGGTCTCAAGAATTGAGATAGGCCGTCAGTACTTCAGGTGTGATCAATTTTCAGATATTGGCACCATAGTTGGGGACTCTATAACTTTCACAAAGACCAAATAATATGCACCAATTTGTACTTATTTTTACCAAAGATATGTAGCAGTATAAATTTTGGCCAAAATTTCTGAAGAAAAAATAGTAATTTGCAAAATTTTATAACAGAAACGAAAAAAAAATCATTTTTTTACAAAATTTTCAGTCTTTTTTCTCTTATAGCGCAAAAAATAAAAAACCCAACAGTGATTAAATACCACCAAAAGAAAGCTCTATTTGTGTGAAAAAAAGGACAAAAAATTCATATGGGTACAGTGTTGTATGACTGAGTAATTGTCATTCAAAATGTGAGAGCACCGAAAGCTGAAAATTGGTCTGGTTATTAAGGGGGTTTAAGTGCCCAGTTGTCAAGTGGTTAAGCCTCGTACACACGGCCGAGAATCTAGTCAGGAAAAAAAACGTTGTTTTTCCTGACGAGAATCTTGACAAGAATCTTGTCCCGGCCGAGTGTACACACACTCCATTCCAAAGAACCACCGTTCTTTTGAATGGAACGAACGCGGTGACGTCATCGACTACGACGAGCGTGCGCTCGTCACATTCGATGCCGCCGCCGCCATCTTGCTACACCCTACCTATGCCTAGGAAGCTACCGCACGTGCGTCAAAGTCATTTCGAGCATGCGCGGGTTTCCACGGCAACAGGTAAGTGTACACACTCTCGGGTTTCTCGTCGGGAAACAGGCCGACGATAATCTCGACGAGAAAATAGAGAGCAGGTTCTCTATTTTTCTCGTCGAGATTCTGGCCAGTTTTCTGAAAGCCTCGTACACACAGCCGGTTTTCTCGGCAAGAAAGCTCTCCCGGCAGTTTTCTTGTCGTTTCTTGATGAGAAAACCGGCCGTGTGTACGAGGCTTTTCACAAAGTCAAGTAAAATCCTAAATTCCAAGTTTTTAAAGCTGTCACTGGAACAAGAGGCGAGGAGAAATCTCCCACTTGCTTCTGTAACCAAGAGAGATTTCCACTCACTTCCTGTTGCATCTCCAGGACAGCAAATTACAAACGAAGCTCCCCAATGGAATACAGAAAGGGGGTTTAATCTTTTAGGTCCCTTTCACACTTTTGTAGCGGACCCCTTTCTCTTTCGGCCGGGCTTTACACACTCCAAATCCCCTCTTTTAAAGTTCTTGCTCGCAATGTCTCTGGTCTAGGGGTATGATAGGGAAGGGAGTGTGTCCGCTACGCCAGGCCTCCACCACAGGTGTATAAGTGGTATTAGCAAAAGTTCTTTACCTTCGGGCCTGTATTGTGTATCGAATCCTCCCTCCAAGAGTCATCTTCCAGGAAACGAGTCTCACACCGTTGCAAGTCCAACACTCCTTTATTTGAACACAGCATGGACTTACTTGCTTTACAGAAACAGAACAGGAGGTGTGAATGTGTATATAGGCCCAGACACAAGTTCTTTCCTCCACTCTCCTCCAAAGAGTGGGCAATAGTCTCCGCACGAGGGAAATTCACCTTCCGGACGGTCTCAGACAAGAGACTCACCCGTCACCGGCAGTATGCTGCACCGGGTCTTCAGATGAGGAGCTCTTCCCGGTCCATTACGTCCACCTCGGATTCAGGCGTCCATCTCCGGAGCACCCTAGGATCCTTCCCTCGCGGAACTCAGTGTTGGGCACTGAGCCCCGGACCGCCAACTGAGTACCTCATCTCAGGCTAAAGGTGCCTGAGGTGGAACACGACTTCCGGTGGTCCTCTGGGCCTAGTCCACCCAGAGGACAAACACGAACTCCGTCCGCAGGCTGAAGGTGCCAGGGACAACGAACCCCGTGACAAAATGGCCGGCCCCCTTTATACCTTCCCCCGGCATGCGTAGCGGGTTCCCCGCCCCACCACACCGCTGCGGAAGAAAGACAAAAAAGGATTCGACACAGCAATGACTCGTCCGTCAGCCCAAAGTGACAGCGCCACCCGGTGGACCGCCGGAGATACACCACTGGTGTCACCGTAGAAATTCAAAAGTTTTCCCGGGAAAGTAAATACCCGCTACATACTCCCCCCTGTCTTTTGACACTGGTCCCCAGTGTCTGGAATAAACCACATCCTCAACGGCTGACATGATCCAGTCCAGATACCGTTAACAAATTGAAAAACAAACCCAAACTTTTGGAAACACTATTCTACTGTGAAGTTGTGTCTTAGCCCCTGCAACAAAAAGAGGAGTAAAAGACAACATCAAACATGTTAAGGTTGCATATTAACATTTACTTTTTCCCTCCCCATCCTGACTAAAGACCTCCCCAGAGTCTAAAATCTTGCTGAGATGTTCTCCTGCAGAGGGAAAAAACAAAAAACCAACATATAAAATCCTGACACATGTATTCGTGTGTGGGAGTAAAATAAATTTCTCCTAAAAGAAATCCCTCTTCCTCCAAAGAGTGGGTGCGTGAAAAGTGTTCGTAACGTTGCGCAACACTGCCACCTGGTGACAGCATCACGGTGACTGCACCCGTTGAACATCTTCTTTTTTTCTTCCTAACACTATCTACCCCAGAGTCTATGATCTCTTTTCGGGAAGAAACAAACAGGAACAGTTCTTTTCTCTTTTCTGGGCACACTAAAACACAATTGCCCCAGAAAGTTCAGCAGCATGATACTAATGGAGTGTTTTTCCTCCTAGAGGTAGAAACGTGGGTGCGGCAGAGTTAGTGGCTTTAAGTGCTGATCCATAGTTTCTAGATGATATTCCACATCTTCGCCTTCTTTGCGTTTGATCACCACCTTATCTGCGTGGATGTGTCTTCCCACCATCCATTCTGCCTTGCAGTCTTTGAAACGCTGTGAAGCCTTTGGAGAACACGCTAGGTATCTGCGAGCGTGCGGGACTTGGAGATGGGTCCAAACATAATCATTGTACCAACGCTCCCTGTATACCTCCACCTCATACAGCAGGTCCTTCGGCAAGTAAGGATACTCCCATCCATATTCCGCTGCAACTTTTTGACCAAACAGTCGCTGTAGTCTTGCCAAAGGAGGCATGGTTGATCTGTCCCCTTCACCAGGCAGAACGACCGCATCTGGATGGCGAGGTGCCTTGGCCACCTCTGATCTGGGCATTGGAGGCCTCAACAACAATCTTTTTACCCCAGCATCAGGGGCAGATGGTGCAGGGGATGCGGGAACAAGTTGAGGGAGAGATTCTCCTTCAAGCGCTGATGCCTCCACCCTTGGTGTGCTCTCTCCCACAGACATAGGCGAATTCCGAAACCTACGGGATGCAGCAAGCGGCGCCTTGTCCCAGCCCTTTTCGGCAGACAGATCGTCAATTTGGACATCATCTCCCATATCAGAGAGAGATTCCAGGTCAGAAGTGTCACACTCCTCCGCGGGTATGTAGCCCTGTGTGGAAACAGAACATCCACACTCCGGGGACTTGCTAGGCCATGCCTTCCTGACACATCCTCCCTCACACCAAGTCTTCTCAGCCGGCTTACCTTGGCCTTTCTTGGGATGTTCGGAACTCTCGTCTACGGATCCATCCGGGCCTGGCGTGGGCATACGAGAGGGTCCACCACCGTCGCTGGTCGGGGCTACCACGCTGGTTCTCTTCCTCGGTGGCGGACGTTGTGAGACAGTGGCGACCGAGTCGTCATCCTCGGATTTCTCCCGTTGGTGTTTCACGACCTCCTCCGCAGTCGTTGCAGTGTACGCAGGGGCGACTCCTACTGCCGTGATTCCTGCCTTCTGTGGGGCGATGCCTGAAGCCCGGCCTGGGTAGATGGTTTTCGGCATCTCCACCGCTGGATCCACCTCAAACATGAATTCCCCGCAGGTATCACATCGTCCGAAGGGCTTTAACAGACATACCAGTCCCGAGCATCCGGGACAAATCATGCCCAAGGCCTCCACATCCATGCAGGAATATAGGGAGAATCGACCCCTTGGCTTTAGTCGGATCCCCGTATCCGTTATGGAGGCGGGTCCAAACATGGCGACCTTTTGCTGTTCCATCGTACACTGCAGAGTTTTTCGCGCCAACGTCCCACGTGTAGTCCGTCACACGTATTGGACTCCTCCCCTTTTTGCTCCAGTTCGCGGGCTTTTTCACTTGGTTGGTTGAGACACGCCCACGAACTAAGCAGTGGGGGTTGTGTCTGATGGCGCAGTGCAATTAAAAACCCCCACGTGTAGTCCGTCACACGGTTGGGTTTTCCTCCTTTCACCACTCTGCCTGCGCGAGCCTTTCCTCTTCTGAGGTCATGTCCACGACTTCCGAGCAGGGCTGCACTTTGGCCTATACACTTGACTGTTTCTGGCAGATACGTTCTTCCAAGTGATACACAATAAATATCCCGGACGAGCCCCCACGTGTAGCGGACCCCTTTCTCTTTCGGCCGGGCTTTACACACTCCAAATCCCCTCTTTTAAGGTTCTCGCTCGCAATGTCTCTGGTCTAGGGGTATGATAGGGAAGGGAGTGCATCCGCTACGCCAGGCCTCCACCACAGGTGTATAAGTGGTATTAGCAAAAGTTCTTTACCTTCGGGCCTGTATTGTGTATCGAATCCTCCCTCCAAGAGTCATCTTCCAGGAAACGAGTCTCACACCGTTGCAAGTCCAACACTCCTTTATTTGAACACAGCATGGACTTACTTGCTTTACAGAAACAGAACAGGAGGTGTGAATGTGTATATAGGCCCAGACACAAGTTCTTTCCTCCACTCTCCTCCAAAGAGTGGGCAATGGTCTCCGCACGAGGGAAATTCACCTTCCGGACGGTCTCCGACAAGAGGCTCACCCGTCACCGGCAGTATGCTGCACCGGGTCTTCAGATGAGGAGCTCTTCCCGGTCCATTACGTCCACCTCGGATTCAGGCGTCCATCTCCGGAGCACCCTAGGATCCTTCCCTCGCGGAACTCAGTGTTGGGCACTGAGCCCCGGACCGCCAACTTAGTACCTCACCTCAGGCTAAAGGTGCCTGAGGTGGAACACGACCTCCGGTGGTCCTCTGGGCCTAGTCCACCCAGAGGACAAACACGAACTCCGTCCACAGGCTGAAGGTGCCAGGGACAACGAACCCCGTGACAAAATGGCCGGCCCCCTTTATACCTTCCCCCGGCATGCGTAGCGGGTTCCCCGCCCCACCACACGTCTGCTGAAGAAAGACAAAAAAGGATTCGACACAGCAATGACTCGTCCGTCAGCCCAAAGTGACAGCGCCACCCGGTGGACCGCCGGAGATACACCACTGGTGTCACCGTAGAAATTCAAACGTTTTCCCGGGAAAGTAAATACCCGCTACACTTGTACAACCTGAAAGTCGTGACCTTGACTTGACTTGAAGCATTGCCTGTGTAATCTTGAGGTCTGTGGACTCATTGGAAATCATGGGGAAGGACTTGTCATGCTACTTTGCAGCCCCAAGTCGCAGGACAAGTCGCACAAGTGTGAAAGGGGCCTTAAACCATTTTTTTTATTGTGTGTGTATAATGTGGCATAATTAACTCATTTACTGCCACCTCCATTCGTAATAGAGCAGTGGCAGCGAGTTTACACACACTCTGCCGCTGCCAGGAGTGTGTGTAAATCTGACAAGCCAACTGTTGGCTGTCAGAGAAGTGATCCTTCCAGCAGCTTTGCAACCACTGAATCGCTTTCACACACCTCCCCCCCCACCCCCCTTATGCGTCGCTTCTCCCCTTGTGCACCCCCGCCATGTTTCCCGAGGTCTAAGCACCCATTGGTGGACCCAAGACTGGCATGGCAGGTGTCACTGGGTAGAGGTGAAGGAGATCAGCAAACATCCACCCTGCTGATTTCACCTTTCTGTGCAGAAACTCACTTCCAGATCCTGGCGTCACTTTCCCCAGCCAATACGGCTGGAGAAAAATTGAGCCCATCATACAAATATAAACAGCGATCGCACCACACATGAGAGGTATTACTAGGGTTGCCACCTTTTTTTTCTAGCCCAACCCGAACACTTTAACGGTGCATGGAAAATTATTATTATTTTTATTAAGGGGAGTGCTGTGGACTCTGGTGTAACGGGGAACTCTGATGTTAGGGGGTTTCTGCTCACCAAAGCCCCCACTTACATCAGCGTTCCCAGCATCTCCCCTTACTTCAGAGTCCGTAGAGCACCCTTTACATCTGAGTTCTTCTTATCTTAGTGTACTCACTCGCTCTGAGGCAGGAGAGAGAAGGGAGGGAGGAGGGAGACATCAGTCACAGTGAATGGTGAACTCACTCACCCAAGGATGGAGGCTCAGGGATCAGCACCTTTCAACCACATTGTATCTGCCAGCTGCTGGGCTTTAAATGTCCCACTAGACATGTGCACTGCTGAAAAATTAGTTCGTTTTCGTATTAGTTTTTTTGTTTTCATCGGAAATTCACTAATTCGAAAATTCGGAATTCGTAAATTCGAAAATTCGGCAATACAAAAATATGGAATTCGGAAATTCGAAAATTCGGAATTCGGAAATTCGAAAATCCAAATTTTCGGAATTTCTAATTTCCGCATTTTCGAATTCTGAATTTTAAGATTTTCTCATTTCCGATTTTCTAATTTCCAAATTTTGCATTTTTGGATTTAAAGCGGAGGTCCACACAAAAAGTGAACCTCTGCTTTTCAGGAACCGCCCCCCCCCCCCTCCGGTGTCACATTTGGCACCTTTCAGGGGGGAGGGGGGTGCAGATACCTGTATAATACAGATATTTGCACCCACTTCCGGGAATGACTCCCACGGGAGTCACTCCACTTCCCCACTACTTCTGGGAAACACACTGGTCCCAGGAGACAGCGGGGACCAGTGAGGGCGCGCCACGCGGCTCGCGCATGCGCAGTAGGGAACCGGGCAGTGAAGCCGCAACGCTGATTCCCTCACTGAGGATGGCGGCGGGGGCAGCCGAGAGACGAGCGATTGCTCGGCCTCGGCTGCCGACATCACGGACGCGCTGGACAAGTAAGTGTCCATTTATTAAAAGTCAGCAGCTGCAGTATTTGTAGCAGCTAGCTTTTAAAAAAATTTTTTCGGGTAGACCGCTTTAAAATTCAGATTTTCACATTTTCAAATTTCCAAATCTTAGAATTTTCAAATATCCGATTTCTGATTTTCGAATTTCCGAATTCCCAAGATTTCGAATTTCCGATTTTTGAATTTCTGAAATTTTAAATTTCCTAATTTCGAATTTTTCGAATTTCCAAATTTCATAAATGTCAATATTCGGAAATTTGAATTTTCTAATTTCCGAAATTTCGAATTTCCTAACTTTGAATTTCCAAAACTTTTATTTTCCAAATTCCCGAAATTTCGAATTTCCGAAATTCAGAATTTGCAAAATTCAGAATTCCTGAATATTCGGAAATTTGAAAATTTGGAAATTTGGAAATTTGAAAATTCGGAAATTCTGAAATTTCGGAATTAACTAATTTGTCAAAAGTCGTTAAAAAACGAATTTGGAGCTAAACGAATTGCACATGTCTATGTCTCACCCACACATCCCTTATCTGAGGCACACCCCGTGCAAACTCCTATGTTGGGGAACCACATTCCAGTCTGAATAATGTGTCCGGGTTTCAGGTGGTCTGAAACCCGGACACATGACTCAAAACTGGGACTGTCCGGCGGAATCCCGGACAGGTGGCAGCCCTAGGTATTACCATGAACGTCAGAGTGAGAGCAATCATTTAAGCTCCAGGCCTCCCTGTGTAACTCTAAACTGGTAACCTGTAAAGGCTTTTATGGATAATTTAATTGCAACAACCACCATTTTATTCTCAAGAGCCTTTGCTTAAAAAAATCGATACAATGTTTTGGGAGTTCTAAGTGTAGCGCCCCTCCCAAAAATTTGGGACGCTATGCATAAATTTAGGGGTAGTCTGAGCTAGTAGTTGAGCTCAGACCAATTGATTGTTCTAAATTCTCTTCTGCTCTGGGTGTGATACTGCCTGGCAGTAGTGTTCCCTGTTCGCCTGTAGGTGGCACTGTCACCACCGGCCCAGGTTGAACTACAGGGGGTATCACAACACCTTGGGTGTCTTCTCTCGGCAGCCGTGGAGTGGACGTGGTGAACCTGCTGTGCATGCTGGTAGAGGGTACATAAGGGGAGACACCATTAATATTGTTTCGTTCCTGGGGGCCCATCAGGCCTGGAGAGTGTGCGCGCCTCGTGGCCCATATGGCACGGGGTGCGTGTGTGTGTTCTGGCCCCGGGCACCTTCAGCCCGAGGCTGCATCGCTACCTGGTAGGCCCAGCTCTGCTGGCTGAGGCCTACAGTTCAGGAAAGGATCCCAAGCTACCCACCTGCGGGAAGCCCACTCTTAGGAAAGGAGACCAGGAGAGGATCTGCCCCGGAGGAGACTAGCGATGGTACTGCTGTCTCGGGAGGAGGCCTGGGACTCACCTAAGGAGGAATTGTTCATTACAAGCCCTGCAATACGCCGATCCGGCACAAAGGTTCTCTCACTATTGCTTGGCTGGGAGGTTCGGGACTTTGATAATCCTGTGGCAGAGGATTCCTGATCGTATCCCTAGTTCTCAGATAAAGTTGATTCGTGCTTCTAGGACTAGTAAACGGGACTATGCGGGTGAGCGATACTCACTAAGGCTTGAGTGGCGACGTTGTGATTTTAGTGCTGCGTGCCTGAACCTTCCCCTGTTCTTCTCTCGTTTCCTACTTTCCTCTCAAGTTCCCTCAGCAAAGTAAAATAAAGCCTGACTGTTTGGGGTTTACATCTGTGTGGACATCGGCCTTTCTGGAGACTTTTTATACTCTGACAACGGAAGTCTTGGAGGTAGTTTGCATGACCCAAAACAAAACCAGCAGCCTGACCTCAGAGAGGGGGGTATCGCTACATAAATAATTTGCTAGCAAAAAATGCAGATTTTTTACATTTATGACAGAATTGTGAAAATTGGCTTGGGACGCTAGTAGTTCAAAAAGTTTTTCTTAGAACATCATGAAATAATTATACACGCTAAGCCCACTCAAGGTTATTTTGGTCTTTTGTGTAATTACAAAGCCACTGACATCCTAGATAAATACATAAGTACGTTCTTCTCCTTCTCCTACATGCTTCTGTTTTGGTACTCCTATGTTACTACAAAGCCACTGGCATCATCATTAAGCCTTGGTTCACACTGTAGCGATGTGGGAGCCGGCACGATTACAGCGCCGCTTCCCCTCTGCGAACTGCTGCGGGTGTCAATACAAAGTTAATGACACCCCCAGATCAGTTTATAGATCGCAGTGCAAACTGTGAACTCGCACAGGAATCAGAATGCATGGGTGAGACACCCATGCGATCCGATTCCAGTGCAGGGAAAAAAAAGTATATTTTCCTGGGAATCCAATGCGAGTTCAGCCATACAACTGTGTGGCTGAACTCGCATTGCACAGACATCGCATGCAATCAGAACCACAGTGCGGGAGCAAATAACATTCACAAGTGTGAACCCAGGCTAAAAAAGAGCTACTGTACAGTCCCCCCCCCCCCCCCCAAAAAAAAAAAAAAGTCAGCAGCTGCAAATACAGTAAGTAGCTGCTGAGTTTTAATATAAGGACACTCAGGCCCCTTTCACACTAGCGGACCGTATGTCTGCTTTTTCATCCATCCGTTTACGGATGAAAAAGGGACATACATTGGTCCCTATGAGATCGCGGGTGTCAGTGGATGAACATCCGCCGACACCCGATCTCCTCCGTGTCCGCAATCCCCCGTTTCTGCAGATGGAGGAAAATCCTATTTTTCTATCCGTCTGCCGAGCGGATCGGATGAACAGGGACAGACGGCCCGTGTTCATCCTATCCCCCCCATAGGGTAGGGTGACCAGACATCCCCAGTTTCCGGGGACAGTCCCCGGATTGAGGACACTGTCCCCGGAACAAGTCTGTCCCCAGTTTTGTCCCCGGATTGGATTTGAACAGGGGCTCGGGCAATTTTAAAGTGTGTCAGTGCAGAATAAAAAAATAAAATAAATTTAATTGCACACCCCCGCTCTGCCGCTCCTACTAGCTTAGAGGGGGGGGTGTATTTTTATCCATTATCTGTGCCTATTTCTGATGATCATATGCTGGTCAGAGTAGGGGGGGGGGCATTTCTTCCGTTTCGGGCGCATGCCAGTCCCGGCCAGCCGCCTGCCTGCTTATCTCCTTGCCTTCCCTGGCAGAGTGATCTTCCTCCGCTCCCCACCACATTTCCAAACTACCATTCAGGGACACCCTCCCTTCCCAAAAATCAGCTTGTGCTGTAATGAATCACAGCACAGTGATTTGATACAAGAGGCGGGATTTATGATTTCTCCAATCACAAACAGGGGGCGGGATTGTGCTCCTCCAGGCATTCCCGGCCAGGACAAGTACTGTCAGTGAGTAAAGCGGTGATGTGGCGGCGTTTTTTGGGGGCATCAGATTGACCCGGGGGTGGCTGTGTCAGTTTCATTCAGGGACACTGTATTGTCCTGGAATGAATGTGCCCGGTACAGACCTGCAAAATGCGGGACACGTGGTCACCCTAGTGTCACTGGTTCCCACAAAGTGTCACTTAGTGTCCGATTTGTCCGCCGCATAATAGAAGTGCCGCCATTACTAGTAAAAAAAAAAAAATGTCCCCGGATTTCATTAAAAAAATCTGGTCACCTTACCATAGGGGAGAGCAGAGATCACACTGTGCAGGGACCACCCTGTCATCCGCCGGCTCAGCGGGGATCAGTGGAGCGATCCCCGCTGAGCAAACGGAAGTTCACGGGGCGGATCTTCACGGATCCGTCCCGTGTGAAAGGGGCCTTGCCTGTCCAGGGATCCTGCGCTGTCCTCACCCGAGCCGATTCTTCAATCATCTTTGTGTCCACGCGTCGGTATCTCACTGCTCTTTGTGAATGGTCCTGCAGTCTTTTGGGACCTGTGATGTGTCCCAGAAGGCTGAGAGGGGGGGGGTGTTGGGGACTTTTGCTCAGATCGCTGCAGGGATCCGACCAGAATTAGGAGCGGGTACCTGTCAAAACCAGGTACCCCCCCTCCAAAAGTACCAATTGTTAAGATGCAGAGGGAGAGGATGCAAACAAGCAGAGCTTTCCCTTTTGGGTGAAGTTCCACTTTAACCTCTTCAGGACCGCCCGCCTGCATTGTACTGTGGACAGGAAGCTCCTACAGGCTCTGGCCTCTCCCGGGTACAGGGTGCGTGTGCACATGTCCCCGCCCGCTGACCCCCGCTGTGATTAAACACAGTGGTATTTTGTTAGTGGGTCCTGGCCACTGATTGATGGCCTTTTCCCTGCAAAGGGAGAAGGAACAAAGATATTTTTAGTAAAAAGCAGCACATAATACACACACGAACACTTGTTAGACACACACACTTAACTCCTTAAAGCGGAGTTCCACCCAAAAATGGAACATTCGCTTTAGACACTCCTCGCCCCCTTACATGCCACATAATTTTTTTTTGGGGGGGGGGTGGGCAACCTCTTTTTAGTGGGAATTCCTGTCCCACTTCTTTCTTCCTCTTCTTGGACGCCTAGGCGACTCCTCCTCTCCCCCTAGGCGGCCCCTCCCTGCCAGCATTCTTCTGGGACATGTCACAGGTTCCAGAAGATTGACTGGCCAATAGCAGAGCAAAGTGAGCGCCCGGCCGTAAAGCCATAAGCTGTCACGGCTGGGTGCCCACAGTTGCTATGACGGCGCTGCGGAGAGGAGTGGGAGAGAGAGGCGAGGTTACCGGAATTCTGTCCCAACCTTTCTTTTATGAAGATCTCATCGACCTCCACATCGTCAACCACATCGAACGATGAATCCAAGTCCGAAGTATCATATTCTTCGGCAGGCAGATAGTTCCTAGTGGGCGCTGACACATTGCCTTCTACGGACAAAAGTTCCCGCAGGCTGGCTGTCCACCCATCCCTAGTATGGGGTATGGGCTTCTCTCCCTTCCCCGGCAAACTTGCTGGCACAGTTCCCCCAGCCTCCTTACCCTCTCCTGACGTGAATCTCCTGGAAATCCCTCCAGGTTGAAGCTCCGGTTCAGGCAAGCGCTGGGGTGGACCTCGACCACGGCCGCGGGAGGCTTTCACGTAGCACACTTTTCTTTTTGCAGGCAGGATGGACGTCTCAGTAATGACGGAGGCAGCATCCGCTGCAACATCCGTCGCTGGCTCTGCGGTGGAAGGAACATGATCTTCCACATCCGCTGCAGCTGTAGTGGTGCGCGTGGGCCCGGCCACGTGGGCGTATTTCCCTTCCTCGGAAGTAACCATCCTCGTAGCGAAGTTGACCTGGAAAATTAGGGGCAATTCGGTGGGTTGTTCCACTTTGAACAGGAATTCTCCACAGGTCAGGCATCTCCCGAATGGCCGTATCTGCACGGCTAGTCCTTGGCATCTGGGACAGAGCACGCCCAGGGCCTCCGCATCCCTGCAGGTATAGAGTGTGAAATGGCCCCGGGGCTTGAGCCGGATCCCTGTATCTGTCAGGGGGGCAGTGAGAGAAGCGATATCCATGGGTGAGGTAGTCGGGAACATCCGGGGTCCCGGTGGAAGAGGAATCCATGGAGTAGTAGCGGACATGTTGCTTCTTCTTCACTGGTTTGGCTCGTACTGTCCCTTTGGCGCCAAAGACACCACGTGCAACGCACACTTGGTGGGGGCTCCTCCCCCTTTTTCTCTTCTGCACGCAGCTCGTGGGTTTTTCCTAGTTTTGGATACGCCCACGAACTACGCACTTAGAAAAAACTTAAACACAGTCCTGTACCTCCATTTTCTCCAATAAAATGTGACGCAGTCCAACTTTCACAATGGCCGACAACAGTCCAGCTTCTGGGGGGTAGCTGCAAAATCCCGGACGAGCCCCCACGTGTAGCACACAGAATCCCTGGCTTTACCTCCACAAGGCGGGACACACCATACTACAATGCCCAGGTTCCTTTTTGAATAAGAGGGTGAGCGGTGTTCTGAAATTGTTGGGTCCTGCAGCGAGTTACCTCCTCTCAGCTGGTTCTCATCCCTAGAGTATAGGGAAAAGTCTGTTCCTTGTGTATCAATAAGGCCAATGTCCAGACAAGATTAAACCCCAATGAAGAAAGGTTTATTTTCTCTATGCTTGGAAAGTTGAAGATGAAGAATAAAGTAACAGGGAGGCAGGTTTAGGCACACGGGCACTTAATCAACACTCAGTATCCCCACTCAATCTCGAGTGGACATTGCTCACCCAGATAGTCCCCTCTCACGGTCCTAGCAGCCGGAGTGATGCACAAACTTTACTTGAACTTCCTAGGGATACGATCGGAACCCAATTTTACTAGTTCCAAACTTCCCAGCTCTTGTAACATAAAGATACAGGTGCAAGTTGAAGCACGTTACAAGGCCTGTGGCGGAATTATGGAATCCCTCTGTAGGTGACCAGGCCTCATCCGAGGCGGTGACTCCCTTCACCGGTAACCCTGGCTCCCTCTCGAGAACGGACCACCCTTGAGTGCCCTGGAATTCCTCTTTCGGGGGTAGGCCAGCTAAAGGTGCTGAGCCTACATGAAGAGACGCAGCCCCAGGCTAAAGGTGCCTGAGACTGATACACCCATGCGCACCCCCATGGCCTGGAGGAGGGACTGCTCCTCAGTACCCCTCCACACACTCCCCAAAGATGGCGTCTGCCCCCATTATATCCTCTCCCTGCATGCACAGCAGGTTGACCACGCCCACCGTACCGCTGCCGAGAGTGGACACCCAAGGGCATAGTAATGTTACCTATGGTTTAACCCTCCCTGACCTGTTATGGCAGTGCCACCTACAGGCCACAGGGAACTGTACACCAGCAACACCACTTAGCAGAAGCAAAAGAGCTAGCCTAGCAATTGAAGCGGTCTGAGCCTGGCTACTAGCTCAGATCAACCCCTAAATTTAGACACATAGCACCCCTAAAAGTAAAGGGGCGCTACACAAGTGTAAGCAACGGTTTGTATGCTGGAATTATCATAACAGAGATGTGATCTAAATACCCAAAGTGGGGGCGGGGTTCAGCCTTGTATGCATTTTTCTCTGTTGTATTAGTCCAGTATGTTGTTTCCCCTTGTTGCAAAATTCACATGTTGGTAGAACTTCGGCAAAACTGTCTTTAAAGTGGTTGTATACCCAAAAATAAAAAAATTAAATTAAAATAAAAACCTGCAAGACAAAGGCATAATGAGCTAGTATGCATAGCATACTAGCTCTTTATGAATTACTTACCTTAGATCGAAGCCCCCCAAGCCGTCCTCGTATCCCCTTCTGGCCGCAGACATCTCTCCGAAAGGTATCGCCGCTCCGGCGCTGTGATTGGCCGGAGCGGCGAAGACGTCACTCCGCGCATGCATTGCCGGTTTTATGAATGGCTATTCTCAGTGCGCCTGCGCCATTGTCTACGGTGCGCATGCGCCGTAGACATCGGTGCATTCTTTGTGGCAAATATCTCCTAAACCATGTAGGTTTAGGAGATATTGCAAACGCCTACAGGTAAGCCGTAATCTAGGCTTACCTGTAGGTAAAACATGTCAGAGAGGGTTTACTACCGCTTTAAGTTTGCATGGTTGAAGTCACCAGCAACAATGAAAAAGCCATCAGGGTTGTTTGTTTGATGTTCGTTGATAGAGCTGTAAAGTTTGCGATGCGCGTCCTTAGCGTTTACACACGAGAGAATGAAAAACCGCGACAATAACAATGGGCGTGAACTCTCTCGGCAGGTAGAATAAATGTGGGGGGAGGGGCAAGAAATGACCCCGCCCACCACACATGGAATGCTGACAGACTTAACAGTATTTGTAAAACCAGTTTTTGGCAGTTTTTATGCACTTACCTGTGATTGGTGTAAAGAGTTAACGGTCCAGTGGCACGAGTCAAGACCTATAAAAGGAAAAAAATGTGTCATAATAAGTCACAGCCGGCGGGGATCAACAGAAGAAGCACACCTGCGCTAGTCATGGAGTCCCTTCTGCGTCAAGTTATGGAGCGGGCTGGTACAGATGACGGCGAGTGATGGCTACGTCTGTGCCTGTCATTGCCGCCACCGGCGTCTATGGGCTACTTACCATCTCTGCCATCCACTTCGGCTCCTCCTGATCCTTCCCCGGGTGTTTACAACGGTGTTGATGTCCACCCACCACTTCCTCTGGATCTTCCTTTATCGGTGTCCGCCTCTTCCTCTCGTTGGTATCTGCCTCTTGACCCCGTGATACAATCCTCGTCACTCGGTAATGTCCGTGAGGATGGCGGCTATTCCAGTGTAAGGGCACCCCAAGTATGAAAGGGGTTAACGCCGTTTAGGATATTCCCTCTACCGACACTCCGCAGTCAGGCGACCGAGACCCATAGGAATAATTCTTCCAGAAATATGAGACAAACGCTCTGTATGAGGTTTCCAACTGGTCTGACACTGTATTGAGAAAAGAACAGGCTTTTATATACACTAAACGAATACTGTAGTCCAAATGAACAACTCCACCCACAACATCACACAATGGTCACATAATGAGCCCCCAATACACATTCTGACATCTCTTAGCAGACAACAGGTGAGTTCATTAGCTAATCCCTTTTCAGTTTAAATGACTGCATAACCATTATGTTCCCCAGGCTGTCTGTCTGCTAATTTACAATACCCACAATTAGTACAGAGATAATTATCACACCCCACAATGAAAAGATCTTTAGAATAGTTGGGATTCATTAACATTACACAGGCAGACAGGTGATTGAAGTTGAACACATCAGCCCTTTCAATTAATCTGTTGAGTTCAGGATCAACAAACAGTAAATAGTTATTTACAGATATCCTGGGGAATATGGTGGATTAATATTACAGACCCATTTTAAAGCAATTCAAGACATATTCTCAATGTCCATTATTTCCTGGCTCATACTTTCTAAGAACTTCTGGGTTCCACGGGCGCTCCCGTTACATCCCCGATCTCAGAAGACGACGCATGCGCAGTTCATCCGGAGGCTCCAGCGAAGAGAAGCCGCAAAAGGCCCGGCAGATTTGTATCTCCTCCACCACGTCAAGACCCTGTTAAAGATAAGAAGAAAAAGATTCAGAAGAATAAGCGTAAAAAACAACCTTTTACTGACAGACTTCATAGGGACATTATTCATTGCTCAGCTACGGATAGCTTTGACATTAACCCTTCCTTTATCACTGACGGTTTTGTTGATGTACGGCTAGTACTGTAGTTGCTATGGCACCGCAAAATATGCCAAGGGATGCTGCAGCTGCTATAGCCGTGGTTACAGATTCTGTCCCTCAGTTTAAAACTGTCAATTTAGTGGATATAACGGCTGTTAATGTGGTTGCTAAGGCGACAGAAAATACACAGAGAAAAGCTGCCGCTGCTTTTAACATGCTACTGTATCTCCAGCATTCCTGCGGCTGTTTCTCAGTCTGAATTCCTAGAGGTGAGCCTATAGATGCCTCAGTCTTACAAAATTTTGCTTTATCAATGACTAGTTTATTGTCAAGAATAAAAAAGCCCCACAGCAGTCCCGCGATCCACCCCCCCTCCTGTGATCCCGGCGATCACCCCCCCGCGCGATGGACCTCAATGTCCCGCCGCTGTTGCCCCCCCCCAGCGATCGGGGCGTTAATGACCCGTGGGAGAACCCCGCGGCCCCCCCCCCCGCTCAACAACTTTTCTTGACAGGTGTAAAAAAAATCAGTAGCGCAGGCCCCCCCGCTTCTCAATTGAAAATTTCGTTGTAGTGTCTGCTCAGGGCCCCCAAATTCCTTCAAACGGCCCTGCCTACAGTATTACCTGTTATACATGATGACCAAACTGGTCTTGCCTCTGTTTGGAGAGATAATTTACATACTAATACTGTTTCTCCTGTCGTTCAAAATGTTGCAGTCTCTGCTCCTATTGCACAAGCGAAGCCTGTTGATGCATCTTCTTCTGCTATACCTGAATCATATATGAAAGAGGTTCTTTCTTGTGAGCTATCGCCTTTAGGTTTCCATTTGAGTCTTGCAATTAAGGAAAAAATATGGAAAGAAGACTATGTTGATTTGCTTTCATTGCTGCCTTCTATGAAAGATAATAGGTTGAAAAAAGATGTTGGTGAAAAATGTGATGCCGACAAGCGTAAGGTTGTTTCTCGTAGTTTCTACAATTGGCTGCAGCATTTAGTATATATGCAAGCGTTTTAGGTGAACGGCGCCCTGATTTGTGCAGTGGCCTTTTCCAACATGTAGAGATAATCTTGGAACCATACAAGAATTTTCCAGGCCTTTCTTGGTTCTTCTATGACGAATCCTTTAGGCAGAAGCTTGCTGTACATAAAAATTTAAGATGGGGTATGAAAGATATTGGCCTCTGGCTGAATCTGCTTTTGCCTCAGAAACAAATTGTTAAATCTACTATGCCTAATGCTGGACCTTATCGTAAGGGAGTTTGTTTTAATTTTAATGAGGGTCAATGTAAGTGGCTTACCAACTGTAGGTATAAGCACGAATGTGCTCATTGTGCTGGAACGCATCCTGCAGTTTGTTGTTTTAAAAAAATAGGTCACCATGCTCCATCTACTTCTAGGGATACATTTCTTAAAAGCAATTCCACCGGTGAAACTGGAAAGCATGTTGCCATGGCTCCTTCTGTATCCGGATCGCATGAAGTCAGACATGTTAATTAATGGTTTTTGTTATGGATTTCTTTTTCCTTCTTTTTCTGGTTCGGGTTGTGTGGTATTTAAAAATTTGGCTTCCGTTAATTTACATAAGGATATTGTCCGAAGTAAAATTGATAAAGAGCGGGTAGACGGGAGGATTGCTGGCCCTTTTGATCGCCCGCCGTTTTCTAAGTTTAGAGTCTCTCCTCTAGGTGTTATCCCTAAAAAAGAACCTGGTTCTTTCCGTATTATCCATCATTTGTCTTTCCCTTATGGTTTTTCTTTAAATGATGACATTGATTCTGATCTTTGTTCCGTATCTTATTCCTCCTTTGAGAATGCTTTGACTAAGATTCGTTCTGCAGGTGATTTTGCATTGTTGGCTAAAGCTGACATTAAATCTGTGTTCCGTTTGTTACCTATACACCCGTCTGCTTTCAATTCTTTGGGTTTTGTTTTTGACGACAAATACTTCTTTGACAAATGTTTACCGATGGGTTGTGCCTTGTCGTGTCATTATTTTGAACTTTTCTCTACTTTTCTTGAATGGGTTGTTTGTTGTCGTTCGGGTTCTGATCTTTGTATTCATTATTTAAATGATTTTTTATTTATAGTCAAGGCCAACACATTGGAATGTTTATATATTAATACAGAATTTAAAATGATTTGTAGTTTATTTGGTCTCCCTTTGGCCCCTGAGAAGTCTGTTTCACCGACCACATGTTTGGATTTTTTAGGTATTCAGATTGATACAGTTTCGATGGTATTTAGGCTTCCTATAGAAAAGATTGTTAAAATCAGAATGTTATTGGATTTTATTTTATCAAAACGGAAAGTTCGATTGCAGACAATTCAGTCATTGTTAGGTTTATTGGCACTTGCGTCTAAAGTCATACCCATGGGGAGAATTGTCTCTAAGCGCCTTTACAGAGCAATTTCAGGAATAAGGTCTCCTAGACATTTTATTAGAATTACAGCTGATATTCGCGTTGATTTGTTGGTTTGGCATAAGTTCTTATGTACATTTAATGGTTGTTCTCTTTGGCAGGCTCCTTTTTGTGCTGCTTCTGCTCTTAATTTGTATATGGATGCTTCAGGCTCTTTAGGATATGGTGCCTTTTGGCAAGGTTATTGGTCCGCTGATCCTTGGCATTCTTCATGGGTTGAAAAAGGCTTTGTTTCTAATATTGTGCTTTTGGAATTGTTTCCTGTTGTAGTGGCTCTTGATTTGTGGGGTGATCAGTTTAGAAAAAGGAGGATACTTTTACATTCTGATAATAAGGGTGTTGTTTTTGCGATTAATTGTTTAGTTTCTAAATCTCTTCCTGTTATTTCTATTCTTCGTTTTTTAGTTTTCAGTGCTTGGAATTAAATATATGGTTAAAAGCGAAATATGTCCCAGGAATTACTAATACTATTGCTGACTCATTGTCTCGTCAACAGATGCAAAGGTTTCAAGAATTGGTTCCAGATGCGGACGAAATTGGACTGTCATGTCCTCCACATCTTTGGTCGATAATATGAGTCCTGTGATGACTGCTATAAAGGATTCTTTGGCTCCATCCACGCGAGCATGTTATGAAGCTGCGTGGGACTTGTCACATTCCTTTTTACAACGTTATAATTTGTCCATTGAACATAGCTCTGAGAAATTGGTTTTGTCTTTTTTTAATCTATTAATGGATAGGGGTTACTCTTATTCTCAGATTGTTAAGACATTGGCGGGAGTTGAATTTTTTACAAACTTGAATGGTGATAACCCTTGCTCTAGTTTCTTTTCTGTTAAACAGGCGTTGAAAGGATATCGTAAAAAACACATCTTGCCAGATAAAAGATTGCCAATTACTATTGAATTATTAAGTAGATTGTGTTCTGCTACTGATGTTGTATGTTTTTCTGCTTTTGAGGCTTTATTGTTTAAGCTTACTTTCTGTTTGTGTTTTTATCTGAATTGCTTCCTCCTAATCGGTTTGCTTGTTTGGGTCTTCCTTTTTCTGCTTTGTTTATTAATTCTGGAGTTCTGGAGTTCTTCGCTTATTTTTGCGCAAAAGTAAAACCGATCAATTTGGTCGTGGTCGTTGGATTACTATTCACAAACATGTAAATGTATCTGTCTGTGCTGTGGTTCTGGTCCAATGTTATTTGCCGTTACGTCCGGCTATTGATAAACAATTCCTTCTTCATTGTGTAGCACACTGACCCTTTTTCCCTACCTTTGGCTCACTTGTAGGAAAAGGGCACACCGTACTATTTGCCCGTACCCTCTTGTTTGAAGAGGTTGAGCGGTGTCATTTATACAGGTCCTACAGCTAGGTTCTTCCATCAGTTGGTTCTCATCTCCTAGGATATAGGGACAAGTCTCTGTTTTTCCCCCAAGTAATTCCAATGTCCACACCACTCTAAACTCCAACGTTGAGTTTATTTTTCTTCAATAGTCAGCAGATAGGAAAGGGTGGATAAGAGACAGGACAGCAAGGTTTTGGGAGATAGGTCCAGGCACAAGCAAATATCACAATCACAATCACCACTCTGTTCCAATGTGGGTTTAGCTCACCCGGATAGTCTCCAGCAAAAGTGGATCCTAGCAGCCGGTGTGATGCTCGGATGCTTAATTAGGTTCCTTCTTAGATGCGATTGGGAGATCCCCTGCCACAGAATCTATCTTGTCCCGAACCTCTCAACTGTTGCGTTACTAGGCCCTTGGTGGATAGATGAATCCCTCCAGAAAGTTACCGGGCCCCTTCCTTCACCGTGAACTCTCACCGGTCCTTCGGAAAGGTCCTCCCCCGGCCTCCTCTTCTTAGAGCGGGTTCCCTCGCAAGGAGCACCCTGGGATTCCGCCTCCCCGAAGTGAGCTCCAGCTAAAGGTGCTGGGCCCAGGGCTGAAGTTGCAGCCCCAGGGCTAAAGGTGCCTGGGACTGAGGCGCACGTGGCCCCATGGCCTGGAGGGCCACGCACTTGAACTTGGACTCCCGGAACCTTGACAGAACCACCAACCCCAGACAGACGGGGTCTGCCCCTTATGTATCCTCTCCCAGCATGCACAGCAGGCCAACCACGCGCACTGTACCGCTGCCGAGAGAAGACACCCAAGGCACAGCACTATTTCTGGTGGTTCAACCCTGACCTGTCATGACAGCGCCACCCACAGGCCGCAGGGAACTGCACACCAGTATACCACCTGCAGAATAAAATAGCACAGCCTATAAATGAGAACAGTCTGAGCCTAACTACTGCTCAGACCAGCCCCTAAATTTGGATAATGTGACCCCCTAGATTTGGAACACCCGCTACAATTGTGATAATAGTCCATTGACAATTTATCAGTTTAATTCTGTTTTAAAAAAATGTTTGATTTATTTTGGGTTGGGACATCTGCCAATCTCTTCTCATTCCTTCCATATTGGTGCTGCCACTGCTGCTGCGAATTTGGGTTTTGATGAATCTGCTATTAAAAAAATCGGTAGATGGTCCTCCAATTGCTTCTTATGTTCGTCCTAATAATTTTGTTTATTTTTCAGATTCTACAGTCACTGCCTGGATCGTCGGTCACTCTTTCATTTACTGGGCCCATAGGAGAGGTGAACGCAGATGTTATGGTAGTAATCTTGATCTACCTTCTTCTCGTTTTAAATTGTGTTGGTATGGGCATTGTGGCTTGACTTGGAATAATTTACATAGAGTGTTGTCCTTGCTATATTTAAAATGGCCTGTGCCTAATATTATTATTTTCCATTTGGCTGGGAATGACCTTGGTCTCCTCAAGAAGTTAGATGTTATATCTAGCATAAAAAATGATTTTTTGAGCATTCATAGTGTTCTTCCGAACTGTGTCTTGGTAATTTCGGAGATCATTCCTCCTTTGATTTGGTGTTCTCCCGAATGGAAACATTTTGATAAAATGAGAAAAAATGTGAATAGAGCTATTGCTAAATTTATGCCTATGTTGAATGGTTTGTCTTACAGACACGTGGATTTGGAGGGTGGTATAAAGGTTTTTACCGCCCTGACGGAATCCATTTGTCTGAAATTGCACTTGACGTCCTTGATTTAGACTTGCAATCTAGTGTGGAATTGGCCGTGGGCCGGTTGGGGTGCCGTGCTTACTGTCCATAAGCTCGGCGTATGGGACTTTATTGTTATGTGATGTTTAGCTTGAGCTTTAATAGCTAAGCTATATATGTTGTATTGTTATTGAATTTATTAACTACAGTATTTTGATATATATATATATATATATATATATATATATATATATGTAGTGGGTATTTACTTTCCCGGGGAAACGTTTGAATTTTTACGGTGACACCAGTGGTGTATCTCCGGCGGTCCACTGGGTGGCGCTGTCACTTTGGGGCGACGGACGAGTCATTGCTGTGTCGAATCCCTTTTTGTCTTTCTTCGGCAGCCGTGTGGTGGGGCAGGGAACCCGCTACGCATGCCGGGGGAAGGTATAAAGGGGGCCTGCCATTTTGTCACAGGGTTCGTTGTCCCAGGCACCTTCAGCCTGCGGACGGAGTTCGTGTTTGTCCTCCGGGCGGACTAGGCCTAGAGGACCACCGGAGGTCGTGTTCCACCTCAGGCACCTTTAGCCTGGGGTGAGGTACTCAGTTGGCGGTCCGGAGCTCAGTGCCCAACACTGAGTTCCGCGAGGGAAGGATCCTAGGGTGCTCCGGAGATGGACGCCTGAATCCGAGGTGGACGTAATGGACCGGGAAGAGCTCCTCATCTGAAGACCCGGTGCAGCATACTGCCAGTGACGGGTGAGCCTCTTGTCGGAGACCGTCCGGAAGGTGAATTTCCCTCGTGCGGAGACCATTACCCACTCTTTGGAGGAAAGAACTTGTGTCTGGGCCTATATACACATTCACACCTCCTGTTCTGTGTTATGTAAAGCAAGTAAGTCCATGCTGTGTTCAAATAAAGGAGTGTTGGACTTGCAACGGTGTGAGACTCGTTTCCTGGCAGATGACTCCTGGAGGGAGGATTCGATACACAATACAGGCCCGAAGGTAAAGAACTTTTGCTGATACCACTTATACATCTGTGGTGGAAGCCAGGCGTAGCGCACGCACTCCCTTTCCTATCATACCCCTAGACCAGAGACATTTCGAGCGAGAACTTTAATAGAGGGGATTGGGAGACCGACGGTGCCCGCTACACGTATATATATATATATATATATATATATATATATATATATATACAATTGATAATATATAATTTATATATACCTATAATAGTATTTTATTTTATTTTAAAATTAATTATATATATTTAAAGTTTGAGTAATAAGTTCTGACTAGCATTCCACACTTCACAAACAAACTCTACCAGCGATGAGTAGTGTTTTGTTACCACCACAGCATTATTACACCATTCTTTATTGATATACACACACAGACCACCTTCGCGAGTCTTACCGGACAGTGATGAATCCCTATCCGCTCGGTAGCAGGTTAGCCCGTGTAGCTGAATGGCAGAATTTGGGATGTTGTTATTTAGCCATGTTTTAGTGAAGATAAACACACAGCAATCCCTTGTCTCATGCTGTGTAGACCGACTGAGTTGAATTAAAGCGGAGTTCCACCCAAAAATGGAACTTCCACTTATTGGAACCCTCCCCCCCTCTGGTGACACATTTGGCACCTTTCAGGGGGGAGGGGGGTGCAGATACCTGTCTAAGACAGGTATTTGCACCCACTTCCGGGCATAGACTCCCACGGGAGTCACGC
Organism: Rana muscosa; assembly: GCA_029206835.1. Classification (NCBI taxonomy): domain Eukaryota; kingdom Metazoa; phylum Chordata; class Amphibia; order Anura; family Ranidae; genus Rana; species Rana muscosa. The sequence goes on along the minus strand of CM055117.1, from coordinate 45,303,351 downwards.
CCCTTCCCCCCCCCCCCCCCAGCTGTCTCCTGGGAAACACACTGTTCCCAGGAGAGAGTGTGCCGCGCTACTCGCGCATGCGCAGTAGGGAACCGGGCAGTGAAGCCGCAAGGCTTCACTTCCTGATTCCCTCACCAAGCATGAGGAGCGGCAGCATCCGAGGACCGAGCGATTGCTCAGCCTCGTCTGCCGACATTGCGGGCGTGCTGGACAGGTAAGTGTCCATTTTTTAAAAGTCAGCAGCTGCAGTATTTGTAGCTGCTGGCTTTTAAAAAAATAAATTTGGGTGGACCTCCGCTTTAAGTCCAGTTTATTTTCCAGTGAGCGAACATTAGAGAGCATAAGTGTTGGAAGAGCCGGCCTTGTGGGTTTAGCCCTTAGCCTAGATCGTATACCTCCACGCTTACCGCGTTTCTGTCTCCTCTCACACCGCTTGCGTCGCTGCCTTGTGCGGGTAGTTTCAGTAGGCGAAACTGCGATCTCGGGGTCAGGTTTTAGTAGTAGCCGCTGCGTCTAACTGCGCCGCCATCTGTAGCTGAAGGTGATACACACACTGCAGAGACCCAGACTGGATTGTGAGGCCTGTATACAATCTGTATGGCTGAAATCGCATCGCACAGACATTGCATGTGATTTGCACTGCAGTGCGGTGCGAATCACATGCAATCTCACACAGCGCACCACTGTGAACCCAGCCTAAACCCTCCTATCTTTGTCAGCCAAGAAAGCTGCCAATTTGGCCTCAGTTTAACCACTTGCCGACCAGCCACCGTCTTTTTACGGCGGCAGGTCGTCACGTTCCCGAAAATTGCCGTAGGTGTACGTTGGCTCCTTTAAGGAGCTGTAGCAGGCGCACGTGCGCCCGCTGTACGATGGGGGACCTGATGCGCGTGGCCAGCGGCCACGATGTCCACCAGCGATCGCGGGAGCGAGAGCCAGAACAGGGATCTGTCAATGTAAACCGATAGATCCCCGTTCTGACAGGGGAGTAGAGAGAGATATGCTGTTCCTAGTGATCAGGAACAGCGACCTCTCTCCTCCTCCAGTCAGTACACTCCCTCCACAGTTAGAAACACCTCCCTAGGGAACACCTAACCCCTTGATTGCCCCCTAGTGTTAACCCCTTCCCTGCCAGTGACATTTATACAGTAATCAGTGGCTATTTTTAGCTCTGATCGCTGTATAGATAGATGTCAATGGTCCCAAAAAAGTGTCCGATCTGTCCGCCGCAATGTCGCAGTCCTGCTAAAAATCACAGATCACCGCCATTACTAGTAAAAGAAAAACAATAATAATAAAAATTACAAATATATCCCCTATTTTGTAGAGGCGATAACTTTTGCGCAAACCAATCAACATACGCTTATTGTGATTTTTTTTTACTGAAAATATGTAAAAGAATACATATTGGCCTAAACTGATGAAGAAATTATTATTATTTTTTTGGGAAATTTATTATAGCAAAAGGGAAAAAAATAATAATTTTTTCAAAATTGTCGTTTTTTTTTTTGTTTATAGTGCAAAAAATAAAAACCGCAGAGATGATCAATTACCACCAAAAGAATTTGTGGGGAAAAAAGGAAGTTTTTTGTATGGGTACAGCGTCGCACGACCGCGCAATTGTCAGTTAACGCGACGCAGTGTCGTATCGCAAAAAATCGCCGGTCATTAAGGGGAAAAATCTTCTGGTCGGTAAGTGGTTAATCTTTAACTGTCATGGTGCTGCTCATGTGATCAGTTATGACACCAGCCATTGGATGGTTTGACAGTTTGGTTGAGAGCACAACCAATGTGACCGTTACATTCCCGGCACGTGCCGGAATGTAACTGTTTTTTGAAACTGTTCAATGAATGGGTTTGCTTCCACTTTAATAAAACATATATGACACGTGTCAATAATCAGTCCCAAAAAGCTTCAAATATTAATTTTGCAGTCCCAAAATCTTCGTCAAATAATGTGCATCCACAAACTGGCTCTTCAGACTCCAAACAGTAAAGATCCTCTCCACCGCACCAGTGTCCTCTAATACCGGATCTGTGCACCTTAGGATTGATCTGTGCACCTCTGTATACACAAGTGTAGCGGGGTCTCCTTTAAGGCCCCGGGACTACGTTACCCAGAACCCTGTTCGGCACCCAGAGTGCAGTTAGCCACCGCAGAGACTCATGGGAGGGGTTATTTAAGGAGGAGGTGAGGCGGAGCTCGGCCTCTTTGGGACACCGCGCTGCAAGCAAGAGTTTCTTCCTGTGCGGATCTGCTGCAGTGCAAGGCCTGAAGCCTGGGCCTTGCGCAACTTCCAAAGAGCCTTCCACCCCACTGCGGAGCCTGGGTGGCATCTGACTTGTCGAGTGAGGACATCAGTTGATTCGGGGACCCGATCGTTGCAGACGCTGTGTGCGGATACACAGCAGGGTGGACATTCCGGACTGGGATCGCGTCCGGAGTGGTGAGCGGGCACCTGTCCAGACCAATAGACTGTGCCTTGTTCAGGCCTGTAGACTTCATAGGCCCACAGTTTCATTTCTTGGCTGTTCCCCGGGGGGACCGGTGGCAGGACAGAGTTGAAGTGTCCCCCCCAGTATAGTGTTCCAAGTATTGCCTGATTGTGGATTACAAAGTGCTATTCATCAAGTGCACCACCGAAAGCTGGCATGCGAAGAAATCCATATAGGAGGTGACTGAGATTTACTCCATGTCAGGCCTGACCGGGGTGGGAAGTTAGGATTTTGTTTAGTGCGCCATAGGGCGCGCATACCATAATAGCTACACGTGGTGAAGTACCGCGCAGCGCCATTATTGTATGCTGTATTGAATTCTGCAGGGCTCTACTAACCAATTGCATATGTTGTGTTCTGTCTATGCTACCTTCGATATAAGAGTAAACTGTTATATTTCATCTCTGCCTCAGTGTGTTGTCTTACTGTTAGGAGATTATTCCTTGCAATAATATTTGAATGTGATAACAATATAACCCCTAGACTAACTGTGCCAGAGTGGGTCGAGCAGATTGCTGGGGGTTGGTGGTGCTGTACACAGGGCCCGAAAACAAATCCAGCGGCTCTCTTAACTGGGGGTAGCGCTACACAAGCAATAAAGAGTAGGGTTCCTCATTTACATCCACATAGAGAGGAACTGGGCTCTTATCTGGGCAAATTCATTCCACGGCCATTCTTTAACCACTTCAGCCCCGGAGGATTTGGCTGCCCAATGACCGGACCATTTTTTGTGATTCGGCACTGCGTCGCTTTAACTGACAATTGCGCGGTCGTGCGCCGTGGCTCCCAAACAAAATTTACGTCCTTTTTTTCCCACAAACAGAGCTTTCTTTTGGTGGTATTTGATCACCTCTGCAGTTTTTATTTTTTGCGCTAAAAAACAAAAAGAGAGCGACAATTTTGAAAAAAAAGCAATATTTTTTACTTTTTGCTATAATAAATATCCCCAAAAAATATATAAAAAAATAAATTTTTTCCTCAGTTTAGGCCGATACGTATTCTTCTACAAATTTTTGGTAAAAAAAAAGCGTTTATTGATTCGAAGTTATAGTTTTATGGCATTGTTATTATTCATTGTTTTTTTTATCAGTAATGGCGGCGATCAGCTATTTTTATCGTGACTGCAACATTATGGCGGACACATTGGACACTTTTGACGCTGTTTTGCGACCATTGTCATTTATGCAGCGATCAGTGCTATAAAAATGCACTGATTACTGTGTAAATGACACTGGCAGGGAAGAAGTTAACCACTAGAGGTGAGGAAGGGGTTAAGTGTGTCCAAGGGAGTGATTCTAACTGTGTGGGGGCTGGGCTTACTGTGACATGACACTGATCACTGCTCCCAATCACAGGGAGCAGACGATCAGTGTCATGTCACTAGGCAGAACAGGAAGATGCCTTGTTTACAATGGCATCCCCTCGTCCTGCAGCTCCGTGTCACAATCACGCACGCCCGCACGGGGCGAAATTCAAAGTGACGTATACGTCACTTTGCACAGCCGTGCCATTCTGCCAACGTATATCGTCGTGAGCCGGTCGGCAAGCGGTTAAGAAGAAGTGACCAGAACCCCTCAAAGCAAAAAAATCAGAGGACCTAATGCTCTCTCTATTAAAATCAATATTACAAAATATAATATTAAGATCAATATTAAAGTGGGAGTAAACTCCCTTAGTTGATTCTTTACCTATGGGTAAACCTAGAATAAGGCTACCTGTAGGCTCTGTAAATATCTAAACCGCCACTGAAATATTTACTTGTGAAGCCACCGGTGATGTCACTGGTGCATGCGCTCTGAAGGAACAGCATACCCGTATAATTTCTTCAGAGTCCTGTACCGTGAACAGCGGCTCCCACGCACATGCGTGGGAGTAACATCATTGTAGCTTGTCCAATCAAAGGACCGGAGCTTGCCAACCCGGAAAGAAGACCGGGTGAAGATGGAAGCCCTGTTAGCGGTGACAGCACGCTGCTGGTGGGCTTTGTTTTAAGGTACCTTGCAGGTTTAAAAAAAACATTTTTTATTAATCAACATGGTCTACTCACATTAAAACAGTACGAAAAGTGGCATATTAATTTAATAAATCCTCAGGTATGGAGATCGGGTTCACAGCAAACCAAAAAAGCCAGATGGAAAAACATGATGACGTCACTGCCCTCAAGTTCCCAACCACAGCAGTTTCGTGATACAGAGGATGTGGCGTTAAGGGATTAGATTTTAGAATGCCCACACAAATGCAGCCATCACCTGAATGACTACTAGAAGAAAAATGACAAAACTTTGCAGCTGCTCCAGGATAGGGATTGGCACCAACAGATACGTTTACTCATGTGTCGCATAATCAAATTTGAAGCGGCTCCAGATGTTACTCATGTTTTGTTAGATCAAGCTTATGATCTGTTTCCAGTTAGATCAGCCTACTCAGAGTTGTATAATATCATCAAGTTTGAATTTGCTCCAGATATTCTCTTTTTTTTTACACAATTACAACACTCATGCAAATGCAGCCATCAGACTAGTGACCACTAGTAGAAAAAAAACCTTCAAATATATGCAGCTGTCTCAGGTTATCAACGTCTTCAAAATAAGCAGCTGCTGGATAGATAAGTCTACTCAGCACTGTGTCCCACCATCAAATTTAAAGCAGCCCCTGATCTCTCTGATTATTTTCTCTTATGATTGTAGCTGACTGTGACAGACTTCTGACACGCCGACTGGGTAACTTCACCAAGATAGAGCTTCCCCCCCTCTGGAACCAGAATATAATAATTTTACCCTAAGCATCAGACAGAACCAATATGGAGTAAAACAGGACTAACTTTATATTGAACAGAAATACAGGTTTTTATACATTTAAAAAATAGGAGCAGTCACCACCTGAACAATAAAAACAAATATTACACATTGGGGTTGTAGTGGGATGCCCCTTTGTCCAGATTCCGGTGCAGGTCCCTTTAACTCAACTCCCCACAATCCTCTGAGCTCCTGGACACGCCCAGGGGGATATAAATGTCAGCTCCACCCAGCTTCCTGTGCTCAGAGAGATCACGCCTGATGGGACAGCAGTGACTGGGCAAGTGAGCTGTTCCCAGGTGCTGGGTCCTCCCCTGTTAAGTCTGGTGTGCGGGCCACCAGCAGTGAGCACAAGAGCACGCAGCATCTTTCCAAGCCCCAGTCACTGGAGAGGACTCTGTTACAGTCCATTTGCAGAAGCTGTCCATGAAGTGGGTTGGCCCTATCTGCAGCCACCAGAACCTCCTGACCGAAGCAAGTAGAAAGCAGTGCCAGTGTGAAGTGTGTGCCAGCAGGAGGTCCACTCAGCTCACAGTCTGTTGAACGAACGATTACTATCTTGGACACGTGAGATTCCATAGCTGTCTATTCTATCTGTAGATTGAACTCAGAACACGCTGATGCCACCTAGTGGACATTAGTTGAACCGCAGTATAATTGTTATATCCTCTTTCTTTACAGTTTATATTAATGTTCTGTACTGTATACCCGTGTTCACACGATCTCCGGTACAATTTATGTTAAAGTTCATTGTTAAGTAAAGTAGAAATTGCACATCACCACTGGTCTGATCATTTGGCTGAAACCGTTACACAACACTTGGCGTCACAAACAGGATCAGCCATGTCAGACAGTGATGAGGAGAGCAGCACAATGGCAGAGCCAGTCAGCAGCGGCACTGAGGGAGTTAAACAGTCTGCCATAGCTTCTCTATTGCTGGCAGGATTTCTACCACAACAGCTGCCTAAGTACACAGGACCAGATCAGGACTTACATGATTGGATTAGGAGATTGTGGGGCTTGATCCGGTCATATGGGGACCCACCTACACCTTCCAGCAGAGGACCAGGACTCCCTAGACAAGATTATCAGCCGCTTGGAAGCAGTGTACACCCAGACGGTTGCATTAGAGGATCTTAGAGCTTGATTTATCAGTAGAAGGCAGAGAGTGGGAGAATCCATTCCGCAGTACGCCCTGGAACTGCAGGATATAGCAGCCGAGATCCGCCGCAAGTAGAGGAGGCGAGCAGGACGTGCAGGCTGGAGTGATACAGATGGGTGGCTGAAGGATCAGTTCGTAGATGGGCTTCTGTCTGACAAAGTCAGGGAAAAGTTACAAGAAAAGGACAGAAGTAACCCAAACTTAAAATTCCACAAAATTCTAGAAGCAGCTATCCTATATTCAGAACCCAGACGTGCCAGTACGGACGTCCTCATGGCCAGCACAGGTGATAAACCATGTAAACCGCCACAAACTGAACACACAGCTCCGTGGGAGGTGGCCATCCACAAGCTGATGGAAGGAATGGCCCAGCTCCAGACAGAACTTGCCACGCTGAGACGTGAGCGAGACAATCCAAGGGGGCCAAGAGAGCACACCCCTTCATGGAGAAACCGATCACAGCCCCGCAGACGACCAAGACGGGAGAGGTCACCCTCTCCATGTTGGGGCTGTCGACAAAAGGGACATCGCTTGAGGGATTGTCCTGATCGAATACAGAGGGAGCCATTAAACTCAGAGCGCCCCGCCCCTAGGAGTCAAGCAGTGGGGCGGCCCAGCAAAACGACTCCCCCGTCACACACTGAGGACGTGGTGGTCGATTGCCCTGTGGTACACGGGTACTTCGATGGCCAAGAGGTTGAATGTCTCTTCGACACTGGGTCCCAAGTCACCATTTTACCAGAACCATTGTTCCAGCGACACTTCCCAAAGAAGAAAATGAGTCAGGATACCCCCTGGATCTCACTGACAGCTGCCAACGAACTTCCTATAGAAGTGTTCGGGATTACCTGGATGAAAGTAGAACTGTGGGGACAGGACCTTGGCCAAAAAGGTGTTGTGGTTACACAAACATCCGGAAAAGCACGGCCGCAGGTGATATTGGGCATGAATATCATCCAGGGGCTGAGGCCTGAGCTGTTAAAACTATGTCCTACACATCTGGGACCACCGAAAGAAGTTAGAAAGCTACTCCTTACCTTGGCAGCACTAAAGGACTCTGACGCAAGTATTGCAAACATTAATGAAAAGGCTGGTGTTGTGAGGGTTCCCTTTGGGACAGAGATTGTAATACCTCCCTGCAAAGAACTTGTACTTCCCATGAATGTTGGATCATGCCATAGACTGCAGGGCGTCCCAGTGCTAGTGGAACCCTTACCCTCAGATATGGCCCTATTTGTTTCTAGAACTACAGTAGTTCGTCAAGGCACCGTGCTAGTTAGGATGCGGAACAGCAAGATGATTCCACTTCACCTGCCTCCGGGGACACCAGTGGTGGAACTGGCCCTGATTACAGGTGTAATTTCTCCCAAAGTGGACCACATAGAGCTCCAGAAATTTCACGGACGACGTTATGTAGCTAAAGTGAATGTTACCAAATGGTCAGCATGGGTAGGAGAACAGATACTTCCACTTCTACAGCTGTTCACTGAGGAACTCACACCCACTCAGGTAGAAGCAGTAAGGCAACTGGTGGATAAGTGGTCAGAGGCGTTTTCACAGGGGGATTTTGACCTGGGCTGTAGCAATGGAATTGAACATGAGATCTCAACAGGAGGAAATCCACCCATCCGGGGTCGCTACAGAAGCATAACCCCTCACCTTTATCAGGAAGTCAAGCAGATGTTGGAACAGATGATGCAGCAAGGCGTAATTGAAGACAGCAAGAGCCCATGGGCAGCTCCCGTTGTATTAGTGCGGAAAAAGGACAGCACCCTCAGCTTCTGTGTAGATTATAGACGGTTGAATGCTGTCACTACAAGAGACGCCTATCCCCTGCCGTGGATTGAAGAGTCCCTAACTGCTCTAGGGAAAGCCAAGTTCTTTTCCACACTTGATCTCGCCAGTGGGTATTGGCAGATCCCTGTGGCAAAAGCAGATCGACCAAAAACTGCTTTCATTACCCCTATGGGACTATGGCAGTTCAAGAGAATGCCTTTCGGGCTGAACAATGCACCTGCTACCTTCCAAAGGACAATGGAGCATTGTCTTGGGGATATGAACTTGGATAGCATCCTGATTTATCTTGATGATATAGTGGTGTTCTCTGCCACCTTTGAGGAACACCTTGCCCACCTCAATGCTGTTCTAGCCCGGCTACATCAGTATGGGCTGAAGCTTAAGCCAAAAAAATGCCACCTGTTCAAAAGTGAGATTGAATATTTGGGACATGTCAGTTCAAAACAGGGTGTGCTCCCCAACCCAGAGAAAATCAAGGTAATACAAGAATGGAAGGCACCATTGACCGTGACCGAGGTTAGAGCCTTCCTAGGGCTAGCGGGGCACTATCGACGTTTCATAAAGCACTATGCCCATCATGCTGCTCCAATCCAGAAATTACTACATGAAGTAGACCATAAAAGAGGTCACAAGAGGGTCGAATGGGGACTGGAACAACAATAGGCATTTGACTTTTAAAGCAACGGTTGGTGTCAGCCCCTGTATTGGCCTTCCCTTTCGGCTACAAACTGATGCCAGTAACCAGAGCCTGGGGGCCGTGCTCTCACAAATGCAAGATGGTGAGGAACGGGTTATTGCTTATGCCAGCCGCAGCCTTCATCCAACCGAGAGAAACCCTGCAAACTACAGCTCCTTCAAGTTGGAACTGTTAGCGCTGGTGTGGGCCGTCACAGAACGTTTCGCAGAGTATCTCACAGGGTCTAAGTTCGAAGTCTGGACGGACAATAACCCCTTAGTACATCTCCAGACATCCCCAAACTTGGCGCTCTGGAACAAAGATGGGCAGCACGTCTGGCAAAGTTTGACTTTTCCCTGCATTACCACCTGGGAAAGGGCAACCACGTGGCTGATGCCCTATCACGGTACCCTTCAGCACAACCACAGCGAGATGTGGATGAAGAGGCAGAAGAAGAAAAAATTCCACCCTAATGGGGGCTAGATCTAAGAGTAGACCACGGGTGGACCTCATCCAGGTATTGGAAGATTATAACTGGGCAGAAACGCAGAAGGATGACCCTGTGATTGCCCCAGTGATAGAGGCAATGCAGTTACGGCGCTGGCCCAGTAGAAGTGAAAGAATGAATGGTCACGCCTCCTCTTGAGAAATGGCATATTGTATCGCAGGATAATGTTCCCCCGTGACTCTTCGGTAACCTGGCAGGTCATACTGTCGCAGGCCAAAGCTCGACCAGTGGCAGAAAGGATCCATGTGGAAGGAGGACATTGGGGTGTCCACAAGACATTCGCCTGGTTCAAAAGGCAAGCCATGTGTGTGGGGCTGTTCCAGTTGATTGATCAGATATGTCGGCACTGTGCGGTATGCTCCGTGACCAAGGGGGCTGAGGTCCAGGTGCCTCCCATGACTTGGAACATGTCTGCCCCATTGGAAGTATTGACAGTTAACTTCCTCACCCTCGACATGTCGGAAGATGGACATCGCCATGTCCTTGTTATGGTGGACCACTTTACCAAGTTTGCAGTAGCTGTACCAACTCGTGACCAGACTGCAAAGACTGCAGCTCAAGCAGTGTGGAAGCACTTCTGTCTCCCTTATGGTTGCCCTCAGAAGATACATAAAGATCAAGGGCCCTGCTTTGAAAGTGAGTTCTTCCAGGAGTGGTGTCGCTCCTTAGGTGTCAAGAAGACGGATATGACCCCATATCACCCACAGGGTAACGGAGCCTGCTAGAGGTTTAATCGTACCCTGATACAACTATTGAGAGGGCTGGCCCTTGAGAAATGAACCAGATGGACCCATTACTTGGCTGAAGTGGTTTGGAAGTATAATCATACTGTGCACTCAGCGAAAGCTCGCTCTCCTTACCACGTGATGTTTGGTCGTACTCTTGGGGGACCCACAGATCTATGGGGTGTTGTCCCCACTGAACAACTGGAGTATACTCCAGCAACCTGGATTCGAGAGTGGAGGCGACGCCTGTCCGAAGTCCAACAGTTTGTAAAGGAGCGAACTTGGGTGGAACAAGAAGAGTCAGGAATGGAGGTCTATGACCTGAAACCTGGAGACAGGGTCTTGATCAGGCGCAAAGGTGCACATCAGCAGGGCAAGCTACAAACTCCATGGGAGGAAGTGCCCGGAGTTGTGCTACAGCAACCAATTCCAGGAGTGCCAGTCTATGACTTCCAGAAGGAAAGTACACAAGACAGGCCGAGGCGGCTACACCGCAGGCTCCTCAAACCTATTCGAAATTACGAAGAGGTGCCTGAGAGCTTATCTAGAGAGCTGGAAAAACAGGTTTCCGGGCCACCCATAGCAGCCCCAGCAGAGAATTAGTGGTGGCTACTCCCCATTCCCTCACTGCTGCCTCCAAATCTCCCAGGAGAGATTACAGATACAGACAATGCCATGCAGTCCAATGATTGCCCAGCTCGGATTCCTACTCCTGCTGTAGTGCCCTCTGACCCACTGTCCACTGAGATGCCTGAAAGTGAAGATGTACCTTTGTCTGCTTCTGAAGAAGAGCCTGAACCTCAACCCTTGAGATGCTCTCAGAGGCACAACTTTGGGAAACCACCTGAACGCTTTGCACAGGAGGACTTTGTATGGTCGGTAAACTTGCCTGGAATCGCAAGTTCAAGTGGGGTGGAGTGTAGTGGGATGCCCCTTTGTCCAGATTCCGGTGCAGGTCCCTTTGACTCAACTCCCCACAATCCTCTGAGCTCCTGGACACGCCCAGGGGATATAAATGTCAGCTCCACCCAGCTTCCTGTGCTCAGAGAGATCCTGCCTGATGGGACAGCAGTTACTGGGCAAGTGAGCTGTTCCCAGGTGCTGGGTCCTCCCCTGTTAAGTCTGGTGTGCGGGCCACCAGCAGTGAGCACAAGAGCACGCAGCATCTTTCCAAGCCCCAGTCACTGGAGAGGACTCTGTTACAGTCCATTTGCAGAAGCTGTCCATGAAGTGGGTTGGCCCTATCTGCAGCCACCAGAACCTCCTGACCGAAGAAAGTAGAAAGCAGTGCCAGCGTGAAGTTTGTGCCAGCAGGAGGTCCACTCAGCTCACAGTCTGTTGAACGAACGATTACTATCTTGAACACGTGAGATTCCTTAGCTGTCTATTCTATCTGTAGATTAAACTCAGAACACGCTGATGCCACCTAGTGGACATTAGTTGAACCGCAGTATAATTGTTATATCCTCTTTCTTTACAGTTTATATTAATGTTCTGTACTGTATACCCGTGTTCACACGATCTCCGGTACAATTTATGTTAAATTTCATTGTTAAGTAAAGTAGAAATTGCACATCACCACTGGTCTGATCATTTGGCTGAAATCATTTGCCACCAGATGCAGTGCCGCTTGCCACCCATAGCCTGCCACCAGATGCAGTGCTGCTGTCACTCCCTCTGCATGAGCCACATGCATAGAAGGAAAGGATTGGCGTCACTATCTGGAGAGTGTAGATTACACCAGTCCCTGCTGCTTGCCGCTGGGTGCCAGAGAAGAAGAGGTGCCGAGGTGGGTGGGGACAGCAGTGCTGCACTCGGCGCAGGCCTCGCTCCCTGTCTCACTGTCTGAGAGTAATAGGTCACTGGTTCCTAGATGCCAGGCAGCGCTGGCCCTAACAACCAGTTCCGAAAATGTAGTCATTAGTTGTTAGGGGGTGGCTGTGTCCTCTATTTCATTCCGGGACATAGTATTGTCCCGGAATGAAGGTGCCCGGGACCCAGGACAGACATGTCAATTGCGGGACAGTCTTGGGCAATCCGGGACACGTGGGCACCCTAGGAAGGGGGGGGGGATGAGAAAGAACCCCCTCCTGAACCATACTAGGCCACATGCCCTCAACATGGGGGGTGCTTTAGGGCAGGGGGGGCAAAGGCCTCTTCCCGACAGCTCTGGGCGATGGTTGTGGGGGTCTGAGGGCAGGGGGCTTATCAGAATCTAACAGTCCCCTTTAATAAGGAGGCCCCTAGATCCCCCATGTGAATGAGTACCCCTACTCATTCCCCCAAAAAAAGTCTCAACAATAAAGACAAAAGGCAGTTTTTGACCATTCCATTTTTAAAAAAGTGTGGGGTGGAGCCTTGTGACGTCAGTTCCGGTGGTGTTTTACAGAAGTACGTTGAGGAGGTGAGTGTGTCACTACTCCCATTGTTTTTTACTGCGGTTTTTACCCTTACTTGATGTAAGCAGTTTCTTTTACTAAATACATTTACATTTCATTTGGCAATATTGCACTATGGCTGTTCTTTGTTTCCTTTGAGCGCCATTTATACAAGAAGTGTCATTCCTTGGAGCGAGCTGTTTCCTCTATATATGGAATTACCCAAGATGTTTTGAGGCCAAGTTTTGGACGTAGTTCTTCGTCGATCCATCAGAAGTATTCCTTATCTGACTATGTGATGAGCCTTGTTTGACCATTGGGTCATTGTTGGAGGTGAGCAGCCAATTCATAAATTTAACAGTCGATGTTTGGATTGTTGGACTTTTATTCACATTTATTTACTTGTATGTATGGATACTAATCATATTCATTCTTTAAGTATATTACTTTATGGCACATTATTGAATAAGCGCATCAGTCTTTTTCTTTTACATTTATTACGCAGTTTTTTTTTAGTACACTACTAAGTGGTTGCAGCTAATTCATGGTCACTATACATGTACTATACAGGTCCTTCTCAAAAAATTAGCATATTGTGATAAAGTTCATTATTTTCTGTAATGTACTGATAAACATTAGACTTTCATATATTTTAGATTCATTACACACAACTGAAGTAGTTCAAGCCTTTTCTTGTTTTAATATTGATGATTTTGGCATACAGCTCATGAAAACCCAAAAATCCTATCTCAAAAAATTAGCATATTTCATCCGACCAATAAAAGAAAAGTGTTTTTAATACAAAAAAAGTCAACCTTCAAATAATTATGTTCAGTTATGCACTCAATACTTGGTTGGGAATCCTTTTGCAGAAATGACTGCTTCAATGCGGCGTGGCATGGAGGCAACCAGCCTGTGGCACTGCTGAGGTGTTATGGAGGCCCAGGATGCTTCGATAGCGGCCTTAAGCTCATCCAGAGTGTTGGGTCTTGCGTCTCTCAACTTTCTCTTCCCAATATCCCACAGATTCTCTATGGGGTTCAGGTCAGGAGAGTTGGCAGGCCAATTGAGCACAGTAATACCATGGTCAGTAAACCATTTACCAGTGGTTTTGGCACTGTGAGCAGGTGCCAGGTCGTGCTGAAAAATGAAATCTTCATCTCCATAAAGCTTTTCAGCAGATGGAAGCATGAAGTGCTCCAAAATCTCCTGATAGCTAGCTGCATTGACCCTGCCCTTGATAAAACACAGTGGACCAACACCAGCAGCTGACATGGCACCCCAGACCATCACTGACTGTGGGTACTTGACACTGGACTTCAGGCATTTTGGCATTTCCCTCTCCCCAGTCTTCCTCCAGACTCTGGCACCTTGATTTCCGAATGTACTTTGGACCACTGAGCAACAGTCCAGTGCTGCTTCTCTGTAGCCCAGGTCAGGCGCTTCTGCCGCTGTTTCTGGTTCAAAAGTGGCTTGACCTGGGGAATGCGGCACCTGTAGCCCATTTCCTGCACACGCCTGTTCACGGTGGCTCTGGATGTTTCTACTCCAGACTCAGTCCACTGCTTCCGCAGGTCCTCCAAGGTCTGGAATCGGTCCTTCTCCACAATCTTCTTCAGGGTCTGGTCACTTCTTCTCGTTGTGCAGCGTTTTCTGCCACACTTTTTCCTTCCCACAGACTTCCCACTGAGGTGCCTTGATACAGCACTCTGGGAACAGCCTATTCGTTCAGAAATTTCTTTCTGTGTCTTACCCTCTTGCTTGAGGGTGTCAATGATGGCCTTCTGGACAGCAGTCAGGTCGGCAGTCTTACCCATGATTGCGGTTTTGAGTAATGAACCAGGCTGGGAGTTTTTAAAAGCCTCAGGAATCTTTTGCAGGTGTTTAGAGTTAATTAGTTGATTCAGATGATTAGGTTAATAGCTCGTTTAGAGAACCTTTTCATGATATGCTAATTTTTTGAGATAGGATTTTTGGGTTTTCATGAGCTGTATGCCAAAATCATCAATATTAAAACAAGAAAAGGCTTGAACTACTTCAGTTGTGTGTAATGAATCTAAAATATATGAAAGTCTAATGTTTATCAGTACATTACAGAAAATAATGAACTTTATCACAATATGCTAATTTTTTGAGAAGGACCTGTATACCTGTGTATATATATTTTTTTCTGAGTTTATTTTCACTATATTTACTGGAGGCTGATGAGTTATATTTGCTTAAAAATTACAACATATCAGAGCGCAAGTTTTTCCCTTATAACACAATAAAAAAAAACAATGTCCCCTGATATAGATCCATCGTCAACCACGACTCCTGCCACACTGCCGGACCCAAAAAAAGGCAAAAAGAAACGCTCTGTCCGCAACTTAGGCTAATCGCCAAATGCCTGCCCCGCCGTTTGACAGTACTTAACCACTTGCTTACTGGGCACATATACCCCCTTCTTGCCCAGGCGAAATTTCAGCTTTCGGCACTGTCACGCTTTGAATGACAATTGCTCGGTCGTGCAACCTGGCTCCCAAACAAAATTGACGTCCTTTTTTTCCCACAAATAGAGCTTTCTTTTGGTGGTATTTGATCACCTCTGCGGTTTTTATTTTTTGCGCTATAAACAAACAAATAGCGACAATTTTGAAAAAAACACAATATTTTTTGATTTTTGCTATAATAAATATCCCAATTTTTAAAAAAAATTATTGCTTTTTTCCTCAGTTTAGGCTGATACGTATTCTTCTACATATTTTTGGTAAAAAAAAATCGCAATCATCGTTTATTGATTGGTTTGCGCAAAAGTTATAGCGTTTACAAAATAGGGGGTAGTTTTATGGCATTTTTATATATATATATTTTTTTACTAGTAATGGCGGTGATCAGTGATTTTTTTCATGATTGCGACATTATGGCGGACACAGCGGACACTTTTGACACTATTTTGGGACCATTCCCATTTATACAGCAAACAGTGCTATAAATATGCACTGATTACTGTATAAATGTGACTGGCAGAGAAGGGGTTAAATGTGTGCCCTGGGAGTGATGATTACTACTGTGGGGGGAGGGGACTGACTGGGGGAGGTGACCGATCTGTGTCCCTATGTACAAGGGACACAGCATCGGTCTCCTCTCCCTGACAGGACGTGGATCTCTGTGTTTACACACAGAGATCCATGTCCTTGTCTGTGTAACGGCCAATCGCGGGTGCCTGGCGGACATCGCGGCCGCCAGGCATGCGCATCGGCATTACAGTGACGCGCCGGGCACGTGCGAGCGCCGCCGGCGGCGCTCGCGCACCCCCCAGTGGCCAGAGGAGCGGAGGCCGTAAAAAGACGGCCTCCCGGCATATTAAGAACCACCTTGCGGCCGTACATAGTCGTACGGCGGGCGCGAGGTGGTTAAATAGGTAAGGGGCAGGGCCATCTGGGGATGTCACTTGGTGGCACCAACCCCCTTGTGATGTCACCAACAGAGCATGCACTGGTCAGAACCAAACATGGTACAGGTTTGGTTGCAGACTAAAGACATGCTACATGTCTTCGTTGCAGACTTGAGACATGCTACAGGTTTTGGTTGGAGACTGGAAACATGCTACAGGTTTTGGTTGGAGACTGGAAACATGCTACAGGTTTTGGTTGGAGACTGGAAACATGCTACAGGTTTTGTTGAAGACTGGAAACATGCTACAGGTTCTGGTTGCAGACTGGAGACATGCTACAGGTTTAATTGGAAACTGGAGACATGCTCAATGTTTTGGTTGCAGGCTGGAGACATGCTACGGGTTTTGGTTGGAGACTGAAAAATTCCACAGGTTTAGTTGCAGTGGTCCAATGATGAGGAAACACAGCTCAAGGTGCTGTAAGTTTAGTGTTGCTTCCAAAGCAGAGGTGCCCACCCAGCTCGCCTCTGAAGTCAACAGGGAAAAAGGGATGAATGGCTGCACACTCCAGAAGGTTGCCAAAATCTTTATTGTAGTGATCAACAAATAAAAGCATTTACGGCACAGCAAGCACCAGGAGATAAAAGTTTTATTACGTTTCACGCAGATAACATTGCTTAATCATAACACTGTTTTGCTTGCAGACTTAAGACAAGCTTGGTTGTCCTGTTGGTTGGCAACTGGTGACATGTTACAGGTGTAGTTGGAGACTTGGGTGGAGACTACAAGTTTGGTTGCAGGCTGAGGACATGCTACAGATTTTGGTTGGAGACTGGAGACCGGCAACAGGTTTGGTTGAAGACTGAAGACATGCTACATGTTTTGGTTCTCAACATATTCTCACCTCTGTTCATCTACCATGTAAAAGACTTGAGTCCTGCAAGATAGAGCTTCCACGGAGCTATATACTCTCCCCATAAGAAAACACTTATGATTGGCCTGGCACAGTCACACTGAGGGAGTCACATGCTCCCTATAATAAGAAGTATCAGCATTTTCTTAACTCCTGAAGGTTGAACAAAGTGGGGAAAGGCAGAGATGGGGAGAGAGATTCATTTACCCTACATGGACAAAGAAAAGGTGTACTTCACAGTTCGCCTTCCCTAAGAAATATATGGCGTCTGTGATAGTGCTGGACCGATAGAAGCGAGGCTTGGTTCTGGTTCTGATGCATATACAATGGAGTACAGCTTCCTTTAAAGGAACTGATCTGTGATGAAGGTATAGTGTTATGGACCTCGTTCTAGTTCTAGGCTACCATCTCTCTGATTGCCAAAAAGAGAGCACCAATGATAAACTCTCACATGGGTATTGAGGAATGCATAGTACAAAAGTTTATAACACTTAAAGCGGAGCTCCACCTTAAAAAAAAAAATATTAAAAGCCAGCAGCTACAAATACTGCAGCTGCTGACTCTTAATAAATGGACACTTACCTGTCCATGGTGCCCTCAATGTCGGCAGCAGAAGACGAGCAATCGTTCATCTCTCGGCTGCCCCCGCCACCATCCTCGGTGAGGGAATCAGGAAGTGAAGCGTTGCAGGTTCACTGCCTGGTTCCCTACTGCGCATGCGCGAGGGGCGCTGCGCGTCCTCACTGGTCCCCGTTGTGTTCTGGAAACTGTGTGTTTCTGTGGGATTCTGCGGATATTCTGCGGCTATCTATGCCCGGACGTGGGTGCAAATACCTGTATTATACAGGTATCTGCACCCCCCTCCCCCTGAAAGGTGCCAATTGTGGCACGGGAGGGGGGGAGGAATCCGATGAGCGGAAGTTTCATTTTAGGGTGGAGCTCCGCTTTAAAAGTCTTTTTGAAAAATGTATTGGTAATAGCATTAAATATATCCAACGTGCTTTGGGGGAAAGGCCTCCCCCTTCCTCAAGGCTTGAGACCTATGTTAGGTCTCGAAAAAGACTGTCAAGTCTTAATAGCACCATGGACTGCCAGCATATGCAAAGCAAAGTGTTTGCCTTTCCTAATTTAAATATGAAGGGTCCTGGTCTCCTTCTCACCTGACAGAGAAAACGTGTCCGACTCTTCTCATGTCTGGTCAGCTCAAATCTAAGTTTTAACTACTTGAGGCCCGCGCTGAAGCCAAATGACGGCTTCAGCGAGGACTTGAAAATCCGGGAGGCCGTCAATAGACGGCCTCCCCTTCGCACGCTCCCTGCGCGCCCCTGCAGGGCACGCACGGCGCGCGCTGTGATCACCCGAGTCACTGAGACTCGGGTGATCACCGATCCGAGTAAGGGGCCGATCCCGACCCCTTACCACATGATCAGCTGTCAGCCAACGAAAGCTGATCACGTGATGTAAACAAAGAATCGGTAATCGTTATTTTTTTCTCCTCACGCTGACAGCGTGAGGAGGAAAAAAAGCCGATCACCGACTCTTTCACAAGGGACATCGGTCCCGAAGAGGAAGGAAGCAGATGTGCCTCATCAGTGCCAGTATAATGCTACCTGCCAGTGCCCACAGTGCCACCTATCAATGCCCACAGTGCCACCTATCAATGCCCACAGTGCCACCTATCAATGCCCACAAGTGCCACCTATCAATGCCCACAAGTGCCACCTAGCAATGCTGCCTATTATTGCCACCCATCAGTGCCCATTATTGCCACCCATCAGTGCCCATCACTGGCACCCATCAGTGCCCATCACTGGCACCTATCAGTGCCCATCACTGCCACCTATCAATGCCACCTATTAGTGCCACTTCTCAGTGCCACCTATCAATGCCCTTCAGTGCCATCCATCAGTGCCACCTCTCAGTGCCGCCTATCAGTGCCCACCAGTGCTGCCTATCGGTGCCCACCAGTGCCGCCTATCGGTGCCCATCAGTGCCCACCAGTGCCCATCAGTGCAGCCTCATCAGTGTACATAAATGAAGGAGAAAAATTATCTGTTTACAAAATTTTATAACAAAATATATATATATATATATATATATATATATATATATATATATATTTATTTATATATATATATATATATATATATATATATATATATTTATATTTATATTTATATATATATATATTTTTTTTTTAAATCAGTCTTTTTATTATTTTTTAACAAAAAATAAAAACCGCAGAGGTTATCAAATGCCACCAAAAGAAAGCTCTATTTGTGGGGAAAAAAATTATAAAAATTTCATTTGGGTACAGCATTGTATGACCGCGCAATTGTCATTCAAAGTGCATCAGCGCTAAAAGCTGAAAATTGGTCTGGGCAGGAGGGAGGTTTAAGTGCCCAGTAAGCAAGTGGTTAATTATTATTTAGAAACTTTTATTTTAGTACTATGTGGTCATAGCTTCACATTAGGTTGTCAAATTTGCTCCTCTTTTTTTCATACCTGGCCTCGCTTACTCCCAAAACCTAACTGTTGGCAATGTGAACAATAACTTATTCAAATCGTATTCAAATCCACATCCAGGGGAATTCCTTTATTTATGGGGGATAAAACCACATACAGTGGTTCAATTTCCTCCTTCATCTGCACGCTGCCCGAGGTCAGTAATACTCCCCTCTTCAGTTATGTTTACAGAATCTGCAGAACATTACCTTTGCCTTTGGGGCTTTCTCTGCTGACTTTTATAAATAAAAGAGGGAAATATGAATAACCCTATGTAGCGGGTGTTTGATTTTAGGGGGAGGCATCTGGGTGGTAGCGTAACCCAGATGCATTGATTGTCAGGGAATCTAAAACCCTTTTGTGGTTCTTGGAGGACTCTGGTGGTGTGAGGTTCCCTGTGGCCTGCGGGTGGCATTGTCGCCATGGGCTGAAGTTGAACACTCACTGCAAGACTGCTTCCTTTTTGTCCTTTCCTGGCGCTGGTACAGCAGGGCGGGGAACCTGCTGTGACGCGAGGGGCGAGGGGATAAAAGGGGCGGACGCCCTGACCTTGGGTTCAGAGTCGGAGGACTCGGCCGCACCCAGGCACCTTCAGCTTGGGTGCTGTCGTTCCGGAGTTCCGGGCCCAGGTGCCCTTGACCTGGCTGGAGCGAGAGATGGAGTCCATCAGAGGCACCTTTAGCCTGGGGTGAGGTACTATGGCGGAAGCCTGGAGCTCAGTACCTTCGACTAAGTTCTGCGAGGGTGGAGGAATCCGAGGGGGCCCTAACTCCTTGGGTGCCCGTGTCTGAGGTCGAGAAGACTGGTGAGCGGAACTTCTCTGGAGAGTCCGGCGCAGCATTGCTGGTGACAGAGAGGCCTCCGGTGACTCCCTTTGACGGATTACTTCCCCTGACAGGGGCTGTGCTAGCGAAGGTAATTCATGTTCTGTTCAATATAGTCAGTGACAGTGACTATTCGCCACTGGTGATACTACAGTGGTTAGCTTTATCTAGACGAATTGTGCCTTGGCCTACTCCCCACAAATACTGAAGTGTTACATGGGTCTCAACCTGTCTGTGCTGTATGACTATTGAGAAGAATAAATATGAGTTGGACCTATTCAGTGTGTGGAACTCTGGTTACTAGGAGCAAAGGGAAGTCAATCCGAGGAAAGGATTGGACTCTGGGACACATACACAAAGCCCGAAAGTTCTGGCCTTTACCTCTACACCTTGGAGGACATGGGCCGTGGTGTATCTCATCCCTCCCCCCAGTGTTAACCCCTAGACGAGATAGACAAGCCGTGAATGAGAAGGGGAGAGAGGGGTGAGGTCGCTACACCTATAACAGGCCTACAAGCAGTGTACACAGTCTCTTGTCACCAAAAATGACCGACAGAAAAAGGGATTAGTGTAAAGATAATCTAAACACAAGAAAAGCGGTTACCTATAGAGACTAATTGGCATCAAGAGGTTAATGGTACAAAAATAGCTTTATTAAAAATGTGTAACAATGCACAAGTACCGTATATACTCGAGTATAAGCCGAGTTTTTCAGCACATTTTTTTGTGCTAAAAATGCCCCCCTCGGCTTATACTCGAGTCACCTTTTTGCGCCTGATCTCCCGGACTTTGGGGACCCAGTACCGGCCGTCCGTAGGTCCCCTGGACCCCAAATTTGGCACACATGTAGCCCCTCTTCCTCCACAATTGTGGAAAGTTTGTTGTCTAGGCGACGTACGGCCGGGGAGCACCGATTTTTCAAATCGGGGCACCCCTTCCATAGACTCCCATGTTAAACGGGCATTTCTCTGGTGAATTTGGGGACCTAGTACCGGCCGGTCCTAGGTCCCCTGGACCCAAAACTTGGCACACATGTAGCCCCATTTCTCCTCTACAAGTGTGCAAAGTTTTTTTGTCTGGAGGACCTACAGCCGGGGAGCATCGATTTTTCAAAGCTGGGCACCCCTTTCTATAGACTCCCATGTTAACGTCAGTCTAGTCATGGGCACAGTGTGGAATTGACACAGTGAGGCATGGGCAGAGTGAGGCATGCACATGGACACAGTGAGGTGCAGTGAGGCATGCAGATGGACACCCTAGGCTTATACTCGCGTCAATAAGTTTTCCCATTTTTTTGTGGTAAAATTAGGTGCCTCGGCTTATATTCGGGTCGGCTTATACTCGAGTATATACGGTACTAAAAATTAAATAATCCTACATCCATCACCACATAAAAAGAATGAAAATGTGTTGGATGAGAAGGCCTGGCTTGCAGTCTCCAGCTCTATTTCATCCCAAAGGTGTTTTATCAGGTTGAGGTCAGGACTCTGTGCAGGGCAGGTGAGGTTCCTCCACCCCAAACTCGCTCATCCATGTCTTTATGGACCTTGCTTTGTGCACTGGTGCGCAGTCATGTTGGAACAGGAAGGGGTCATCCCCAAACTGTTCCCACAAAGTTGGGAGCATGGAATTGTCCAAAATGTCTTGGTATGCTGATGCCTTAAGAGTTCCCTTCACTGAAACTAAGGGGCCAAGCCCAACCCCTGAAAAACAACCCCACACCATAATCCCCCCCCCCCTCCACCAAACAATTATAGTAAATGACCTTTGCTGTGTGCTTTGCCCTTGACTCTGGATTTTGCCTTTTGCTTTGCTGCTATGTGCTTTAGCTCTGTAGTTACTTTTAACTATTTCCTACTTGCATATTATTCCCATTGGGGGTTCCTCCTTTGTTAGGGTATGTTCACACCAGCTGCTGTGGCCCGGTCGAGATCAGTGGGGTTATGATGCACCGATATCCATGCATCGCACTGGTCCCTTTTTTTTAGACAAACTTTATTGACATGTAACACAGTTTAATTGCCAGCCGTGCAGTGCAAGGCAGTGATTTGCAGTCGAATAGCCACCCAAAGCTATTGTGCTGCATGTTTATTGTGCTCTAACCTATTGATACATTCACTGCAGGTTTCCTTGGTCAGTGCACCACTTGGGGGAATGATTTTTAATGCGGGTTATGTTTCTTCAATTTCAACAACGTTGTTCATTTTACGGTTGAGGGTGTGGTTTTGTGTTGTGCTGTGTCAATATGTTTTGCTTTTTTTTAATACAGTGGAACCTTGGATTACGAGCATAATCCGTTCCAGGAGAATGCTCGTAATCCAAAGCACTCGCATATCAAAGCGAGTTGCCCCATAGAAGTCAATGGAAACAAAAATAATTAGTTCCGCATTGACTTCCATGGCATGCAATACCGCATGTGGCCAGAGGGGGAGGGGGCGCCAGATAGCCTTGGAAACACTCGGAAAGGCTCGGGGACAGCTCGGCTGAACTCGGAAAACCTTGGAAAGGCTCGGAAACTGAGTATTTCTGAGCATTTCTGAACGACACCGCCGCCCCCCCCCCACTAAATAAAAAATTACAAACCCACGGATGTCTAATATTGAAAAGTAACATTACAATTTTCATCACAGACATTTATATTTTAATATGTATATTCCAGTTCCCCCCTCCACCCCTTCCCTCCTCCCACCTCTCTGCCGCTCCTCCTTCCAACCTATACCATCTTGCAAAACATTTATTTAAATAACATTTCTAATCATATAAAGTTAATCACAAGAGTCCCCTTTACATCAGATTACACATAGTTCCCCTTTTATATCTGAATCCACAGAGTTCCTCTTTTACATCTGGCCCCTCTAAGTGTGCAAGCTCTCTTTTAACTGCAGACGTTTGTTTCAGAACTGCAAAGTACATGGTGATTCCATAATATTTTCCTTGGAATTGAGTGATTCCATTTTTTTTCCCCTCTGCTTGACCTGCAAAAACAGTTGCAATTGACTACAGTTTTCTTTCTTTTTTTCTTTTTTTAAGTGTTTCTTAAAGCCAGAAGGTTGGAATGTTAAAAGAGAAGTATGGGTTTCCTTTTTTTTATTTACATTTATTCTATGTGAGCTGCTGATATCTATAAACCCTCCCAGCCCTCTCAGAAGTGCCCCCATTCTGTTAAAATCTAGATAAATACCTGTGGGAGGTTCTACAGTCTTTCATACAGCATCATCCAGACAATGGTGTGAATATAGAGTCTGGATCCACCCCCTTTCCTGTCATTTTGCTTGATTGATGTTGGCTCTCCTCCCTCTGCTTGTTTCTGAGACTTCACAGAGTGTAGCTGCTCCCCCCCCCTCCCTTCTCCCTCCTCACTCCTTCCCCTCCCTATCTATCAGCACAGCCACGTCTCTTAGGGGAGGGGGGACAGGGGCAGGGGGTGTGTTGGTGTGTTGGTGGAGATGTTCACACCCCCTGAGAACTTCTCAAACTGAAAGTGGACCGTTTTTGCCAGCTGAAGGACAATTCATGTGCACATGCTGTAAAAACTAAAAGGTAGGAAAAAAAGATTAGCTGATATGTGACTAATGTGATATGTACTAGTTATTTAACCCATCCCATACTACCTTTAAATGAAAATAGTTCTGATGCATATCTGTGATTATTTTATTTTTTTTACACAATTAAACAATTGACTGAACATTTTCCAAGAGTGGTGATTTCCTACTTTTTGCCAGGGGTTGTATGACTGTGTGTCAGAGAATACTGAGCTAGATAATCTGCAGCTGTCCTGTTATTACTCTCTCATCATTACATTAATACCTTGGTTAGTAACCCTGTTCAAACAATTTACACAGTCTCTGAGACTGTGTGATGTTTCCTCTACACGTAGCTTAGCAACACGTCTTTTAAATGCCAAGCTTTTATCGGTTAACAAAGGATTAGGAGGCGTTCTGAGATGGCACAGTAGAATCTTTTGTGATGGTGATCCGCTTATCCTCTGATCTTCCAGGATGTACAATAATATCCAGCAGAATAAATATCCAGACTAATCATCTCCAACATTCTCAGCACCCCGGATCAGATGTTTATTAATATTCAAATTACACGGTACGGAGTCTCTGCTCGGAAATGAGCACATCCCTGCCGGGAAGAGCTGTATATTGCGCACCTAAGGATAATGAGCTGACATAATCCCCGAAGGATATCGTCTATGGAGCGCCACCTTCATTACACACCTGTAGCACCCATTTCACAGATATGTTGATGACAGTAAAGAAATACCATGCAAATACTAAGCAAATGATTTTATTAAAATAAGAAGTCTTGCATCATAAATGCAAACAGCTTGTGTCCGGGGATAATCATCTGTTCCTAACCACAGGTATTCATATGTCATTGATTTTGACAGGCTCTGTGGCTACAACTATATGTGTGTGTGTGTGTGTATATATATATATATATGTAGCGGGCGTTTGCTTTAAGGCCCAAAGACTACCATACCCAAGATGCATTTCCCCGCGCCAAGGACTGCTGGGGCAGGGCTGAGAACTTTCTCTTTGGACACCGCCCGCCCAGCAAGTGGACCTCCGTGCTGAGTCTGCTGATAATACAGGGCCTGAAGCCTAGGCCTGTATTACTCCAAAGAGCCTTCCGTACCCACCGAGGAGCCTGAGGGACGTCGCATCCTGCTGCTGTTCTGTTGCTGTCAGGAGGACCGAAGACCCGGGTGTCGTGGAATCTGTGCACCAAGACACAGCAACGGAAGATACGGACACGGACTGTTCCGGTTGGGTGAGAGAGCACTTGCTCGTGAGGAAACTATAGGATCTCTAGACCCAGTAACTGTTGTTCGGAACTAACGTTAGTGTTTGCAGTTGCACACCGGAGGGACAGTGCATTGAATAACACTAGTAGATTTGTTCTTGGTCACCAAGTTATCACTTTTCCTTTATTCTTGTGGATTACCAATTGTTCCAGAAGTGCACCACCGTCTGCTAGCGAAGATTTTTCTCTGCAGAACTTTCACCTAGTATAGTCAGGCCTGACTTAGAAGTAGTAGTGACATTGCTGGGCGCCATCTTGCCCATGAGGGGGAAGAGCTGCAGCGGGGTCCGTTAGCTTCTTGTTATAAAATTGTATATCTGTCTGTGTGCTAAAACACTCTTTCATTGCAGGGCTCTGCACATGTCTATGTATATTGTTTTCCTGCTTAACCATTATCTTCAGTAAAGTACCAGGGTTAAGTATATCAGTTGTTGGTGTCATTTACTGTGCAGGAGAAACGGTTAGTGATAGTTACACCATACTGTTGTATGCTTTTATTGTGGGATTGTGCTGCCAAGAATCACAGGTTTCACAATCCCACCATCCCCTACTGACTGTGCCAGGGAAGGGTAGAGCCAATTGCCGGGGGGTTGACAGTGAGTGTTACAGGGCCCGAAACAAATCAAACCAGCGGCCCTCTTAGCTGGGGGTATCGCTATATATATGTATATATATGTAGCAGGGGTTTAAATTTAGGGGGATACACCTGGGTGGTAGTATGACCCAGGTGTGTATAAATCATGAGAGGATTTAGACCATTTTTTATTCGAGGAGGACTGGGTGGTGTACTATTCTCCTTGGCCTGTGGATGGCGGGGTTCCCACAGGTCAAGGTAGATTCACTACCGCAGTGCTGTCCTTTTTGTCACATTCCGGAGGTGGTACAGCGGGGGCGGAGAACCTGCTGTGACGTCAAGGAGGGGATAAAGGGGAGAGACACCCTCGCCATGAGGTTTTTTTTTCCTGCATCCGGCGCCCAGGCACCTTCGGCCTGGGTGCGGGCGGTTCGGAGTTCCAGCCCAGGCGCCCTAGGCCTGGTCGAAGCGAAGTTGGCGTCCATCTCAGGCACCTTAAGCCTGGGGTGAGGTACTACACCGGAGGCCTGGGGCCCATTGACTTCGACTGGGCTCCGCAAGGGCGGATGAGTCTGAGGGACCCTGAGGTGGATGGGGCCCATGTCTGAGGTGAGGAGGCCGGAGAGGTTACCCTTCTGAAGAGCCCGGAGCAGCATCAACCCGGTGACGGAGGGGCCTCTGGTAACTCCCTTGGAGGGACATCTCCCCCCTGATAGGGGCCGCAACGCAGCGAAGGTACTCCAATTCATGTTCTTCAGAGTCGCTGGTAGAGACTCACAAGTTTCAAGTTCTCTCTCTAGCCGATGGCTGTAGCAACCGCTGGTGAAACCACAGTGGTTTAGATTGATTGTTAGGACTGTGCCTCGACCTGCTCGCCCCACCGTATTGAACTGTTTATGGATCTCAACCATTTGGCTGACAAAGAACTGTTTAATTGTATGCGACAATAAAACAAGTGTTGGATCCTTATCGGTGTGTGGAACTCTGGTTAATGGGAGCAAAGGGAAGTGTCAGCACAGCAGGACTTGGTCACTAATAGAAGCACACAGGCCCGAGAAGAATAACTGGTACTGGCCTTCACCTCACCTACTGAAATGGGGAGGACATGGGCCGTGGCGCATCTCACTCTCACGTATAAGATACCCCTGGACAAGAGCTATCGGAGAACCGACACACAAGAGGAGGGGGTGAGGGTGCTACATATATATATATATACACAGGGCTTTTTTTTCAGAAAACAGGTGCAGGAACTCAACCACAAGTCACTCCCCCCCCCCCCCCACACACACACCCTCCAAACTTAATTTAATAGTGGGTGTGGTCAAATTTCATAAACAGAGTTTCAGAGTTCAAGGTTGCGCTGCATACAGAGTGCAGAGTTCAGCGGAGCGCTACACACAGAGTGCAGGATTCAGCCTTCTTCCACAGCTGCTAACCTCTGCATTCCCCATTTCACATCTCATTTTCACCCTTCCTCAGCTCTGACCTCTGCATGCAACCCCCTCCACTGCCCCCATATTCTCCTTTAAAGCTCCATCATCTTCCACCTTACTTTTGTTGCTGTTTTAAGTTGGAGCACCCAGTCAGCTCTAGTACTTCCCCACACACTGTAGGTGGGTCCACCTCTCTCGCTTGCAGGGAGATCATCCATTGGGGGTGTTGGCATCCTCATTTCACCCTGGGCACCTGCATCTCCCTTGTCCCCCATCCTGCACTCAGTGGGAGCCATTCAGGAGATTAGATCTATGGGAGCCGTTGAAAGTCAAGCTGTCACTTGTAAACACAGAAGCCCCACTTCTGTGTTATATATATATATATATATATATATATACACTGTATATATATATATATATATATATATATATATATATATACACTGTATATATATATATATATATATATTTGCCATATAGACTTTTAAATGGAAACACCTAAAAGGCATGTGTATGTGCAATTTTTAAGTGTTTAGCCCATTAAAGTCTATGGAGCGACCTCACCTTCAGTATCTCTGCCCTGTACTTATTTTGTCATCACTATTAGTAATTTCCTCATTAAATACATGATTGGCGGAACTTTAAATGCACAATATAAGTCACATTAGAAAAATAGGCTCTCTGTACTTAAAGTGGTTCTAAAGGTTTAAGGTTTTTTACCTTCATGCATTGTATGCATGAAGGTAAAAAAAACCTTATGTGAACCCCCCCAATACTTACCTGGGCCCCGTCACGTTCCAGAGATGTTGAACGAGAGTCTCGGCTCTCCTAGGACTCTCCCTCCTCATTAGCTGAGACAGCAGCAGGAGCCATGGGCTCCCACTGCTGTCAATCACAGCCAGTGAGCTAATGAGAAGAGAAAGGGGGTGGCGCTAAGCTGCGGCTCCGTGTCTAAATGGACACACAGAGCAGCGGCTTGGGAGCCAGTCTGCTCGGGTGCCCCCCACCAAGTGCTCTGGGGGCACTTGGCAAGAGGGTGGAGACAGGGAACATGATAAGAGGAGGATCAGGACTGCACAGGGCAGGTAAGTATGACATATTTGTTTTTAAAAAAATAAATAAAAAATTTGAATTTAATATCACTTTAAAGTCACGTTACCCCAGCATTTAAATGTCTTGAATGGGCCTGCTGTACCTTGTACTTGTATTGAAAAGTATCCTGTTCTCTTTGCATTGCTTCCTTTGTGAGAAATACCTGATGATCCTGCCAGTCCCACCTGCTTTCCTTTTTCAAACTGAACCCACTAGCCATAGAAGTATATCCTTTCCCAATGTGGTCAGTTTCCTGTCCTCCAATAGTCAGACTTGTGCTAACACCCCCCCCCCCCCCTGCACAGCCATTGGCTGGAAAGGTCGGTGTACTGCTGTTTCTCCACAACATCTTTAAGGCACTTATGAAGCTGAGAACAGAGGTCTTGTGATCACTTAATCACTTATTAAAAAGAAAAAAAAGGTATTTATATACGTGTAGCGGGTGGTCATATTTAGGGAAAGCATATGAGTGGTAACAGGCTCAGATGAAATAATTTTAGGATTCATGTACCAATTTATGCCAGGTGGGAATATCAATGGTGTCCAGTTCCTCGGGGTCTATAGGTGGCGCTGTCACTATAGGACGGGGTTGAACCAGTGGGGCGGGGAACCTGCTGTGCCTGTTGTGGGAGGGTATAAAGGGGGCAGACGTCTTCCGCTCGGGGTCCACGCCCAGGCACCTTCAGCCTGGGGGTGAGTGATGGTGGTCTCCGGGTGCCCTAGGCCCAGAGACAGAGCTGCGGTCTTGCCCCAGACACCTTTGGTCTGGAGTGAGGTACTGTCTGGAGGCCTGGGGCCCAGTACCTTCAACTGGGTTCCGCGAGGGATCGAGGGCTCCTAGGGTGTCCCCCGGTGTGGACGCCCAAATCTAGGACGAGGAGGCGAGGGAGGTAACCCTATCCGAAGACCCGGTGCAGCATTCGCTGGTGACGGTGGGGCCTCTGGTAACTGTCCGGATGGATGTCCTTTCCCTGACAGGAGCCATCGCTTCTAGAAGGTAGTTCAAGTTCTCACGGTCGGTGGAAGCGACTGTGTGTGAAGCCTGTTGGTGTTATATGGAACAGGAGAAAACCAAGTTCAAGTTTGTGCCTGGACCTTCCTTCCCCACCTCGTCTGAACTGTATGTGTTACAATCTATCTGCTCTCACAGAGACTGTTTATTGCTACGAATAAATAAGTGTTGGACTTTCAGTGGTGTGGACAGTAACTTACTGGGAGCTAAAGGTCCTAACTCCACCTGCATGGACGGTGGGAATCATTCTCTAGAGAAGGTTTGGCTCTGGATGGAAACACAGACCCGAAGGTATGGTTTGATTAGCTCCATCTTTGCATACAGTATGGTGTGAGCTGGTGGTGCGCCACACTCTCCTCCCTGGTCCCCTAGACGAGAGCCAAGTGTCAGAAGGGACTAAAGGGTGAGGTCGCTACATACGTATATTTTATATACACTATATTACCAAAAGTATTGGGACGCCTGCCTTTACACGCACATAGACTTTAATAGCATCCCAGTCTTAGTCCGAAGGGTTCAATATTGAGTTGGCCCACCCTTTGCAGTGATAACAGCTTCAACTATTCTGGGAAGGCTGTCCACAAAGTTTAGGAGTGTGTCTATGGGAATTTTTGACCATTCTTCCAAAAGCGCATTTGTGAGGTCAGGGCGTTGGATGAGAATGCCTGGCTTGCAGTCTCCGCTCTATTTCATCCCAAAGGTGTTCTATCAGGTTGAGGTCAGGTGAGGTTCCTCCAAGCCAAACTCGCTCATCCATGTCTTTATGGACCTTGCTTTGTGCACTGGTGCGCAGTCATGTTGGAACAGGAAGGGGCCATCCCCAAACTGTTCCCACAAAGTTGTGAGCATGATATTGTCCAAAATGTCTTGGTGTGCTGACGCCTTAAAGTGGTTGTAAACCCACTTTGTAAACAAACACCTACAGGTAAGCCTAGATTAAGGCTTACCTGTAGGTGCAAGAAATATCTCCTAAACATACACAGTTTAGGAGATATTTGCAAAAAAAGACATGTACCGATGTCTAGGGCGCATGCGCGCTTTAGACAACGGTGCATTCACAGGGTTAATCCCATTCAGAATTCCGGCACTGCCGGAATAGAAAGCTCCAGCGCGCATGCGCGGAGTGATGTCTTCGCTGCTCCAGCCAATCACAGCGCCGGAGCGGCGCTGTGATTGGCTGGAGCGGCGATACCCGGAAGTAACCTTCCGGGTATCTGAGGAGCGATGGATGCGGCCGGAGCGGGGGACGAGGATGGCTTCGGGGGTCCCGATCTAAGGTAAGTGATTCATAATGAGCTAGTATGCTAGTCATACTAGCTCATTATGGCTTTTTCTTGCAGGTGATTTAAAAAAAAAAAATGTTGTCTGGGTTTACAACCGCTTTAAGAGATCCCTTCACTGGAACTAAGGGGCCAAGCCCAACCCCTGAAAAACAACTTCACAATATAATCCCCCCTCCACCAAATGATTTTGACCAGTGCACAAATCAAGGTCCATAAAGACATGGCTGAGTGAGTTTGGGGTGGAGGAACTTGACTGGCCTGCACAGTGTCCTGGCCTCAACCCAATAGAACACTTTTGGGATTAATTAGAGCGGAGACTGTGAGCCAGGCCTTCTCGTCCAACATCAGTGCCTGACCTCACAAATGCGCTTCTGGAAGAAAGGTCAAACATTCCCATAGACACACTCCTAAACCTTGTGGACAGCCTTCCCAGAAGAGTTGAAGCTGTTATGGCTGCAAAAGGTGGGCCAACTCAATATTGAACCCTACGGACTAAGACTGGGATGTCATTAAAGTTCATGTGCGTGTAAAGACAGGTGTCCCAATACTTTTGGTAATATAGTTGTAGCGGGGTATTCCCCTTTAAGACAGAGAGACAAGAAGTTCCAGGTGAGAGGTGAGTCGGGAGGAAGTAAAGAGACATTACTGGAAGTGAAAGCAGAGGAGAGAGAGACTACATCTCCCAGTACATCTTGCAGCACCCAGGGTACATTGCTACGGAACAGAGACTGCTGGGGCAGACTTTATAAAGGGGAGGTGGAGTTTGTTCGGTCTCTTTGGACACCCCCTCTCCTAGCAAGAGGATCTCTGTGCTGAATTGCTGTGTGCACAAGGCCTGAAGCCTGGGCCTTGTGCTCCTTTCCAAAGAGCCCCTCTGCCAGCCTAGCAGAACCTTAGAGACATCTTCTCCTCCTTGCTGCAGTACACCAGAAGGATTGAAGACTTGGATGTCGGTGGATTCCTGTTCCTAGACGAATCGATGGAGGAAACGGACTTGGACTTGTCCGGGTGGTGAGAGCTGTTTAAAGACAGACACTTTATCTTTACTATTCGTTGGGATTACAAAGTTGTTCTTCAAGTGCACCACCGAAAAGATTGCTAGCGAATATTGTTTCACTGAACTTCCATTTAGATCAGTCAGGCCTGACTGCATAGGTAGACATTGCTGGGTGTTAGTCTACCCCTGAGGGGAAGTAGCTGTAAAAGGGCAGCGCTAGAGTTGCACAGCCATACTTAATTATTCTGATTACTCTGTTTATCTTTATTACTGTTTATTGCAGGGATCTGCAACTTGTTATACTGTTGTTTATTACTTGCCCATTAGCCTCAGTAAAATATCTGGGTCAAGTACATTGGTGTCAGTTTCACTTACTTTAATAGAAGTTTTAAAGTATATCACTGTGTGTGTTTGCCATAGGACTGTGTCACCTAGAGTTGCGGTCACGCGGTCCTATCTCGCCTTACTAGCTGTGCCAGTAGGGGGTTGAGCAGATTGCCGGGGGTTGGCGGAGCTGTCTTCAGGGCCCAACTAAATCTGCGGCCTTCTTAGTTGGAGGTATCGCTACACGTGGGGGTTCTCGTCCGGGATCCTGATACAGCAAGCGAACACGCCAAAAGACCGGCATGGACCCGCTAGAAGTAGGACAGTGGTACACAATGGCTGGCGCAGATCCGGCCGCGGCGGCAGTTATTGAACTCCCGGGGATCTGGCAAAGAGATGCGATAAAACAGTTAATGACATCCCTATCACCATGCCAGAAATCATGGGTGATGGATGTGAGACCACATGCTTCGTGTACATACGCATTAATAGAGTGGAAAGACGAAATTCCAGAGCATTTTAAAAGCCAGAGCATACAAGCTATGGATGGGCAGACCTACCATCTGACACATGCGCTGCCACATAAGGGAGATCGGTTCCAAATAAGAAAATCATCATCTCCACAGATTACCCAATGTCGGGGTACAGAAAGCTCCGGATATTCTCAGAAGAGAGAAAATAGAACACCTCAGAGGAAACACAACATTCTCCAACAGAGATACACCGCAGAGAAAGGGGGCAAGACCCCTCAGAAGAGACACAGCACTCCCCAGAGGGGGTGCACACCTAAGAAAAATAACAGTATCCCTCAGCGGGTTCCTACACCCATAAAAAGGAGGGAAGTCAATGCAATCAGGCTCAAGAAAGGTTCAAGTCCAAAGGGAATAGGACAAGAGAGAGTCCAAAAGGGAAAGGTCTGAAGAAGGCGACCCCTGCCGGGCCATATCCGGAGAAGCTGGTGGGCCCATCTCCTATAGTGCCCATTCAAGTGGAGGGAGTCTACACCAGGGCCTTCTTGGATACCGGGGCACAAGTGACCCTACTATACCGGGACTTCTACGATAGGCACTTGAGTCATCTGCCTATCCAGAAGATAGAAGAGCTGGAAATATGGGGAATTGGAACCCAGAGTTTTCCTTACGACGGCTATCTTCCCATCAAGATGACCTTTGACCCATCCGTGGCTGGGAAGGCCGAAGTGTTTGACACCCTGGCAGTCGTGTGCCCTAGGCCGCCTGGAGCCAACAAGAATTCCCTTATAATAGGGACGAACACGGACCTGGTCCGAAGACTCCTGACCCCTCTAGTAAAAGAAGAGGGGCGAACAGCCACCAAGATCCATCCCATGCTGAAGACGGCCTACCAACGGCTGGTCCAAGAGCAGGAGACCCCTGGAGAAGGGATAGGGAAGGTGTGGAGACTTGGAAGAGAAGGGGTAGTGTTGCAGCCCGGCGAAGTAACCTGTCTCAGAGCCACTGTGAAGCTTACTTGGGAGCAGCCTGGTCCCTTTGTCGTGCTGGAGTCAGACCCAAGGGGTGAGTCCTCAGGTCTGGAAGTGATACCGGAAGTGATCCCGCTGAAGGTCCTAAAGAAGGCCCATTGTAGAGTTCCAGTGAGTGTTAGGAACACTACCAGAGACCCCATGGAAATCCCAGCCAGAATGCTGCTAGGCCAGGTGAGCCCTGCGGCCCCTGTTACCCTGTCAGAAGTGAAGAGGACAGGTGAAGGAGGAGATGCTTGGGAGAAGCTGTCCATGGAAAACCCGAATCTGCCAGGAGCTTGGAAGGAGAGAGCCAAGGCCCAGTTGAATAGATGGGAGAAGATCTTCTCTAAGGATGAGTTCGATGTGGGGTGTGCAAGGAGTGCCACCCATCGGATCCGCCTCCAGGAAGACAAGCCCTTCCGAGAGAGGGTCAGGCGGGTCCCCCTAGCAGATCTGGAGGATCTAAGGGAACAACTTGCAGAACTCAAGAGGACTGGTGTGATACGGGAGTCCAGAAGCCCCTATGCCTCTCCCATCGTGGTGGTCAGAAAGAAGAATGGATCATTGAGGCTCTGTATCGACTACAGGACTCTCAACAGGAGAACCATACCTGACCAATACACCACTCCGAGGATAGAGGATGCCCTACAGAGCTTGTCTGGAGCTAAATGGTTCAGCGTTATGGATCTCAAGAGCGGGTACTATCAGATTCCTATGCACCCAGAAGACAGAGAGAAGACAGCCTTCATAACCCCAGTAGGGTTCTTTGAATTCAACCGGATGCCCCAAGGTCTGTCTGGAGCCCCAGCGACTTTCCAACGTCTCATGGAGAAGACTGTAGGAGACATGAACCTTATTGAAGTCCTTGTATACCTGGACGATGTCATTGTCTTTGGGAGAACCTTGGAAGAACACGAAAGGAGGCTGGAAAAAGTGTTGAGAAGACTCAGTGAGGAAGGACTCAAGCTTTCGCCTGAGAAGTGTCGGTTCTATCAGTCTTCTGTGAACTATCTGGGGCACATAGTGTCTGAAGAAGGGGTGGCCACAGACCCTGAGAAATTGGAGGCAGTTACCTCCTGGCCACGACCCACCACAGTAACCGAACTCAGATCCTTCTTGGGGATCTGCTCCTATTACAGGAGGTTTGTGGAAGGATTCGCCCGAATTGCCAGGCCATTGAATGAACTACTCAAGACCGAGGGGGAAGAGGACGACTCAGGGCCCAGGAAGCTGGGAGAGTCAGTCAGAGATCAGTGGAACCAGAAGTGTGAAGAGGCCTTCCAGGCATTAAAGGAGAGCCTAACCACTGCCCCAGTCTTGGCCTATGCAGACCCAACCAAGCCCTATGAACTACACGTAGATGCTAGTCATGACGGTCTGGGAGGAGTACTTTACCAAGAACACGAGGAACAACTGCGGCCTGTTGCCTACGTGAGCAGGAGCCTGACCCCCTCTGAGAAGAACTACCCCACTCACAAGCTGGAGTTCCTGGCCCTTAAGTGGGCGGTAGTAGACAAGCTTAAAGACTACCTGTATGGGGCGGAGTTCACTGTGAAGACCGATAACAACCCCCTTACCTACCTTTTCACCACGGCCAAGCTGGACGCCACTGGACACAGGTGGCTGGCCGCACTTTCTGGATTCAACTTCAGCCTAAAGTATAGGCCAGGGACTGGGAATCGAGATGCAGACGCTCTGTCCAGGAGATCTCATTCTCTCACCAGTGACGTAGAAGATTGGACCCAAGTGGCACCGGACGGGGTGCGGGCCCTTTGTCAAGGAGCTGAATTCCAAGCTCGAGGAGGTTCCAGAGCAGAGGAAATAGGAGTTACCATGGTGGGAGTCCCCAAACACTACTGTGGAGTAGCTCAACTGGGAGAGGACAACCTGCCAAGATTGTCCAAGAAGGAGTTGAGGTGTGACCAATTGGAAGACCCCATGGGGAGATTGGTCCTGGAGGCCCTGGAGAATCAGGATCCAAACAGACTCATGCGTCAACCTTCAAAAGAAGCTCGCCTGCTGAGGAAAGAGTGGGACAGGTTGCAGTTACATCAGGGAGTGGTCTACCGAAGGGGCCCCTCTGATGACTCAGAAGATAAGTGGCAACTGTTCCTCCCAGAGAAATATCGAGAGACTGTTCTGATTGCCCTGCATGACAACCATGGCCACCTAGGGGCTGAAAGGACCTTTCAACTTGTCAGAAGTCGGTTCTATTGGCCCTGCATGAGGGCAGAGATAGAAGAGTACTGCCACTCATGTGCACGGTGCGTCCAGAGGAAGACTTTACCCCATCAAGCTGCCCCAATGGGCCATCTACAGAGTCAAGGCCCAATGGATCTGGTATGCATTGATTTTCTCTGCCTCGAACCCGACCTGAGTGGACTAGGAAATGTTCTGGTGATAACCGACCATTTCACCAGGTATGCCCAGGCTTTCCCCACCAAAGACCAGAAGGCCTCCACCGTAGCTAAGGTACTTATGGAGAAGTACTTTGTCCATTATGGGCTGCCACAGCGACTCCATTCAGATCAAGGGAGGGACTTTGAGAGTAAACTGATCCGGAAGCTCCTGGATTCTTTGGGAATTAAGAAGACTCGAACTACACCTTACCATCCACAGGGAGATGCTCAGCCGGAAAGGTTTAACCGAACCTTGCTCAACATGTTGGGGACTCTGGAAAGCGAGAAAAAGCAACATTGGAGCCAACACATAGCAGCCATAGTACATGCTTACAACTGCACCATCAGTGATGCTACAGGCTACTCCCCATATCGACTCATGTTTGGGAGAGAAGCGAGACTACCGGTGGACTTGGCCTTTGGCACCTCTCTGGACCATTCCTCAGCCACATCCCACAAAGGATATGTGGACAGGCTCAGACACAGCCTGAAAGTAGCCTATGAACATGCTCAAGCGGCCTCAGATCAAAGGGGAGCTCGAAATAAAAGAAACTTCGACTTGAAGGTTCGGGTACAAGACCTACAGCCCGGGGATCGAGTACTGTTACGCAATCTGGGGGTCCCTGGAAAGCACAAACTTGCAGACAGATGGAGATCTGAACCCTATGTCATCTGCAGGAAGTTGCCAGGCCTACCTGTCTATACGTTGAAGCCAGAAGGAAAGGTAGGCCCACTGAAGACGTGGCATCGAAACCACCTTCTCCCACTTGCTGAGGCAGTTAGAATACCTCCCGTGGGAGACTCCCTTGAACCGGCCTCTATCCTGGATACTCCTAGGCCAAACACTCGGTCGCAGACCTCCCGAGCTGAAGATGGAGAGGCCTCTCAACTTAGTGGAAGTGAGGAGGGAGAACTTGATTGGCTGTGGCCTTCCCCAACTCCAGGAACTTCTACCATAGATCTTCCAACCACTGAAGACACCACAGATGAAACATTGAACCCAGAAGCCACAGAGTTCATCCCTTCTAGTCCTTCAGCAGAATACTGGGAAGATGCCCATGATGGTTGTTCAGAGGAAGAGGAGCCTGTGGCGCCAGAGCCAGAAATCCCAAGAGAGCAAAGGGCTCGAAGAGTCATCCGGCCTCCTAAGAAGCTGACCTACCCACAAATGGGGAACAGCTCAGAAGACTCTGTAGTTACTGCTAGGAGGAATGCTGAGAATCCGGATCCCTCCACGGTCCATTTGGTGGAGGGCAACCCCAGCTCAATCTCTGGCACAGCTAGACAGGTCGCCCCCACTGAAGCGACCTGTAGACAGGACAGCTCCCCATCTTATGATGATTGGTGGGAGGCTCCTCTGTCAACCCTATGCAACCGCATTGAATCTAGAATGTTTTGCAGACCTAAAAAATGTCTTTGGGGACCAAAGATTCAAAGTGGGGGGAGTGTGTAGCGGGGTATTCCCCTTTAAGACAGAGAGACAAGAAGTTCCAGGTGAGAGGTGAGTCGGGAGGAAGTAAAGAGACATTACTGGAAGTGAAAGCAGAGGAGAGAGAGACTACATCTCCCAGTACATCTTGCAGCACCCAGGGTACATTGCTCCGGAACAGAGACTGCTGGGGCAGACTTTATAAAGGGGAGGTGGAGTTTGTTCGGTCTCTTTGGACACCCCCTCTCCTAGCAAGAGGATCTCTGTGCTGAACTGCTGTATGCACAAGGCCTGAAGCCTGGGCCTTGTGCTCCTTTCCAAAGAGCCCTCTGCCAGCCTAGCAGAACCTTAGAGACATCTTCTCATCCTTGCTGCAGTACACCAGAAGGATTGAAGACTTGGATGTCGGTGGATTCCTGTTCCTAGACGAATCGATGGAGGAAACGGACTTGGACTTGTCCGGGTGGTGAGAGCTGTTTAAAGACAGACACTTTATCTTTACTATTCGTTGGGATTACAAAGTTGTTCTTCAAGTGCACCACCGAAAAGATTGCTAGCGAATATTGTTTCACTGAACTTCCATTTAGATCAGTCAGGCCTGACTGCATAGGTAGACATTGCTGGGTGTTAGTCTACCCCTGAGGGGAAGTAGCTGTAAAAGGGCAGCGCTAGAGTTGCACAGCCATACTTAATTATTCTGATTACTCTGTTTATCTTTATTACTGTTTATTGCAGGGATCTGGAACTTGTTATACTGTTGTTTATTACTTGCCCATTAGCCTCAGTAAAATATCTGGGTCAAGTACATTGGTGTCAGTTTCACTTACTTTAATAGAAGTTTTAAAGTATATCACTGTGTGTGTTTGCCATAGGACTGCGTCACCTAGAGTTGCGGTCACGCGGTCCTATCTCCCCTTACTAGCTGTGCCAGTAGGGGGTTGAGCATATTGCCGGGGGTTGGCGGAGCTGTCTTCAGGGCCCAACTAAATCTGCGGCCTTCTTAGTTGGAGGTATCGCTACATAGTGTAGAATTATTTTTTCATTTTACCTGATGAAAGAAATTCCCAAGAAAGAAAAAGGCAGTGGGAGCCAAACCAATGTTAAATACCAGTGCTGAACTAATAACCACAGGTAGACGTCACTGCAGATTACAGACATGTGTAAATATTAGGCTTGTGCAATTCGTTTCGTAACGAATTGAAATTCGTCCGAATTTAGCAACTTTCGGACATTCGGAAGCATTCGAATTTCCGAACAAAGCAATTACGAATAAGACCGAATCCGAAATAAATTATACCGCAAATAGCGAATGCCCGAATGTCTTCGGCATAATTCGTTATGAAAAAGTTACGAATGTACGAATCCATACGAAGCACAATAACACTCACTCTGCTCTGCTCTCTGCTTCTCCCACACCGTGCTGAACTCCCTCTCAAAATGGTGTACAGGGGCGGAGGTTATAGCCGCATGTAAAAAACGAAAGTAAAATACGAGATTTCGAATCCATTCGAAGCACAATAACACTCACTCTGCTCTGCTCTCTGCTTCTCCCTCACCGTGCTGAACCCTCTGAAAATGGTGTACAGGGGCGGAGCCTATAGCCGCATGTTAAAAACGAAAGTAAAATACGAGATTTCGAATCGTTACAAATAACCGCAATGTATTTAGAAAAGTACAAATCCATTCGAAGCACATTAGGCATAATAGGCAGCGTCGTTGTGAGAGAGACACGGAAAATTACGAATCAACGAACCCAAAAAAAGTTACGAAAGTAGGAGTTGTGTCCAGAATCAACGAAAAACAACGTACTCTACCGAAAGTACGAACCCAAAAAAAGTTACGAAAGTAGGAGTTGTGTCCAGAATCAACGAAAAACAACGTACTCTACCGAAAGTACGAATTATAAAGCAACAAAAAATTCAACGAAAAATGTCGCTTGCAAAAATACGAATGAGTCCGAACACGAAAAATCCCGTCTAGCAAAATTACGAATGATTACGAATCAACAGGACCGGAAAGAAACGAACCGAAACGGAACGAATTTTTCCGTTGTGCACAAGTCTAGTAAATATACGGGGAGGAAACCGCAGAAAATACACCACTGAAGCTACAGGAAAGCAAATAATTTATTAAAGGATACGTTCCCCTTGGGAACACGTTGCATGTTCCAGCTCCACCCGATATACAACTCAGTGTTGCCAATCGTCAGTATTTTTACTGGCAGCCAGTAAAAAAACAGGCAAATTCCTCCTGCCAGTAAATGCCAGTAAAAGTAAAAGGTTGCCAGTAAAAAATATGGCTGTGACACTCGGCCTTGGTCTGGAGCTGAGACCATCTGAGTGCTACTACAGTGTAATCGGGCAGCTCTGGCGGAGGCAGTGCTTGAGCATGTCACGTGATGTCATAGTGCAAGGGAGCCAAGCAGAGCAGCCAGAGCCTCATGTGCGGGTCTGCGGTATGGGAGCAAGGCAGGCTGGGACCAGGATAGGGTGACCACGTGTCCCGGATTGCCCGGGACAGTCCTGCATTTTGCAGGTCTGTCCCGGGCACCTTCATTCCAGGACAATACAGTGTCCCGGAATGAAACTGACATAGCCACCCCCCCCTCCCCCGGGCCAATCTGATGGCCTCAAAAAAGGCCGCCACATCACTGCTTTACTCACTGACAGTACTTGTCCTGGCCGGGAATGCCTGGAGGAGCACAATCCCCGCCCCCTGTTTGTGATTGGAGAAATCATAAATCCCGCCTCTTGTGTCCAATCACTGTGCTGTGATTCGTTACAGCACAAGCTAATTTTTGGGAAGGGAGGGTGTCCCTGAATAGTAGTTTGGAAATGTGGTCACCCTAGACCAGGACCGTCAGTGCTGTTTAGACTGGAGGGATCACTTGGCTTGGAGAGGCACTGTCACTGTGACTCAGGAGTAGGGATGAGCTTCGTGTTCGAGTCGAACATACGTTCGACTCGAACATTGGCTGTTCGATCGTTCGACGAAGATCGAACGATTTGGGCCGTTCGCGCCAAATTCGAGTGACGCGAACGGCCCACAATGCACTACGCCATCGCAGTGTCATCCAGGCGCTGTGATTGGCCAAGCATGCACTGTGACCCCGCATGCTTGGCCAATCACAGCGCCG
The DNA here is from genome assembly GCA_029206835.1 of Rana muscosa. Taxonomy (NCBI): domain Eukaryota; kingdom Metazoa; phylum Chordata; class Amphibia; order Anura; family Ranidae; genus Rana; species Rana muscosa. The sequence goes on along the minus strand of CM055117.1, from coordinate 45,263,222 downwards.
GCAGCGAGGAGAGCAATGATTGGCCACAGGCAGGATGCCTGTGGCCAATTATTGCTGAGGGTGTTTAGTACACGCCCCACACTATAAAAGGCCGCCAGCACGGCGGCCTAGTGTAGTGTGTTCCGGAGCAGGGATAGAGTAGCATAGGCAGGGACAGTGACTGTTATTTCTTTCTTGCTTAACCTGGATTCCTTTAGTTTAGGGAAAGAGAAGGATAGGTAGGGAGAGTGTCAGTGTGTTTTGTGCTTCTGCTATAGTGTGCTTAAAAAAAACATTTATTCTAGGGACAGAAAACTCTAGGTAGGGACAGTGTCAGTTTCTTTCACTCTGCAAGTCCTTGTTTCCAGGGACCTGTAAGGACAGTGAGTTAATTGTCCTTGTGCTATATTGTGCTTAAAAAAAACATTTATTCTAGGGACAGAAAACTCTAGGTAGGGACAGTGTCAGTTTCTTTCACTCTGCAAGTCCTTGTTTCCAGGGACCTGTAAGGACAGTGAGTTAATTGTCCTTGTGCTATATTGTGCTTAAAAAAAACATTTATTCTAGGGACAGAAAACTCTAGGTAGGGACAGTGTCAGTTTCTTTCACTCTGCAAGTCCTTGTTTCCAGGGACCTGTAAGGACAGTGAGTTAATTTTCCTTGTGCTATATTGTGATTAAAAAAAACATTTTTTCTAGGGACAGAAAACTGTAGGTAGGGAGAGTGTTTTTTTTCTTTCACTCTGCAAGTCCTTGTTTCCAGGGACCTGTAAGGACAGTGAGTTAATTGTCCTTGTGCTATATTGTGCTTAAAAAAAACATTTATTCTAGGGACAGAAAACTCTAGGTAGGGACAGTGTCAGTTTCTTTCACTCTGCAAGTCCTTGTTTCCAGGGACCTGTAAGGACAGTGAGTTAATTGTCCTTGTGCTATATTGTGATTAAAAAAAACATTTATTCTAGGGACAGAAAACTCTAGGTAGGGACAGTGTCAGTTTCTTTCACTCTGCAAGTCCTTGTTTCCAGGGACCTGTAAGGACAGTGAGTTAATTTTCCTTGTGCTATATTGTGATTAAAAAAAACATTTTTTCTAGGGACAGAAAACTGTAGGTAGGGAGAGTGTTTTTTTTCTTTCACTCTGCAAGTCCTTGTTTCCAGGGACCTGTAAGGACAGTGAGTTAATTGTCCTTGTGCTATATTGTGCTTAAAAAAAACATTTATTCTAGGGACAGAAAACTCTAGGTAGGGACAGTGTCAGTTTCTTTCACTCTGCAAGTCCTTGTTTCCAGGGACCTGTAAGGACAGTGAGTTAATTGTCCTTGTGCTATATTGTGATTAAAAAAAACATTTATTCTAGGGACAGAAAACTCTAGGTAGGGACAGTGTCAGTTTCTTTCACTCTGCAAGTCCTTGTTTCCAGGGACCTGTAAGGACAGTGAGTTAATTTTCCTTGTGCTATATTGTGATTAAAAAAAACATTTTTTCTAGGGACAGAAAACTGTAGGTAGGGAGAGTGTTTTTTTTCTTTCACTCTGCAAGTCCTTGTTTCCAGGGACCTGTAAGGACAGTGAGTTAATTGTCCTTGTGCTATATTGTGCTTAAAAAAAACATTTATTCTAGGGACAGAAAACTCTAGGTAGGGACAGTGTCAGTTTCTTTCACTCTGCAAGTCCTTGTTTCCAGGGACCTGTAAGGACAGTGAGTTAATTTTCCTTGTGCTATATTGTGATTAAAAAAAACATTTATTCTAGGGACAGAAAACTCTAGGTAGGGACAGTGTCAGTTTCTTTCACTCTGCAAGTCCTTGTTTCCAGGGACCTGTAAGGACAGTGAGTTAATTTTCCTTGTGCTATATTGTGATTAAAAAAAACATTTATTCTAGGGACAGAAAACTCTAGGTAGGGACAGTGTCAGTTTCTTTCACTCTGCAAGTCCTTGTTTCCAGGGACCTGGAGAGACATTGAGTGAATTGTCCTTGTGCTATATTGTGATTAAAAAAAACATTTATTCCAGGGACAGAAAACTCTAGGTAGGGACAGTGTCAGTTTCTTTCACTGTGAAAGTCCTTGTTTCAAGGGACAGAGAAGGACACCTGAAGGTAGCCCTTATTGCTTTTTTCCCATCTCCCTGCAGGCCATCTATTAGAATGTCTGGAAGGCAAACAAGGAGAGGCAGACAGTCAGGAGGCAATAAAAGAGGGCAAGCAGGCTCTGTGTCTGGGGGCAACAGTGCTGGTCGTGGACGCGGTGCATTGTCATCAGCACATGGCCATGGGACACGCTTGTCCTTCTTTTCGGCAGCTGGACATGTTGAGCCACATCATGCCGAAGACTTGGTAGAGTGGATGACCAAGCCCTCCTCCTCCTCCTCATCCTCTCTCACCCAGGCTCAGGGTACTGGAAAAGCAGCTGCCAAAGCGTCGTCTTCCCTGGTATCAATGTCAGACAAATCATCAGTCACTCCTTCCCTAGACCCACCATGTCCTCCTCCTGAGGAGTCCCCCGAACTGTTTCAGCACAGTGTTGGGTACATGCTCCAGGAGGATGCCCAGCGTTTCGAAGGGTCTGATGATGAAACCCAGCTAGAGGAAGGCAGTAGCGTGAGAGCAGACAGAGGGGATGCTCAAGAAGGACACCAATCTGGCAGTCATGTTCCAGCAGCTGCAGCATACTGCCAGATTGGCTCCAGTGATGAGGAGGGAGGGGATGATGAGGTCAATGACTCCACGTGGGTGCCTAATAGGAGAGAGGAGGAGGAGGAGGATGAGGAGGAGGCACATCTCCAACGAGGCAGGATGCCCTTTGGTGGCCAGCGTAAGGGCAGTACACCGACGGAATCACACCGCAGAGCTCCGCCTGTGCAGGGCGCTGCCTCTGCCCGTCATTCAAAAAGTTCTTTGGTGTGGGCCTTTTTTGAGGCTAGTGCATCAGATCGCACAGCTGCTGTTTGCAACATATGTCTCAAGCGTATATCGCGTGGCCAAAACATCAGCCGCTTGGGTACCACATGCCTGACCAGACATATGTTGACCTGCCATGCAGCTCGTTGGCAAGCCTACCTCAAAGACCCACACCAAAGAACCAAGCGGACCTCTCCTTGCACCGCATCAGCTGGGATCTCCAACCCCACTATAACTTCAGTCCTCTCTGAAACATGCACTGAGAGGAATGAAGGTGTAGAATTAGGTGTGTCACAGCCAAGTACTTGCGCCCACTCTGCTAGCAGTACACCGACGTCCGATTCTAGCAGGCAAATTTCCCTGCCCCAGCTGCTGGACCGTCGAAAGAAGTTCACTCCCAGCCATCCACATGCCCAGCGGTTGAATGCTAGCTTGGCTAAATTGCTAGCGCTTCAACTGCTGCCTTTTCAGTTGGTAGACTCGGCCCCCTTCCGTGAGTTTGTGCAATGTGCGGTTCCTCAGTGGCAGGTTCCCAAACGCCACTTTTTCTCACGGAAGGCTATTCCGGCTCTCTACCGGCATGTGGAAGGCAATGTCTTGGCCTCGCTGGACAGGGCGGTCAGCGGTAAGGTGCATATTACCGCTGACTCATGGTCCAGCAGGCATGGACAGGGACGTTACCTTTCTTTCACGGCCCATTGGGTCACTCTTTTGGCAGCTGGGAAGGATTCAGGACAAGGTGCAGTAGTGTTGGAGGTTGTCCCACCGCCACGCCTCCAAAATGCTACTACTGGTTGTGACACACCTCTCTCCTCCACCCCCTCCTCTTCTTCTTCCTCCATGGCCTCTTCCTGTGGTTTGTCCTATGAACCAGCGGTGCTCCGTAGCCGTTCACGGGGCTACGCAAGTACGCAGGCAAAAAGATGCCATGCCGTGCTTGCGCTGGTGTGTTTGGGGGACAGAAGCCACACTGGGGCAGAGGTCCTGTCTGCTCTGCAGGGCCAGGCCGAGAGGTGGTTGACGCCACGCCAGCTTAAGCCAGGAATGGTGGTTTGCGACAATGGCACCAACCTCCTCTCCGCCCTCCGACAGGGACAACTGACCCATGTGCCCTGTGTGGCTCACGTCCTTAACCTGGTGGTGCAGCGCTTCTTGGGCAGGTACCCGGGCTTACAGGATGTCCTGAGGCAGGCCAGGAAAGTCTGTGTGCATTTCCGCAGATCTTATAATGCCAGTGCTCGCCTGGCTGAGCTGCAAAAGGAGTTGAACCTGCCCAAGAACCGCCTTATATGTGACATGCCCACCAGGTGGAACTCAACGTTGGCCATGCTGCAGCGGCTGCACACGCAGCAGAGGGCCATCAATGAGTACCTGTGCGACTACGGCACCAGGACAGGGTCAGGGGAGCTTGGTTTTTTTTCTCCACGCCAGTGGGGCATGATCAGGGATGCATGCACTGTCCTGGCACCATTTGAGGAGGCCACGAGGATGGTGAGCAGTGACAGTGCATGCATCAGTGACACTGTACCTCTTGTCCACCTGTTGGAGCACACGCTGCGTGGAATAATGGACAGGGCACTTGAGGCAGAACAGAGGCAGGAAGAGGAGGACTTCCTTGCCTCTCAAGGCCCCCTTTACCCAGACAGTGTTCCTTCTGTCCCACCCATCGCACAGGAAGAGGAGGAGGAGGAGGAGGAGGAGGAGGAGGAGGATTGTGTCAGCATGGAGGTGGAGGCTGGCACTCAGCATCATCAGCAGCAGTCTTTTAGGGATGATTTACAGTCCCAAGAAACCAGTGGACTTGTACGTGGCTGGGAGGAGGTGGCTGCGGATCATGTCGTCCTTAGTGACCCAGAGGACTCCGGAGCGAATGCCTCAGCAAACCTACGCTGCATGGCCTCCCTGATCCTGCAAAGTCTGCGGAAGGATCCTCGTATTCTTCGGATCAAGGAGAGGGACCATTACTGGCTGGCCACTCTCCTTGATCCACGGTACAAGGGTAAGGTTGCGGACCTTATGTTACCGTCGCAGAGGGAGCAGAGGATGAGACAACTCCGGGAGGCCTTGCAGAAAGGTCTGTGCAACGCGTTCCCAGAGACTGGGAGGTTGCAAACTCCTGGTCCTGGACAACGAGTTGCTGAGGCTTCGGCCAGTCAAAGAAGGAGCGGTGGGGAAGGTGGCCGTCTGACCGATGCGTTCAGACAATTCTTTAGTCCGCAGCCCCAAAGTATGATCGGTTCCAGCAACCATCGCCAGCGTCTGATAAACATGGTGCAGGAATATCTAGGGGCAAGGTCAGACTTGGACACCTTCCCCACCGAAAATCCTCTGGCTTACTGGGTCTTGAGGATGGATCACTGGCCAGAGCTTGCACAGTATGCAATTGAGCTACTGGCCTGTCCTGCATCCAGCGTTCTTTCGGAACGCACATTCAGTGCTGCTGGAGGATTTGTCACGGATCACAGGGTGCGCCTGTCCACCGACTCGGTTGATCGACTGACTTTCATCAAGATGAACCAGTCTTGGATCACCACCAGCTACCACACACCTGATGCTGATATAACAGACTAATTGATTTTAAAATGTCACATCCCTTCAAGACTGATGCTGATGCTGAGTGCCTGTGCTGTTATGTTGACTGGCTATCCTCCTCCTCCGAGTCCTCAATGATACGATTGATGATGATAGCTTGGAAGATCATTTTTGTTTATGGGTGCCGCCACCAGTGCCTAACGCCCAATTTTTCAGCCCCTGTTTAACAGGGGCGTGTAATTACAATTTTTGAAGCAATACTTTGCAACAGGGCTCATTGCTGTGCTCCAAGTACAGTATCTGTGAGGAGTTGCAGTGTTGTGCCACCAGTGCCTAAGGCCCAATTTTTCAGCCCCTGTTTAACAGGGGCGTGTCATTACAATTTTTGAAGCAATACTTTGCAACAGGGCTCATTGCTGTGCTCCAAGTACAGTATCTGTGAAGGGTTGCAGTGTTGTGCCACCAGTGCCTAAGGCCCAATTTTTCAGCCCCTGTTCAACAGGGGCATGTAATTACAATTCTTGATCTAATAATTCACAGCAGGGCCCATTGCTGCACCCACCAAGAGTAACTGTCAGGGCTTACAGTGTTGTGGCACCAGCACCACCATCAAAGGCCCAATTTTTACTACCACTGTTCAACAATTATATGTAATTAAAATTCCTGATATAATAGTTGACAGCAGGGCGTTCCAGCACCAACCAAGAGTAACTGTGAGTGCTTACAGTGTTGTGCCAACACCAACAACTAAGGGGCCTATTTCTGCAGAGTATATACGGCAGGTCCCTACTTTCAAACATCCAACTTACAAACGACTCCTACTTGCAAACGCAAGAAGACAACAGGAAGTGAGAGGAAATCTACCACTAGGAAGGAAAATTCTCTCCTGTAAGAATAAATATGGGAGAAAGGTGTCTCCTCTGTACTGATGCTTTATCAGCAATCCTTGTTTCAAGAAAAACACCACATTTCAAAAACAGTTGTCATTAGGACGGAAAGTGAGGTGAAATGTTCTGAACAGGGGCACAGACAGCAAAACAAATGTTACAGGGGTGATAACCCTTACCTATGTTTTCCAAAAAGTTTAAAAATAGATTTTTGGTCTGGAGCTACACTTCAACAATGTACCTGTTCAAAATTACAAACAGATTCTACATAAGAACAAACCTACAGTCCCTGTCTTGTATGCACCGCCTGTATACGGCTGTTCTGAGTATATAGGGCCTTTTTTATTTTATGTGCGGGGTTCCCCTTAATATCCATACAAGACCCAAAGGGGCTGGTAATGGGCTGGGGTAGGGGGGGGGTCATGGGGTAGCTATGCCATTTTTCTTAAAGATTTTCATCCATATTACCGGGACCAGACATTACATTAAAGCCGCAAGCAGTTTTAAATGGCTTTTTTTTCCTTTAGAAGTGTCATTTTGTGCAGGGACAGTTCTAAACACGGGAAACACGTGGCACTTCACAGGCATACTTTAGACACCCCCCAGGTACGATATTTAAAGGAATATTTGACTTTTTTTTTTTCACCTTATGCATCATTAAAATGACTGCTCCCGGAAAACGACCGTTTTTAAAACTTATTTTTGCATTGATACATGTCCCCTGGTGCAGAACCCGGGTTCCCAAACCCTTTTTAGGACAATAACATGCATAATAGTTTTTATAATTAGCACTTTAGAATTCGAACGTTCGCATCCATTGTATTTAATAGGGTTCTAATGTTCGTTCGAACTTTCGGTCCGTTCGCGGGTTCTGGTGCGAACCGAACCCGGGGGTGTTCGGCTCATCACTACTCAGGAGGGGACGTGTCTGGGAGGTCTCATCATCATCTGTGCAACTGCACACTACTGTCAGTGTCACTGTGAGAGTCAATTTTATGTGTGTGTGCCGCCCATTCTAATTTCTTGCCCTCCTAGAGCCTGTCCCTGAGCAACTTACTTACTAAATCGAAAATAAAATAGGAAATATGTTTTTTGCCTTATTATCTTCCTCAAATCATATTGCTAATTGCATATTGTATTTGTTTGTAGCCTAAATACTTTGCACTTAAAACTGTAAATTTGTAACTTTTGGAAATGCCAGTAAAAACTTGGCTGTGCCAGTAGATTTAGGGTGTTGTGTCAGTAAATTTCAATCTGGTAGGTTGGCAACACTGATACAACTCCCCCACCCCTTCCCGTGACACCAGGCCGGGGATCTTCTCTTCGCACCCACTGTCAGAATTTAAAAACAATTATAGTAAATGACTTTTGCTGTGTGCTTTGCTCTTGACTCTGGATTTTGCCTTTTGCTTTGCTGCTATGTGCTTTAGCTCTGTAGTTACTTTTAACTATTTCCTACTTGCATAAGACCCCTTTCACACTGGGGTGGTTTGCAGTCGCTATTGCGCTAAAAATATCGCCTGCAAACTGACCCTAAACAGCGGCTGCTGTTTCTCCAGTGTGCTAGCAGGACTGCTCCAAAAGTCCTGCTAGCCGCATCTTTGGAGCGGTGAGAGGAGCGGTGTGTTTACCGCTCCTCCACCGCTCCTTCCTATTGAAAGCAATGGGAAACCGCAGCTATACCGCCAGCAATGCGCCTCTGCAGAGGCGCATTGCCGGCGGTATTAACCCTTTTTCGGCCGCTAGCGGGGGTAAAACCGCACCGCTACCGGCCGAATACTGCTGCAATTCCGACAGTATAGCGCCGCTAAAAATAGCGGCGCTATACCGCCAGCCAGAGGCGGCTCTTTAATTAGGCGGTCGCCTAAGGCCTCAAACTCACATGGGCCTCGCGGCCGCCTAACTTGCCCAATGCATTACCCCAGTTTTGAGGGACAGGGGACCTTAACGCTGCTGTGCTCAGGCAGCGTTAAGAGCCCTGACTCAGGAGCGGGGCCGCCAGCGTCCCTAACAACCAGCAAATATCGGTGATACCACCCCTTGTGACGTCAATGACCCAGCATGCCCTCAGTCAATGATGTCACAAGGGGGCGGGTTCACAGGTGACATCACCGGGTGGCCCCAGCCCCTTAGTTATTAAAGAGCAGGATCTAGGGGCCACCTTGCTAAAGGGGGATTCCAGATTCCGATAAGCCCCCTGCCTGCAGACCCCCAAAACCACCGGGCAGGGTTGTGGAGAAGAGGCTCTTGTCCTTGAATTATTTTTACCATCATGGGTGTGAGTGGGCCCCCATGTCAAGTTTTGCCTAAGGCCTCACAAAGTCTAGAGCCGCCTCTGCCGCCAGCGCACCTCCTGCCCCAATGTGAAAGGGGCCTATTATTCCTATTGGGGGTCCCTCCTTTGTTAGGGTATGTTCACACCAGCTGCTGTGGCCCGGCCAAGATCAGTGGGGTTATGATGCACCGATATCCATGTATCGCACTGGTCCCTTTTTTTTAAACAAACTTTATTGACATGTAACACAGTTTAATTGCCAGTGCAAGGCAGTGATTTGCAGTCAAATAGCCACCCAACGCTATTGTGCTGCATGTTTATTGTGCTCTAACCTATTGATACATTCACTGCAGGTTTCCTTGGTCAGTGCACCACTTGGGGGAATGATTTTCAATGCGGGTTATGTTTCTTCAATTTGAACAACGTTGTTCATTTTAGGGTTGAGGGTGTGATTTTGTGTTGTGCTGTGTCAATATGTTTTTAATTTTTTTAATACAGGGGAACCTTGGATTACGAGCATAATCCGTTCCAAGAGAATTCTCGTAATCCAAAGCACTCGCATATCAAAGCGAGCTTCCCCATAGAAGTCAATGGAAGCAAAAATTATTTGTTCCGCATTCACTTCTATGGCATGCAATACCGCATGTGGCCAGAGGTAAGGGGGGCGCCGGAGAGCCTCGGAAACACTCGGAAAGGCTCGGGGGCAGCTCGGCTGAACTCAGAAAACATCGGAAAGGCTTGTGAACGGAGTATTTACGAGCATTTTCTCGATTGGCTCCGATCGGCTCCGGCGCCCCCACACCTCAGGCCAAACGCAGTACTGCACACCGCTGTGGCTTGAATCCTGCTGGTTTTGCAAGACAACACTCGCAAACTGATCCAGGATTTAAAAAAAAACAGTGCTCGTATTGCGAAACGCTCGTTAACCACGTTACTCTGAATCTGAGGTTTCACTGTAGATAAGGTGAAGTGGGAAGTGGTGAAGTGGGTGCAGCGCTAAAATATTAAAGTTTGCTGTAATAATTCCAAATAGTGAAAAGTGAAAAAAAGTAGCAAATTTTTCAGATTTTGAAGTGAAAAAAAGCTGAAAGAGGAAAACTAAGGCAAGGTCTCCAGATAATAGTGAGAAAAATTATTAAGCCAAAAACACGAAAATTGCAATATTAAGATGAAATATACAAGTGATTAATTGAAAATAAAAATAAACTGTCTAAATATTTCAAATGGTCAAAAATGAAATCAAGGATGAAAAATAAAGTACCAATAAAATATAAATCCGTGAAATGAAAATAAAGCTGATAAGCATCCAAACAGAAGTGTAGATATCAAACTTGTAAAGGAAACTCGTGAAAAGAAATCCTCCATCCAAGATAATTCACACCCAGTGAGTAAGTAGTCTCCTTACCAGCTTCCCATGACTGCCATAAAGGTAGTCTCACCGCGCACAGGGAATTCAGTCTCCCCAAAACCTCTAATGATGCCTGGAACCGCTGCTAGACTCAGGACAATCAAAAGATACAAAAGAGGGGAACGCTCATAGTGTAGTATTTGATAAAATCAGATTTAATGATCAACAATAAGTTGCACTTACAAAACAAAGAGTAATCATGAGCGATACATCAATGTGTCTCAGAATGGAGATTGCGGCATCTCCATGAGCTTCTTTCTGCTTCCTGTCAGTGTTTCCCATCGACGTAATGACGTCTCCGTCACAGGCTCCACCCTACGCGTTTCATCACGATAGGACGTCGTCTGGGGATTGGCCGAATGACTGAGTCATTACGTGTATCATTTTTATAGTCCCGCTGCGCCATCTTAACTAATGGCAACTGGGATCATATAATGGAAACAGAAATGGTGCCGCCATTTTGACTGATGGCTGCCAATGTATAATGAGCACGGAAGTTTAAAAAGGTCAGAAAGAAGAAAAGAGCCCCGCCATCTTGTGGTTAAATATAGTATTACTAAACAGATTTACTGATGGATTTCACACGGAGGCAGAAAGAAACAGGAGAAGATACCGCTAGTAAATATAAATGAGAGTATGTATCCATACTACATTAATAAAATACAAATTGTATGCTCAAGGAATTCTGATAGTGTTCAATAAGGACATAAAAAAATACATACCGTATTTATCGGCGTATAACACGCACCCCAAGTTTAGGAGGGAATTTTAGGGAAAAAAACTTTTAGGAGGGAAGTTTAAGGAAAAAAAAACTTACATTTAAATGCAGCCTTACCAGTGTCCGTTGCAGCCTTGTCAGTGCAGCCTTGCCAGCAGTGTCCATTGCAGCCTTGCCCCAGTGTCCAGTGCAGCCTTTTCCCAGTGTCCAGTGCAGCCTTTGCCCAGTGTCCAGTGCAGCCTTTGCCCAGTGCAGCTTTACCAAGTGTCCAGTGCAGCCTTTGCCCAGTGCAGCCTTTGCCCAGTGTCCAGTGCAGCTTTACCCAGTGTCCAGTGCAGCCTTTGCCCAGTGCAGCTTTACCAAGTGTCCAGTGCAGCCTTTGCCCAGTGCAGCCTTTGCCCAGTGTAGCTTTGCCCAGTGTCCAGTGCAGCTTTACCCAGTGTCCAGTGCAGCCTTTGCCCAGTGCAGCCTTTGCCCAGTGCAGCCTTTGCCCAGTGTCCAGTGCAGCTTTACCCAGTGTCCAGTGCAGCCTTTGCCCAGTGCAGCTTTACCAAGTATCCAGTGCAGCCTTTGCCCAGTGCAGCCTTTGCCCAGTGTAGCCTTGCCCAGTGTCCAGTGCAGCTTTACCCAGTGTCCAGTGCAGCCTTTGCCCAGTGCAGCCTTTGCCCAGTGTAGCTTTGCCCAGTGTCCAGTGCAGCTTTACCCAGTGTCCAGTGCAGCCTTTGCCCAGTGCAGCCTTTGCCCAGTGTCCAGTGCAGCTTTGTCCAGTGCAGCCTTTGCCCAATGTCCAGTGCAGCTTTGCCCAGTGTCCAGTGCAGCCTTTGCTAAGTGCAGCCTTTGCCCAGTGTCCAGTGCAGCCTTGCCCCAGTTTTCAAAATTGTCGCCGCCGAGATCGCCGCAGAGACTGGGCAGAGCGGGGCGAACGCCGCCGAGAATGCAGGGACTGGGCGGAGCCGAGATACACATAGCCGAGTGTACTCGGCTCTAGTCGGCTCTTCTCGGCTCAGCTCACAGTCACGCCGAGTCCCGCCCTATGATGGACATAACACAGGTCCAATGGCGGGACTGGGCGTGACTGTGAGCAGAGCCGAGAAAAGCCGAGTACACTCGGCTATGTGTATCTCGGCGGCGATCGCTGCGCTCTGCTCAGTCAGCGGAGATCGCCGGGATCAGTGGGTATCGGCGTATAACACGCACCCACGATTTTCCCCTGATAAATACGGTACATTTAATGTAAAAGTTATAAAACATGTTTAAAAATCTATTGTTTAAAAACTAGAAATTGGAGGTATAGGCATTAGGCATTATTTATAAAGCAATTACTGTCCCAGTCGACATTCAAGCCGAAAGGTACATAAGATTTCATATCAAAAATCCATCTCGTTTCGAGCCTGGAGATTGCTCTTACCAAATTGGTACCTCTCCAATGGGGAAGAATGTTGTCTAAGGCTAAAAAAAGAGTCCCTTTGAGTTTTTTATCGTGGTATTTGGCATAATGCCTGGATAGATTGTGTTTAGTAAATCCACGTTTGATGTTCCCCACATGTTCAGATAGACGTCCATGTAGAGCCCTTTTGCACGACCAATATATTGTTTGGAACATAGACATTGAATCAGATATACAACACATTCTGTAGAACATGTGATAAATGATTAAATGTTGTAAAGCTTGTTGGTCTGGGTGGATGAAAAGGTCTCACATTTCCTCCCTCTAAAGGAATTAATTTGGCAGATGCTACACCTTCTGCAAGGGAAGTAACCTTTCATAGATTGAAAAAAGGAGATTGTTTTTGGTGGGTCAACTATTCGGTGTGATGCTGTGACGCACCTCTATAGATAACCACGGGTCACTCCAGAATAACTGGACCAAGCACTTTGTAATTTTTTAACAAATTCCAATGCCTATTCAGAATCTTTCTGATGGAAAAGTGTTGATTAGAATATCCGGTGATCATGGAATATCCAAATTTGTTATCTAATGCCTGATTTGCCAGTCGTGGTCTGTTTAAAATAAGGTCTCTATCCATATTACCAACCCTTACAATGGTTTAATCAATCTCTTTCTCAATATAGCCTTTATCCAAAAACCTTAATTTCAGAACCTGTGCCTGTTGTTGGTAATCAGAAATGTGAGTACAATTGCGCCTAATCCGTTGGAGTTGGCCTTTAGGGACCACATTCAGCCATGAAGCATGATGGCAGCTGGTTAGAGGGATATAGGCATTACGATTGGTCTCCTTAAAATATGTGGTGGTAGTCAAACACCCATTTTTAACTAAAATGTTGAGATCAAGGAAATGAATTTGGGAGTGACTCGCCTCATATTGTAAGGAGATGCCTCTATCGTTCTGATTAAGTTTCAAAAAGAAAGCTTCAATGGAGGATAGATCTCCCTCCCAAAAGAGAAGGACATCATCGATGTATCTTCTCCAAAAACGCAAATCCTTTGGGGGGTCAGCATCAGTCACCTCCCTTTCCCAACAGGCCATAAATAAATTGGCCAAGCTGTGGACGAATTTGGCACCCATTGCTACGCCACAGGTTTGTAGAAAGAATTCGCCCGCAAACCAAAAATAATTGTGGCCTGTAGCAAAGACCAATAACTTTAAAATAAAATCTCTTTGTGCAGATGGTAAAGAGTGGTCTTGTTCAAGAAAGAACTTAACTGCCTCCAGGCCTTGCTGGTGTGATATGATGGTATAGAGAGAGGTCACATCGGCCGTGGCCATAATGTAACCCTCTCTCCATTCACATTCAGCTAGAAGATTAATAACCTATGTTGTGTCCCTCAAATAAGAGGGAGTCGCAACAACAAGAGGCTGCACATCCACATATCTGCCAATCCTCGTCGTTATTGAATCTATGCCGCTAATGATAGGGCGGCCAAGCGGTTTAGAGAGGTTCTTATGGATTTTAGGCAAATAGCACATAACTGGTACCCTCTGCGTCGAGGGCACCAGGTATGCTTTTTCTTTTTTGTTTAGAATACTAACTGAAATCCATCATCAATTAGAGAAATAAGCTCTCTCTTATATTTAGCTGTGGGATTTGAGGCCAGTTTTTTATATGTTTCACAGTCAGATAAAAGCCTATTCATCTCCACCAAATAGTCGCTCTTATTTAGAATGACGAAACCACCACCTTTATCTTCAGGGCGTATGACGATATCGTTACGCGTGCAAATTGACTTCAGATTTTGTTGGAAATCATTACTGCTTCTAAATTTTGGAGTCTTAAGTGCTATCAGATCCTTAAGTATCATCTCCTTAAAGACTTGTACTGACGCGGCGACAAAACCCGGAGGGTTAAATAAGGAAGCATTAGAGAAATTCGTATGTCGGATTTTAGCTAAACTACCTCTATCATCTCTGTGATGAGATGAGGAACTAGCCACATTGTTAGTACTCTGTAGTACATTAATGGATCCCGTATTGTTTGCGGTAACCTGAGACCTATTAGTAGAGATCAATTGGCTTAGATTGCCTATTGGATTTAAAATAAAATGCCTTTTAATGTTCATCCTCCGGATGTAGATAGCTTTTTATACGTTCACTTTCTGGTAGCTTTAGTGGTGTCTTTTCCGCAATTTCCTGTCTATATTTATACACGAAGAAAGAAAGAAAAAAACAGATTCCTCCATCTTTGCTAAGCAACGCGGAGTTGGACACATCTCCCTTATTGGCTATTGTGTTCTGACAGCTGATCTCCATTATCTGTCAGAACAACCAAAAAGTGTCAGCATCTGAGTGTATCAGCAGCACTCAGTCCTAGGTATCCTGATTCAGAGGTCCGCAAACCTGGGAACCAGCTGTAGCATAAGCCCATCTTCCCTTGTGGAGTGACCTAGTAAAAAACAGGTGGTTCACTGTACCAGGGTTTCTCAATCAGGGTTCAATGGAACCAGAGGCGGCTCTCTAATTAGGCAAATTAGGCGGTCACCTAAGGCCTCGCACTCACAGGGGCCTCGCGGCCGCCTAATTTGCCTGTGATCAATACTAATGTCGGCGTCATTGGATCTGTCTATTACCCCTCTCTCTTTCTCACCTCCCCCTCTCTCCCCACTTTTGCATTGGCTGAATATGTCTGATGGGTGAGGAGGGTGCCCTGGAAGTGGTGCTGATCACCTGTGTGCTAGATCCGTGCATTTTCTGCAGCCATTTTTCTTGCTTGAATTATTTTTCCCATTATGGGCGTGAGTGGGGCCTCATGTCTAAATTTTTCCTAAGGCCTCACAAAGCCTGGAGCCGCCTCTGAATGGAACCCTAGGGTTCCTCCAGAGGTTGCCAGGGGTTCCTTGAGCAATGACCAATTTCTGCCTTTCATAACTTCTAATTGACAGCATTGGTCTTTTTAGCTATCTGTATGGAGGGAATTCTTCCCAATGATCACAAGTGTAAGGAGCATTCTTCCCATTGACCATCACACTAATGTAGCATGATTTGTAGATATAGTAATTTTTAGTAGGGGTTCCCAGAGATCAGACAGTTATTTTAAGGGTTCCTCTGTGTTGAGAAGGTTGAGAAAGGCTGATCTAGACCCTCTAGACGCCCTGAGTTCTTGCTTCAGTGTCACCAGGTATCTTACCTATCTTGTACTACTGTCCCTCAAGGATCCACAAAGTACGGTGTGTCACCTCCATGTCCAACACCACCGCCCAGTCTCAGCTGTTATTGTCAAACCCGGTTAGCCAGTCTGCTTCTAGTGGGAATGGACTTTCCTGATGACAGTCACCTTGTGGATGATGTGGCCCTGTGGGGCCTCTAGCACTGCTGACAAGAAACAAGTGGTGCTCTTCTATGAAGGAGTGATGAGAGGGGTGTGATCGCTGAGAAGGGGAGCAGACAGGGAGACGATGCAAGCTCATAGAGCAGTGTTTGTCAACTTATGAGCTAAAGGGGGCCTCGAATGACCCAAAGGGCCATACATAATGTTCACATGTAATGCTTGAGAGGACTATCAGAGACTGCAGAACTAATAGAGGAAACGAGGGTCAGAGGGTGTGGACAGGATACATTTTTGCTGGGGATATGCTGCAGAAGACAATACAAAACTGGGAATATGTTACATGGGGCTGGTAGAGATCAATGCTATTACCCCTAAACTGAGGTCTGTAGGCATGGACCATAGGGTTTGTTCTTGGATAGAAAACTGGTTACAGGGGCGTGTCCAAAGGGTAGTAATATATAATGAGTGGTAAGTGGAGTACCCCAGGGCTCTGTCTTGGGACCAAATCTGTTTAATTTATTAATAAATGACATAGCGGATAGGATAAATAGCTCAATCTCAGTTTTTGCGGACGACACAAAAATAAGCAGGGCAGTAACTCCATACCAGGATATAGAAATTTTACAGAAAGACCTGAATGAAATAATGGGGGGGGGGGGGGCAACTACATGGCAAATGAGGTTTAATGTTAAAAAATGTAAAGTAATGCAACAAGGCCCAGGTCTAGGGTGGCACTTTGCAGGGGGTCGGCGCAAAAAGAGACACTGCCGGCTGGGCCGGGAGGTAGTCTTATGGGGCAGACTGGGCCGGGAGGCAAATTGGTCTGGTTCCCCCATAAAGCGACTGCACTGCTGCAGGTATAACAATACCGGCAGGGCCGCCATCAGGGGGGGGACAGCCCATACATATGTAGCAGACGATTCGCGCTTTTCATTCTCCGTGCTTTTCAGTCCGTTACAGCGTGACGAATGTGCTATCTCCATTACGAATGCTAGTTTTACCAGAACGTGGGTTTTTTCTCTGATGGAGTTCCACACAGACGATTGGAATTTCCTATCGTTTTTTTTTCGGAAAAATTTAAAACATGTTCTATTTTTTTTCCCTGATGGAAATAAGTCCGATGGGGCCCACACACGATCGGTTTGTCCGATGAAAACAGTCCATCGGACTGTTTTCATCAGTAAAACCGATCTTGTGTACAGGGCTTTAGTCCTCTCCATAAATTTAGCAGAAATTTGTGCTTAAAGTAATCGAAAGGGGGGAGTTTGGGACTTTAAATGAGGCACAATAAATGTACCTCCATCCCGGGTTCAAGTACCTAAGAAAGGAATGTGGGACTTTAAATGAGGCAATTGACTTGTGGAGGTAGAGTGGTTGGTAAACATAATTTATTTTTAACAATAGTATGAAACAGGTAAAAAAGTATTTTCATATATATATACATACACATGCACACATGGCATAAACTTAATGGACACATATATGTTAGCAGCACATGAGAGGTAATAAATATTGATAAAATGTAATACAAGGTATTTCCTATTAGCAGGCATTGGTCACCATTAGGGATGAGCTTCGTGTTCGAGTCGAACATACGTTCGACTCGAACATCGGCTGTTCGATCGTTCGACGAAGATCGAACGATTTGGGCCGTTCGCGCCAAATTCGAGTGACGCGAACGGCCCACAATGCACTACGCCATCGCAGTGTCATCCAGGCGCTGTGATTGGCCAAGCATGCACTGTGACCCCGCATGCTTGGCCAATCACAGCGCCGGCAGCGAGGAGAGCAATGATTGGCCACAGGCAGGATGCCTGTGGCCAATTATTGCTGAGGGTGTTTAGTACACGCCCCACACTATAAAAGGCCGCCAGCACGGCGGCCTAGTGTAGTGTGTTCCGGAGCAGGGATAGAGCAGCATAGGCAGGGACAGTGACTGTTATTTCTTTCTTGCTTAACCTGGATTCCTTTAGTTTAGGGAAAGAGAAGGATAGGTAGGGAGAGTGTCAGTGTGTTTTGTGCTTGTGCTATAGTGTGCTTAAAAAAAACATTTATTCTAGGGACAGAAAACTGTAGGTAGGGACAGTGTCAGTTTCTTTCACTCTGCAAGTCCTTGTTTCCAGGGACCTGGAAGGACAGTGAGTGAATTGTCCTTGTGCTATATTGTGCTTAAAAAAACATTTATTCTAGGGACAGAAAACTGTAGGTAGGGAGAGTGTCAGTTTCTTTCACTCTGCAAGTCCTTGTTTCCAGGGACCTGTAAGGACAGTGAGTGAATTGTCCTTGTGCTATATTTTGCTTAAAAAAAACATTTATTCTAGGGACAGAAAACTGTAGGTAGGGAGAGTGTCAGTTTATTTCACTCTGCAAGTCCTTGTTTCCAGGGACCTGGAAGGACAGTGAGTGAATTCTCCTTGTGCTATATTGTGCTTAAAAAAAACATTTATTCTAGGGACAGAAAACTGTAGGTAGGGACAGTGTCAGTTTCTTTCACTCTGCAAGTCCTTGTTTCCAGGGACCTGTAAGGACAGTGAGTGAATTGTCCTTGTGCTATATTGTGATTAAAAAAAACATTTTTTCTAGGGACAGAAAACTGTAGGTAGGGAGAGTGTTTTTTTTCTTTCACTCTGCAAGTCCTTGTTTCCAGGGACCTGTAAGGACAGTGAGTGAATTGTCCTTGTGCTATATTGTGCTTAAAAAAAACATTTATTCTAGGGACAGAAAACTGTAGGTAGGGAGAGTGTCAGTTTATTTCACTCTGCAAGTCCTTGTTTCCAGGGACCTGGAAGGACAGTGAGTGAATTGTCCTTGTGTTATATTGTGATTAAAAAAAACATTTTTTCTAGGGACAGAAAACTGTAGGTAGGGAGAGTGTTTTTTTTCTTTCACTCTGCAAGTCCTTGTTTCCAGGGACCTGGAAGGACAGTGAGTGAATTCTCCTTGTGCTATATTGTGCTTAAAAAAAACATTTATTCTAGGGACAGAAAACTGTAGGTAGGGAGAGTGTCAGTTTATTTCACTCTGCAAGTCCTTGTTTCCAGGGACCTGTAAGGACAGTGAGTGAATTGTCCTTGTGCTATATTGTGATTAAAAAAAACATTTTTTCTAGGGACAGAAAACTGTAGGTAGGGAGAGTGTTTTTTTTCTTTCACTCTGCAAGTCCTTGTTTCCAGGGACCTGTAAGGACAGTGAGTGAATTGTCCTTGTGCTATATTGTGCTTAAAAAAAACATTTATTCTAGGGACAGAAAACTGTAGGTAGGGAGAGTGTTTTTTTTCTTTCACTCTGCAAGTCCTTGTTTCCAGGGACCTGTAAGGACAGTGAGTGAATTGTCCTTGTGCTATATTGTGCTTAAAAAAAACATTTATTCTAGGGACAGAAAACTGTAGGTAGGGAGAGTGTCAGTTTATTTCACTCTGCAAGTCCTTGTTTCCAGGGACCTGGAAGGACAGTGAGTGAATTGTCCTTGTGTTATATTGTGATTAAAAAAAACATTTTTTCTAGGGACAGAAAACTGTAGGTAGGGAGAGTGTTTTTTTTCTTTCACTCTGCAAGTCCTTGTTTCCAGGGACCTGTAAGGACAGTGAGTGAATTGTCCTTGTGCTATATTGTGCTTAAAAAAAACATTTATTCTAGGGACAGAAAACTGTAGGTAGGGAGAGTGTCAGTTTATTTCACTCTGCAAGTCCTTGTTTCCAGGGACCTGGAAGGACAGTGAGTGAATTGTCCTTGTGTTATATTGTGATTAAAAAAAACATTTTTTCTAGGGACAGAAAACTGTAGGTAGGGAGAGTGTTTTTTTTCTTTCACTCTGCAAGTCCTTGTTTCCAGGGACCTGGAAGGACAGTGAGTGAATTGTCCTTGTGCTATATTGTGCTTAAAAAAAACATTTATTCTAGGGACAGAAAACTGTAGGTAGGGAGAGTGTCAGTTTATTTCACTCTGCAAGTCCTTGTTTCCAGGGACCTGTAAGGACAGTGAGTGAATTGTCCTTGTGCTATATTGTGATTAAAAAAAACATTTTTTCTAGGGACAGAAAACTGTAGGTAGGGAGAGTGTTTTTTTTCTTTCACTCTGCAAGTCCTTGTTTCCAGGGACCTGTAAGGACAGTGAGTGAATTGTCCTTGTGCTATATTGTGATTAAAAAAAACATTTTTTCTAGGGACAGAAAACTGTAGGTAGGGAGAGTGTTTTTTTTCTTTCACTCTGCAAGTCCTTGTTTCCAGGGACCTGTAAGGACAGTGAGTGAATTGTCCTTGTGCTATATTGTGCTTAAAAAAAACATTTATTCTAGGGACAGAAAACTGTAGGTAGGGAGAGTGTCAGTTTATTTCACTCTGCAAGTCCTTGTTTCCAGGGACCTGGAAGGACAGTGAGTGAATTGTCCTTGTGCTATATTGTGATAAAAAAAAACATTTTTTCTAGGGACAGAAAACTGTAGGTAGGGAGAGTGTTTTTTTTCTTTCACTCTGCAAGTCCTTGTTTCCAGGGACCTGTAAGGACAGTGAGTGAATTGTCCTTGTGCTATATTGTGCTTAAAAAAAACATTTATTCTAGGGACAGAAAACTGTAGGTAGGGAGAGTGTCAGTTTATTTCACTCTGCAAGTCCTTGTTTCCAGGGACCTGGAAGGACAGTGAGTGAATTGTCCTTGTGTTATATTGTGATTAAAAAAAAACATTTTTTCTAGGGACAGAAAACTGTAGGTAGGGAGAGTGTTTTTTTTCTTTCACTCTGCAAGTCCTTGTTTCCAGGGACCTGGAAGGACAGTGAGTGAATTCTCCTTGTGCTATATTGTGCTTAAAAAAAACATTTATTCTAGGGACAGAAAACTGTAGGTAGGGAGAGTGTCAGTTTATTTCACTCTGCAAGTCCTTGTTTCCAGGGACCTGTAAGGACAGTGAGTGAATTGTCCTTGTGCTATATTGTGATTAAAAAAAACCTTTTTTCTAGGGACAGAAAACTGTAGGTAGGGAGAGTGTTTTTTTTCTTTCACTCTGCAAGTCCTTGTTTCCAGGGACCTGTAAGGACAGTGAGTGAATTGTCCTTGTGCTATATTGTGATTAAAAAAAACATTTTTTCTAGGGACAGAAAACTGTAGGTAGGGAGAGTGTTTTTTTTCTTTCACTCTGCAAGTCCTTGTTTCCAGGGACCTGTAAGGACAGTGAGTGAATTGTCCTTGTGCTATATTGTGCTTAAAAAAAACATTTATTCTAGGGACAGAAAACTGTAGGTAGGGAGAGTGTCAGTTTATTTCACTCTGCAAGTCCTCGTTTCCAGGGACCTGGAAGGACAGTGAGTGAATTGTCCTTGTGCTATATTGTGATTAAAAAAAACATTTTTTCTAGGGACAGAAAACTGTAGGTAGGGAGAGTGTTTTTTTTCTTTCACTCTGCAAGTCCTTGTTTCCAGGGACCTGTAAGGACAGTGAGTGAATTGTCCTTGTGCTATATTGTGCTTAAAAAAAACATTTATTCTAGGGACAGAAAACTGTAGGTAGGGAGAGTGTCAGTTTATTTCACTCTGCAAGTCCTTGTTTCCAGGGACCTGGAAGGACAGTGAGTGAATTGTCCTTGTGTTATATTGTGATTAAAAAAAACATTTTTTCTAGGGACAGAAAACTGTAGGTAGGGAGAGTGTTTTTTTTCTTTCACTCTGCAAGTCCTTGTTTCCAGGGACCTGTAAGGACAGTGAGTGAATTGTCCTTGTGCTATATTGTGATTAAAAAAAACATTTTTTCTAGGGACAGAAAACTGTAGGTAGGGAGAGTGTCAGTTTCTTTCACTGTGAAAGTCCTTGTTTCAAGGGACAGAGAAGGACACCTGAAGGTAGCCCTTATTGCTTTTTTCCCATCTCCCTGCAGGCCATCTATTAGAATGTCTGGAAGGCAAACAAGGAGAGGCAGACAGTCAGGAGGCAATAAAAGAGGGCAAGCAGGCTCTGTGTCTGGGGGCAACAGTGCTGGTCGTGGACGCGGTGCATTGTCATCAGCACATGGCCATGGGACACGCTTGTCCTTCTTTTCGGCAGCTGGACATGTTGAGCCACATCATGCCGAAGACTTGGTAGAGTGGATGACCAAGCCCTCCTCCTCCTCCTCATCCTCTCTCACCCAGGCTCAGGGTACTGGAAAAGCAGCTGCCAAAGCGTCGTCTTCCCTGGTATCAATGTCAGACAAATCATCAGTCACTCCTTCCCTAGACCCACCATGTCCTCCTCCTGAGGAGTCCCCCGAACTGTTTCAGCACAGTGTTGGGTACATGCTCCAGGAGGATGCCCAGCGTTTCGAAGGGTCTGATGATGAAACCCAGCTAGAGGAAGGCAGTAGCGTGAGAGCAGACAGAGGGGATGCTCAAGAAGGACACCAATCTGGCAGTCATGTTCCAGCAGCTGCAGCATACTGCCAGATTGGCTCCAGTGAAGAGGAGGGAGGGGATGATGAGGTCACTGACTCCACGTGGGTGCCTAATAGGAGAGAGGAGGAGGAGGAGGATGAGGAGGAGGCACATCTCCAACGAGGCAGGATGCCCTTTGGTGGCCAGCGTAAGGGCAGTACACCGACGGAATCACACCGCAGAGCTCCGCCTGTGCAGGGCGCTGCCTCTGCCCGTCATTCAAAAAGTTCTTTGGTGTGGGCCTTTTTTGAGGCTAGTGCATCAGATCGCACAGCTGCTGTTTGCAACATATGTCTCAAGCGTATATCGCGTGGCCAAAACATCAGCCGCTTGGGTACCACATGCCTGACCAGACATATGTTGACCTGCCATGCAGCTCGTTGGCAAGCCTACCTCAAAGACCCACACCAAAGAACAAAGCGGACCTCTCCTTGCACCGCATCAGCTGGGATCTCCAACCCCACTATAACTTCAGTCCTCTCTGAAACATGCACTGAGAGGAATGAAGGTGTAGAATTAGGTGTGTCACAGCCAAGTACTTGCGCCCACTCTGCTAGCAGTACACCGACGTCCGATTCTAGCAGGCAAATTTCCCTGCCCCAGCTGCTGGACCGTCGAAAGAAGTTCACTCCCAGCCATCCACATGCCCAGCGGTTGAATGCTAGCTTGGCTAAATTGCTAGCGCTTCAACTGCTGCCTTTTCAGTTGGTAGACTCGGCCCCCTTCCGTGAGTTTGTGCAATGTGCAGTTCCTCAGTGGCAGGTTCCCAAACGCCACTTTTTCTCACGGAAGGCTATTCCGGCTCTCTACCGGCATGTGGAAGGCAATGTCTTGGCCTCGCTGGACAGGGCGGTCAGCGGTAAGGTGCATATTACCGCTGACTCATGGTCCAGCAGGCATGGACAGGGACGTTACCTTTCTTTCACGGCCCATTGGGTCACTCTTTTGGCAGCTGGGAAGGATTCAGGACAAGGTGCAGTAGTGTTGGAGGTTGTCCCACCGCCACGCCTCCAAAATGCTACTACTGGTTGTGACACACCTCTCTCCTCCACCCCCTCCTCTTCTTCTTCCTCCATGGCCTCTTCCTGTGGTTTGTCCTATGAACCAGCGGTGCTCCGTAGCCGTTCACGGGGCTACGCAAGTACGCAGGCAAAAAGATGCCATGCCGTGCTTGCGCTGGTGTGTTTGGGGGACAGAAGCCACACTGGGGCAGAGGTCCTGTCTGCTCTGCAGGGCCAGGCCGAGAGGTGGTTGACGCCACGCCAGCTTAAGCCAGGAATGGTGGTTTGCGACAATGGCACCAACCTCCTCTCCGCCCTCCGACAGGGACAACTGACCCATGTGCCCTGTGTGGCTCACGTCCTTAACCTGGTGGTGCAGCGCTTCTTGGGCAGGTACCCGGGCTTACAGGATGTCCTGAGGCAGGCCAGGAAAGTCTGTGTGCATTTCCGCAGATCTTATAATGCCAGTGCTCGCCTGGCTGAGCTGCAAAAGGAGTTGAACCTGCCCAAGAACCGCCTTATATGTGACATGCCCACCAGGTGGAACTCAACGTTGGCCATGCTGCAGCGGCTGCACACGCAGCAGAGGGCCATCAATGAGTACCTGTGCGACTACGGCACCAGGACAGGGTCAGGGGAGCTTGGTTTTTTTTCTCCACGCCAGTGGGGCATGATCAGGGATGCATGCACTGTCCTGGCACCATTTGAGGAGGCCACGAGGATGGTGAGCAGTGACAGTGCATGCATCAGTGACACTGTACCTCTTGTCCACCTGTTGGAGCACACGCTGCGTGGAATAATGGACAGGGCACTTGAGGCAGAACAGAGGCAGGAAGAGGAGGACTTCCTTGCCTCTCAAGGCCCCCTTTACCCAGACAGTGTTCCTTCTGTCCCACCCATCGCACAGGAAGAGGAGGAGGAGGAGGAGGAGGAGGAGGAGGAGGAGGATTGTGTCAGCATGGAGGTGGAGGCTGGCACTCAGCATCATCAGCAGCAGTCTTTTAGGGATGATTTACAGTCCCAAGAAACCAGTGGACTTGTACGTGGCTGGGAGGAGGTGGCTGCGGATCATGTCGTCCTTAGTGACCCAGAGGACTCCGGAGCGAATGCCTCAGCAAACCTACGCTGCATGGCCTCCCTGATCCTGCAAAGTCTGCGGAAGGATCCTCGTATTCTTCGGATCAAGGAGAGGGACCATTACTGGCTGGCCACTCTCCTTGATCCACGGTACAAGGGTAAGGTTGCGGACCTTATGTTACCGTCGCAGAGGGAGCAGAGGATGAGACAACTCCGGGAGGCCTTGCAGAAAGGTCTGTGCAACGCGTTCCCAGAGACTGGGAGGTTGCAAACTCCTGGTCCTGGACAACGAGTTGCTGAGGCTTCGGCCAGTCAAAGAAGGAGCGGTGGGGAAGGTGGCCGTCTGACCGATGCGTTCAGACAATTCTTTAGTCCGCAGCCCCAAAGTATGATCGGTTCCAGCAACCATCGCCAGCGTCTGATAAACATGGTGCAGGAATATCTAGGGGCAAGGTCAGACTTGGACACCTTCCCCACCGAAAATCCTCTGGCTTACTGGGTCTTGAGGATGGATCACTGGCCAGAGCTTGCACAGTATGCAATTGAGCTACTGGCCTGTCCTGCATCCAGCGTTCTTTCGGAACGCACATTCAGTGCTGCTGGAGGATTTGTCACGGATCACAGGGTGCGCCTGTCCACCGACTCGGTTGATCGACTGACTTTCATCAAGATGAACCAGTCTTGGATCACCACCAGCTACCACACACCTGATGCTGATATAACAGACTAATTGATTTTAACATGTCACATCCCTTCAAGACTGATGTTGATGCTGAGTGCCTGTGCTGTTATGTTGACTGGCTATCCTCCTCCTCCGAGTCCTCAATGATACGATTGATGATGATAGCTTGTAAGATCATTTTTGTTTATGGGTGCCGCCACCAGTGCCTAACGCCCAATTTTTCAGCCCCTGTTTAACAGGGGCGTGTAATTACAATTTTTGAAGCAATACTTTGCAACAGGGCTCATTGCTGTGCTCCAAGTACAGTATCTGTGAGGAGTTGCAGTGTTGTGCCACCAGTGCCTAAGGCCCAATTTTTCAGCCCCTGTTTAACAGGGGCGTGTCATTACAATTTTTGAAGCAATACTTTGCAACAGGGCTCATTGCTGTGCTCCAAGTACAGTATCTGTGAGGGGTTGCAGTGTTGTGCCACCAGTGCCTAAGGCCCAATTTTTCAGCCCCTGTTCAACAGGGGCATGTAATTACAATTCTTGATCTAATAATTCACAGCAGGGCCCATTGCTGCACCCACCAAGAGTAACTGTCAGGGCTTACAGTGTTGTGGCACCAGCACCACCATCAAAGGCCCAATTTTTACTACCACTGTTCAACAATTATATGTAATTAAAATTCCTGATATAATAGTTGACAGCAGGGCGTTCCAGCACCAACCAAGAGTAACTGTGAGTGCTTACAGTGTTGTGCCAACACCAACAACTAAGGGGCCTATTTCTGCAGAGTATATACGGCAGGTCCCTACTTTCAAACATCCAACTTACAAACGACTCCTACTTGCAAACGCAAGAAGACAACAGGAAGTGAGAGGAAATCTACCACTAGGAAGGAAAATTCTCTCCTGTAAGAATAAATATGGGAGAAAGGTGTCTCCTCTGTACTGATGCTTTATCAGCAATCCTTGTTTCAAGAAAAACACCACATTTCAAAAACAGTTGTCATTGGGACGGAAAGTGAGGTGAAATGTTCTGAACAGGGGCACAGACAGCAAAACAAATGTTACAGGGGTGATAACCCTTACCTATGTTTTCCAAAAAGTTTAAAAATAGATTTTTGGTCTGGAGCTACACTTCAACAATGTACCTGTTCAAAATTACAAACAGACTCTACATAAGAACAAACCTACAGTCCCTGTCTTGTATGCACCGCCTGTATAGGGCTGTTCAGAGTATATAGGGCCTTTTTTATTTTATGTGCGGGGTTCCCCTTAATATCCATACAAGACCCAAAGGGGCTGGTAATGGGCTGGGGTAGGGGGGGGGGTCATGGGGTAGCTATGCCATTTTTCTTAAAGAATTTCATCCATATTACCGGGACCAGACATTACATTAAAGCCGCAAGCAGTTTTAAATGGCTTTTTTTTCCTTTAGAAGTGTCATTTTGTGCAGGGACAGTTCTAAACACGGGAAACACGTGGCACTTCACAGGCATACTTTAGACACCCCCCAGGTACGATATTTAAAGGAATATTTGACTTTTTTTTTTCACTTTATGCATCATTAAAATGACTGCTCCCGAAAAACGACCGTTTTTAAAACTTCTTTTTGCATTGATACAT
Organism: Rana muscosa; assembly: GCA_029206835.1. NCBI lineage: Eukaryota > Metazoa > Chordata > Amphibia > Anura > Ranidae > Rana > Rana muscosa. The sequence continues at coordinate 45,237,035 of CM055117.1, read as the reverse complement.
GTCCCCTGGTGCAGAACCCGGGTTCCCAAACCCTTTTTAGGACAATAACATGCATAATAGTTGTTATAATTAGCACTTTAGAATTCGAACGTTCGCATCCATTGTATTTAATAGGGTTCTAATGTTCGTTCGAACTTTCGGTCCGTTCGCGGGTTCTGGTGCGAACCGAACCCGGGGGTGTTCGGCTCATCACTAGTCACCATATGCCACAGAGCTGCTGTAAGATAGATACACATATACATTAATAGTTACATAGTACTCAATGAATTTTGAATGTATAAAAGATATATATGGGACAGTGAATAGGTAATGAGCCAGACTTGATTGAGCACCCCATGGAAAATCGACGCATTTCATGGCTATATGCCATTCATCAGGAGTTGGGTACAGAAATAAACTGTAAAAACAAATGGATATGTAGTATTAGTTAATATGTTCTACCCCAAAAGAGGAGAAGAGACCTCATGGGGAGAGAGAAACCTATACTTACAGGTCGGCTAGAGCACTGTGCTTGGCTAGCATCGAGTGAGTTGGGACCCCAAATGGGTGCTCAGTCAAGTCTGGCTCATTACCTATTCACTGGCCCATATATATCTTTTATACATTCAAAATTCATTGAATACTATAACTATTAATGTGTATGTGTATCTATCTTACAGAAGCTCTTTTGCATATGGTGTACCAATGCCTGCTAATAGGAAATACCTTGTATTACATTTTATCAATACTCACTTTTTCTCATGTGCTGCCAAGCTGACATATATGTATCCATTATCATTATGTTTATGCCATGTGTGTATGTGTATATATATATATATATATATATATATATATATATATATATATTTATTTATTTATTTATTTATTTTTTACCTGTTTCATACTATTGCTACAAATAAATTATGTTTACTAACCACTCTACCTCCACAAGTCAATTGCCTAATTTAAAGCGGTTGTAAACCCAGACGAAAATGTTTTTTTTTTCAAATCACCTGCAAGAAAAAGTCATAATGAGCTAGTATGACTAGCATACTAGCTCATTATGAATCACTTACCTTAGATCGGGACCCCCGAAGCCATCCTCGTCCCCCGCTCCGACCGCAGCCATCGCTCCTCAGATACCCGGAACGTTACTTCCGGGTATCGCCGCTCCAGCCAATCACAGCGCCGCTCCGGCGCTGTGATTGGCCGGAGCAGCGAAGACGTCACTCCGCGCATGCGCGGTGGAGGTTTCTATACCGGCAGCGCCGGAATTCTGAATGGGATTAACCCTGTGAATGCACCGTTGTCTACGGCGCGCATGCGCCGTAGACATCGGTGCATGTCTTTCTTGTTCATACATCACGGGACACAGAGCGGCATAGTCATTACTATGTGGGTTATATAGAATTACCTTCAGGTGCTGGCACTGGCAACTTCCAAAACAGGAAGTACCCTCCCCTATATAAGCCCTTCCCATCCGGGAGCACCTCAGTTTTTTGCCAGTGTCTAAGGTGTTGGCCAAGGTTAACATGTATTCATCTGGGCTTGTGTACAGGTTCTCTGGGCCTTAGCAAGCTATTCCGGATCCGACCAAAAAAGCTTCATAGCTAAACGGTCGGTACCCGGGCCTTGCAGAGAAGAGCAGGGTTTTGCCTGTAATGCCTCTCTTAGGAGGGCTGGACCCTGGGATCCAGAGCTCTGGTCATAACCAAAACCAAGAGGCTATCTGTGCAGGGTGCTATACAGGTCCAGGGGAGTGGAATCCTTGGGAACCCGGTCCCTGAAGGTCTAGTACAATGCCTGCCGTGAGAGGTGAAGTTTGGGCTTCTGTGGACCAAACAAAGTCCTGCGGCGGGGAAAAGGTAAGTGGGGGCCCCTCAGGAACTTGGTTCTATTGAGGGGACCCCCAAGCCTAATATGTCTTTCTGCCTGTTACCTAAAGGTATTCCCGCTAATAGCTGTATATGCCTAAGAAATCCTAGAAATGTCTTTTCATAAAGGAAGTTTTAAAAACTGTACACCTAGAAATGTTTTTCATAAAGGAGGTTTTAAAAAAAAAAAAAAAAAGACAAAAGTGCGGTACCTGTGTTTGTCCACTAGAGGCCGCTGTGGAACGTCTTTTTTTCTTGGGACTATTCCTTCCATGGTGAAAGTCCAGGCAGATGAGTGAGCTCTCTATCAGGTGTGACAGCAGGAAGGTAAAGTCACCTGGTTGCATCCAGGGGGGTAGATATATTTCGCCCAGATTCAGGCTTTACGCCGACTTATACAACTAGGTGGAGAGTTGTATAAGCCCAGCTAAGGCTAGTGGGCTCATGGATGACTCATACCTCTAGGGAGAGTGTGGGGCGTCGTGCAGACAGGGAGTTGATGAGACCAGCTGAAGCTTGTCAGCTCATTTAGGCCTCTATAAGAACTCCCAGCTTCATTAGATGTTAGCTCATGCCTGGACCCAGACCTGTGTGGACTGTCTAGGGAGAGTGAACCCCTGTGCGGTGAGACAAAGCCTGTGTGGCTATTTGCTTGGACATTTAAAACCAGGGACTTAGGGACTAGGACAGCACTAGGCTGATCCCAGTTGTTAGTTAGGAAACCTGTATGTTTAGTCAGAGGTCAAGTTGACCAGGATTTATTTTGTTTATGTTTCTTTTGGCTTTGCTGTGTTTTGTCACTGTAAATAGAAAATAAACCGCACCTTTTTTTTGATTTTGAAAACCACAACCTCCGTTTGCTGGGCCTGTTTTTGTGTGGGGAGCCCATCCCGGGGGTCACACACACCCGCTGCCGAGCTAACCCCCTCACAGTTGGTGGAGAACCAGTGGCAGTTTTTTTTAAGCCAGCATGGAGGAGATACTGAAGCAGCTGGCTCTAGCAAATGCCAATCAACAGCAGACAAATGCAGGTTTGCAAAAGAGCCTTGCAGCTCATCAACAGAGCCTTGCAGCTCAACAACAGAACTTCGCAGCCCAGCAGCAAGCTCATCAACAGAGCCTTGCAGCCCAGCAGCAAGCTCACCAACAGAGTCTGGAAGCTCAGCAACAAGCCCAGCAGCAATCTGAGGCCCGCTTCATAGACCTGTTACAGAAGCAAGAGCAGAGACTACAACAAATGGAAGCAGTAATGCAGCAACGTCCGCAGACCAGTGAGGAAAGCCGTCCCACTAATACCGCGTCCTTTGGGGTGAGTCGTTTATTGACAAAAATGACTGGAGAGGATGATCCAGAGGTATTTTTGACCACATTTGAAAGGACTGCTGAAAGAGAAAAGTGGCCTGAGGAGCAGTGGGCTGGACTGGTGGCTCCTCTGTTAACTGGTGAATCGCAGAAGGCTTACTATGACCTAGAGCCTGACCAAGCAAAAGACTATGTGATGCTAAAAGCTGAGATATTGGCAAGGCTGGGTGTCACCCAGGCTGTCCGGGCTCAGCGTGTGCATAACTGGACTTTCCAGCTTGGAAAACCCCCCAGGTCTCAAATGTATGATCTCATTCACCTGAGCAGAAAGTGGCTACAGCCAGAGACTTTGTCCGCACCAAAGATTGTGGAACGTGTTGTAATGGATCGGTTTTTGAGAGCTCTTCCTACTGCCATCCAAAAGTGGGTAAGCCATGGAGACCCAGAGACGGCCGATGGTCTTGTGGATCGTGTGGAGAAATACTTGGCTACAGAGAACCTGACGGCCTCTTCCAGAGACACTCGGACTTTCCACCCTAAGACCAGACCATCCCCAGGGGCGGATAAGAGGATTCCAAGGGGTAAGGGTGGAGAGAGTGAGAGGGTGGGAGCTCTACCCCAAGTTTGGCGAGAACAGCCTGGGAAATCAGCGGCTCAAGAGGCGGCAAGAAGGATCGTTTGCTACCGCTGCCGGCAAGCGGGACATATTGCAGCCAATTGCCCGGTTGTGGAGGAACCCATGCAGTGTGACTTTCTGACGGGCAGACGTCAGTCGCTGTGTGCGACAGTCGCATGCACTGCCATTCGAGGAACTGAGAAACATTTATGCAAAATGTGTGTTAATGGTAGAAATGTTGTGGTATTGCTGGATTCAGGTAGCCTTGTGACCCTGATAAAGGCTGAGTTAGTTAAAACAGAGGTCTCTGGGAATAGCAAGGTAGCTGTTATTTGTGTGCATGGGGACACCCGAGAGTATCCAGTGACTACAGTGTGTTTCGAGACCCCCAAAGGTACCCTCTCTCATCCAGTGGGCTTAGTATCTCAGTTACCGTATGACGCCATTGTGGGAAGGGATTTTCCGAAGTTCTGGGAACTGTGGGATGATCCTGAGCCCCCCACTGGTGCCCCTATGTACCAGGAATGTGATAGCCAGAACTCCCCTGAGAGTGGTGAGGACTCTCCGGAATTTCCCTTATCAGTATTGGCAGGGGAGACTCAAGAAACTGGAGAGGAGCCCACCTCCTCAGACGAAAACCTACCGTCTGTGGAGTTTTCTGATCTTGAGGTTCACAGGGAAAACTTTGCCACAGAACAGTTGAAAGACCCCGCCCTAATAAAGGCACGGGAAAACGTAGTGAAAATAGATGGCGAGTTAGTGAACCCAGATAATACCTGCACTTACCCATACTTCAGCGTAGAGAAGGACCTACTGTATCGGGTGGCAAAAAGGGCAGAAGAAACCGTTGAGCAGCTTGTGGTGCCCAAACCTTACAGGAAGTTGGTGTTGGAGTTGGCCCATGGGCACATTCTTGGAGGTCATCTGGGGACAGAGAAAACCCGAGAGAGGGTATTACAGAGATTCTATTGGCCGGGGGTGATGAAGGACATAGAAAATTATTGTTCCTCCTGCCCTGTGTGTCAGAGGTCGGGCCCCGATGCCACATTTCCGTAGCCCGCTGGTCCCTCTACCCATCATTGAGGTCCCGTTTGAGAGGATCGCCATGGATTTGGTAGGTCCTATAATCAAGTCCGCTAGGGGGCACCAGTACATATTAGTTATAATGGACTATGCCACCCGTTATCCAGAAGCGATCCCTCTCCGAAATACCTCGGCCAAAACCATAGCCAAAGAGCTATCTCTTGTGTTTAGCCGGGTGGGTATTTGTAAAGAACTGCTTACGGACCAAAGTACACCCTTTATGTCCCGGGTTATGAAGGAGCTGTGTAAATTGTTCAAAGTGACGCAATTACGTACATCTGTGTATCACCCCCAAACCGATGGGCTGGTTGAAAGATTCAACAAAACCCTAAAACAAATGTTGAAGAAAGTGGTGGATAGAGATGGAAAGGATTGGGACTGTCTACTTCCTTATCTGATGTTTGCTATTAGGGAGGTGCCCCAATCCTCTACGGGATTCTCCCCCTTTGAGTTACTGTATGGGAGACACCCAAGAGGGCTGTTGGATATTGCCAAGGAAACTTGGGAAAGTGAGAGTTCTCCCCACAGGAGTGTGATTGAGCATGTCGCCCTGATGCAAGACCGAATTGCACAGGTAATGCCCATCGTGAAGGAACATTTGGCCCAAGCGCAGTTAGCACAGCAGAGAGTGTACAACCGTGGAGCCAAGACCCGTACCTTTTCCCCGGGGGATAGGATACTGGTACTTGTCCCTACGGTTGAAAGTAAATTCCTTGCCAAATGGCAAGGCCCCTACGAGATAATGGAAAAAGTGAGCGAAGTGAATTACAAGGTCAGACAACCAGGAAGGCGAAAGCCCGAACAGATCTATCACGTTAATCTGTTGAAAGCCTGGAGGGATAGAGAGTCCCTAGTCGCAGACACTTGGTCACCAGCTCAAACTGGTTGCGTGATTCCTGAGGTTGGAATAGCAGCCACCTTGTCACAACCCCAACAACAGGAGGTTAAGGAGTTTGTGCTTCGCAACAAGGAGGTATTCTCTGAGCTGCCGGGACAAACATTTGGGGTAGAGCATGACATCATTACCCCGCCCGGTGAAAGGGTGAAGTTAAAACCCTATCGGATCCCAGAGGCCCGACGGGAGGCAATACGGGAGGAAGTACAGAAAATGCTGAACTTAGGGGTGATAGAGGAGTCCCAAAGTGATTGGTCTAGTCCCATTGTGTTGGTGCCTAAACCGGATGGGAGCTGGCGATTTTGTAACGATTTTCGTCAGTTGAACAAAGTTACAAAATTTGACACCTACCCCATGCCACGTATAGATGAGTTGATCGACCGGCTGGGAACAGCCCGATACATGACGACTCTTGACCTCACAAAAGGGTATTGGCAAATCCCCCTGGCCAAATTGGCCAAAGAGAAAACCGCATTTGTAACCCCAGACGGGGCGTTTCAATATAAAAGAATGCCGTTCGGGTTACAGAATGCGCCGGCCACATTCCAGCGGAAAATGGACCAGATGCTGAGGCCCCATCGGAAGTATGCTGCGGCTTACCTGGATGACGTAATTGTCCATAGCACAGATTGGGCCTCACATCTGCCAAAAGTGCAAGCAGTCCTGGACTCTGTTCGGGAAGCGGGGTTTACGGCTAACCCCAAGAAGTGTACCATTGGGCAGGAGGAGGCCAAATATCTTGGGTACACCATTGGGAGGGGAGTAATAAAACCCCAACTCAACAAAGTCGAGGCCATCCAGAGTTGGCCACGTCCCAACAGCAAGAAGCAGGTACGAGCCTTTCTGGGAATCGCTGGGTATTATCGGCGATTCATTCCCCACTTTGCTTCTAAGGCTGTGCCCCTAACCAACCTAACGAAGGGGAAAGGGTCGGTCATGATTAAATGGACCCCCGAGGCTGAGGCAGCATTCCAATTCTTGAAACAAGCCTTATGTAGCCAGCCAGTGTTGTACTCACCCGACTTCTCTAAAGACTTTGTCGTACAAAGTGATGCGTCAGATGTGGGGTTAGGAGCAGTATTGTCCCAGGTCTGGAACGGGGAAGAGCACCCAGTCATTTACCTCAGCAGGAAGTTGAAGTCCCATGAGGTAAATTACGCCACCGTTGAAAAGGAGTGTTTAGCGGTGAAGTGGGCTCTAGATTCCCTTCGGTACTACCTGCTAGGTAGGCACTTTGACATGGTTACGGATCACGCTCCGTTAAAGTGGATGGCTCAAAACAAGGAAACAAATAGAAGAGTGAATAGGTGGTTCCTGGCCCTCCAGGAATTCAACTTCACAGTAAAGCATCGCCCTGGCGTTCAAATGGGGAATGTGGATGCTTTGTCTCGAGTACATGAATGCCTGATTGCTGGTGTTCCAACCCCGAGGTTAAAACAAGAGGGGGGGGTATGTGACAGCAGGAAGGTAAAGTCACCTGGTTGCATCCAGGGGGGTAGATATATTTCGCCCAGATTCAGGCTTTACGCCGACTTATACAACTAGGTGGAGAGTTGTATAAGCCCAGCTAAGGCTAGTGGGCTCATGGATGACTCATACCTCTAGGGAGAGTGTGGGGCGTCGTGCAGACAGGGAGTTGATGAGACCAGCTGAAGCTTGTCAGCTCATTTAGGCCTCTATAAGAACTCCCAGCTTCATTAGATGTTAGCTCATGCCTGGACCCAGACCTGTGTGGACTGTCTAGGGAGAGTGAACCCCTGTGCGGTGAGACAAAGCCTGTGTGGCTATTTGCTTGGACATTTAAAACCAGGGACTTAGGGACTAGGACAGCACTAGGCTGATCCCAGTTGTTAGTTAGGAAACCTGTATGTTTAGTCAGAGGTCAAGTTGACCAGGATTTATTTTGTTTATGTTTCTTTTGGCTTTGCTGTGTTTTGTCACTGTAAATAGAAAATAAACCGCACCTTTTTTTTGATTTTGAAAACCACAACCTCCGTTTGCTGGGCCTGTTTTTGTGTGGGGAGCCCATCCCGGGGGTCACACACACCCGCTGCCGAGCTAACCCCCTCACAGTTGGTGGAGAACCAGTGGCAGTTTTTTTTAAGCCAGCATGGAGGAGATACTGAAGCAGCTGGCTCTAGCAAATGCCAATCAACAGCAGACAAATGCAGGTTTGCAAAAGAGCCTTGCAGCTCATCAACAGAGCCTTGCAGCTCAACAACAGAACTTCGCAGCCCAGCAGCAAGCTCATCAACAGAGCCTTGCAGCCCAGCAGCAAGCTCACCAACAGAGTCTGGAAGCTCAGCAACAAGCCCAGCAGCAATCTGAGGCCCGCTTCATAGACCTGTTACAGAAGCAAGAGCAGAGACTACAACAAATGGAAGCAGTAATGCAGCAACGTCCGCAGACCAGTGAGGAAAGCCGTCCCACTAATACCGCGTCCTTTGGGGTGAGTCGTTTATTGACAAAAATGACTGGAGAGGATGATCCAGAGGTATTTTTGACCACATTTGAAAGGACTGCTGAAAGAGAAAAGTGGCCTGAGGAGCAGTGGGCTGGACTGGTGGCTCCTCTGTTAACTGGTGAATCGCAGAAGGCTTACTATGACCTAGAGCCTGACCAAGCAAAAGACTATGTGATGCTAAAAGCTGAGATATTGGCAAGGCTGGGTGTCACCCAGGCTGTCCGGGCTCAGCGTGTGCATAACTGGACTTTCCAGCTTGGAAAACCCCCCAGGTCTCAAATGTATGATCTCATTCACCTGAGCAGAAAGTGGCTACAGCCAGAGACTTTGTCCGCACCAAAGATTGTGGAACGTGTTGTAATGGATCGGTTTTTGAGAGCTCTTCCTACTGCCATCCAAAAGTGGGTAAGCCATGGAGACCCAGAGACGGCCGATGGTCTTGTGGATCGTGTGGAGAAATACTTGGCTACAGAGAACCTGACGGCCTCTTCCAGAGACACTCGGACTTTCCACCCTAAGACCAGACCATCCCCAGGGGCGGATAAGAGGATTCCAAGGGGTAAGGGTGGAGAGAGTGAGAGGGTGGGAGCTCTACCCCAAGTTTGGCGAGAACAGCCTGGGAAATCAGCGGCTCAAGAGGCGGCAAGAAGGATCGTTTGCTACCGCTGCCGGCAAGCGGGACATATTGCAGCCAATTGCCCGGTTGTGGAGGAACCCATGCAGTGTGACTTTCTGACGGGCAGACGTCAGTCGCTGTGTGCGACAGTCGCATGCACTGCCATTCGAGGAACTGAGAAACATTTATGCAAAATGTGTGTTAATGGTAGAAATGTTGTGGTATTGCTGGATTCAGGTAGCCTTGTGACCCTGATAAAGGCTGAGTTAGTTAAAACAGAGGTCTCTGGGAATAGCAAGGTAGCTGTTATTTGTGTGCATGGGGACACCCGAGAGTATCCAGTGACTACAGTGTGTTTCGAGACCCCCAAAGGTACCCTCTCTCATCCAGTGGGCTTAGTATCTCAGTTACCGTATGACGCCATTGTGGGAAGGGATTTTCCGAAGTTCTGGGAACTGTGGGATGATCCTGAGCCCCCCACTGGTGCCCCTATGTACCAGGAATGTGATAGCCAGAACTCCCCTGAGAGTGGTGAGGACTCTCCGGAATTTCCCTTATCAGTATTGGCAGGGGAGACTCAAGAAACTGGAGAGGAGCCCACCTCCTCAGACGAAAACCTACCGTCTGTGGAGTTTTCTGATCTTGAGGTTCACAGGGAAAACTTTGCCACAGAACAGTTGAAAGACCCCGCCCTAATAAAGGCACGGGAAAACGTAGTGAAAATAGATGGCGAGTTAGTGAACCCAGATAATACCTGCACTTACCCATACTTCAGCGTAGAGAAGGACCTACTGTATCGGGTGGCAAAAAGGGCAGAAGAAACCGTTGAGCAGCTTGTGGTGCCCAAACCTTACAGGAAGTTGGTGTTGGAGTTGGCCCATGGGCACATTCTTGGAGGTCATCTGGGGACAGAGAAAACCCGAGAGAGGGTATTACAGAGATTCTATTGGCCGGGGGTGATGAAGGACATAGAAAATTATTGTTCCTCCTGCCCTGTGTGTCAGAGGTCGGCCCCGATGCCACATTTCCGTAGCCCGCTGGTCCCTCTACCCATCATTGAGGTCCCGTTTGAGAGGATCGCCATGGATTTGGTAGGTCCTATAATCAAGTCCGCTAGGGGGCACCAGTACATATTAGTTATAATGGACTATGCCACCCGTTATCCAGAAGCGATCCCTCTCCGAAATACCTCGGCCAAAACCATAGCCAAAGAGCTATCTCTTGTGTTTAGCCGGGTGGGTATTTGTAAAGAACTGCTTACGGACCAAGGTACACTCTTTATGTCCCGGGTTATGAAGGAGCTGTGTAAATTGTTCAAAGTGACGCAATTACGTACATCTGTGTATCACCCCCAAACCGATGGGCTGGTTGAAAGATTCAACAAAACCCTAAAACAAATGTTGAAGAAAGTGGTGGATAGAGATGGAAAGGATTGGGACTGTCTACTTCCTTATCTGATGTTTGCTATTAGGGAGGTGCCCCAATCCTCTACGGGATTCTCCCCCTTTGAGTTACTGTATGGGAGACACCCAAGAGGGCTGTTGGATATTGCCAAGGAAACTTGGGAAAGTGAGAGTTCTCCCCACAGGAGTGTGATTGAGCATGTCGCCCTGATGCAAGACCGAATTGCACAGGTAATGCCCATCGTGAAGGAACATTTGGCCCAAGCGCAGTTAGCACAGCAGAGAGTGTACAACCGTGGAGCCAAGACCCGTACCTTTTCCCCGGGGGATAGGATACTGGTACTTGTCCCTACGGTTGAAAGTAAATTCCTTGCCAAATGGCAAGGCCCCTACGAGATAATGGAAAAAGTGAGCGAAGTGAATTACAAGGTCAGACAACCAGGAAGGCGAAAGCCCGAACAGATCTATCACGTTAATCTGTTGAAAGCCTGGAGGGATAGAGAGTCCCTAGTCGCAGACACTTGGTCACCAGCTCAAACTGGTTGCGTGATTCCTGAGGTTGGAATAGCAGCCACCTTGTCACAACCCCAACAACAGGAGGTTAAGGAGTTTGTGCTTCGCAACAAGGAGGTATTCTCTGAGCTGCCGGGACAAACATTTGGGGTAGAGCATGACATCATTACCCCGCCCGGTGAAAGGGTGAAATTAAAACCCTATCGGATCCCAGAGGCCCGACGGGAGGCAATACGGGAGGAAGTACAGAAAATGCTGAACTTAGGGGTGATAGAGGAGTCCCAAAGTGATTGGTCTAGTCCCATTGTGTTGGTGCCTAAACCGGATGGGAGCTGGCGATTTTTGTAACGATTTTCGTCAGTTGAACAAAGTTACAAAATTTGACACCTACCCCATGCCACGTATAGATGAGTTGATCGACCGGCTGGGAACAGCCCGATACATGACGACTCTTGACCTCACAAAAGGGTATTGGCAAATCCCCCTGGCCAAATTGGCCAAAGAGAAAACCGCATTTGTAACCCCAGACGGGGCGTTCCAATATAAAAGAATGCCGTTCGGGTTACAGAATGCGCCGGCCACATTCCAGCGGAAAATGGACCAGATGCTGAGGCCCCATCGGAAGTATGCTGCGGCTTACCTGGATGACGTAATTGTCCATAGCACAGATTGGGCCTCACATCTGCCAAAAGTGCAAGCAGTCCTGGACTCTGTTCGGGAAGCGGGGTTTACGGCTAACCCCAAGAAGTGTACCATTGGGCAGGAGGAGGCCAAATATCTTGGGTACACCATTGGGAGGGGAGTAATAAAACCCCAACTCAACAAAGTCGAGGCCATCCAGAGTTGGCCACGTCCCAACAGCAAGAAGCAGGTACGAGCCTTTCTGGGAATCGCTGGGTATTATCGGCGATTCATTCCCCACTTTGCTTCTAAGGCTGTGCCCCTAACCAACCTAACGAAGGGGAAAGGGTCGGTCATGATTAAATGGACCCCCGAGGCTGAGGCAGCATTCCAATTCTTGAAACAAGCCTTATGTAGCCAGCCAGTGTTGTACTCACCCGACTTCTCTAAAGACTTTGTCGTCAAAGTGATGCGTCAGATGTGGGGTTAGGAGCAGTATTGTCCCAGGTCTGGAACGGGGAAGAGCACCCAGTCATTTACCTCAGCAGGAAGTTGAAGTCCCATGAGGTAAATTACGCCACCGTTGAAAAGGAGTGTTTAGCGGTGAAGTGGGCTCTAGATTCCCTTCGGTACTACCTGCTAGGTAGGCACTTTGACATGGTTACGGATCACGCTCCGTTAAAGTGGATGGCTCAAAACAAGGAAACAAATAGAAGAGTGAATAGGTGGTTCCTGGCCCTCCAGGAATTCAACTTCACAGTAAAGCATCGCCCTGGCGTTCAAATGGGGAATGTGGATGCTTTGTCTCGAGTACATGAATGCCTGATTGCTGGTGTTCCAACCCCGAGGTTAAAACAAGAGGGGGGGGTATGTGACAGCAGGAAGGTAAAGTCACCTGGTTGCATCCAGGGGGGTAGATATATTTCGCCCAGATTCAGGCTTTACGCCGACTTATACAACTAGGTGGAGAGTTGTATAAGCCCAGCTAAGGCTAGTGGGCTCATGGATGACTCATACCTCTAGGGAGAGTGTGGGGCGTCGTGCAGACAGGGAGTTGATGAGACCAGCTGAAGCTTGTCAGCTCATTTAGGCCTCTATAAGAACTCCCAGCTTCATTAGATGTTAGCTCATGCCTGGACCCAGACCTGTGTGGACTGTCTAGGGAGAGTGAACCCCTGTGCGGTGAGACAAAGCCTGTGTGGCTATTTGCTTGGACATTTAAAACCAGGGACTTAGGGACTAGGACAGCACTAGGCTGATCCCAGTTGTTAGTTAGGAAACCTGTATGTTTAGTCAGAGGTCAAGTTGACCAGGATTTATTTTGTTTATGTTTCTTTTGGCTTTGCTGTGTTTTGTCACTGTAAATAGAAAATAAACCGCACCTTTTTTTTGATTTTGAAAACCACAACCTCCGTTTGCTGGGCCTGTTTTTGTGTGGGGAGCCCATCCCGGGGGTCACACACACCCGCTGCCGAGCTAACCCCCTCACACAGGGAAGCTGCATTCCTCTGTCATGCTGCCAAGTAGTTTCCTTCCATCCCCGAGTCCTGGTGAAACAGGGACCCTGGCTCCTCTCCCTACATGGCGCCAAGAGCGCACACGTGCACGCGCACGCGCGCGCACACGCGCTTTCTTTTTATAAGATTTAGCTTCAAAAAAGGGGGCGGAGCCTGGCGGATGACGCGCTCTGTGTGCCCAGCGCTTCTGCGCATGTGCGGGCGTCCCAGCAAGATAAAAGGACTCAGTCCACGCTGCTTGCTATGGACACAGAGCATGAAAAGGAGCTGGTAGCATGGTATAGGGGCTTACAGCGGGCGGTTGATACAGGCATCCCCAGAAAGACGCATTAGTAGACACCCACTGATGTACATAGCAGCAAATTGCATTAGACTATTTCAGTAAGGGGTGTATTGCGGCTGGAATACCTCAGCTTTGAACTAAGGAATATGCCGCCTAAAAAACTCCGAGATATACCTCTCAGGAAGTGTAGGGGGTCTCCATCGGGCTCTGAGGATCTGGAGCAGTCATCTGCACCCTCCTCCCCTGAGAAATCAGAGGTTAATACCCATAAGGAACCCCCGGGAGTGCCAGGTACTGCGGCTGTCCTCAGTCCACCTGCTCCTGCATATATAACAGAGGAGGTTTTTGCCTCAACTCTGGAGGGATTGGAGCAGAGATTGGCAGCATTGATCGCTTCTTCTCTACAGGAAAGAAAGCGCGCCAGATCTCCATCCCTTCCATTAGAGTGCCTGTTGGCAGAGCAACAGTCCCAGGAAGGGACTGACCTTCCTGAAGGGGATCAGGAGGAGGTTAACTCTGTTTTTGAGGAATCGACAGTAGATGAACCATTTTCAGCATCACAGACTGAAAGATTGTGGGTCCAGACCCTAACTGACATGGTTCGATCTGCATTTAAAATGCCTCTTGTTGAACCATCAACTACTGCTGTCTCCTCGTTGGGGTCGCTAAAAGCTCCCCAGATTAATTGCTCCTTTCCAATTCATCCATTATTGGAAGGACTTATATACCAGGACTGGGAACATCCTGATAAACTATTTGTTCCACCTAAGAAATTTCAGGTGATCTATCCCATGAAGGAAAAATTCACCCAGAGATGGAATGTTCCTACGGTGGACGCAGCCATTTCTTCTGTGAACAAATCACTGACATGTCCAGTAGATAATGTTCAAATGTTCAAAGATCCAGTAGATAAAAAATTGGAATCTTTATTAAAATCTGCTTTTTCCACAGCAGGGGCTGTTACACAGCCAGCAGTGGCAGCTATTGGGGTCTGCCAAGCTTTAAAGGATCAAATGAAAATGGTCCTGAGGGATTGCCAGACCAGCAGGCCCAGGCTCTGGCTGATCTGCCTAGAGCATTATGCTTTGCGGTTGACGCCATCAAGGATTCTATCCATCAGGCCTCCCGCCTCACGCTGTCTTTGGTACATATGCGTAGGCTTCTGTGGCTCAAGAACTGGTCTGCTGAGGCTCCCTGTAAGAAGCTCTTAGTTAGCTTCCCATTTCATGGAGAACGCCTTTTTGGCGAAGACCTGGATAAATATATCCAGAAGATTTCCAGTGGTAAAAGTACTCTCTTACCAATTAAAAAGAGGTCTAGGGGTCCGTCTTTTAAGAGGACTACCTCTCCTATCCCTGGGACGTCTGCTACTAAGCAGTTCCGACGGCCTCCTCGGTCAAACTCAGGAGGTAAAAATCAGGGACAGTCACAGGGTAATAAAAAGCCCTGGATCCGAAGAGGTACTAAACCAGCCTCCAAGTCAAGCCTATGAAGGGCTGCCCCCACTCAAACGGGTGGGGGGAAGACTTCAGTTGTTCACAGAGACCTGGCGGGAGACGGTCAAAGACAGATGGGTGCTCTCCGCAGTAACTCTGGGATACAAGTTGGAGTTAAAAGAGTCTCCTCCTTCCCATTTTATGTGGTCAGGCATGCCAAAAGACCCTCTGAAAAGAAGGTGTCTCCTAGTGGCGTTAGAACAACTATTGCTCCAAGGAGTCATTATGGAGGTTCCTATGGAAGAGTGGGGGTTGAGTTCTACTCAAACCTTTTCACAGTCCCGAAACCAAACGGGGACATAAGACCCATATTGGACCTAAAGAGTCTAAACAAATTTCTAAACGTCCGGTCCTTCCGGATGGAGTCGATCCGATCGGTCACCGCTGCCCTACAGGGGGAGGAATGGTTAGCCTCGATCGACATCAAAGATGCTTACTTGCATGTTCCCATCTTTCCAGGTCATCAAAAATTTCTACGCTTTGCAGTAGAAGGGCGCCATTTTCAGTTCAGAGCCTTACCATTCGGTCTGGCCACAGCACCACGAGTGTTCACAAAAATTCTGGCCCCACTGTTGGCCGATCTAAGAACACGAGGTGTAACGATAATGGCATACCTACACGACCTGTTGTTGATGGACCACTCAGTTGCCAAGCTAGAAGTGGTAATTGTCGATACAATCAAGTATCTAGAATCTCACGGCTGGGTCATCAACCTGGACAAGTCAGCCCTACAGCCAGTGAAAAAACCTGGTATATCTAGGGCTACGGCTGGATTCAGACCAGAGGAAGATTTTCTTACCTCTAGACAAGGTATCCTCTTTGAGGGGCTTGGTCCGTCTGCTTTGTGCAAAAAGACAGCCGTCCATACGCCTGTGCATGAGGCTGCTAGGAAAGATGGTAGCATCATTCGAAGCTGTGCCATACGCCCAATTCCACTCAAGGAATTTACAGAGGGCCATATTGTCAGCCTGGAACGGAAAAATTCAGGCTCTAGACTTCCCGATGGCTTTGTCCCCTTCCGTTCGGAAGAGTCTCTGCTGGTGGTTGATCCCCCAGAATCTCCAGAAGGGAAAACCCTTCAGTCCGATATCCTGGAAGGTGGTCACTACAGATGCCAGCCTTATAGGCTGGGGGGCAGTACTGGAGCGATGGTCTCTCCAGGGCAGATGGTCAAATGTAGTAAAAACCCTGCCCATCAATCTCTTAGAGATACGAGCAGCCCGGTATGCCCTAGTAGCCTGGGCATCCAGACTCCAAGGGTCCCCTGTCAGAATTCAATCAGACAATGCCACAGCAGTGGCATATATCAATCATCAGGGAGGCACCAGGAGTCATGCAGTCCAGAGGGAAGTAAGTCACATCCTGGAATGGGCAGAAAAGCATGTCCCATGTATATCAGCTGTCTTCATTCCAGGGGTGGAGAATTGGAAGGCGGACTTTCTAAGTCGCCAACAGTTATGCCCAGGGGAATGGTCCCTTCATCCCGAGGTCTTCCGAGCAATATGTCAGCGGTGGGGAACACCGGATGTAGATCTGCTAGCATCCAGATTCAACGCAAAGGTGGACAGATTTGTCTCCCGGACAAGGGATCCCCTCGCTTGCGGCTCGGATGCTCTGGTGTTCCCTTGGAATCAGTTCAGACTGATATATGCATTCCCTCCGCTACAATTGTTGCCTCGACTCCTTTGCAGAGTCAGGTTGGAAAAGAAGCCGGTGATCTTGGTGGCTCCAGCGTGGCCCCGAAGGGCCTGGTACGCGGAGATCATCAAAATGTCTGTGGGGAGTCCTTGGACCCTTCCACGTCGTCCGGACCTGCTTTTGCAAGGGCCGATATACCACCCTTCCTTACTAACTCTAAGTTTAACGGCCTGGCTATTGAATCCCACATCCTAAAGAAGAGAGGTCTCTCTAACTCTGTGGTATCAACTATAATCAATGCCAGGAAGCCTGTATCCAGGCAGATCTACTATAGAGTTTGGAAGGCGTACATCACTTGGTGCGAGGCCAGAAAGTGGCATCCACGTAAGTACGTTATAGGCAGAATTCTGGACTTCCTACAGTGGGCTGTAGACAGGAAGTTTGCCTTAAGTACTATCAGGGGTCAGGTTTCGGCCTTATCAATACTATTTCAAAGGCCCCTGGCTATGCATTCACTTGTCAAATCCTTTATGCAAGGGGTGACTCGTATTATTCCACCGATTAAAGCTCCCATATGTCCATGGGATCTAAATTTGGTTCTGTCGGTTCTGCAGAAGCAGCCATTTGAACCTTTGCGGCACATTTCCTTGGTTCTACTCACCAGAAAATTGATATTTTTAGTAGCCATATGCTCGGCTAGAAGAGTGTCGGAAGTAGCCGCCATGTCCTGTAAAGAGCCATATCTGGTTATTCATGAGGACAGAGTAGTATTACGTCCTCACCCAGCCTTTCTTCCTAAGGTGGTATCGAGGTTTCACTTGAACCAGGATGTGGTTCTTCCTTCTTTTCCCCAAACCGAGCTCGGTAGAGGAAAAGTTATTGCATTCTTTGAATGTAGTAAGAGCAGTTAAAGCTTATCTAAAAGCCACTGCTCAGATTCGTAGAACGGATTCTTTGTTTGTTCTGCCGGAAGGCCCCAGAAAGGGTCAGGCAGCATCAAAATCTACTTTAGCCAAGTGGATTCGATAGGTCATAATACAAGCCTATGGCTTGAGAAGTAGACCGCCTCCGTTCAAAGTTAGGGCGCACTCCACGAGAGCAGTTGGAACTTCATGGGCAGTGCATCACCAGGCCTCCCTGGCTCAAATTTGTAAGGCCGCAACATGGTCTTCAGTACACACGTTTACTAGGTTCTACCAGGTGGACGTTAGAAGTCAGGAGGATGTCGCCTTTGGGCGCAGTGTGTTGCAGGCCGCAAAAGATCCTCATGCCTGATGGCGCCCAGCTTATGTATGGTAAATCCCCCCCCCTCATTTGGCATTGCTTTGGGACGTCCCACATAGTAATGACTATGCCGCTCTGTGTCCCGTGATGTATGAACAAGAAAGTAGGATTTTTAAAACAGCTTACCTGTAAAATCCTTTTCTTGGAGTACATCACGGGACACAGAGCTCCCACCCCTCTTTTGGGGACACGTATTGCTTTGCTACAAAACTGAGGCGCTCCCGGATGGGAGGGGCTTATATAGGGGAGGGTACTTCCTGTTTTGGAAGTTGCCAGTGCCAGCACCTGAAGGTAAACTATATAACCCACATAGTAATGACTATGCCGCTCTGTGTCCCGTGATGTACTCCAAGAAAAGGATTTTACAGGTAAGCTGTTTTAAAAATCCTACTTTTTTTGCAAATATGTCCTAAACCGTGTAGGTTTAAGAGATATTTCTTTTACCTACAGGTAAGCCTTAGTATAGGCTTACCTGTAGGTAAAAGTAAAAAAAAAGACTATACAACCGCTTTAAAGGGGTTGTAAAGAAATGTCTTTGTTTTTTTTAAAATAACAAACATGTTATACTTACCTCCACTGTGCAGCTCCTTTTGCACAAAGTGGCCTCGAACGGCGTCTTCTGGGGTCCCTCTGCGGCTGTCTCGGCTTCTCCCCGCAAGAACTCACCACCTTCATGCGAGCTTGCATGGTGATGAGTTCTTGCGGGCGCGCCACCGTGATACAGCCAGCGACTATTGCCGCTCACTGTATCACTTGACCCCGCCCTCTGGCACGCTGCGTCATTGGATGTGATTGACAGCAGCGCGAGCCTATGGCTGCGCTGCTTTCAATCCATCCAGTGTAGCCAATCAACGGCCAGGCAGAGAAAAGAGCAGGATGTCGGGGCGAGCGCGGGACTTTTGAGGGCTCAGGTAAGTAAAACAGGGGCTCGGGGAGGCCGGTATTGTCGGATGTTTTTTCACCTTAATACATAGGATGCATTAAGGTGAAAAAACGTTTTCCTTTACAACCCCTTTAAAGTCCCACATTCCTTTCTTATGTACTTGTGCTTAACCACTTCAGCCCCGGAGGATTTGGCTGTCAAAAGACCAGGCCACTTTTTGCGATTCTGCGCTGACATTTGCACGGTCGTGCGACGTGACTCCCAAACAAAATTGACGTCCTTTTTTTCCCCACAAATAGAGCTTTCTTTTGGTGGTATTTGATCACCTCTGCGGTTTGTAGTTTTTGCGCTATAAACAAAAATAGAGCGACAATTTTTTTTTAAAAAGCAATATTTTGTACTTTTTGCTATAATAAATATCCCCATATTTTTTTTTTAAAAAGCAAATTTTTTCTCAGTTTAGGCCAGTATGTATTCTTCTACATATTTTTGCCCAAAAAAAATCGCAATAAGCGTATATTGATTGGTTTGCGCAAAAGTTATAGCGTCTACAAAATAGGGGATTGATTTATGGCATTTTTATTGTAATTTTTTTTTTTTTACTAGCTATGGCGGCGATCTGCGATTTTTATCGTGACTGCGACATTATGGCAGACACATCGGACACTTTTGACACTATTTTGGGACCATCCACATTTATACATCGATCAGTGCTATAAATATGCACTAATTACTGTATAAATGTGACTGTCAGGGAAGGGGTTAACCAGTAGGGGGCGGGGAAGGGGTTAAGTGTGACCTAGGGAGTGATTCTAACTGTGTGGGGGGGGGCGTGGCTTACTGTGACATGTCACTGATTGCTGACGATCAGTATTGTGTCACTAGACAGAACAGGGAGATGCCTTGTTTACAAAGGCATCCCCCGTTCTGCCGTTCCGTGACTCGTTCGCGGGACACGGGCGACATCGAGTCCGTGGGTCCCACGGGCACGGCCAGGGAGACTGCGGCGTGCGTGCTAGTCGGCACATTCAAAGCAACGTATATATACGTTGCTTTGCCTGCCTGTGCCATTCTGCTGGGCAGGCAAAGAGAATCCATTGCTCCCCCCCCCCAAGACCCTCAGAACTAGTGTCCCCACTTCTTAAACAGGAAAGGGGTGTGGCCTTGACAGGACGGGGTGGATCATATTTAAATTAGGGGGTGCACGAGTTTAGTCAGGCCTAGGGTAGCACAAAACCTAAATACACCACTGACCAGAGGGGGAACGTCTGGGGGAATCAAGGATGGAGAAAGATCAGGGGGTCCTAGTAGATGACAGACTGAGCAATAGCATGCAATATCAAGCTGCTAAAGCCAGCAGACTATTAGCATGCATAAAAAAAGGGAATTTACTCCAGAGATAAAACGATAATCCTGCCACTTTATAAAACTCTGGTTCGGCCGCATCTGGAGTATTCAGTCCAGTTCTGGTTACCAGTCCTCAGAAGGGATGTGCTGGAGAGAGTCCAGAGAAGGGCAACTAAATTAATATGGGGACTGGAGGACCTCAATTACGAAGAACGACTACAAGCACTAAATGTATTCTCGCTAGAGAAAAGACGTTTGAGAAGAGATAGCGATTTACAAATACCTCAATGGTGATCCCAGCGTAGTGAAAAAACGATTCAGTCTCAGGGAGTGTAATGCCCTGTACACACGGTCGGTTTTTCAGATGAAAAAAGTCAGCTGAACTTTTTTCATTGGAAAAAGCGATCGTGTGTGGGCCCCATCGGACTTTTTTCCATCGGTGTTAAAAAATAGAACGTGTTTAAAATTTTTCCGATGAAAAAAAAACCGATAGGAAATTCTGATCATCTGTGTGGAACTCCAATGGAGAAAAAACCCACGCATGCTCAGAATCAAGTCGACACATGCTCAGAAGCATTGAACTTCATTTTTCTCGGCTCGTCTGAGTGTTTTACGTCACCGCGTTTTGGACGGTCGGAATTTTGTCTGATGGTGTGTAGGCAAGACTGATGAAAGTCAGCTTCATCGCAATTCCGATGGAAAATTCCATCGGAAATCCGATCGTGTGTACAGGGCATGGGGACACACAATGAGATTGGAGGAGAAGCGGTTAAACTAAAAGCTGCGTAGGGGGCATTTCACTGTCAGGGTGGTAAGGATGTGGAAATCTCTTACACAAGTGGTGGTGTCAGTGGGGAGTATTGATATTTTTAAACGACTCTTGGACGTGCATCTTAAAGAGGAAGTAAAGCCTCCATCAAAAAATAAATACAAAATACACCCTGCAAGACAACGGCATAACATACTAGCTCATTATGTAGTACTTACCTGAGATCGAAGCCCCCGCAGCCGACCTTGTTCGCCTCCTCCGTCGCCGCCATGTCTCCCGGAGTGACTTCCGGGTATTGCGGCTCCGGCACTGTGACTGGCCGGAGCCGCGATGACGTCACTACCGCGCATGCGCGCGGGTGCCACCACTAATGGCATGATCGCCGTTAGTAACGGCACGCTCAGTGCACCTGCGGTGCATGTCTTTGGCAAATATCTTCTAAACGTGTAGGTTTAGGAGATATTTCTTGCACCTACAGGTAAGCCTTAATCTAGTGGTCTGTAATGCCTTGTATACATGGTCGGAATTTCCGATGAAAAAAGTCAGACGGAATTTTTTCATCTGAAAAAAAAAAAAATTCTGACCGTGTGTGCCCCATCGGACTTAATTCCGAGGAATTCCATCGGAGTTTAGATAGAGAACATGTTCTATCTTACTCCGATGGAATTCCGTCGGAATTCCGATGTGCTTTTGGCCGGACAATAGTCTGACCGTGTGTACGGGGCATAAGGGTTTACAACCACTTTAATAAACACAACATAGAGGGATATGGGAAATGATTATTGACACTGACACACGTACCCCTACACAGGTTGAACTGGATGGACTATTGTCTTTTTTCAACCTTACCTACTATGTAACCCTAATCAATGTTCCCACTACAGACAGCTTTGTTCCCAGGGCCACACATCATCAGTGTTTTAAGCAACGCTGTTTAAATAAACGGCGTTACCTAACGCAGTCACTTTTGAGGGTAACGAGTAATCTAACGGATTACTCTTCCCCTCATGGTAACGCCGTTCCCATTACTTGGGCAGCGTTACCCCAATTACATCTACTCGCCGCAGCTGCCGCGAGTAGATGTATCCGCAATTACAGCCGCCGTCTGCCTACCTGATCAGCGTGTCATGCAGACAGACGGCGGCCATTGCAGTGTTCAAAAGCTGCGCCTCCTCGTCTGTAATAGGGGGAACACTCAATTTCACAGCAGGCAGTGTTCCGCCTATCAGAGACATCCTCTTATCCTCGTCTGTGTTATGAGGATAAGCGGATGTCCGTGATAGGCAGAACACTGAATGCTGGGAAATTGAGTGTTCCGCCTATCACAGACGAGGAGGAGGCACGGCTTTTGAATACTGGAATGGCCGCCGGGACGCCGCCGATCAGGTACGAGTCACAGTGAAGCACAGGCACAGTGTAGCCTCGTACACACGGCCGAGAATCTCGTCAGGAAAAAACTCGTTGTTTTTCTTGACGAGATTCTTGGACAAGAAACTTGTCCCGGCCGAGTGTACACACGCTCGATTCAAAGAACCCACGGTTCTTTGAATGGAGCGAACGCGGTGACGTAATCGACTACGACGAGTGTGCGCTCGTCACATTCGATGCCATCGCCTCCATCTTGCTACACCCTACCTATGCCTAGGAAGCTACCACACATGCGTCAAAGTAATTTCGAGCATGCGCGGGTTTCCACGGCGACAGGTAAGTGTACACACACACACACACTTTTCTCGTCGAGAAGCATGCTGACGAGAATCTCGACGAGAAAATGGAGAATCCTGATGAGAAAGTAGAGAGCAGGTTCTCTATTTTTCTCGTCGAGATTCTTGTCGGTTTTCTTGACGAGAAACTTGATAGCCGCGTACACACGACCGATTTACTCGGCAAGAAAGCTCTGCCAGCAAGTTTCTTGTCGTTTTTTGATGAGAAACTCGGTCGTGTGTACGAGGCTTGAGACATGGGCACAGTGAGGCATGGGCACAGTGAAGCACGGGCACAGTGAGGCATGGACACAGTGAAGCATGGGCACAGTGAGGCACGGGCACAGTGAAGCATGGGCACAGTGAAGCATGGGCACAGTGAGGCACGGGCACAGTGAGGCACGGGCACAGTGAAGCACGGGCACAGTGAGGCACGGGCACAGTGAGGCATGGACACAGTGAAGCATGGGCACAGTGAGGCATGGGCACAGTGAGGCACAGTGAGGCATGGACACAGTGAGGCACAGTGAGGCATGGGCACAGTGAGGCATGGGCACACTGAAAAAATTACATATATATCATCCTTCTACCACCCCGCCCCCGCCCCGTGTATATATAATATAACCAATATAGTTACTTTGCTGAGTAACTAATTACTTTTTTAATGTAGTAACTGAGTTACTAACTCAATTACTTTTTGGAAGAAGTAATTTGTAACTGTAACTAATTACTTTTTTTAACGTAGGTTAGACACCAGGGTCATAGAGGGTGTAAAGCTAAATGTGTGCAACAAGCCACCAGCACGTGGCAGTAAAAGGGATCCCTCGTTCCTTTTTTAATGATACTGGATGACGGTGCAAACACGTCTCTTTTTATTTCTGATGAGCTCAAATCAAAAATGATAATTGAATGTCTTTTTCTTCAGTTACTCTTCCAATATGTGGTCATAGCAGCACATCAGGTTGTACAATTTTTTTATACAGGGCTTTTTTTCTCAGAGGTACGGTGCAGGAACTCCCCCTTTCTGAGTCACCCCATTTCTCCTCCCCTACCCACCTCCGAGGACCATTCCTTGGTTCCACCCCCTGCCCAGCCTCCAGTACTGCCCTTTATAGAGAATACAGAACCAAGTATAATTTTTTGGTGCCAAGTAATTTGTATAGAATTTATTAATAATAACAAGAAAAGCAGTAAAATAGATCCCTTGAAGCCAGCAACACCAATAGAACCTCCAGCAACAATAGATCTTCCTACAACAATAATGGACCACCGGCAGCAAAATATCCCCCAGCAAAAATAGACCCCCAGTAACAATCGACCCCTGGCAGCAACAACAGATATCCCCACAGCCAGCGTCAAGAGACCCCCCCAGCAGCCAGCAACTATAGACCCTCTCCCTCAACAGTAGATCTCTCCCAGTAACAACTAACCCCCCAGCAACATAAAACCCACCCCCACCAACAATAGATCTCCTACCAGTAACAACCGACTTCCTCAGCAACAATAGACCCTCCCCATGCTAAAATAGACCCCCCAGCTACAATAGATCCCCCAGCAGCCAGCATCAGCAGACCCTTCAGCACACCCCAGCACCCCTTCCACACATTTAGTCCTGGAGGTGCCGGAACTGCGTTCCCCCACGTTCCTGCTGAAAAAAAGCCCTGGTTTTATACATCCCTGGTCTCCTCTCGCCATAATCCTGAGTGTTGGCAGCATGAGAATGATTTATGTAAAGTTCCTGACTAGGAAAATGATTTCCTGTATGGAAGATAAAGACAAATTTTGTTTCCTCCTTCCTCTGAACACTGATATCTCCCGGGATCAGTAACACTCCCCTTTGCTATCTTTAGTTTTACTATTTCTACAGAATTCACAAGAGTTATTTAGAATAAGACATCTATGGGGACTACAGCAAACAAAACAAAAAAAGACCGACAATTAAAAAAAAAAAAAAACAATATTTTTTACTTTATGCTATAAAACATATCCAATAAAAAAATGTAAAAAATCAAATGCATTCATCAATTTAGGCCAATATGTATTCTGCTACATATTTTTGGTAAAAAAAAAAAAAAAATCCCAATGAGCGTATATTGATTGGTTTGTGCAAACTACAAACTATGGAATATTTTATAGAATTTTTATTTATTTATTTTTACTAGTAAGGCCCCTTTTACACTGGGGCGGGGAGGTGCGCTGGCGGTATAGCGACGCTACTTTTAGCGCCGCTATACCGTCGGATTTGCCGCGATATTCGGCCGCTATCGGTGCGGTTTTAACCCTCGCTATTGACCGATAAAGGGCTATAACCGCCCGCAAACCGCTGCTACAGCAGCGGTTTGCGGGCGGTATAGCCACGGACCGTGTCCTATTGATTTCAATGGGAAGGAGCGGTATACACACCGGTCCTTCACCGCTCCAAAGATGCGGCTTGCAGGAGATATTTTTTCCTCCCGCCAGCGCATCGCCTCAGTGTGAAAGCCCTCGGGCTTTCACATTGAAATGCTGGGGCAGAATTATTTCAGGCGTTATTTATGCGCTATTTTTAGCGCTAAAACGTCTGAAATGCGCCTCAGTGTGAAAGGGGCCTAACGGCCGCGATCAGCAATTCTTAGCAGGACTGCGACATTGCGACGGACAAATTGGACACTAAGTGGCACATTTTGGGAACCAGTGTTGCATATGGCTGTGTGTGTACAGTTAGGTCCATATATATTTGGACACAGGCACAATTTTCATACTTTTGGCTCTGTAAACCACCAGAATAAAATCAAAACAAAACAATCCAAATTAATTTGAAGTTCAGACTTCCAGCTTTAATTCAAGGGGTTGAACATAAATATCAAGTTAAAATTTTAGGAGCTGCAACCATTTTTATACACAGCCCCCCCCCCCCCCCCCCCATTTTCAGGGGCTCAAATGTAATTTGCTAAAACAAATGCACGGTCACTGTACTAATGACACTGGCAGGGAAGGGTTTAACATCAGGGGCAATCAAAGGGTTAAGGGTACTCCTAGGGGGTGCTTTCTAACTGGGGGTTCTTTGACTGGGGAAAAACAGAGATCCGTGTTCCTGCTTAGCAGAAACACAAAAACTCCATCTTCCCCTCTCACAGAACGGCGGTCTGCCTTATTTACATAGGCAGACCGCTGTTCTGCCTCTCGGGAGAACGATCGGCAGGCCTGCGCGCGCCTCAGACCCAGTGCATGAAATCACTTTTTTTTTACTTTCTGCTACTATATACATCCCCAAAAAAATATAAATAAACTAATGTAATAATATATATTCTTCTACATGTAGCGGCCTCACCCCCAACCCCGTCCTCTTTAGCTAGGGGTATGTCACGCGACAGAGTGAGGTGCGCTACGGCCCATGTCCTCCCCATAACTGTGGGTGAGGTGAAGGCCAATATCTGATGTTTCCTCGGGCCGGTGTGTCTTGGGCATGTACCGAGTCTGTTGTGCAGAAACCACCAAACCACCCTTTGCTCCCATTAACAGAGTCCATACACCGATCACAGTCCAACTGTTGGTTTTATTTCGTATCTCCACATACAGGCAATGCGATGGCAGGATACGGTGGGATGAGCAGGTCGAGGCACTATACTGATCTGGGTCCCTACACCCCCTGTGCTATGACCAAGGGTTGCAGGAGTCTTAATTCGAATACCTCCGCTGCGTTGCAGCCCCTATCAGGGGAAGATGTCCTCCAAGAGAGTTACCGGAGGCCCATCCGTAACCGGGTTGACGCTGCACCGGAATCTTCGGACGGGTGACCTCCCCAGCCTCCTCACCTCAGATGCGGGTCCCCTCGCAAGGGGCACCCTGGAATCACTTCACCCTTGCGGGACCCAGTCGGAGTCACTGGGTCCCAGGCCTCCTCAATAGTACCTCATCCCAGGCTGAAGGTGCCTGGGATGGAATCCCAGCTTCATTCCGGCCAGGCCTAGGGCGCCTAGGCCGGAACCTTGAACCGCCCGCACCCAGGCCGAAGGTGCCTGGGTGCGTGACGAGATGATCCCCGAAGACCTCGTGGCGAGGGCGTCTCCCCCTTTTATCTCCTCCCATCAACACCACGGCGGGTTCCCCGCCCCAGCCGTACCATCTTCAGGAAGGGACAAAAAGGGTAGCACTGTGGTGATGATTCTACCTGAAGCCTGTAGGTACTCCGCCACCCACAGGCAAAGGAGAATATTACATCCCCCAATCCTCCACGAATAACAAAAAGGGGTCTAAACCCTGACATAATTACACACCTGGGTCACACTACCCCCAGGTGTATCCCACTAAATCTGAAGACCCCGCTACACACTCCCCCCTGTGATTTGACGCTGGTCCCCAGCGTCAGGTGCACACCCATGTCTCCCAAGGAGTGGTGACATGGAGCAAGCCCCAGAGGCTGTCCCCAAATTTGTGAATACTAAGTGTGCCAAGACCTGCTCAAAAGGGAAAGGGAAAATATAAAACGATAAACTTTTGCATAAAACATCTATTCTGTACACATGTACAATCCCTCCCATCACTGTCTAAGAACCACCCCATACTCAGTAGTCTTGACCGATGAATCTCCTGCAGAAGGGAAACAAAAACAACATCCTAACAATCTGTGTTAACTTGGAATGAATAGGTCTGTCAGCCGAGAGACCCACTCACTCCAATTAGCAAAGTGATGCATGTGTAAAATTTTCAAACAGTCGTTGCACAACACTGCCACCTGTTGACAGCGCCGCGGTCATGACACTTGCCGAGATCTTCCTTCTTCCTGCTTTCCTACGCTAACTTTTACCCCCAGAGTCTCTGCCTTTGACACATGAAGAAGAGGGAGAAAAAACAACAGCTCCCAAGTCTCCAGTGAGTGAAAGAAAAGCCCAAATCAAAACAAAAGTAGGGCGCAGTTCTGAGCGTCTGGGAATGTTCCTTCCAGAAAGTTCAACAGCAAACAAAATAGGAGCTCACTTCTCCTACAAGTAAAACCTTGGATCCGGCAAAAACAGGGGCTTCAGGTGCTTGTCAAACACTTCCACCGAATATTCGACATCCTCTCCTTCTTTCCTGCAGATGAGCACCTTATCGGCATGAATATGGCGCCCCAGTCTCCAATCAGCTCTACAGTCTCTAAACGTTTTAGATACAGGCGGCGAACACGACAGGTATCGCCAGGCATGAGGCATTTTGAGCTTTTCCCATACAAACTCGTCGTACCACCTTTGTCGCAAAACTTAGACTTCATACAATAAGTCCCGAGGCAAGTAGGGGTACTCCCACCCATATTCACGGGCGACTCTTTGGGAGAAAAGTCTCTGCAATCTGGCTAGAGGTGGCATCACATCTCGCTCCCCTTCTCCTGGCTGTACGATGGCCTCCGGGTGCCGAGGTACCTTCACCATCTCGAGTTGCTTTGCCTTTGGTGCCCGCAACGAAGCATGCTGCGTCCCCACTATCGGAGCGGGTGATGTGGTTGAAAGTGGAAGGTCGGTCGGAGGACTAGATTTCCTCGGGAACTCCGGGGCCTGCGCCCGGAGCGTACTGTCTTCTATGGACATGGGGGAATCCTGCGGTTTACACAACACAGGTAGTGGGCGTCTGTCCCAGCCCTTCCGGTGAAACAGTTCGTCTATTTCTCCGTCATCACCACAGTCTGACAACGACTCTAGGTCGGAGGTGTCATACATCTCGGCGGGAAGGTAGTCTCTAGTAGACGGAAGGCTACCCTCCCTTGCGGGCTCCACCGGCTGTGGACTCCCGACACCTCCAACCAACACCACAGTCCCAGCCCCTAGCTCACCTGGACCTTCTGAAGAACTGGGATGTCCGGGACTCTCTTCTCTACCGGCGCCATCTAGGCCAGGCAAGCGGCGGGGTGAAGCTCGACCACGACCATAGGATGCCTGTACCAGGCCGACTTTCCTCTTCGGAGGTGGCAGCAGGGAATCTGTGGTGACCGAAGCAGTGTCCTCGGATTTCTCTCTTTCCGTCTCTGGTTGGGCAGTCACGTCGCCCTGGTCAGCGCGTACGGGGACCTCCGCAAAGGCCTGGATCTCTCCCTTTTTACGCTCCAACGCGTGGGCCTTTCCCGACTTAGGGTCATGTCCACAACTCCGAGCAGGGATGCACTTTGGCCAATCACATGGCCGACCTGCTCGGAACTCCTCCGGGCAGCAAAGTTCAAACACAGACGTTCTCAGTTCCATCGTTGAGACACACACTATCCCGGACGAGCCCCCACGTGTAGCGGCTTCACCCCCAACCCCGTCCTCTTTAGCTAGGGGTATGTCACGCGACAGAGTGAGGTGCGCTACGGCCCATGTCCTCCCCATAACTGTGGGTGAGGTGAAGGCCAATATCTGATGTTTCCTCGGGCCGGTGTGTCTTGGGCATGTACCGAGTCTGTTGTGCAGAAACCACCAAACCACCCTTTGCTCCCATTAACAGAGTCCATACACCGATCACAGTCCAACTGTTGGTTTTATTTCGTATCTCCACATACAGGCAATGCGATGGCAGGATACGGTGGGATGAGCAGGTCGAGGCACTATACTGATCTGGGTCCCTACACCCCCTGTGCTATGACCAAGGGTTGCAGGAGTCTTAATTCGAATACCTCCGCTGCGTTGCAGCCCCTATCAGGGGAAGATGTCCTCCAAGAGAGTTACCGGAGGCCCATCCGTAACCGGGTTGACGCTGCACCGGAATCTTCGGACGGGTGACCTCCCCAGCCTCCCCCCCATCTGATGCGGGTCCCCTCGCAAGGGGCACCCTGGAATCACTTCACCCTTGCGGGACCCAGTCGGAGTCACTGGGTCCCAGGCCTCCTCAATAGTACCTCATCCCAGGCTGAAGGTGCCTGGGATGGAATCCCAGCTTTATTCCGGCCAGGCCTAGGGCGCCTAGGCCGGAACCTTGAACCGCCCGCACCCAGGCCGAAGGTGCCTGGGTGCGTGACGAGATGATCCCCGAAGACCTCGTGGCGAGGGCGTCTCCCCCTTTTATCTCCTCCCATCAACACCACGGCGGGTTCCCCGCCCCAGCCGTACCATCTCCAGGAAGGGACAAAAAGGGTAGCACTGTGGTGATGATTCTACCTGAAGCCTGTAGGTACTCCGCCACCCACAGGCAAATGAGAATATTACATCCCCCAATCCTCCACGAATAACAAAAAGGGGTCTAAACCCTGACATAATTACACACCTGGGTCACACTACCCCCAGGTGTATCCCACTAAATCTGAAGACCCCGCTACATACATATTTTTGGTTAAAAAAAATCGCAATAGGTGTATCTTGATTGGTTTGTGCAAAAGTTATCGTGTCTACAAACTACGGAATAGATTTAGGGACTTTTATTTATTTTTTATTGTTTTTACTGGTAATGGCAGCGATCTGCGATTTTTAGCGGGACTGCGACATTGCGGCGGACAAATCTGACCCCAAATTACACTTTTGGGGACCAGTGACATTATTACATTGATCAGTGCTATAAAAATGCAGTGATTACTGTGTAAATGACACTGGCAGGGAAGGCGTTAACACTAGGGGGCGATCAAGGGGTTAGGTGTGTTCTCTGGGAGTGTTCTAACTGTAGGGGGGGGGGGTGGGCTTACTGGAACATGACAGAGATCACTGTTCCTGATCACTGGGAGCAGTGAATCTCTGTCATGTCATCTGGTAGAACGGAGAATCACCTTGTTTACATAGGCAGTTCTCCGTTCTGCCTCTCCTCACAGCGATTGTGGGCCGCCGGCGAACATCGAGTCCGCGGGACCCGCAGGCACGCTCCCGCGGCGTGCACCGGGTGCACGCGCGCGCCTGTTATCCTCTTTGCACGCACCGACGTACAGGTACGTCAGTTCGCGCAGGAGACCCGACGTGTCGCAGTATATCTGCGTGAGCTGGTCGGCAAGTGGCTAAACCCAAAAGCAAACATGTATTATATTGCAGTTTACCAGTTCGTAGATGTAATGTCTGAATTAGATTTAATTTTTTAGACATTCTTTTCTTTAGTTTCATCTGGTGATCTGGCCAGTAAGTCTGTTGTTTTTCAACACAACAACCTTGTCCCATAGATGTAGCTGTTATTAAAAATAATGCCTAATGGTCCTGCCATAAGGGTCTTTTTTTCTGGCACTTCCTGTTATAAGGTTCTTGTCTCCCAGTTGTTCTCTTTCATTGTCACCCTGTTATATTATGTAGCGCACACACCCCTCTCTTTACCTGCATTAACTTCGGCTCCTCGCAGTAAGGGAGAGGCACACCGCA
Source organism: Rana muscosa (assembly GCA_029206835.1). NCBI lineage: Eukaryota > Metazoa > Chordata > Amphibia > Anura > Ranidae > Rana > Rana muscosa. The sequence continues at coordinate 45,206,494 of CM055117.1, read as the reverse complement.
CCACAAGCCCATACCCTCCTGAGTAAAGAGGTTGAGCAGTGTTTGTTTTGGGCCTTGTCTGCGGCTAGAGTCAAAGTCCTCCCGAGAATGATCTCACCTCTACCTTGGATAGATGCAAGTTCTTGTTTTCCCCAGGAATGTGAATGTCCACACCAGCTGAAAGCCCAACTCAATATTTATTTCTCACAGGATAATAAACAGCCTCTTTGATAGCAGACAGGTTGGAGCGAAGACTCAGGACAGCTTAGATGTGGAGGAGGTCCAGGCACAAACGTAGCTTAACTCTTTAAGACATCCCTCCGGAGAGATACCAAAGGCCCCCACCGTCACCACGACTCTGCGCCTGGTCTTCAGAAGGGGTTACCTCTAGGGTTGCCACCTGTACGGGATTCACCCGGACAGTATGGGTTCTGAATCATCTGCCCGGTTTTCAGACTCTCTGAAACCCGGACAAACCATCAGTCAGGGGGAGGTCTATTAGCATATGTGTCACTGTGGAGACAGCAGCAGTGTCACTGCTTCTCCATAAAAACACTGTGCTGGGGTAATTGTTAGAATCTAAAGCTTATTCCATCCTGTCTCCCCCCCCCCCCCAGGCTCCTGCAGGGTCTCTCTTATCAGTGACTAACCCCCCCCCCCCGATCACTAGTGCGGTGTGCTTACCCGGGAGGCGGAGCTGTGGAGGAGCTGAGGAGATCATGTCGGGCTGACGCTGCTCACATTACATGCAGGGAAGAGGTGAGCTGAGAGTTTTTGTCTGAGGAGTCTCCTGGGTGGAAATCTGACAGGATTTGTTTGGCAAGAGTTACTGTGAAGGGTGAAGGTGACAGGAGGATCGGCAGTGTGTCTGACCATATCTTCCTCCAAGCCTCACACCTCTGTCTATATGTCTCATCCCCCATCCTCAGTCCAGATAATGTGCAGTAATTTATGACCATTCATTAACCCTGTGTGTGTGGAGAGTGTAAACTTCTGATTGTACAGAGCTTGGATAACACAGAGTTATATGAATGGTCATCCATTACCTTCACATCATCTGTACATACAGAGTGCTGGGGGCGGGGAGTTTTCATTGTAAATATTAGTGGATGAGTACAATAGCTTTTGTTTTTATATACATCACTATTTCTCAGCCCCCAACTCCCCCCAGGTGCACCACCCCCCCCCCAGACCACTTCATACATCCAGCTGGCATCATCCCCTCTGTACTCCTCTACTATACATACTACCCCCATCATCCCCTCCACACTCCTCTCCTTCACATACTACCCCCACCATCCCCTCCGCACTCCTCTACTATACATACTACCCCCATCATCCTCTCCACACTCCTCTACTACACATACTACCCCCACCATCCCCTCCGCACTCCTCTACTACCCATACTACCCCCATCATCCCCTCCGCACTCCTCTACTACACATACTACCCCCATCATCCCCTCCGCACTCCTCTCCTACACATACTACCCCCACCATCCTCTCCACACTCCTCTACTACACATACTACCCCCATCATCCCCTCCGCACTCCTCTCCTACACATACTACCCCCACCATCCCCTCCGCACTCCTCTACTATACATACTACCCCCATCATCCCCTCCACACTCCTCTCCTTCACATACTACCCCCACCATCCCCTCCGCACTCCTCTACTACACATACTACCCCCACCATCCCCTCCGCACTCCTCTACTACCCATACTACCCCCATCATCCCCTCCGCACTCCTCTACTACCCATACTACCCCCATCATCCCCTCCGCACTCCTCTCCTACACATACTACCCCCACCATCCTCTCCACACTCCTCTACTACACATACTACCCCCATCATCCCCTCCGCACTCCTCTCCTTCACATACTACCCCCATCATCCCCTCCACATTCCTCTCCTTCACATACTACCCCCACCATCCCCTCCGCACTCCTCTACTATACATACTACCCCCATCATCCCCTCCACACTCCTCTCCTTCACATACTACCCCCACCATCCCCTCCGCACTCCTCTACTACACATACTACCCCCACCATCCTCTCCACACTCCTCTACTACACATACTACCCCCACCATCCCCTCCGCACTCCTCTACTACCCATACTACCCCCATCATCCCCTCCGCACTCCTCTACTACCCATACTACCCCCACCATCCCCTCCGCACTCCTCTACTACACATACTACCCCCACCATCCCCTCCGCACTCCTCTACTACCCATACTACCCCCATCATCCTCTCCACACTCCTCTACTACACATACTACCCCCACCATCCCCTCCGCACTCCTCTACTACCCATACTACCCCCATCATCCCCTCCGCACTCCTCTACTACACATACTACCCCCATCATCCCCTCCGCACTCCTCTCCTACACATACTACCCCCACCATCCTCTCCACACTCCTCTACTACACATACTACCCCCATCATCCCCTCCGCACTCCTCTCCTACACATACTACCCCCACCATCCCCTCCGCACTCCTCTACTATACATACTACCCCCATCATCCCCTCCACACTCCTCTCCTTCACATACTACCCCCACCATCCCCTCCGCACTCCTCTACTACACATACTACCCCCACCATCCCCTCCGCACTCCTCTACTACCCATACTACCCCCATCATCCCCTCCGCACTCCTCTACTACCCATACTACCCCCATCATCCCCTCCGCACTCCTCTCCTACACATACTACCCCCACCATCCTCTCCACACTCCTCTACTACACATACTACCCCCATCATCCCCTCCGCACTCCTCTCCTTCACATACTACCCCCATCATCCCCTCCACACTCCTCTCCTTCACATACTACCCCCACCATCCCCTCCGCACTCCTCTACTATACATACTACCCCCATCATCCCCTCCACACTCCTCTCCTTCACATACTACCCCCACCATCCCCTCCGCACTCCTCTACTACACATACTACCCCCACCATCCCCTCCGCACTCCTCTACTACCCATACTACCCCCATCATCCCCTCCGCGCTCCTCTACTACCCATACTACCCCCATCATCCCCTCCGCACTCCTCTCCTACACATACTACCCCCACCATCCTCTCCACACTCCTCTACTACACATACTACCCCCATCATCCCCTCCGCACTCCTCTCCTACACATACTACCCCCACCATCCTCTCCACACTCCTCTACTACACATACTACCCCCACCATCCCCTCCGCACTCCTCTACTACACATACTACCTGTCAGGGTCACCTGTGGCCAGGTGACAGATGCACACCGTAGGGGGACAGGAGTGCACCGCGAGGTAGTGAACCCTATGGCTGGCTTCTGTGGATAGGAAACTGGGTGGTTGTGGAAAGCGGGACCAGAGGAGCACAACCGGGATCCCAACGGAAGCGAGAGCCAAGATTCCCCAGGGCGCGGAGTCTAAGACCCAGCTGGTCTTCTCCAGGGCCTCTAGTGGTGAGGATGTTACGCTGCAGGCTGGGACCAGGTCGCGGCCCCTGGAGTTTCCTAGCTCACGCCCCGTAGGATAAGGGGAAGCAGCAGCACACGATAGAGAGAACCGAATAACAAGCCGAAGGTCAGGGGCCACAAGCAGACAAGGATAACGAAGAACGAGCCGAAGGTCAAGGGTCACGAGCAGACAGGGATGGTCGGGGACAAGCCAATAACGTAACAGAGAGACAGACGTAGCACACGGCAGGCAGGAACCCAAACACACAATGCCTAACAAACACGTTGATCAGCAAAGCAGGCTTGCAGTGCACAGGTTAATATAGTGTTCTGTGATAGGGCCTGGGGTGGAGTCTGGCTGGGAGGAGATTATAAAGGAAGCCAGGTGAAAGGGCTCAGGCCTCTAAGATGAACACATGGGAAGGAAGGTAAGCTGACAGACAAACACTACTGCATATCCATGACAGTACCCTCCCTCTTATGGGCCCTCCCCCGCCTGGACCCAGGCTTAAAGGGAAATCTCTGATAAAACCTTCTCAACAGATGAGGTGCAGCGACATCAGATGCAGCGATCCAAGACGCCTCCTCAGGACCAAAACCTCTCCAATGCACAAGGTACTGAAGAATGCCTCTGCAGAGCCGAGAATCCAGAACTTGTCTAACCTCGTACTTAAGATTATCCTCAGAGACCGAAAACGAGGTAGGGAGATGACAAGAAGATCTATTGAGGACCAAAGGCTCTCTAGGAATAAGCAAGGGCATGAGAGGATCAACAGGAATCTGAGGAGGGTCCCCTAGACCCTTAAAGGGGAACTGGTCATCTTGCACAGGACCATCAGACTGGGCAGATGTCAGTGGAACCCTGAAGTCAGGTTGGTTAGAAGGTGACATGTCGCCGGAGTCAAGCTGAATAGCTGAAGGACAAGCAGAATGTCCCAAACAAGAAAAAGTAGGAGGCTCACTGGGCATGGGCTGGACTGGCATAACTAGTACAGAGGCAGAGTGAATAGCTGAGTCAGGTGTAGCGACTACCTGAATCGCATCGCAAGACGTAGCGACTGCAGGACTTGTAGACAAGCTAGCCTGGCTGTGCGTCCAAGGGTGGTTAGGGACAGAGAAATGTAAATGGTTATGCAACCTGGAATGAATGACCGGCTCAGATTCACAGGGGGCAACCTTGGGTAGGCAGGACGAGGAACAGGAGGGACCCCAAGCCAGGATCTGTCCAGTAGTCCAGTCCACATGAGGAGAATGGAGCTGTAACCATGGGAGACCCAAAATGATAGGCGTTGAGGCCTTGGGTAAGATAAGGAAGGATATCCACTCCTGGTGGAGTGTCCCTACCGACATCTTAACAGGGAGGGTCTGGAAGCGGATAGGTCCCCCTGGGAGAACAGTACCATCAATCGCCAAGACCACCAATGGCGTGGTGAGGGGCAAAAGAGTAAGTCTCATGGACGATGCGATTTCCCAGTCCATGAAATTACCAGCGGCTCCGGAATCCAGATATGCTGAGACCGAATGAGAAGAAGCACCAACATGAAGGAACACAGAAAGCATAAGACGAGAAGGGGAAGGTGATATTTCTGGGTCCAATACTCCACTTTCCAGATGAAGTGGACCCGAACGTTTTTCTGGACAAAGAGAGCAAGTGTCACGAAAATGACCTTTGCCCCCACAGTAAAGACACAGACCAAGAGTTCTGCGCCTAGCACGTTCCTCGGGGGATAACCTGGTCCGACCCAGCTGCATGGGTTCCTCAGCTGGTAGGAGATGCTCTACGGGTCGAAGAGAGGGGAGCTCAGGCTGACTAAGAACCAAGGAGTGCTGGCGTTGCTTTTCTAAGGTCCTCTCCTGAAAGCGAATATCGATCTGGTTACACAAGGAGATAACGCCGGCCAGATCAGTGGGGATGGTTCTTCCTGCTAATTCATCCTTCACTCTATCAGACAGGCCATGCAAAAAGGTTGCGACTAAGGCCTCATTGTTCCAGCTCAACTCAGCCGACAGTATGCGGAAATGAAGGGCATACTGTCCCACAGAAGCAGACTCTTGGCGGAGACGTAAAAGGGCGCTGGCCGCTGAAGAGACACGAGCCGGTTCTTCGAAGATATTCCGAAAAAGTTTCAAGAAGCCAGACAGGCTAGAAACCACTGGATCATTCAGTTCCCACAGAGGGGCTGCCCAGGCTAAAGCTTCACCAGAGAGGAGGGAAATGATATAGGCTACCTTAGCCCGATCAGACAGGAAGTTTTGGGGCTGGAGCTCAAAATGAATCGTGCATTGGCTAAGGAACCCCCTGCAAGCCTTGGAGTCCCCAGAGAAACGGGACGGAGCTGGCAGTTGTAGTGAGTGTGTGGCTGCGACTGGTGCAATAGGTGCAGCCGCTGATTGTATTTGAGGTTGTGGATTCAGGGTTCCCAAGGAGGCCTGAAGCTGCTCGAAGCGAGAAGCCAGATCCTGGAGGAATCGCATCACCTGAGTCTGATTCGATTCCTGGGTTTCAAGTCTGCAAACTATGCCCTGCAATGGATCATCCGCGGGTAGCGGGATGTCAGCCGGGTTCATGGCTGATCAAACTGTCAGGGTCACCTGTGGCCAGGTGACAGATGCACACCGTAGGGGGACAGGAGTGCACCGCGAGGTAGTGAACCCTATGGCTGGCTTCTGTGGATAGGAAACTGGGTGGTTGTGGAAAGCGGGACCAGAGGAGCACAACCGGGATCCCAACGGAAGCGAGAGCCAAGATTCCCCAGGGCGCGGAGTCTAAGACCCAGCTGGTCTTCTCCAGGGCCTCTAGTGGTGAGGATGTTACGCTGCAGGCTGGGACCAGGTCGCGGCCCCTGGAGTTTCCTAGCTCACGCCCCGTAGGATAAGGGGAAGCAGCAGCACACGATAGAGAGAACCGAATAACAAGCCGAAGGTCAGGGGCCACAAGCAGACAAGGATAACGAAGAACGAGCCGAAGGTCAAGGGTCACGAGCAGACAGGGATGGTCGGGGACAAGCCAATAACGTAACAGAGAGACAGACGTAGCACACGGCAGGCAGGAACCCAAACACACAATGCCTAACAAACACGTTGATCAGCAAAGCAGGCTTGCAGTGCACAGGTTAATATAGTGTTCTGTGATAGGGCCTGGGGTGGAGTCTGGCTGGGAGGAGATTATAAAGGAAGCCAGGTGAAAGGGCTCAGGCCTCTAAGATGAACACATGGGAAGGAAGGTAAGCTGACAGACAAACACTACTGCATATCCATGACACTACCCCCACCATCCCCTCCGCACTCCTCCACTACACATACTACCCCCACCATCCCCTCCGCACTCCTCTACTACACATACTACCCCCACCATCCCCTCCGCACTCCTCTACTACACATACTACCCCCACCATCCCCTCCGCACTCCTCTACTACACATACTACCCCCACCATCCCCTCTGCACTCCTCTACTACACATACTACCCCCACCATCCCCTCCGCACTCCTCTACTACACATACTACCCCCACCATCCCCTCTGCACTCCTCTACTACACATACTACCCCCACCATCCCCTCCGCACTCCTCTGCTACACATACTACCCCCACCATCCCCTCCGCACTCCTCTCCTTCACATACTACCCCCACCATCCCCTCCACACTTCTCTCCTACACATACTACCCCCATCATCCCCTCTGCACTCCTCTCCTACATATACTACCCCCACCATCCCCTCCGCACTCCTCTACTATACATACTACCCCCATCATCCCCTCCGCACTCCTCTCCTACACATACTACCCCCACCATCCCCTCCGCACTCCTCTCCTACACATACTACCCCCACCATCCCCTCCGCACTCCTCTCCTACACATACTACCCCCACCATCCCCTCCGCACTCCTCTCCTACACATACTACCCCCACCATCCCCTCCGCACTCCTCTCCTACACATACTACCCCCACCATCTCCTCCGCACTCCTCTACTACACATACTACCCCCACCATCCCCTCTGCACTCCTCTCCTAACCCGACCATCCCCTCCGCACTCCTCTCCTACACATACTACCCCCATCATCCCCTCCGCACTCCTCTCCTACACATACTACCCCCATCATCCCCTCCGCACTCCTCTCCTACACATACTACCCCCACCATCCCCTCCGCACTCTTCTCCTTCACATACTACCCCCACCATCCCCTCCGCACTCCTCTGCTACACATACTACCCCCATCATACCCTCCACACGCTTCTCCTGTACATACCCCCATCATACCCACCACACTCCTTCTGCCACTCTGCATGTCGCAGAGTTCGGTGCCTCTAAGCTTCGGCCTGCCTTATTAATGTTGGCTCCCATGAGACAGCCATCTTTAAACCTGGGGGACCCATGATCTTCAGTTGCCCGGAGGCCCCATGAGTTATCAGTCCACCCCTGGCTGGCCCAGACTGTGGCTACCCAGCACGGTTGCTCACTGCAATTGTAAGCCAAGAGTGTCAACTTTTTTGACTCTGATGTAAAAGGGGGACTCTTGTGATTAACTCCATATGATTAGAAATGTTATTTAATCACAAAATATATGTATAGTGTGTATACTACATAAATACATAAAAATTGCCTTGCATTGTGCAGAGCTAATGAATTTAATGTACTACTGAAAAAAAAAAAAAAAATTGCCGTGCGCTACTAATGTGTTCGGGTTTGGCTTGAAGAAAAGGTGGCAACCCTAGTTACCTCCCTGGCCTCCTCGTCCCAGATACGGGTCCCCTCGCAAGGCAGCACCCTGGGAGTCCTCAATCCCTAGCGGATCCCAGCCGAAGGTGCTGGGTCCCGGGCCTTCAAAATAGTACCTCATCCCACACTGAAGGTGTCTGGGATGGAACAGGAAGTCCACCTCCGGGCCAAGGGCACCCGGAGACGAGCCTCACTCACCCCTAGGCCGAAGATGCCTGGGTGTGGACCTCGAACGGAAGATGTCCGCCCCCTTTATACCCTCTCCCGACAGGCACAGCAGGTTCCCCGCCCCGCCGTACTACTGCAGAGAGGGGACACAAAAAGCACAGCCCTCTATCGGTGGTTCAACCCTGGCCCACGGCGACAGCGCCACCTGTAGGCCACAGAGAACTGTACACCAATACTATCCCCCGTGAACAGAAATGGTCCATAAACCCTAACAATCAGTGTGTCTGAGCCTAATTACCACTCAGACACTCCCCCTAAATTGAACACCCCACTACAATTACAACGAGGACTATAGGGGGCTCTGTTGATCTTTCATGGACATTTTACACTGTTGTCACCATCTGGAAACCCACTCTAAGAAATGACATACAGCCATTGCATGTGGCTGTGTGTGTACAGTTGGGTCCATATATATTTGGACACGGGCACAATTGTCATACTTTTGGCTCTGTATGCCACCAGAATAAAAATAAAAACAATCCAAATTAATTTGAAGTTCAGACTTTCAGCTTTAATTCAAGGGGTTGAACATAAATATCAAGTACAAGTTTTAGGAGCTGCAACCATTTTTTACACAGATACACCCCCCCCCCCCCAAATTCGAGTGACACGAACGGCCCACAATACACTGCGCCATCGCAGTGCAATCCCGGCACTGTGATTGGCCAAGCATGCACTGTGACCCCGCATGCTTGGCCAATCACAGCGCCGGCAGCTAGGAGAGCCATAATTGGACACAGGCAGGTTGCCTGTGGCCAATTATAGCTCAGGGGGTTTAGCACACGCCCCACACTATAAAAGGCCGCCAGCGCGACGGCCTTGTGTAGTGTGTTCCGGCGCAGGGAAAGAGAAGGATAGGCAGGGACAGTGTGCTATTCTTGTGTGCAGGGAGAGAGAAGGATAGGCAGGGAGAGTGTCAGTGTCATATTCTTTGCTAAATCTTGTGTGCAGGGAGAGAGAAGGATAGGCAGGGGACAGTGTCAGTGTCATATTCTTTGCTAAATCTTGTGTGCAGGGAGAGAGAAGGATAGGCAGGGGACAGTGTCAGTGTCACATTCTTTGCTAAACCTTGTGTGCAGGGAGAGAGAAGGATAGGCAGGGAGAGTGTCAGTGTCATATTCTTTGATAAACCTTGTGTGCAGGGAGAGAGAAGGATAGGCAGGGGACAGTGTCAGTGTCATTGTTGCTAAGCCTCCTGCACATTATACACCTGAAGTTAGCCCGTATTGCTGTGTTTTCCTGGTGTGTTACACCAACAGGCATTTGCAGCACTTACAGCGGGCGGAGTGTGCCTCCTGCACATTATACACCTGAAGTTAGCCCGTATTGCTGTGTTTTTCTGGTGTGTTACACCAACAGGCATTTGCAGCACTTACAGCGGGCGGAGTGTGCCTCCTGCACATTATACACCTGAAGTTAGCCCGTATTGCTGTGTTTTCCTGGTGTGTTACACCAACAGGCATTTGCAGCACTTACAGCGGGCGGAGTGTGCCTCCTGATCATATTACACCTGAAGTTAGCCTGTATTGCTGTGTTTTCCTGGTGTGTTACACCAACAGGCATTTGCAGCACTTACAGCGGGCGGAGTGTGCCTCCTGATCATATTACACCTGAAGTTAGCCCGTATTGCTGTGTTTTCCTGGTGTGTTACACCAACAGGCATTTGCAGCACTTACAGCGGGCGGAGTGTGCCTCCTGCACATTATACACCTGAAGTTAGCCCGTATTGCTGTGTTTTCCTGGTGTGTTACACCAACAGGCATTTGCAGCACTTGCAGCGGGCGGAGTGTGCCTCCTGCACATTATACACCTGAAGTTAGCCCGTATTGCTGTGTTTTCCTGGTGTGTTACACCAACAGGCATTTGCAGCACTTACAGCGGGCGGAGTGTGCCTCCTGATCATATTACACCTGAAGTTAGCCCGTATTGCTGTGTTTTCCTGGTGTGTTACACCAACAGGCATTTGCAGCACGTACAGCGGGCGGAGTGTGCCTCCTGCACATTATACACCTGAAGTTAGCCCGTATTGCTGTGTTTTCCTGGTGTGTTACACCAACAGGCATTTGCAGCACTTACAGCGGGCGGAGTGTGCCTCCTGATCATATTACACCTGAAGTTAGCCCGTATTGCTGTGTTTTCCTGGTGTGTTACACCAACAGGCATTTGCAGCACTTACAGCTGGCGGAGTTTGCCTCCTGATCATATTACACCTGAAGTTAGCCCGTATTGCTGTGTTTTCCTGGTGTGTTACACCAACAGGCATTTGCAGCACTTACAGCGGGCAGAGTGTGCCTCCTGCACATTATACACCTGAAGTTAGCCCGTATTGCTGTGTTTTCCTGGTGTGTTACACCAACAGGCATTTGCAGCACTTACAGCGGGCGGAGTGTGCCTCCTGCACATTATACACCTGAAGTTAGCCCGTATTGCTGTGTTTTCCTGGTGTGTTACACCAACAGGCATTTGCAGCACTTACAGCGGGCGGAGTGTGCCTCCTGATCATATTACATCTGAAGTTAGTCCGTATTGCTTTGTTTTCCTGGTGTGTTACACCAACAGGCATTTGCAGCACTTACAGCGTGCGGAGTGTGCCTCCTGCACATTATACACCTGAAGTTAGCCCGTATTGCTGTGTTTTTCTGGTGTGTTACACCAACAGGCATTTGCAGCACTTACAGCGGGCGGAGTGTGCCTCCTGCACATTATACACCTGAAGTTAGCCCGTATTGCTGTGTTTTCCTGGTGTGTTACACCAACAGGCATTTGCAGCACTTACAGCGGGCGGAGTGTGCCTCCTGATCATATTACACCTAAAGTTAGCCCGTATTGCTGTGTTTTCCTGGTGTGTTACACCAACAGGCATTTGCAGCACTTACAGCGGGCGGAGTGTGCCTCCTGATCATATTACACCTGAAGTTAGCCCGTATTGCTGTGTTTTCCTGGTGTGTTACACCAACAGGCATTTGCAGCACTTACAGCGGGTGGAGTGTGCCTCCTGATCATATTACACCTGAAGTTAGCCCATATTGCTGTGTTTTCCTGGTGTGTTACACCAACAGGCATTTGCAGCACTTACAGCGGGCGGAGTGTGCCTCCTGCACATTATACACCTGAAGTTAGCCCGTATTGCTGTGTTTTCCTGGTGTGTTACACCAACAGGCATTTGCAGCACTTACAGCGGGCGGAGTGTGCCTCCTGCACATTATACACCTGAAGTTAGCCCATATTGCTGTGTTTTCCTGGTGTGTTACACCAACAGGCATTTGCAGCACTTACAGCGGGCGGAGTGTGCCTCCTGATCATATTACACCTGAAGTTAGCCCGTATTGCTGTGTTTTCCTGGTGTGTTACACCAACAGGCATTTGCAGCACGTACAGCGGACGGAGTGTGCCTCCTGCACATTATACACCTGAAGTTAGCCCGTATTGCTGTGTTTTCCTGGTGTGTTACACCAACAGGCATTTGCAGCACTTACAGCGGGCGGAGTGTGCCTCCTGCACATTATACACCTGAAGTTAGCCGGTATTGCTGTGTTTTCCTGGTGTGTTACACCAACAGGCATTTGCAGCACTTACAGCGGGCGGAGTGTGCCTCCTGATCATATTACACCTGAAGTTAGCCCGTATTGCTGTGTTTTCCTGGTGTGTTACACCAACAGGCATTTGCAGCACTTACAGCGGGCGGAGTGTGCCTCCTGCACATTATACACCTGAAGTTAGCCCGTATTGCTGTGTTTTCCTGGTGTGTTACACCAACAGGCATTTGCAGCACTTGCAGCGGGCGGAGTGTGCCTCCTGCACATTATACACCTGAAGTTAGCCCGTATTGCTGTGTTTTCCTGGTGTGTTACACCAACAGGCATTTGCAGCACTTACAGCGGGCGGAGTGTGCCTCCTGATCATATTACACCTGAAGTTAGCCCGTATTGCTGTGTTTTCCTGGTGTGTTACACCAACAGGCATTTGCAGCACGTACAGCGGGCGGAGTGTGCCTCCTGCACATTATACACCTGAAGTTAGCCCGTATTGCTGTGTTTTCCTGGTGTGTTACACCAACAGGCATTTGCAGCACTTACAGCGGGCGGAGTGTGCCTCCTGCACATTATACACCTGAAGTTAGCCGGTATTGCTGTGTTTTCCTGGTGTGTTACACCAACAGGCATTTGCAGCACTTACAGCGGGCGGAGTGTGCCTCCTGATCATATTACACCTGAAGTTAGCCCGTATTGCTGTGTTTTCCTGGTGTGTTACACCAACAGGCATTTGCAGCACTTACAGCTGGCGGAGTTTGCCTCCTGATCATATTACACCTGAAGTTAGCCCGTATTGCTGTGTTTTCCTGGTGTGTTACACCAACAGGCATTTGCAGCACTTACAGCGGGCGGAGTGTGCCTCCTGCACATTATACACCTGAAGTTAGCCCGTATTGCTGTGTTTTCCTGGTGTGTTACACCAACAGGCATTTGCAGCTCTTACAGCGGGCGGTAGTGCCTCCTGCACATTATACACCTGAAGTTAGCCCGTATTGCTGTGTTTTCCTGGTGTGTTACACCAACAGGCATTTGCAGCACTTACAGCGGGCGGAGTGTGCCTCCTGATCATATTACACCTGAAGTTAGCCCGTATTGCTGTGTTTTCCTGGTGTGTTACACCAACAGGCATTTGCAGCACTTACAGCGGGCGGAGTGTGCCTCCTGCACATTATACACCTGAAGTTAGCCCGTATTGCTGTGTTTTCCTGGTGTGTTACACCAACAGGCATTTGCAGCACTTACAGCAGGCGTAGTGTGATTCCTGCAAAATATACTCCTGAAGCTAGGCCTTATTGCTGGTTTTCCCATCTCCCTGCAGGCCATTAGAATGTCTGGAAGGCAAACAAGGAGGGGCAGACAGTCAGGAGCCAATACAGGAGGGCAAGCAGGCTCTGTGTCTAGAGACAACAGTGCTGGTCGTGGACGCGGTGCATTGCCATCAGCACGTGGCCATGGGACACGCTTGTCCTTCTTTTCGGCAGCTGGACGTGTTGAGCCGCATCATGCCGAAGACTTGGTAGAGTGGATGACCAAGCCCTCCTCATCCTCCTCATCCTCTCTCACCCAGGCTCAGGGTACTGGCAAAGCAGCTGCCAAAGCGTCCTCTTCCCTGGTATCAATGTCATCATCAGTCACTCCTTCCCTAGACCAACCATGTCCTCCTGATGAGTCCCCCGAACTGTTTGAGCACAGTGTTGGGTACATGCTCCAGGAGGATGCCCAGCGTTTCAAAGGGTCTGATGATGATACCCAGCTAGAGGAAGGCAGTAGCTTGAGAGCAGAGAGAGGGGATGCTCAAGAAGAATACCAATCTGGCAGTCATGTTCCAGCAGCTGCAGCATACTGCCAGATTGGCTCCAGTGATGAGGAGGGAGGGGATGATGAGGTCACTGACTCCACGTGGGTGCCTAATAGGAGAGAGGAGGAGGAGGATGAGGAGGAGGCACATCTCCAATGAGGCAGGATGCCCTCGGGGGGGCAGCGTAAGGGCAGCACACCGATGGAATCACACCGCAGAGCTCCGCCTGTGCAGGGCGCTGCCTCTGTCCGTTATTCAAAAAGTTCTTTGGTGTGGGCCTTTTTTGAGTCGAGTGTATCAGATCGCACAGCTGCTGTTTGCAACATATGTCTCAAGCGTATATTGCATGGCCAAAACATCACCCGCTTGGGCACCACATGCTTGACCAGACATATGTTGACCTGCCATGCAGCTCGTTGGCAAGCCTACCTTAAAGACCCACACCAAAGAACAAAGCGGACCTCTCCTTGCACCGCATCAGCTGGGATCTCCAACCCCACTATACCTTCAGTCCTCTCTGAAACCTGCACTGAGAGGAATAAAGGTGTAGAATTAGGTGTGTCACAGCCAAGTACTTGCGAGCACTCTGCTAGCAGTACACCGACGTCCGATTCTAGCAGGCAAATTTCCCTGCCCCAGCTGCTGGACCGTCGAAAGAAGTTCACTCCCAGCCATCCACATGCCCAGCGGTTGAATGCTAGCTTGGCTAAATTGCTAGCGCTTCAACTGCTGCCTTTTCAGTTGGTAGACTCGGCCCCCTTCCGTGAGTTTGTGCAATGTGCGGTTCCTCAGTGGCAGGTTCCCAAACGCCACTTTTTCTCACGGAAGGCGATTCCGGCTCTCTACCTGCATGTGGAAGGCAATGTCTTGGCCTCGCTGGACAGGGCGGTCAGCGGTAAGGTGCATATTACCGCTGACTCATGGTCCAGCAGGCATGGACAGGGACGTTACCTTTCTTTCACGGCCCATTGGGTCACTCTTTTGGCAGCTGGGAAGGATGCAGGACAAGGTGCAGTAGTGTTGGAGGTTGTTCCGCCGCCACGCCTCCAAAATGCTACTACTGGTTGTGACACACCTCTCTCCTCCACCCCCTCCTCTTCTTCTTCCTCCATGGCCTCTTCCTGTGCTTTGTCCTCAGAACCAGCGGTGCTCCGTAGGCGTTCAAGGGGCTACGCAAGTACGCAGGCAAAAAGATGCCATGCCGTGCTTGCGCTGGTGTGTTTGGGGGACAGGAGCCACACTGGGGCAGAGGTTCTGTCTGCTCTGCAGGAGCAGGCCGAGAGGTGGTTGACGCTATGCCAGCTTAAGCTAGGAATGGTGGTTTGCGACAATGGCACCAACCTCCTCTCCGCCCTCCGACAGGGACAACTGACCCATGTGCCCTGTGTGGCTCACGTCCTTAACCTGGTGGTGCAGCGGTTCTTGGGCAGGTACCCGGGCTTACAGGATGTCCTGAGGCAGGCCAGGAAAATCTGTGTGCATTTCCGCAGATCTTATAATGCCAGTGCTCGCCTGGCTGAGCTGCAAAAGGAGTTGAACCTGCCCAAGAACCGCCTTATATGTGACATGCCCACCAGGTGGAACTCAACGTTGGCCATGCTGCAGCGGCTGCACACGCAGCAGAGGGCCATCAATGAGTACCTGTGCAACTACGGCACCAGGACAGGGTCAGGGGAGCTCGGGTTTTTTTCACCACGCCAGTGGGGCATGATCAGGGATGCATGCACTGTCCTGGCACCATTTGAGGAGGCCACGAGGATGGTGAGCAGTGACAGTGCATGCATCAGTGACACTGTACCTCTTATCCACCTGTTGGAACATACGCTGCATGGAATAATGGACAGGGCACTTGAGGCAGAACAGAGGCAGGAAGAGGAGGACTTCCTTGCCTCTCAAGGCCCCCTTTACCCAGACAGTGTTCCTTCTGTCCCACCCATCGCACAGGAAGAGGAGGAGGAGGAGGAGGAGCCTGGCACTCAGCATCATCAGCAGCAGTCTTTTAGGGATGATTTACAGTCCCAAGAAACCAGTGGACTTGTACGTGGCTGGGAGGAGGTGGCTGCGGATCATGTCGTCCTTAGTGACCCAGAGGACTCCGGGCCGAATGCCTCAGCTAACCTACGCTGCATGGCCTCCCTGATCCTGAAAAGTCTGCGGAAGGATCCTCGTATTCTTCGGATCAAGGAGAGGGACCATTACTGGCTGGCCACTCTCCTTGATCCACGGTACAAGGGTAAGGTTGCGGACCTTATCTAACCGTCGCAGAGGGAGCAGAGGATGAGACAACTCCGGGAGGCCTTGCAGAAAGGTCTGTGCAACGCGTTCCCAGAGACTGGGAGGTTACAAACTCCTGGTCCTGGACAACGAGTTACTGAGGCTTCGGTCAGTCAAAGAAGGAGCGGTGGGGAAGGTGGCCGTTCAGACAATTCTTTAGTCCGCAGCCCCAAGGTATGATCGGTTCCAGCAACCATCGCCACTTTCTGATATACATGGTGCAGGAATACCTAGGGGCAAGGTCAGACTTGGACACCTTCCCCACCGAAAATCCTTTGGCTTACTGGGTCTTGAGGATGGATCACTGGCCAGAGCTTGCACAGTATGCAATTGAGCTACTGGCCTGTCCTGCATCCAGCGTTCTTTCAGAACGCACATTCAGTGCTGCTGGAGGATTTGTCACGGATCACAGGGTGCGCCTGTCCACCGACTCGGTTGATCGACTGACCTTCATAAAGATGAACCAGTCTTGGATCACCACCAGCTACCAAACACCTGAAGCTGATATAACAGACTAATTTATTTTCAAATGTCACATCCCTTCAAAACTGATGCTGATGCTGAGAGACTGTCCTGTTATGTTGACTGACTATCCTCCTCCTCCTCAATGATCCGATTGATGATGATAGCTTGGAAGAACATTTTTGTTTCTGGGTGCCGCCACCAGTGGCTAAGGCCCAATTTTTCAGCCCCTGTTTAACAGGGGCATGTAATTACAATTTTTTATGCAATGCTTTGCAGCAGGGCTCATTCCTGCACTCCAACTAGAGTATCTGGGAGAGGTTGCAGTGTCGTGGCACCAGCACCAGTGGCTAAGGCCCAATTTTTCAGCCCCTGTTTAACAGGGGCGTGTTATTACAATTTTTTATGCAATGCTTTGCAGCAGTGCTCATTCCTGCACTCCAACTAGAGTATCTGGGAGAGGTTGCAGTGTCGTGGCACCAGCACCAGTGCCTAAGGCCCAATTTTTCTGCCCCTGTTTAACAGGGGCATGTAATTACAATTCTTGATCTAATAATTCACAGCAGGGCCCATTCCTGCGCCCACCAAGAGTAACTGTGAGGCCTTACAGTGTTGTGTCAACACCACCACCACCACCAAAGGCCCAATTTTTCAGCCCCTGTTCAACAGAGGCATGCAATTACAATTCTTGATCTAATAATTCACAGCAGGGCCCATTCATGCGCCCACCAAGAGTAACTGTGAGGGCTCACAGTGTTGTGGCAACACCAACATGTAAAGGGCAAATTTCAGCTGAGTATATACGGCAGGCCCCTACTTTCAAACATCCAACTTACAAACGACTCCTCCTTGCAAACGGAAGGATACAACAGGAAGTGAGAGGAAATCTACCCCTAGGAAGGCAAATTCTCTCCTGTAAGAGTTAATATGGGAAAAAAGTGTCTCCTCTCCACTGATGCTTTATCACCAATTCTTGTTTCAATAAAAAACCCAAATTTTCAAAAAACATTTGTCATTAGGACAGAAAGTGAGGTGAACTGTTCTGAACAGGTGCACACTGCACAGACAGCAAAACAAATGTTACAGGGGTGATAACCCTTCCCTATGTTTTCCAAAAAGCTTAAAAATAGATTTTTTGGCTGGAGCTACACTGAAACAATGTACCTGTTCAAAATTACAAACAGATTCTACATAAGAACAAACCTGTCTTGTATGCACCGCCTGTATACGGCTGTTCAGAGTATATAGGGCCTTTTTTATTTTGTATGCGGGGTTCCCCTTAATATCCATACAAGACCCAAAGGGGCTGGTAATGAGCTGGGGTAGGCGGGGGGGGATGTGATGGGGTAGCTATGCCATTTTTCTTAAAGATTTTCATCCATATTACCGGGACCAGACATTACATTAAAGCCGCAAGCAGTTTTAAATGGCTTTTTTTCCTTTAGAAATTTAATTTTGTGCAGGGACAGTTCTAAACACGGGAAACACGTGGCACTTCACAGGCATATTTTAGACACCCCCCAGGAACGATATTTAAAGGAATATTTGACTTTTTTTTTCACTTTATGCATCATTAAAATGACTGCTCCCGAAAAACGGCCGTTTTTAAAACTTATTTTTGCATTGATACATGTCCCCTGGTGCAGAACCCGGGTTCCCAAACCCTTTTTAGGACAATAACATGCATAATAGTCGTTATAATTAGCACTTTAGATTTCGAACGTTCGCATCCATTGTATTTAATAGGGTTCTAAAGTTCGTGTGAACTTTCGGTCCGTTCGCGGGTTCTGGTGCGAACCGAACCCGGGGGTGTTCGGCTCATCACTACTGGCAATAACTGCCTGAAGTCTGGAACCCATGGGCATTACCAAAGACTGGGTTTCCTCCTTTCTGATGCTTTGTCAGGCTCTAACTGCAACTGTCTTCAGTTGTTTTGTTTGTGTCTCTTATTGCCATTAGTTTTGCCTTCAGCAAGTGAAAAGCATGCTCAATTGGGTTGAGATCAGGTGATTGATTTGGCCATTGCAGAATATTCCACTTCTTTTCCTTCAAAAGCTCCTGGGTTGCTTTTGCAGTGTGTTTTGGATCATTGTCCGTCTGTACTGTGAAGCGTCGCCCAATCAAATTTGCTGCATTTGGCTGAATCTGGGCTGACAGTATATCTCTAAACACTGCAGAGATCATCCGGCTGCTTCTGTCTTCTGTCACATCATCAATAAACACCAATGACCCAGTGCCACTGGAAGCCATGCATGCCCATGCCATCACACTGCAAGTTCCACCATGTGACCACAGATGACGTTGTGTGCTTTGGATCATGAGCTGTTCCAAGCCTTCTCCACACTTTTCTTCTCGTCATTCTGGTACAGATTAATCTTAGTTTCATCCGTCCAAAGAATGCTTTTCCTGAACTGGTCTGGCTTTTTTGGATTTTTTTTTGGCAAAGTCTGATCTGGCTTTTCTATTATTCAGGCTTATAAATGGTTTGCACCTTGTGGTGAACCCTCTGTATTTGCTCTCGTGAAGTCTTCTCTTGATTGTAGACTTTGACAATGATACGCCCACCTCCTGGAGAGTGTCCTTCACTTGTCTGGATGTTGTGAATGGGTTTTTCTTTACCATAGAGAGGATTCTGCGGTCATCCACCACTGTTGTCTTCAGTGGACATCCAGGGCTTTTTATGTTGCTGAGCTCTCCAGTGCATTCTTCTTTCCTCAGAATGTACCAAACTGTTGATTTGGCCACTCCTAATGTTGCTGCTATCTCTCTGATGGACTTTTGAAGCCATTCAATGGTCTGTTTCACTTGCATGGACAGCTCCTTTGAACGCATGATGTAGGTTCACAGCAATAGATTCCAAATACAAATACCACACTTAGAATCAGCTCCAGACCTTTTACCTGCTTAATTGATGAAGAAATAATGGAGTAGCCCACACATGACCATGAAACAGCTTTTAATTCAATTGTCCAATTACTTTTGGTCCCTTCAAAAAGGGCGGAGTGGCTATTCTTAAGAGCTGTAATTCATAAACCCTTCCTCCGATTTGGATGTACATACCCTCAAATTAAACCTGATGCCGCGTACACACGTACGTTTTTAATGCCATTTTTTAAGCCAACGTTTTTCTAGTTTTTTTTCGTGTTTCCTCTCAAGCCTGTCTTGCATCCACACGATCATTAAAAAAAACGCTCGAGCAAAGCGCAGTGACGTACAACACGTACGACGGCACTATAAAGGGGAAGTTCCGTTCAAATGGCGCCACCCTTCATGTTAGTAAACTTTGTTGAGCGGCGATTCGCGCTTTTCAGCCTCGTGCTTTTCAGTCCGTTACAGCGTGACGAATGTGCTATCTCCATTACGAACGCTAGTTTTACCAGAACGAGTGCTCCCGTCTCATACTTGATTCTGAGCATGCGTGTTTTTTTTCCCCTCGTAAAAGCACACACACTATCGTTTTTCACGTCGTTAAAAAAAACGACATGAGAAACGACGTGAAAAAATAAAGCATGTTCGAAATTTTTAATGGCCGTTTTTCACGCCGTTAAAAATGCTCTGGAGCATACACATGATCGGTTTTAATGGCCATTTTTAAAAATGGCATTTTTAACGGCATAAAAAACGATCGTGTGTATGCGGCATGAGAGTGTGCACTTTCATCCCATAGCCATTATATAACTATAGCTTGGGGCATCACAGTGGAGTAGTGGTTAGGACTTTCACCTAGCAGAAAAAAGGGTCGCTGGTTTGAATCCCAACCACGACACCATCTGCCTGGAGTTTGCATGTTCTCCCTGTGCCTGCGTGGGTTTCCTCCAGGTACTCTTGTTTCCTCCCACACTCTAAAAGACATGCTGGTAGGTTAATCAGATGCTGTATAAAATTGGCCCTAATATACTGTATGTATGAATGTGTGTTTGGGACCTTAGGTTGTAAACTCCTTGAGGGTAGGGACTGATGTGAATTAACAATGTATATGTAAAGTGCTGCGTAAATTGACGGTGCTATATAAGTACTCGAAATAATAATAATAGCTTGAATAAATTTTGGTAAATACCTTAAAAAAAAAATTGTGCCTGTATCCAAATATATATGGACCTAACTTTACGTGTACCACTGTCCAGTGGGGCACTAGTTCTGGGGATCTGGGGGTCCCTAAGGGATTCCCTTAAAGCGGAGCTCCACCCTAAAGTGGAACTTCCACTCATCGGAACCCTCCCCCCCTCCGGTGTCACAATTGACACCTTTCAGGGGGGTGCAGATACCTGTCTAAGACAGGTATTTGCACCCACTTCCGGGAGTCCTCTCTGCGGGAAACGTGCGAGAAGTACGTCACTTCCCGCAGAATACCCGTTGTGTTCTGGGAGAGACTTGGCTCCCAGAACACACGGGGACCAGTCAGAACGGCGCAGCGCGACTCGTGCATGTGCCGTAGGGAACCGGGCAGTAAAGCCGCAGGGCTTCACTTCCTGGTTCCCTCACCGAGGATGGCGGTGGGGGCAGCAGACTGACGAGCGATTGCTCGTTCTCTGCTGCAGACGTCGCTGGACTCCAGGACAGGTAAATGTCCTAATATTAAAAGTCAGCAGCTGCTGTAGCTGTAGCTGCTGGCTTTTAATATTTTTTTTCGGCGGAGCTCCGCTTTAATATACAGTGATTTCATAATTTCCTGTTTTGACTATGGGACAGGAAGTGAAGGGTAATCTCCCCAATCAGACACCGACCTTACTTTACCCAAAATGGGGAAAAAAAAGTTTTGCCTATAGTTTTACTTTAAATCGCAATTAAATCAAATGACTACCAGCCACTAGTATACTAGCATAGACGCACACCCAGAATGGATTGCATATGTCCATAGAAGTAAAATTTACACTATTTACTTTATTCTTCACCTCACCAATCCCCACACATTCCTGGGTTGGGTGCGCACGCCCAGCAGGAATTTGGGCTCTAAACAAAATTTGGGCTTGGTAGATATTTTTCTTTTTATATCAAGATAGCATTTTATTCATTCCCAGTACTCAGTTATCTTTGTTTTGTGCATACATGACATTTCACATGAGGGTTAAAAATATATCTGGTTCTTAAAGCAGTATTAAAAAAGTAAACATTTCTTAGATGTAATGGCTGTATTAGTATATTTGTAGTATTATATGTAGCGCCCATCCCAAAAGGTTGGGATGCTATTTAAATTTAGAGGGATGTCTGAGCCAGTAGATGGGCTCAGATGGTTGATAATTACACTCAAATTCGCCTCTGTCTCAGTTATGGTTTGCCTGGTAGTGATTTCCCTTTTTGCCTGTAGGTGGCGTTACCACCTCAGGCACTTGTTGGAACACGGGCAGATCATAGTACATTGAGTGGCCCCTCTCGGCAGTGGTATAGTGGGAGTGGTCAACCCGCTGTGCCTGCTGGGAGGGGATACTTAAGGGACAGACGCCATTGATTGAGGTTTGTTCTCGCCCCACAGCCCTTTGGGTGTGAGGTGTGTGTGCGGTCTTGGTCTCGGGGCCACGTTGGCCCGAAGCTGCATCGCTACTTAGTAGGCCCAGTTAGTCTGGCTGGGGCCTATATCCAGAGAGGGGATCTCAAGCTGTCCATTCAAATGGAGAGAAATCATCCTAATGAAGGAGACCGGGGGAGAACCTGCCCCGGAGGAAACTGGCACAACACTGCTGTCTCGGGTGAGGCCTGGCAACTTTATTAACCTCCCTGGCGGTATGATTCTGTCTGGAATTATGTACCAAAAGCGGTACAATTATTTTGCATGGAAATTTGGCGTTATGTACTGTAGGCCTGCAATTCTTAGTAATTACTTTCTTAAACCTGACCAAACAAGACTCTAGTAGACATCCCAGATGTGATAAATTTGAAACACAAAATCATGAATTATAATCTAATAAGTAATATAATTTTATTCAATAATGTAGAAGAAAATAATGACATTTGTCAAACAAAGAAAATTCAATACACATCCTGAGTGTGATACATTTTAAAGCATGGAACTAGACAAAGTCCAACGTCGCAATCTAGACAATGGTATCTTGTTTCTTTTCGGACTTTCTTTCCATTGCCATCTCTCTTGGAACAGCAGACCACGCACATCCTGGTAGGTGCTTCCTTTTTTGCGGTTGGCGATATATAGTCCAAAAAATGACGTCCAGTCAGGCGTTCTGGGTTGACAACGCCAACAGCACGTCGTCCGGGTCTGTTCACAGCTACTGATGGCATCTGGTGGTTGACAAAAATCTGCTCAGCCACCTTCCAGATAAAGTCGGAATGAACAAGAGGCATGCCACTCTTTGCTTTGTATAGGATATACTCATTCCAAAGGCATTGTTCCAAAAGATGCCTGAAAATCTTTTTATAATATTTTTTCTGCTGTTTGCGCATAGCCGGGTAAAATATCATTGCCTGATCGGCTCTGTCGACACCTCCCATTGTGTTATTGTAGTCCATCACAACTTGCGGCTTCAGCAGATCTTTCCCACCTCTTGTGTGGACCATGGCAGTGGAAGTATTGTGCACAGTACTCATGAGACACACGTCCTTCTTGTCTCGCCATCACATTGCCATCATCTTACCCTTCTGCCAGGCAACCATTTCTCCTCGTTTTAGTTTTTTCTTGCCAAGCATAGATGGCATGCCACGTTGGTTAGGCCTAACGGTACCATACCCATCAGTTTTATTTTGTAGCAAAACTTCATACAGTTCCGGAGATGTATAGAAGTTGTCCGTGGTCACACAATATCCCTGGTTCAGCAATGGCTCCAGCAGTGTAAGGACAGATGATGTGGCCATCCCATAGCCGCTGTACCTGGGGTTGAACTTCGTGCCTTTACCGGTGTAAATGACCGAATTCCAGATGTATCCGGTGGATGACTCACAGAGCATAAAGAATTTGATGCCAAACCGCGCTCTTTTGGATGCAATGTACTGTATCCAGCTTAGGCGTCCCTTGTAGGCCATCAGACTTTCACCCACGCTGACATCCCTTTCTGGCACGTAGGTCCACTGGAAATTGGCCACGATCATTTGGCATACCTCCCAGATTTTTTTTTAGCTTGGGCGCAGGATGCGTGGCCTCATCAAACTCCTCATTGTTTGCGAAGTGGAAATATTTCATGAGGGAAAAACGGTATTCAGACATCACGGTGCTAAAAAACGAAGTGGCCAGTAGCTTATTGGTGGTCCAGTACCATTTCTGGAACGGTTTCCCCACCACCCCCTGAAGAATGATGAGTCCCAGAAACTGCCAGATGTCCTCTTTCGTCACCGGTTCCCACTTTCTGCTTCGGGAAAATCTGGCATGCAGCGTAGCGGATTGCTGATCTTGGTAACGATTTGTCTCTGTGACAATTTTTTCAATTACCTCTTCAGTGAGAAATAATTGCAGGTATGCCAGAGGGTTGTCACACTCCACATCGCTGAGGTCAGGTGCAGAATCATCGCTGTTGTCACTTGCCAGATCCGTGTCGGTGTCAGTGTCAGACGACAAATCTCCCCACGATTCACTGTCGCTCACTTCTGCAAGCAACTCCGTGTCGCTGCCGCTGTCACTCATCTGGTCCAAAAGCGCCCTTTTGGTAAAGTGGCGCTTTTTTTATGCCATATTTTTATGGGCATAGATGACAGGCAAGGGGGCACTGTACAGGGCACTGTATGGTGATCAGAGATGATACAGTGTAATACAGTGTAATCAGATACAATATAACCTCTTTTATTTTTGTGTTTGTGTTGTGTGAACTTTTGAACTTTTAAATTTGCTGCCCAGTTTCGCTCCCATGCGACGCTGCGGCTCGCAGGGAACGGAACCAGGAAGTCAGAAAGTGCCGACACTCGCCAGGTGATCTCGCTGGCGATCACAGCAGAGGACATCATCGCTGGATCGCCAGGAGAAGGTAAGGAAACTCCGCTGCCGGCTCTGCAATGTTACCCCGAACGTGACTCGGGGTTACCGATCCTAGCAAAAAAAACAACCCCGAGTCACGCTCTGGATTACCGCCAGGGAGGTTAAGGAGGGATCCATTACACTACAAGCCCTGCAGTTCGCCGGATTGGCTTAAAGGCTCTTTAACTGTAAAGCCTCGTACACACGACCGATTTTCTCGTCGTTAAAAACACGTCGTTTTTTTTTCGACGAGATTCTTGTTAACCTTGACGAGTTTCTCGTCAAGCTTTCTATGCGTACACACTGACATTTCCCAATTTCCTCATTGTTCTCCGCGCTCACGTCCAGCACGTACGAAGGCACTATAAAGGGGAAGATCGATTTTCTTGGCGCCACCCCTTGGGCTGCTTTTGCTGATCTCGTGTTACCACGTGTGAAGTAAAAGTTTGGGAAGAGACGATTCGCGCTTTTCAGTCTTCGTGCTTTTCAGTTCGTTTTCTGAGGTTCAGTTTGTGCTTGTGGGTTCGTATCTTGACTTTCAGGGCGTCTAGGCAGGTCGTATCTGTTTTACAGTGCGTTCTTGCCCGTTCGTTTCTGATTTTCAGTTTGTTATTCATAGGCCTTGCTGTTCTAAAGTGCGTTCTGTTCTGTACGTTCTGATAAGACGACCGTTTCCTAGCCATGTCGCCTGGACGTTCTCGTCGTCGAGTTTGTGCTGTGCGTGCGCTTGGTGTTGGTCTGCTTGTTTTGGACCAAGACCAGTCCATGAATGGTGTGAGGAGGAGTTCATGGACCAAGAATTGGTTGCTTCAGCGGGACCAATTCTGCCACATGCCTCTGCTGCGGGAGATAGTCGAGAATAATCCTGAGGACTACAGGAATTTTCTGCGGATGTCTGACCCCGTTTTTCAGGAACTGTTGGCTTTGGTGTCCCCCTATATTACCAGGCAGGACACCGTTATGCGGGAAGCCATCAGTTCTGAACAGAGGCTCATCGCCACGTTACGTTATCTGGCGACAGGGAGAAGTCTTCAGGACTTGAAGTTCACGACAGGCATCTCCCCCCAGGCTCTGGGCCTCATAATCCCAGACACCTGTTCTGCCATCATCCAAGTCCTGCAGGAGGACTATATTAGGGTAAGTATTCTCCTTTAACATCTCATTTTATGTATTTCATGTATGCTAATGTATTGTATTTCTTTCATCCTTCCCTAATTACCATGATTGTAATATGCTGAGAATGTCCCCTTTGTCCCCATGCATGCTGGAAGCTTTAGATTGCCTCTTTTTTCTCCTCCATGCATATTTCCCTTTACTAACCTTTCCAGCAGGGGCGCCTGTTGCAACAAATGTTTGGGGGTCCAACCCCAATTTAGGAAATAAACTTCCTCCATTTTTGCAAAGGTGCCTATTAAACGCCCCCAGTTGTCCCCTCCAATGCAGCCATTTTGTCCCCTCCAATGCAGCCATTTTGTAACCCTCCAATGCAGCCATTTTGTAACCCTCCAATGCAGCCATTTTGTCCCCTCCAATGCAGCCATTTTGTAACCCTCCAATGCAGCCATTTTGTCCCCAGCCCTGCACATACCTTCTTGTGGTCAGCGCCATCCTTCTTCTGTCCTTGATGTCTTCTCCTTCCCTTGATGTTGCATCAGCCAATCATGTTACCATTAAACAGACTTGGTGAACATGATTGGCAGAGCAGCCTGTCAGTGATTACCCAAGGAATGCTCCCCCCCCTGCGTCCCCTATTTAACTTTTATGAAGCCAATTACATCCCTCAGGCTGTAATGTGCAAGCCTATTTGCCTCCCTGTTTCTGATATGCAATTTTCACCCCATAAATGCCGCAGTTATTCATATGTTGGACGCTTAACAGGGGGCCATAAACCTGAATAGTGGGCGGCATTGACAATACATAGGTTAATGCAAGGCAAGAACCTATGTATTGTTCTGAGTAACGGGCACAGGAGAGAGGGGGCAGTGTTCCAGCGCCCACTCTGGACGCACCGCCACTGCACTGCTATCCTGTGGCCAAACACATCTACCCCCCCCCCCAAAATAATGTATTAATGGACCATCAGAGGGGGTGATGAATATGAAACATGAGCCTTCCATTATACTTATTGAAAACACCTTAATAAACGTAGAATTTGATTGATGTTGGCCTCTAATGTTTTTTATTATAATCTCCTTGTAATGTAATATTTTTAAATTCTAATTTTCTTTCATCTTGTTTGACTCCCCAGCTTCCTTCCACGCCACAGGAATGGCAGACTGTGGCATCGGAGTTTGCCACATGGTGGGACTTCCCCAACTGCGGTGGTGCCATAGACGGGAAGCACGTCCGCATCGTGCCGCCACCCCGTTCTGGGTCCTACTACTTCAATTACAAGGGGTTTCATAGCATTGTGCTGATGTCGGTGGTGTCAGCACGGTATGAATTCCTCTATGTTGATGTAGGGAAGAATGGCCGGATGTCCGATGGGAGATCCTTCATCCAGACAGAGTTTGCCCTCCGTCTCCAGAGTGACGACCTTGCATTGCCACCGGATGCAGGGAATATTGAAGGACTCCCCTTTGTTTTTTTGGCTGATGAAGCCTTCGGGCTCGGACCGCATCTTATGAGGCCATTTCCTCAGAGGACCCTGACCCCACAGAAGAGGGTGTTCAATTACCGGCTGGCCAGGGGCTGAAGAGTCGTTGAAAATGCCTTCGGCATAATGGCCAGCCGGTTCCGCATTTTTATGACTTCCATCCACTTGGCGGACTACAAAATAAACTATGTAGTTTTATGCTGCTGTGTGCTACACAACTTTCTCAGCAGAAAATCCACTTCTTATATGGCCACAGTATTGCCTGAGGCTGGACTTTCATCTGCAAATCCCCTGCCGGGCCTTGAATCTGCCCGTCCTGGTTTGCCCCCTCAAAATGCCCATGAGGTTCGGGACAAATATATGGAATATTTCACGGGTAGGGGGGCAATTCCTATGCCAGGCTATGGCTAAAGATTCCTGGAGAACGAGTTAAATAAAATTCTGATTTCTAATTTTAACTTTGGTTTGTTTCCTGTCTCCTAGTTTGTCTTAGTGCATTTGTAGTGCCAAGTGTATTTTCCTTTAGTAAATAACAACCATTTCACTATGTAACCTTAAAAAAAAACACAAATCAGGTTAGAGCGTATTGAAAAAAGAAGTTACACGTTGTTTCTGTTCAAACATTTTACTCTGTGCAAATTCACACACATGTTTTCTTTTTTTTTTTTTTTTTTTCTCCTGGCCACAAACCGCCAATTCTTTTCTTAGGAAAATACAAAAACAGTTGCATTCCAAAAATTACAACATTGGATACCTCTGAGCAATCTGACACATTCACTTACACAAACTATGTCTCTATGTGCCCGTCCTAATATGGGGTCTTGCCACCCCTTGCCCAGCCAAAAATTTAATATGCACACATTTTGTATTATTTTCCACTAGGGATTTGAGACTCCTGATCCCTATTGTCAACATGTGCTATCTGCCATCAGGGGTGATCAATGGACGTGTTTTGGGGGTGCAACCCCTTCCTCAGTTCACCTACTTTAGATACGAGGAAGGGGTTGCACCCCCAAAAGACGTACATGGATATCCCCTGATGGCAGATGGCACATGTTGACACACTGTGTGCATATTCAATTTTTGGCTGGTTGCATTCTCAAAAACAGTATAAAAGGTTGATGAACATTCATTCCTGGAAAAAAAATGGGGGTTTGGTTGACTTATTCGATTCTCCCCAAAACATCTAGAATGTCTTTAAATGTTTGATCCATCACATGAATTATTTGTTTTATTCTGTCCAGTTCCGTGCTACATTCCATCACTTGCTGTATTATTCGGAGGGCACTGTCAGCAGAGAAACGTGTACTATCCTTCACCACAACATTTACATCCCCTAAAAAAAAAATACAAAAGGTATTATAACTCTGCAGGCCTACATCTCTTACTTGAAGCTGTGGTGACAGATACTGACCTGTTGTGGTGACCAGTTCCACCACGTCATCCACCTCTCCTTCCTGCACTTCTCCTTCCTCCACCTCAACTTCCTCAACATCCTTCGGTTGTTGGTCTTTGGGAGTTTGGGGTTGTTGTGAAGCTGTGGGGTTCCTGTGCTCCCTGGAGTGTTCTCCTCCCAGTCTTCTCTCCCCTATGATAATCAAACAAAAGGTCTATTCATCACACTGAAATTCGCTATGAAAAATAAAAACCGGCTAAATTGTTTGGAAGTGGGGTACAAGTGTGTGTTTGTGCGGAATTTAAAGATGAATGCATTATTTTGAACCAAAAATATGTTTAGTATTCACCTTTTTGGCTGTCAGTTTTTATACATGGAGGCACCACAAAAAATCACTAATGCACCTGTGTGGGACACCCAAAAAAGGCGGGTCTGGTGGCCCACACTATGTTGCTCCAAAGTACAGATGTGGAAGCAGCTGCTGAGTGTCCTCTCCTTTACACTGACTAAAGTTTGCATTTCATTCTCTTTACAAACACATCATCTAGGCTAAAAATTTGGAACAAAAATGTTAAAAAAACAGGCAGATGTCTAATTACTTTTTGTGGCTATAAAATAAGCCAAAACAGCGGATAGTGGCCGAACGAAGTGTCTGTAACGTAACGAACGATTACTGTGCCAAACCAAGTTCAAATTATTAAATTATGGAAGGGAGTCCAATATGATAAAATCACAAAAAGGAGCAACATGTAAGTTGAGAAAAACATTAATAGCCGAAAAGTGTACATTTTACTTACTTTTTTCTAGCATTCTCTTAATGCTCCTTAACTGCTCTGGCTCCCTCAGTTTGAGGTCTGACCACCTCTTTCTGAGCTGCTCATTTGAGCGTTTCACCCCGAAATTCGTCTTCAGACTCTTCACGACTTTAGTGAGGATTTTGTCCTTCCTTCTATTTGGTTTGCTATACGGCCCATGCTTTGCGTCATATTTAGACTTGAGCAAGATGTCCACCATCTCCGCCATCTCGGCAAAAGACATATTCGATGCCTTGTATCTCCTCCTTGATCGTGACGTTTCCTCGGTCTCCGGGCTTGTCTCCTGCTCGTTAGTTGCGGAATTATCAGACACCTGCTGTAACTCCGCCATATCTGTCTGCGCACCGAAAGAGAAGGGGCGGGGAAAAGATGTTAGTTAGAACGTCATGGGCGGGTGACGTGTGCGGAGCGACGTGTTCGTAGTTTGACGCATGCATGGTGTATATATAGCAAACACACATGTGACTATACTACGTTCGGTGTGCGGAGAGAGGAGTTCAAGTTACGGACGTGCGAACGAAGGTATGTGATTTTGTGACTTTGACAAATTGTTGGCCTATACTGTCTTGAGAATGTTGTAGAATATATATGGTGACTACGATGTTAAGGAGGTTAGACTGTGTGCCTCACATTAGTTATATATTATTTATTTTACTTGCAGACCCAAAATGAATGTGTTTATAAGTGACAAGGAATTCCTTGCAGAATTTATAGACCGGGTAAGGGAGCTGCCCGCTCTGTGGGAGACGAAAAACCCCATACACAAAAAAAGAGGGGTGAGAAAAGCAGCGCTGGAGACCCTGCTCCCATTTGTGCAGACCAAGGTGCCCACAGCCACAGCAAAACAGGTGGACACTAAAATTGGGAGCTTGAGAGGCACATACAGGACTGAACGCTCTAAGGTCCTGGCTTCTCAGAGGTCAGGAGCAGCAGCAGATGATGTGTATGTCCCGAATTTGTGGTACTACAGCAGGATGTCCTTCCTGGATGACCACATTGAGGCAAGGCCATCACTCTCCACTCTTCCCCCCAGACTTCCCTGCAGCCAACCTGAGCCTTCTCTGGAGCAAGAGGAGGCAGCCATCCTGGATGAACCTGATTTGGCCATCTGGAGCCAGGTATAGTATTAAATTTTAGAAACTGATTTCAGGATTTACATTCTAATTGGTTCAATCATGATTATAAATTTGGAGGCAAAGATTAAAGCAACATATTAAACTATGTCCCTTTTTCATACACAGGATGAAATCAGCCAGGAGGAGGGTCTGGAAACTGTCAGGCAGGAGGAGGAAGGGCCCAGTGGCAGCCAAGAGGTGGCAGGGCCCAGTGGCAGCCAGGAGGTGGCAGGGCCCAGTGGCAGGGCAAAGGAGAAGCACCAGATCACAGGTGCCTCCCATCTGATTTCCCAAAAGAGGCAGGAGGGACAGGACCACCAGTGAGGCAGCAATGGCCCTTATTAAAGAGGCCCATGCCACCCTCAAAGAGCCCACATCCCCTGAAGAGGCCATTGCCGGCCTAGTGGAGGCAAAGTTCAAGGTGATGAGCATGGAACAATGCCTCCTATGCGAGCCCCTGCTCATCACCTTGCTCAACAAGGGGGTGATAGGAAAAATTACCCCCAATACTGCAATTTGTGAGGTGGCACAACTGTCCCAACCTCAACCTCCTCCTCCACCTCCACCTTCTTCTTCTGCCCCACCCCCTTCTCCTCCACCTCCACCTTCTTCTTCTGCCCCACCCCCTTCTCCTCCACCTCCTCCACCTTGTTCTTCCGCCCCACCCCCTTCTCCACCACCTCCACCTCGTTCTTCCGCCCCACCCCCTTCTCCACCTCCACCTTGTTCTTCTGCGCCACCCCCTTCTCCTCCACCTCCTCCTCCTCCTGACAGGAGTACCCCTCCAGTGGCCCAGCCTCCAGCCAAACGAAGAAGGAAGGCTGCAGGGAAGGCTTCAGGGAAGGTTGCAGGGAAGGTTGCCAGGAAGAAGAGGAAGTGATGGCCTTGCTTCATTGTGGTCGGACAGAAGGCATCCTGTTGTAGTACCACACACTTGGGACATATATCTCACCTGCTGCTGTTCCTGACCTCTGGGAGGCCAGCATCAGATTGTGCTCAGAAATGTTGGCCTTCTCAAGCTCCCAATTTTAGTGTCCACACAGGGTTGCTGTGTGCTCTGGGGTCCCTGGGATGCACAAATGGCAGCAGGTTCTCCAGCGCTGCCTTCTCTTTATTTTATTTGAAACATGAATAAATGTTATTTTTGTTTAAGTTCATACTTGACTATGTGTATTTGTAAAAATTTAAAATTTAGTTTTGGAGTAAGCAGAGACATTTGACTGACAAAAAAAGGGACAGATAACCCCCTAAAAAATAAAAGAATCTGATTTCCCAAAAAGAGGGTGTAAAATTTAACAACTATATATTAAAATATTCAATGGGAGATCACTATCAAAACATTGCGAAATTAAAATTAACATCAGTTTGAAAAATATAAAAATGTTAAATATTCATAAAAACTTGCACGATATAATACACATAAATCCAATTAAGAGCAGCATGAAAAAGGTTAAAAAAAGATAGTCATAACTCTGTGTGAATATCAGCAGCAAAAGAAGTTCTTTCGTTTTGATTAATGTAACATTCTAAAGAAGATTTCAATGCACAACATTTAAACGATGCAATAATTTCGAGCGTGCCGAATGTGCTATCTCCATTACGAAGGCTTGTTTTACCAGAAGAAGCGCTCCCGTCTCATACTTGCTTCTGAGCATGCGCGCTTTTGAAAGACTCGTTAAAGCATACACACGAACCATTTTCTCGTCACAAAACAGGCCGACGAGAAACACGACGAGGAAATCTGGAATCCTGACGAGAAAATAGAGAGCAGGTTCTCTATTTTCTCGTCGAGATTCACTGCAATTTTCTCGTCGTAAAACCATACACACGAACGGTTTTCTCGAGAAAAAAGCTCTCGCGGCACTTTTCTTGCCGGTCGTGTGTACGAGGCTTGAGGCTGGAAGTTTGGGACTTTGAAATCCTGTGGCAGAGGATTCCTGGACTATCCATTGCTCAACTTTAAACAGGTCTGTGGCAGAGACTTTGTACATTTAAACAGGTCTGTGGCAGAGACCTTCTTCACCTTGGGCAGACTGTGGCAGAGACTGCCCTCTTGCTGATCCGTGTGTCATCCCGCTGCTAGGCCATGTGAAAGGGGACTATTTGGGTGATTAATACCCACTCTAACATTGAGAGTGGTGAGTGACTTTGAACTTGTACCTTTGTCAACTTTTGTGACGAGTGCCTGAACCTTCCCCTACACTTCTATGCCTTCTACTTCTCAACGTTATACTGCATAAGAAAAATAAAGCCTAACTGTTTTGAGGTTTTACATCTGTGTGGACATTGCATTACTACAGACTTTCCTACCCGGACAATGCAGCTGAAGAGGTAACGTGCAAAACCCACAACTAACCAGCGGCCCTGAAGAGGGTATTGCTACATATATATTAGTATTATATTATATTATTATTTTCATTTAGGCTTTCTTCTATTTTTATCTGGTGATCTGGCCAGCAAGTCTGTTTTTCAAAAGCACAAGCTCTCTAACAGAATGCATCAGTTTACATAGATGAGACAAACCATTTAACTCTGGCAGGGGTGCCTACAATGATAAGCTTTTATTTAGTCATGTAAAAGCTTTATCACGAAAGGAAAAAAACAACATTTGCTGCAACTGCTTATAAGGTGTGAGATGGAGTTTGGCTTCTAATTCTAGATCTGCTAGTACATTTAACATTACCCCCCCCCCCCCCAACTGTTAATGCTGCTGTCTGCTGTGCCTCCTGTTCTCATTCATCCAGAGTTCTGTCTCACTAATACAGGAGGTGTTTTACTGGCCAGGTGAAAACAGATGGGAAGAAGCCAAAGAAAAGAAAATGCAGCCAACACATCTAATGATTGGTAGTATTCCTTTAAAATAAAAGATAAGTGTCCTCAGCTCCCCCTTTACATCATCCCCCTCCACCCCTTTTACAGTAATTTTATCAACCTTCCTTGACATCAACGACCATCAACAGTACTGTCCTCTTCTCCTATTTACATCACCCCCCCCCCCCATATTACTATCCTCAGCCCTTCCACATCACAGTCCTCAGCCTCCCCCACTTGAATGACCTCAGCCCCCCCCACATTCCAGTCCTCAGCTCCACCCCCATTCCAGTCCACAGCTCCCCCCACATTCCAGTCCTCAGCTCCTCCAACATTCCAGTCCTCAGCTCCCTCCACTTTAATGTCCTCAGCCCCCCACATTCCGGTCCTCCGCTCCCCCCACATTCCAGTCCTCAGCTTCCCCCACATTCCAGTCCTCAGCTCCCCCCACTTTAATGTCCTCAGCCCCCACATTCCAGTCCTCAGCTCCCCCCACATTACAGTCCTCAGCTCCCCCCACATTACAGTCCTCGGCTCCTCCAACATTCCAGTCCTCAGCTCCCCCCACTTTAATGTCCTCAGCCCCCCACATTCCGGTCCTCAGCTCCCCCCACATTCCAGTCCTCAGCTCCCCCCACATTCCAGTTCTCAGCTCCCCCCACTTTAATGCTCTCAGCCCCCCCCCCCACATTACAGTCCTCTCCTTTCCACATTAATGTCCCCAGCCCTCCTCCATATTACAGTCCTCAGTCATCGTTCCCCACATCACAGTCCTCATGCCCCCCCAGTTTATTGTCCTCAGCTCCCTCCACATTACAATTCTCAGTCCCCCACTTTAATGTCCTTAGTCCTCCCACATTCCAGTCTTTAGCTTCCCTGTCAGTCCCCCCACATTACAAACCTCAGCCCCCCCACATTCCAGTCCTCACTGTCCTACCTTACACAGACAGATTGGAGAGAGGCACAGCATGTCTGGATGGAGGGCGGGAGTTGCAGGATTGTGATTAGTTGCTAGGACCGCCCTTCATCCCAGCAGCCAATCACCTGCTTGTTAACCTCAGGCAGCTCCATTCTCTATTCAGAACTGTCCTGCCTTGTGCTGTCGGCTCTGTGAGGATTACAGAGCGATGGCAGGGCGTAAAAAGACTCCTAAATGGCGGTACTGCAGCGGTCTGAATGGGACAGTGACACGGCCCATCATTTAGTGATGCCTGATCTGTATTCAGCTGGAGCTAGACAAGCTATAATTTTTTTACCTATTTGATGTTCATCTGTTATGATCTGCACAAGTGTTTGGATTAAAAAGCTTTCTATGATCTGCAAGATGTCATTTGGATGGAGTCACCGTCTGCTAATTCTACTGAGACTGAAAGTTACAGCTATATTGCCACAAATGGATCAGTTATAGAGCTCACACTTGCAGTGCTTAGTTTGGAAAGGCAGAACAGTGTCTGCATGGATGGTGGTTGTGACTTCTTTTAGTTCTGACAATGCCTTACAGTCATGGTGGTCAACCTATCATAAATAGGGAGCCTCAGCTATGTCCCCTGACAGCTCCAAAGGGCTGCAATCATTTTTTAGTATGGGCCAGAAGACTGTCAGAAACGATATTGGAGGAGATGGTCAGAGACGCAACAGGGGCGATTGGAGACTGAAGAAACATTACAGGAGATAAGGACTGGGGACATGCTGCTGGAGACTGCTAGAGATCACAGACTTTACAGCTTCTTTTCATATGAATGTTCCCACTACTAACTGCTGGGGTCTGCAAAGGGCCGCACAACAAATGCCCAAGGGCAACTGGACCTTAGAGCAATGGAAGCCAGTTGGATGATGTCACAGCTCCAAAAATGTAGAGCCATTGTTGGTCCTATATTTGCATTGAGATTAATTATAAGCGCGCCTCCATCCCTTTATATATATATGTCAAGAATATAAAAAAAGGTTGGTGGGACTTTAAATGAGGCGCGTCTGTACATTTAATAAATTGGATAAATAATGTGTGTTCAGTAGAAAAATTTGATGTTGATATGAAGTTATGTGGTGGCCCCACAAGTAAATGTAGAGCCGACCACCGTTATCAGACCAATGCATAAAAACCGTATGATTATAATAATTAGAGATTAATGGTGGTGCTAGCAATAATGCATCACCACTAGTAATGTTAATACTCATGATAAATTTAACAATAATAATGATACTCATAAAAATATGATAATAATAATGATGATAATAACATTAACTCTAATATCAATATGCTTTAATTAAAAACACATTAATTCATAGTCAAATAATAAACGACATTATTGGGTACAAAGATGATACATTGATAATCAAGAGAGCATAAGTGAAAATCACATAGACATGATCAACACTGCAAATATACATAATCACATAGTACATCCAATATACACCTCGATATGTAACATAATGGGTGGCTGTGTTACAAAGTCATCCAGTCATACAATCCTCCATTGATGTAGATCCAGATCAATCACTGGGCCCGATGCCCACTCTCCTTTCCTGGCCTGCTAGTCTCCATCCTTGGATAAGGGTCTGGTACAGTGGCGGCTGGTGGTATATTTTTGGTGGGTGGGTGGGGGTCACACAATGCACCCACATCCCCACCCATGGTCAGGTCACCCGCAATCCCCCCACCGCCGGTCAGTCGGGTCCCCCCGCACACATCACCACCCCACCCATGAGTCATTCTGGTCAGGTGGTCTCTCTCCCTCTCGAAATCTGATGTGCTTGCTCTCTCTCTCCCCCCGTAGTGGGGGCCTCTGCTGTACCAAGCAAAGGGGATGTCCAGGTCGATTGATGAGCCCCGCACTTTCCCACGGGCAGCGCTACCCTCTGGGCGACGGCTTTGTCCCCTGCATCTCCTCCGGCAGCCTTCACGTCTCCTCCCTCCTCGTCATGGCCCAATAGAATCGCTTTACAGTTTGTCCAATCGGGAAATGGGTCTCAGGACTGAAGAACTTGTCAGGATAGAAGGAAGAATGGATGAGACAAAATACCATCAAATTCTTGAGGAAAAGCTGCTGCCCTCTGCCGGTAACGGCACT
Source organism: Rana muscosa (assembly GCA_029206835.1). Taxonomy (NCBI): domain Eukaryota; kingdom Metazoa; phylum Chordata; class Amphibia; order Anura; family Ranidae; genus Rana; species Rana muscosa. Next base: position 45,170,337 of record CM055117.1, on the reverse strand, counting down.
CTAGCTGAAGCAATTGTGTCCACTAGCTGGAGCCATTGCTTCAGCAGGCATTTTCCGAAGACATCGGCACATGCTGATACAGGGGATATCTCCTAAACCGTGCAGGTTTCGGAGATATCCGGGGTAGCTACAGGTAAGCCTTATTATAGGCTTACCTGTAGTGAAAAGTGGATTGTAAGGGTTTACAACCACTTTAAGGCATCAGCATACCAAGACATTTTGGACACTTTCATGCTCCCAACTTTGTGGGAACAGTTTGGGCGTGGCCCCTTCCTGTTCCAACATGACTGGGAATCAGAGCACAAAGCAAGGTCCATAAAGACATGGATGAGTGTGTTTGGGGGTGGAGGAACTTGACTGGTTTGCACAGATTCCTGACCTCAACCCGATAGAACACCTTTGGGATGAATTAGAGCGGAGACTGTGAGCCAGGCCTTCTCATCCAACATCAGTGCCTGGCCTCACAAATGCATTTCTGGAAGAATGGTCAAACATTCCCATAGACACACTCCTAAACCTCGTGGACAGCCGTTCCCAGAAGAGTTGAAGCTGTTATAGCTGCAAAGGGTGGGCCAACTTAATTTTGAACCCTACGGACTAAGACTGGGATGCCATTAAAGTTCAAAGGCAGGTGTCCCAATACTTTTGGTATTATAGGGTATATATTATACATTGAATGGAAGACCATTGAGTAAAGCTAAGTGCCAGATAGTCTCATCTGACCATAACACCTTTTTCCATGTGGTCTCAGAATCTTCAAGGTGCGTTTAACCACTTAACGACCGCCCACCGCCGATTTACGTCGGCAGAATGGCACGGACAGGCAGAATCACGTAGATCTACGTGATCGCCTTTGTGCAGTTGGGGGGTCCATCCGGACCCCCCTTCACTGCAGTGAGCAGCCGTTAAGTGTTCGGGAGCGATCAGGCATGAGGGGGGGGCCGCTCGATTCCGCCCCCCCCCCCTCGCGATCGCTCCCGGCCAATGAAAATGCTTCCTCCGCCATGTGATGTAAACAAGGCTGGAGGAAGTGATGTCATCTCCCTCGCCGCGGTCTTTTCATTCCCGGCGCCGAGCAGAGAAGAAGCAGGTTAGTGCACCAACAGTCCACTGACACGTAGGTACACATAGGCACACAAATCACCCCCCAGTCACCCCCAGATCACCCCCCAGGTCACCCCAAAGCCCCCAATCACAGTGTCACTGATTGCAGTGATCATTTATTTTACTGATCACTGCATTTAGTGTCATCTGTGATTGTAAAAAGTTGCAGGGCAGTTAGGATTAGGCCCCTTTAGGTCCAGGGTAGCCCCCTAACCCCCCCCCCCTAATAAAGGTTTAACCCCTTGATCACCCCCCAGGTAACCCTTTCACCCCCTAACTTCAGCGTCACTAAGCGATTGTTTTTCCGATCGCTGTATTCGTGTCGCTGGTGTTTTAGATAGGCAGTTATTTTTTTTTAGGTTCGCCGCAGGTTTTTATTAGTGTCAGGTACCCCAATATATTATTTTAACCCCCTGATTGCCCCTAGAGTTAACCCTTTCACCAGTGATCGCCGTATAAGCGTCACTGGTGTCACTGGTTAGCCAGTAAGTTTTTTAGTTATTTAGGTTACCCGTCAGGTTTTTATATAGTGTCAGGTACCCCCATATTTAACCTAATAAAGGTTTTAACCCCCTGATTGCCCCTAGTTAACCTTTTCACCAGTGATCACCATATAAAGGTTACGGGTGACGCTGGTTGATTAGTTTGCTTTTTATAGCATCAGGGCACCCGCCGTATATAACCCAATAAAGGTTTAACCCCCCTGATCGCCCGGCGGGTGAGATCAATTAGGTTTTAGCGCCAGAGAGGGTCTGCGTCGCCCCGGGCAGTGTTAGGTTAGTGACAGTAACGCTAACACCCACGCGCAAAGCATACACCCCCCTTAGTGGTATAGTATCTGATCAGATCTGATCAGATCTATACTAGCATCCCCAGCGGTTTAGGGTTCCCAAAAACGCAGTGTTAGCGGGATCAGCCCAGATACCTGCTAGCGCCTGCGTTTAGCCCCTCCGCCCAGCCCAGCCCAGCCCAGCCCACCCAAGTGCAGTATCGATCGATCACTGTCACTTACCAAACACAACACACATAACTGCAGCGTTCGCAGTGCTTGGTTTTTGGGGCCCTGTACGCGGCTAGGCTCCCAAAAAGTCCCACACATGTGGTATCCCCGTACTCAGGAAAAGCAGCAGAATGTATTTTGGGGTGCAATTCCACATATAACCATGGCATGTGTGAACAATATATCATTTAGTGACAACTTTTTGTACATTTTTTTTTTCTTTTTGTCATTATGCAATCATTTGGGACAAAAAAAAATAATATTCAATGGGGTCAACATGCCTCTCAGCAAATAGCTTGGGGTGTCTACTTTCCAAAATGGGGTCATTTGGGGGGGTTTTGTGCCATCTTGGCATTTTATGGCCTTCAAAACTGTGATAGGTAGTGAGGAGTGAAATCAAAAATTTACACCCTTAGAAACCTTGAAGGCGGTGCTTGGTTTTTGGGGTCCCGTACGCGGCTAGGCTCCCAAAAAGTCCCACACATGTGGTATCCCCGTACTCAGGAGAAGCAGCAGAATGTATTTTGGGGTGTAATTTCACATATGCCCATGGCATGTGTGAGCAATATATCATTTAGTGACAACTTTGTGCAAAAAAAAAAAAGTTTGTCATATTCCCGCAACTTGTGGCAAAATATAAAATATTCCATGGACTGAACATGCCTCTCAGTAAATAGCTTGGGGTGTCTACTTTCCAAAATGGGGTCATTTGGGGGGGGGGTTTTGTGCTATTTTGGCATTTTATGGCCTTCGAAACTGTGATAGGTAGTGAGGAGTGAAATCAAAAATTTGCGCCCTTAGAAATCCTGAAGGCGGTGCTTGGTTTCCGGGGTCCCGTACGTGGCTAGGCTCCTAAAAAGTCCCACACATGTGGTATCCCCGTACTCAGGAGAAGCAGCAGAATGTATTTTGGGGTGCAATTCCACATATAACCATGGCATGTGTGAGCAATATATCATTTAGTGACAACTTTTTGTAATTTTTTTTTTTTTTTTGTCATTATTCAATCACTTGGGACAAAAAAAAAAAATATTCAATGGGCTCAACATGCCTCTCAGCAATTTCCTTGGGGTGTCTACTTTCCAAAATGGGGTCATTTGGGGGGGGGGTTTGTACTGCCCTGCCATTTTAGCACCTCAAGAAATGAGATAGGCAGTCATAAATTTAAAGCTGTGTAAATTTCAGAAAATGTACCCTAGTTTGTAAACGCTATAACTTTTGCGCAAACCAATAAATATACGCTTATTGACATTTTTTTTACTAAAGACATGTGGCTGAATACATTTTGGCCTAAATGTATGACTAAAATTGAGTTTATTCGATTTTTCTTATAACAAAAAGTAGAAAATATCATTTTTTTTCAAAATTTTCGGTCTTTTTCTGTTTATATCGCAAAAAATAAAAATCGCAGAGGCAATCAAATACCATTAAAAGAAAGCTCTATTTGTGGGAAGAAAAGGACGCAAATTTCGTTTGGGTACAACATTGCATGTCCGCACAATTTACAGTTAAAACAGCGCAGTGCCGAATCCCAAAAACAGGCCTGGTCCTAATGGCCCGAAATGGTCCGGGGCTTAAGTGGTTAAGGAGGTCAGATGAGACTAAAATGTAATTATTTGGCCTCAACACCAAACGATATGTCTGGTGGAAATCCAATACAACTCACCATCCAAATATCACCATTCCTACAGTAATGCGTGGAGGTGGTAATATCCTGTTATGGGGGGGGGGGTTATTTCCTGTTGTGGCGGGTGGTAATATCCTGGTATGGGGGTGTTTCTCTGCTGCAGGGACTGGAGCACTTGTCAGAATAGAAGGAAAAATGGATGGGGCAAAATATCATCAAATTCTTGAGAAAAATCTGCTGCCCTCTGCCAGAAAGTTGTCAATGGGAAGAAGGTTTACCTTCCAACATGACAATGACCCAAATCACACAGCAAAAATGACCACACAGTGGTTGAAGGAGAAAAATTTGAATGTCCTTAAATGGACTAGTCAGAGCCCAGACTTAAACCCCATTGAAAATCTGTGGAATGACTTAAAAACTGCAGCCCACAAACCGTCACTATCAAATTTACCTGAACTTGAGCAGTTCTGCAACGAAGAGTGGGCAAATATTGCAAAGTCTGTCACATACCTGATTAGAGGCAAAAGTGCTAAGAGGGCTCCCCTTGCAGCTAAGTGCAGAACACCCCTGGAGGTGGTACAGGGAATGCAGTGCCCAAAGAAGCATGGGTTGCCAGTTGTAGTCCGCAGAGCTGATCACCGGATGGGAGCAGGAACAAGCAGGATGCACTGCAGGGCAGCTGTTCCTAGCAGTTCCAGATGTACTTGGCAGCAGGGTAAAACAGGAAGCAGAACTTGAAGCCAGGCCAAGGGTCATACACAGTGGATTAGTCAGTAGCATGGGCAAGTAGCGGAAACTGGAACAAGCCGAGGTCATACACGGGTAAACAGATAATAGCAGAGTCAGTGAGTCAAGCCAAGGTCATACACGCTGGATTAAGCAAAAGCAAATTCAGAGGTTGGAGCCAGGAATCAAAAGGAAGCAGGTCAAAAGGCAAGCCAGGTCGATAACAGGAAATTAACAGGAAATTAAGATCAGGATACACAAGGCACCCGGGGGGGGGGGGGGGGGGGCTGACGACAATTCAGGAATTTGTAAGGTGATTATTTGAAGGAGTGCCAACGTTAATAAAGCATTTTAAAAGTGTAGCGGCCTCACCCCTCTCCCTAGCTTTATCGGTTATATGGCTGTTGTCTAGGGGTACCTGGGACAGAGAGATGATACACACCACGGCCCATGTCCTCCCGTAACTAGGAGGTGAAGGCCAGAAGATTTGGCTTTTGTGTAGGTTTCCTAGAGTCAAGTCCAGTCCTTCGTCCCTGACTCCTTTGCTTAGTAACCCAAGTTCCACACAGTGAGTAGGTACAACTCAGTTTTATTCTTCTTGCCAAGCAATAAAACAATCTTTCTCCTTTGGAAAATGGGGACAGATCGAGGCACAATCCTTTCCCTTATTGCTGCTTCCCACTGTGCTGTCACCAGTGGTGAATAGTCACTGCCACTGACTAGGTAATATAGAACGTGAATTACCTTCGCTCACTTTGCCCCTGTCAGAGGAAGAAATCCATCCAAGGGAGAAGTGGAGGCCTCTCCGTCACCAGCGATGCTGCGCCGGGCTCTTCAGAGAAGTTACTGCGCACCAGTCCTCACGAACTCAGACACGGGCACCCAAGGAGTTAGGGCCCCTTCGGATTCCTCCACCCTCGCGGAACTCAGTCGAAGGTACTGAGCCCCAGGCATCCGCCATAGTACCTCACCCCAGGCTAAAGGTGCCTGAGATGGACTCCATCCCCGCTCCAGCTAGGCCAAGGGCGCCTAGGCCTGAAACACCGGAACGCCAGCACCCAAGCTGAAGGTGCCTGGGTGCGGCCGCGTCCTCCAACTCTCTGCCTCAAAATCAGGGCGTCCGCCCCTTTTATGACCTCTCACTTTGCGTCACAGCGGGTTCCCCGCCCCGCTGTACCAGCTCCAGGGGAGGACAAAAAGGCACAGTTTGCAGTGTGAGTTCAGCTCCGGCCCAAGGCAACAACGCCACCTGTAGGCCCCAAGGAACCCCACACCCCAAGAGTCCTCACATAAATTCAAACACCCGCTACAAAAGTAATAGTACCTTCGTCCCAACAAAGTGGAGAGGACGTTTTTGAGGAGACCGAGATGGACTTTAATGGTACCGTACAAAAGCTTGGGATAACAAAGTTGATATAAAAGGTTTTGAATTTTATTCCAAAAACAATTAAAAATACATAAATTTAAAACAGACTAAGACAAAAACAATGGCTCTATATGGTCACAGATGATGTGACACTAAAGCCCTGTACACACGATCGGATTTCCTATGGTTTGTAAACCGATGGATTTTTCCATCGGAAAACCGATGAAGCTGACTTCCATCAGTCTTGCCCACACACCATCAGTCAAAAAACCGACCGTTCCAAACGCGGTGACGTAAAATACTCCGATGAGCCGAGAAAAATGAAGTTCAATGCTTCCGAGCATGCGTCGACTTGATTCTGAGCATGTGTGGGTTTTTTAACCGATGGACTTGCCCATAGACGATCGGAATTTGCTATCGGTTTTTTATCCATCGGAAAAATGTAAAACATGTTCTATTTTTTGACACCGATGGAAAAAAGACCGATGGGGCCCATACACGATCGGTTTGACCGATGAAAAAAATCCATCGCACTGTTTTCATCGGTAAAACTGATTGTGTGTACGCGGCTTTAACTTCTTGAGATCCGGGCCATATACAAATGACGGCCTCAAGGTGGCTCTACAAATCCGGGAGGCCGTCAATAGACGGCCTCGGCTATACCGGCCACTGGGGGGCGCGCGAGCACCGCCAGCGGCGCGCGCCCGGCGCAGCATTGAGATAACGATGCGCGTGCCTGCCATGTCCGCCAGGTACCCACGATCGGCCGGTACACAGACAAGGATGTGGATCTCTGTGTGTAAACACAGAGATCCACGTCCTGTCAGGGAGAGGAGACCGATGGTGTGTCCCTTGTACATAGGGACACAGATCGGTCTCCTGCCCCAGTCACTCCCCTCCCCCCACACAGTAGTAATCACTCCCAGGGCACACATTTAACCCCTTCCTCGCCCCCTAGTGTTAACACCTTCCCTGCCAGTGTCATTTTTACAGTAATCAGTGCATTTTTATACCACTGATCGCTGTAAAAATTACAATGGTCCCAAAATGGTGTCAAAAGTGCCCGATGTGTCCGTCATAATGTCGTAGTCACAATAAAAATCGCTGATCGCCGCTATTACTAGTAAAAAAAAAAAATATTAATAAAAATGCTATAAAACTATTCCCTATTTTGTAGACGCTATAACTTTTGCGCAAACCAATCAGGAAACACTTATAGCGATTTTTTTTTACCAAAAATATGTAGAAGAATACATATCGGCTTAAACTGAGGAAAAAAATATATATATTTTTTAAAAATTGGGATATTTATTATAGCAAAAAGTAAAAAATGTTGTGTTTTTTTCAAAATCGTCGCTGTTTTTTGGTCTATAGCGCAAAAAATAAAAACCGCAGAGGTGATCAAATACCACCAAAAGAGAGCTCTATTTGTGGGGAAAAAAAGGACGTCAATTTTGTTTGGGAGCCACGTCGCACGAGCGCGCAATTGTCATTCAAAGCTAGACCGCGCTGAAAGCTAAAAATTGGCCTGGGCAGGAAGGGGGTTTAAGTGCCCAGTAAGCAAGTGGTTAAAGTGATTGCAAACACTTACAGACCACTTTTACCTACAGGTAAGCCTATAATAAGGCTTACCTGTAGGTACTGGAAATATATTTACCATATACACTTGCGCCCACGTCATCAGCGCATGCGCACTGAGGAAAGGGCACGATGGTGGCGTTTCTATAGGGCCCGTGCCGTGACCATCGGCTCCCACGTGCATGCGCGGGAGTGACGTCACGTGACTCTGGACAGTAACAGCGCCGGAGTCCACGATCCCCCAGAAGGAAGTACTGCGAAGATAGAGGCTTCCTGCAGCGGGGACAGAGAGAGCTTCCTTTGCAGGGAAGTTCCACACCAAAGAGCCTGACTCACAAACACATGTGATACCGCCAGCAAAACCATGGTTGTAAATATCGCATGCTTTTTAACGCTCTGGTCCGTTTGTGAATTGGACAAAATTTTTTTTTTTGTTCCTAACATTATCACGAATTAAATACAATAAAGATTATACAAAGTTCATTATGGATTTAGTAAAAATATAAATTACTTACTCAATATTTCTCCCTCCTGTTGTGGCCGTTGCCATCATGATTGTGGGCATGTGAAGCCCAATCAATATCTCTTCCTGGTTTGCTTTGGAGAGGTGCATGCTGGGTAACCAGCATGCACCTCTCAATCTCGCGCAATGCGCGATTTACCGGCGGCCGTAGTGCCGATCCTGTCAGAAAATAACACGATTTTTGATCACAGTACTGCCCACAGACTCCTGGGAAATGATGACACATCATTTCCCACGAGCACAGGCGAGGGAGGAAGTGAGGAGGAGCGCCGCGGACCAGGAAGTGGCAGATTAGGAGGACTACATAGCAACCGGGCAATTCTGGTAAGTAAAAAATGTTTTTTTCCGCCAAATCTTTTTAATAGGTTTAGAGTAGTCTAATGCTGAAAAAAAAAATTTCAGGGTGGAACTTCGCTTTAAGAGCTTTTTGACCCCTTTCACACTGGAGCGTATTGCAGGCGCTATAGCGTTAAAAATAGCGCCTGCAATCCGCCCTCAAACAGCTGTTACATTCACTCCAGTGTGAAAGCCCGAGGGCTTTCACACTGGAGCGTTGCGCTAGCAGGACGGTAAAAAAAGTCCTGCTAGCCGCATCTTTGGAGTGGTGAAGGAGCGGTGTGTGTTTACCGCCCCTCCACCGCTCCTGCCCATTGAAATCACTAGGATAGCACAGCTATACCGCCGGCAATGCGCTGCTTCGTCAGTGCAATGCGGGCGGTTTCAACCCTTTCTCGGCCGCCAGCGGGGGTTAAAAGTGCCCCTCTAGCGGCCGAAATGCGGCGCAAATCCGCCCATAGCGTCGGCGGTAAAAATAGCAGTGTTTTTTTTCCCGATAAATGCTGCATAATCATTTATTTTTAATTTTTTTGTGAATTGGACTTAGTTTACTGCATGATGCGATCATTTATGCAAATGAGTAACATGATACTCTTATTGCATGCGGTAAATGTTAGTTAATTGACCCCAAAGAAAGCTCTATATGTCTGAAAAAATTATAAAAATGTAATTTGCGTACAGCATTGCATGACCACGCAATTGCCAGCTTAAGTAGCGCAATGCTGATTGGAGCAAAAATACCCTGGTCATGAAGAAGGTTAAAAACTTCTGGAGGTCAAGTGGTTAAAAGATTAGTTTTCTTTGCTGACCTGTCATCTGATAGCTGGAAGAACAGGAGAGATTATACTTCTGTAATGCTGTACTAGTGTGAAGCTTCACATATTGTTGTGTTCAAAAGGCTGGAGGCCCCTCCGCTTAAATTACACCTTTTGTTCTTAGGAAGCTGCATACAGAACAAACTTAAAGCCGTATTAAATCCAAATGCAAACATTTATTAAATTGCAGCTTTCCAATTCTTTTCCCGCGTACACACGACTGTTATTCATGTCATGGAAAAAAAACAACGTTTTTCTCAACGTGATTTTTCGTGTTTCCTCTCAAGCCTGCCTTGCGCATACACGTTCATGAAAAAAAACGCTTGAGCAAAGCGCGGTGACGTACAACACGTACGACGGCAGTATAAAGGGGAAGTTCCATTCGAATGGCGCCACCCTTTGGGACGCTTTTGCTGATCCTCGTGTTAATAAAGTTTGGTGAGAGACGATTCGCGCTTTTCAGTCTTCGTGCTTTTCAGTCAGTTACAGCGCGACGAATGTGATATCTCCATTACGAACGCTCGTTTTACCAGAACGAGCGCTCCCATCTCATCACTTGCTTCTGAGCATGCGTGTTTTTTTTCCTCTCGTAAAAGCGTACACACGACCGTTTTTCACAACGTTAACGACGAGAAAAAATAGAGCAGGTTTTAATTTTTTTTCGCCCATTTTTCTCGTCGAGAAAAATGCTCTGGAGCCTTTACACACGACCGTTTTTCACGACCATTTTTTAAAATGGCATTTTTCTCGTCATGAAAAACGGTCGTGTGTACGCGGCATTAGATGTGACGGCTGCATTCAATTTTTTTTTTTTAGACATTCTTTTCATCTGGTGCAATTCATTGCGTTTCCGAATTTGTTTTTCGACAAAATTCAACAAATTTGTTAATTCAGAAATATTCTACTTAACCACTTGCCGACCGGCTCACGCCGATATACGTCGGCAGAAGGGCACGGCTGCGCTAAGCAGCGTACCTGTATGTCGCCTTTAAATTGCGGCATAGTGGGCGCGCGCCTGCCGCGTACTCCGCGAGCGTGCCCGCGGGTCCCACGGTCTCGATGTCCGCCGGGTGCCCGCGATCGTCTCATGGAGCGGCAGAACGGGGAGATGCCTTTGTAAACAAGGCATTTCCCTGTTCTGCCTAGCAACATGACAGAGATCTACTGCACCCTGTCATCGGGAGTAGTGATCTCTGTCATGTTCTAGTGAGACCAGTTAGAATTTCTCCCTAGGACACACTTAACCACTTGATTGCCCCCTAGTGTTTAACCCCTTCCCTGCCAGTGCCATTTACACAGTAATCAGTGCATTTTTATAGCACTGATCGCTGTATAAATGACAATGGTCCCAGAATAGTGCAAAAGTGTCCTATGTGTCCGCCATAATATCGCAGTCACGATAAAAATCGCAGATCACCGCCATTACTAATATAAAAAATTAATACAAAAAATGTCATAAATCTATCCCCTATTTTGTAGGCGCTATAACATTTGTGCAAACCCATCAATATAAGCTTATTGTGATTTATTTTTTTTACCAAAAATATGTAGAAAAATACATATCGGCTTAAACTGTGAAAGAAATTTGTTTTTTTATATATTTATTATAGCAAAAAGTAAAAAATATTGTTGTTTTTTTTTTCAAAAATCTTTTTTTGTTTATAGCGCAAAAAATTAAAACCGCAGAGGCGATCAAATACCACCAAAAGAAAGCTCTATTTGTGGGGAAATAAAAGGACATTTGTTCTGGGTGCAACGTTGCACAACCGCGCAATTGTCAGTTAAAGCGACGCAGTGCCAAATCGCAAACAGTGCTCTGGTCAGGAAGGGGGTAAATTCTTCCGGGGCTGAAGTGGTTAACAAAAACCCTTTTAACAAATTTTTCTGAAATTTAAAAAACGCCGAAAAGCCGAAAATTCAAAAAGCCAAATATTCTAAAGGACGAAAATCTGAAAATAAGAACAAAAATTAGAAAACCTGAAAATTAAAAAGTCTGAAATAACAACTAACTAATAATAACAAACTAATAAATTAAAAAATTCGTAAAATTTGAAACAAACTAATAAATTATTAAATTTGTAAATAACTAACTAATAAATGAAAATTCAGAAGTAAGAAAGAAAATCCGAAAGTTCTAAATATTAACTAACTATCTAATAATAACTATGAAATTATAGGTATTGGAATTTACTTTCAAATTTGGCTGTTAGTGAACGTAACGAATACGAATTTATCCGAAGTTACAAATGATCCAAAATAACTAATCTAAATGAATGGAACGTAACAAATTAATAATAATAAATAATAATAATAAAAAGTTAAGGAAATTTCAATACCTATAATTTAATAGTTCATTATTATTATCTAGTTATTATTTCGGATTTTCAAATTTTCGGATTTTCTTTCTTATTTTCGAATTTTCGGGTTTCCGAATTTCTACATTTTCGGATTTTCGAACTTCTGAATTTATTTGAAATAACAAATTTATTCAAATGATAAAAAAAATGAATGAAACGAAAACAAACAACTTTTTCTGGCAGTGAACCTCTCTAGACAGTAGTTCTGTTTTTTGTTGAGACAAACCATTTATCACTGACAGGGGTGCTTACCATGATTAGATGTTATTTATTCACATAAAACATGTGTCCCAAAAGGAACAAAACTGTTTGCTGTAACTGCCAATAATAAAGTGTAAGCTGGAGTTTGGCTTCATGTTAGTGTATCTAAATCTGGTAGTCCAAATCATTTGGTGGAGGGGGGATTATGGTGTGGGTTTTTTTTTCAGGGGTTGGGCTTGGCCCCTTAGTTCCAGTGAAGGGAACTCTTAAAGTGGTTGTAAACCCACAAAAAAAAAAAAAACAACCTGGAAGACAAAGGCATAATGAGCTAGTATGCAGATCGGATCGGGTGAGATCTGATGAAAAAGGACATGCTGTCCGTTTTCGTCTGATCTCTTCATAGGAGACAGCGGCGCTCGACAAACCCCTCCCCGCTCAGTGAGCAGAGAGGGACCTCTCATCCGCCAGCTCAGCGGAGAGATCTCCCGCTGAGCTGGCGGACGCCGCTGATGGATCCATCCCAGCGTGGAAGGGGCCTAAAGGCTGGAATTAACTGCTTCAGCCCCGGAAGAATTTACCCTCTTCCTGACCAGAGCACTTTTTACAATTTGGCACTGCGTCGCTTTAACCGACAATTGCGCGGTCGTGCGACGCTGCACCCAAACAAAAATTGCGTCCTTTTTTTCCCCACAAATAGAGATTTCGTTTGGTGGTATTTGATTATCTCTGCAGTTTTTATTTTTTGCGCTATAAACAAGAGGAGCGACAATTTAAAAAAAAAAAAACTATCTTTAACTTTTTGCTATAATAAATATCCCACATTTTTTTTTTTTAAAACAAATTTTTTCCTCAGTTTAGGCCGATACGTATTCTTCTACATATTTTTGGTATTTTTTTTTGTTGCAATAAGCGTATATTGATTGGTTTGCGCAAAAGTTATAGCGTCTACAAAACAGGGGATAGAATTATGGCATTTTTATTATTATTTTTTACTAGTAATGGCAGCGACCAGCAATTTTTAGCGGGACTGCGATATTATGGCGGACTCATCGGACACTTTCGGCACATTTTTGGGACTATTGACAATTTTACAGCGATCAGTACTATAAAAATGCACTGATTACTGTAAAAATGTCACTGGCAGGGAAGGGGTTAACACTAGGGGGCGATCAAGGGGTTAATTGTGTTCCCTCTGCATGTCCTTACTGAAGGGGGATGGGACTAACTAGGGGAGATGACAGATCGCTGTTTATTCAAAGTATGAACAGACGATCAGTCATTTCTCCCCTGAGAGAACCAGGATCTGTGTGTTTACACACACAGATGCCGGTTCTCGCTGTGTCACGAGCGATCGTGGGTGCCCGGCGGTCATCGCGCCCGCCGGGCACTCGCATCGGCTCCGTGGGCGAGCAGCGGGCATGTGCGCGTGCCTCCAGCGGGGTGCGCGTGCCCCTAGTGGCCACAGGTCAAAGCGACGTGGCATAACGTCGTTTCACCCAGCCAAGCCATGCTGCCGCAGTAAAACTGCGCCGGCTTGTCAGCAAGTGGTTAAAGCAAAAGGTGGTTCACCAAAATACTGACATAAAATGGGGGGGGGGGTGATCCTTTTTCCAACTCAGTGATTCTGTTTTTGATCTTATAAGTTGCACTGAGTAAATACAGCTGGATAAAAACAAAAACAGTGTCTGTTTTCATTTTAGGCTGCAAAGCAACACAATGTGATTTTTGTATTGGGGGATGATTCTTTTCTATACTGTATGTAGCACACGGATCTTTTTCCCCCTCTTACCTCTTACCAGGGGGATAAGACACACTGTGCCACATGCCCGTGTCCTCTAGATTATAAAGGTCAGGTGGTGTTACATACTTTGGGTCCCGCAGCGAGTTGTTTCCTTCTTCTGGTTCTCCCCTCTATGTTTATAGAGGCGAGTCTTTAGCTTTCCCATATGAGGTCACTGTCCACACAACAGGGTGACCACATTTCCAAACTACCATTCAGGGACACCCTCCCTCCCAAAAATCATCTTGTGCTGTAACGAATCACAACACAGTGATTGGACTAAAGAGGCGGGATTTATGATTTCTCCAATCACAAGCAGGGGGCGGGATTGTGCTCCTCCAGGCATTCCGGGCCAGGACAAGTACTGCCAGTGAGTAAAGCGGTGATGTGGTGGCCTTTTTTGGGGGCATCAGATTGGCCCGGGGGGGGGGGGTGTCTGTGCCAGTTTCATTCCGGGACATTGTATTGTCCTGGAATGACTGTGCCCGGGACAGACCTGCAAAATGCGGGACTGTCCCGGGCAATCCGGGACACGTGGTCACCCTAGCATCACGCCGGCTGCTAGTGCTATTGAGTGCCAACTATGGCTCTAGTCACCCCTAAATTTAGGTATAGCGGGGTTAAATTTGGGGACCCGCTACATGTATATTTATAAAGTGTATCTTAGTGAGTTCCAAACTCTCTCCAACGTCTTGTGTTGATCTCGTAAAATGCTTTCCATTTCTTTTCATATAGCACAATCCAGGGATTCTATTTATTCTTGTAGCAATGTCGGCCACAGATGATTCCAGGGCCTTTGCTGTGGATATGGTTGCCGCCAAGAATCTGTACATTTCAATGGTTGTTGTATGTTACATAATAGGAATATTTGAGGGTTTTACAACTTGTCTTTGTTTATACCGCATATGAACATAAATGAAGACATATGGAAAGAACATGAACAGTAGCAAAACCAGAGACATCTCCAGATGTGGAGTAATTAGAGATAAAGAATGTAAACAGCTTATGTGGTCCATCTGGGACCATAGGAATGATGTACAGTCACTCCGCAGCACAAAAGCCTCTCTCTTCGCTCTGGTGAGGGGGAAATCCTAAACTTTACAGAAGACTAGAGGGGGAAATATTCCATTGGGGACACCCGTCTCAGTGACAGCTCCCTCATTGTTTTTTTTTTAGACGCCATCTCCTCTAGTTTACTATTGTGTCTATGCAGGGCCAGGACAAGGGGTGGGCACTAGGGATAGGTGCCCTGGGCACAACAGAACAAAGAGGGCAGAGATTGGACACAGGGTAGTAAAAACCTATTCTACAGCATGCATTAGAGTGGGGGAGGAGTGCAGTTCTGCATCCTTGCCCTGGGTGCCAAACAAACCTGTCCCGGTGTAATAAAACAAATCTCGACCTATGAAATTTCTCGACTGTGTCACTTCTGGAGCGGCTACATCAGCAAACAGCTGTTCCCGGGGCTTTACTGCGCATGCGCGACTTCGCCGCTGCTTTATCGCGCATGCGAGGACACAATTTTCGGGTCCAGAAAAATTATAGACCCGAGCTGATGGGCAGAGCGGCGATTTGTTTAAACTCGTCATCTTCCAGCCCCGCCCCGCCCATAGGCTGTTCTTTATACTAACCCGTACCGTAGGAAAGTGGGAGGGGATGATAGAGCGGTGCTTGCAGAGGGGGGCGGGCCCGGTGCATAGCACCGAGTGCCACACTGAGTGCTATGCACGGGGCCCGCCCCCCTCTACAAGCACCGCTCTATCATCCCCTCCCACTTTCCTTCGGTACATGTTAGTAGAAAGAAAAGCCTAGGGGCATGTTAGGGGTGGGGCTGGATGTGGTGCTGCCGATGATGAGTTTAAACAAATGAGTGGTAAAGCAGCGGTGAAGTCACGCATGCGCAGTAAAAACCCGCAAACAGCTGTCCGCACCGGAAGTGACGCGGTAGAGACTTTTCATAAGTCCAGGAATTTTTTAGAACACCGGTATCATACCTTCCAACTTTTTAAGATGGGAGCGAGGGACATCTATTAGCAAAAGTATGCAGGCATAGGACACACCCCCTTAACCACTTCAACACCGGGCTTTTTTTACCACATCAATACCGGGCCTATTCTGGCACTTCTCTCCTACATGTACAAATCATCATTCTTTTGCTAGAAAATTACTCAGAACTCCCAAACATTATATATGTTTTTTTTAGCAGACACCCTAGGGAATAAAATGACAGTCATTGCAACTTTTTTTCTTGCACGGTATTTGCGCAATCATTTTTCAAACTCCTTTCTTTTGGAAAAAAAATGGTTTCGTGAATTAAAAAATAACAAAACAGTAAAGTTAGCCCAATTTTTTTGTAAAATATGAAAGATGATGTTATGCCGAGTAAAAAGATACCTAACATGTCACGCTTTAAAATTGCGCACACTCATGTAATGGCGCCAAACTTCGGTACTTAAAAATCTCCATACATTTTTTTACAGGTTACCAGGTTAGAGTTACAGAGGAGGTCTAGTGCTAGAATTGTTGCACGCGCTGTAACGCACGCGGCGATACCTCACATATGTGGTTTGATTGGTGTTTACATATGTGGGCGGGACTTACGTGTGCGTTCGCTTCTGATCGCGAGCTACCGGGGACAGGGGCGTTTTATTTTTATTTTTTTATTATTTATTTTTTTATTTTACTTATTTTTTTTATTTTTTACCACTTATTTAACTTTTTTTTTTTTTTTTGATCACTTTTATTCCTATTACAAGGAATGTAAACATCCCTTGTAATAGGAATGGTGTGTGACAGGTCCTCTTTATGGAGAGATGTGGGGTCAATAAGACCCCACATCTCTCCTCCAGGCTGGAAAGTATGAGATCAGTGAAAATTTTTTCACCGATCTCATACTTACAAGCCGCAATGGCGGCTTTGTTTACATCTGAGGACCCGGGCGTGACGTCATCACATCGCGCCCGGGCCTCCGACGAGCATAGAGATGACTGGTGACCATCTGGTCACCAGTCATCTCTATGCTCGTCACGTGACCCAACAACGACGCCGGAAGATTTGCTCCGGGTCCCCGATCGCACGGGAGAGTCCGGAAAGCACCGGATGGCGGCGGGAGGAAGGGGATGTCCCCTCCCGCCGCCTATAAGAACGATCAAGCGACGGAAGCGCTGCTATGATCGTTCTTATGGTGCGCAGGATCGCCGGCTGAAAAAATGGATATCTGAATGATGCCTCTAGCTGCAGGCATCATTCAGATATCCCCCCTCAAAGCCCAGGACGTCATATGACTATGGGCGGGTAGGGAAGTGGTTAAAGTAGAATTATACAAAAAAAAAAAAAAGATCAGTTAACTTAAGGACCGGAAGGTTTTACCCCCTTAATGACTAGGCTATTTTTTGCGATTCAGCACTGCATTATTTTAACTGACAATAGCGCACCCGTGCGACACTGTACCCAAATAAAATTGATGTCTTTTTTCCCTCAGAAATAGGGATTTCTTTTGGTGGTATCTGATCACCTCTGTGGTTTTTATTTTTTGCGCTAGAAACAAAAAAAGACCGACAATTTTGAGGGAAAAAAAACAATATTTTTTACTTTCTGCTATAAAACATGTCTAATAAAAAAATAAGAAAAAAATCAAATTTCGTCATCAGTTTAGGCCAATATGTATTCTGCTACATATTTTTGGTAAAAAAAATCCCAATAAGTGTATATTGACTGGGACAGGCACCCGCGATCGCTTGTGACAGAGTGAGAACCGGGATCTGTCTCCTCTCAGGGGAGAGGAGATAGATCGTGTGTTCGAAGTATGAACACGGATCTGTCATCTCTCCTAGTCAGTCCCCTCCCCCCCCACAGTTAGAACACACACGAGGGAACACATTTAACCCCTTGGTCGCCCCCTAGTGTTAACCCCTTCCATGCCAGTGACATTTACACAGTAATCAGTGCTATTTATAGCACTGATCACTGTATAACTGTCACTGGTCCAAAAAAATGGTCAAAAGTGTCCGATCTGTCCGCCGCAATATCGCAGTCCCGATAAAAATCGCTGATTGCCGCTATTACTAGAAAAAAAAATGCCATAAATCTTTTCCCTATTTTGTAGACGCTAAAACTTTTGCGCAAACCAATATACGCTTATTTCGATTTTTTTACCAAAAATATGTAGAAGAATACGTATCGGCCTAAACTGAGGAAAAAAAAAAAAAATTATTTTAAATTTAGGATATTTATTATAGCAAAAAGTAAAAGATATTGTGTTTTTTTCAAAATTGTCGCTCTTCTTTTGTTTATAGCGCAAAAAATAAAACCCGCAGAGGTGATCAAATACCACCAAAAGAAAGCTCTATTTGTGGGGGGAAAAAAAGGACGTCAATTTTGTTTGGGTACAGCGTCGCACGACCGCAAAATTGTCAGTTAAAGCAACGCAGTGCCATATCGCAAAAAATGGCCCGGTCATTGAGCAGCCAAATCTTCCGGGGCTGAAGTGGTTAAGGACCAGAAGGTTTTACCCCCTTAATGACCAGGCCATTTTTTTTGATACGGCACTGCGTTACTTTAACTGACAACTGCGCAGTCGTGCGAAGCTGTATCGAAATAAAATTTATGTCCTTTTTTCCCCCACAAATAGAGATTTCTTTTGGTGGTATTTGATGACTTCTGCGGTTTTTAATTTTTTGCGCTACAGACTAAAAAATTAGCGAAAATTTTGAAAAAAAATAAAACAATATTTTTTACTTCTGCTATAAAACATATCCAATAAAAAAAAATGTAAAAAATCTAATTTCTTTATCAGTTTAGGCCAATATGTATTCTGCTACATATTTTTGGTAAAAATAATCCCAATAAGCGTATATTAATTGGTTTGCGCAAAAGTTATCATGTCTACAAACTATGGGATAGATTTATCGCATTTTTATTTTTTATTTTTTTATTATTATTATTTATTTTATTATTTTTTATTTTTTTACTAGTAATGACAGCGATCAGTAATTTTTAGCGGGATTGCGACACTGCAGCGGATAATTTTTTGAAAAAAAATGGGACATTTATTATAGCAAAAAGTAAAAGATAGAGTTTTTTTTTGTAAAAAAATAAAATAAAATATAATTGTAAAAAATAATTAAAAACAATTAAAAAATTGTGAAAAACAAAAAAATAAATAATACAAATAAAAACTACTGACACCATCCACTACCCTACTGACACCATCCACTGCTCTGCTAAAATATACGTATGTGTGTTTGTGCGCTGGAGTGCACACCCTAATGCAGGGGTCTCAAACTGGTGGCCCTCCAGCTGTTGCAAAACGACAAGTCCCATGAGGCATTGCAAGGCTGACAGTTACAAGCATGACTCCCACAGGCAGAGGCATGATGGGACTTGTAGTTTTGCAACAGCTAGAGGGCCGCCAGTTTGAGACTTCTGATAATGCAATAGGCTGCACACACCAATGCATATTAGCACATACATTATTGCAATACACATGCTGGGGTGCTGCAATGTAATTTTAATACCATCCCAATGCACCTTGCTAGCACATATGCGTTTTAGCACTCCACAATGCACCGTAACACACACTGCCTTTTATTTTAGTGCATTAAAAAGAGGACAATGCACTAACACAACACACATCAACGCACTTTGACTTGCAAGGATTATAACAACCTCTGTTGCAGATTCCTACCTTTTGTTATTCTACCCTGCGTGTTTGTCTGTGCCTCTGTTCTGAGTGGGTCTAATAGGAGTGGTTTCATAATTAACTGTCAGGTGTGCAGCTGCAGAGCATTAATGAGGAAATCTGCTGGGCCTGCTTCCCTTTATACGGGTTCCTATTAAAATTATCTCTCCAAAAATGACATTTTGGTTGCAGGGGATGCCTGAAATCCGACTTGTATCTTTAGCAGACTTCTGGGAAAATTGGTGAGCCAATCACACAAGCAGAAAATTATATTTCTAGGGAGTGGTCAGAACTCATTCTGTGTACAGAAAACTGTAGCCATATTGCAATGCATTCTCAGAAAATGACAGAGCTGCAGATTGAAAAGGAAAGGTAATATTTAATAACATTTAATTACAATATGATTAGTGTTGCAATTATATGTGCTATATTATTTTTTCTTTATTTGCTATTTTTTTTCCCCACGAAAGAGCAGTTACCCTTTATAGGAGTTGTAAAGGCAGAAGATTTTTTGTTATTTTATTGCATTCTATGAGACACTGTATCCAAATAAATGTTTTGTCCTTTTTTTTTCCCACACAAATAGAGCTTTCTTTGGTTTCTTTAAGCAAAAAAAGACAATTTTGAAAAAAAAAATTGAAAAATTTTGCTATAAAACATACCCGATAAAAAAATGTAAAAGATCAAATTTCTTCATCAATTTAGGCCAGTATATATTCAAATTATTTTTTATAAAAAGAAAACATCCCAATAAGCGTATATTGATTGCTTTGCGCAAACGTTATAGCGTCTACAAACTAAGGAATACTTTAATTTTTTTAATTATTTTTTTACTAGTAATGGTGGCGATCAGCGACTTATAGCGGATTTGCGATATTGCGGCAGACAAATCGGACACTAATGCCCCGTACACACGACCGGTTTTCCCGTCGGGAAAAAAAAACGATGGTTTTCCCGACGGGATTTCAAGCCTGCCTTGCATACACACGATCACACAAAAGTCTGGTGAACTTTTGACTGCCAAGAACACAGTGACGTAAGAGACTACGACGAGCCGACAAAATTAAGTTCTATGCTTCCGAGCATGCGTCGAATTGTTTCAGAGCACGCATGTTTTTTTTTTCATTGGAAAAGCATACAGATGAATGGTTTTCCCGCTAGGATTTTTTCCTGACGGGAAAAAAGAGATCCTGAGAGCTTGTGGATTGTTCACTTGCCACGTCACTTGCCACAAGTTGTGGATTGTCCACTTGCCACGTCACCTGCCACAAGTTGTGGATTGTCCACTTGCCACGTCACTTGCCACAAGTTGTGGATTGTCCACTTGCCACGTCACCTGCCACAAGTTGCTTGTTCAAATCTAAATGCCCCATACACACGATTGTTTTTCTTGCCATTTTTTTTCTTGCCGTTTTTCACGTCGGTTTTTTTCATGTTTCCTCTCAAGCCTGTCTTGCGTACACACGATCATTTAAAAAAACGATCAAGCAAAGCGCAGTGACGTACAACACGTACGACGGCACTATAAAGGGGAAGTTCCGTTCGAATGGCGCCACCCTTCATGTTAGTAAAGTTTGTTGAGCGACGATTCACGCTTTTCAGCCTCGTGCTTTTCAGTCCGTTACAGCGTGACGAATGTGCTATCTCCATTACAAACGCTAGTTTTACCAGAACGAGCGCTCCCGTCTCATACTTGATTCTGAGCATGCGCATTTTTTTTCACGTCGTTAAAGCATACACACTATCGTTTTTGACGTTGTTAAAAAAAACGACATGAAAAACGACGTGAAAAAAGAGAGCATGTTCGAAATTTTTAATGGCCGTTTTTCACGTCGTTAAAAATGCTCTGGAGCATACACACGATCATTTTTAATGGCCATTTTTTTTAATGCCATTTTTAACGGCATGAAAAACGATCGTGTGTATGGGGCATTAGGCTCCATGTAACAATATATGGGTCAAATTCCAATTATACTTCGGATAACAGCAATGCTAGTGGGGTATTGTATTGGATCAAGGATGAATCATTGCAAAAAAAAAAAAAAAAATCAATATTTTTTTAATGATTTTTAATCATTTGCCATAATTTTTGAGATTTTTAATGTAAAAAAAATAGGGCACCTTTAAAAACGCTTATAAACTAAAATGCGGCTAAACGCCGGTACCGCGTTTAGCTGCGTTTGGCGTCTGAAAAGTGGAAATCTCCGGCGTCTGAACTCATTTTTTTGCTTTCCAAAGAAACGCTGTTAAAAGCAACTGCCTAAAAACGACTGTAAACGGGACTGTGTACATGGTCACATAAGATAACATTGAATGTGTTCAGAGGCAGTTGAAAAAAGTGTCCAACTGCCTCTGAACGTCCGTTTAACAGTGTCCCGTGTACATGGCGCCTTAGTTGTGCTCTCCACAAATATGGGCTTTATGGAAGAGTAGTAAGAAGAAAGACATTATTGAAAGAAAGACATAAGAAGTCCTGTTTGCAGTTTGCGAGAAGCCATGTGGGGGACACAGCAAACATGTGGAAGAAGGTGCTCTGGTCAGATGAGACCAAAATGTTGGCCTAAAAGCAAAATGCTATTTGTGGCGGAAAACTAACACTGCACATCGCCCTGAACACACCATCCCCACCGTGAAACATGGTGGTGGCAGCATCATGTTGTGGGGATGCTTTTCTTCAGCAGGGACAGGGAAGCTGGTCAGAGTTGATGGGAAGATGGATGGAGCCAAATACAGGGCAATCTTAGAAGAAAACTTGTAATGCCGCGGACACACGATCGGATTTCGCTCAAGCTTGGCTTGCATACACACGGTCACACAAAAGTTCTCTGAACTTTCGACCGTCAAGAACGCGGTGACGTATAGCCAAGAAAATAAAGTTCAATGCTTCCGAGCATGCGTCGAATTGTTTCCGAGCATGCGTCGGAATTTTGCGCGTCGGAATTGCTACAGACGATCGGAATTTCAGATCGGAATTTTTCCTGTCGGAAAAATTAAGAACCTGCGCTCAATCTTTTGCTGACGGAAATTCCGCCAGCAAAAGTCTGATGGAGCCTACACACGGTCAAAATTTCTGACCAAAAGCTCACATCAGACTTTTGCTGGCGGAATTTCCGACCGTGTGTATGCGGCATTAGAGTCTGCAAAAGACTTGAAACTGGGGCAGAGGTTCACCTTCCAGCAGAACAACGACCCAAAACATACAGCCAGAGCCACAATGGAATGGTTTAGATCAAAGCATATTCATGTGTTAGAATGGCCCAGTCACAGTCCAGACCTAAATCACATTGAGACTCTGTGGCAAGACTTGAAAATTACTGTTCACAGACTCTCTCCATCCAATCTGACAGAGCTTGAGATATTTTGCAAAGAAGAATGGGCAAAAATGTCCCTCTGTAGATGGGCAAAGCTGGTAGAGACATCCCCAAAAAGACTTGCAGCTGTAATGGCAGAGAAAGGCGGTTCTACAAAGTATTGACTCCGGGGGCCGCTATACAAATGTACCCCCCACACTTTTCATATATTTATTTGTAAGAAAATGTGAAAATCATTTATTATTTTCCTTCCACTTCACAATTATGTGCCACTTTGTGTTGGTCTATCACATAAAATCCCAATAAAATACATTTATGTTTTTGGTTGTAACATGACAACATTTGGAAAATTTCAAGGGGTATGAATACTTTTTCAAGGCACTGTATATTTTTATATATATATACACAGCTTTTAATTAAGATACTTTTTAACTTCTTCTTCCTGTGTAGGCCGGTAAGTAATTTATTTATATCAATAGGCAAAACAGTTCATTTGCATATCCCGAGATACAAGCCAACTGTCGTGTTTTTGCATATGATTCCATTGCATGCAGGAAATTTTAGGGTGTATTTATAAAACTTTCACAAAGTAATTTTCCCTAAGTATTTATTTTCTCTGCTCTGCCCTCTCACTTCTGAAAGCCGGAAAAAAAATACCCGCTGCGCTGTAATCTTTAGTTCTATTTGTATTGTCTTATAGCAGCACCATCTTTAATGGAAGGCATTTTTAGGGTGTCCCCACCCCCCAAGTCTTTGTATATTGTATGGGTCCTGACCAGATCCCTTGGGCTGGAGCACCCCATGCCCTCACCATTACCTCTAATTAGTGTCCACCTGAATTAATAGGAGTCCTCCTTTTAGTTCTCCCATGAAGAGGAGTGTATTTCTCCCATGGTTGAGAAGCGGGATCTTTCATTCTATGAATAGTGTAGGACCCGTTGATAATGGGGTACTTTGATGCAGTAGTGTAAGCACCGTATGGCCATATGGTGTCACCAAATCCCCATGTTTGCTTATTATGTTCAGGCGCTTTAACCGCTTTCCAACCGGCTCATGCCGATATACATCGGCAGTATGGCTCCGCTGGGCAAAACAACTTATGGGTAAGTTTTTCCCTTTTAACCACTTGCCGCCCGCCCTATTACAGAATGTGGTTTCAATATCCTGACCGGACGTCATGTGACGTGATCAGGATATTGAGGCGCTGCGCGCCCCCGGGGGGCACGCATCGCGGCGATCGTTGTTGCGGGGTGTCAGTCTGACACCTTACAACACCAATCTAGGTAAAGAGTCTCTGACGGAGACGCTTTACCACGTGATCAGCCGTGTCCAATCACTGTGACCGCCCAATTGTCATTCAAAGTGCAACAGTGCAGAAAGCTGAAAATTGGTCTGGGCAGGAAGGTGTATAAGTGCCCAGTATGGAAGTGGTTAAGAGCCGCCGGAGGCACGCGCGCATCCACAGCATGCCGGGGGACCCGATGTGCGTGGCTGGCAGGCACGTTTGCTGCCGGATTTGCGCGATCTGGGGCACGAGCGCCAGCACAGGAATTTGTATGTGTAAACACACAAATCCCTGTTCTGTCAGGGGAGAGGAGACACATTGTTTGTTCCTACTAAGTAGAAACAACGATATGTCACTCTCCTCCCCCAGTCAGTCCACAGTTAGAACACATCCAGGTAATACACAAATGTAACCCCTTGATCGCCCCCTAGTGTTAACCCCTTCCCTACCAGTGACATTTACACAGTAATCAGTGCATTTTTATAGCACTGATCGCTGTATAAATGTAAATAGTCCCAAAAATGTGTCAAAGGTGCCGATCTCTCCTCCGCAATGTTGCAGTACTGCTAAAAATCAAATAAAATTACTAGTAAAAAAAAAAAATGCCATAAATCTTTCTCATAGTTTGTAGACGCTATAACTTTTACGCAGACCAATCAATATACGCTTATTGCAATTTATTTTTTATTTTTGCCAAAAATATGTAGAAGAATATATATTGACCTAAACTGAAGAAGAAATTAGTTTTTTTTAAACATTTTTGGGGATATTTATTATAGCAAAAAGTAAAATATATATATTTTTTTCAAAATTGTTCGCTCTTTTTTTGTTTATAGCGCAAAAAATAAGAACCGCAGAGGTGATCAAACACCACCAAAAGAAATCTCTATTTGTGGGGGAAAAGGGACACAAATTTTGTTTGGGTGCAACATTGCATGACCGCGCAATTGTCAACTAAAGCGACGCAGTGCCAAATTGTAAAAAGTGCTCTGGTCAGGAACGGGGTAAAATCTCCTGGGGCTGAAGAGGTTAAATAGACTTGCAGGATTTAAATGTAATTTTTGTATGTGTGCGCTGCAATCTTTTGTTCTGTTTGGATGGTTTTATAGCAGCACCATCTTTAATGGAATGCATTTTTTAGGGTGTGCCCCCCCAAGCCTTTGTTTGTCCGAAGAATATACCTGGCACTTCCGAGAGCCGAAGAAAATACCTGGCACTTCCGGGAGCCGAAGAATATACCCGGCACTTCCAGGAGCCGAAGAAAATACCTGGCACTTCCGGGAGCCGAAGAATATACCCGGCACTTCTAGGAGCCGAAGAAAATACCCGGCACTTCCAGGAGCCGAAGAATATACCCGGCACTTCTAGGAGCCGAAGAAAATACCCGGCACTTCCAGGAGCCGAAGAATATACCCGGCACTTCTAGGAGCCGAAGAAAATACCCGGCACTTCCAGGAGCCGAAGAATATACCCGGCACTTCTAGGAGCTGAAGAAAATACCCGGCACTTCCAGGAGCCGATGAATATACCCGGCACTTCTAGGAGCCGAAGAAAATACCCGGCACTTCCAGGAGCCGAAGAATATACCCGGCACTTCTAGGAGCCGAAGAAAATACCCGGCACTTCCAGGAGCCGATGAATATACCCGGCACTTCCGTGAGCCGAAGAATATACCCGGCACTTCCGGGAGCCGAAGAATATACCCGGCACTTCCGTGAGCCGAAGAATATACCCAGCACTTCCGTGAGCCGAAGAATATACCCGGCACTTCCGGGAGCCGAAGAATATACCCGGCACTTCCGTGAGCCGAAGAATATACCTGGCACTTCCGTGAGCCGAAGAATATACCCGGCACTTCCAGGAGCCGAAGAAAATACCTGGCACTTCCGGGAGCCGAAGAATATACCCGGCACTTCCAGGAGCCGAAGAATATACCCGGCACTTCTAGGAGCCGAAGAAAATACCCGGCACTTCCAGGAGCCGAAGAATATACCCGGCACTTCTAGAAGCCGAAGAAAATACCCAGCACTTCCAGGAGCCGAAGAATATACCCGGCACTTCTAGGAGCCAAAGAAAATACCCGGCACTTCCAGGAGCCGAAGAATATACCCGGCACTTCTAGGAGCCAAAGAAAATACGCGGCACTTCCGGGAGCCGAAGAATATACCCGGCACTTCCGGGAGCCGAAGAATATACCCGGCACTTCCGTGAGTCGAAGAATATACCCGGCACTTCCGGGAGCCGAAGAATATACCCGGCACTTCTAGGAGCCGAAGAAAATACCCGGCACTTCCGGGAGCCGAAGAATATACCCGGCACTTCCAGGAGCCGAAGAATATACCCGGCACTTCTAGGAGCCGAAGAAAATACCCGGCACTTCCAGGAGCCGAAGAATATACCCGGCACTTCTAGGAGCCAAAGAAAATACCCGGCACTTCCGGGAGCCGAAGAATATACCCGGCACTTCCGGGAGCCGAAGAATATACCCGGCACTTCCGGGCGCCAAAGAATATACCCGGCACTTCCGGGAGCCGAAGAATATACCCAGCACTTCCGTGAGCCGAAGAATATACCCGGCACTTCCGTGAGCCGAAGAATATACCCGGCACTTCCGGGAGCCGAAGAATATACCTGGCACTTCCGTGAGCCGAAGAATATACCCGGCACTTCCGGGAGCCGAAGAATATACCCGGCACTTTCGGGAGCCGAAGAATATACCCAGCACTTCCGTGAGCCGAAGAATATACCCGGCACTTCCAGGAGCCAAAGAATATACCCGGCACTTCCGGGAGCCGAAGAATATACCCGACACCTCTGAGTGTTTGTACTTTGGAGTTTTTTCCGACGGACTTCTGTACACACGATCGGAAAATCCGACAACACACAATTTTTGTCAATTTTAAAGCATGCTATCCCACATTTGTCCGCGGAAAATCCGATGGAGCGTACACACAATCGGATTTTCCGACAACAGCCTGTCATCACACAATTCCCGTCGGAAAATCCGATCGTGTGTACGAGGCTTAAGACTGGGATGCCATTAAAGTTCATGTGTGTGTGTAAAGGCAGGCGTCCCAATACTTTTGGTAATATAGTGTATTTCTGTTCATAACACAGGAAGAGAGAACCTGTGTTCTGGCAGTTTGTATTTTGAACTGGTTCAGCTTCCTGTTACTGGAATATTGTACTGAATACGATTGATGAATAACTGGAAAGAAATAGAAGAAACAGAACAGTCTTATATTACAGTGCATTCCATTTCCCAGGTTGGTCAGGTATATGAATGGGTTCTTTCAGTAAGTGAATCGATGGAGGATAAAAAGACGTTATAGAAAGACGTCAATGTCTGGAATTCCGCCCACATCTCCAACTTACACAAAATTCCAGGAAAAAAAAAAAAATCAGCTTCCTTCTGTTTGTCTTACTTCACCATAAAGCAGTCAGTAGATTCTGCAGTTTTACAGGTGGAAAGAAAGAAAACTGCTTGATTGCTCCACCAATTCAATCATCATCGATAGGGGAATCCTTCCCGCAGAGCTATTGTGTTCTGCCAGTGCGGAGCCTTCCCTGCCAACAGAACACAATGATCACTGCTGGTGGCTATAGCCGCCGGCAGCGATCGCATGGAAAAAATCTGACAGATTCAGTGCAACCAGCCTGCCCATAGATGGATGGAATCTTGGCTGGTCGCTGATGAACCTCCCATGATTCCATCCATTTCTGGCCGGCTTTGGATTCATTGTAGGGACACAGACATCAAAGAAGAAAGGAATGAAAAGAAAGAAAAATATTAATGTTAAGAAAATCTGTCAAGACGTGGCCCACAGAGTGCTCTATCGTAGGAATAACACGCGTCTCGCTGTCGGCTGATGAATAGTCTAACAGACTGGTTGAAGTAATTCTCCACCTTCCTTTTAAACACTTTAAGACCGCAATATATATATAAATACACAGTGCCTTGAAAAAGTATTCATACCCCTTGAAATTTTCCACATTTTGTCATCTTACAACCAAAAACATAAATATATTTTATTGGGATTTTATGTGACAGACCAACACAAAGTGGCACATAATTGTGAAGTGGAAGGAAAATGATAAATGGGTTTTCAACATTTTTTTTACAAATAAATGTGAAAAGTGTGGGGGGTACATTTGTATGGCGCCCCCCGGAGTCAATACTTTGTAGAACCTCCTTTCACTGCAATTACAGCTCCAGGTCTTTTTGGGGATGTCTCTACCAGCTTTGCACATCTAGAGAGGGACATTTTTGCCCATTCTTCTTTGTAAAATATCTCAAGTTCTGTCAGATTGGATGGAGAGCGTCTGTGAGCAGCAATTTTCAAGTCTTCCCACAGATTCTCAATTGGATTTAGGTCTGAACTTTTACTGGGCCATTCTAAAGCCTCGTACACACGGTCAGACTTTTTGCCAACAAACTTCAAAATGAGCAAGTTTGACAAAAAATCCGACCGTGTGTACGCTCCATCGGACAAACTTTTTTGGTTTTATTGGACAAATGTTCGGTCTGCAAACGGACAAACAAAAGTCAGATGGAGCAAAGTCCGACCGTGTGTACAGAAATCCATCGGACTTTTGTCCGATGGACAAATAAGCATGCCAAGAACCAATGTTAAAATCAACCAACAATAGCAGAAGTTGACCAAAGGGTGGCGATAAAGAGCAGAAAGGAGCAGAAAAATCACGTGATGTTGGAAAAGTTTTGGGAAAGTTTGCAGAAAAGTCCGAGCGTGTGTATGCTATGGGTGTGCCCGGCCAACTCCCTTCGGACAAAAATGCACAGAAAAGTTTGTTTGAAGTTCGACCGTGTGTACGAGGCTTCACACATGAATATGCTTTGATCTAAACCATTCCATTGTGGCTCTGGCTGTATGTTTCGGGTCGTTGTCCTGCTGGAAGGTGAACCTCCCCCCAGTCTCAAGTCTTTTGCAGACTCTAACAGGTTTTCTTCTAAGATTGTCCTGTATTTGGCTCCATCCATCTTCCCATCAACTCTGACCAGCTTCGCTGTCCCTGCTGAAGAAAAACATCCCCACAACTTGATGCTGCCACCACCATGTTTCACGGTGGGGATGGTGTGTTCAGGGTGATGTGCAGTGTTAGTTTTCCACCACACATGGCGTTTTGCTTTTAGGCCAAAGTTCACTTTTGGTCTCATCTGACCAGAGCACCTTCTTCCACATGTTTGCTGTTTCCCCCACATGGCTTCTCACACACTACAAACTGGACTTCTTATGTCTTTCTTTCACCAATGTCTTTCTTCTTGTCACTCTTCCATAAAGGGCAGATTTGTGGAGAAGCACGACTAATAGTTGTCCTGTGGACAGATTCTCCCACCTGAGCTGTGGATCTCTGCAGCTCCTCCAGAGTTACCATGGGCCTCTTGGCTGCTTCTCTGATGAATTCTCTCCTTGCCCGGCCGGTCAGTTTAGGTGGACGGCCATGACTTGGTAGGTTTGCAGTTGTGCCATACTCTTTCCATTTTCCGATGATGGATTGAACAGAGCTCTGTGAGACGTTCAAAGCTTGGGAGATTTTTTATAACCTAACCCTGCTTTATACTTCTCGACAACTTTATCCCTGACCAGTCTGGTGTGTTCCTTGGCCTTCATGATGCTGTTTGTTCACTAAGGTTCTCTAACAAACTTCTGAGGGCTTCACAGAACAGCTGCATTTATACTGAGATTTAATTACACACAGGTGGACTTTATTTACTAATTAGGGGAGTTGTGAAGACAATTGGTTCCATTAGATTTTAGAGGTATCAGAGTAAAAGGGGGCTGAATACAAATGTACCCCACACTTTTCACATATTTATTTGTAAAAAAAAAATTGCAAACCATTTATCATTTTCCTTCCACTTCACAATTATGTGCCACTTTGTGTTGGTCTATCACATAAAATCCCAATAAAATACATTTACGTTTTTGGTTGTAACATGAACATTAAATGTGGAAAATTTCAAGGGGTGTGAATACTTTTTCAAGGCACTGTATATACGTTGCAGCTTTAAAGTGGTTTATGTTTTTTTTTTTTTTTAGCTGACGATCCTCTCTCTCATAAAAGTAATCCAAGCGGCTGATCAGCCGCTGGATCTCTTTTAGAAGCAGCTGGAGGGGTCGTGCAGTGCAGCTAGGGATTCTGCAGAGCAGTGTTGGCAGCTCTGCACATGCTCAGTTTACAGTGAGTTTCTATGCTGAGCATTTCCTCCCCATCACATCTGAGCAGCACATGTGACTATAGAGTCACACATGTGGGCGTATACACAGTGGTAAATGACAGCCCACTCCCTCCCTCCTCTTCCATGCCCACTAACCAGCTAACACAACGGGGGCGGGATATTACATGTAGATTAATGGAGGCTTCACCTCTCTCTTATTCTAAGACACAGGCTAGAGGGGGTGACACAGCCTATGACTAGGGGGTGTCAAAAATAATCAGCACATCGATGCATCGCGATTCAGCCTTGCTCGATTCTGCATCGATGCAGAGATCAGCTGAATCGAGATGTGTGTGACGTCATCGCGGCTCCTCCCCCTTGTCACATTCCTGGTGGCTCCACTCTCCTCCTCGGAACTCCGTGCACCATAAGCCGGCCGCCGCCACTCTTATTAGCAGCAGGGACAGCTCCAGTCACCACAAGCTCCGGCCCCTGCGCTCCATGTTCCCGGCAACGTGCACACAGCGTGGCTCCTCACTTCCGCATTCCGCCACCATGACGCCGCCTGGGATCACTTTTTATTGGCTGGTGAGGGGGTGGGACGATGAGGGGAGAGGGAAGAGGATTGATGGAATATTGATGGGATTGGTCTATTAAAGGTTGTATATTCACTATCACCGTGTGCTGGATGCCAACTAATCATACAGCCCCCACTTTATTTTGTTTTTAACGCAGATATGACAGCATGTTCCCCAGCTGGCTGTCAAACTGCCTAATGTCCTTCACAGCCCCTTCCTCCCCCCGCAGGTCCCACTATCTCCCGCCCAACCCCCCCCCCCCCACCTTTTATATATATATATGTCTCAAACTACTCCTGATCACTAACCCCAGATCACCCAAACTACACATCAGACGGATATGGCTCCCAGCCCATTCCTCTTCCACCTGCCCATTCAAACCAATGGCCACCGCGTAGCCCTCACCCAACTCACCTCCATTCACATGATAATCGTAATCGAATCGAAAGACCACCGAAGATGTGCACCCCTACCTGTGACTGGCAGAAATCGAGTTTAACTGATAATTGCGCGGTCGTGCGGCATTTTACCCAAACAAAATTTGTGTCCTTTTTTCCCCGACAAATAGAGATTTCTTTTGATGGTATTTGATCACCTCTGTGTTTTTTTGTTTTTTGCGCTATAAACAAAAAAGAGCGACGATTTTGAAAAAAATGCAATATTTTTTACTTTTTGCTATAATAAATATCCCCCAAAAATAAAAAAATAAACACATTTCTTCATCAGTTTAGGCCAATATGTATTCTTCTACATATTTTTTGTAAAAAGAAAAAAAATGTCAATAAGTATATATTAACCACTTCAGCCCCGGACCATTTGGCTGGCCAAAGACCAGGCCACTTTTTGCGATTCGGCACAGCGTCACTTTAACTGACAATTGCGCGGTCGTGCGACGTGGCTCCCAAACAAAATTGACGTCCTTTTTTTGGTGGCATTTGATCACCTCCGCGGTTTTTATTTTTTGCGCTATAAACAAAAATAGAGCGACAATTTTGAAAAAAAAATGCTATATTTTTTGCTATAATAAATATCCCCAAAATATATATATAATTTTTTTTTCTCCTCAGTTTAGGCCGATACGTATTCTTCTGCATATTTTTGGTAAAAATAAAAAAAAAATCGCAATAAGCGTTTATTGATTGGTTTGCACAAAAGTTATAGCGTCTACAAACTAGGGGATAGTTTTATGGCATTTTTGTTAATATTTTTTTTGCAGCCTATCAGTGCCTCCTCATCAGTGCTAATCAGTGAAGGAGAAACATTCCTTATTTGCTAAATTTTATAACTGAAACTAAAAAACCTCAGTTAGACTTACCGGTAACGGTATTTCTACGAGTCTTTCAGGACAGCACCTGGAGAGAGCGCAGCTCCACCCCTTTTCCCAGGAAACACTGCAGTCAGTTTTCTTTAAAGACCGGACACTTCCACCATGGCCTCAGTTGTTTAAGAGTACCTCCAGCCATGCTGAAATTAGATAAGCAGAACATAGCAATAACACCACATCTTATCATTACTTTAGGGCGGGTCATCGGTGCTGTCCTGAAAGACTCGTAGAAATACCGTTACCGGTAAGTCTAACTGAGGTTTTCTCACCTCGTCTTTCAGGACAGCACCTGGAGATGATAAAAGAGTACTTACTCTAGGGTGGGACCACTGCCTGTAGGACCTTTCTGCCAAATGATTGCTCAGATGCAGAGAGTAAATCCAACCTGTAATGGCGGGTGAAAGTGGAGAAGCTTGTCCACGTAGCCGCCTTGCATATTCTTCCCGGCGAAGCTCCAGCTCGTTCTGCCCAGGATGTTGCTACTGCCCGGGTTGAATGAGCCCCTACTCCTGTGGGAGGTTCTATCCCTGAAGCTCTGTAGGCTTCGCCGATAGCCATTCGTAGCCACCTACCTATGGTATTTTTGGACGCACTATAACCTTTACGTGGGCCAGAAAACAAAATAAACAGGGAATTCGATCTTCTGAATTCACTTGTTATCTTTAGATAGTGCAGTATGCACCTCCTTACATCCAAGCTGTGAAAGGCTTCTTCTTTCGTGCCCACTGGTGTAGGACAGAAGGAAGGGAGAACTATTTCCTGTGACCTGTGGAATACCGTTGCCACTTTTGGTAGGAAGCCCGGGTCAGTTCTCAGCACTACCCGGTCTGGAAATATAGAAAGGAAAGGTTCTATGATTGACAGGGCCTGTAGATCACTCACTCTCCTAGCTGAGGTAACTGCCACTAAGAGTGCTACCTTCAGGGACCAAAATTTAATCGTTGCTTCCTCCGGAGGTTCAAAGGGTCTTTTTGTCAGACCCTGTAGCACCAGAGATAAGTCCCATTTTGGGAAGAACTTAAAGGGTACTGGCCTAACTCTGGTCAGTGCCTTAAAAAATCTAACGATAAGGGGGTCCTGAGATAGTTGTCTCTCCAGGAACACCGATAAGGCGGCTACTTGCACCTTTAGGGTGCTAATCGCCAACCCCTTCTCCATTCCCTCATGGAGAAATTCTAATACAGAGATAGTCTCCTTTGGTGAACGGATCTTTTCTCTGCACCAGGAATTAAAACATTTCCAAGCTTTGAAATAGATCGCTCTGGTGACCTTTTTTCGGCTGTCCAATAATGTTGAAATTAGTTTATTGGACAAGCCCCTCTTTTTTAGGATTTGCTCCTCAGTAGCCAAGCAGCTAGTCTGAGGTGCTTGATATTGGGATGTTGTAGGGGCCCCTGTGTTAAAAGGTCCTTCTGTAAAGGAAGAAACCAATGGGGTTCCACCGCCATCCTCTGGATGGTTGAAAACCAAGTCCTTTTGGGCCAGAATGGGGCTACTAGGATTAATGTTGTAGGCTCCTTCTGTAGCTTTTTGAGGACCAATGGGATCATTTGGAAGGGGGGAAAAGCGTAGCACAAGTGGAAGGTCCATGGTTGTGCCAGTGCATCTAGACCCTCCGCTTGATCTTGCCTGTTTAGGGAGAAGTATGTTTCCACCTTCGCATTGGCGTGGGATGCGAACAGGTCTATTTGGGGAACTCCCCATCTTCCTGTTATCTTCTGGAATACTACCGGATTCAGACTCCATTCTGATTCCAGTACTCTTTCTCGGCTTAGGAAGTCTGCTATTTGGTTCAGATCTCCCTTTAGGTGTACCGCCGTCAAGGAGGCTAGATTGGATTCTGCCCAGGCCAAAATGTGGAGGGCTGAGGATAGCAACACTCTGCTCCTCGTGCCTCCCTGCCTTGTTATATAAGCCACTGCCGTGGCATTGTCTGATAACACCTGAATGTGGTGACCCAGGACTTGTTTCTTGAACGCCCATAGTCCCAGTAGAATGGCCCTCAATTCTCTCCAATTGGAGGATCTCCGGGCTTCTCTGTTTGACCATGTTCCTTGGGCCATCTGTCCATCCAGATGAGCACCCCACCCCCAGAAGCTTGCGTCCGTTGTCAATCTGTGTTCTACAGGGAAAGTCCAAAGCAGGCCTTTGTCTAAATTTGCTTGCTTCCTCCACCACCACAGCTTTCTCTGAACTTGAGGGGGTATTTTTATCAATTTTTCCAGCGACTCTCCGTAGGACCAATTCCTGAGAATTGTCTGCTGGAGGTCTCTCGCATGCAGACGTGCCCATTGTACCGCTGGTATTGAGGCGGTGAGTAGGCCTAGGACTGACATGGCTGCTCTGATTGTCATCGGCAGATTTGTTTGAGTCCCCTTTACTGCCCTCTGGAGTTTCTCTATTTTTTCCTCTGGGAGAAAAAGTCTTTCCTGTATGGAATTTATTGTATATCCAAGAAATGTTATCGTCTGGGAAGGGATCATTTTTGATTTTTCTTGGTTTATGATCCATCCGAGACTCTCGAGATGTCTTTTCGTCTCTTTTAGATCTTTCGCCAATAACTCCCTTGTCTTGGCAAATATCAGGAGGTCGTCCAGATATGGCACTATTGATATCCCCTTTAATCTGAGGGGTGCTAGAGCCTCTGCTATGACCTTTGTAAATATCCTTGGTGAGGATGACAGTCCGAAAGGGAGGGCTCTGAACTGCAGGTGTGAGATCGAGTCTCCCGTCTTTACTGCTAATCGCAGATACTTCTGTGATATTGGCGCTATAGGAACGTGTAGGTACGCATCCCTCAGGTCTATGGATGCCATAAAACAACCTGGCGTCAGGAGATGTTTCACTGAGAAAATTGTGTCCATCTTGAATCTTTTGTATCTGATGGACCTGTTTAGTATCTTCAGGTTCAAGATCAACCGGAATTTTCCTGACGTCTTCTTCACTAGGAAGATGTGTGAATAGCACCCTATCCCTTCCTCTTCGGGGGGAACAGCTATAATTACCTCTTGCTGGATGAGTTCTTCCAGTAAGGATGACATCCCTATAGACTTCTCCAGGTCTCGAGGAGTCCGGGTTACATAAAAACGGTTTGGAGGGGGTTGCGAGAATTCCAGCCTGTAGCCCTCTGATATTATTTTGAGGACAAATGGACTGGACGTCGCTGTCTTCCATTGTGGAAGAAAGGCCTGTAACCTTCCTCCCACCGTTGGCGGACTGTCACTGGGTGTTTGTGGTTTGGCCAGGAGGGCGGAATAGTACCCCTGACTTTCCTCTCCCTCTCTGGGACCTCCAAGGTCTTTTATAGCCCGTGTCTTTTTTAACCTCGGTTTGCCGAAAAGCACGAAAATTAGTTTTACCCTGAGGAACCACTTTCTTCTTTATTGGGAAGGCCTTCTTTTTATCAGCCGTTCTATTAAGTACGGCTTCCAAATCAGGGCCAAAAACTAAGTCACCGTCAAAAGGCAAACCACATAACTTCGCTTTTGAGGCTATATCCCCTGACCAGGTCTTAACCCATAAGGCTCTGCGGGCTGAGTTGACCAAGGCTGCTGATCTAGCTGACATTTTGATAGATTCAGCAGAGGCATCAGCCATGTACCCTACCGCCTTTTGAAGTATAGGCAGCGTGTCAAGTAGATCCTTACGAGAAGTTCCCGCCTCAATGTGAGTTTTTAATTGCTCCAACCAGTGTTCTAAGTTTCTCGCTACCACGGTTGATGCCATTGCTGGCTTAAAGTTGGCTAGAGTCGAATCCCATGCCTTTTTTAGTAGGGAGTCTTCCCTCTTGTCCATGGCATCTTTTAGGGTGCCCATGTCCTCGAAGGCCAAGTCTGTATTCCTTGAAACCTGCGAAAAGGCTGCGTCAAGCCTTGGTTTTTTATTCCAAACCTGCTGACTATCATCCTCAAAGGGGAATCTTCTCTTGAGGGATCTGGAAAAGAAAGGTGCCCTCTCTGGGTCCTTCCATTCTCTCTTTACTGTCTCGGAGATGTATTTGTGCACTGGGAACACCCGTTGCTTTACTTCTCCCATGCCTTGAAACATCTTATCGTGTAAGGATAATTGCGTCTTATCCTCTTCGATATTAAGCGTTGTGTGTATTGTTTTTAATAGATCGTCTACTTCCTCCAGGGATAACCTATAGCGGGAAGAAGAAATTTCCCTTTCTTCTTCCTCTTCTTCATCCGAACCTGTGGCAACATTTATCTCCTCATCCTCCGAGTCGCTGACCCCTCTGGGTGCAGGAGTACTAGGATGAGAACAGGATGGTGAACTGCCTTTCCTGTTTGGCTGGGCCGCCGGACGTCTATCCAAAAGGGAGCGGAATGACTGAAAAGTGTCCGCTAGTTCCTTTCGGAAGGAGCTTAATAGCTCCCCTGGTTGAGCAGCAGCTGCAGCTGAGGCAGTTTCCTCTTTTAACAGCTCTGCAATACATGTCTTGCATAGCGCTTTAGGCCATGTTTCCCTAAGCGTGTCTTTGCAAGACGGACATCTCCTCTTGGGAAGAGGAGAGGAGTGTTTGGTTTTGTCTTTGGCTTTAAGCTGAAATACACCAACACCATACTATATTTAAAACATTTTTAAAACATAATAGTAACCAAAACCTTCTAAATCAGCTGGAAAATAAAAGAGGAAGGAACTAACACTTTAGCCCTTACATTTATAAGCACAGCTTACCTAGTGTCTCACCCCCTGAGCCACCATAACAACAAAAAAACCAACTCTCTAGTAACAATCTCTAGGGAGAGTGGCACAGGCTCCTTTGCTTTCCCCCCAGGGGAGAAAAGGAGGGAAAGAATATACAAGACCCCATAAAGTATATATACAGGGACCTCTGTCCCTGCTTACCTGGGTCTGGCTGGTGTGAGTGGCTCCTGTTCCCACCACTGCCGCTTGTTCCTCTTCCATTGCGAGGTTGAAGTGGCGTCCGACAGCTCCTTTTTTGATTTTCCCGGTCCTTTCACCGCTGTGAGGACCGGAAATGACACCAGCCGAAGGCCGCCTCCTCCCCCTGCGTTCCAGCGGCCGGAACCGGAAGCCGCGTCGCACCACGGGAAGTCCCGCCCCCGGCCGGAATGACGCGCTCGCCATCCGGGACCCGGAAAACATGGGGATACAAACGAAAGAGACGCTGCTCGTCTCCTGAGGAGCACGCCATCCCTCCTTCCATGCCCCCAGTGCCGGTCTGATGAGAGCGGGCCCTCCCGCAGCCTGAACCCTCGCCGGGTATGAAGGGGAGAAGGTACCGCAGCATCCACCTCACGTAAGGGGGGGGTGCTGGGCTGGCCTGGAACAAAAGAAAAAAACTAACAGGTATGCCCCATACTGTCTCCACCTGGAGAGAGCGCAGCATTACCCCTGGTTCCCCGCAGCGCTTCCACCATGGCGGAGGAAACACTACAACTGAGGCCATGGTGGAAGTGTCCGGTCTTTAAAGAAAACTGACTGCAGTGTTTCCTGGGAAAAGGGGTGGAGCTGCGCTCTCTCCAGGTGCTGTCCTGAAAGACGAGGTGAGAAAAAAGTTTTTTCAAAATATTACGTGTTTTTTAATTTGTTTAGCAAGAAAAAAAAAACAGTGGTGATTAAATACCACTAAAAGAAAGTTCTTACATAAAAAAAAAAAAATCATTCTAAGTACCCCTGCCAGTGTTGAATGGTTTGTGTTATTCCTGTAACTGATACTTTCTGCATTATAGCTTGTTCTTTTAAAAAAAAAAAAAAAAAAAACAGACTTACTGGCTGGATTGCCAGATGAAATATAAAAGAAACAAGTCATAAAAAAAGGAAACCGAATGCGGCCATCGCATCTAAGAATCGGTAAGCTGAAATATAATAAATGTTTGCTTTTGGGTTTAATATCGCTTTAAATCAGTTCAACTAAAATCATACATAATAATGACAAAGCTCACAGTGTCTTGGCATTGAACATATTTTAATAAACTAAATTCAGCATAAATACTGCAATATAAACATCAACTAAAAAAAAAAATTTCCAAGGCAAACACACCCAGACTTGAGGAATGTTAATGTAAGACTGCCAGTCCTCAATGGGGCCTCCAGAGACTGTATAAGGATCCTTCCAAGTAGGTCAGTCGGACTTCAAACAAACTTTTCCGTGAATTTTTGCCCGAAGGGAGTTGGCCGTGAACGCCCATAGCATACACACGCTCTGACTTTTTCAGCCAACAAACATGAACGTAGTGACGTACTACCTGGTTTTTCTGCTCTTTTCTGCTCATTACCGCCACCCTTTGGTCAACTTCTGCTATTGTTGGTTGATTTTAACATTGGTTCTGAGCATGCGTATTTGTACTTCGGACTAAAGTCCGATGGATTTCTGTACACACGGCAGGACTTTGCACCATCGGACTTTTGTTGCCGAAAAGTTTGTCCGTTTGCAGAGCGAACTTTTGTCCGATGAAAACCGAAAAAGTTTGTCCGATGGAGCGTACACACGGTCAGATTTTTTTGAAAACTTGCTCATTTTGAAGTTCGTTGTCAAAAAGTCAGACCGTGTGTATGAGGCTTAATGGCTGTTGCTGCATGCTGTGAAGTTCTATACCTTCATGGTGAACATGGTTCATTTGCGCCTTCGGTGCTGCATTTAGCCAAAGTGAGGAAAGGAAACCCTGTGATGGCATAAGCTGGCCTACAGGCAATCAGAATACTCATCTGATTTGGATACAGTCAATGTTCAGCCAACAATTTTTCACCCTTGAACAATTGACTTTTGCCAAGCCGGGTGGTACTGAGAGGGGCATTCAAATTTCAGCCAATTCAACAGGAATCGTTTAAAATTTTAGCTATGGCTGCCCTCAGTTGGAGCTTACATGGTGCTGAGGACCCTCCTCACCCTCTATGATAGAACTGGGCCATTCACCAAGCTCCTACGCTGTTCCATGGCAAGAGTCACTCACTCCTCCTTCACTCTCAGCGAGTGAAGGACGGGTATGTGTAGCTGGAGGAGGATGCGTAAAAGCAACCCCATTGCCTAGCTCAGCATGGCTCCAAAACAGTTCTACTTTAAAGGAGAACTCCACGGAACAAAAAAAAAATTCCCCCATGCAGTGGGGCTGTGCCTGCACTGCATGGACTTGTTTTGTTCAGGTGCGCACCGAAAGGCTATACTTTAGACATGTGCAATTTGTTTTGTTTTTCACGAATTTAGAGAAATTCGTCAATTCCGAAACTTCAGAATTTCCAAATTTTTCAATTTCCGAATTTTCGGATTTCCGAAATTTCGAATTTCCGAATTTTTCAATTTCCGAATTTTTGGATTTCCGAATTTTTCAATTTCCGAATTTTCAGATTTCCGAATTTTTCAATTTACGAATTTCCAGATTTTTTAATTTACGAATTTTCAGATTTCCGAATTTTTCAATTTACGAATTTCCAGATTTTTTAATTTACGAATTTTCGGATTTCCGAAATTTCGAATTTCGGATTTTCGAAATTCCGAATTTCGGATTTTAAAATTTTCGAATTTCTGAATTTCGGACTTTCGAATTTTCGAAATTCCGGATTTTTAAATTTTTGAATTTCTGAATTTCGGACTTTCGAATTTTCGCATTTCTGAAATTCGGAATTTCGAAAATTGGAAATTTCGAAAATTCGAGATTCGAAAATCTAAAATTCGAAAATCTAAAATTCAAAAAAGGGAGATTTGGAAAGTTGAATTTCCGAAAATCTGAAATTGTTTTTTTTGCTTTTTTCGGAAATTAGAAAATTGTGTTTTTTTCGTTTTCGTTTTATTCGTCTTTTTGGAAATTCGAGAATTCGGAATTCGGAATTCCCGAAAAAAGCAAAAATACTAAAAAAAAATGAATTTTTCGGCAGTGCACATGTCTACTATACTTACACAAATCCTTTGGAAAACAGCGCTTCCCCACGTCCAGCGGTTGACTGTTCCTGCCGTCCTCGCGTCCAGAGCTGGTCTATGAACGTGATGATGTCAGAAACAGCCCATGCACAAGACCGCTAGCATGTGTGTGTGTGTGGGGGGGGGGGGGCAGGAGCAACAGGGACCGGTCACGCATTCGGCAGATTACGTAAGTATATCTCCACTCTGCTCACCCCTAGGCAAAAAGAAGCACATCACCAATGCAAGTAGAAAAAAAATTCCAGAGGTTCTTTGAGTTAACCATGCCCCACTGCATGAGAAAAATAAATAAATCCTGAAGTAGACATGAGAAGACAGTTGCCCGATCTGGCCATTTTCAATGTTCATGTTTTAAGATGGATTACCAGAATGCTGGAGGGGAATCAGGAGGTACAATAAAACCTGACGGCACTGTTCTCTCCCCATGATAAGCTGCCAATTTAAAGCGGAGCTCCGCCGGAAAAAAGAATATTAAAAGCCAGCAGCTACAGCTACAGCAGCTGCTGGCTTTTAATATTTGGACACTTACCTGTCCTGGAGTCCAGCGAGGTCAGCAGCAGAGGACGAGCGATCGCTGGTCGCTCTGCTGCTCCCTCCGCCATCCTCGCTGAGGGAACCAGGAAGTGAAGCCCTGCGGCTTCATGCCCGGTTCCCTACGGCGCATGCGCGAGTCGCGCTGCGCCGTTCTGATTGGTGCTCCTGTGTTCTGGGAGCCGAGTGTCTCCCAGAACACAAAGGGAAGTCTGTGGGAAGTGACATCACTCCCGGAGATTCCCGGAGACAGGACTCCCGGATGTGGGTGAAAATACCTGTCTTAGACAGGTATCTTCACCCCCCTCCCCCCTGAAAGGTGTCAATTGTGACAACGGAGGGGGGGAGGAATCCAAATAGCAAAAGTTGCTATTTAGGGTGGAGCTCCACTTTAACTCTCAATGGTGAAACTGCAAGGCTTTTTGAGCTGAGCATGCCGTTTTGTGTCTTTATGGGCTCCTCTGACATCTATGTTCCACCATACTAGGGTCAGAACCTCAAGGAACCAACATCATCCCAGGAATAACTCCCCCTCGTCATGTGTAATAAGGACTTTATATGCCATTCCAGAACATGAACAATTTTTTTTACTGTAATAGAACCTGGGAACACCCTTTGGAAGAAAAACAGAACAGGAACTTGAAACTTGTAAAAAAAAAATTGTGAATAAAATTTCAATATGAAACACAAAAGCTCTTCAGTCATCGGGTGCCTCATTACTTGCTCATGGATTCTTGTAATTCTGTAATAGGAAAACAAACAAAAGTTTTATATTAACAAAGTGATACACCATTTCCTCTTCCAGGTAGAAACACAAAAGAAGCAATACAATACCTACACCCAAATACAATAAACATGAACTTCTCGAAAGACCATGAGCAATCCCCATTACCCAACAAGGAGTAACTTTTCCGATAAACCAATAGCATAAACATCACTTACCAAAGAAAAGATATTTGAGGAAGCACAAGGAAGCGTAAAATATAACAACTCTATTACCCTATATACTGGAGTATAAGCCGACCCGAATATAAGCCGAGGCACCTAATTTTACCACAAAAAACTGGAAAAACTTATTGACTCGAGTATAATGCCACGTACCCACGGCCATTTTTAATGTCATTGAAAAAAATGACGTTTTTCTCAACGTGATTTTTCGTGTTTCCTCTCAAGCCTGCCTTGCCTACACACTATCGTGAAAAAAAAATGCTCGAGCAAAGCGCGGCGACGTACAACACATACGACGGCACTATAAAGGGGAAGTTCTATTCGGATGGCGCCACCCTTTGGGCTGCTTTTGCTGATCCTCGTATTAGTAAAAGTTTGGTGAGAGCTGATTCACGCTTTTCAACCTCATGCTCTTCAGTCCGTTACAGCGTGACAAATGTGCTATCTCCATTACGAACGTTAGTTTTACCAGAAGGAGCGCTCCCGTCTCATCACTTGCTTCTGAGCATGCGCATTTTTTTTACCCTCGTAAAAGCATACACACTACAGTTTTTCACGACGTTAAAAAGAACGACATGAAAAACGACGTGAAAAAATAGGAGCAGGTTAGAATTTTTTTTAGGCCATTTTTCACATCGTTAAAAATGCTCTGGAGCCCACACACGATCGTTTTTAATGACCAATTAAAAAAATGGCATTTTTCACGCCATGAAAAACGATCGTGTGTACGCGGCATTAGCCTAGGGTGGGAAATGCAGCAGCTACTGTTAAGCCCTGTACACACGATCGGATTTCCTATGGATATTAAACCGATGGATTTTTCCATCGGAAATCCAATGAAGCTGACTTCCATCAATCTTGCCTACACACCATCAGTCAAAAAACCGATCGTCCCAAACGCGGTGACGTAAAACACTTTGACGAGCCAAGAAAAATTAAGTTCTATGCTTCTGAGCATGCGTCGACTTGATTCTGAGCATGCGTGGGTTTTTTATCCGATGGAGTTCCCCACAGACGATAGTAATTTGCTATCGTTTTTTTTTCCATCGGATAAATTTAAAACGTTCTATTTTTTAACACCGATGGAAAAAAGGACGATGGGTTTTTCCGATGAAAAAAGTCCATCGGACTGTTTTCATCTGTAAAACCGATCGTGTGTACAGGGCTTAAGTGGAAAAGAGGGTCAACAATGCCCATTTGCAGCCTCACTGTGCCCATTTGCAGCCTCACTGTGCCCATCTGCAGTCTCACTGTGCCCATCTGCAGCCTATACACTGAGTCCTCCCACACCAGCTCTCAGGTAACGTGCCGGTACCATGGCAACCACCCCACCTATCATACCTCATCTCGGGCTCGGGCCGGCAGCGGACACCCCCTTGCAAGCTGTCACCCTCCCCTCCCGCCTACCTGTTACAGCACCAGCTCAGAGCGAGGACAGGTAAACTGTACTGTACTCACACACCCATCCCGGGCAGCAGCTGGAGAGGAGACGAGGACACTAAATGTGCAGCCGCGCTGCCCGGGTGGAGATAGTGACATGTCTCTGAGATGTGACAGGCTCACTCACTGGCTCAGCAGGGAAGTAGGAGGAGGAAGGACACGCGCCAGGTGCGGCCGCGGCACTGGAGGTGTTCCGGCAGGGTCAGCTGCAATTTTTTTTTTTTTAATCACGGACGAGGAGGAGGCAGGGCTTTGTTACAGTGGATGGCCGCCGACTGCAGTTAAGACGGCATGACACAGCGGGAGACTCGAGTATAAGCCAGGGGGGGGGGCTTTTTCAGCATAAAAAATGTGCTGAAAAAGTCAGCTTATACTCGAGTATATACGGTATATCAACACAGATGTTAAATTTCTCCCTCATTGCATAAATATTACCCTATACATTTTATTACAAATCTGCACCTAAAAGTTTATGTAAACCCAACAGTGAATTTCTCCTTCTTGCTCTGTTAAATTAACCTTTATAAGTGTTTATTATATATGTTTAATAAGTAAAAAAAAAAAAAACTTGATCTTGTCAGAAATTCAGAGCTCTTTGTGTGCTATGTCAGAGTCCAATTAGCCCTCCTAGGTTTTATCTTGGGGCTACAGAATAATAAGTCCTTATATCGTGGTGAATTGGATAGGGGGAGGATTTGAGCAGTTTAGAAAAATACAGCTGTCAGGTCTGATACTACTTAGTCCACAATAATGATGTGTTGTCAGCCTACAACAGAAAATGAAAGAAGTCGTATACATTAACCTCTGAGAACAAGTGATTGTAAAGGATCACCTTGTAAAACAACCCATTCTGTTTAAAATGACCATGAAAGGCAAAACATTTGTGTAAAGATATAAAAAAATAAAACATTATAAATCAATTTTTTATCTTTTTTATAAGTGATCACATTCCCTCTGTTCTCAGCTGCATGAGACCTGGGGGAGGAGAAGCAGCAGGACACTGAGCTTCCCAGTGAATGGCAGTGCAGCAGGGGCGTGCCAGGGCAAGTCTGTTCATTGGAGGAGAGCAGACTGAGTTCCCAGTACAACTAGAGAACTGACCATGGTGTGGTTTTATCTTGGGGCTATAGAATAATATGTCCTTATGTTGTGGTGAATTGGATAGGGAGAAGATTTGAGCAGTTTAGCAAAATGCAGCCGGGCAGGTCTGACACTATTTAGTCCACAATAATGTGTTGTCAGCCCACGACAGGATATTAAAGAAGTCGCATACATTAACCTCTGGGAACATGTTAACATTCCAACTTAATAGTATGTCTTATAGCCTTTTTTTTTTTTTACAGGTACACTATATTATCAAAAGTATTGGGACACCTGCCTTTACACGCACAAGAATTTTAATGGCATCCTACTCTTATGCCACGTACACACGGCC
Source organism: Rana muscosa (assembly GCA_029206835.1). Lineage (NCBI taxonomy): Eukaryota > Metazoa > Chordata > Amphibia > Anura > Ranidae > Rana > Rana muscosa. The sequence goes on along the minus strand of CM055117.1, from coordinate 45,126,332 downwards.
GTTTTTCTCGTCGAGAAAAACGAAATTTTTTCCTTTCGACGAGAAAAATGATCATCTGTGGGCTTTTTGCCGTTTTTTTCGACGAGAAAAACGGCATTAAAAACGACGAGAAAAATTAGAACATGTTCTAATTTTTCTCGTCTTTTTTTTCTACATTTCCCGCGGCAGTGTTTCCCATAGGGAAACACTGCCGCGGAGCCCACACATGGTCGTTTTTCTCGACAAGAGAAAAAAACTACGTGAAAAACGACCGTGTGTGGGGAACAAGCCGTTCCCTCGTTTTTAATGACATTATTCACAGCGGTTTTTTACCCGCCGTGAATAATGATCGTGTGTACGCGGCATTAGTCCGTAGGGTTCAATATTGAGTTGGCCCACCCTTTGCAGCTATAAAAGCTTCAACTCTTTTGGGAAGGCTGTCCACAAGGTTTAGGAGTGTGTCTATGGGAATGTTTGACCATTCTTCCAAAAGTGCATTTGTGAGGTCAGGCACTGATTTTTTACGAGAAGGCCTGGCTCGCAGCCTCGCTCTAATTTTTCCTAAAGGTGTTCTATATGGTTGAGGTCAGGACTCTGTGCCGGCCAATCAAGTTCCTCCACTCCAAACTCGCTCATCCATGTCTTTATGGACCTTGCTTAGTGCACTGGTCCAAATCATTTGGTGGAGGGAGCATTATGGTGTGGGCTCGTTTTTCAGGGGTTGGGCTTGGCCCTTTAGTTCCAGTGAAGAGAACTCTTAAAGTGTTAGTTAACCTAAAAAAATAAAATAAAGCTCCTGTTCCTTTAAAGGAGTTGTAAAGGTTTGTTTTTTTATTTTCTAAATAGTTAGTTAAGCTAGTGCATTGTTGGTTCACTTACCTTTTTCTACGATTTCCCTTCTAAATGTTTTTTTTCTTTGTCTGAATTTCTCACTTCCTGTAAGCTTGCCCCCATCATCCGAGCCATTCTGGCTGGGGGTTAGTCAGCGTGCTCGCCCCCTCCCTTGGGACTACATCCCTGCGGGGAGATGCTGTGAACACAGTGTCTCCCCACAGGGCAGTAGTCCCAAGGGAGGGGGCGAGCACGCTGACTAACCCCCAGCCAGAATGGCTCGGATGATGGGGGCAAGCTTAATGAGGAGGAACAGGAAGTGAGAAATTCAGACAAAGAAAAAAAAACATTTAGAAGGGAAATCGAAGGAAAAGGTAAGTGAACCAACAATGCACTAGCTTAAAGGAACCTATTTAGAAAATAAAAACCGAACGTTTACAACCCCTTTAAAGCATGCTATACAGCACAGTGCTTGTGCTGTCATTTGGCCCCCTGTAACACCTAAAATACCTGGCTAATCCTGTCTGGTTCTGCCCTCCCCTCTGTAAACTGACCACGGTTTATCATGGCTGCCGAGCCCTGACACCGTGGTCAGTTTGTGCCGCTCTCTCCACCGTAATCTCCCCCTGTCCTCCCTGCCTGTCAGCTCCGTGTCCGTGCCCACCCCCTCCCCTTCTGCTGCTCAAATTACTGTTATTTTTTTTACACCATCCTCTCTGTGTATTCATGTATTCTGCCTTGTGTCTGTGCCTTATAAAAGTAATGTAGCTATATACCTAATTTCAGAGCGCTGATCGGCGCTCACGTGATCCGCCACCTCTCTCCTCCTGACGTCAGCTGTCAGGCCGAGAGGAGAGAGGCGGTGGGTCACATAAGTGCCCATCGGCGCTCTGAAATAAAGTATATAGCTGCATTATTTTTATAAGGCACAGACACAAGGCAGATTACATTAATGAACAGATAGGATAGTGTGATTTTTACTTGGTGTGTTAACAACCACTTTAAGGTGTCAGCATACCAAGACATTTTGGACAATTTCATGCTCCCAACTTTGTGGGAACAGTTTGGGGATGGCCCCTTCCTGTTCCAACATGACTGCGCACCAGTGCACAGAGCAAGGTCCATAAAGACATGGATGAGCAAGTTTGAGGAGGAGGAACGTGACTGGCCTGCACAGAGTCCTGACCTAAACCCGATAGAACACCTTTGGGATGAATTAGAGCGAAGACTGTGAGCCAGACCTTCTCGTCAATATCAGTGCCTGACCTCACAAATGCACTTCTGGAAGAATGGTCAAACATTCCCATAGACACACTCCTAAACCTTGTGGACAGCCTTCCCAGAAGCTGAAGCTGTTATAGCTACAAAGGGTAGGCCAACTCCATATTGAACCCTACGGACTAAAGCCTCGTACACACGGTTGGACTTCAAACAAACTTTTCTGTGGATTTTTGTCCGAAGGGAGTTGGCCGGGAACACCCATAGCATACACACGGCAGGACTTTTCTGCAAACTTTCCCAAAACTTTTCCAACATCACGTGGTTTTTCTGCTCTTTTCTGCTCTTTTCCGCCACCCTTTGGTCAACTTCTGCTATTGTTGGTTGATTTTAACATTGGTTCTAGGCATGCTTATTTGTCCATCGGACAAAAGTCCGATGGATTTCTGTACACACAGTCGGACTTTGCTCCATCGGACTTTTGTTGGCGAAAAGTTTGTCCGTTTGCAGACCGAACATTTGCCCGATATAAACCAAAAAAGTTTGTCCGATGGAGCGTACACGCGGTCGGATTTTTTGTCAAACTTGCTCATTTTAAAGTTTGTTGGCAAAAAGTCAGACCGTGTGTACGAGGCTTAAGACTGGGATGCCATTAAAGTTCATGCGTGCGTACAGGCAGGTGCCCCAATACTTTTGGTAGTATAGTGTATGTTTGTTAAGTTTTCACAGCATTAAACATATAGAACACAACATGATACATAAATCAGCTTTATTATCATACATTGTTGAGCAGGTAGGGATGCAAAAAAATTTACAGTAGACCATACAGTAAACAATATCACATGGGTACATAGTAGACTTTGCATATCAAGAGTGCATGAGCTATGAAAGGTGAGTATCGGAGGATGCTCCAATGTGCAACGTGGCAATGTAGAACTGATGGACTCATGGGGTCAATGATGAAGAAAAAATTCATGCAGATACTGTAGTCAGCACTCCACCAAAAACATAGGTGACAAAGTCCAGTGGTAGATTTATCTGGTAAATTTAAAAAGGTAGAAGCGGAGCTGAACTAAGGGGGTTATAAACAGTTGGGACGCTGTGTAAAATCGACATAAAAACAAAATGCAAAACTGTTGCAAACGTTGTTAACCTGCATCTTTTTCCAGAGACCCTTGGTGTGTCCTTTTGCATTTGAAATCTCCAGATCTCAGAAGATTCCAATTTAAATTGGCCACCTATGGTGGTCTTGCCCCTGCCTTGTGGGATTCTGCTTAAAGGGTCTTTGGTCTCCTAGCTTCAAACTTTCACGTACCCTTTCGCAAGGACCGCAAATTAGCATTGCTCTAACGCCCGACCCCAGGCCTCTTTTCTCACCAGCTGAAACTAGCCACGTACCTATTTATCGCAGTTAAAACGCACAATAGCAAGGGCCTGGAAAAAGCCGGCTGTTTCATTTCCAGAGTTTAAAAACACCTTGACGACCCTCATGATTCATGAAAAAACGTCAAGTATCCTCTACGACTCCCATGCATTCCCCACTTTGCACCCAATCAGTCCAGGACTCTCAAACTAACTTGACCCCATCCCCAGCCTGGGGGACCTTTCTTTTCTTTTTCCTTCCCACTTCCTCTTTGCCCCCCTCTTACTCGTTCTGTTTCTGGGCCTCTTGCCCGCCGCTCTGCTCTCCACTCACCTACCCCCCCCATTGTTGTGTGTGTATGTGTGTGTATGTGTGTGTTTTTTGTGTTGTTCCGCCCCACCCTTTTTTTTCCCCATTATTGCGGACAGCACCACTCCCCCTTACCTATTTTAGCCCCTGGGTCTATAGGCTCGGGCATAATGCATGGACCCCTGGCCTGAGGGTCAGTCTATACTTTATAACACGTTTTATTTTGTATCTTTGCATGATCTTCTGTCTTATGCGCCATGCCCATATCCCCTGCGTGGGAATTTGTTATCCGGTTTCTTTCTTTTTTTTTCTTTATGTCAATAAAAAAAAATATTGTACCAGAAAAAATAAAAATAAATTGCCCACCTATGTTCTACTGGCGGCAAAACAAACCATTGCAAAAGCTTGGAAACAATAGTTTGTTTCCTTTGCGGAAGTTCATCACCACATAGACTTTTGTTTATCAATGAAAAGCTTACTAGTGTTCTCCTAGATACACACAAGAAATTACTAAAAATCTGGGCCCCGTGGATACAATACACCTACCCCTCCATGTCCCGCACTGTTATAAACACTGATTGTCCTGGGTTTCTGGCTAGAGTGTCTATGACATCCATCTTTTGTTCTCCCCGTCTACCTTCTATTCTATTTCTCTCTTACTTTCTTTATCTTCTCTGGGTCCCCTGTTCAGGGAGGCCTTGACAACTACGTCTCTTGACTATCCTCTGTGGAAGGTCCAACCCTCATATCTATTCCAAGAGTGTTTCTCGATTTACGGTCATTACACGATTGCCCTACTTAGCCTTCCCCTCTTCCTCCCCTTGCCTACCTAACTCATATGTGTATTGTTACTGTAAACCTAAGTTATATTATGCCAAGGCGTACTAACAAAGAAGAGCTGGAAGAACATTTTGCAACTAATTAGGTTAAATGGCAACAGGTCAGTAACATGACTGGGTATAAAAAGAGCATCCTAGAGAGTGAGAGTCTCAGACGTAAAGATGGGCAGAAGTTCACCAATCTGTGAAAGGCTGTGTCTAAAAATTGTTGAACAATTTCAAAATAATGTTCTTTATATATTTAAAGTCTTTGCAATTTTACAATCAACAGTACATCATATCAAAAGGTTCAGAGAATCTGTAGAAATCTGAGTGCACTGGACAAGGCTGAAACACAATATTGGATGCCGGCAATCTTCGGGCCCTCAGACACTGCATTCAAAACAGGCATGATAAGGGAGCAATAGATCTTAAACATCAAGGGCAATGCCCAGGGGCAGCTGGAGAGGGTAGCTGGTGGTTTTCCCAACCCCTCCTCACACATCCCCCTGGGGATTCCACCTCCCACTCCACCCCCCCTTTTTATTTTTTTCCTTCTCTCTCTTTTCCCCCCTCGCTTGGGGCTTCCCTGTCATTTTTCTCCTTCTCCCCCCCCCCCGGTCTTTCTATACCGATTTTATATAAGGAAAGAGTTGGTGTAGTGAGCCGAACTGGGGTCGGACACTACCCATCTTCTTCACATGTCCTACAGTACAACTATATACTACCTTATGCTTTTTTGCACTGGCCCTATCCCTTAATAGCACTAATATAATATCTAATATAATATAATATACTAATATAATATAATATAATATAATATATAATAATATCTCTGCATGGGCTTAGAAATACTTCCAAAAATCACTCTGGGAATACAGTTCACCATGCCATCCAAACATGCAAGGAAAAGCTCAATCAGGCAAAGAAGAAGAAATATCTGAACATGATCCACAGACACCACCATCTTCTCTGGGCCAAAGGTCATCTAAAATGGTCTGCTGCAAAGTGGGAAACTGTTCTGTGGTCAGATGAATTGAAATTGGACATTTTTTGGCAATCATGGGCACCGTGTCCACCTGACTAAAGAGGAGAAGCACCATCTGGCTTATTATCAGCACTCAGTTCAAAAGCCTGCATCTCTGGTGGTATGGGGTGGCATTAGTGTGTATGGAATGGACAAGCTTGCACATTTGCACCATTAAGTCTCAAAGGTTTTACAGCAGCATATGCTCCCATGCAGACAATGTCTTTTTCAGGGAAGGCCTTGCTTATTTCAGCAGGACAAAGCTAAGACGCATACTGCATCTATGACCACAGCATGGCTTCATAGTGGAAGAGTCTGGGTGCTTAACTGGCCTGCCTGCAGGCCATACCTTTCACCAACTGGTGAAACGAAAAATACGACAAAGAAGACCTAAGACTGTTGAGCAGTTAGAACCCTATATAAAAGATCTCAAAAAGCAACAAATCATGCCGCAACCCAAAGAAATTCAAGAACGGATGAGAAACAGAGTTATTGACATGTATCAGTCTGAAAAGGGTTACAAAGCCATTTCTAAGAGCCAATTCACACAGGGGCAACATGACTTCCAGCGCGACTTTGGGAGGCAACTTGGACACGACTTGAGCATGAATCACAGCGCGACTCCAGGCAACTTCAAGTTGCCTCCTGGACAGGCTACTTTCCAGTGACCAATCAAACAATCAGCTCTGTGGGAGGGAGGTGGGAGGGAGGGGTTTGCCTGGAAAACTATTTTTACTTCCTGGAAAGTTGCTTCAGTTAAGACAGGGGATCCGACTTGGAAGCAACTTCCATTGAAATCTATGGGTACAAGTTGCCTACAAGTCGGATTGAAGTAGTACAGGAACCTTTTTTTAATTCGGAGCAACTTCAGTAGTGTGCATTAAGACGGCTCTCATTCCCTTACATTGATTTTCTCATGCCGCGCGACTTGAGGCAACTTGGGGAAACTTCAAGTGGGATCCAAAGTCGCCCCTGTGTGAATGGGCGCTAAGACTTTCTCCAGCAAGTAGGGGCTAAGAGGGAAGTATTTTGGCAATCCTAGCCAGAACTGGATACCATCTAGTTAAAACCTTGTAGTTAGTTTCCAATGCTAAAATATTGCCCGTAGAAGATTTAGTGAATTGCCAGGGGGTGCAAATACTTTTTCACAGCACTATATGTACTATGCACAGGCACATTGTGGATTTTGAAGATACTGTATTAGGGCTTGTTTACACCATATGCAGTGAGATGAGTTTTTTCCGCACGTCATCTATGTGCGGTGGTGTGCAGAAAATTGCAGCTCCACGGACACGTTGTGATCAATCCCTTAAAAAGACCTTGTTGTGTTGCCAGACCATTTATATCAACTGAATGCTTTCCATAAGATTACAGTCATGACCAGGGCCGGCCCAAGACATTGTGCTGCCTGGGCCCAAGAATGAAATGCTGCCCCCCACCCCCCAAAATAAATAATCCCGCCCACCAAAATCTATTCCCTATTTTGTGGACGCTATTGCGCAAACCAATCAATACACGCTTATTGCGTTTTATTTTTTATTTATTTTTTAACCAAGAATACATATTGGCCTAAACTGATGAAGACAGTTTTTTGGGGGATATTTATTATAGCAAAAAGTAAAAAATACTTATTTTTTTCAAAATGTTTGTTTTTTTCTTGTTTATAGCGCAAAAAAATAAAAAATGCAGAGTGGAGCAGTGGACGGTGTCAGTGGATGGTGTCAGTGGGGCAGTGGACGGTGTCAGTGGGGCAGTGGACGGTGTCAGTGGATGGTGTCATTGGGGCAGTGGACGGTGTCAGTGGGGCAGTGGACGGTGTCAGTGGACGGTGTCAGTGGGGCAGTGGACGGTGTCAGTGGACGGTGTCAGTGGGGCAGTGGACAGTGTCAGTGGATGGTGTCAGTGGGGCAGTGGACAGTGGGGCAGTGGACAGTGTCAGTGGATGGTGTCAGTGGGGCAGTGGACGGTGTCAGTGGATGGTGTCAGTGGGGCAGTGGACAGTGTCAGTGGATGGTGTCAGTGGGGCAGAGGACGGTGTCAGTGGGGCAGTGGACAGCGTCAGTGGGGCAGTGGACTGCGTCAGTGGGGCAGTGGACGGCATCAGTGGGGCAGTGGACGGCGTCAGTGGGGCAGTGGACGGCGTCAGTGGGGCAGTGGACGGCGTCAGTGGGGCAGTGGACGGTGTCAGTGGGGCAGTGGACGGTGGCAGTGGGGCAGTGGACGGTTTCAGTGTTTTTTTTACCATATTTTTTTTATTAGCCCTGTTGGGGGGGCTTTGGTTTTAGGTCTCTGAATGAACACAGGGGGCCCCCTACTGCCTGTACACTATAAGACCCAGCATGTCCAGGACTCACCCCTCCCCCATGCTGGCTTCTGTCACAACCCCAAATATAGGATGTTCCCAGTACAGGGGGAGTCAGGAGAAGTTTCAGTCTCCCTCAGTGTGTAGAAGATCAACCAGCCCTGTGTCCCGCACTGCAGAATGTTCTAACATTCTCACTTCCGCCCGCCCCCACTCCACTCTTACCTAGTCACACTTCTTTAGCTCCAGCTAGAGAGCATGTTAATCCCCCAGCGGGCCCCGCCATGACTGAGGACAGGTGTGGGAGAGGCGGTTGTAAGCGAAGAGGGAGGTGAAAAGACACAAGCGGCGTCTGATTTGAATGGAGAGGTGAGGGGAGGAGACAAGGGGGGAGGGGGTAGGACCAAACTGTTTCTGAGCCAGAGGAGCAGAAACAGGGAGGACACAGAGTTCGGAGGCAGTGTGGAGAAGGCGGGTCTGTGAACCAGGAAGGCAGAACATTCACCGCAGTACTGCCTGTCATTCCACGCCTGTCATTCCACGCAGTACATGATCCGCCTCCTCCATTAAGCAGCCCCATCTCACCTGTGTGAAGGGGAGGGCAGTGGTCTGCCTGTCACAGTCTGGTATCCGAGGTGATGCCTGCCGCCCACACAGATGCATTGACATTGAATCTAATGTGAGAGGGAGCCCGCACCGCCCCCCCCCTGGAGCAGGGGCCGGGTCGCTATGGAAACTCTGCGGCTGTATCCCTTCATGCTGCCTTGTCACTGCCGGCTGCCGCCCCTCTGTAAATGCCGCCTGGGACCATGGGCCCATTGGGTCCCATGGTAGGGCCGGCCCTGGTCATGACTAAAAATATTGGCACCCCTGAATTTCTGGCAGATAATGCACCACTTCGCCCAGAAAATGGTTGCAATTACAAATGTTTAGGCATTCTCATGCTTATTTCTTTTGTTTGTATTGGTTTGACACAGAAAAGTGCAGAAATAAAAAGCCAAATCTTACACATTCCACGCAAAATTATTGGCACCCTCAATTTAATGTTTGGTAGCACACCTCTTGGAAAAAATAACTGGAATCAATCACTTCCTGTAACCATCAATGCGTTTCTTACACCTCTCAACTGGAGTTTTGGACCACTCTTTCACCAACTGCTCCAGGTCTCTCAGATTGGAAGGGTTCCTTTTCCCAGCTGCGGTTTTGAGATCTCTCCACAGGTGCTCTATGGGATTTAGATCTGGACTCATTGCTGGCCAGTTCAGTAATCTCCAGCGCTTTGTCTGAAGCCTCATACACACGACGAGTTTCTCGGCAAGAACCAGCAAGAAACTTGCTGGCAGAGCTTTCTTGCCGAGTAAATCGGTCGTGTGTACGCGGCTTTCAGGTTTCTCGTCAAGAAAACCGACAAGAATCTCGACGAGAAAAATAGAGAACCTGCTCTCTATTTTCTCGTCAGGATTCTCCATTTTCTCGTTGGGTTTCTCGACGAGAAACCCGAGTGTGTGTACACTTACCTGTCGCTGTGGAAACCCGCGCATGCTCGAAATGACTGACGCATGCACGGTAGCTTCCTAGGCAAAGGTAGGGTGTAGCAAGATGGCGGCGATGGCATAAAATGTGACGAGCGCATGCTCGTCGTAGTCGATGATGTCACCGCGTTCGCTCCATTCAAAGAACCGCGGGTTCTTTGAATCGAGCATGTGTACACTCGGCCGGGACAAGTTTCTTGTCCAAGAATCTCGTCAAGAAAAACGACATGTTTTTTCCTGACGAGATTCTCGGCCGTGTGTACGAGGCCTTAAACCATTTCTGGGTGCTTTTTGATGTGTGCTTTGGGTCATTGCCCTGCTGTAGGACCCATGACCTCTTACAGAGACCCAACTTTCTAACACTGGGCCCTACATTGCACCCCAGAATTCTTCGGTAGTCTTCAGATTTCAAAATGCCATGCACACGGACAAGACATCCAGTGCCTGAAGCAGCAAAGCAATCCCAAAATATCAGTGAACCTCCACCATGTGTGACTGTAGGGACTGTATTCTTTTCTTTAACCACTTCAATACCAGGCACATATACACCTTCCTGCCCAGGCCAATTTTCAGCTTTCAGCGCTGTCACAATTTGAATGACAATTGCGCGGTCATGCTACACTGTACCCAAACAAATTTTTTATAATTTTGTTCCTACAAATAGAACTTTCTTTCGATGGTATTTGATTGCCTCTGCGATTTTTATTTTTTGCACAACAAATAAAAAAATCAAACATTTTGAAAAAAATATATGTTTTTCTTTGTTTCTGTAATTTGTTTTGGTAAATAAGTATGTTTTCTTCTTCAATGACGGGCACTGATATGGCTGCACTGATAAGGCGACACTGATGGGCACCGATGAGGTGGCACTGGTATGCAGCACTGATGGGCACTCATAGGTGGCACTGATGGGCACTCATAGGCGGCACTGATGGGTACTTATGGGTGGCACTGATGGGTACTTATGGGTGGCATGGAAGGGCACTGATAGGTGGGCATGGATGGGCACTGATAGGTGGCACTGATGGACACTGGTGGGTGCCACTGATGACACTGGTGGGTGGCATTGCTGTGCATCACAAAAAATGTTGTGCCAAGATGGTGCCAGTCAGTGCCCATTTGTGGCCACTGATTGGCATAAGTTAGGCATCTAATTATACATGTGGATGGCCATGGGGGACTTATCTGGCCATCCACATGTTAGGTGCTTCCCTGGTGGTCCTGGGCGGCATCCTGGTGGTCCAGTGTGGGCATCCGAGGGGGGGCTGCGCTGATAAACAATCAGCGCAAACCCCCCCTGTCAGGAGAGCAGTCGATCGGCTCTCCTCTACTCGCGTCTGTCAGACGCGAGTGAGGAAGGGCCGGTCAACGGCTCTTCCTGTTTACATCGTGATCAGCCATGATTGGACATGGCTGATCACGTGGTAAAAAGCCTCCGCCGGAGGCTCTTTACCGAGATCAGTGTAGCGGTGGGTCAGACTGACACACCGCTCCACCGATCGCCGCGATGCGCGCCCCCCCCGGGCGCGCAGTGGCTGCTATCCTGCAGGACGTCAATAGAGGTCCAGTCAGGATAACACAACCACTTCCCGGACGTCAATCTCCTATTGACCGGGCGGGAAGTGGTTAAAGGCCTCATTTCTTTTTATAAAAACAGTAGAATGATGGGCTTTACCAAAAAGCTGTAATTTTGTTTCATCTGTCCACAGCACATTCTCCCAAAAAGGTTTTGACTTCCTCAGATAAGTTTTAGCAAACTCTTTGATTAATTTTTCTCTTCCATGTCCAGGAAGATTAGTTACAGTGCAATGGGCTGTAAACGTCTTGACAATGTTGCGCACAGGAACATTAAAGGGGTTGTAAACCCTCGTGACACTGACTTCTGACACTGACCAGCCCCCCGTTCGTTCCCTCAACAGAGACGTGCTGTACCTTTCTGCCCGGGATTTTCGGCTCTTGTTTGGATAGAGTGATAGCAGCGCAGCTATTGGCTCTCGCTGCTGTCAATCAAATCCAATGACACGGGCCCCTGGGGGGCGGGAGATGCAAATGCTGGACTCAGGAGCACGCCCACAATGTAACCCCCAGGGAGAGCGCTTTTCCCAGAGGGCGTTTACTGATGCGAGAAGGAGCCACGAGCACTGCCGAGGGACCCCAGAAGAGGAGTTTCGGGGGCCACTCTGTGCAAAATGAACTGCACAGTGGAGGTAAATATGATATGTTTGTTATTTAAAAAAAAACAAACACTTTAAGATCTCTGGAGATGGACCTATAACCTTGAGATTGTCCATGCTTTTCCACAATTTTTGTTCTCAAATCCTCAGACAATTATTTGCTGCTTTTTCTCTTCTTCATGCTCCGTGTGGCACACAGAGACACACAACAGAAAGGTTGAGTAAATTTTTCAGCATTTTAAGGAGGAGGAGAGAGTGGGGACCAGTGAGGGTGCGCCGCGCTACTCACGCATGCGCAGCAGGGAACCGGGCAGTGAAGCTGCGAGGCTTTACTTCCTGATCCCCTAACCGAGCATGGTGGCGGCAGCATCCGAGGACCGAGCGATTGCTGACATTGCGGGCACGCTGGACAGGTAAGTTTCCATTTTTTAAAAGACAGGAGCTGCAGTATTTGTAGCTGCTGGCTTTTAAAAAAAAAAAATTCGGGTGGACCTCCTCTTTAAATGACTTGATTTTACTGTGCTTATACCAGCATTTTTATTTTTTACGTTGGAAACAAGGTCCCTTTAACTGCAATAACCAGTAACATTAATATTCATCCAGGTTTTCGTTAAATGTTAGATAAAAAGGTAAGGTTGGTGGAGAAAGTTCAGTAACTCAGTAACAGCCCATTAAACATTTCACCGATTTGGACCTGTGCACTCCACACAAAGCCCAGAAAACAAAAGACACAATCCTCCCGATTATATAACCAGACGGAGCAAAGGGCTTTTCTATTGTATCGCATGCTGGAAATCAGAGCAACCAATCAGAGTTGAGTTTTGAAAAACGATCACTGATGGTATTGTGATAAAAGGGACACTGGAAGGCAAATGTAAATAATATAAATTATTGTCTTTTATTGACTCTACGTACATAGATATTAGTACATTACAAACAGCAGTGAACCAATCTGCTCCGAAGAGCTTACAATCTAATGCCACACAAGTCACATAAAATAGTATGGCCACACTAACAAGAAAAGTATCTAAACTCATTAAAAAAAATACATTGCAGCTTACCAGTCCTTAGATGTGGTGGCTGCGTTAGTTTTTTTAGGCTTATTTTCTCTCAATTATCAGTAACACACTTCCTGTCCTAGTGTGACAACCCTCACTCACTGCACTTTATTTATAGAGAAGCAGCACTGTCACTGTAAACTGCTCTCCTGATTCAAATTACAACCCCCCTCCCCCTCTTCATCTCCATAACATACATGAGAAGGGGGGTTGTAGTTCAGAGAAGATAACTGGTAAGAGCCGATAACATTGTCTGTTTAGTTTAGTGCACAGGATGCTGGATTTTTGGCAGGATCATCCGGTAATTTTCTGTAATTATAGAAAATGTTTTCCAACCTAACTTGATGTGTTACTAAACCCAGGAGCCTGCAGTCACTATATCTGGTCTCCCACAGTACACAGAACATGGAAATGCAATTATTAACTGCTAAATACCTTTTCTCATCAGCAGTATATAGCAGTCTTGTGACTTCTATCAGTGTCTGGTTAAAGCTTGTAGGAGGAGTTTTCATTCTACTCTGGCTGTCCTATGAGGTTGCAGGACCCCTGACCCTCTGTCTGGACAATGCTGATTGGCTGATCAAAAAAAAAAAAAACTCTAGCAATACACGCCAAACTGAGCATGTGCAGAGTGCCCCCAAGGCTCTGTTCTATTAGCAGATGGATTGGGGACTCTGGAAGGAGGAGGATCAGAGAAGACAGGATCAAACAGTCTTTTTACACAATGAGGAGGAATAACCCCTTAGGTTCCACAGTGAGTATAACAAGCATGCTTTACTGCATATACTGACAGATTTTACTGTTGTGGGTTTAGTAACTTTAATGTGTATGTTACCCTAATCTTTTCTTTTACTTTTTTTTTTTATATATTTTTTGTTACATACTGTGACCAGAGCAGTGCAGTGTTACCATAGTGACAATGCACTACTCTGGGGAGGTAATCAGGATTTTTTTTTTTTTTTTAAATAAGATGATTGCTTAGTGGGGGATCACTGTTATAAGCAATCCTTTTTATGGATGCCATCCATTTATAGCCATTATGTACCATGTGATCACTGTGACCAATCACAGAGATCAACACAATAGTACACAATAAATGGCTATAAATGAAAGCCATTCATTGTGTATGTATACAATTGTCCTGTGATCGCTGTGATTGGTCACAGCGATTACATAATGCTGGCGCCAGCCCGGTACACCGAACTGTAGATACATCAGGTGACAGATCAAGCTGCAGCGCATAGGAGGCGAGTGAATGGGATGACATCATATGACATCCTCCTGGAACCAGAAGTGGTTAAAGAATACCCGTAATAGAACATAATAAACTTTCTGGAAGCCTGCTTGTTGATTTTCTGCTTCTTTCTTCTTCCCAGCTGCTCCAAGTATTTGACTAGTTGATTGGGTTGAATTTCCCCCTGTCACATGCAGTGGTTCCACCCTCCAGCCCGTAAACTCTGTAGGGATGTATGGACCTGGGGGGTAAACAGGCATTCGACCCATCTGACCAGTCAAATACTTATACCGGCCAAATAATATCTAAAGAAAGAAGTCAGCGCTGGATAGCCCTTACAAATAAAATCACTTAAAAATAAGGATTCAACGTATCCCTCGAATTACCGTATGTAGAATGTAAAATAAAACAAAATATATAAAAAAAATAATATCTTGAAGAATGGGATGAAGCAAATATCCATATACTGTATAGACAATATAGACAGTACTAGTCTTAGCAGGCTCATGAAGGGGTTAATGAACTTTCCCTTAGACAAATCCTGCTTTTATCCTATGCAGTTCTTAGTTGCAGATCAATCTCTCTGTCCTTCCCTAACTGAAGGCTACAGAAGAATAAACAGTTCTACAGTCACTGAGGTCCTCCTCTGCTTCACGGCGCAGCTTGTCAGGTGTGTTTATTGCTAAGCACTCCAGGAATGTTTAGTGGCATGGTACACACCACACCACTCAAAGTCTCTACAGCCTGAGTTCAATATCACTCACAGCCTTGCTCTTCATGGACAGTGGTGGTGAAATCCGCCATCTGCTCCTGTTGATTATTCCCAGTGCAGCCCGAGTGTATTCCAGCACTGTCTCCCTGACAAAGCCCCTTCACAGAGAGCCGTCTCCTCCACAGAGAGCTGTCTCCCTGACAAAGCCCCTTCACAGAGAGCTGTCTCCCTGACAAAGCCCCTTCACAGAGAGCTGTCTCCCTGACAAAGCCCCTTCACAGAGAGCTGTCTCCCTGACAAAGCTCCTTCTTCCCCCTCACAAACAACTGTCACCATCACAGAGAAAGGTCTTCTCATGAAGCACCGTCTTCCTGACAAAGCCCCTTCTCCCTCACAGAGAACTGTCTCTCTCACAGAGCCATTGCTTCTCCATCACAGAGAATTTTCTTCTCACCGATCAGCTCCTTCTCCCTCACAGAGCTATTCCTTCTCCATCACAGAGAAATGTCTCCCTAACAAAGCCCCTTTTTCCTCACAAACAACTGTCTCCATCACTGAGAACTGCCTTCTCATGGATCACTGTCTCCCTGACAAAGCCCCTTCTCCCTCACAAAGAACCGTCTTCCTCACAGAGAACCATCTCTTTCACAGAGCCATTCCTTCTTCATCACAGAGAATGGTCTTCTCATGGATCGACTCCTTCTCCCTCATAAAGAACCGTCTTCTTCACAGAGAACCGTCTTTTTTACAGAGCCATTCCTTCTTCATCACAGAGAATGGTCTTCTCATGGATCGACTCCTTCTCCCTCATAAAGAACCGTCTTCTTCACAGAGAACCGTCTCTTTTATAGAGCCATTCCTTCTTCATCACTGAGAACTGTCTTCTCATGGATCACTGTCTCCCTGACAAAGCCCCTTCTCCCTCATAAAGAACAGTCTTCCTCACAGAGAACCATCTCTTTCACAGAGCCATTCCTTCTTCATCACAGAGAATGGTCTTCTCATGGATCGACTCCTTCTCCCTCATAAAGAACCGTCTTCTTCACAGAGAACCGTCTCTTTTACAGAGCTATTCCTTCTTCATCACAGAGAATGGTCTTCTCATGGAGCACTGTCTCCCTGACAAAAAAACGTCTTCCTCACAGAGAACCATCTCTTTCACAGAGCCATCTCATCAGAGAGAATGGTCTTCTCATGGAGCACTGTCTCCCTGACAAAGCCCCTTCTCCCTCATAAAGAACAGTCTTCCTCACAGAGAACCGTCTCTTTCACAGAGCCATTCCTTCATCACAGAGAATGGTCTTCTCACGGATCGGCTCCTTTCCCCCTCACACAGCCGTTCCTCCTCCCTCACAAAGAACTGTCTCCTTTACTGAGAACTGTCTTCTCATGGAGCAATGTCTCCCTTCTCCCTCACAAAGAACCATCTTCCTCACAGAGCCAGTCCTTCATCACAGAGAATCGTCTTTTCACGGATCAGCTCCTTCTCCCTCAGAGAGACATTCTTTCTCCATGACAGAGAACTGTCTTCTAAAAAAGCAGCTCCTTCACCCTGATAGAGAACTTTCCTCTCAAACAGCAGCTTCTTCTCTATCACAGATAACTGTCCCCCTGACAAAGCCCCTTCTCCCTCACAAAGAACGGTCTCCATCACAGAGAACTGTCTTCTCATGGAGCACTGTCTCCTGACAAAGCCCCTTCTCCCTCACAAAGAACCATCTTCCTTACAGAGCAAGTCCTTCATCACAGAGAATTGTCTTCTCACTGATCAGCTCCTTATCCCTCAGAGAGACATTCCTTCTCCATGACAAGAGAACTGTCTTCTAAAAGAACAGCTCCTTCACCCTAATAGAGAACTTTCTTCTTAAACAGCAGCTTCTTCTCTATCACAGATAACTATTCCCCTGACAAAGCCCCTTCTTCTCCCTCACAAAGAACTGTCTCCTTTACTGAGAACTGTCTTCTCATGGAGCACTGTCTCCCTGACAAAGCCCGTTCTCCCTCACAAAGAACCATCTTCCTCACAGAGCCAGTCCATCACAGAGAATCGTCTTCTCACGGATTAGCTCCTTCTCCCTCAGAGAGACATTGCTTCTCCATGACAGAGAACTGTCTTCTAAAAGAGCAGCTCCTTCACCCTGATAGAGAACTTTCGTCTCAAACAGCAGCTTCTTCTCCATCACAGATAACTGTCCCCCTGACAAAGCCCCTTCTTCTCCCTCACAAAGAACGGTCTTCATCACCGAGAACTGCCTTTTCGCAGAGCCGTTTCTTCTCAATTATAGTGAACTTTCTTCTCATGGAGCACTGTCTCCCTGATGGAGAACTGTCTTGTTACAGAGCTGTTCCTTCTCCATCACACAGAACTGACTGCCTCATGGAGCACTGTCTCCTTCACACAGAACTGACTGCCTCATGGAGCACTGTCTCCTTCACAGAGAAGGGTCTTCTCACAGAGCACTGTCTCCGTTTCAGAGCAGCTCCTTCTCCCTCACAGAGCCATTGCTTCTCTATCATTGAGAACAGTCTTCTCACAGAGCCGTTCCTTCTCCATCACAGACCAGCTCCTTCTCCATCAGGGTACATTCATACGAGATGCAGTGGGACTCCATTGGGTGGCTTTTGCAGTGCAGTCCCACCTCATGACAAGACAAAATGCCTGGTCTTCTGTGTGCCTGGTTCGCACCAGTGTACTTTTTTTCAGCACAGCACAGTGCAAGGCAATCCACTGCTTCACACTGCACAGTGGCCAACTGAACTTTATGAAATGTCAGTGTGACATTTCAATAAATTTCATTTAAAAAAAAGAAGAAAACAGTGCAATGCACCGAGATCGGTGCACCGCCACTGCAGTGAACCCGCTGGACTGCACACCATCTGCTGCTTTGTAACGCAGAAGCTGGTGTGAATTAACCCCTTCGAAGCACTGTCTTCTCACAGAGCTGCTTAATTATCCAGTCATCACCCAATAAGTTGTAAAACAAAACAAAAAGAGTACAGCCAATGTTCGAGTCGAACTCAATTTCGACTAAAACAGATAGCCCATCCATAATAGTGATATTGCATAACATGTATAGAGTCCTTCTGCTTTAAGACGAGATGGCAGTTAGACAGGAGACATAAATCCAGACTGGAGACCGCCACCTTTATCACCACCACACACAGCCTCTTACCAGATATTGTAGCCCCCTTTATTACAGGGGATAAAACACACTTAAAGTTATCCCAGGCAACCTCCAGGACAGCTCCCTTCATCTAATGTCTCATCAGTAAAATTATAAATCTCAGTACCACGCCAGTAAAGAAACTCCCATGAATCCGCAATAAGTATCTCTGTCCAGTGAGCAAGTAGATGATCTCCAGGGTGAGGTTTAGTATCTTCTCAGTCATGTGACTCTGGTCCTCCTTCGTCCTCATTGAGGTGGTCATGTGATCTAGATTGGTTTTACTCCTCTGCTGCCAGTTCCAGCAATGTCTGCTGTCTACTTGCTAGATCACATGACCACATCAAGGAGGACCAAGGAGGACTGGATTCACATGACTGAGAAGATACTAAACCTCACCCTGGAGATTATCTACTTGCTCACTGGACAGAAATACTTATCGTGGATCTAAGTGGATTCATGGAAGTTCCTTTACTCGTGTGGTACTGAGATTTGGAATTTTACTGATGAGACATCAGATGAAGAGAGCCATCCTGGAGGTTGTCTGGGATAACTTTAAGCGTGCTTGACCCCCTGTAATAAGGGGTCTACAATATCTGGTAAGAGGCTGGTGGTGATAAAGGTGGCGGTCTCCAGTCTGGATTTAGGTCTCCTAACTACTATCTCATCTTAAAGCTGAAGGACTCTATACATGTTATGCAACATCACTATAATTTGAAGCTTTAATTGCGGTCTACTGTCACACTTTTTAGGATAATGGTTCTGATTTGTATTGCAATATAATCTAAGAAGTGCTGCAATCTATACCCTTTACCCAATAAGTTGTGTTCCCGTGTTATAAATGTTTTTTTTTTTTTGTAAGGACTATTAAATTCCGGCTTTGGATATTATTTTGCAAGATATTCACAGAAGTGACGTGAACTTGCTGGCTGTGAGGAGATCCAGCGCATGCGGACATTGTTTATGTTAGACTTGTACCGGTTGGAGACAAGAAGAGTTGGTATATTGACAAACAAGCTGCTAAAGGTAAGTATATTGCCTCTTCTATTACAGGTATTCTTTAACATTCCAAATTACCTTGTGCGGATCAATGTAAAATAAAATAAAACTAAAGGCAAAAGTTTTTCTTAGTTTTGAATAGAGTGGAGAAGGATTAGAATCACTGTCAGTTTTTTATATTGCTTTCTGTGCCCCCCATGATCGAGACTCAACCACTTTATTTGTTCTATTTACCGTTACCACCAAGAAAGCAAAAGAAAATCCAAAATTTTGGGTTGTTGCCAGAACAGGAATAAAGCGGAAATCTTCCAATGGGGACACCAGGGATTCCCTCACCTTTCCTCTCACTTACTTTTTTGGCTATGGGACAGGAAGTGAAGAAAAATCACCCAAATTGGGCACAGATGGCAACAAAAAAAAAAAAATGGCAGGGGTTATAACTTTCCCAAACGATCGTCTGTTAGCTTTTTGTCGGGAAAAAAGGCATTAATCACGACGAGAAAAATTAGAACATGCTCTAATTTTTCTCGTCGTGATTCCCGCCGTTTTTTTCCGCACACGGTCGTTTTTCTCGACAAGAGAAAAAATGACGGGAAAAACGACCGTGTGTGGGGGAACAAGCCGTTCCCTCGTTTTTCATGTCATGATTTACGGCGTTTTTTTAACCGCCGTGAATCACGATCGTGTGTACGCGGCATTACTCTATCCAAAAATAAAAAATAATTTTTTTTGCCTGTAGTTCTATTTTAAGCTATTCATAGAAAAGCCAGAATCTAGAAATAGAAATCTTTCTTTTGATGCTATATTATGACAGCTGAAACGCGTCAGTTCCTGTACTTAACAATGCACTTTTTGTAGGTAGATATTTATAGCTACCAACACAAAAGGAAGTTCAACAATAAAAGCTACTTCTAAATCTTCTACAAGGAATGGTTTTGTCTTGGGCCCCTTTCACACTGAGGCACTTTGCAGGCGCTATTGCGCTAAAAATAGCGCCTGCAATGTGCCCCAAAAAAGCCGCTCAATTGTATCCAATGTGAAAGCCCGAGGGCTTTCACACTGGAGCGTTGCGCTTGCAGGAGGGTCAAAAAGCTCCTGCAAGCCGCATCTTTGAGGCGCGATAGGAGCTGTAAAAATACCACTCCTATAGCGCCCCTGCCCATTGAAATCAATGGGGTAGTGCCCGCAAATCACGGCAAAAAAACAGATATAGCGGCACTAAAAATAGCGACGCTATACCGCGAGCGCATCCAGCGCCTCAGTGTGAAAGTAGCCTTATAGACAATTGTCGTTGTTCCAAATCAGTCCTTACTAGAACTGAGGTTTATAAGCTTCTTTGTATTGCTAATGTGAATCATGTTCCTCAACCCCAAAAATAGCACGGGTGAGTCAGCCCATGGTAAATTTAGTATCTTATCAGAAGGTTTGCTTCAACATATTTTCCATGGAACATTGTATAAAGTCTCTCTAAATAGAATCCAGTTATATCTATGTGGAATGTAATGTGACCCCAGGATGACACTATATTAGTATGTACAATCCAACCAATAGCAGAAGCCAACACAGACATACAGGGTGAGATTTACTAAAACTGGTGCACTCCGAATCTGGTGCAGCTGTGCATTGTGGCCAATCAGCTTCTAACTTCAGCTTGTTCAATTAAGCTTTCACAATAAAACCTGGAAGCTGATTGGTTTATATGCAGAGCTGCACCAGATTTTGCACTATGCAGTTTTAGTAAAAAACACACAGTTCCACCAACGGTTAACTCTGGTTGGACTTGACAAAGGCCCAGACTAGAGCTGCACGATTCTGGCTAAAATGAGAATCACAATTTTTTTTGCTTAGAATAAAGATCAGGATTCTCTCACGATTCTCGCGGTGTAAAATCTTCTTTCACATTATACAAAAAAAATTGGGCTAACTTTGCTGTTTAATTTTTTTTTAATTCATCAACGTGTATTTTATTTATTTTTAATTGCGTTTGAAAAAACACTGTGGAAATACGGTGTGATATAAAAAATTACAACAACCACCATTTTATTCTCTAGGGTAAATTATCATGTTTGGGTGTTCCAAGTAATTTTCTAGCAGAAAATAATGATTTTCTACTTGTAAGCAACAAATTTTTTAAAAGGTTTGGTCTTTAAATGCTTCCTTCATCTACACGGTAGAGTTTGTGTTGTATTAAAACTTGGCCGGCTGCCTGGATTTTGTTTATCCAGCTGTGAGAACTCTCTGCACCTGTTAGGGCCCTTTCACACATACGGATCCCATAGGTTTCCGTTCCTTTAGGCCCCTTTCACACTGAGGAGTTATTCAGGCGTTTTGCGCTAAAAATAGCGCATAAATAACGCCTGAAAAACTCCTGCCCCAGTATGCTCAATGTGAAAGCCCGAGGGCTTTCACACTGAGGCGATGCGCTGGCGGGAGGAGAAAAAATCTCCTGCAAGCCGCATCTTTGGAGCGGTGAAGGAGCGGTGTGTATACCGCTCCTTTACCGCTCCTTCCCATTGAAATGAATGGGACACCGCGGTAATACCGCCCGCAAACCGCGGCTGTAGCCGCGGTTTGCGGGTGGTATTAACCCTTTTTCGGCCGTTAGCGGGGGTTAAAACCGCACCGCTAGCGGCCGAATAGCTCAACAATCCCGACGTTATAGCGCCGCTAAAAATAGCGGCGCTATACCGCCACCACACACACCGCCCCAGTGTGAAACCAGCCTTAACATCCGCTTGCTCAGCGGGGATCGCTCCGTTGATCCCTGCTGAGCCAGCAGATGACAGGGCGGTCCCTGCACACTGTGCAGGGACCGCCCTGTCAGATCTCCGCTCTCCTCTATGGGGGGATCGGAGGAACACGGACCGTCTGTATGTCGACCATGCACATGCAGACCGTATGTCCCTTTTTCATCTGTAAACGGATGGATGAAAAAAAACAGACATACGGTCTGCATGTGTGGAAGGGGCCTTAGAGAGAGCAACTTTGACTCCTGGATGTCCATTGTATTTACATCAGCTATGTACAGAGTCTGCATGTCTGTATTTTGTAGCAACCAGCTGAAATCCAATCCAATCCATTTGCTGAACCTTGCGCACATGGGAACTCATTTGCTGTACTTTGTGCAGAGTTTATGCATGGCTGATCATTTGGGGTCCACAGTGACTTTGATTTCAGGATGCCCAAAGCTCTTCATTTAGCTAAACACTTTAGGGTTGATTTACTAAAGCAAGTAGGGTGGGGCATTTTCCCTTACATTGGTGAAAACTCACTTGGAAAAAATACCCAATTATGCGCAAGGAGAATACAAAAAACTGTATCTTGCATAATATTGGATAATAGCCCATCGAGCTTCACCCAATTCGCTAAACTCTGGGGGGTACCGCTTGTAGGAATGAAACAAGATCTATGATTGGAAGACGAGCAGATGATAGAAAGGTCCACCTCCTCCGACTCATAGATCATGTTTCATTCATAGAATGGAGTAATGCCCCTTATATATATATATATATATATATATATATATATATATATATATATATATATATATATATATATATAGATGTGTAGCGGGTATCTGCCTTTTCTATTCGAATTTGGTGGGGAAACTGTGATGTATGGTTCCCTGGGGCCCACCAGGTGGCGCTGTCGCTTTGGGCCCGGGGTTGAGCCATCGTTACGGTGTCTTGCCTCTTTTGGCCTCTCTCAGCGGTTGTATGGTGGGCGGGGAACCCGCCGTGCTTGTTGGGAGGGGGTATAAAGGGGGCGGTCATTTTTGGTGGCGGGAGTCGAGCCCCGGGCATCTTCAGCCTGAGGGCGGTGGTTCGTGTCGGGAGTCCAGGCGGCCTAGGCCTGGAGGACGTTCGGAGGTCGTGTTCCATCCCAGGCACCTTTAGCATGGGGTGAGGTACTCGGATGGAGGTCTGGAGCTCAGTGCCCACCCACTGAGTTCCGCGAGGGAAGGAAGTCCTAGGGAACCCCGGGAGTGGGTACCCGAATCCAGAGGCGTAATGGACCGGGAGGGGGTACTCGCCTGAAGACCTGGTGCAGCATATTGCCGGTGACAGGTGAGCCTCCACCAGAGACCGCCTGGAGGGATGTTTTACCTCGATCGGAGACCGCAACCCACTTTCTGAAGGAAAGTGGAGAGTTCATTGTGTCTGGGCCTACTCGCATCCACACCCCCCCCTGTCTGTTCTGTTCGTTGAGGGAGTCCAACTGATTGTACTTTGATGTGACCTAAGAAGAATAAAGGAGTGTTGGACTTTGATGGGTGTGGGGCTCATTTTCTGGCAGACACTGATCCAAGGCAGCTGGATGCTCCAAGCGGAAAACACCGACCTGAAGGTAGAGAAACTTTGCCAACACCACACACACATCTGCGGTGAAAGCTTGGCGTAGCAACCCCGCACTCTCTCCTCCCAGTTACCCCTAGACAGAAGCCACAGAGAGAAGGAGGAAGAGAGTGGAGGGCGCTACATATATATATATATATATATATAAACACACACATACACACAGGGGGTCCCGGGGATATGAACAAGACTGTAGGTTTGTTCTGAAGTCGATTTTGTTTGTAAGTCGGAACAGTACGCAGTGCACCGCGAGGCAGCGGCGCAGGAAAGAGTGGTGATCTGCAGGCTTCACTAGGCCGCAACGGGTGGTTTTAGCGGGTGGAATCTCCGCAATACAGGCACAGGACACAGCAGGGTATGGAGAGGAACAGGCAGGCAGGTAATTAGGTTGTTTTTCAGCGTTTATGTGCACGGATGGCTAAGGATGGAGTGAAGGATTCTTAGAGCTCCTCACCAACACGTCCGCCGCCTCTCATTGCAAGATGGCAACTCGGCAGTTTCTGGGACCAGCGTGGAACGCAATCGTCCGCCGGCAGTGACGTCACTCAGACCCCGTTCGTAAGTGGGAGTAGTTCGCAACGCGGATGTTCGTAACTCGGGGACCCCCTGTACAAACACACACACACACATACACATAATATATTTGCACACGCTATATTACTAAAAGTATTGGGAGGCCTGCCTTTACACGCACATGAACTTTAATGGCATCCCAGTCTTAGTCCGTAGGTTCAATATTGAGTTGGCCCACACTTAGCAGCTATAACAGCTTCAACTCTTCAAGGTTTAGGAGTGTGTCCACAAGGTTTCGGAGTGTGTCTATGGGAATGTTTGACCATTCTTCCAGAAGGGTTTAGGTCAGGACTCTGCGCAGGACAATCAAGTTCCTCCACCTCAAACTCACTCTCCTATGTCTTTATGGACCAACTCAATATTGAACCCTACGGACTAAGATTGGGATGCCATTAAAGTTCATGTGCGTGTAAAGGCAGGTGTCCCAATACTTTTGGTAACATAGCGTATATACATACATACATGAGGGGTCTTCAAATTTCTGCACTTTTTTATATTTAATGGAGTTAAAAAAAAGTGCAGGATAGCCAGGAAGGAAGGGATCAGAGAAAGGGAGTAGTGGATTCAAGATATTTGGAACTGGCTTTGCAATTACTGTAAATAAATAAAAAAATTAAATAAAAAACAAAAAAACTTGATGTGCTGCTATTAAAGAACATGCACGTCTGACAATGTGGTCCCATCACGGAACTAATGCTGATTTGGGGCAACTTGGATTAGGAGCAATGCAGGAATGGAGAAGAACCTCAACTGTGCCAACAAAAGAGCCAGTCTGTCCAATAAGCACATTTTAGAGGTTGATATCAATGGGCTGAAACACCTACAGGCTTCTTAACGTCACCAAGTTATTTGAAGACTTCAGGTTCTCCAATATCCATCTGTTCAGCGCATTTCCACCTGAAAAACAAGGGGATAAATAACTGAGTCTGTGATTCCCAACAAGACATTCCAAAGAAAAGTACTACGCCTACTAGTTTATATCCACCAAAGTATTATCTGTCTAATACATTACCAGGATATCATATCAAAATATCAGACAGTGAGGGGAAAAAGTATTTGATCCCCTGCGGATTTTGTACGTTTGCCCGCTGACAAAGAAATGATCAGTCTATAATTTTGATGTTCGGTTTATTTTAACAGTAAGAGACAGAATAACAAAAGAAATCCAGAAAAACACATTTCAAAAAAGTAAAAAATTGAGTAATAAGTATTTGATCCCCTATCAATCTGCAAGATTTCTGGCTCCCAGGTGTCTTCTATGCAGGTAACAAGCTGAGATTAGGAGCACTCCCTTAAAAGGGAGTGCTCCTAAATATAGCTTGTTACCGGTATAAAAGACACCTGCCCACAGAAGCAATCAGATTCCAATCTTTTCACCACGGCCAAGACCAAAGAGCTGTCCAAGGATGTCAGGGACAAGATTGTAGATCTACACAAGGCTGGAATGGGTTACAAGATCATCGCCAAGCAGCTTGGTGAGAGGGTGACAACAGTTGGTGTGATTATTCGCAAAATGGAAGAAACACAAAATAACTGTCACTCTCCTCAGTCTGGGGCTCCATGGAAGATCTCACCTCGTGGAGTTTCAATAATCATGAGAACGGTGAGGAATCACCCAGAACTACACGGGAGAATCTTGTCAATGATCTCAAGGCAGCTGGGACCACAGTCACCAAGATAACAATTGGTAACACACTACGCCGTGAAGGACTGAAATCCTGCAGCACCCGCAAGGTCCCCCTGCTCAAGAAAACACATGCACAGGCCTAACTGAAGGTTGCTAATCAACATCTGAATGATTCAGAGGAGAACTGGGGGAAAGTGTTGTGGTCAGACCAAAATCGAGCTCTTTGACATCAACTCAACTCGCCGTGTTTGAAGGAGGAGGAATGCTGTCTATGACCCCAAGAACACCATCCTCACCGTCATACATGGAGGTGGAAACATTATGCTTTAGGGTGTTTTTCTGCTAAGGGGAAAGGACAACTTCACTGCATCAAAAGAGACGATGGCATTGGCGTCCACTCCATAGGGCAGGGGGGGGGGGCGTTTGACCCCCCTGGAATCGTAAAAGAGTGTTTACAATGACACGCCACCTCCCGCACATTGGTGGGCCAGGGCCGCCTGCGCCGCCGATTGTCACTGCCATCATTCATGTCTGTCAGTGTGTTGCAATGCATACATTTACTCCGCTCCCGCGGCCCGCCCCTGTTTGCCGGCGCCAGCCAATATCATCGCGCTGCCGCTGCTCCCCTTAGTTTACAGCCCCACCCGGTGCCCGTCCTGGCGGAGTGACGTCACTCACGGCGGGAGGAGGACTGATGGGAGGAGCGTAGAGAGCTGCCTGCTAGAGGAGCCAGCGCCGCCGAGGAGGAACCAACCAGGCCAGCAAAAAGTTGAAGTTCATCAGACGACAGACGCTGTGCTACAGCAGCATCAGTCAGTCAGTGTCACTGCAAGTAAGCACTAAACTAAAATTGAATGTGATTATGTGAATGTGATGACTGTGATTTTTTTAATATGCAGCATGACGGCGGGGGGGAGGGGGGGCTTAATGTCCTGCACTGGTCATAGTAACTCATGTATTAATGTCCTGCACAGTGCAGGGTGCTGTGATGGAAAGGGGTCCAGTGATGCAGGGTGCTGTGTAACGTAAAGGGGTGCAGGGTGCTGTGTAATGTAAAGGGTTCCAGTGATGCAGGGTGCTGTGTAATGTAAAGGGTTCCAGAGGTGCAGGGTGCTGTGTAATGTAAAGGGGTCCAGTGGTGCTGTGTAATGTAAAGGGTTCCAGTGATGAAGGGTGCTGTGTAATGTAAAGGGGTCCAGTGATGCAGGGTGCTGTGTAATGTAAAGGGGTCCAGTGATGCAGGGTGCTGTGTAATGTAAAGGGGTCCAGTGATGCAGGGTGCTGTGTAATGTAAAGGGGTCCAGTGATGCAGGTTGCTGTGTAATGTAAAGGGTTCAGTGATGCAGGGTGCTGTGTAATGTAAAGGGGTCCAGTGATGCAGGGTGCTGTGTAATGTAAAGGGTTCCAGTGATGCCGGGTGCTGTGTAATGTAAAGGGGTCCAGTGATGCAGGGTGCTGTGTAATGTAAAGGGGTCCAGTGATGCAGGGTGCTGTGTAATGTAAAGGGGTCCAGTGATGCAGGGTGCTGTGTAAAGTAAAGGGGTGCAGGTGCTGTGTAATGTAAAGGGTTCCAGTGATGCAGGGTGCTGTGTAATGTAAAGGGGTCCAGTGATGCAGGGTGCTGTGTAATGTAAAGGGTTCCAGTGATGCAGGGTGCTGTGTAATGTAAAGGGGTCCAGTGATGCAGGGTGCTGTGTAATGTAAAGGGGTCCAGTGATGCAGGGTGCTGTGTAATGTAAGGGCTCCAGTGATGCAGGGTGCTGTGTAATGTAAAGGGGTCCAGTGATGCAGGGTGCTGTGTAAAGTAAAGGGGTGCAGGTGCTGTGTAATGTAAAGGGTTCCAGTGATGCAGGGTGCTGTGTAATGTAAAGGGTTCCAGTGATGCAGGGTGCTGTGTAATGTAAAGGGGTCCAGTGGTGCTGTGTAATGTAAAGGGTTCTAGTGATGCAGGGTGCTGTGTAATGTAAAGGGGTCCAGTGGTGCTGTGTAATGTAAAGGGGTCCAGTGATGCAGGGTGCTGTGTAATGTAAAGGGGTCCAGTGATGCAGGGTGCTGTGTAATGTAAAGGGTTCCAGTGATGCAGGGTGCTGTGTAATGTAAAGGGGCCCAGTGATGCAGGGTGCTGTGTAATGTAAAGGGGTCCAGTGATGCAGGGTGCTGTGTAATGTAAAGGGTTCCAGTGATGCAGTGTGCTGTGTAATGTAAAGGGGTCCAGTGATGCAGGGTGCTGTGTAATGTAAAGGGTTCCAGTGATGCAGGGTGCTGTGTAATGTAAAGGGTTCCAGTGATGCAGGGTGCTGTGTAATGTAAAGGGGTCCAGTGATGCAGGGTGCTGTGTAATGTAAAGGGTTCCAGTGATGCAGGGTGCTGTGTAATATAAAGGGGTCCAGTGATGCAGGGTGCTGTGTAATGTAAAGGGTTCCAGTGATGCAGGGTGCTGTGTAATGTAAAGGGTTCCAGTGATGCAGGGTGCTGTGTAATGTAAAGGGGTCCAGTGATGCAGGGTGCTGTGTAATGTAAAGGGGTCCAGTGATGCAGGGTGCTGTGTAAAGTAAAGGGGTGCAGGTGCTGTGTAATGTAAAGGGTTCCAGTGATGCAGGGTGCTGTGTAATGTAAAGGGGTCCAGTGATGCAGGGTGCTGTGTAATGTAAAGGGTTCCAGTGATGCAGGGTGCTGTGTAATGTAAAAGGGTCCAGTGATGCAGGGTGCTGTGTAATGTAAAGGGGTCCAGTGATGCAGGGTGCTGTGTAATGTAAAGGGGTCCAGTGATGCAGGGTGCTGTGTAATGTAAAGGGTTCCAGTGATGCAGGGTGCTGTGTAATGTCAAGGGGTCCAGTGATGCAGGGTGCTGTGTAATGTAAAGGGGTCCAGTGATGCAGGGTGCTGTGTAATGTAAAGGGTTCCAGTGATGCAGGGTGCTGTGTAATGTAAAGGGGTCCAGTGATGCAGGGTGCTGTGTAATGTAAAGGGTTCCAGTGATGCAGGGTGCTGTGTAATGTAAAGGGGTCCAGTGATGCAGGGTGCTGTGTAATGTAAAGGGTTCCAGTGATGCAGGGTGCTGTGTAATGTAAACGGGTGCAGGGTGCTGTGTAATGTAAAGGGTTCCAGTGATGCAGGGTGCTGTGTAATGTAAAGGGGTCCAGTGATGCAGGGTGCTGTGTAATGTAAAGGGGTCCAGTGATGCAGGGTGCTGTGTAATGTAAAGGGTTCCAGTGATGCAGGGTGCTGTGTAATGTAAAGGGTTCCAGTGATGCAGGGTGCTGTGTAATGTAAAGGGGTCTAGAGGTGCAGGGTGCTGTGTAATGTAAAGGGTTCCAGTGATGCAGGGTGCTGTGTAATGTAAAGGGTTCCAGTGATGCAGGGTGCTGTGTAATGTAAAGGAGTCCAGAGGTGCAGGGTGCTGTGTAATGTAAAGGGGTCCAGAGGTGCAGGGTGCTGTGTAATGTAAAGGGTTCCAGTGATGCAGGGTGCTGTGTAATGTAAAGGTTTCCAGTGATGCAGGGTGCTGTGTAATGTAAAGGGGTCCAGTGATGCAGGGTGCTATGTAATGTAAAGGGGTCCAGAGGTGCAGGGTGCTGTGTAATGTAAAGGGTTCCAGTGATGCAGGGTGCTGTGTAATGTAAAGGTTTCCAGTGATGCAGGGTGCTGTGTAATCTAAAGGGTTCCAGTGATGCAGGGTGCTGTGTAATGTAAAGGGGTCCAGTGATGCAGGGTGCTGTGTAATGTAAAGGGGTCCAGTGATGCAGGGTGCTGTGTAATGTAAAGGGTTCCAGTGATGCAGGGTGCTGTGTAATGTAAAGGGGTCCAGTGATGCAGGGTGCTGTGTAATGTAAAGGGTTCCAGTGATGCAGGGTGCTGTGTAATGTAAAGGGGTCCAGTGATGCAGGGTGCTGTGTAAAGTAAAGGGGTGCAGGTGCTGTGAAATGTAAAGGGTTCCAGTGATGCAGGGTGCTGTGTAATGTAAAGGGGTCCAGTGATGCAGGGGTGCTGTGTAATGTAAAGGGGTCCAGTGATGCAGGGTGCTGTGTAATGTAAAAGGGTCCAGTGATGCTGGGTGCTGTGTAATGTAAAGGGGTCCAGTGATGCAGGGTGCTGTGTAATGTAAAGGGGTCCAGTGATGCAGGGTGCTGTGTAATGTAAAGGGTTCCAGTGATGCAGGGTGCTGTGTAATGTAAAGGGGTCCAGTGATGCAGGGTGCTGTGTAATGTAAAGGGGTCCAGTGATGCAGGGTGCTGTGTAATGTAAAGGGTTCCAGTGATGCAGGGTGCTGTGTAATGTAAAGGGGTCCAGTGATGCAGGGTGCTGTGTAATGTAAAGGGTTCCAGTGATGCAGGGTGCTGTGTAATGTAAAGGGTTCCAGTGATGCAGGGTGCTGTGTAATGTAAAGGGGTGCAGGGTGCTGTGTAATGTAAAGGGTTCCAGTGATGCAGGGTGCTGTGTAATGTAAAGGGGTCCAGTGATGCAGGGTGCTGTGTAATGTAAAGGGTTCCAGTGATGCCGGGTGCTGTGTAATGTAAAGGGTTCCAGTGATGCAGGGTGCTGTGTAATGTAAAGGGGTCCAGTGATGCAGGGTGCTGTGTAATGTAAAGGGGTCCAGTGATGCAGGGTGCTGTGTAAAGTAAAGGGGTGCAGGTGCTGTGTAATGTAAAGGGTTCCAGTGATGCAGGGTGCTGTGTAATGTAAAGGGGTCCAGTGATGCAGGGTGCTGTGTAATGTAAAGGGGTCCAGTGATGCAGGGTGCTGTGTAATGTAAAGGGGTCCAGTGATGCAGGGTGCTGTGTAATGTAAAGGGGTCCAGTGATGCAGGGTGCTGTGTAATGTAAAGGGGTCCAGTGATGCAGGGTGCTGTGTAATGTAAGGGCTCCAGTGATGCAGGGTGCTGTGTAATGTAAAGGGGTCCAGTGATGCAGGGTGCTGTGTAATGTAAAGGGGTCCAGTGATGCAGGGTGCTGTGTAAAGTAAAGGGGTGCAGGTGCTGTGTAATGTAAAGGGTTCCAGTTGATGCAGGGTGCTGTGTAATGTAAAGGGTTCCAGTGATGCAGGGTGCTGTGTAATGTAAAGGGGTCCAGTGGTGCTGTGTAATGTAAAGGGTTCTAGTGATGCAGGGTGCTGTGTAATGTAAAGGGGTCCAGTGGTGCTGTGTAATGTAAAGGGGTCCAGTGATGCAGGGTGCTGTGTAATGTAAAGGGTTCTAGTGATGCAGGGTGCTGTGTAATGTAAAGGGGCCCAGTGATGCAGGGTGCTGTGTAATGTAAAGGGTCCAGTGATGCAGGGTGCTGTGTAATGTAAAGGGTTCCAGTGATGCAGTGTGCTGTAGTAATGTAAAGGGGTCCAGTGATGCAGGGTGCTGTGTAATGTAAAGGGTTCCAGTGATGCAGGGTGCTGTGTAATGTAAAGGGTTCCAGTGATGCAGGGTGCTGTAGTAATGTAAAGGGGTCCAGTGATGCAGGGTGCTGTGTAATGTAAAGGGGTCCAGTGATGCAGGGTGCTGTGTAATGTAAAGGGTTCCAGTGATGCAGGGTGCTGTGTAATGTAAAGGGGTCCAGTGATGCAGGGTGCTGTGTAATGTAAAGGGGTCCAGTGATGCAGGGTGCTGTGTAATGTAAAGGGGTCCAGTGATGCAGGGTGCTGTGTAAAGTAAAGGGGTGCAGGTGCTGTGTAATGTACAGGGTTCCAGTGATGCAGGGTGCTGTGTAATGTAAAGGGGTCCAGTGATGCAGGGTGCTGTGTAATGTAAAGGGTTCCAGTGATGCAGGGTGCTGTGTAATGTAAAAGGGTCCAGTGATGCAGGGTGCTGTGTAATGTAAAGGGGTCCAGTGATGCAGGGTGCTGTGTAATGTAAAGGGGTCCAGTGATGCAGGGTGCTGTGTAAAGTAAAGGGGTGAAGGTCAGATGAGTGCTATGTAAGTAAGGGGTCCAGTGATGCAGGGTGCTGTGAAATGTAAAGGGGTCCAGTGATGCAGGGTGCTGTGTAATGTAAAGGGGTCCAGTGATGCAGGGGTGCTGTGTAATGTAAAGGGTTCCAGTGATGCAGGGTGCTGTGTAATGTAAAGGGGTCCAGTGATGCAGGGTGCTGTGTAATGTAAAGGGGTCCAGTGATGCAGGGTGCTGTGTAATGTAAAGGGTTCCAGTGATGCAGGGTGCTGTGTAATGTCAAGGGGTCCAGTGATGCAGGGTGCTGTGTAATGTAAAGGGTTCCAGTGATGCAGGGTGCTGTGTAATGTAAAGGGGTCCAGTGATGCAGGGTGCTGTGTAATGTAAAGGGTTCCAGTGATGCAGGGGTTCTGTGTAATGTAAAAGGGGTCCAGTGATGCAGGGTGCTGTGTAATGTAAAGGGGTCCAGTGATGCAGGGTGCTGTGTAATGTAAAGGGGTCCAGTGATGCAGGGTGCTGTGTAATGTAAAGGGTTCCAGTGATGCAGGGTGCTGTGTAATGTAAAGGGGTCCAGTGATGCAGGTGCTGTGTAATGTAAAGGGGTCCAGTGATGCAGGGTGCTGTGTAATGTAAAGGGGTCCAGTGATGCAGGGTGCTGTGTAATGTAAAGGGTTCCAGTGATGCAGGGTGCTGTGTAATGTAAAAGGGTTCCAGTGATGCAGGGTGCTGTGTAATGTAAAAGGGTCCAGTGATGCAGGGTGCTGTGTAATGTAAAGGGTCCAGTGATGCAGGGTGCTGTGTAATGTAAAGGGGTCAGTGATGCAGGGTGCTGTGTAATGTAAAGGGGTTCCAGTGATGCAGGGTGCTGTGTAATGTAAAGGGTCCAGTGATGCAGGGTGCTGTGTAATGTAAAAGGGTCCAGTGATGCAGGGTGCTGTGTAATGTAAAGGGGTCCAGTGATGCAGGGTGCTGTGTAATGTAAAGGGGTCCAGTGATGCAGGGTGCTGTGTAATGTAAAGGGTTCCAGTGATGCAGGGTGCTGTGTAAATGGGTCCAGTGATGCAGGGGGCTGTGCAATGAAACAGGGGTCCGCAGGGTGCTGTGTAATGTAAAGGGGTCCAGTGATGCAGGGTGCTGTGTAATGTAAAGGGTTCCAGTGATGCAGGGTGCTGTGTAATGTCAAGGGGTCCAGTGATGCAGGGTGCTGTGTAATGTAAAGGGGTCCAGTGATGCAGGGTGCTGTGTAATGTAAAGGGTTCCAGTGATGCAGGGTGCTGTGTAATGTAAAGGGGTCCAGTGATGCAGGGTGCTGTGTAATGTAAAGGGTTCCAGTGATGCAGGGTGCTGTGTAATGTAAAGGGGTCCAGTGATGCAGGGTGCTGTGTAATGTAAAGGGTTCCAGTGATGCAGGGTGCTGTGTAATGTAAACGGGTGCAGGGTGCTGTGTAATGTAAAGGGTTCCAGTGATGCAGGGTGCTGTGTAATGTAAAGGGGTCCAGTGATGCAGGGTGCTGTGTAATGTAAAGGGGTCCAGTGATGCAGGGTGCTGTGTAATGTAAAGGGGTCCAGTGATGCAGGGTG
Organism: Rana muscosa; assembly: GCA_029206835.1. Lineage (NCBI taxonomy): Eukaryota > Metazoa > Chordata > Amphibia > Anura > Ranidae > Rana > Rana muscosa. Next base: position 45,093,602 of record CM055117.1, on the reverse strand, counting down.
CTGTGTAATGTAAAGGAGTCCAGAGGTGCAGGGTGCTGTGTAATGTAAAGGGGTCCAGAGGTGCAGGGTGCTGTGTAATGTAAAGGGTTCCAGTGATGCAGGGTGCTGTGTAATGTAAAGGGTTCCAGTGATGCAGGGTGCTGTGTAATGTAAAGGGGTCCAGTGATGCAGGGTGCTGTGTAATGTAAAGGGGTCCAGAGGTGCAGGGTGCTGTGTAATGTAAAGGGTTCCAGTGATGCAGGGTGCTGTGTAATGTAAAGGTTTCCAGTGATGCAGGGTGCTGTGTAATCTAAAGGGTTCCAGTGATGCAGGGTGCTGTGTAATGTAAAGGGGTCCAGTGATGCAGGGTGCTGTGTAATGTAAAGGGGTCCAGTGATGCAGGGTGCTGTGTAATGTAAAGGGTTCCAGTGATGCAGGGTGCTGTGTAATGTAAAGGGGTCCAGTGATGCAGGGTGCTGTGTAATGTAAAGGGTTCCAGTGATGCAGGGTGCTGTGTAATGTAAAAGGGTCCAGTGATGCAGGGTGCTGTGTAATGTAAAGGGGTCCAGTGATGCAGGGTGCTGTGTAATGTAAAGGGGTCCAGTGATGCAGGGTGCTGTGTAATGTAAAGGGTTCCAGTGATGCAGGGTGCTGTGTAATGTAAAGGGGTCCAGTGATGCAGGGTGCTGTGTAATGTAAAGGGGTCCAGTGATGCAGGGTGCTGTTTAATGTAAAGGGTTCCAGTGATGCAGGGTGCTGTGTAATGTAAAGGGGTCCAGTGATGCAGGGTGCTGTGTAATGTAAAGGGTTCCAGTGATGCAGGGTGCTGTGTAATGTAAAGGGGTCCAGTGATGCAGGGTTCTGTGTAATGTAAAGGGTTCCAGTGATGCAGGGTGCTGTGTAAAGTAAAGGGGTGCAGGTGCTGTGTAATGTAAAGGGTTCCAGTGATGCAGGGTGCTGTGTAATGTAAAGGGGTCCAGTGATGCAGGGTGCTGTGTAATGTAAAGGGTTCCAGTGATGCAGGGTGCTGTGTAATGTAAAGGGGTCCAGTGATGCAGGGTGCTGTGTAATGTAAAGGGGTCCAGTGATGCAGGGTGCTGTGTAATGTAAAGGGGTCCAGTGATGTAGGGTGCTGTGTAAAGTAAAGGGGTGCAGGTGCTGTGTAATGTAAAGGGTTCCAGTGATGCAGGGTGCTGTGTAATGTAAAGGGTTCCAGTGATGCAGGGTGCTGTGTAATGTAAAGGGGTCCAGTGGTGCTGTGTAATGTAAAGGGTTCTAGTGATGCAGGGTGCTGTGTAATGTAAAGGGGTCCAGTGGTGCTGTGTAATGTAAAGGGGTCCAGTGATGCAGGGTGCTGTGTAATGTAAAGGGGTCCAGTGATGCAGGGTGCTGTGTAATGTAAAGGGTTCCAGTGATGCAGGGTGCTGTGTAATGTAAAGGGGTCCAGTGGTGCTGTGTAATGTAAAGGGTTCTAGTGATGCAGGGTGCTGTGTAATGTAAAAGGGGTCCAGTGGTGCTGTGTAATGTAAAGGGGTCCAGTGATGCAGGGTGCTGTGTAATGTAAAGGGGTCCAGTGATGCAGGGTGCTGTGTAATGTAAAGGGTTCCAGTGATGCAGGGTGCTGTGTAATGTAAAGGGGCCCAGTGATGCAGGGTGCTGTGTAATGTAAAGGGGTCCAGTGATGCAGGGTGCTGTGTAATGTAAAGGGTTCCAGTGATGCAGTGTGCTGTGTAATGTAAAGGGGTCCAGTGATGCAGGGTGCTGTGTAATGTAAAGGGTTCCAGTGATGCAGGGTGCTGTGTAATGTAAAGGGTTCCAGTGATGCAGGGTGCTGTGTAATGTAAAGGGGTCCAGTGATGCAGGGTGCTGTGTAATGTAAAGGGTTCCAGTGATGCAGGGTGCTGTGTAATGTAAAGGGGTCCAGTGATGCAGGGTGCTGTGTAATGTAAAGGGTTCCAGTGATGCAGGGTGCTGTGTAATGTAAAGGGGTCCAGTGATGCAGGGTGCTGTGTAAAGTAAAGGGGTGCAGGTGCTGTGTAATGTAAAGGGTTCCAGTGATGCAGGGTGCTGTGTAATGTAAAGGGGTCCAGTGATGCAGGGTGCTGTGTAATGTAAAGGGTTCCAGTGATGCAGGGTGCTGTGTAATGTAAAGGGTTCCAGTGATGCAGGGTGCTGTGTAATGTAAAGGGGTCCAGTGATGCAGGGTGCTGTGTAATGTAAAGGGGTCCAGTGATGCAGGGTGCTGTGTAATGTAAAGGGGTCCAGTGATGCAGGGTGCTGTGCAAAGTAAAGGGGTGCAGGTGCTGTGTAATGTAAAGGGTTCCAGTGATGCAGGGTGCTGTGTAATGTAAAGGGGTCCAGTGATGCAGGGTGCTGTGTAATGTAAAGGGTTCCAGTGATGCAGGGTGCTGTGTAATGTAAAGGGGTCCAGTGATGCAGGGTGCTGTGTAATGTAAAGGGGTCCAGTGATGCAGGGTGCTGTGTAATGTAAAGGGTTCTAGTGATGCAGGGTGCTGTGTAATGTAAAGGGTTCCAGTGATGCAGGGTGCTGTGTAATGTAAAGGGTTCCAGTGATGCAGGGTGCTGTGTAATGTAAAGGGGTCCAGTGATGCAGGGTGCTGTGTAATGTAAAGGGTTCCAGTGATGCCGGGTGCTGTGTAATGTAAAGGGTTCCAGTGATGCAGGGTGCTGTGTAATGTAAAGGGGTCCAGTGATGCAGGGTGCTGTGTAATGTAAAGGGGTCCAGTGATGCAGGGTGCTGTGTAATGTAAAGGGGTCCAGTGATGCAGGGTGCTGTGTAATGTAAAGGGGCCCAGTGATGCAGGGTGCTGTGTAATGTAAAGGGTTCCAGTGATGCAGTGTGCTGTGTAATGTAAAGGGGTCCAGTGATGCAGGGTGCTGTGTAATGTAAAGGGTTCCAGTGATGCAGGGTGCTGTGTAATGTAAAGGGTTCCAGTGATGCAGGGTGCTGTGTAATGTAAAGGGGTCCAGTGATGCAGGGTGCTGTGTAATGTAAAGGGTTCCAGTGATGCAGGGTGCTGTGTAATGTAAAGGGGTCCAGTGATGCAGGGTGCTGTGTAATGTAAAGGGTTCCAGTGATGCAGGGTGCTGTGTAATGTAAAGGGGTCCAGTGATGCAGGGTGCTGTGTATTGTAAAGGGGTCCAGTGATGCAGGGTGCTGTGTAAAGTAAAGGGGTGCAGGTGCTGTGTAATGTAAAGGGTTCCAGTGATGCAGGGTGCTGTGTAATGTAAAGGGGTCCAGTGATGCAGGGTGCTGTGTAATGTAAAGGGTTCCAGTGATGCAGGGTGCTGTGTAATGTAAAGGGTTCCAGTGATGCAGGGTGCTGTGTAATGTAAAGGGGTCCAGTGATGCAGGGTGCTGTGTAATGTAAAGGGGTCCAGTGATGCAGGGTGCTGTGTAATGTAAAGGGGTCCAGTGATGCAGGGTGCTGTGTAAAGTAAAGGGGTGCAGGTGCTGTGTAATGTAAAGGGTTCCAGTGATGCAGGGTGCTGTGTAATGTAAAGGGGTCCAGTGATGCAGGGTGCTGTGTAATGTAAAGGGTTCCAGTGATGCAGGGTGCTGTGTAATGTAAAGGGGTCCAGTGATGCAGGGTGCTGTGTAATGTAAAGGGGTCCAGTGATGCAGGGTGCTGTGTAATGTAAAGGGGTCCAGTGATGCAGGGTGCTGTGTAATGTAAAGGGTTCCAGTGATGCAGGGTGCTGTGTAATGTAAAGGGGTCCAGTGATGCAGGGTGCTGTGTAATGTAAAGGGGTCCAGTGATGCAGGGTGCTGTGTAATGTAAGGGCTCCAGTGATGCAGGGTGCTGTGTAATGTAAAGGGGTCCAGTGATGCAGGGTGCTGTGTAATGTAAAGGGGTCCAGTGATGCAGGGTGCTGTGTAAAGTAAAGGGGTGCAGGTGCTGTGTAATGTAAAGGGTTCCAGTGATGCAGGGTGCTGTGTAATGTAAAGGGTTCCAGTGATGCAGGGTGCTGTGTAATGTAAAGGGGTCCAGTGGTGCTGTGTAATGTAAAGGGTTCTAGTGATGCAGGGTGCTGTGTAATGTAAAGGGGTCCAGTGGTGCTGTGTAATGTAAAGGGGTCCAGTGATGCAGGGTGCTGTGTAATGTAAAGGGGTCCAGTGATGCAGGGTGCTGTGTAATGTAAAGGGGCCCAGTGATGCAGGGTGCTGTGTAATGTAAAGGGGCCCAGTGATGCAGGGTGCTGTGTAATGTAAAGGGGTCCAGTGATGCAGGGTGCTGTGTAATGTAAAGGGGTCCAGTGATGCAGTGTGCTGTGTAATGTAAAGGGGTCCAGTGATGCAGGGTGCTGTGTAATGTAAAGGGTTCCAGTGATGCAGGGTGCTGTGTAATGTAAAGGGTTCCAGTGATGCAGGGTGCTGTGTAATGTAAAGGGGTCCAGTGATGCAGGGTGCTGTGTAATGTAAAGGGGTCCAGTGATGCAGGGTGCTGTGTAATGTAAAGGGTTCCAGTGATGCAGGGTGCTGTGTAATGTAAAGGGGTCCAGTGATGCAGGGTGCTGTGTAATGTAAAGGGTTCCAGTGATGCAGGGTGCTGTGTAATGTAAAGGGGTCCAGTGATGCAGGGTGCTGTGTAATGTAAAGGGGTCCAGTGATGCAGGGTGCTGTGTAAAGTAAAGGGGTGCAGGTGCTGTGTAATGTAAAGGGTTCCAGTGATGCAGGGTGCTGTGTAATGTAAAGGGGTCCAGTGATGCAGGGTGCTGTGTAATGTAAAGGGTTCCAGTGATGCAGGGTGCTGTGTAATGTAAAAGGGTCCAGTGATGCAGGGTGCTGTGTAATGTAAAGGGGTCCAGTGATGCAGGGTGCTGTGTAATGTAAAGGGGTCCAGTGATGCAGGGTGCTGTGTAATGTAAAGGGTTCCAGTGATGCAGGGTGCTGTGTAATGTCAAGGGGTCCAGTGATGCAGGGTGCTGTGTAATGTAAAGGGGTCCAGTGATACAGGGTGCTGTGTAATGTAAAGGGTTCCAGTGATGCAGGGTGCTGTGTAATGTAAAGGGGTCCAGTGATGCAGGGTGCTGTGTAATGTAAAGGGTTCCAGTGATGCAGGGTGCTGTGTAATGTAAAGGGGTCCAGTGATGCAGGGTGCTGTGTAATGTAAAGGGTTCCAGTGATGCAGGGTGCTGTGTAATGTAAAGGGGTGCAGGGTGCTGTGTAATGTAAAGGGTTCCAGTGATGCAGGGTGCTGTGTAATGTAAAGGGGTCCAGTGATGCAGGGTGCTGTGTAATGTAAAGGGGTCCAGTGATGCAGGGTGCTGTGTAATGTAAAGGGGTCCAGTGATGCAGGGTGCTGTGTAATGTAAAGGGTTCCAGTGATGCAGGGTGCTGTGTAATGTAAAGGGGTCTAGAGGTGCAGGGAGCTGTGTAATGTAAAGGGGTCCAGTGATGCAGGGTGCTGTGTAATGTAAAGGGTTCCAGTGATGCAGGGTGCTGTGTAATGTAAAAGGGTCCAGTGATGCAGGGTGCTGTGTAATGTAAAGGGGTCCAGTGATGCAGGGTGCTGTGTAATGTAAAGGGGTCCAGTGATGCAGGGTGCTGTGTAATGTAAAGGGTTCCAGTGATGCAGGGTGCTGTGTAATGTAAAGGGGTCCAGTGATGCAGGGTGCTGTGTAATGTAAAGGGGTCCAGTGATGCAGGGTGCTGTGTAATGTAAAGGGTTCCAGTGATGCAGGGTGCTGTGTAATGTAAAGGGTTCCAGTGATGCAGGGTGCTGTGTAATGTAAAGGGGTCCAGTGATGCAGGGTTTTGTGTAATGTAAAGGGTTCCAGTGATGCAGGGTGCTGTGTAATGTAAAGGGGTGCAGGGTGCTGTGTAATGTAAAGGGTTCCAGTGATGCAGGGTGCTGTGTAATGTAAAGGGGTCCAGTGATGCAGGGTGATGTGTAATGTAAAGGGTTCCAGTGATGCAGGGTGCTGTGTAATGTAAAGGGGTCCAGTGATGCAGGGTGCTGTGTAATGTAAAGGGTTCCAGTGATGCAGGGTGCTGTGTAATGTAAAGGGGTCCAGTGATGCAGGGTGCTGTGTAATGTAAAGGGTTCCAGTGATGCCGGGTGCTGTGTAATGTAAAGGGTTCCAGTGATGCAGGGTGCTGTGTAATGTAAAGGGGTCCAGTGAGGCAGGGTGCTGTGTAATGTAAAGGGGTCCAGTGATGCAGGGTGCTGTGTAATGTAAAGGGGTCCAGTGATGCAGGGTGCTGTGTAAAGTAAAGGGGTGCAGGTGCTGTGTAATGTAAAGGGTTCCAGTGATGCAGGGTGCTGTGTAATGTAAAGGGGTCTAGTGATGCAGGGTGCTGTGTAATGTAAAGTGTTCCAGTGATGCAGGGTGCTGTGTAATGTAAAGGGGTCCAGTGATGCAGGGTGCTGTGTAATGTAAAGGGGTCCAGTGATGCAGGGTGCTGTGTAATGTAAAGGGTTCCAGTGATGCAGGGTGCTGTGTAATGTAAAGGGGTCCAGTGATGCAGGGTGCTGTGTAATGTAAAGGGGTCCAGTGATGCAGGGTGCTGTGTAATGTAAGGGCTCCAGTGATGCAGGGTGCTGTGTAATGTAAAGGGGTCCAGTGATGCAGGGTGCTGTGTAATGTAAAGGGGTCCAGTGATGCAGGGTGCTGTGTAAAGCAAAGGGGTGCAGGTGCTGTGTAATGTAAAGGGTTCCAGTGATGCAGGGTGCTGTGTAATGTAAAGGGTTCCAGTGATGCAGGGTGCTGTGTAATGTAAAGGGGTCCAGTGGTGCTGTGTAATGTAAATGGTTCTAGTGATGCAGGGTGCTGTGTAATGTAAAGGGTTCCAGTGATGCAGGGTGCTGTGTAATGTAAAGGGGTCCAGTGATGCAGGGTGCTGTGTAATGTAAAGGGTTCCAGTGATGCAGGGTGCTGTGTAAAGTAAAGGGGTGCAGGTGCTGTGTAATGTAAAGGGTTCCAGTGATGCAGGGTGCTGTGTAATGTAAAGGGGTCCAGTGATGCAGGGTGCTGTGTAATGTAAAGGGTTCCAGTGATGCAGGGTGCTGTGTAATGTAAAAGGGTCCAGTGATGCAGGGTGCTGTGTAATGTAAAGGGGTCCAGTGATGCAGGGTGCTGTGTAATGTAAAGGGGTCCAGTGATGCAGGGTGCTGTGTAATGTAAAGGGTTCCAGTGATGCAGGGTGCTGTGTAATGTAAAGGGGTCCAGTGATGCAGGGTGCTGTGTAATGTAAAGGGGTCCAGTGATGCAGGGTGCTGTGTAATGTAAAGGGTTCCAGTGATGCAGGGTGCTGTGTAATGTAAAGGGGTCCAGTGATGCAGGGTGCTGTGTAATGTAAAGGGTTCCAGTGATGCAGGGTGCTGTGTAATGTAAAGGGGTCCAGTGAGGCAGGGTGCTGTGTAATGTAAAGGGGTCCAGTGAGGCAGGGTGCTGTGTAATGTAAAGGGGTCCAGTGATGCAGGGTGCTGTGTAATGTAAAGGGTTCCAGTGATGCAGGGTGCTGTGTAATGTAAAGGGGTCCAGTGATGCAGGGTGCTGTGTAATGTAAAGGGGTCCAGTGATGCAGGGTGCTGTGTAATGTAAAGGGGTCCAGTGATGCAGGGTGCTGTGTAATGTAAAGGGTTCCAGTGATGCAGGGTGCTGTGTAATGTAAAGGGGTCCAGTGATGCAGGGTGCTGTGTAATGTAAAGGGGTCCAGTGATGCAGGGTGCTGTGTAATGTAAGGGCTCCAGTGATGCAGGGTGCTGTGTAATGTAAAGGGGTCCAGTGATGCAGGGTGCTGTGTAATGTAAAGGGGTCCAGTGATGCAGGGTGCTGTGTAAAGTAAAGGGGTGCAGGTGCTGTGTAATGTAAAGGGTTCCAGTGATGCAGGGTGCTGTGTAATGTAAAGGGTTCCAGTGATGCAGGGTGCTGTGTAATGTAAAGGGGTCCAGTGGTGCTGTGTAATGTAAAGGGTTCTAGTGATGCAGGGTGCTGTGTAATGTAAAGGGGTCCAGTGGTGCTGTGTAATGTAAAGGGGTCCAGTGATGCAGGGTGCTGTGTAATGTAAAGGGGTCCAGTGATGCAGGGTGCTGTGTAATGTAAAGGGTTCCAGTGATGCAGGGTGCTGTGTAATGTAAAGGGGTCCAGTGGTGCTGTGTAATGTAAAGGGTTCTAGTGATGCAGGGTGCTGTGTAATGTAAAGGGGTCCAGTGGTGCTGTGTAATGTAAAGGGGTCCAGTGATGCAGGGTGCTGTGTAATGTAAAGGGGTCCAGTGATGCAGGGTGCTGTGTAATGTAAAGGGTTCCAGTGATGCAGGGTGCTGTGTAATGTAAAGGGGCCCAGTGATGCAGGGTGCTGTGTAATGTAAAGGGGTCCAGTGATGCAGGGTGCTGTGTAATGTAAAGGGGTCCAGTGATGCAGTGTGCTGTGTAATGTAAAGGGGTCCAGTGATGCAGGGTGCTGTGTAATGTAAAGGGTTCCAGTGATGCAGGGTGCTGTGTAATGTAAAGGGTTCCAGTGATGCAGGGTGCTGTGTAATGTAAAGGGGTCCAGTGATGCAGGGTGCTGTGTAATGTAAAGGGTTCCAGTGATGCAGGGTGCTGTGTAATGTAAAGGGGTCCAGTGATGCAGGGTGCTGTGTAATGTAAAGGGTTCCAGTGATGCAGGGTGCTGTGTAATGTAAAGGGGTCCAGTGATGCAGGGTGCTGTGTATTGTAAAGGGGTCCAGTGATGCAGGGTGCTGTGTAAAGTAAAGGGGTGCAGGTGCTGTGTAATGTAAAGGGTTCCAGTGATGCAGGGTGCTGTGTAATGTAAAGGGGTCCAGTGATGCAGGGTGCTGTGTAATGTAAAGGGTTCCAGTGATGCAGGGTGCTGTGTAATGTAAAAGGGTCCAGTGATGCAGGGTGCTGTGTAATGTAAAGGGGTCCAGTGATGCAGGGTGCTGTGTAATGTAAAGGGGTCCAGTGATGCAGGGTGCTGTGTAATGTAAAGGGTTCCAGTGATGCAGGGTGCTGTGTAATGTAAAGGGGTCCAGTGATGCAGGGTGCTGTGTAATGTAAAGGGGTCCAGTGATGCAGGGTGCTGTGTAATGTAAAGGGGTCCAGTGATGCAGGGTGCTGTGTAATGTAAAGGGGTCCAGTGATGCAGGGTGCTGTGTAATGTAAAGGGTTCCAGTGATGCAGGGTGCTGTGTAATGTAAAGGGGTGCAGGGTGCTGTGTAATGTAAAGGGTTCCAGTGATGCAGGGTGCTGTGTAATGTAAAGGGGTCCAGTGATGCAGGGTGCTGTGTAATGTAAAGGGGTCCAGTGATGCAGGGTGCTGTGTAATGTAAAGGGTTCCAGTGATGCAGGGTGCTGTGTAATGTAAAGGGGTCCAGTGATGCAGGGTGCTGTGTAATGTAAAGGGTTCCAGTGATGCAGGGTGCTGTGTAATGTAAAGGGGTGCAGGGTGCTGTGTAATGTAAAGGGTTCCAGTGATGCAGGGTGCTGTGTAATGTAAAGGGGTCCAGTGATGCAGGGTGCTGTGTAATGTAAAGGGGTCCAGTGATGCAGGGTGCTGTGTAATGTAAAGGGGTCCAGTGATGCAGGGTGCTGTGTAATGTTAAGGGGTCCAGTGATGCAGGGTGCTGTGTAATGTAAAGGGTTCCAGTGATGCAGGGTGCTGTGTAATGTAAAGGAGTCCAGAGGTGCAGGGTGCTGTGTAATGTAAAGGGGTCCAGAGGTGCAGGGTGCTGTGTAATGTAAAGGGTTCCAGTGATGCAGGGTGCTGTGTAATGTAAAGGTTTCCAGTGATGCAGGGTGCTGTGTAATGTAAAGGGGTCCAGTGATGCAGGGTGCTGTGTAATGTAAAGGGGTCCAGAGGTGCAGGGTGCTGTGTAATGTAAAGGGGTCCAGTGATGCAGGGTGCTGTGTAATGTAAAGGGTTCCAGTGATGCAGGGTGCTGTGTAATGTAAAGGTTTCCAGTGATGCAGGGTGCTGTGTAATCTAAAGGGTTCCAGTGATGCAGGGTGCTGTGTAATGTAAAGGGGTCCAGTGATGCAGGGTGCTGTGTAATGTAAAGGGGTCCAGTGATGCAGGGTGCTGTGTAATGTAAAGGGTTCCAGTGATGCAGGGTGCTGTGTAATGTAAAGGGGTCCAGTGATGCAGGGTGCTGTGTAATGTAAAGGGTTCCAGTGATGCAGGGTGCTGTGTAATGTAAAGGGGTCCAGTGATGCAGGGTGCTGTGTAAAGTAAAGGGGTGCAGGTGCTGTGTAATGTAAAGGGTTCCAGTGATGCAGGGTGCTGTGTAATGTAAAGGGGTCCAGTGATGCAGGGTGCTGTGTAATGTAAAGGGTTCCAGTGATGCAGGGTGCTGTGTAATGTAAAAGGGTCCAGTGATGCAGGGTGCTGTGTAATGTAAAGGGGTCCAGTGATGCAGGGTGCTGTGTAATGTAAAGGGGTCCAGTGATGCAGGGTGCTGTGTAATGTAAAGGGTTCCAGTGATGCAGGGTGCTGTGTAATGTAAAGGGGTCCAGTGATGCAGGGTGCTGTGTAATGTAAAGGGTTCCAGTGATGCAGGGTGCTGTGTAATGTAAAGGGTTCCAGTGATGCAGGGTGCTGTGTAATGTAAAGGGGTCCAGTGATGCAGGGTGCTGTGTAATGTAAAGGGTTCCAGTGATGCAGGGTGCTGTGTAATGTAAAGGGGTCCAGTGATGCAGGGTTCTGTGTAATGTAAAGGGTTCCAGTGATGCAGGGTGCTGTGTAATGTAAAGGGGTGCAGGGTGCTGTGTAATGTAAAGGGTTCCAGTGATGAAGGGTGCTGTGTAATGTAAAGGGGTCCAGTGATGCAGGGTGTTGTGTAATGTAAAGGGTTCCAGTGATGCAGGGTGCTGTGTAATGTAAAGGGGTCCAGTGATGCAGGGTGCTGTGTAATGTAAAGGGTTCCAGTGATGCAGGGTGCTGTGTAATGTAAAGGGGTCTAGAGGTGCAGGGTGCTGTGTAATGTAAAGGGTTCCAGTGATGCAGGGTGCTGTGTAATGTAAAGGGTTCCAGTGATGCAGGGTGCTGTGTAATGTAAAGGAGTCAAGAGGTGCAGGGTGCTGTGTAATGTAAAGGAGTCCAGAGGTGCAGGGTGCTGTGTAATGTAAAGGGTTCCAGTGATGCAGGGTGCTGTGTAATGTAAAGGTTTCCAGTGATGCAGGGTGCTGTGTAATGTAAAGGGGTCCAGTGATGCAGGGTGCTGTGTAATGTAAAGGGGTCCAGAGGTGCAGGGTGCTGTGTAATGTAAAGGGTTCCAGTGATGCAGGGTGCTGTGTAATGTAAAGGGGTCCAGAGGTGCAGGGTGCTGTGTAATGTAAAGGGGTCCAGAGGTGCAGGGTGCTGTGTAATGTAAAGGGTTCCAGTGATGCAGGGTGCTGTGTAATGTAAAGGGGTCCAGAGGTGCAGGGTGCTGTGTAATGTAAAGGGGTCCAGAGGTGCAGGGTGCTGTGTAATGTAAAGGGGTCCAGTGATGCAGGGTGCTGTGTAATCTAAAGGGTTCCAGTGATGCAGGGTGCTGTGTAATGTAAAGGGGTCCAGAGGTGCAGGGTGCTGTGTAATGTAAAGGGGTCCAGAGGTGCAGGGTGCTGTGTAATGTAAAGGGGTCCAGAGGTGCAGGGTGCTGTGTAATGTAAAGGGGCCCAGAGGTGCAGGGTGCTGTGTAATGTAAAGGGGTCCAGAGGTGCAGGGTGCTGTGTAATGTAAAGGGGTCCAGAGGTGCAGGGTGCTGTGTAATGTAAAGGGGTCCAGAGGTGCAGGGTGCTGTGTAATGTAAAGGGGTCCAGAGGTGCAGGGTGCTGTGTAATCTAAAGGGTTCCAGTGATGCAGGGTGCTGTGTAATGTAAAGGGGTCCAGTGATGCAGTTGTGGAGAGGGGGTACACAGTAGTGACAGATATTGAAAGATGCAGGGAGCACAGTGGTGTGTTTTTACATTTTAACGTGGGGGGGTCGCTTTTAACCCCCGCTAGCGGTCGAAGAAAGGGTTATATGCGACTGTGTATTGCCGCTGTCGAAGCGCCCCCCCCCCCCCCAAAAAAAATTTCAGCGGATGCCCATGGACGATGCACCATCAAATCTTGGGTGAGAACCTCCTTCCCTCAGCCAGGGCATTGAAAATGGGTCGTGGATGGGTATTTTAGCCTGACAATGACACAAACAACGGCCAAGGCAACAAAGGAGTGGCTCAAGAAGAAGCACATTAGGGTCCTTGATTGGCCTAGCCAGTCTACAGATCTTAATCCCATAGAAAATATGTGGAGGGAGCTGAAGGTTCGAGTTACCAAACGTCAGCCTCAAAACCTTAATGACTTGGAGAGGATTTGCATAGAGATCCCTCCTGAGATGTGCAAACCTGGGGGGGGGGGGGGGGCAACTACAAGAAACGTCTGACCTCTGTGATCGCCAACAAGGGTTTCTCCACCAAAGTACTAAGTCATGTTTTGCGAAGGGGTCAAATACTTATTTCACTCATTAAAATGAAAATCAATTTATAAAAACATTTTTAAATGCATTTTTCTGGATATTTTTGTTGTTATTCTGTCTCTCGCTGTTAAAATAAACCGACCATTAAAATTATAGACTGATCATTTCTTTGTCAGTGGGGCAAACGTACAAAATCAGCAGAGGATCAAATACTCCCCCCCCCCCCCCCCATCGCTGTATTTCTGGGTGCTTTATTCAGTATTCCATAAACTTCTGCTCATGTATTTAGCATGTGCCCTTCAACAACTCAATACTTTTCCATGTTCATAACTGGCACAGTGCCCCCAAATGGTTGTGGCAGATACAAACAGTCAAGAGCGCCCTCACTGGTACCAATAGGTGTCGCAAGCATTTTAGGGGGTCCCCACCTCCCAGCATTCCCTGATGGTCAAGAAACATAAAATACAGTTTAACCACTTGCCCTCTGGAAGGTTTTACCCCCTTCATGACCAGGCCATTTTTCGCTATTCGGCACTACGCTACTTTAACTGGTAATTGCGCGGTCGTGCAACACTGTACACAAATTAAATTATATCATGTTTTTTTTTCCACACAAAGAGAGCTTTCTTTTGACCACCACTGCATTTTTTTTTTTTTGCACCATGAACCAAAAAAAAGACCGAAAATTTTGAAAAAACACAATATTTTTTACTTTCTCCTATAAAACCTAAAAAAAAAAAAAAAAAAAAATCAAATTTCTTCATGAATTTAGGTGAAAATGCATTTTGCTACATGTCTATGATAAAAAAACAAAAAAAACAACAATAAGGGTCCTTTCACACGGGGCGGATCCGTGCAGATCCGCCCCGTGAAGCTCCGCTTGCTCAGCGGGGATCGCTCCGTTGATCCCCGCTGAGCCGACGGATGACTGGGCGGTCCCCGCACACTGTGCAGGGACCGCCCTGTCAGAGCGCCGCTCTCCCCTATGGGGAATCGGATGACGACGGACCGTAGAGTCCGTTGTCATCCGATCCGCTCCGCCGACGGAAGGAAAAATAGGGTTTTCCTCCGTCACACTTTGGCGGAGCGGATGTCAGCGGACATGTCTCCGCTGACATCCGTGCCTCCATAGGGGTACATAGAGGATCCGTTTCAGGTCCGCCTAAAAAACTGACAGGCGGACCTGAACGGACCTCCGTGTGAAAGGGGCCTTAGTGTATATTGATTCGTTACGCAAACATTTTAGCGTCTACAAACTATGGTATATATACTGGATTTTTATATATATATATATATATATATATATATATATATATATATACCGTATATACTCGAGTATAAGCCAAATTTTTCAGCACATTTTTTTGTGCTGAAAATGCCCCCCTTGGCTTATACTCGAGTCTTTGTCCATCTTCAACTTTGTGCGCCTGATCCCAGCCTGCCGTGGGTCCCCTGGACCCCAAACTTGGCACACGTATAGCCCCACTCTTCCTCTATAAGTGTGAAAAGTTGGTTGTCCGGGGGATATACGGCCGGGGAGCACAGATTTTTCAAAGCCAGTCACCCCTTCCTTAGACTCCCATGTTAAATAGTAATTTCTCTGGTGAATTTGGGGACCCGGTACCGACCGGCACTTGGTCACCTGGACCCCAAACTTGGCACACATGTAGCCGCACTCTTCCTCTACAAATGTGCAAAGATTGTTGTCCGGGGGACCTACGGCCGGGGAGCACTGATTTTTCAAATCCGGGCCCCCCTTCCATAGACTCCCATGTTAAACGTCAGTATAGTCAGACAGCGCTGGAGATCAGGTAGGGAGATTGGGCACAGTGAGGCATGCAGATGGACGCCCTAGGCTTATACTCGAGTCAATACGTTTTCCCATTTTTTTGCGGTAAAATTAGGTGCCTCGGCTTATATTCGGGTCGGCTTATACTCGAGCATATACGGTATATGCCCTCTGTCGAAGTCAGGATATGACAAAACGCGTCAGGACGTGACCTACACGACGCAACAGGAAGTGATCTATGCGCTCCACGGCAGCCGGACCCGGAAGTAAGGAGAGTTCCTGTTTACATGCTCGGCCATCGAGCTGCTTCCTTCTCTGGCGGTGACGGTGAAGTGCAATGCTCATTGTTTGATTTATTCTTGTACGTTCAATGTATAAAGGGGTTTTGATGTGTGGGGACTGTTATTAATAAACAGAGTTACGCTATATGCCCTCTTCTGTTTGTTTTTACCACTCGTGGGAGCCCCCACAGATCTGTCATCTCCTAGGCTGATGTTGAGTGCCGAGGTTCATTTGGGTTCTGGTTTATCCACCTTTATCAAGGCGTGTGTTTGAGCTCGCTCTGGTGAGTTTAAACCCCTGAGGGGGAGTGTGTTTTCACTGGGTGGACCTGGAGTTTTCGGTGAAGGTGCATGCTATTTACATCCAAGATCAACTATGGACATTATCAGACACTCTGCACTTTAAATCATCTGCCTGAAACTGTTATTCACTTTTTAGGTGGTGTTGGCCACCAGATTTATACCAACACTAGCGCCGTTTTAGTATATCACTGACACAGTTCATCACTGTTTTTATACTATGTTTTTATACCAATTCATTTTAAACAGCTTCTCATTTGGAGTTCTCAGCGTTTGTCATTAGGGAATTCCCTTATTGTGTTAGTACCTTGATTTTAACTGATCCTTGTGCCATCACATTCTATGTCAGTACGTCCACTGTCTCTATGGTTGCAGCTTTTTAGTCCTAGGCGCTGAGTGGTGTATTGAAGGTCGTATATATACACCCTTGCTTTTATATACGGTATATATACACTAGAAATGGCGGTCATCAGTGACTTACAGTGCCTTGAAAAAGTATTCATACCCCTTGAAATTTTCCACATGTTACAACCAAAAACATACAGTGGAACCTTGGATTATGAGCATAATCTGTTCCAGGAGAATGCTCGTAATCCAAAGCACTCGCATATCAAAGCGAGTTTCCCCATAGAAGTCAATGGAAACAAAAATAATTTGTTCCGCATTGACTTCTATGGTATGCAATACCGCATGTGGCCAGAAGTGGGGGGCGCCGGAGAGCCTCGGAAACACTCGGAAAGGCCCAGGGACAGCTCGGCTGAACTCGGAAAACCTCGGAAAGGCTCGGGAACTGCTTTCGGCGCCCCCCCCCCACCTCAGGCCAAACGCAGTACTGCACACCGCTGTGGCTTGAATCCTGCTCGTTTTGCAAGACAACACTCGCAAACCGAGTCAGGATTTTTTTAAAAAAACAGTGCTCGTATTGCGAAACGTTCGTTAACCGCGTTACTCGCAATCCGAGGTTCCACTGTACATGTATTTTATTGGGATTTTTATTTGATAGACCAACACAAAGTGGCACATAATTGTGAAGTGGAAAGAAAAT
The DNA here is from genome assembly GCA_029206835.1 of Rana muscosa. Lineage (NCBI taxonomy): Eukaryota > Metazoa > Chordata > Amphibia > Anura > Ranidae > Rana > Rana muscosa. The sequence continues at coordinate 45,077,801 of CM055117.1, read as the reverse complement.
GATAGATGTTTTTCCCCTATTTTTTCCAAATAAATATGTGAAAAGTGCTGCGTATATTTGTACACAGACCCCTTTACTTTGAAACCCCAAACTAAAATCTAGTGGAATCAATTGTCTTCAGAAGTCACCCAATTAGTAAATAAGTAAATTCCTCCCTGAGGAAGTCACGTGACCAGTGCCGCAACGCGTCATCTATTGGTGGCGGTGGATGCAATATACCTTCTCTTCACTGGATTTGCTTTGGAATTACATTTTCCTCACCATGTTGGAGATCACATTTTGGACTTTATTTAACCACTTGCCGACCAGCCGTCGTCATTATACTGCGGCAGGTCGGCACAATCCCGCGAACCGTCATAGCTGTACGTCTGCTCCTTTAAGCGGAATAGCAGGCGTGCCCGTGCCGCCGCCAGTGGCACCCACGCTACCGCTACACTGCGGGGGGGTGCCGATACGCGTGGCAGTCGGTCGCGATGACCGCCAGCCACAGGCTATCGCGGGCACAAGAGCCAGATCAGGGACGTGTGTGTGTGTGTGTGTGTAAACACACACATCGCTGTTCTGTGAGGAGAGGAAGATTGTGAGTTCCTACTAGCTAGGAATAACGATCTGTCATCTCCTCTAGTCAGTCCCATCCCCCTACAGTTAGAACACACAGTGAGGGAACACAGTTAGAACACACAGTGAGGGAACACAATTAACCCCTTGATCGCCCCCGATTGTTAACCCCTTCCCTGCCAGTGACATTTACACAGTAATCAGTGCATTCCGTCAATGGTCCCAAAATGTGTCAAAAGTGTGCAATCTGTCCACCACAGTCCTGATAAAAATCGCTGATCACCGCCATTACTAGTAAAAAAATAATAATAATAAAAATGCCATTAAACTATCCCCTATTTTGTAGACGCTATAACTTTTGCGCAAACCAATCAATAAACGCCGATTGCGATTTTGATTACCAAAAATATATAGAAGAATACGTATCGGCCTAAACTGAGGAAAACATTTTCTTTTTTTTTTTTAAAAAGGGGGATATTTATTATAGCAAAAAGTTCAACATATTGTGTGTTTTTTTTCTAAATTGTCGCTCTTTTTTTGTTTATAGCGCAAAAAATAAAAAGCGCAGAGGTGATCAAATACCACCAAAAGAAAGCTCTATTTGTGGGGAAAAAAAAGGACATCAATTTTGTTTGGGTACATGACCGCACAACGGCGCAATTGTCAGTTAAAGCGATGCAGTGCTGTATCGCAAAAAAATGGCCTGGTCGTTGAGCAGCCAAATCTTCCGGGGCTGAGGTGGTTAATTAATATTTTCAACAGTCACATTTTATAGGTTTATTGATTATTTGCAGTTTGATGATTATATATGTTTGATTGATCACTATGCATACTTTTACACCAAGGTTTTTTTTTTTAACAAGCGCACTATTTATATCTTTATTTTCGTTTTTGCACTTAGTGAGGGAGTTCATTATTTAATGGTAGCAGCTGTTTGGCTCACTAATCAATAATTGTCATATATAGCAGCACGCAAGTATTTTCTTAGTCACCTAATTAGTAAATAGAGTCCACCTGTGTGTAATTTAATCTCAGTATAAATTCAGCTGTTCTGTGAAGCCCTCATAGGTTTGTTAGAGGACCTTAGTGAACAAACAGCATCATAAAGGCCAAGGAACACACCAGACAGGTCAGGGATAAAGCTGTGGAGAAGTTTAAATCAGGGTTTAAAGAGGAGGACATGTACTGGGTTACACTTTATAACTTAAATAAGGGTGCAAGAAAAAAAAAGTTAAAACAGATCTCCAGACATCAAAGTAATTGTTTCCCCCAGTCCCCGCTTCATCTAAAAAAAAAAAAAAAACTGTATTCATCGGGATACCCTTTCTGCAGCAACAATCCGTAATCAAATCCAAGCCGGAGTTCTACATTAAAGCGGAGGTGCAGCCAGATTTTTATTTTGTTTTAAAGTCAGCAGCTACTAACAGTGTAGCTGCTGACTTTTAATAAGGACACTTACCTGTCCTACTCGCCCGCGATGTCGGTCCCGCCACGGCGATCGATCGGTGCTGGCAGGTTCCGGCTCCTCCATCCTGACTAAGGGAAACAGGCTGTGAAGCCTTATGGCTTCACTGGCCGTTTCCTACTGCGCATGCGCCACTCGCACGGCGCTTTGTGAATGGGCGGCTTGCCTCCTGGGATACACACAGTTCCCAGAAGGCAGTGCGCCCAATTCACAGGAAGAGGAAACGGAAGGAGACCCACCGCGGATTAGAAAATGCACATTAGAGGCAGATTAGGGCAGTGTTTCTCAACGCCAGTCCTCAAGGCGCACTAACAGGTCATGTTTTCAGGATTTCCCTCAGATGAAACGGCTGTGGTAATTACTAAGGCGGTGAAACTGATCAAATCACCTGTGCAAAATAATGGAAATCCTGAAAACATGACCTGTTGGGGCGCCTTGAGGACTGGAGTTAAGAAACACTGGATTAGGGGACTTCCGCATAGCAACAGGCATTTCGGGTGAGTATAAAAAATTATTATTATTTTTTTTATAGGATTTTTAATGTAAAAAAAATTCTGGGTGGACCTCCGCTTTAAACCTCCATTTGTATAATCTTAGTACTTTGTGTACTTCACAGGGAAAAAGTCTCCTTTTTAATCTCAATTCCACACATTTTTAAGAAATTCCAAAACACTTTGTTCTTTCTTAATTCATCTGAAGTCAAAGTTTGTACCTGCTGAGTTTCGAAGTGAACTGCGTAGAAATTAATCTCAGTTATTTAAAAAGAAGCTTTGTTGTTCTATTAAGAAATGAAAAGTAAAGCTGGGTATACATGTAACGAAATTCACCCAGAATTGGGAAAACTTCCTTTCTGTACAACAGAAGCCGGTCTAAAGACTGGCTGCTCTTGAATGGTTCTGCTGGAAAACCCAACATTCGATCAGCCACTGACCTGTGTATTGTGAAGTTGGTGGGGTCCCCACTGTCAAAATACAATAGCCCCCCCCCCCCACACACACACAGCCATTCACTGGAATGATCAGTGTCCTGCTGTTTCTCCTCCCCTAGCTCTTATGTGGCTAAAAACTGTTTATAAATAGAAGGGGGAAGAAAGTGTATATTATTTTTTCATATATATATTTTTTATATATACACACACACACAGTTATTCACAGGAAAGATCAGTGTGCTGCTAGTTCTCCTCCCCTAGCTCGTATGCAACTAAAAACTGTTTTTAAATAAAAAGGGGGGAAAGGTGTATATTATTTTTTTTTTTATATACACACAGTGACACAGGAGGAGCAGTGTGGAAGGGGCTGGCAGTGATTTTCTTCTTAACTGTAGAGAATGCTGCCAGCGCTGTCCCAGGAGACTGGGGGCCTCCTGGGAGTGCAGGGGGAAGGGGGCTATGTACTGGATGGGGGGCTGTGTACTGGGGAGGGGGGCTCTGTACTGGGGAGGAGGGCTGTATACTGGACGGGGGGCTGTGTACTGGACGGGGGGCTGTGTATACTGGACGGGGGGGCTGTGTATACTGGACGGGGGGCTGTGTATACTGGACGGGGGGCTGTGTACTGGACAGGGTGCTGTGTACTGGACAGGGTGCTGTGTACTGGACGGGGGGCTGTGTATACTGGACGGGGGGCTGTGTATACTGGACGGGGGGCTGTGTATACTGGACGGGGGGCTGTGTATACTGGGTGGGGGCCGTGTAATGGATGGGGGGCTGTGAACTGGGGAGGGGGCTGTGAATTGGGGTGGGGGGCTGTGTACTGTGCAGGGGGAGGGGGGACTGTGAAAAAAATGTTTCCTTAAATTTCCCTCTTAAAATTGGGGTGCGTGTTATGTCGATAAATACGGTATATATATATATATATATATATATATATATATATATATATATATATATATATATATATGTGTTTAATATCCGCATACACACACACGTTTTACCTTGCATTTCTACTTTTAAGATGAGTGTGTTGTTTTACAAGATGAGGCTTTACAATCACTTTAAATTTGTATGCAATTGAAAGACCCTTTTAGATAGAAGAACACCAACGGGTTTATTTACAAATGTTTTTACCGAGGATTGGCATATTTTTATAACAGGATTAAATTGTAGAAATGTGTAAATCCTGAAAGTTGGATGAATCTTGTGTGAAAATATTTATAAATAAAGAACCCTAAACTTTTCACGGAACTTGACAAGAATTCTACAGAAACAAGGCTCTTGTGTGCAGGTTTGTAATGTGTCGCCAAAAAAAACAAACATGAAAGAATGTTTAAATGTGAATGCTAAAATAAGATCAAAGAAAAAACTTTTATTTATTTTTTTACTTGCCAGTTTGTTGTACCTGATGTTGTGTGCAGATCAAAATAAATGTATTTGATTTTCACATAAAAGGATTATTATGTGCAAACAGTGTATGCAATCATTGTTGATTCAAGATTTCCTGCTGCCCTCCTGGAATACAATCTGAGAACCGTCTCGGACTACACAGAGCCTGTGGCTGAAGAGGAAGCCTTAAAGTGTATGTAAACCCCCTCTCATCCTTTCTAAACTACTGCCATAGTGCTGATCTATAAGGATATAGATGCCTCCTGCATGTATCCTTACCTGTCAAATGTCTCCCCTCTGTCTGTTATAAGACCTGAAAAACTGCAGATTCTGTGGGTGGATCTGTTGTCTGGAGCTCGGTGGGTGGAGTCGTGATGTCAGTAGACTCCCCGCCCACCTCTACACTCCCCTTGTCAACATGCATTTTCTCCTGTGTATTCCTTCTGCTATGATCACTAACATCCAGTCAAAATCCAGAAAAGTAACCACATGACTTTAGAAAAAGAGTGGGGGTGGGAATTAAAAAGCTAGTGATCGAGATATGTAAATAACCCGTCACTCAAAGCAAGGAAGGCGGAACGGACAAAGGTTTTTCTCTGTTTGTTCGTTTTATCTCACTGAACAATAAAAGAGGATTGCTCAGAGCTGGATTAACTCTTTGTGGCAAGACCTGGCACAAATGATAGGAAATTTTATACTCTACATCATTGTGACAGCAAAAAAAAAAAAAATTTGTGTTTACAAAATGTGTTTCCACACGATCAGAATATCGTACAAAAAATACTGCTTTCAAAGCAATCGTACGATAATCTAAACGTTTGCATCATTTTGGATGAAATCTGTGTGCTAAGGGACAAACATGAAAAATTATGGTATTGTACGATTTTATTTTAATCAGTACAGTTTTCATCCCCCCCAAAAAATTTTTTTTCAGATTTGGATGAGTGAGGGAGGAGTCAGAACCCCTATTAGCACCTACTGATCTTTGTAACCCCATAAGGGAAAGGCTCTCTTACTTTCTTTCTGTCCCACAACATGAGACAACCCCCAAGAAAGAAACAGATTGTAATAAAAACACTTCTTTTCCCTTAGCAGAGTAGGAGGAAGGTTAGAACCCCTGACAGTTCGTAGGACAAACCCCCAAAAAATTCTAAATATATTAAAGCGGAGTTCCACCCAAAAATGGAACTTCCGCTTTAACCACTCCTCGCCCCCTTACATGCCACATTTGGCATGTCATTTTTTTAGGGGGGGGGGGGGGGAGTGGGGGCTTCCGCCCAGGGGCCACTTAGGCGACTCGTCATATCGCCTAAGGTGGCCCCTCCCTGTAGGCGATCTCCTGGGACACGTGACAGGGCCCAGGCAATCGCCTGTCCACTCCTAGGGCGCAGCGCGACTCGCGCATGCGCAGTGAGTGCCCGGCCGTGAAGCCGAAAGCTGTCACGGCCGGGTGCCCACAGTTTGAATTGAGGCACCGGCGTAGAGGGGGGGAGAGGAGCGACGCTCCGGGAGGCCGCGTCGCTGGACAGTGTCTGTTTATTAAAGGCCAGCAGCTACACTTTTTGCAGCTGCTGACTTTTAATAAACATATAAAAGGCTGGAACTCCCCTTTAATAGTAAAAAGGTCATGTCTGAGCATGTAGGTCCTTTACAAAATAATCTAGAGTAGGTGACTGGGGACAAAGAGAAGGCTAATTTATTAATTACTTTCTTCAGCTCTGTGTATACAAAGGAGCATGGGGGAGCACATGTCCATAATAGGGGTGGTAGTGACACAGCCCCAAATCCACAATGGCTCAAAAGTGATATGGTCCAGAAATTTTTAGACAGAATTAAGGTGGATAAAGCACCTGGACCAGATGGCCTCCACCCACGGATCCTAAAAGAATTAAGCTCTGTAATTTTAAAACCATTGTATCTAATTTTTAGGGACTCATTAATGACAGGAATAGTACCACTGGATTGGCGCAGGGCGAACGTGGTGCCTATTATTAAAAAGGGAACAAAGTCTTTGCCAAGTAACTATAGACCTGTTAGTTTAACTTCTATAGTTGGGAAGATACTGGAGAGATTAATAAAAGACCACATAGATGAGTTCTTGCTGGGAAAAAATATTTTAAGCAACAGACAGCATGGATTCATGAAAGACAGAAGTTGTCAGACAAATCTGATTTATTTTTATGAAGAGGTAAGTAAAACCTTGGACGGAGGGGTAGCGGTGGACGTGGTATACTTGGATTTTGCAAAAGCATTCGATACAGTTCCCCACACACGGCTCATGTGTAAGGTAAAGTGTACACAGGCTTGGAAATGTCAGCTTGTAAATGGATAGAAAAAAGACAGAATTCAGAGAGTAGTGGTTAGTGATTCTTACTCTGAATGGTCCAAGGTTATCAGTTGTGTACCCCAAGGTTCAGTGTTGGGACTCTTACTTTTTAATATCTTTATAAATGATATTGGGTCAGAGATCAAAAGTAACATTTCTGTCTTTGCAGATGACACCAAGCTATGCAGTGGAATAACGTCCTTACAGGATGTCGCCAATTTACAAGCCGACCTCAATGCTCTGTCTAATTGGGCGACTATGTGGCAGATGAGGTTTAATGTTGATAAATGTAAAGTTATGCACTTGGGGGCTAAGAATATGAATGCATCATACATACTAGGGGGAGTACAACTGGGGGGGATCCGTAGTGGAGAAGGATCTGGGTGTTCCGGTAGATCATAAGCTTAATAATAACATGCAATGCCAAGCTGCGGTTTCCAAAGCGAGCAAAGTCCTTTCTTGTATTGAGAAGTATGGACTCCAGAGAGAGAGATATAATTTTGCCCCCCTGTACAAATCATTAGTAAGACCTCATCTGGAATATGCAGTTCAGTTTTGGGCACCAGTTCTCAAAGGATATCGTGGAACCGGAGAAAGTGCAGAGAAGGGCAACCAAACTGATAAGAGGCATGGAGGAGCTCAGCTATGAGGAAAGATTAGAGGAACTGAATTTATTCTCTCTTGAGAAGAGGAGAATAAGGGGGGATATGATCAACATGTACAACTACATAAGGGGTCCATATAGTGAACTTGGTGTTGAGTTATTCACTTTATGGTCATCACAGAGGACAAGGGGGCACTCTTTACGTCTAGAGGAAAAGAGATTTCATCGCCAAATACGGAAAGGTTTCTTCACAGTAAGAGCTGTGAAAATGTGGAATAGACTCCCTGCAGAGGTGGTTCTGGCCAGCTCAGTAGATTGCTTTAAGAAGGGTCTGGATTCTTTCCGAAATGTACATAATATAGCTGGGTACTAACATTTATAGGTAAAGTTGATCCGGGGGATCAGGAAGGATTTTTTCCCCTGCTGTAGCAAATTGGATCATGCTCTGCTGGGGTTTTTCGCCTTCCTCTGGATCAACTGCGGGTATATGGGATTGTATAATATTATATATTTTAGTTAATTTTTTTATGGTTGAACTAGATGGACTTGTGTCTTTTTTCAACCTGACTAACTATGTAACGGGAAGCATTTAATGGCGGATAGACCAATCTTGAGTATGGGGGTCCATCACCTCGCCATTGACAAACCGGCAATGATGTCAAGTCATCGCTCCCGGGATACCATAGCCGAGACCCGACCAAAGTGGATCCTGGCTTATTATGGGTCTCCAACTAGCCAGTGGACGTACCGGCTGGTAGCTCGGGTCTCCTGGTGGGACGAGAGAGCCCACTCAAGCTGCAGAAGGTGGGTGACATCCTTTCCCTGCCCGACTTTGTAATAGCAATCGAGTGGCTAGTTAGCTGCTCTGATTGCTATTACAAGAGAGCCGATCGTCGGCTCTAAAAAACTGTACCGGAGTGATGCCTGCAGCTGCAGGCATCACCCCGGTACAACCGATTGAAGTCAAATGACACACTAGGTATGCGATTTGGTGGCAAGAAATTGAACAAATTGAAGTTAGAAGCTAATTGGCTACCATGCACAACTGCACCAGATTTTGCACTCTCCAGTTTTAGACAGACAATCAACCCCAATGTGTTTCGCCCCTTCATCAGGGCTAAGAAAATACAACAAAGGAGTATCTACAGTAAATCAATAAAATGTTTTTTTTTTCCATTGGACTTACAAATATATTATTTTATGCAAGTCCAATATGATACCACATATTTTATTGATTTAAATACCGTACTCTTTTGTTGTATTTTCTTAGCCCTGATAAAGGGGTAAGCTTGGGCCCCCGGAACACATTGGCTTGCTCGCTTGATCTTCTACTTGACCTTACATTGGAATAGAATTGTATCTAGACTATTGATTTGTGGTGTGGCTCTTCAATCCCAGATCCATTAGTGTGCAAAACAAACCAAGGAAAACAGGGAGATCCTCTGGTGTGTAGGAGCTGCCAGCCTGGTAATCACACAAGCCCCACTGTATTACCAGTGGATGGCAATACCAAGAGCTCTTTATTGCTGTGAGCCTGTTGGAGACAACAAGCTATAATGCAAACAAAACAAGGCAGGTGAGAGCGTGGTCTGTTGGCAGAACACCGTAATGGGTATAGATTACAGGTCATTAGCGGTCTGTCCTAGGACGCCATATGCTTGACTTAAGCTTGATCCATCAGACTAATGACACAAAACCCTTTTAAGCTGGTGACATCATCCAAACATCTCCAGACCTATAATCTTTCCTACCCAGGGATATAAAACATGATGTAACGTGTCCATCCAAGCTTACATAGATAGCTCTAAAATCATTCAACAATAAAAAGCCAAAATCTAAAAGAAACAAATACGTTTCTCTACGCTCTAGAAATTGCAAACTGCATCTTTTGTAAATTAGAATTGGCACCAGAAATATGTGAGACGATAATCTACTTTTATCTACAATAAAGTTTAAAGTGATTGTAAAGGATATATATATTTTTTTAAAACAACAAACATGTCATACTTACCTCCACTGTGCAGCTCGTTTTGCTCAGAGTGGCCCCGAACATCCTCTTCTGGGTTCCCACGACGGCTCTCTCGGCTCCTCCCCGCATTAGATAACTTCCCTAGGAAAAGCGCTTTCCCGTGGGGGTTACCTTGCAGGCTCGCTCCCGAGTCAAGCATTTGCGTCCACAGACATGAAATGCCGGACTCAGCCTCGCCCCCCCAGCGCCCGCGTCATTGGATTTGATTGACAGCAGTGGGAGCCAATGGCTGCGCTGCTATCAATCTATTCAATCAAGAGCCGGGACCCTGTGGAGATGAGGACGGCGCGTCCCCGCCGAGGAGATGAAGGGGCTCAGGTAAGTAAAACGGGGGGGCTGGGGGGCCGCCAGGTATTTTTTCACCTTCATGCATAGGATACATGAAGGTGAAAAAACATGAGCCTTTACAACCCCTTTAACCAGCTACAGCCCAGGCAATTCTGACATTCCTCTCCTTCATGTAAATAAAAAAAATATATATATTTTGCTAGAAAACTACTTAGAACCCCCAAACAGAGGCCCTAGAGAAGAAAATAGAGGGGTTTGAAGTTTTTTTATGTCACACTGTATTACACAGCTGTCTTTCAAATGCAATGTTTTGGGAAAAAAAAAAATTATGAATTTTAATGCACAAAAACACAATATAATACCAAATTTTTCGATGAAATATAAAAGATGATGCTACGCTGGAGCTCCATGATTCTGGCTAAAATGAGAGTCATGATTTTTTTGCATAGAATAAAGATTACGATTCTCGCAGCGTAACATAATCTTTCACATCATACAAAAAAATTGGGCTAAATTTACTGGTTTAGCTTTCTTTTAATTAATTGAAGTGTATTTTTCCCATAAAATTGTGTTTGAAAGACCGCTGCACAAATACAGTGTGACATAAAATATTGCAACATCCGCCATTTTATTCTCTAGGGTCTCTGCTGTAATATATATATATATATATATATATATATATATATATATATATATATATATATATATATATTGTGAGGGGGTTAACTCAGCAGCGGGTGTGTGTGACCCCCTGGATGGGTTCACCACACAAAAACAGGCACAGCAGACAGTGGTAGGAGAAAACAAAAGGGTGTGGTTTTATTTGAACTATATACAGACAAAAAAATACAGCAAAAACAAAAGAAACAGGAAAAGAAATCATGGTCAACTTGACCGCTCACTACACACGTTGGTGTCCCTAACTAACAACTGGGTACAGCCTTGTGCTGTCCCAGTCCCTAGCTCCCTGTTTTTAGAAGTTCTTACAATAACCACACAGGCTTTGGCTCACCGCACAGAGATCACACTCCCCAGACTATCCACACAGATCTGGTTCCAGGTTGGAGCATCTCCCTTAGCATGCTGGGAGTTCTTGTAGAGGCCCTGATGAGCCCACTTACTTCAGCTGGGCTCATTAACTCTTCCCCTGCAAGACTCCCAGCACTCCCCCTAGTGGTATAAATCGGCATAAAGCCTGAATCTAGGACATATATACCGTATATACTCGAGTATAAGCCGACCCGAGTATAAGCCGAGGTACCTAATGTTACCACTAAAAACTGGGAAAACTTACTGACTCGAGTATAAGCCGAGGGTCAACAATGCCCATTTGCACGCCACACTGTGCCCATTGCAACTTCACTAAGCCCATTGTCACTGCCCATTGCCACCTTACTGTGCCCATCCTCACTGTTCCCATCCTTACTGTGCCCATCCTCACTGTTCCTCACTGTTCCCATCCTCACTGTTCCTCACTGTTCCTCACCTCACTGTTTCTATCCTCACTGTTCCCTAGCTCACTGTTCCCTAGCTCACTGTTTAAATTGAACATTGTAAATTGTACCTGAAAAAAAATTGAGAGGCTGCGGCGTCCATCGTTTAAAACTTGCGGTCTCTTCCTCTTCCCTTCCGTGATAGGCGTTTTTTAAGCACACAGTTCCGCCTATCACGAACGTTCTCTCATCCTCAGTTTCCCAGCAGACATCTGTGATTGGCAGAACACTGAACAGTGTCTGCTGGGATGGGTGAGGATGAGAGAACGTTCGTGATAGGCGATTCTCAGCAGACACTCTCCGTCTATCACGGAAGGGACCAGGAAGAGACCACGAGATTTAAACGATGGACGCCGCAGCCTCTCAACTTTTTTTCAGGTACAATTTACAATGTTAAATTTCGCTGACTCGAGTATAAGCCGAGGGGGGGACTTTCAGCCCCAAAAAAAAAGGGCTGAAAATCTCGGCTTATACTCGAGTATATACGGTACCTTCCATCCTGGATGCAACCTGGTGATTTTACTTGCCTGCTGTACGGACCCTTTTTCCTGCCTACCTTCACTTTGCAGGGATAAAGGCCACATGCCCGTATCCTCCTTGTATAAGAGGTAGAACGGTGTTCTTACAATTTTGGGTCCTGCAGCGAGTTACCTCCCTCCATGGGTTCTCGTCCCTAGAATGTAAGGAAGAGTCTATCTTTTTCCCCGAAAGAAGGCCAATGTCCAGACAATGTTTAAACTCCAAACAGACAAGTTTATTTTCTCTTGCTTGAAACAGGTTTAAAGATAGGTTGAAAACAGCAATAGAGGTAGGTAGGGATATAGGTTTAGGCACGCGGCACCCAATTACCCTATTCTCCACTCAAGCCTGAGTGTGAATTGCTCACAGTTCTAGCAGCCGGAGTGAAGCACGAACAGTTTCCTTAATTTAGTCCCCTTCACTGACAATGTCCAAGAGATACTCTGCCACAGAATCCTTTGGTTACGAAATTGGAACGTTGAAACCCCTTGTAGATTAATAGAGACCATAGGTGTCAGTGGGACACACTACAGGAGCTTTACTGCAACTCACGAATCCTTTCCTCTGATAGGCAACCAGGCCTATCCTTCACCGTGAATCCCTTCACCGATCCGTCAGACAGGTCCTTCCCTGGTTTCCTCTCTTTCAGAGCAGGCCACCCTCACTCAGGTTCCTTGGGACTCCAGTTGGTTGGTTGTAGACCCAGTTGAAGGTACTGGGCCTACCTGGAACTCTGTAGCCTCGGGCTAAAGGGTCCCGAGACTCCTCGGCCAGTTCACGCACCCCCATGGGGCACACTCCCGACACACCACTCCCATGGGGCACATTCCCGACACACCACCTCCATGGGGCACACTCCTCCTAGATCATGGCGTCTGCCCTTTATGTACCCTCTCCCGGCATGCACAGCAGACCGAATCCGCCCACCGCACGGCAGCCGAGAGAGGACACCCAACCACACCACAATGCCACACGTGGTTCAACCCAAGACCTGGGGAACAGCGCCACCACAGGCCATGGGGAACTATACACCAGGCAACACCATAGCAGAGCAGAGTCCAAACTAAACAGAATTGAAAAATTTGAGCCATACTATTGCTCAGCTGCTCCTAAATTTATAGCATAGCGACTCAATTTTTGGGGGTCCGGCTACACACATTATATATATATATATATATATATATATATATACACATATATATATATATATATATATATATATATATATACATACACACATACACACACACATATATATATATATACACACATATACACAGTATATAGAGTGGTTGGAGGTTCTAGGTAATTTTCTTTTTTTGTTTACAAAAGTTTTATTTGGAAGTTCAAATGTAAAATTACAATACACTGTTAATAAAAGACATCAACGTCAAATCTGAGGATGTACATATATCACAACTGAAAACATGAAGAGTAAAAATAAAATGGTACAGGTCACATGTAGGAAGTGAGCATCAATTATACTAAAGGATAATACATTTTTCGTAGAGAGGTGAACTTTAAAGTATATATAAGGTGAACTATGAGAGGCAGTGATTACCGTATTTTTCGCACCTGATCATAAGACGCACCTAGGTTTTAGAGGAGGAAAACAAGAAAAAAAATATTCTGAACCAATTGGTGTACTAAAATATTTTCCAGTGCCCATTAAATGCAGCCTGACCATTGCCATAGTAAACGCAGCCTGACCATTGCCATAGTAAACGCAGAGTGACCATTGCCATAGTAAACACAGAGTGACAATTGCCATAGTAAACGCAGAGTGACCATTGCCACAGTAAACGCAGAGTGACCATTGCCACAGTAAATGCAGAGTGACCATTGCTACAGTAAACGCAGAGTGACCATGCCACAGTAAACGCAGAGTGACCATTGCCATAGTAAACGCAGAGTGACCATTGCCATAGTAAACGCAGAGTGACCATTGCCATAGTAAACGCAGAGTGACCATTGCCATAGTAAACGCAAAGTGACCATTGCCATAGTAAACGCAGAGTGCCCATGCCATCAGTGGTGTATTTAGGTTTTGTGCTGCCCTAGGCCTGACTAAACTTGCGCACCCCCTAATTTAAATATGACCCACCCCTTCCTGTCAAGGTCACACCCCTTCCTTTTTAAGACCCGCCCTGTCATCTTTATGGGAAGAGGACAGAGGGGACGCTGTGGAAAGAGGACAGAGGGGACGCTGTGGAAAGAGGACAGAGGGGACGCTGTGGAAAGAGGACAGAGGGGACGCTGTGGAAAGAGGACAGAGGGGACGCTGTGGAAAGAGGACAGAGGGGACGCTGTGGAAAGAGGACAGAGGGGACGCTGTGGAAAGAGGACAGAGGGGACGCTGTGGAAAGAGGACAGAGGGGACGCTGTGGAAAGAGGACAGAGGGGACGCTGTGGGAAGAGGACAGAGGGACACCCTGGGAAGAGGACAGAGGGACACCCTGGGAAGAGGACAGAGGGACACCCTGGGAAGAGGACAGAGGGACACCCTGGGAAGAGGACAGAGGGACACCCTGGGAAGAGGACAGAGGGACGCCCTGGGAAGAGGACAGAGGGACGCCCTGGGAAGAGGACAGAGGGACGCCGTGGGAAGAGGACAGAGGGGACGCCGTGGGAAGAGGACAGAGGGGACGCCGTGGGAAGAGGACAGAGGGGACGCCGTGGGAAGAGGACAGAGGGGACGCCGTGGGAAGAGGACAGAGGGGACGCCGTGGGAAGAGGACAGAGGGGACGCCGTGGGAAGAGGACAGAGGGGGAAGCCGTGGGAAGAGGACAGAGAGGGACGTTGTGGCGGTCAATAAGGCCTAGAGGATATCAGGTTAGGCACTTCCTAATGGCTCAGTCCCTGGGAACAGTAATGGATAAGGGCCAACAGGCCCTCTTACCAGACCCAGCGAAATCGCAACAGTGATCCCTCTGTCTGGACGTTTGCTCACTCTGGGTTGCCCGGGGTGACTCTAGTCAGTAGTGTAGCATGTCTGTATTCTGGCAGTGGCTCGGTCTTTCTCCCTCACTGGTGGTGCGGGTACAATGTGGCTCCCTCTCTGGTGTTGCGGGTACAGCGTGGCTCTCTGGTGGTGCGGGGTACAGCGTGGCTCTCTGGTGGTGCGGGGTACAGCGTGGCTCTCTGGTGGTGCGGGGTACAGCGTGGCTCTCTGGTGGTGCGGGGTACAGCGTGGCTCTCTGGTGGTGCGGGGTACAGCGTGGCTCTCTGGTGGTGCGGGGTACAGCGTGGCTCTCTGGTGGTGCAGGGTACAGCGTGGCTCTCTGGTGGTGTCCCCCAGCAGAGTATTCTCTTTTGCTCCTCTTCTAATACCCCCTCCCTCCCCTCCAGCAGAGTGCTTGCATGCTGGGGGAACTGGTGCCAGAACTCTGCAGTGACTTCATTTCCCATGATGCTCCCAGTGTCTTCTGATTGGCCCTCTGCTGTGGCCAATCATGGGGAGGGAAACAGCGGGCAGGAAGCTGGGTGGCGGCGCAGCGAATCCAATTAGAGCCGCTCTCTCTTTCGCTTCTCCCTTCGGCTTACAGAAAGGGAAGGGGGGCAGGGGGATATACAGAAAGCCCGCAGCTCTCCTCTCCCTGTCACAGCGCTGCTGCTCTATTTGCCAGAGAACTCGGCAGCGGCGCTGTAAGCTGAAGGGGGAAGCGAAAGAGAGAGCGGCTCTAATTGGATTTGCCATGCCGCAATGCGAGCAGTGTCAGGGGCTTTGCCAGCGGCAGCGGGGGGGGGGGGGCGGAGCCAGTGGCGGCAGTCGGGGGATTCCAGCAGCTGCAGGGAGCGATGCGAGCGGATGGCAGGGGCATTGCCAGCGACGGCAGGGGGCGGGGCCTGTCATGTATTCACACTATAAGACGCAGGGACATTTTCCCCCATATTTCTAGGGGAAAAAAGTGCATCTTATAGTCCGAAAAATACGGTATGTTAGATCCCAGTAAGACCATTTTAGATCAAAGATATGGCGGCTGTCATTTGAAGTGTGGTAAATTCTCTCAGAGAGTTTGAGCGTTTCCATTCTGGCAAGAACCTGCGGCCAAAGTAAGTTGTTGGATCTCCAGTTAAAGGCGATCATCCATTGAATGGAGCTACATAATGAGTGGAATAGTCTGACGCATGGTTTGGGGGTATTAGGTATATTGGCGTACAGTAGACAGATCTGAGGAGTGGGGACAATTTTCTGTTTGGATGACATTTCAAACCTCTCCACTGCAGTGCGCCATATCTGATCAAGGTGTCTACAATCCCAGAAGATGTGCAAGAATGTACCTTGTTCCGGGCAGCCCCTAAAACAATTAGGGGAAGCAGAGGGGTAAAAAGTATGGATTTTAGGAGGGAGTCAGATACCATCTGGAGAATAACTTCAATGGGGTTTCCCTAAAAAAAGACAGCTCTGTTACATTTGCGGAGGTTATCCGACATGGAGGTCCACATCTCAACTGAGAGGGAACAAGTCCAACTCGGATTCCCACCAAAGCATTGGTCCAGATTTCTCTTGTAATGCAAAATCATTAAGGTAACAGTAAAACCGTGATATCAGTCCTTTATCTCTTGATGAGGAAATGCATATTTGTTCAAAAATTGTGTTGGGGGGACGAGTGTTGAGCGAGAAATGCTCTTCGTAAAAGGATCTAATCAGTAGGTAGAGCCTTTGCTCAGATGATCGGAGGTTGTATTTAGCTTGTAATGCAGAAAATGAGGTGAATTCCCATTTAGTCTGTAGAGATCTCAGTGTGGTTAACTTATGTATTCAGAGAGAGAAAAGGGAACTATTACTAAATGCAAGGTGAAATCTATGGTCACCTAAAAAGGAGGCTAAAGGGGGGATGTTCGAGGAAAGGTTAAATGTACTTTTAATTTTGACCCATAATTGATAGAAATGTGCCATATAACATTATATTTGAGGAGAATACGGTATGAGGTTAGATTAGACCACAGGATGCCTTGTTGGTATAGTGGGGAGATCGAGGCGGTTCCAACGGTTTCCAAGGAATATCTTTGTAACGGGAGAACCACTGGAGATAATTGTGTGAGTCTGGCTGCTAATTTTCTAGCAAAAAAATACTGATTTTAACTTGTAAGCAACAAGTGTCAGAAAAAGGCTCCCCTGTTCTGCCTCTCGTGCCCGTGATCGCTCGTGACCGCCGGTTATGAGCATTGGCATCCCACCCCCAATGCAACGGGCGCACGCGCGCCTGCTATCCCGCTTAAAAGGGACCGACGTACAGCTACGACGGTTCGCAGGATCGTGCCGACCTGCCGTCGTATAACGACTGTGGCTGGTCGGCAAGTGGTTAAATGTACTGAGCAGAAATGTCGTGAGAAGCCAATTTTCAAATCTATTTCAGTGGCCACATTTTCGCAAACTTTCTGCCTTTTCTTCTGCCTCCTATCTATTGTAATACAAGTTACATCCCCAGGCTGTCTGCTGTAGATCAAAGACCAAAGAAAGAAAAAAAAATATATATATATAAAAGCAGTCTTCAAAACTTGAAGGTTCTGTGGGTCCCTTTTCTTTGAACTATGATCTTAAATTCTTTCAAGAGACTTTCTATTGCAATGTTTCTCCACTCCAGTCTTCAAGTACTCCGTACAGGTCATGTTTTCAGGCTTTCCATTATTTTGCACAGGTGCTTTGATCAGTTTCACTGCCTTAGTAATTACCACAGCCGTTTCATCTGAGGGAAATACTGAAAGCATGACCTGTTGGGGACTGGAGTTGAGAAACATTGTTCTATTGGATTCAAGTCAGCTTTATTTTCTCTCTTTGAATCCAATGGAGAGTTTCCTTGGCTGTGTGTTTGGGATCATTGTCTGGCTGAAATGTCCTCCCTCCTTTCATCTTCATCATCCTGGTAGATGGCAGCAGATTTTTATCAAGAATGTCTTGGTACATTTTTCCACTCATCCTTCTTTCAAGGATATGAAGATTGTCAGTATCGTATGCCAGTAGTGTATTTAGGTTTTGTGCTGCCCTAGGCCTGACTAAACTCGTGCACCCCCTAATTTAAATATGACCCACCCCGTCCTGTCAATGCCACACCCCTTTCTGTTTAAGACCCGCCCTGAAATTTTCAAGTGGGGACACTAGTTCTTAGGGCCTGGGGGGGGGGCGGGGGGCATTGGATTCCCTTAATTTCCTCTAACTTCCTCTTATGCTATGGGGCAGGAAGTGAAAGGAAATCTCTGTAATGGGTCAGGGATGGTAAAAAATAAACTGTCAGGGGCTATAACCCTCCTTTACTCTATCCAAAATGAAAAAAAAAAAGTGTTGCCTATAGTTCTACTATAAGCACAAATTTCTGATAATTTTATGGAGAGGGCTAAGAAGATATAACCATGCCAATGGTTCAGCAGAAAACATATAGCACAGTGAAGGTTTGTGGCCCAGGATAATAGGACAGTCAAAATTAAAAGCAGCTTGAGTTACACTAACAGTGTAGCACAAGCCGGCGGGGACTCTTTCCATGCTGCCCCCCTGCAAAGTGCTGCCCTAGGCCTGGGCCTTGTTGGCCTAGGCCAGGATACAGCGTTGCCATATGCTGAAAAACACCCTCACCTACACCATGATGTTTTCACCTCCAAACCTCACTGTTGGTATGGGGGGTGTTTTTGGGGTGATGTGCCATTTGACCTCCAAACACGTTGTGTATTATGGCATCCAAAGAGTTCAATTTTGGTCTCATTTGACCAGACTATATTCTCACAGTATTTCACAGGCTTGTCTAAATGTAATGCAGCAAACTTTAAGCGAGCTTCAACATGCTTTTTCTTCAGCAATGGAGTCTTGCGTGGTGAGCTTACGTACAGGCCATGGTAGTTGAGTGCATTACTTATTGTTTTCTTTCAAACAATTGTACCTGCCAATTCCAGGTCTTTCTGAAGCTCTCCACAAGTGGTCCTTGGTTCTTGGACAACTCTTCTGAGAATTTTTTTCACTCCTCTGTCAGAAACCTTGCAAGGGGCACCTGGTCGTGGATGGTTTATGGCGAAATGATGCGCTTTCCACTTCTGGATTACGGCCCCAATAGCGCTCACTGGAACATTCAGAAGTTAAAGTTGAGTTCTACCCACAATTTTTACTCCTCACCATGCAACACTAATGTACATCCTTAAAATTAACTGGCGTTTTATTTTATTTTTTTCTGTTCACTTACCTGATTTTTTGCCTATATCTAAATTTCACTGGCTCCAATAGGGGGTCGCGGCACCGTGCATCATTTCCAGTTTTGCATGGGCTCTTGGGAGATCTTGATCAGCTTGGCATGGCGTCTATGGAAATTCTTGGCCAGCTTGTGGCATTGCACGGCTCCAGTTACATTTAACATTGGCGTCTATAGAAAATTATGGTCAGCTTGGCATTGCTGTGCCAGACCAATATAAACTTATTTGGTTCAGATGGTGTCAACCATGTATGTGGCGGCAACCAGGTGAGGAGTACAAAGACAAGTGTGTCTTGCCTACAGTGAAGCATGGTGGTAGGAGTGTCATGGTCTGGGGCTGCACGAGTGCTGCCGGCACTGGGGAGCTACAGTTCATTGAGGGAACCATGAATGCCAACCTGTACTGTGACCTACTGAAGCAGAGCATGATCCCCTCACTTTGGAGATTGGGCCGCAGGGTAGTATTCCAACATAATGACCCGAAACACACCGCCAAGACGACCACTGCTTTAATAAAGAAGCTGAGGGTAAAGGTGATGGACTGGCCAAGAATGTCTCCAGACCTAAACCCTATTGAGCATCTGTGGGGCATCCTCAGAACGAAAAGGTCTCTAACATCCACCAGCTCCGTGATGTCGTCATGGAGGAGTGGAAGAGGACTCCAGTGGCAACCTGTGAAGCTCTGGTGACCTCCATGCCCAAGAGGGTTAAGGCAGTGCTAGAAAATAATGGTGGCCACACAAAATATTGACACTTTGGGCCCAATTTGGACATTTTCACTTAGGGGTGTACTCACTTTAGTTGCCAGCGGTTTAGACATTAATGGCTGTGTGTTGAGGTATTTTGAGGGGACAGCAAATTTACACTGTTATACAAGCTGTACACTCACTACTTTACATTGTAGCAAAGTGTCATTTCTTCAGTGTTGTCACATGAAAAGATAATAAAACATTTACAAAAATGTGAGGGGTGTACTCACTTTTGTGAGATACTGTGTATGTAATATATTATATATTATACGCACACACACACACATATATATATGTCTGCACGTGGGTGGATTGCACTACAGTAGGTTGGTGCATTACATCTGCACAAGCGGAGGAGGACAAAGAGGAGGAGGCCTAGCAGTGATCTTCAAATCTCACCTCTCTCTAATCAAACTGACGCTGCAGAACTCATTGCCTTTCATGGAGACACTCACGCTGCATCTTCAAACAACACCTCAAGAAACCATTCACATACTGCTATGCTACAGACCACTAGGACCAAAGACATATCTTCTCACACCCTTCACCGAATTCATTTAGAAATACACCTTGAAAACCAAAAACTTTCTATTACTCTGGGACTTTAACCTCTGGGCTAACTCCACTCAGGACCCCATCGCCACCTCCTGCATCAACCAACTGGAAGAACTAGGTCTGCAGTAACTGATAAATGCCCCCACGCATGGATCGGTCACATTCTTGACCTCATCTTCAAACAAAATATGGACGTCAACACACTGGACAACATGCCGTTACCATGGACGGACCACCACGCTATCAAATTTGAAATCACCAACACCATCTCCCAAAAACCGAAACACTCAATAACCACACACTGGACAAGATCTCAGAAGAAACTACACTCTGAACTCTTCAAAACTACACTATCAAAAAAAATAGGAACGCTAAATCAAAACCACTCAACGGAACAAACACTCAACTCCTTAAACAAAGCATTACTACAAACAGCAGACACAGTCACTCCGAGACGCAGAGCACTCATCCGCAGAAACAATTCGGGATGGTTTAATGACACTCTGACTCTACTGAAGCAAGAACGCAGAAGAGCTGAAGGAGCCTGGAGAAGAAACCCAACAAAGGAAAACCACTCTAACCATAAAGCACTCACTAATAAATACCACAAAGCGATCTTCAAAGCAAAAAAAGAACATTTCACAAATACCATCTCAAAAGCCCTAAACCGACCTCGCGAACTTTTCAAACTAGTCGCTCAAACTATGAACCCCACCTGTTTGGACACCCCAGAAAACGAAACTCAAGAATTCTGCAATGAACTATCAGATTTTTTTATCGACAAAATCGAAAACATTAGAGAAATGATTCAAAAGAAAAAAACATCCAACCTCACTCAGGCTAAACAAGAAGAGGAAATCAATATACAATCGATTACATTTTCACTGGTCCCGATCACCATCGACATCACCAAAAACATCATCAGATGTCTCAGAAACAGCACATCACCAAATGACATAATTTCTACAAAACTCCTGAAAGTATGTACCGACATTCTGGCACCCTCCATAACACATCTCGTAAATCAATCGTTCAAAGAAGGCATTGTTCCGATCTCCCTCAAGCAAGGCATAGTCAAACCCCTCCTAAAGAAGCCCAACCTCGACCCTAAAGACCCAAACTACCGCAGACCGGTAACAAGCCTCAACACCATCTCAAAGATAATGGAGAAAGCAGTAGTACAACAACTACAACTCCATTTGGACACCCACAAACTCGTGGACCCACTACAATCAGGCTTCCGCCCAGGCCATGGCACAGAAACGGCACTTCTCAAAATATGGGATGACGCCCTCGAAGCTGCAGATGACAGAGAATTATGTCTTCTGGATCTCAGTGCACCGTTCGACACAGACCACAAAACTCTACTCATCCGCCTTAAAGAAGTAGCAGGAGTCGCAGACCCTGACCTACACTGGTTCGCATTCTTCTTAGAAAATCGCTCCCAGACAGTGAAACTAGGAGCCTTCACCTCTGAAAATCGCGCAATTTCTTGCGGAGTCCCTCAAGGATCACCCCTTTCACCCGTGCTCTTCAACATCTACCTCCGCCCACTCCTTAAAATCATCAGCAAACAGGATCTGTGCTACCATTCATATGCTGACGACACCCAACTCTACTTTCGTATCACCGGAAAAAAAGACCAATATCGCGGACTGGAAGAGGGCCTCACATTGATCGATGATTGGATGACTGAGAGTTCCCTCAAACTCGATGGATCCAAAACAGAACTTCTTCTCCTCCACGCAAACCAAAAGACAAAAACAAAGACGTCTTGCACACCACCCACCATTCTTGGACAGACCATTACCCCGAGCACCAAAGTCAAAAGTCTCGGAGTCATCTTTGACTCGGAGATGTCGATGGATGCACAAATAGGATCAGTAGTCAGCGGATCGCACCATCTCCTCCGTCTGTTAAGGAGACTCATCCCCTTCATCCCGGAAGAGGACACAGCAGTAGTAGTTGGAACAATCATCAACTCCCGACTCGACTAAGCAAACTCCCTCTACATAGGACTACCTAAATATCAGATCTCGCGCCTACAAGTCATCCAGAACACGGCAGCCAGACTGGTAACAGGGAAAAAACCCTGGGAATCGATCACCCCTTCACTGAGGACCCTGTATTGGCTAACTGTAAAGGATCGGGTCACATTCAAGACCCTCTGCCTCACCCACAAGTGCACACAAGGAAACGCACCTCAATATTTATGCGAGAAAATAAAACACTACTCCCCAAACACATTCTCCGGTCAACCAATCAAAACCTCCTTCACATCCCCAAATCCCGCTACAAATGGAAGGGAGAACGAAGATTTGCAGTCCAAGGACCACGGCTATGGAACGCTCTACCCACGGACATCCGCATGGAAGAAAACCATCGGGCCTTCAGGAAAAAAAACTTAAGACCCACCTCTTCTGATGGATAAGGACGTCACTGGATGCCAAGCGCCTTGAGGCGATTCAGTTCGCATTTGTAGCGCTATACAAGTTATCAGTCACTCACTCAAGCCTCCATTCCTATTCATCTTAACCCCTTGGCACCACCCACAGCCCTTTAAGAGGATCTAAACACCAGAAGGCAGAGGCAGGCTTTCCAATTTTGTGACCACTATGATTGGCTGCCAAAGTACTGTATATATCAGAAGCTGTCCATGATCGCTTAGGTACTGTGCTAGGAACATGCTCTCAGCACAGAAAAGCCGTTCCCCAATGATGCATACGTGCAGCGACTCTGTGTTAAGGCTCACCCATGGTTAAGAAACCACGATGACTGCACCCTCCAAATGCAAATTCAATTTTGTCTCATAATATATATATATATATATATATATACATATATACATATATACACACACACATACACATATATATATATATATATATATATATACACATACATACATACATACATACATACATACACACACACACACACATATATACACACATACTGTACAGGAGTTCATTCATCTTTTTATCTTGTAAAGTTGCACAGATTTAGAATTAACTAGGTTTAAAAAAAGACAAGAAAGCAAACAAAAACCAATTTTGCCTCTGAGCAAATCAATACATTCCTGATGACACAAGACAGTCAGATAGAAATTCTGTGGATACAATTACTGTACTTGTAGAAAAAGAATCCAATCTATTTTTAAATTCCACCATTGATTGCTGCTTCCAAGCATTGCAAGTTTGCCCACATTAAAAGAAGATTTTTTATTTTATTTATTTTTTACTCTATTTAGTTCTTGATGGGAAAAACACATTCAGTACTTTGTCTCACCTTCCTAGGGGCCCTAAAACACGGCATTTGCAATGTCAGAGATGGGGCTGGCTCCATGGTGCATGGCCAGCCAAACACCAAAGCTAGCATGGAGCTTGTTTCCAGATCCCAGCAATAGCCTGAGGCAAGCACTGGCAAGAGGAATGCAGGCCGACGCTACTCCTCTCCCTCTGCATTGCTTTTGCCACTGCTTGCCTCGGCACTCATTATGGAAGCAGCCTTCTTATTACAAGTTATGGTGTCAGGTGACAGTGCATCAAGCAGGGGAGGGTGCGCCTTGTCTCACATCACAGACAATTTAGGGAACCTAAGATGATGGAACTACATCTACTTTGTCCCGTCAAGAACTAAATCTTGTAGAGAAAAAAAAAAAATATTCTTTAAAGCAAAACTCCACTTTACCTATATGTTAAGCTGCTGGAAGGCAAGGAAAGGAAATGCAGTGTAAGCTCTAAGTCACTCTAGTTGCACTGAGGTCTCCCCTATGTGACAGCACTGGGTATACCAACATTGAGTCAAATGTTTCCCTCTAAGGCTGCATTCACACCTGAGCTCAGCATCTTTAAGCGTTTTTCCGGTGTTTTTGCGCGACTTTGTCCGTTTGTATGCAACGTTTTGGGGTTTGGCGTTTTTTTATTAGCCAATAGAGAAAACTTATCTGTTGCATCATTTGTTGCTAGGTATTTCAGCTTTTTAGCTTTTCCATTCGTTTTTTTTTCTTTTATTAATATTTGTTTATTATGTTTTTTTCCCTAGGGTAAGGGGTTCGAGTTCAGTTTAGGTTAGGGTTAGGTTGGGGTTATTTATTATTATTTTGTTTAAATTTTTATATTTTATTTATTATTAAACAAATAATAATACATGAATAAACAAATGTAAAATAAATACATAAATAAAAAAATACAATAAATTAATACTAAGTAACAATAAATAAATAATTAACCCTTAACTTTAACCCTTGCCCCTTAAAAAAATTAAATAATATACTAAACACCCTAACCCCAACACAAAATAAATTATTATTATTAATATTAATTATGTATTTTTATGTTTGAGTCTGGGCGTTTAGGTATTTAATATTATTATTAATAATAATAATAATAAAATACTACTACTACTACTACTACTACTACTACATTTTATATTTTTAAGGTTAGAGGTTTATTATTTATTAATGTATTATTACATATTATTCATTTTACTTATTTATGATGATTTTTAGTTATTTGTGTATTTATTTTACATTTATTTATTCATATATTATACCCATTTTATTTTAAACTTTTTTTAATTTGAGCAGAAATTTGCGCAAAAACTCACTAATAGTGCGTTCAATTTCTATGGGAATACAAACGTGCCAAAAACTTCAAAGTCTGCCCAATTCGGGTGCCAAAAAAAGCTCCAGAACTTGTTTGAGCTTCAGGTGACATGGAGTGCAGATATGAACCATCTTCATAGAGAATAGCTGATTTTTTTTTCTCCTCCAGAGTTCTTAAGCTTCAAGCAGATAAATCGCTAATGCCGCGTACACACGATCGAAAAATCCGACAAGAAAAGATCGATGTGAGCTTTTGGTCGGAAATTCCGACCGTGTGTAGGCTCCATCGGACATTTTCTGTCGGAATTTCCGACAACACAAATTTGAGAGCTGGTTCTCAAATTTTCCGACCAGAAAAGTTCTGGTCGGAAATTCAGATCGTCTGTCTGCAATTCCGACGCACAAAAATCCTACGCATGCTCGGAATCATTGAACTTCATTTTTCTCGGCTCGTCGTACGTGTTGTACGTCACCGCGTTCTTGACGGTCGGAATTTCCGACAAGATTTGTGTGACCGTGTGTATGCAACACAAGATTGAGCCAACATTCCGTTGGGAAAAAAATCCACGGCTTTCTTGTCGGAATTTCCGATCTTGTGTACGCGGCATTAGGTGTAAATGGGGCCTAACAGAAGTATGGGTATTGTCTTTGCTGCTAAAGGTTAAACCTAGGTAGTTCAAATATATGAAATTGCTGCCAATCAAACCATAAGCAAAATGATCAAAAGGCGGTCATCTAATTATTAGGGCCACCATAACTATAAAAAAATAATCATTTTTATGCACTGCTGTAAAATCTTCCTTCTATTTATTGCTCATTGTCAAACAGACAAAACAGTTTAAGAAGAACTTTGCAAAAAAAACAGGGTCCACTCTTACGTGCACATCTATGTATTTTTTAAATAAATGTTAGCTGCATTTTGGTGCAATTTCCATACAGGAGAGGAGAACTGTAAAACACATTAAAATACACTGAATGAATTGAAAAACAAAGAGGTGTTGAAGGGCTCTTAGAGATGATCTATGAAGTATAAAGATATTTTATGCACTTTTAAAGTAGTGACCCCCAATAATTACCTGTTGATCCTGCCAGACCTGTGTCCCATAGGTCACTACCTTTCATAGGGTGACAATGCTCACCTGGCTCTTCAGAAATCATGGCGGCATTGTCACCCTCACGTTGGCTGGAATGCAGCGCTATGTTCCAATGGCAAACAAGAGCAATTGCCTTGTCACCCCTCACAGACAAGCAATTAGCTTGTCCATCAGCTGCTAGTCCTGCCTGGCACTGCCCGTCTACCAAATAAATGCCCCTTCTGGAAGCTACAGCTTGATGAGGGTAAATGTAGGCCATGTGCAGCGCAGTGCACTACATACAGTATATAGACCAAATCACGATGGCGCTAAAGCTTTACCAAAGGATAAGACTCTTGTAAATAAGCAATGAAGAGGTATGTCACCAGGATAAGCCCAACAGGAAGAATTTATTGTTGTCGCACAAGAAAATGCAACCTTGCAGCCTCAAGGAGACCTATTCATCAAGGCAACAGTAACCACTTCACTATTGCCTTGATGAAGGGGTCCCCTTGAGGCCCTGAATGTAAAATTTTTGGAAAAGGTAGTCCCAGGACAGTGGGAAAGGATGTTGTCACCCCCTCCTGAAGGCCCAACGCAGAAAGTCGTCAATGAAAGTCACATGACCGGGCAGTGGGCAGTTCTGAATGCTGCAGAGGACTGGTGCTGGATCTGAAGATTGTTAGGTCTGTGAGGAACAGCACCCGAGAGAGGGTGAGTATTGCAGCGAGAACTGCAGCCAAACCTGAGGCCCCCCCTTCACACCTGAGCGACACAACCGTGTTGCGTTTTTGTGCCTTTTTTGCACTTTTTTAGCGTGTTTTGGGAGTGGCACCATTCATTTGAAAAGGTCCCCCTTTGCTCCAAAAAACACCATAAAGAAGCTCATGTAGCAAATTTTAGACATGAGCCATGCATTTTTTAGGTTGCGTGTAAAATGTACGCCAAAACGTGCGACTGCTACTCGCATTTGGGGTGCCATTAAGAAATAATGGCACTGCAGGTGTATTGTGCATTTTTTGCAGAAACACTCGTTTCTGCCTGCGTATCTGCTACACCCAAGTGTGGTCGGGGCTTGATTAATTGCTGCTGTCAACGCTTCAGTTTTAATGGATCACTGGAAGGAGTCATGAGATCCACAGTTTCACCCACAATGAATGCCTCTGGTTAGTACTTAAATGGGAGGTTGCTTTGGAATGCTAGATGCTGTAGGCTAGGTCAAATGATATTTCACCACAAGCCAAATGGAAAGAAATAGATGATCTCATCAACTGCTATTCTTATTGTGTTTCAATCTGAATACAAAATGAAGTTCGTTCAACTTGTTCAGCAACCTCCGTGTTACCCAATGATGATTAATGATACACATACACAAAAAAATATCCCAAACGATCTATAAACTGGTGTAAGAAGAAATGACTAAGAGCCGGTTCACACCAGGGCGACTCGTCAGGCGACTCAGTCGCCTGACAAGTCGCGTCCCACGCTTTTCAATGGAACCGTTCTAAGTAAGAGTGACTCAGGTCGCTCCGACTTAGAAAAAGGTTCCTGTACTACTTTTGGGGGCGACCCAAGGCGACCTGCATTGACTTCTATACAGAAGTCTTATGCAAATCGCCTCGGCGGGCGTCTCAAGTCGTCTTGAGATCGCGCCGCCGAGGTCGCCCCCACAAGTCGTGCCGCGTCGCGCCGCCCTGGTGTGAACCGGCTCTTAGGCTTTCCAACCCAACTAAATAGTATCCTAATGACTCCAACTTTGAATGACTCCAACGCCCATTGAATCTTTTGTGTCCTCACACAGTCAAGTTGTCATAAATGAATTGTTGAATTAGTTGAAGTATGGAAGCACCAAGCACAAAAGGGCTGACACCTTTAGAAAAATATCCAGTTCCATCCCAGATCTCTTCCATGTTAACACACCATCATCTATGAACCTTTTCCATAGGGCGAAAAGTTGGGTGGAGAATTTTACTTACAGTTGATTGGAACTGCCACTGGGACAAGGTTCACGCCCACCTTCACCAATTTATATTAGACATGTGCGCCGTCAATAAATTTGTTTCGTTCCGTTCCCTTTTAGCAGTTCGTTCGTATTTCGTAATTCGTGTCCGAAATTCAATTTGGATTCGTACGAATTTTCGTTACATTAGTTCACTTTTCGTTCCAAATTTCGTTACTACGGAAACGTGACTGTTTGGTCGACCGCAACAAAGGTTTTCTTCTGCTGCTGACTTGCAGAGGTGAGGGGGTTACATTTATTACAGGCATGAAACACGAAATGACGTTAACGAATTTCGTATCTGAATCCGAATTTCGTTTGGACGGAAACATGTGACTGTTGGTTGACCAATCAGAGGTTTTCTTCTGCTGCTGAGGCCTGCATTACAGGCCCGATCATGTGACTTCCCTTTGTGGGTTAGTTAGTGTAGTGGAGCAGATCACACAATTTTTTGTCTGTGCATCTGAGCGAATATCTTTGCAATCCTTTGTTTTTCGTTGTTCATTTTAGTTTATATCTAATGTAGTGTGCAAGTGTATCATCTGTTAGTGTTTCGTTTCTGTTTTTTTTGGTTAAAATTTGAGAGATAATTGTTTTTGTTTGTTTTTATTTCATTTTTTTTTTATTTCTTGTTTCATTTAGTTAATATTTTGTTATCTTCTGTTATAATAATTTTTTTGTACATTTGGTGATTTTGGTGTTTAGTTTGCTGCAATCAAAATCATATTTTTTTTTTGTCTAAAATTTTCTAACTTTTAAAAGGAAAAATAAGCAGCAAACAAGGCAAAAAAAAGCAGTAAGAGTGCTGCTGGGAGAGGGAGAGCTATGAGCTGTGTACATGAGCAGCAGATGGGACGTTCTGTCTCTGTGCCCTCTGAGCTCAGCTCACCTCCCATAAAGCTGAGGCGAACGGGAGTGAAGACTGCTGGTGGTAAAGAGCCCGGCAAACAGCAGACATTTGCATGTCGCCAGCTGTTCCAGGATTTACCTCCTAGAACCAGCAGCACAGTTCATAGCAAAAGTGGCGCTACCACCTCTGCTACTGCTGCTGGTAGCATGGTGCCCATTGGTACCTTTTATGGAAGAGGGCAGGCCAAAGGGGTTCCCAGTGCACATACATTTGTGCAGCCAAAGCTGGAGATCCTGGTCATGCAGCAGGAAACATGTCAGGAGGCCGAGGCTCATGATGATGTCACCACCACCCACCACCATTGCTGCCAGTGCCATCACCATCAGCACTACAGGGAGCTTGGCAGTGATCAGCAAGGAGACAGAGTTTACTGCTTCTAATGATCACTGTTCCCTTGGCAACGTGGAAGAGGTGGAAACAGGCTTTCCTGACATTGTTGTAGACAAATTTGATTTCCAACCCTCTACCTATGTTGGCACCACCGACAGCCCATAAAGTATCTCCCCTCAGTCCCCACTACTTTTCTCTCCCGAAAAGTCCCCTGCCCAAGTCCTTTCTAAGCCTCCAGCA
The DNA here is from genome assembly GCA_029206835.1 of Rana muscosa. Taxonomy (NCBI): domain Eukaryota; kingdom Metazoa; phylum Chordata; class Amphibia; order Anura; family Ranidae; genus Rana; species Rana muscosa. Next base: position 45,048,561 of record CM055117.1, on the reverse strand, counting down.
TCAGAATGGGCCAATGCAACCATTAGGCCCCAATCCATCACAGCACCCAAAATAACTGGGATGTTCAGGTCTCTTCCTCCTGCTCCTGTCGAACCTCAGGAAGCGAGTGTGACCACTGCAGTGGAAGGGATCCCATCAGGCAGTGTTATTGGTGGTGGCTGCCGTTCCAGCATTTGGCAGCATTGTAAAAAAATTGGTGTTGGTCAGAAGGCCAAATGCAATCACTGTGGCAGAGGGGCTCCCACCATCCCTGTGCTGACTTCCTGGGTTTGTACCCCTGCTGTGCTCATTGTGAGGGGCTCCCACCATCCCTGTGCTGACTTCCTCCTGGGGCTGTACCCCTGCTGTGCTCATTATGAGGGGCTCCCACAGCGCTCGAACAATTTTTGATTCGTACTCATGTTCAAATTGAAACTGCAGACCCTACTGGTGACTCCCATTTCAAATATTCAAAAAAGGTAATTTAACTTCATCATAACGAATAATCGTAATTATTATGATAATAATAAAACAATATTAACGAACATTCTTATTTTGTCCGATTCTGAATCTCCCATCGACTACCAGTACCAGTCTCCCACTCCCAAAATAAAAAAGGTAATTTTTCCAACCCTCACTCAGCAGCAGAAGAAAACCTCTGATTGGTCAACAAAACACCAGTCACGTTTCCGTTGTAACAAAATTTGGATCCGAAATTCGTCAATGAAATTTCGTATACAATTCGGAAGCATAGCAATTCGGATTTCGAATGCTTCTGAATGTACGAATTTTAGGAAATTCGTACGCACATGTCTAATTTAATAATGGCAGATTGGGAGTCCAAAAACTCACCTAGCCCAATAGGGAGCTGGATGGGAGCCTTCTCTTATGGAAAAGGTTCATAAATAAAAAAGAGATTCGGGATGGAATTGGAAATTTTTCTAGTGAAAATTAACAAAAATCCCTGTAATTTGCAGTTTACCCCAAATATAAGCACACAAGTACAGTGGAACCTTGGTTTACGAGTAACGTGGTTAACAGGCATTTTGAAGGACGAGCAACTTTATTTTTTAAATTCTGACTCGGTTTGCAAGTGTTGTCTCGCAAAAAGAGCAGAATGCAAGCTAATGGGGTGTGCAGTACCGCATTTGGCCAGAGGTGCAGGGGCACCGGAGTCGAGCGGAGCCGTTCGGAAATAGTAAATTCACGGGTATTTCCGAGCCTTTGAGGGTTTCCAAGGTCAGCTGATCTGTCCCCGATTGTTTCCGAGGCTTTCCGTTGCCCCCCTCCTCTGGCCACATGCAGTATTGCATGCCATTGAAGTCAATGCGGAACAAATTATTTTTGTTTTCATTGACTTCTATTGTCGAGTGCTTTTAAATACAAGAATTCTCCTGGAACGGATTATGCTCGTAATCCAAGGTTCCACTGTATCAATTTTCTGGATCTAACAATTTTTATAGAAGTGCAGAATGCAATGGCTAGGTTTTAAACACCAGCTGCCACCTTTATAGCTGGGTAATGGACATACAAAAGCGGAAATTCACCCATTTAAGGCCTCCTTCACAAGGCCATAAAAAAACGTATATGCAAGTATTTTGTAAATTAAAGATCTGAATATAGCTGCATTGTTTTTAATGGAGCCATTCAAGCAGATGCGTAAACATGACCTGCTTTCAGGTCTATAACACAGAATCCAAAAAGCTTTGTGGGCTTACACATATAAAACACATGTATATGCATTTGTAAGTGCATAAAATAACACAAAAAAAACTATCATAAAAAAACAAATTATGTTTAAATGCACCTATAAAGCAAGCATTTGATCGATCGTTATGCGGGAACTCCAAGAAGACACCTGTGTAATATCCTCAGTAAATTTTTTACAGCCTTCTGTCAACAGAGCAATTGGGCAAACCTCTCTCCCCCCTATACCACTGTATAGCTTACTCAGACACATCAAAAGTATCCCGCTTATATGATAAGTGGCACAGTGATCTGCCCGATTTAACCGATGGGGATTGGGAGCAGGGCACACAATAATATCTTCCCTTCCATGATTTTGGCCAGGGATAAATGGATTCGATTGAAATTCCTCCACAGGGTGAACTACTTTCCCCACAGGTTGTCCTCAAAATACGCCATGGCTGATCCTACATGTCCCAAGTGGTGTACTTTCGGTGGGCACGTTCATACATATGGCTTAGGTCTTGTCCTCTGCTACAGGTATTTTGGGGTGAGGTGGCATCAGAGGTGGGTGTTATTAGTGGATTAACGATTGCTAAAGATTTGCCTATGCTACCTCTGGGTATATGTGACACGTATGCCACCACATACTACAAACTTTTTGCTTCTTATTATGCCAGGAAAGCTATCCTGATATAGTGGAAAATGCCAGAACACCCTTCAGTATCCCAATGGCGCACTTTAATCAATAATGTCCTCCCACTGTACAAAATCACCTACTTGATTTGTAACTGCTGCAAAAAAATTCACAAGATCTGGAATTTCTAGGTTAGGGCTCATGACCTCATGCTTTGATGGTCTTCCAGATGTTTGTAATATTCTCTCCTGACTTCCCTCTTCCCCTTCTTTATTTTCCCTATTTTTCTTCCCCCCTTATTACTCCTATTTCCCATTATGTCTTCATTCTTGGTGAGTTGTGCTCCCTTGCTCACTGTGATATGACTTTTACTTATTACTCTTCTTGGGTAAACCCTTGCGGATTATATGGTCTTGTTACCAATTAGTGTAATGGTTCATTGTATGGAATAATGTGACAGATCCTGCTATATCACTGGGGTGACCTGTTGGTTTCTCTGACCTGTATTTGTGTTCAATTGTGATTTAAATGTCAACCTGCCCGAACTGTGTCCTGGAATGTATTATCCTCTTTGTCCTTCCCTCTTGAATGAATGAACGAATGACCTCTTACGGTTGTTTTACGGTTCCTGTTTTGTATTGTTATACAATAAATACTCAAACTTAGGGGCACCGCCCCCTCTTTCCAGGCCACCCCCTATTCATACATCCGGCCATTTTCAGGGCACGGGGCACATGAAATACAGCGGGCAGGTTTTTTTTATTTGAAGCACCTGATTAGAGCCAGAGGCTCTAGTAGAGGCTTTGTTTCCGTTTTAAAAGTTAGCAAATTATTACGTTTTCTTCATAGATTTTTGCCAAAAGATATATTGCTACATTTCTTTGGTAAAAAATAACCCAAATTAGTTTATATTATTTGGTCCGTGTGAAGGTTATATAGTCTACAAGCTATGGTGCCAATCATTGAAAATTGATCACACCTGATGTACAGACGGCCAATCTCATTTATTGAGACACCAACAAGCCAGGAAAGTACAAATACCCCCCAAATGACCTATTTTTGAAAAGAAGACATTCCAAGGTATTTAGTAAGAGGCATAGTGAGTTTTTTCAAGTATTTTCTTTCCACAATTCTTTGCTAAATGGATTTTATTTTTTCACAAAATTGTCATATTAACAGGTTATTTCTCTCACATGGCATATGCATACTTGCAACTGTACCCCAAAAACACATTATACACTATCAAACACATACATACACTATCAAAATAGGATGGGCTCGGGTCGCAGAGGATGCGTCCGGAGCCCACCCAGGTGGGTTGCAACAGCAAATATTTGCTGTTGCAGCACCGATCCTCCTCCTGGCTATTCAGGAAGCGGGTCCGATACCTGTCACCTGATTGGCTGAAAGGACAGGCGATCCTATTGGTTGCCTAGGAGGAGGGGAGGCGACGCACAGCCGAAGCGTGGAGGAGAAGAGCTGATGTCCACTCCTCGGATTGCCCGGTCCCCGCCAATGCCTGGATGCCCGATCCCCACTCCTCGGATGCCCAATCCATCCCCGCTGCTGCTCCTCGGAGGCCTGCCGCCTATATGTGGTAAGTGCCGGTGGACAGGCCAGCGGACAGCGGGGGGGGGGGGTTGGTTGTTTGCCACTACCCCCAAAACCAAAAAATATTTTTTTTAGAATGCATGAAGGTAAAAAACTTTCAGCCTTTGCAAACCACTTTAACGGTTTACAAAAAAATAAATAAACATTACAGGCACCTGAATGAGGCCTAAGAAGGAACTTTGGCAGGTTGGAGGACTACAAGGAAAGAAGCAGGTTTACAGTCATCTTAGTTCTCGGAGAAGGGCTATAAACCTGAGCATCTGGGTAAAGATATGAGGACTGTTGAAAGAATGTAAAGGAAGGAGATTTTGAAGGATAAAAAGCAGGTTAATCTTGATAAAAACTTCCAACTGGCTTTGGTATTTAAATACAATTCACATAAATCCATAAGGAAGTTAGGTGCCAGACATTAGGACATCTTGAAAGGAGATCAGATTGTTGATACAGAGATGCCTGTGCAACCCAAGTTCATATAAATAAAGCCAGGGATTTGGATTTGGAAATTGAACTAACAGTGCAGAATAAGAAGTTAAATGGTGTCAACAAGAGTCAACAGAGTCAACAAGAGTACTTGTATGTGTAGCGGGTATGTGAATTTAGGGGAGGCATCTGGGTGGTAGTGTAACCCAGATGCACTGATTGTTAGGGAATCTGAGACCCTTTTGTGGTTCTTGGAGGACTCTGGTGGTGTGGGGTTCCCTGTGACCTGTGGGTGGCGCTGTTGCCCAGGGCCGGAGCTCAACACTCACCGCAAGACTGAATCCCTTTTTGTCCTTTCCTAGCGCTGGTACGGCGGGGCGGGGAACCTGCTGTGATGCAAAGGGAGAGGAGATAAAAGGGGCGGACGCCCTGACCTTGGGGTTCAGAGTTAGGAGTCGGAGGATGTGGCCGCACCCAGGCACCTTCAGCCTGGGTGCTGGCGATCCGGAGTTCCGGGCCCAGGTGCCCTCGACCTGGCCAGAGCGGGAGATAGAGTCCATCTCAGGCACCTTTAGCCTGGGGTGAGGTACTATGGCGGAGGCCTGGGGCTCAGTACCTTCGACTGAGTTCCGCGAGGGTGGAGGAATCCGAGGGGGCCCTAACTCCTTGGGTGCCCGTGTCTGAGATCGAGTAGGCCGGTGAGCGGAACTTCTCCGGAAAGTCTGGCGCAGCATTTGCTGGTGACGGAGAGGCCTCCGGTAACTCTCTTGGACGGAGGTCTTTCCCCTGATAGGGGCTACGTTAGCGAAGGTAATCCATGTTCTGTTCAATATAGTCAGTGGCAGTGACTATTCGCCATTGGTGACACCACAGTGGTTAGCTCTATCTAAAAAAGGATTGTGCCTCGACCTACTCCTTACAAATACTGAACTGTTCATTGGGTCCCAACCTGTCTGTGCTGAATGACTACTTGTTGAGAAGAATAAATAGGAGTTGGACCGTTTTCAGTGTGTGGAACTTCAGTTACTGGAAGCAAAGGGGGGTCCATTCAGTAAAGGATTTGACTCTAGGACATACACACAAAACCCGATAGTTCTGGCTTTCACCTCCAGTCTCTCTGGAGGACATGGGCCGTGGTGTATCTCATCCCTCCCCCCAGTATTAACCCCTCGACGAGACAAGCAAGCCGTGAATGAGAGGGGTGAGGTCGCTACACGTGGGGGCATCGTGTCCGGGATGTGTGTTGTGTCTAAATTTGAACTTTGCTGTCCGGAGGAGTTCCGAGTAGGTCGGCCATATTGGCCAACGCGCCACGAGGCACACCATAGCTGCGCAGTTCGTGGGCGGGGAGAAGGAAAAGCCCGCAAACAAATGCAGAGTGTGGGAGGAGTCTGGCCATGTGGAAGGACACACATGGAGATTCCGGCGCAAAGGGGTCAGTGCGCATTGGAGCAGCGAACAGTCAGGATGACTTCAAATGCCCCGTGGATTTCTGTTTCTTCCATCACGGAGATGACTTATTTTGCTGCCCCGATTACGGACACAGGAATAAGACTGAGGCCCCGGGGGCGGTTGGCTCTGTATACCTGCAGAGACATAGAGGCCCTCAGTGTGATCTGTCCCGGCTGTTCCGGACTGGTGGTGCAGTTGAAGCCGTTCGGGCGATGTGAGGTCTGCAAAGAGTTCCTCTTCGAGGTGGAGCCATCCACAGAAAGGCCTCGCGCCCTCCACCTCAACTACCTCACAGGTACTGCCACTCCGGAGGGAGAGATCGATGCCTATGCGTTTCCTGAGCAAAGTGACCAGGGCGAAGTGACTGCCCCAAAGGAGATTGAGAGAGAAAAATCCGAGCATGCTGCCTCGGTCACCACAAGCTCCCTGCTCCCACCGCCGAAGAGGATAGTTGGCCTGGTGATGGCATCCTGTGGTCGTGGAAGAGCTTCGCCCCGTTGCTTGCCTGGCCTGGATGGATCCCGAGGGAAGAGCCCCGGACATCCCTGTTCTTCAAAAGGCCCAGGTGAGCCAGGGGTTGGGACTGTGCGTGTGGTTGGAGGTGTCGGGAGCCCACGGTCGGTGGAACCCATCGAGGGGGGTGATTCCGTGTCTACGGGGAATTACCTGCCCGCAGAGTGTTATGACACCTCCGACCTAGAGTCGCTATCTGATGCCGGTGATGATGGGGAGATAGATGAAATCTTCCACAAGAAGGGATGGGACAAGATGCCGTTATCCTCGTCCCGTGTCTTAAGGGACCCACCTATGTCCATTGGGGATAGTACACCCCGGGTGGAGGCCTCGGAGCCTAGGGAGGAATCTGGTTCCCTGTCTGTGATCCCACTTCTTGAGCCAGCGGCTGTTTCACCTGCTCCTGTTGCGGGAGTGCAACATGCATCATTGCGGGCTTCTAGGCCCAAATCTACAGAGGTGGTGAATGTACCTCGCCAACCAGAGTCCATTGTTCTACCTGGAGTAGGGGACCGTGCCACAATACCATCTCTGGCTAGGCTGCAGGGTCTCTTTTGTCAAAAAGTTGCCCGAGAATATGGGTGGGAATACCCGTATCTGCCCCGAGAATTGCTCTACGAGGTGGAAGTTTTTCGGCAGCGGTGGTACAATGATTTAGTCTGGACAAAGCTGAAAGTACCTCATGCACGCCGATACCTCTCATGCTCACCTACGGTCACCAAGAAATTTAAGGACTGTAAGGCGGAGTGGATGGTGGGAAGGCACATCCATGCGGACAAGGTGGTAATTTGTCAGAAGGATGGAGGGAACATTGAGTACAATGTGGAGGCTTTTGACCAGCACTTAAAGCCTTTGTTCTTGCCGGATCCAAAGTTCTATTTATAGGAGAAAGAGACTCCTTTCCATTTCTTTTATTGCTAAATTACAGGGACTGTGCTCCAACATTTTTTTTTTTGGGATGTTTTACTCTTTGGAGAAATTGGAGCTGTTGTTGTTTTGTTCTCCCTCCTTTTCCTCCCATCAAGGAAAAAAAATCAGTGACTTTGGGGCTTAGCCAGTATAGGGTCACAGCACAGAGAAGCAGAAGTTCATCTGGATCTGACAAGTGCCTTTACCGCAGCATTGCCACCAGGTGGCGGTGTTGCGGAACGATTGCTTGCTTCACACTCTGCACTATACTTATTGGAGCGAATGGGTTTCTTTACGGATAGACACATTCCTTCCAAGAAAACACATACATTATGCTAGGATGTGTGTTTCTTTGTTTTTCCCCTCTGCAGGAGATTTCATCTATCAAGGCTGCTGAGAATGGGGTGGTCCTTAGATAGCGAGGGGGGTAATTTCAATGTGTAAAGTCATTTAAAGTTTTTTTGATACCAAGTTCATTGTTTTATATTCCTGTTTCCCTTTCCCATTTTAGGTCCTGGCACAATTCATGACTAAATTGTTGAGTTTGGTTCTATGTGTAGTTTGGTCTCTGGGTCAAACTTATGTTACCACTCCTTGCGAGACATGGGTTTGCACCAGACACTGGGGAGCAGTGTCAAATCACCAGGGGGAGAGTGTAGCGGGTATGTGAATTTAGGGGAGGCATCTGGGTGGTAGTGTAACCCAGATTCACTGATTGTTAGGGAATCTGAGACCCTTTTGTGGTTCTTGGAGGACTCTGGTGGTGTGGGGTTCCCTGCGGCCTGTGGGTGGCGCTGTTGCCCTGGGCCGGAGCTGAACACTCACCGCAAGACTGCATCCCTTTTTGTCCTTTCCTGGCGCTGGTACGGCGGGGCGGGGAACCTGCTGTGACGCAAAGGGAGAGGAGATAAAAGGGGCGGACGCCCTGACCTTAGGGTTCAGAGTTCGGAGTCGGAGGACGCGGCCGCACCCAGGCACCTTCAGCCTGGTGCTGGTGATCCGGAGTTCCGGGCTCAGGTGCCCTCGACCTGGCCGGAGCGGGAGATGGAGTCCATCTCAGGCACCTTTAGCCTGGGGTGTGGTACTATGGCGGAAGCCTGGAGCTCAGTACCTTCAACTGAGTTCCGCGAGGGTGGAGGAATCCAAAGGGGGCCCTAACTCCTTGGGTGCCCGTGTCTGAGATCGAGTAGGCCGGCGAGCGGAACTTCTCCGGAAAGTCTGGCGCAGCATTTGCTAGTGACGGAGAGGCCTCCGGTAACTCTCTTTGACGGAGGTCTTTCCCCTGTTAGGGGCTACGTTAGCGAAGGTAATCCATGTTCTGTTCAATATAGTCAGTGGCAGTGACTATTCGCCATTGGTGGCACCACAGTGGTTAGCTCTATCTAAAAAAGGATTGTGCCTCGACCTACTCCTTACAAATACTGAACTGTTCATTGGGTCCCAACGTGTCTGTGCTGAATGACTATTTGTTGAGAAGAATAAATACGAGTTGGACCGTTTTCAGTGTGTGGAACTTCAGTTACTGGAAGCAAAGGGGGGTCCATTCAGTAAAGGATTTGACTCTAGGACATACACACAAAACCCGATAGTTCTGGCTTTCACCTCCAGTCTCTCTGGAGGACATGGGCCGTGGTGTATCTCATCCCTCCCCCCAGTATTAACCCCTAGACGAGACAAACAAGCCGTGAATGAGAGGGGTGAGGTCACTACATATGGATTTATTAGGTGTGCAACACGCATGGCCTGCAGAATTATGCTAGGTAAGAAAGAGATCAAAGAATTCACCAACCCTAGGACACAGATTAGACTCCACATCTCTTCTCTGCCCCTAAAAGCATCTGATCAAACCAAGATCGGTTTGAAAGATGCTTTCCCAAGCAAAAAATGTCTTGTTTAAATTCTCCAGAAACTGAAAGTGATGAAATACTCATCGCTTTTGGTTTCTTATACCATAGAGATGACTGGGGAAGATCTGGTCCCTGTTCAGCTCTATGGTAAGCCGGTGGAAAGAGAGAGCCAGGGAAGACAACAGACATCATTGCTGGCTGAAAAAATATGAAACCAGGATGCCACCTACAACTGCAGGTATCATCCTCGTATAACCACTTAACCACTTGCCCACTGGGCACTTCTACCCCCTTCCTAACTAGGGCAATTTTCAGCTTTTAGTGCTCTCACATTTTGAATGACAATTACTCAGTCAAGCAACACTGGACCCATATGACATTTGTGTCCTTTTTTTCCCCACACAAATAGAGATTTCTTTTGGTGGTATTTAATCACCACTTGTTTTTTTATTTTTTGCGCTATGAATAAAAAAAAGACCGAAAATTTTGTAAAAAATGCATTTCTTTCTCGTACATCACGGGACACAGAGCGACATAGTCATTACTAATGGGTTATATAGATACCGTCAGGTGCTGGCACTGGCAACTTCCAAAACCGGAAGTACCCTCCCCTATATAAGCCCCTCCCATCCGGGAGCACCTCAGTTTTTTGCCAGTGTCTAAGGTGTTGGCCAAGAAGAAACATGTGTTTTTCACTGAGCTTGCGTACAGGTTCTTTTGGGCCTCAGTAAGCTGTTCCGGATCCGACCAAAAAAAGCTTCATAGCTAAACGGTCGGTACCCGGGCCTTGCAGAGAAGAGCAAGGTTTTGCCTGTAATGCTTCTCTTAGGAGGGCTGGACCCTGGGATCCAGAGCTCTGGTCATACCCACGACCAAGATGTTTTCTGTGCAGGGTGCTATACAGGTCCAGGGGAGTGGAATCCTTGGGAACCCGGTCCCTGAAGGTTTGATTACAATGCCTGCCGTGATAGGTGAAGTTTGGGCTTTTGTGGACCAAACAAAGTCCTGCGGCGGGGAACAGGTAAGTGGGGGCCCCCAGGAACTTGGTTCTATTGGGGGACCCCCAAGCCTAATTTGTCTTTCTGTCTGTTACCTAATGGTATTCCCGCAAAATTCTGTGCATGCCTGTAACTACTAAAAAAATGTAATAATTTTTAATGGTGGTCAAGAAAAAAAAAAAAAAATTTTTTTATATATATATATATTTTATATATTAGACTGCGGTACCTGTGTTTGTCCACTAGAGGCCGCTGTGGAACGTTTCTTGTCATGTGGACTAGTTTCTTCTCATCAGAGCGAGTCCAGGCAGATGGTGAGTTCTCTTATGGGAAACTGCTTCCTCTGCCATGTTGCAATGCTCGTCCATCCCCCGGCCTGCGGCAAAGGGGCCCTGGCTCTTGTCCCTGGTTTCCATTTTCGAAATTAGCGCCGAAGGCACACGTGGCCGCGCGCGTGCGCGTGCACGCGCCACTATATATAGAGGTGAGCCGGGAAAGGGGGCGGAGCCTGGGGGATGACGCTCTGTGCGCGCCGCAGCGCTTCTGCGCAGGTGCGGGCGTCCCAGCATGTTAAAAACCACAATTTTGTGTGGTGAGCTGGCTATGAAGTACAGAGACAGAGCTGGCAACATTTAAAGAAGGCATACAGCAAGCGGTTGATACAGGCATCCCCTAGAAAGGCACATTAGTAGACACCAACTGTTTCTTATAGCAGCATTTATGCTAGACTATTGTCAGTAACTGGTGTATTTCGGCTGGAATACCTCAGCTTTGTGGCTTAGGAATATGCCGTCTAAAAACTCCGGGACTAGAAATTCCAGGAGGAATAGGGGGTCTCCATCGGGCTCTGAGGATCTTGGGCATGCTTCGGCTGCACCAGTCTCCCCTGAAGAATCAGAGGTTAGTGACCGTGGAGCACCCTCAGGAGTACCTGGTACTGTGGCTGTCCTCAGTTCACCTGCTCCTGTGTATGTAACAGAGGAGGTTTTTTCCTCAGCTCTGGGAGGGCTGGAAGAGAGATTGTCAGCATTGATCGCGGCTTCCCTGTCACAGGAGAAAAGCGCCCGATCTCCGTCTCCTCCCTCAGAGTGCCTGTTAACAGAGCAACAGTCCCATACAGGGATCGACCTACCTGAAGGGGATCAGGATGAGGTCGATTCGGTTGTAGAGGAATCAACAGTGGAAGAGCCGTTCTCAGCATCACATGCTGAAAGGTTATGGGTTCAGTCCCTGACTAATATGGTCCGATCAGCATTTAAAATGCCACTTGCGGAGCCATCATCCACTTCTGTCTCCTCGTTGGGGTCGCTAAAAGCTCCCCAGACTGTTTGTTCCTTTCCGATCCATCCTTTACTGGAAGGGCTCATTTACCAGGATTGGGAGCATCCTGACAAAATATTTACTCCCCCCAAGAGATCTCCGGTAGTCTATCCCATGGAGGATAAGTTCATCAGAAAATGGAGGGTCCCTACAGTGGACGCAGCCATCTCTTGTGTGAATAAATCACTGACATGTCCGGTGGATAATGTCCAAATGTTCAAGGACCCAATAGATAAAAAATTGGAGTCCTTATTAAAATCTGCTTTCTCTACAGCAGGATTGGTGACACAACCAGCAGTGGCAGCTATTGGGGTCTGCCAAGTAGGGAAGGATCAGTTGAAACAGGTCTTCAGGGACCTGCCAGATCAGCAGGCTCTTGCCCTAGCTGATCTACCTAGAGCCTTGTGTTTTGCGGTGGACGCTATAAAGGATTCAATCCATCAGGCCTCCCGCCTTACGCTGTCTGTAGTACATATGCGCAGGCTTCTATGGCTCAAAAACTGGTCTGCTGAAGCTCCCTGTAAAAAATTGCTGGTCAGCTTCCCATTTCATGGTGAACGCTTATTCGGGGAAGACCTGGACAAATATATCCAGAGAATTTCCAGCGGTAAAAGTACACTTTTGCCCGGTTAAAAATAGAGTTAGAGGTCCCTCTTTTAAGAGGCCTGCTTCTCCAGTCCCTAGGACATCGGCTGTGAAACAGTTCCGACGGCCTCCTCGGTCAAATCCCGGAGGTAAAAATCAGGGACAGTTGCAGGGTAACAAGAAGCCCTGGAGCAGGAGAGGTACAAAACCTCCCCCAAAGTCAAATGCATGAAGGGTTGCCCCCACCCAATCGGGTGGGGGGAAGACTTCAGTTGTTCACAGAGACCTGGCGGGACACGATCCGAGACAGATGGGTGCTCTCCGCAGTAAATCTGGGATACAAATTGGAGTTAAAAAAACTCCCCTCCTTCCCGCTTTATAAGGTCAAACGTGCCAAGGGATCCCCAGAAGAGAGGATCCCTCCTGTTGGCACTAGAACAATTATTGCTCCAAGCAGAAATTATAGAGGTTCCCCTGGAAGAATGGGGGTTCGGGTTTTACTCAAACCTCTTTACAGTCCCGAAGCCAAACGGGGACGTGAGGCCCATATTAAATCTAAAAGGGCTAAACAAATTCCTACATATCAGGACTTTCCGGATGGAGTCGATCCGATCGGTAGCCACTGCCCTACAAGGGGAGGAATGGTTAGCCTCGATCGACATCAAAGATGCTTATTTGCACATTCCCATCTTTCCAGCCCACAAAAAATTTCTACGCTTTGCGGTAGAAGGGCGCCATTTTCAGTTCAGAGCCTTACCCTTCGGTCTGGCCACAGCACCAAGAGTGTTCACAAAAATTCTGGCCCCATTATTGGCCAATCTAAGAACACGAGGTGTAACGATAATGGCATATCTAGACGACTTGTTGCTGATAGACCACTCAGTGGAAAAACTAGAAGTGGTTGTTCACGAGACAATCAAGTATCTGGAATATCACGGTTGGATTATCAACCGAGACAAGTCAGCCCTAAAACCAGTCAAAAGTCTGGAATACTTGGGGCTAAGGCTGGATTCAGACCAGAGAAAAATATTCTTGCCTCAAGAAAAGGGGTCGTCTTTGAGAGATTTGATCCACTTAGTGGGTTCAAAAAGACAGCCATCCATACGCCTGTGCATGAGGCTGCTGGGAAAAATGGTGGCATCATTCGAAGCAGTACCCTACGGTCAATTCCATTCAAGGAAGTTGCAAAGGGCCATACTGTCAGCCTGGAACAAAAAAGTTCAGGCTCTGGACTTACCAATGTCCTTGTCCCCTTCCGTTCGCAAGAGCCTCCGTTGGTGGTTGGTTCCCCAGAATCTGGAAAGAGGGAAATCCTTCAGTCCGATTTCCTGGAAGGTGGTCACTACAGATGCCAGCCTTATAGGCTGGGGAGCAGTACTGGAGCAATGGTCTCTCCAGGGCAGATGGTCGGATGCGGAAAAGGCCCTGCCCATCAATCTCTTAGAGATACGAGCAGCCCGGTATGCCCTAGTAGCATGGACATCCAAACTCCAAGGGTCCCCTGTCAGAATTCAATCAGACAATGCCACAGCAGTGGCATATATCAATCATCAGGGGGGCACCAGGAGTCGTGCAGCCCAAAGGGAAGTAAATTACATCCTGAGATGGGCAGAAAGATATGTCCCAGCCATATCTGCGGTATTCATTCCAGGAGTGGAGAATTGGAAGGCGGACTTTCTAAGTCGCCAACAATTATGCCCAGGGGAATGGTCCCTTCATCCCGAGGTTTTCCGGACAATATGTCAGCGGTGGGGAACACCGGATGTAGATCTGCTAGCACCCAGATTCAACGCAAAAGTGGACAGGTTTGTCTCTTGGACAAGGGATCCCCTAGCTTGCGGCTCGGATGCCCTAGTGTTCCCTTGGGATCAGTTCAAGCTGATATATGCATTCCCACCGCCACAATTGTTACCTCGATTACTCCGCAGAATCAGGGTAGAAAAGAAACCAGTGATTCTGGTGGCTCCAGCGTGGCCCCGAAGAGCATGGTACGCGGAGATTGTAAAAATGTCTGTGGGGAGTCCTTGGACCCTCCCACATCGTCCGGACCTGCTGTCGCAGGGACCGATATACCACCCTTCCTTACCAGCCCTAGGTTTGACGGCCTGGCTATTGAAGCCCACATTCTAAAAAAGAGAGGGCTCTCTAATGCTGTGGTATCTACCATGATCAATGCCAGGAAGCCGGTATCCAGGCAGATCTACTATAGAATCTGGAAGGCGTACATCGCCTGGTGTGAGGCCAAGAAATGGCATCCACGTAAATACGTAATAGGTAGGATTCTGGACTTCCTACAATGGGCTGTAGATAGGAAGCTTGCCTTGAGTACTATCAAGGGTCAGATTTCGGCCTTGTCAATATTTTTTCAAAGGCCCTTGGCTTCGCATTCACTAGTCAAAGCTTTCATACAAGGAGTGATGCGTATTAGTCCTCCGGTTAATATTCCCATATGTCCTTGGGACATAAACCTGGTTCTGTCGGTTTTACAGAAACAACCATTTGAACCATTACAGCATATTTCTTTGGTGCTTCTCACCAGGAAATTGATTTTTCTAGTAGCCATTTGTTCGGCTAAAGGAGTGTCGGAATTAGCCGCCTTGTCCTGTAAAGAGCCATATCTGGTTATCCATAAGGACAGAGTAGTGTTACGTCCTCATCCAGCCTTTCTTCCTAAGGTGGTATCGAGGTTTCATTTGAACCAAGATGTGGTTCTTCCTTCTTTTTTCCCCAAACCTAGTTCGGTAGAGGAAAAGTTATTACATTCTTTGGATGTAGTAAGAGCAGTTAAAGCTTATCTAAAAGCCACTGCTCAGATTCGCAGAACGGATACTTTGTTTATTCTGCCGGAAGGCCCCAGAAAGGGTCAGGCAGCGTCAAAATCTGCTTTAGCCAGGTGGATTCGACAGGTCATAATGCAAGCCTATGGCTTGAGAAGGAGACCGCCTCCGTTCAAAGTTAGAGCGCACTCCACGAGAGCAGTTGGAACTTCATGGGCAGTGCATCACCAGGCCTCCCTGGCTCAAATCTGTAAGGCCGCAACATGGTCTTCAGTTCACACGTTTACTAGGTTCTACCAGGTGGACGTTAGAAGTCAGGAGGATGTCGCCTTTGGGCGCAGTGTGTTGCAGGCCGCAAAAGATCCTCATGTCTGATAGCGCTCAGCTTATATATGGTGTATCCCCCCCCTCATTTGGCATTGCTTTAGGACATCCCATTAGTAATGACTATGTCGCTCTGTGTCCCGTGATGTACGAGAAAGAAAATAGGATTTTTATAACAGCTTACCTGTAAAATCCTTTTCTTGGAGTACATCACGGGACACAGAGCTCCCGCCCCTCTTTGGGGACACTTATTGCTTTGCTACAAAACTGAGGTGCTCCCGGATGGGAGGGGCTTATATAGGGGAGGGTACTTCCGGTTTTGTTAGTTGCCAGTGCCAGCACCTGACGGTATCTATATAACCCATTAGTAATGACTATGTCGCTCTGTGTCCCGTGATGTACTCCAAGAAAAGGATTTTACAGGTAAGCTGTTATAAAAATCCTATTTTTTCTTAGTTTCCATTTTAAAATTTAGCAAATTACTACGTTTTCTTCATAGATTTTGGCCAAAAGTTATACTGCTACATTTCTTTGGTAAAAATAACCCAAATCAGTGTATATTATTTGGTCTGTGTGAAGGTTATAGAGTCTACAAGCTATGGTGCCAATCATTGAAAATCGATCACACCTGATGTACTGACGGCCAATCTCATTTCTTGAGACACTAACAAGCCAGGAAAGTACAAATACCCCCCAAATGACCTATTTTTGAAAAGTAGACATTCCAATGTATTTAGTAAGAGGCATGGTGAGTTTTTTCAAGCATTTTCTCCCCACAATTCTTTGCAAAATGGATATATTTTTTCACAAAATTGTCATGTTAACAGGTTATTTCTCTCACATGGCATATGCATACTTACAACTGCACCCCAAAACACATTCTGCTACTCCTCTTAAATATGGCGATACCACATGTGTGAGACTTTCACAGCCTGGCTACATACAGAGGCCCAACATGCAGGGATCACCGTCAGGTGTTCTAGGGACATAAATTACACATATCATTTCTTGAGTACCTATTACACTTTTGAAGGTCCTGAAGCACCAGGACAATGGAACGTCCACAAAATGACCTAATTTTGGAAAGCAAACAGCCCAAAACATAATCTAAGAGGCATGGTGAGTCTTTTGAACATGTCATTTTTTCCACAAGTTTTTGGAAAATGTGGAAAGAAAGTTTTCCAATTTATAAGATATTTCTAACATACCATGTACATATCAAAAATTACACCCCAAAATACATTATGCTACTCTTCCTGATTATGGCAATACCACATGTGTGAGACTTTAACACAGCCTGTCCACATACAGAGGCTGTGTTGCATGGATGAGCACTGATGAGGCATGGATGGGGCACGGGTGAGCACTGATGTGGCATGGATGAGGCATAGATGAGCATGGATGAGCACTGATGAGGCATGGATGAGGCACGGGTGAGCATTGATGTGGCACGGATGAGGCATAGATGAGCATGGATGAGCACTGATGAGGCATGGATGAGGCACGGGTGAGCATTGATGTGGCACGGATGAGGCATGGATGAACACGGATGAGGCATGGATGAACACGGACGAGGCATGGATGAACACGGAAGGTATGGATGAGGCAAGGATGGGCACGGATGAGCACTGAGGAGACAGGGATCAGCACTGTGGGCACTTCAGATCCAGCCCACTCACACTGCTGCATTGGCTCTCTCCTCTCCTTACGTGCTGTATCGATCGGTGTGGAGAGAGAGGAGAGGAGAGAGCTGAATGGGACTTCACTTGTTTGTTGACAAGTGATCGCTCTGTCGTTGGATGGAGCGATCACGTGATAAAGGGCCGCTGTCATTGGCTCTTTACCCTGTCCGTGATGCGCTGGGTTCCAAGGACCCAGCGATCTTGGACACGTCCGCGTGCGCGCCCCAGGGGGAAGTGTGAGTTTGGGAGGAAATCAATGTACGCACTACCAAAACTAGCCCATCTCGCTGTAACCATCATTCGGCTATGGCGCAGTCAGCAAGTGGTTAACATGTAAATTAGCCGGTCTTAAACGAATGACCTGTAATAGGTCTCTATGTGATTTTATTCAGAAATGTGTAATAATGTGCTTCATAACAATACAATGAAATTTGATCAAATGTGGGGCCCATGGATTCAATACTTATCTGTCCCCTAGCAGGACCTCGGCTGACCCTCTTCCATTTCAATTTTGCTTTTATTCTCTTTCTTTTCTCCTCTTGTCTCTTCCTTTTATTTCTTAACCTCATTTTTCTTTCTTGATGTACTCAAGTCTAGAACCTAAATTCAACTTGAATTCAGCAGAAGCCAGGCGACCACAAGAGAAGATATCCCATATAAGTAAGTTTGTATAGGGGTAGAACAGTATTAATAAGTGCTCTCCATGCTGAGAGCTGGAGGGGATCCGGAAGCTTCCATCTGGTCAGAATCATCTTCTTAGCATAGTAGGCCGCGTAGAATGTGAAGAGTTTAGTGTGCTTGGTGGTTACCAGATTGTCAGTGATGCCCAGTAGAAAAATAAGTGGGTCCCTGTCCAGTTTTACTTTTGCTTTGGATATGTATGCTTCCCCTGGCAGCTTTATGTACTTTTTGGTTTACTTGCTAATAAATCATCTATTATCTATATGGATTTTCCTTTATTGACCATCGAGTCTAGTACCTGACTGCTGTTGTGGTCATATTTTCAGGAACCTAAATACTACATTTTCTCAATAGTGTAATATGTTCTGAATAAACAATGATAGTTGCCGTTTATCCCCTTGTTTTTTTTTATGGGCTTTGCTAGAGCAGGTGGTAGTGAATTAAAATTCACAGGGAGGTCCTGTCAGAAAAATGTTCTTCTAGCGGAGGTCCGAGTGCCAAATTGGGATGCCATTAAAGTCCATGTGCGTGTAAAGGAAGGCGTCCCAATACTTTTGGTGATATAGTGTATGTGCGATAAAATGTTTATTTGCTTATTTTTTCCAAGCATTTTCAGCACAATTTATGTTATACCTGTACGATAACCTGAGATCTTTGTAGCTCTCCTTTCTTTGTACTTTTCATACAACGGTTATCTCTAATAAAAAGATTGAAGTACAAAACTAAAACAATTCAGATGACTAAAATATAACTAGAACTAAAATGGCATTTTAGTCCAAAAACTATGACTAAATTGAATTTTGATGGCAAAATTAACACTGCCTTGATCTGATTCAGCACCAAGACGATGACCATGCCAAAAGGACACCAACAATACGTTCCATGTATGGCTAATTACGATGCTCAGCATAACAACAAGAATTGTCTGAACTTACTTGTTCCCCTCTTTCTTTCTTCTGGTATTTTTGTACCACCAGTAAATAAAGGCACCCAATGCCAGGAAAAGGATGATAAAAAAAGGCCACAAGCAGCCATGTAGACAGGCAGAAGAATCTAGAACAGAAAAGAATATTATTAATACTTCCACATAACATGCAACCACAACACAAAATATGAACACTTACATTTTTTTCTTTTTATGAGAGTTACATTTTATACTATAAAAATTCCAGCTTGCTAAGTGTGGAAACATGCCCTTGTATTGCCAACAATGCCAGGCTAGAAGTGATGAGAAAGTTTTGACTTAAAAATAGAACATTAGGAATTCAAACTAAACTCCTGCCAAACAGCTTAAAACACGTCTCAGTCCTGTCTGGAGGGATTTTCTTTTGGCTGCAATTAAAGCGGACCTTCAGTAATTTTTCCATCTTTCCATCTATTAAAGCGGAGGTGCAGCTTGTATTTATTTTTTTTTAAAAGTCAGCAGCTACTAACAGTGTAGCTGCTGACTTTTAAACAGGGGCACTTACCTGTCCTACTCGCCCGCGATGTCGGTCCCGCCACGGCGGTCGATCGCTGCTGCCAGGCTCCCGGCTCCTCCATCCTGACTAAGGGAAACAGGCAGTGAAGCCCTCACTGCCCGTTTCCTACTGCGCATGCGCCACTCGCACGGCGCTTTGTGAATGGGCGGCTTGCCTCCTGGGATACACACAGTTCCCAGAAGGCAGGGCGCCCCATTCACAAGAAGAGGAAACGGAAGTTCTCAATCCGAGGACAAGGAAGAGGCACAGTAGAAGGCAGATTAGGGGACTTCCGCATAGCAACAGGCATTTCGGGTGAGTATAATTTTTTTTTTCTATTAATTTTTTTCTTTTTTTTTAGGATTTTTAATGTATTTTTTTTTTCTGGTTGGACCTCCGCTTTAAATCTTCTGCCGTTGTCATTTTAACTTTGGATAGTAAAACATTTTTTCCTATACGTAGTTTGTCGCTGTTGCAAGAGCGTACGCAATTATAAAGCGTGTCATGTTTGGTATCCATTTACTCAGCGTAACTTCACCTTTTATGTGTTAAATGTTATTATGTTAATGTCATTTTTTTAAAAATGACTCATTTTTATTAAATCGATATTATTAAAAAAAAATACCTAGTGAGCCTATTAGAAAGGTTCTTGTTTAGGTACTTCCTGTTATAGGGTGACAACTATCTCCCAACTAGTTTCCTGTGTTGTCACCCTGTCACATGTATCCACAATGGGAACTACAAGTGCCTGTGATGACAAAAACTGCTTAGGCATGGTCCACAGTTCTTGCAACCAGAAAGCCCGCCCAAAGCAATGATGTGCAGCCAATGCTGGAGTGATTGTATGTGGGCAGGAAGTGGCTAAGAGAAGCTGAAGTAGATCAGTAGCACTGAGATGGAAAAAAGCATAAAAAGGTGAAACAGTATTTAATAAAAAAATAATATATATATATCACTGTCTTATACTAGATACTATTTTGGCAAGGTAGCACTTCATCCAGTTAGGACTAAAAACTATTTTGTGTGTTTTCTGGCATTTACAGAACTACAAGGATCAATAGCAAAAAAAAAAAAAATAATAATACAAAAGTATAGCATAGCCAACAGAAAAAGGAAAATTACAATCTTCTAACCAGACGACTGAAGCCAAAATCCAGGCAAGATCCTAAGCACGAACACATTTATGGTTCTACCCTCCAAAAGATTTGTTATAATGTCTTGTGATTTACACAAATTTTCAACACCACTCAGCCAGACAGGTAGCAAATGTAGTTCTTGATTGAGTAATTCAGCAATGTCACATCTCCACCACCACTGGAAAGTAGTTTAGCATCATCCCCTTTGACCAGTGGTGGTAAACTCTCATGATCTAGGGCAGCCTTTCTCAACCAGGGTTCTGAGGAATCCAAGGGTTCATACACAGGTTGCTAGAGGATCCATGGAATCCAACGGTTCATACACAGGTTGCTAGAGGTTCCATGGAATCCAAGGGTTCATACGCAGGTTGCTAGAGGTTCCATGGAATCCAAGGGTTCATACACAGGTTGCTAGAGGTTCCATGGAATCCAAGGGTTCATACACAGGTTGCTAGAGGTTCCATGGAATCCAAGGGTTCATACACAGGTTGCTAGAGGTTCCATGGAATCCAAGGGTTCATACACAGGTTGCTAAAGGTTCCTGTTTCTCTGTTTCTCAGAGACGTCGCCAATATAAAACCAATGTTCTTTTAAACCGTTTACTGGGAGATGTAGAAAAAGTAATTTTTAGAAGGAGTTCCGTGAGACCAGAACATTATTTCAAGGCTTCCTTTGCATTAAAGCTGTTAAGAAAGGCTGCTCCAGAAAGTGCTAGGGATTTCTTGAGCAATTTCTCTCAGATAAGTTCCCACTGACACCACTGATCTGATTTCGTATCAATAAAGGAGGAATTCTTCCCAATCCTTCTGATGACGCTTCCTGGGTGGAGCGAAATTCTTCAAGCGAGTGGATTTTTACGATTACGTCACATCCGCTCTTTGGAACGCAGATCGCGGTGTCGAACTTCCAGAGTGGTGATTTTACAATATCCTCCTTTTACAAGAGGAGGATATTGTAAGGGCACATTTTGTTTTTATGATTTTTTTAACCAATAAAAAAAAATCGGAATCACGCTATGGAATTCCTTTGGTTCTATTTCCCTATATCCATATAAGGAGCTCAAACTCACCTGTTGGAGTACCAGGAAAAAAGCCATACAGCTATTGCTCAGGGAACAACAGATCCCATATCAACACAGGCGATTAACATTTTATGAGCTGGTGAGTGAGGACACATAAGAGGGGAGCGTGGTTTGGCACTTTATTGATCACACGGATATTTGAAGATTATCATCAACCATATTTGCAAGGACTTATTGCTCACCAAGGATTGTTTCACACTAAGCACTGATTGTACTTTCAAATATTTTACATATAATTTTTTTTGAATAGTTGCACAAACATTGTATGTATAATATGATTTAAACACCTTGTGACTAAACATGTGCAATTTGTTTATTTACAAATACAATTTTTTTACGAATTTAGACAAATTCGTTAATTCGGAAATATCCGAATTTCAAAATATTTCAAAATTTGGAAATCCAAAAATAAGAATGAAAATCCGAAAATTCAAAAGAACGAAAATGAGAAAAGAAGAAAAAAAAAAAATCTGAAAATTCAAAAACCCAAAAATCTGAAATAACAACTAACTAATAATAACTAACTATTAAAGTATAGATATTGGAATTTCCTTTCAAATTTGGCTGTTGGTGAACGTAACAAATAAGGATTTTTCCGAAGTTACGAAATATCTGTAATAACGAATGCCATATCTAAACGAATGGAACGTAACAAATAATAATAAACAATAATAAAAACGTAATATTATTATTTAGTTTCGTTCTATTTGTTTAGATGCAGCATTTTTTAATTTGGATAATTAATAACATCAGATACATTTGTATAATTTACCTAGAATGTAATAGTTAGTTATTATTAGTTAGTTATTATTTTGGATTTTCGTTTTTTTTATTTTCGGATTTTCCTTTCTTATTTTCAGATTTTCGCATTTTCGAATTTTCAAATTCCGAATTTACGAAAACAAAAACCAAAAAAACAAACAAATGAAACTAAAACAAGCCAGTTTTTCGGCAGTGCACATGTCTACTTGTGACCACATGACAGAACTTTAGGACCCCTTTCACATTGGAGGCGTTTTTCACGCGCTTTAGCGCTAAAGAAAAGCGGCCGGTAAAGTTCCTAAAAAATGCCTCATCTGCAGTCCCAGTGTGAAAGCCCGAGGGCTTTCACACTGGGGCGCTGCGCTGGTAGAACGTTAAAAAAAACCTGCAAGCAGCATCTAAGGGGCGCTTTAGGAGCGGTGTATACATCGCTCCTAAAGCGCCCCTGCCCATTGAAATCAATGGGCAGCGGCGCCGAAGCTTCTGTAAAGCTGCAGCGGCGCTTTGCGGGCACTTTCAACTCTTTATTCAGCCGCTAGCGAGGGTTAAAGGCGCCCCGCTAGCGGCCCGAAAATCGCCCCGCTAGCGGCCGAAAATCGCCTCTAAAACAACAGTAAAGCGCTACTAAGACTAGCGGCGCTTTACCGCCAACGCGGCCGCGCTGTCAGTGTGAAAGGGCTCTAAGTATAAATCATATTTAAGATTATACATTTTCTTTATTTGTTGTGACAGCACTGGTTATATACTGTATACTTATACACCTTAAAGGAACACACATCCCTTTTTATCAGCAGCCGTCTATACAAAGCACAAAACACATTGTAGCGCGGGGATCACCTCATTTCAAACATTCTTCCCACTGACCATCACATTAATGTATCATGTGCTATAGTTAAAGTAATTATAAGCAGGAATTCCCCCCCCCCCCAAAAAAAAAACCCAGACGACATTTATCTTTACCCTTTCACTCCCCCAGTGAAGTATATTGGTTGCTGTTATGTTCATATCATGGTACTGCCTCTTTCAGAATGTTCCATGACTTTCACCATTCAAAAGTCAGAATATTTATAGAGGAGGTTCACCGGAATTTTTTTTTTTAAAAGCCAGCAGCTACAAATACTGCAGCTGCTGACTTTTAAAAAAAGGACACTAAAGCCCCGTACACACGATCGGTTTGACTGATGAAAAACGTCCGATGGATGGTTTTCATCAGACCAACCGATCGTGTATGGTACCCATCGGTCTTTTTTCCATCGGTTGTAAAAAATAGAACTTGTTTTAAAATTTTCCGATGGATAAAAACCGATGGGAATTTCCGATCGTCTATGGGCAAGTCCATCGGTTAAAAAACCCACGCATGCTTAGAATCAAGTCGACGCATGCTCAGAAGCATTAAACTTAATTTTTCTCGGCTCATCGGAGTGTTTTACGTCACCGCGTTTGGAACGGTCGGTTTTTTGACTGATGGTGTGTGGCCAAGACTGATGAAAAACAGTTTCATCGGATTTCCGATGGACAAATCCATCGGACAAAAATCCATAGGTTATCCGATCGTGTACGGGGCTTAAGGGCTCTTTCACACGGGACGGATCCGTGAAGATCCGCCCCGTAAAGCTCCGCTTGCTCAGCGGGGATCGCTCCGTTGATCCCCGCTGAGCCGGCGGATGACTGGGCGGTCCCCGCCCTGTCAGAGCCCCGCTCTCCCCTATGGGGGGATCGGATCACGACGGACCGTAGAGTCCGTTGTCATCCGATCCGCCGACGGAAGGAAAAATAGGGTTTTCCTCCGTCACACTTTGGCGGAGCGGAGCGGGCCGGATGTCAGCGGACATGTCAGCGCTGACATCCGTGGCTCCATAGGGCTACATGGAGGATCCGTTCAGGTCCGCCTAAAAAACTGACAGGCGGACCTGAACGGACCCTCCGTGTGAAAGGGGCCTTACCTGTCCAGGTCGCCCGCGACGTCGGCAGCATAAGCCGAGCTACCGCTCGGCTCTCGGCTTCCCCCGCCGCCATCCTCGGTGAGGGAATCGGGAAGTGAAGTGCTGCGGCTTCACTGCCCGGTTCCCTACGGCGCAAACGCGAGTCGCGCTGCGCCGTCCTCACTGGTCCTCGTTGTGTTCTGGGAGCCGAGTGTTTCCCAGTACACAACGGTGGGGGTGACACGAAGGGGCGGGACTCCCGCGGGAGTCTGCTCCCGGAAGTGGTGCAAATACCTGTTTTAGACAAGTATCTGCATCCCCTACCCCCTGAAAGATGCCAAATGTGACACCGGAGGGGGGGGGGAATCCGAAAAGCGGAGGTTCACTTTTGGGTGAACATCCGCTTTAACAAGGGAGAAACATTCAAATAAACAAAACAAATTCAAATTGCAGTTTCCACATCAAAACTCCGCCAGGAAACTTTTGCCACGTGGAAATTTGAGACGACAAGCAGATGGAACATCTGCACAAGATATCATGTCAAGAGGAAATTATTTTTTAATATGTGCAAATTGAACTTGGAATTCTGTAGCAGCCAACATTTCAGCTTAAAAAAAATGTCCCTACCTGCATCCCGCAAAACGACTTGAAAAAGATACAGGCACCATACAGTGCCAGGACCTTAAAGTTTATATAAATCAAAAAAAAAAAATTAAAGACCACATTTACAGTGCCTTGAAAAAGTATTCATACCCCTTGAAACGTTCCACATTTTGTCATGTTACAACCAAAAACGTAAATGTATTTTATTGGGATTTTATGTGATAGACCAACACAAAGTGGCACATAATTGTGAAGTGGAAGGAAAATTAGAAATGTCTTAATTTTTTTACAAATAAATATGTGAAAAGTGTGGGGTACATTTGTATTCAGCCCCCTTTACTCTGATACCCCTAACTAAAATCTAGTGGAACCAATTGTCTTCAGAAGTCATCTAATTAGTAAATAGAGCCCACCTGTGTGTAATTTAATCTCGGTATAAATACAGCTGTTCTGTGAAGCCATCAGAGGTTTGTTAGAGAACTTTAGCAAACAAACAGCATCATGAAGGCCAAGGAACACACCAGACAGGTCAGGGATAAAGTTGTGGAGAAGTATAAAGAAGGGTTAGGTTATAAAAAAATATCCCAAGCTTTGAACATCTCACAGAGCTCTGTTCAATCCATCATCTGAAAATATAAAGAGTATGGCACAGCTGCAAACCTACCAAGACATGGCCGTCCATCTAAACTGACAGGCTGGGCAAGGAGAACATTCATCAGAGAAGAAGCCAAGAGCCCATGGTAACTCTGGAGGAGCTGCAGAGATCCACAGCTCAGGTGGGAAAATCTGTCCACAGTACAACTATTATGCCGCGTACACACGGCCGTTTTTAATGTCATTGAAAAAAACTACGTTTTTCTCGACGCGATTCTTCTCAAGCCTGCCTTGCCTACACACTATCGTGAAAAAAAAATGCTAGAGAAAAGCGCGGTGACATACAACATGTACGGCGGCACTATAAAGGAGAACTTCCGTTTGAATGGCGCCACCCTTTGGGACGCTTTTGCTGATCCTCGTGTTAATAAAGTTTGGTGAGAGACGATTCACGCTTTTCAGTCTTCGTGCTTTTCAGTCCGTTACAGCGTGAAGAATGTGCTATCTCCATTACAAACGCTAGTTTTACCAGAACGAGCTCCCGTCTCATACTTAATTCTGAGCATGCGCGTTTTTTTCCCCCTCGTAAAAGCATACACACTACCGTTTTTCACGACGTTAAAAAGAACGACGTGAAAAATTATGTGAAAAAATAGAGCAGGTTCTCATTTTTTTCAGGCCATTTTTCACGTCGTTAAAAATGCTCCGGAGACTACACGCGATCGTTTTTAATGACCAATTTAAAAAATTGCATTTTTCAAGTCATGAAAAACGGTCGCGTGTACGCGGCATTAGTCGTGCACTCCACAAATCTGGTCTTTATGGAAGAGCGGCAAGAAGAAAGCCATTGTTGAAAGAAAACCATAAAAAGATTGCAGTTTGTGAGAAGCCAAGTGGGGGACACAGAAAACATGTGGAAGAAGGTGTTCTGATCAGATGAGACCAAAAGTGAACTTTTTGGCCTAAAAAGAAAAAAACACTATGTGTGGCAGAAAACTAACACTGCACATCACCCTGAACACACCATCCTCACTGTGAAACATGGTGGTGGCAGCATCATGTTGTGGGGATGCTTTTCTTTAGCAGGGACAGGGAAGCTGGTCAGAGTTTATGGGAAGATGGATGGAGCCAAATACAGGACAATCTTAGAAGAAAACCTGTTAAAGTCTGCAAAAGACCTGAGACTGGGGCGGAGGCTCACCATCCAGCAGGACAACGACCCTAAACATACAGCCAGAGCTACAATGGAATGGTTTAGATTGAAGAATATTCATGTGTTAGAATGGCCTTCAACGATCATTTTCCTTCCACTTCACAATTATGTGCCACTTTGTGTTGGTCTATCACATAAAATCTCAATAAAATACATTTACATTTTTTGGTTGTAACATGAAAAAATTTGGAAAATTTCAAGGGGTACGAATACTTTTTCAAGGCACTGTAACTTAAAAAAAAAAGTCACATATCTTTGAAGGAAAAATAATGATCATTATTTTTTTTCCGCAGGAGGCTGCAAAGCACTGCACCCATGATCGATCGATTGCAGGTGCAATGCCAGTCTCCTGAAAACTATGGGCTTTCAGTCGGAGAGCTGGAGAAGTGCAGATGGACTACAATTGCCACACTTTTATTCAAATGAGAACCACAAGTCTGTCTGCCACGGTGGGGAGCCTGACTCATGGCAGCCTTCAATAGGTCTGCGAATTATGGCTCCCCCCCATCGGAATGAATACGGCAGTGTGCATGCACAGGATCAAAAGGACCCAGCGGGTCCAGCATTCACCCTGTAGTGTGCCTCTTCTCCACCCCTATAACACATCCTTTACTGTGCCTCTTCTCCTCATTCAGCATCCACCCTGTACTTTGCCTCTTCTCCAGCTCCAATGTGCTCCCTCTACTTCCAGAACCAATCCTATACTATTCCACTTCTTCACCTTCACAAGGTCAGTTTATGTTGTCTGTGAAATCCATTACAATTATCCAGTCCATGAAAAAAAAAAATCAATGGCATGTTTTAGCTGGGGTTCAAACTGGAGACTGGACGTCAGTAAGCCAGGGTACTTTCAATCAAGTATTCCAGCCAATTTCAAAGATTTTTCAATCAAAGAATTTCAGGCAGGTGGTGACTGACAGAGCCGCCCATGTAAAGAATTTTGTCCGGTTCCTAAGGAAATGCCCAAAACTTGCATTGTGTGAGCTTTAATCTTACTTTCACTGCTGGAATATTCTTCTATCAGGAATAAATGTACAGTACCAGGAAAGCACATGTCTGGAGGCCCCTTCCTGGGTATTATACTGCACTGCAAACAAGTCTCCATTACAAACTCTAAATGTAGCCCCATGGCATTTTATCATTAGTGTCCACGTGCCCACCACACATTGTTCCCTCAGCAGTACACATAACCCTAAACAGTCTCTTGCACCTGTTCCCAGGGGCATCGGGAGGGGGGGCTGGAGCCCCGAATGGGTCCCCATAAAGCCCTGTGTCTCAGGCATGCAGCATTCTATTGTTAGCCCCGAGCCGGGACCGATCTGATGCCGAGTGCCGCCGAGTGACATAGCAGGTCCCGCCTTCTGGAGCCTGCAGCGCCTATGGGACGTCCCACTGGTCCAATGCCGGGACCGCGGGACGTATGACGTCCATCATAGGCGCTGCAGGCTCCAGAAGGTAGGAATTACAATGCAGCTGCCGCGCCACATCCCGGCTCAGCGCTCAGGCGGGCGGCTATCCTCTCCTCTCCTCTGGAGACTGGCTGCCTGCTGTGATGGGCATTGGGCGCACCGCACACCGCACATCACGGCTGAGCTGAGCTGCTGCAGGACACATGAAGTCTGTCTCCTGGTTAGATAGGTCAGTGTGTATGTCAGGTAGGTAGGTCAGTGTATGTATGTCAGATAGGTAGGTCAGTGTATGTATGTGTCAGATACGTATGTCAGTGTAATGGTCAGTGTGTCAGGCAGGCGAGTTTAGTGGTCAGCATTGATGGGCACTGGTAAGCCAGGCAGCAACCAGCAAGTGAGCTTAGCCCCCACCACACAACCCCACCGCCCAGCCAAAAAATAGGATTTTTATAACAGCTTACCTGTAAAATCCTTTTCTTGGAGTACACCACGGGACACAGAGCCTAAGTCATTACATAGTGGGTTGTATAGTTCACCACAAAAAAAAACAAAAGATGCCAGCGCTCAGGATGTCTGCACAGTGAATCACCGTGAACAGAGGAACATATGTAAAGGAGAGTGTCCACAGGCAAGGTGGATTTTCCAGTCAATAATAAGTAGTAATGTAAACAGGGTGAACAAATATTTGCGCTAACAGTAAAAAATATTATAAAGCAATAATAGAAGCGGCGTTGATGAAGCAAACGCAAAATTATGTGAATCCAAAAATGCAGCGCTTCAATAAAGCAAATAAAATAAAATAAACGTGACAGTCCAAGTAAAAATCATTTTAAATTGCGAAAGTGCTGGATCCC
Source organism: Rana muscosa (assembly GCA_029206835.1). NCBI lineage: Eukaryota > Metazoa > Chordata > Amphibia > Anura > Ranidae > Rana > Rana muscosa. Next base: position 45,020,106 of record CM055117.1, on the reverse strand, counting down.
AGAGCCCAGTCCTCCAAAGAGAGACATTACAGGCAACGCCTCGGTCTTCTGCGAGACTTCGGGTACCATCCATTTGGCATATTAAATAAGCACTTTGGATGTACCCGGCGGCGTAGCTCCTTAACCCTCGGAGGGATTCCAATAGAGCTCCTTCTTAGCACATCCTTCTCGTGTCCTTCACCTTAGACACTGGTGAAAAAACTGAGGTACTTCCCTTATGGGAGGGGTTATATAGAGGGAAACTTGTCTTCATTGGTTGTGCCAGTGTCCAATCACCTGTGGTGAACTATACAACCCACTATGTAATGACTTAGGCTCTGTGTCCCGTGGTGTTTTATAAAAAAAAAAAAAAGAGGCTGCGCCACATAGACACCCGCTCCCCGTTGCCGGCCTTGGACTTCGGGCTGAAGCATCTGATCTTTTTGCCACCTAGCAACGACCCTGCCTGTTCCCTGGCCTTTGCACTTCCCAGCAATTTCCGAACTATCTGCAGTAATCTCGAACAGCTCTCTGCTAACAATCTACACCAGGGATCTTCAAATTACGGCCCTCCAGCTGTTGTAGAACTACACATCCCATGAGGCATTATAAAACTCTGACATTCACAGACATGACTAGGCATGATGGGAATTGTAATTCCTGAACAACTGGAGGGCCATAGTTTGAAGACCCCTGGTCTACACTTTACCTTTCAGTATTCTCTACGCCAACCATTACATTTTCTGGCACCCCCAATTTGCACTACATTGCCTGGTAGTCCTCCTCTCCTCACTGTCTATTCCTATGGTTATATATATTGTGACAGCAGGAAGGTAAAGTCACCTGGTTGCATCCAGGGGGGTAGGTATATTTCTCCCAGATTCAGGCTTTATGCCGACTTATACAACTAGGGAGAGGGCTGGGCGTCGTGCAGGCAGGGAGTTGATGAGACCAGCTGAAGCTTGTCAGCTGGTTTAAGGCCTATATAAAAACTCCCAGATTCATTAGGTGTTTGCTCATGCCTGGACCCAGACCTGTGTGGACTGTCTAGGGAGAGTGAACCCCTGTGCGGTGAGACAAAGCCTGTGTGGCTATTTGTTTGGACATTGACTAAACCAGGGACTTAGGGACTAGGACAGCACTAGGCTGATCCCAGTTGTTAGTTAGGAAACCTGCATGTTTAGTCAGAGGTCAAGCTGACCAGGGTTTATTTTGTTTATGTTTCTTTTTGCTTTGCTGTGTTTTTTTTGTCACTGTAAATAGAGAAATAAACCGCACCTTTTTGATCTTGAAAACCACAACCTCCGTCTGCTGGGCCTGTTTTTGTGTGGGGAGCCCACCCAGGGGATCACACACACCCGCTGCCGAGCGAACCCCCTCACAGTTGGTGGAGAATGCAGGCAGTTTTTTTTAAGCCAGCATGGAGGAGATACTGAAACAGCTGGCTCTAGCAAATGCCAATCAACAGCAGACAAATGCAGGTTTGCAAAGGAGCCTTGCAGCCCAGCAGCAAGCTCACCAACAGAGTCTGGAAGCTCAGCAACAAGCCCAGCAGCAATCTGAGGCCCGCTTCATAGACCTGTTACAGAAGCAAGAGCAGAGACTACAACAAATGGAAGCAGTAGTGCAGCAACGTCCGCAGACCAGTGAGGAAAGCCGTCCCACTAATACCGCGTCCTTTGGGGTGAGTCGTTTATTGACAAAAATGACTGGAGAGGATGATCCAGAGGTATTTTTGACCACATTTGAAAGGACTGCTGAAAGAGAAAAGTGGCCTGAGGAGCAGTGGGCTGGACTGGTGGCTCCTCTGTTAACTGGTGAATCGCAGAAGGCTTACTATGACCTAGAGCCTGACCAAGCAAAAGACTATGTGATGCTAAAAGCTGAAATATTGGCAAGGCTGGGTGTCACCCTGGCTGTCCGGGCTCAGCGTGTGCATAACTGGACTTTCCAGCTTGGAAAACCCCCCAGGTCTCAAATGTATGATCTCATTCACCTGAGCAGGAAGTGGCTACAGCCAGAGACTTTGTCCGCACCAGAGATTGTGGAACGTGTTGTAATGGATCGGTTTTTGAGAGCTCTTCCTACTGCCATCCAAAAGTGGGTAAGCCATGGAGACCCAGAGACGGCCGGTGGTCTTGTGGATCGTGTAGAGAAATACTTGGCTACAGAGAACCTGACGGCCTCTTCCAGAGACTCTCGGACTTTCCACCCTAAGACCAGACCATCCCCAGGGGCGGATAAGAGGATTCCAAGGGGTGAGGGTGGAGAGAGTGAGAGGGTGGGAGCTCTACCCAAAGTTTGGCGAGAACAGCCTGGGAAGTCAGGGGCTCAAGAGGCAGCCAAAAGGATTGTTTGCTACCGCTGCCGGCAAGCGGGACATATTGCAGCAAATTGCCCGGTTGTGGAGGAACCCATGCAATGTGACTTTCTGACGGACCGACGTCAGTCGCTGTGTGCGACAGTCGCATGCACTGCCATTCGGGGAACTGAGAAACATTTATGCAAAATGTGTATTAATGGTAGAAATGTTGTGGTATTGCTGGATTCAGGTAGCCTTGTGACCCTGATAAAGGCTGAATTAGTTAAAACAGAGGTCTCTGGGAATAGCAAGGTAGCTGTTATTTGTGTGCATGGGGACACCCGAGAGTATCCAGTGACTACAGTGTGTTTCGAGACCCCCAAAGGTACCCTCTCTCATCCAGTGGGGTTAGTATCTCAATTACCGCATGATGCCATTGTGGGAAGGGATTTTCCGAAGTTCTGGGAACTGTGGGATGATCCTGAGCCCCCCACTGGTGCCCCTATGTACCAGGAATGTGATAGCCAGAACTCCTCTGAGAGTGGTGAGGACTCTCCAGAATTTCCCTTGTCAGTATTGGCAGGGGAGACTCAAGAAACTGGAGAGGAGCCCACCTCCTCAGACGAAAACCTACCGTCTGTGGAGTTTTCTGATCTGGAGGTTCACAGGGAAAATTTTGCCACAGAACAGTTAAAAGACCCTGCCCTAATAAAGGCACGGGAAAACGTAGTGGAAATAGATGGCGAGTTAGTGAACCCAGATAATACCTGCACTTACCCATACTTCAGCGTAGAGAAGGACCTACTGTATCGGGTGGCAAAAAGGGCAGAAGAAACCGTTGAGCAGCTTGTGGTGCCCAAACCTTACAGGAAGTTGGTGTTGGAGTTGGCCCATGGGCACATTCTTGGAGGTCATCTGGGGACAGAGAAAACCCGAGAGAGGGTATTACAGAGATTCTATTGGCCTGGGGTGATGAAGGACATAGAAAATTATTGTTCCTCTTGCCCTGTGTGTCAGAGGTCGGCCCCGATGCCACATTTCCGTAGCCCGCTGGTCCCTCTACCCATCATTGAGGTCCCGTTTGAGAGAATCGCAATGGATTTGGTAGGTCCTATAATCAAGTCCGCTAGGGGGCACCAGTACATATTGGTTATAATGGACTATGCCACCCGTTATCCAGAAGCGATCCCTCTCAGAAATACCTCGGCCAAAACCATAGCCAAAGAGCTATCTCTTGTTTTTAGCCGGGTGGGTATTTGTAAAGAACTGCTTACGGACCAAGGTACACCCTTTATGTCCCGGGTTATGAAAGAGCTGTGTAAATTGTTCAAAGTGACGCAATTGCGTACATCTGTGTATCACCCCCAAACCGATGGGCTGGTTGAAAGATTCAACAAAACCCTAAAACAAATGTTGAAGAAAGTGGTGGACAGAGATGGAAAGGATTGGGACTGTCTACTTCCTTATTTGATGTTTGCTATTAGGGAGGTGCCCCAATCCTCTACGGGATTCTCCCCCTTTGAGTTACTGTATGGGAGACACCCAAGAGGGCTGTTGGATATTGCCAAGGAAACTTGGGAAAGTGAGAGTTCTCCCCACAGGAGTGTGATTGAGCATGTCGCCCTGATGCAAGATCGAATTGCACAGGTAATGCCCATCGTGAAGGAACATTTGGCCCAAGCGCAGTTGGCACAGCAGAGTGTACAACCGTGGAGCCAAGACCCGTACCTTTTCCCCGGGGGATAGGATATTGGTACTTGTCCCTACGGTTGAAAGTAAATTCCTTGCCAAATGGCAAGGCCCCTACGAGATAATGGAAAAAGTGAGCGAAGTGAATTACAAGGTCAGACAACCAGGAAGGCGAAAGCCCGAACAGATATATCACGTTAATCTGTTGAAAGCCTGGAGGGATAGAGAGTCCCTAGTCGCAGAAACTTGGTCACCAGCTCAAACTGGTTGCGTGATTCCGGAGGTTGGAATAGCAGCCACCTTGTCACAACCCCAACAACAGGAGGTTAAGGAGTTTGTGCTTCGCAACAAGGAGGTGTTCTCTGAGCTGCCGGGACAAACATCTGGGGTAGAGCATGATATTATTACCCCGCCCGGTGAAAGGGTGAAGTTAAAACCCTATCGGATCCCAGAGGCCCGACGGGAGGCAATACGGGAGGAAGTACAGAAAATGCTGAACTTAGGGGTGATAGAGGAGTCCCAAAGTGATTGGTCTAGTCCCATTGTGTTGGTGCCTAAACCGGATGGGAGCTGGCGATTTTGTAACGATTTTCGTCAGTTGAACAAAGTTACAAAATTTGACACCTACCCCATGCCACGTATAGATGAGTTGATCGACCGGCTGGGAACAGCCCGATACATGACGACTCTTGACCTCACAAAAGGGTATTGGCAAATTCCCCTGGCCAAGTCGGCCAAAGAGAAAACCGCATTTGTAACCCCAGACGGGGCGTTCCAATATAAGAGAATGCCGTTCGGGTTACAGAATGCGCCGGCCACATTCCAGCGGAAAATGGACCAGATACTGAGGCCCCATCGGAAGTATGCTGCGGCTTACCTGGATGACGTAATTGTCCATAGCACAGATTGGGCCTCACATCTGCCAAAAGTGCAAGCAGTCCTAGACTCTATCCGGGAAGCGGGGTTTACGGCTAACCCCAAGAAGTGTACCATTGGGCAGGAGGAGGCCAAATATCTTGGGTACACCATTGGCAGGGGAGTGATAAAACCCCAACTCAACAAAGTCGAGGCCATCCAGAGTTGGCCACGTCCCAACAGCAAGAAGCAGGTACGGGCCTTTCTGGGAATCGCGGGTTATTATCGGCGCTTCATTCCCCACTTTGCTTCTAAGGCTGTGCCCCTAACCAACCTGACGAAAGGGAAAGGGTCGGTCATGATTAAATGGACCCCCGAGGCTGAGGCAGCATTCCAATTCTTGAAACAAGCCTTATGTAGCCAGCCAGTGTTGTACTCACCCGACTTCTCTAAAGACTTTGTCGTACAAAGTGATGCGTCAGATGTGGGGTTAGGAGCAGTATTGTCCCAGGTCTGGAACGGGGAAGAGCACCCAGTCATTTACCTCAGCAGGAAGTTGAAGTCCCATGAGGTAAATTACGCCACGGTTGAAAAGGAGTGTTTAGCGGTGAAGTGGGCTCTAGATTCCCTTCGGTACTATCTGCTAGGTAGGCACTTTGACATGGTTACGGATCACGCTCCGTTAAAGTGGATGGCTCAAAACAAGGAGACAAATAGAAGAGTGAATAGGTGGTTCCTGGCCCTACAGGAATTCAACTTCACAGTAAAGCATTGCCCTGGCGTTCAAATGGGGAATGTGGATGCTTTGTCTCGAGTACATGAATGCCTGATTGCTGGTGTTCCAACCCCAAGGTTAAAACAAGAGGGGGGGTATGTGACAGCAGGAAGGTAAAGTCACCTGGTTGCATCCAGGGGGGTAGGTATATTTCTCCCAGATTCAGGCTTTATGCCGACTTATACAACTAGGGAGAGGGCTGGGCGTCGTGCAGGCAGGGAGTTGATGAGACCAGCTGAAGCTTGTCAGCTGGTTTAAGGCCTATATAAAAACTCCCAGATTCATTAGGTGTTTGCTCATGCCTGGACCCAGACCTGTGTGGACTGTCTAGGGAGAGTGAACCCCTGTGCGGTGAGACAAAGCCTGTGTGGCTATTTGTTTGGACATTGACTAAACCAGGGACTTAGGGACTAGGACAGCACTAGGCTGATCCCAGTTGTTAGTTAGGAAACCTGCATGTTTAGTCAGAGGTCAAGCTGACCAGGGTTTATTTTGTTTATGTTTCTTTTTGCTTTGCTGTGTTTTTTTTGTCACTGTAAATAGAGAAATAAACCGCACCTTTTTGATCTTGAAAACCACAACCTCCGTCTGCTGGGCCTGTTTTTGTGTGGGGAGCCCACCCAGGGGATCACACACACCCGCTGCCGAGCGAACCCCCTCACAATATATATATATATATATATATATATATATATATATATATATGTGTGTGTGTCTGTCTCTCTGAAAATAATGAACTTACGAGCAGAAAAACTTGTCTTACTTATATATACACACATATATATACATTTTTCTTTATAGAAATACATCAGCAAGCTTGTACCCAACCCCTGAAGAAGGATATGTAGCGGGTATTTGAATTTGTAAGGACTCTGGTGGTGTGAAGTTCCGTGGGGTCTCTGGGTGGCGCTGTTGCCTTGGGCCCGAGCTGAACATACACCGCGAACAGTGCCTTTTTGTCCTCCCCTGGAGCTGGTACAGCGGGGCGGGGAACCCGCTGTGACGCAAAGGGAGAGGTCATAAAAGGGGCGGAGGCCCTTATTTTGGGGAGAGAGTCGGAGGACGTGGCCGCACCAGGCACCTTCAGCTTGGGTGCTGGCGTTCGGGTGTTCCAGGCCTAGGCGCCCCTTGGCCTAGCTGGAACAGAGATGGAGTCCATTCCAGGCACCTTTAGCCTGGGGTGAGGTACTATGGCGGATGCCTGGGGCTCAGTACCTTCGATTGAGTTCCGTGAGGGTGAGGAATCCGAGGGGGCCCTAACTCCTTGGGTGCCCGTGTCTGAGTTCGTGAGGACTGGTGCGCAATAACTTCTCCGAAGAGTCCGGCGCAGCATCGCTGGTGACGGAGAGGCCTCCATTTCTCCCTTGGACGGTTTTCTTCCCCTGACAGGGGCAAAGTGAGAGAAGGTAAATTCACGTTCTAAATTACCTAGTCAGTGGCAGTGACTATTCACCACTGGTGACAGCACAGTGGGCAGCAGCAAGAAGGGAAAGGATTGTGCCTCGATCTGTTTCCCCTTTATTCAAAAGGAGAAAGACTGTTTTATTGCTTGGCAAGAAGAATAAAACTGAGTTGTACCTATTCACTGTGTGGAACTTGGGTTACTAAGCAAAGGAGCCAGGGACGAAGGACTGGACTTGGCTCTAGGACACCTACACAAAAGCCCAATCTTCTGGCCTTCACCTCTTAGTTATGGAGGACATGGGCCGTGGTGTGTATCATCTCTCTCTCCCAGGTACCCCTAGACAACAGCCATATAACCGATAGAGCAAGTGAGAGAGGTGAGGCCGCTACACGTGGGGGCTCGTCCGGGATATGTGTATGGTGTCTGAATTTGAACTTTGCTGCCCAGAGGAGTTCCGAGTAGGTCGGCCATATTGGCCAACGCGCCACGAGGCAACTCACAACTGCGGAGTTCGTGGGCGGGGCAAAGGAAAAGCCCGCGAACAAGTGCAGAACGTGGGAGGAGTCTGGCCACGTGGAGGTACGCACGTGGAGATTCCGGCGCAGGTGGGTCAGTGCGCAATGGAGCAGCAAAGAGAGAGGATGGCTTCAAGTGCTCCGTGGATTTCTGTTCCTTCCTTCGCGGATATGTCTTCTCTGGCTGCTCCGATCATGGATACGGGGATAAGATTAAGGCCCCGGGGGCGATTGGCTCTCTTTACCTGTAGAGACATGGAAGCCCTCGGTGTAATCTGTCCCGGCTGTTCGGGACTGGTGGTCCAGCTGAAGCCGTTTGGGCGCTGTGAGGTCTGCAAAGAATTCTTCTTCGAGGTGGAACCATTCACAGAAAAGCCTCGGGCTTTCCACCTCAACTACCTCACAGGGACTGCCACTCCGGAGGGAGAGATCGATGCTGGTGCGTTCCCCGTGCGTACTGATCCGGGCGAAGTGACTGCCCAAACAGAGGTGAAAAGAGAAAAATCTGAGGATTCTGCCTCGGTCACCAGCAGCTCCCTGCTCCGGCCACCGAAGAGGAAAGTCGGCCTAGTGATGGCCTCGTGTGGTAGTGGAAGAGCTTCGCCCCACTGCTTGCCTGGCCTGGATGGCTCCAGTAGGAAGAGTCCTGGACATCCCTATTCTTCAAAAGGCCCAGGTGAGCCAGGGGTTGGGACTATTTGTGTGGTAGAAAGCAGCGGTAGTCAAGTCGGTAGAGGCCGTCAAGGGGGATAGTTCAGTGACTGGGAATTATCTGCCCGCGGAGTGCTATGACACCTCTGACCTGGATTCATTGTCTGACAATGGCGATGATGGGGAGATAGACGAGATCTTCCAACAGAAGGGATGGGACAGGATGAAGCTACCCTTGGCCCGTGTTACGAGGGACCTGCCTATGTCTACTGGAGATAGTACACCTCGGGTGGAGGCCCCGGCGCTGAGGGAGGAAGCTAGTCCTCTGTCTGGAGTTCCCCTTCTGGATTCAACATCCATTTCACCTGTTCCTGTTGCGGGATTGCAACGTCAATCACTGCGGGCTCCTAGGCCCAGGTCTACCGAGGTGGTGAACGCACCTCGCCATCCAGAAGCGATTGTTCCACCCGGAGAAGGAGACCGAGCTACTATGCCACCTTTGTCAAGGCTGCAACGTCTCTTTGGCCAGAAGGTTGCTCAGGAATATGGGTGGGAATACCCGTATCTGCCTCGGGAACTGCTCTATGAGGTGGAGGTCTTTCGGAAAAGATGGTATGATGCTTTTGTGTGGGACAAACTGAAGGTACAGCAAGCACGGCGGTACCTTTCCTGTTCTCCAACAGTCACCAAGAAGTTTCAGGACTGTAAAGCTAAATGGATGCTGGGAAGACACATTCATGCGGACAAAGTGGTGATCTGTCGCAAAGAAGGAAAAAGTGTTGAGTACCATGTGGAGGCCTTTGATGATCGTTTGAAGCCTATATCATTGCCTCATCCAAGGTTTTACCTGTAAGAGAAAAAGAGAGAAAAAGACTCTCGTTTGTTTCTTTTCATTCCTGGCTGAACTTTCCAGAGTGCCTTTTCCAGAACACAGAGACTGTGCCCTAGTTTTTTTTTGTATTTGGGCAATCCTACTCTTTGGAGATATGGGAGCTGTTTTTGTTTGTTCTCCCTTTTCTTCTTCTGACACTCACAAGAATCAGAAACTTTGGGTTTTAGATAGTGTAGGGTCACAGAGAAAATGTTCAAGCGGAAAGTTCATCTGGAAGTAATGAGTGTCTTGACCGCGGCACTGTCACCAGGTGGCAGTGTTGCGCAACAATTGTTTTTTTTTTTTTTGACATTATGCAGCATTTATTGAAGTGAATGGGTTTCTTCTAGGATAGACTCATTCATTCCAAGCAAACACACATGTTGGTAGGATGTATGTTCTTTTCTTTCCCTCTGCAGGAGATTCGTCTGTCAAGACTACTGAGAGTGGGTGGTCTTCAGATAGTCAGTGGGAGGAATGTAAATGTGTGAGATGTTTAAAGTGTTTTATTGAAAAGTTTTATAGTTGTATTCCTTTCCCATTCAGGTCGTGGCACAATCCTGGGTTAAATTGTGTAGTTTGGTTTCTGGGCTGAACTTATGACACCACCTTTCGTGGGGTGTGAGTTTGTACCAGACACTGGAGACCAGTGTCAAATCACCTGGAGGAGAGTGTAGCGGGTATTTTAATTTGTAAGGACTCTGGTGGTGTGAAGTTCCGTGGGGTGTCTGGGTGGCGCTGTTGCCTTGGGCCCAAGCTGAACATACAACGCGAACCGTGCCTTTTTGTCCTCCCCTGGAGCTGGTACAGCAGGGCGGGGAACCCGCTGTGATGCAAACGGAGAGGTCATAAAAGGGGCAGAGGCCCTGATTTTGGGGAGAGATCGGAGGACGTGGCGGCACCCAGGCACCTTCAGCTTGGGTGCTGGCGTTCATTGGGTGCTGGCGTATTCTGACACCGGTCTGTAAACATATTGTATAGTGCAACAACCAAGCAGCTGTATTTTTATGTGATCATGCTTCTTTTGTTATGATTGTTTTTAATATACTATTATATATTTTCTACCAATAAAAATTGATATATTTTTTACATACTCACCTATTTCTATTTGTTGCCATTCTGGCTTAATCCCTGTCCGTATTATGCCTTGGGGCATCCTTTTCTTACAATATGCATATTTGGGACGCGACAGGAATCACCAGGATGAGTCTCTAATTTAGATTCTTCTCTCAAAATATCTCCTCTATATCTATTTCTCTATATTCACTCAGGAGCCAAAAAAACAGTATGTCCATTTTTCAGGTACACATTTACTAGTTAAAAAAAAAAAAACATGAACCCCACACATTTCCTGTACTTTGAAAAGCACAGTATAGGTTTTATAATGGCCTAGCTGGAACAGAGATGGAGTCCATTCCAGGCACCTTTAGCCTGGGGTGAGGTACTATGGCGGATGCCTGGGGCTCAGTACCTTCGACTGAGTTCCGCGAGGGTGAGGAATCCGAGGGGGCCCTAACTCCTTGGGTGCCCGTGTCTGAGTTCGTGAGGACTGGTGCGCAGTAACTTCTCCGAAGAGTCCGGCGCAGCATCGCTGGTGACGGAGAGGCCTCCATTTCTCCCTTAGACGGATTTCTTCCCCTGACAGGGGCAAAGTGAGAGAAGGTAAATTCACGTTCTAAATTACCTAGTCAGTGGCAGTGACTATTCACCACTGGTGACAGTACAGTGGGCAGCAGCAAGAAGGGAAAGGATTGTGCCTCGATCTGTTTCCCCATTATTCAAAAGGAGAAAGACTGGTTTATTGCTTGGCAAGAAGACTAAAACTGAGTTGTACCTATTCACTGTGTGGAACTTGGGTTACTAAGCAAAGGAGCCAGGGACGAAGGACTGGACTTGGCTCTAGGACACCTACACAAAAGCCCAATCTTCTGGCCTTCACCTCTTAGTTATGGGGGGCATGGGCCGTGGTGTGTATCATCTCTCTCTCTCTCTCCCAGGTACCCCTAGACAACAGCCATATAACCGATAGAGCAAGGGAGAGAGGTGAGGCCGCTACAGATATATATACAATAGGAATTAAATTGCCTTTTATATCTTTTCCGAAACATGTAGGGTTCATGTTGCCATTGCAGCTAGTATTCTGACACCGGTCTGTAAACATATTGTATAGTGCAACAACCAAGCAGCTGTATTTTTATGTGATCATGCTTCTTTTGTTATGATTGTTTTTAATATACTATTATATATTTTCTACCAATAAAAATTGATATATTTTTTACATACTCACCTATTTCTATGTGTTGCCATTCTGGCTTAATCCCTGTCCGTATTATGCCTTGGGGCATCCTTTTCTTACAATATGCATATTTGGGACGCGACAGGAATCACCAGGATGAGTCTCTAATTTAGATTCTTCTCTCAAAATTTCTCCTCTATATCTATTTCTCTATATTCACTCAGGAGCCAAAAAAACATTATGTCCATTTTTCAGGTACACATTTACTAGTTAAAAAAAAAAAAAAAACATGAACCCCACACATTTCCTGTACTTTGAAAAGCACAGTATAGGTTTTATAATGCAAAGTTAAAAACATCCTTCTGATGGAAGTTGTAAAGAAAACAATTCTGCAAAATCTGATCCACCCTAATCCATCCACTTACTGCACTAATTTCTAGGAAAACCTCCAATGGTCCGGACAACGGTCTCCATTAATAAAGATTTGAAGATAGGAAGTTCCAAGTGATTTCCAACCCAGTTTAAAGGGGTTGTAAATCCTTGTGTTTTTTTCACCTTAAAGCATCCTATGATGCAGAAAAAATCCAGAAAATAGGATTTTTGTACTCACCGTAAAATCCTTTTGTCTGACGTCCATGGACGTACACAGCCTTCTTATAAATAACTGGAGGGTTATGTTCCTGTCTATTAGGAGAGGACTAGGCAGACATGTTAATAGTTAAAAACATTCATCTTTAGCACAGCTGAACAGCCCCGCCCAGGGGGCGATCCCTCTGGTCATAACCCCTCACACAGCAGTTAGCAGCTCAGTTCGTCAAAAAGCAGTACAAACTTAAAAGGAGGGGTGGGTGCTGTGTCCGTCCATGGACATCAGAGAAAAGGATTTTACGGTGAGTACAAAAATCCTATTTTCTCTTTCGTCCATGGACGGACACAGCCTTCTTATACTCTTAACCAGGGATCCTCAAACTACGGCCCTCCAGCTGTTGCGGAGCTACACATCCCATGAGGCATTGTAAAACTCTGACATTCACAGACATGACTAGGCATGATGGGAATTGTAGTTCCTGAACAACTGGAGGGCCATAGTTTGAAGACCCCTGCTCTTAACTGTAGGGACGTCCCCAAGCAGTATCAAAAAACGAGGGGTGGGAACAGCAATCAAAAACTAACATCACTTCCGGTTCCGGCGCCGCATGAGGTAGCTGTGCCTCCTTCAGCTCCCGCACCAGGACCCACTAAATCTGCCTAAAAACTCGGCCTGAGAGCCCCCCTCAATACCGGCACCATCTCCGGGAACCCCCACCCTCGCTATCCAGCCTAGGATGGACCGTTGTGTCGAAAAAACGGGTGTCCGCTCGTTCGCGGCCACAGCGGCGCCGTCGGCCAAGCCGCAAATCGAGGCCCCGGCTTCGGCCTACTCCCACGCCGCGGCGGTGTCTCAGGCGGCCGATATGGAGGTGAGTGAGCATCCCTCCCAGCACTCCAACACTCCTGAGACTTCCTCCCAGGGGATAGCTCCACCACACGCCTCACCTGCCACACCAGAGGGACTGGCAATATCCTCACCCCCAGGGGATGCAGACCACACACACCGCATTGCCAATGCAGTGGCAGCCCTTCTCTCCCCTATGATCTCCTCCTCCGTGGAACAGGCAGTTAATGCGGGCATGAACCAATTTAAAGCCCAACTCACTGATCATTCCCATAGATTAAATGAGGTGGAACACCGCCTATCAGAAGTGGAGGACGAACTTTACCAAGCGCAGGCCACGGAACAGTCGCAGGACAAGACTAATCAATTTATCATTCAAAAATTGGAAGATTTGAAGAATAGATCCAGGAGGAGCAACTTGCGTTTTATAGGTGTCCCCGAATCGCTCCCCCCTGCAGCTCTGGCGGAATTCTGCTCAAAACGCATCCCGGAAGCCATGGGCCTTTCAGGCCTGTTCACGGTGGAACGCGCACACCGTATGGGCTCCTTCAATACTGAACGCAAAACACCCCGTCCCATCATTGCCAAGTACCTCAACTATGCTGACAAATCTCTTATCTTACAGTCATTCCGACAATCCCCATCTCTCCAAATTGACGGGGTAAAAATCCTCATTTTCGCCAACTACTCGATTGAGGTTTCCAAGAAGAGAAAAGCTTTTCAACCGATCTGCTCTGAACTCTTTAAGCAACAAATAAAATTTACCCTGGCTTTTCCTGCAACTCTATGCCTCAAATCACCAAAAGGGGAACAACTGTCTTTCCAGGACCCCTTGGAGGCAGAATCCTTTCTCCGTTCCCTATGGGGTGATGCTCTTCCTCACACGCCTTCCAAGGCGTCTTCGAGTCTCCGATCCCTGGAACAAAGAAGCCCTCTCTGAAACGTTTTAAGCCTACTGCTCCGGATCAACGCAACCGTAACTCTCCGCGGTAAAATACCCCGCACAGCCAAGGACTTTTGTTATCCCGATCCAGGTTGTATGGGATCTCTCTTTTGAACCTGATATTTGTGATGTTTTGCCCCATTTATATGTTCCCTTCTGTGGTCACCCAGAGTTCACCTCAGGGCAATGACCCCTGAATGGTCACCTAGGGCTTATCCTCTCTCGTTTGTCTTGGACACACTTATTGTTCTTTCATATGCATTCTACTATACTGTTTGTTATATCAGAGCTCGTTGTTTCTTTTTTTTTTCCTATGTGTTAGGTCAACACTGTATTCATGCCACTCTGAACGCAATCTTGTCCACGTTTAGATGTCTGTCATGCCTTCGCTGTGTGACGTACCTGGCCCCTTTTATTATAGTTGAAATCCGGGGGCCCCTCGCGCATCGCTGATGCTCCTGGGGCGCTCAGGCATGTTTGATGCTCTCCTTTTTCCATGCTGGGTCCTGCATGGGGAACTATCTCACACAGCGTACTCATGCGGAAAAAAGTGAAGTTCATTCTGATGTTTATTTTAGTTAGTCGTTTTGTTACTCCTTGTTCTCTCTTCTCCTCCCTCCCTTTTCCCCCTAACACCCCAGTCCACATTCTTATCTACGCACACTACTCAAGGGCTCCACTTATAGATGTTCCTGATTCTCCAGTGCCTACAGTATGCCTCCAAAACCCCACATACTCTCCTACAGGTACTAATCCTACGTTCATACCCCTCCTTATTCGAGACGTCTTAGGTTAATCTCATGGAATGTGAAGGGTCTTCGTTCTCCTAACAAGAGAATGAGGATTCTTTGCCACCTCAAAAGGCTAAAGGCCGACATAGCACTACTGCAGGAATCTCATCTTACGGCATCTGACTTTGGTTGTATGCAGAAACTCTGAGTTGGTACAGTTTTAGGGGCGGAATCAGTTGGACGGAAGGCTGGCGTCCTCCTTCTGATTCACAAAAACCTCCCATGTACAGTTATATCCACGCAAACAGACGACCAAGGGCGTTTCATTTCTACCAGGGTCAAAATAGGCACCAAAGAACTAGTCATTTCTAATGTTTACGCGCCTAACAGCCCCACAAAGACCTTTTATTCCCAACTCTCCTCTTGGCTCCTCACTGTCCCTCACTTGCCCCACTTGGTTGGGGGAGACTTCAATGACCTCATGTATCCTCCAGACGATAGGTCCACACCGAAGCAATCCACCCGGGCACCTACTACGACCGCTCCCACCCTATTTGCCTCAACTATGGACTCCCTACATCTCACTGACATTTGGCAATTATCACACCCGGTAGGCAGATAGTATACTTTCTACTCTAACCCCCACAAGATCCTCACTAGGATCGACTACTTTTTTGGATCTGACAACTTTATTCCTCTAGTCTCGGACTCTGAGGTTGGAGACATAGCCATTTCAGACCATGCCCCGATAACTCTCACTCTGGAAAAGCTAGATCTCCCACCTCATCCTAACATTTGGCGCTTCCCATCCTTCCTCCACGATAATGCTGACTTCAAAACATACATGGAACGATCATGGGCAGAGTTTTCCTCCGCTAATGCTCCACATGCAGGGGATCCGAACCTTCTATGGGATGCTGGTAAAGCATAACTAAGGGGTCGGATCATATCATACGCCACTTCCTTCAAAAGAAATGCTTTATCGAAATACAGACTGGCCAGCGATAGACTTCACCTTGCGCAACGTAACCTCGCTACCTCGACCTCAACGGCTAACAGGGCTGAATGGTCGGCGGCTAAAACCGCTTTTGACACCTGGGCTGATACTCTGGAACTCACAAAAAGAGCACACCTAGATGCCACTCTACATAAATATGGCAATAAGGCTGGCAAACTCCTCTCCAGACTATGTAAGGGCACATTCCGTCCGACACACATCACTTCACTGCGGGACCGCACTGGATCTGTACATTCTACCCCACTGCATATAAATAAAACCATGCTAGACTATTACACGGCCCTCTATGCCCTATTGACCATAAGCTAGCCCATGCCTTTCTTGGAAAAATTAATCTACCGACTATCTATCACACTCAACTGGACACCTTGAACGCCCCCATCTCCTTTGACGAAATAGACCGCACCATTCGTAATCTCCACCCTTCGAAAGCACCCGGCCCTGACGGCTTCACAAGCGAATTCTATAAAACCCTCCCGAATATCACGGCACCCATACTTCACTCGGTTTATTCCAACATATCGGCGGGTGGCCCCTATCTACAGACGGGTAACCAGGCTATCATCAAGCTACTTTCAAAAAAGGGCAAAGACCCCCTAGAACCGGGCTCATACAGGCCCATTTCACTACTCAACCTGGATGTCAAAATTTTATCCAAGATAGTGGCCTCCAGGCTGGCTGCCATCCTCCCTGACCTCATACACCCGGCCCAATCAGGCTTTGTGAAAGGGAGGACGGCTACTCTTAACATTCGTAAGGTACTCTTGGCCCTCGAACAAGCCAAACAGGACCCCTCGGGGGATTATGCCATCATCACTCTAGATGCAGAAAAAGCTTTCGACAATGTTAGTTTTGACTGGCTATCTCTTACAATCTCTAAAATGGGATTTTCAGGCCCATTTTGCCACCTTATCAATTCTATGTATACAGCGCCCTCAGCTAGACTTGTTGCGGCAGAACTTCTCTCAGATGACTTCCGCCTTCACAAAGGGACCAGACAGGGCTGCCCTCTTTCCCCCCTCCTGTTCAACATAGCATTAGAACCCCTCTCCAGATATCTATCCCAGATAGCCCCCCTACGAGGTATCAAAATAGGTGACACTGAACTCCGCACTTCATTATTCGCCGACGACGTCCTTATATTCACGGGCAATCCCCGAGATGACATCCTGACCATTAAAAGCACCTTTGATGACTTTCGACTGTGCTCTGGCCTCCGTATTAATTACTCCAAGAGTGAAATCCTACCTATTGGCATGCACTCCCCACCTCCATGGGCCAAACACTCCCTGTTCAAAGTCGCCACATATCACATTACTTATCTAGGAATAAAGATTGGGAGACTACCCTCCTCTATTTATCACCTCAACTATCCCCCTCTTTTCACCAAACTTTTTCAGGAACTGTCTAACTGGATGGATCTCCCCCTCTCACTCCTGGGAAGGTGCCACCTTGTCAAAATGATTAGCTTCGCCAGACTGCTTTATCCTTTGCAAACCATACCTTTGCTCTTAAAACACAAAGATGTAAAATCTCTCAATTCCAAAATTTCGCGATTCATCTGGCACGGCAAAAGACCTCAGGTAGCCTTTAAAAAATTACACCTTCCTAGACGTGACGTGGGTATCAGTCTACCTCATATCAGATTGTACAATTTAGCATGTCTGTTTAGGACCAGTCTAGACTGGATAGCCCACTCTTCCCAACACTCTAACTACGCCCTAGAATCCGAAATGGCTCGCCCCGACACTGCAGATGGAAACCGGTTCCCCCCCCCCATATCAACACAATCTCCTTCTACGGGATACAGCTCTAGCTTGGAGAGAAATCAGGAAGACCTCCAAGTTATCTCCCTTCATATCTCCCCATTTACCGATCCAGGGGAATCCTGGCTTCCTCCCTGGTCTTCAATGTAAAGCGTTCTCGGTCTGGCAGGATCGAGGACTGTCAAATTTTTCTTCCTTGTGTGATGGCGCCACTGGAAAACCTCTCCCTTTTTCCACTATATCCTCAGCATTTTCTCTGCCTCCTTCTCACGTTTTTCACTTCCACCAATGCATCAGTTTCCTATCTACCGCCTGCAAAGACGCACACCAGAGATTTCAGACCAGCTTTTCTGAACTCCTATTACAAAATGGTCATTACAAGATTTCGGATATCTACAAACCTCTCTTGCGAGACTCATCCCCGTCCTTGTCTTCCTCATCTGTTGCTAACTGGGCTGCGGACTTCCCAGATCCCTACATAACGAACAAGATCCTGGCTGGGCTGCAAAAAACTCTTCAACTGACACCCAACGAAATTTGGAGAGAAACCCAACTCAAGATCGCCCACCGGGCCTACATCCCATTCCTTTCCCCCAAATCCAATAAGGATGGTGCCTCATGTCCTTTATGCAAGATACCTAAACCTCCCCTCTCTCACCGGTTTTGGTCCTGCTCATACATCTCCTCATTTTGGGATCAAGTCCTATCTTACGTTTTCAAAACCACTTTATTGAAACTGCCTAAAGACCCTTTACTCCTAATATTTGGGTATTGGGACCCTCTACTGCTGCCCTGGTCTCTGTCCCCTGCTGCATCAACCTCCTCTGGATCCACCAATCATTCTTGCTCTAAGGATTGGATTTTGCTTTGCCTTCTCATCGCTAGGAGACTCATTCTTAGGTACTGGATCTCTCCTCAAAGCCCTTCGCTCATCCAACTCGAGAAGGAATGCCTTACTCTTTTCTATAAGAACGTTTTCTAACGGACTTCAAGGAACCCAGGTCTAGAGATCGCTTTCTCGGTAGATGGCGATCCTTCATCACTTCAACCCTCTCATCAACTGACCAGGCGGCTCTGGACCAACTCTCCTTCTCCTATGATGACCCGATCCCAAAAGGACCATAAGAACTTCCTTGGCACAACTCAATCTCTGCTTCCCTCTGGGTCCTATCATGACTTTTCGCTCTTGAAATCCCCCATGTTTTTCTTTTTGGAACAAATAACCAGCCACTATTTCTGGACTCTCTCCCCTCCCAACCCCCCCCCCCAATTCCACTTATTATTTTCTGTTGTGTTCCCTCCCCTATTTTTCTACTTTAATGATAGGGGCGTGTAGAAAGATCCATCCAATATGTATCTCCAGGACATATATCAGTATTGGTAACTATCTTAATATTTATCTAGGATGACTTTATACATTCTCACTAGGTGAGATTAGTGTCTACGCAACTTTCTACTACCCCTCAATGTCAATCTTCGAGTCTCGAATTTTATCTTTTATCTACGTTCTCTTTGATCTTTACAACTCGCTAAATCTTTGTCTATACGAAACATTGTTTGTAATCGATTGCCGATTTTCTTGTACAATTGTCTTTTATTTCCCAATAAAAACTTATTTTAAAAAAAAATAAAAAAAATAAAAACTAACATCACCCCAACGCAACCAGAGCGCCTCAACGGAGGAGTTGCAACCTTTAAACGGCCGCCTGCAAAACTTTGCGGCCGAAGAAAGCATCCGAAGATGCACTCACATCAACCTTATAAAACTTGGTGAAAGTGTGAATGGACGATCAGGTCGCCGCTTTGCACACCTGTGAAACAGACGCTTGATGTCGGAAAGCCCAGGAAGCACCAATTGCCCTGGTAGAATGCGCCGTAACAGGAAAAGGAGGCGCCCGCCCCTTCAGGGCCTAGGCCTAAACTACTATCTGTCTGATCCACCGAGAAATGGTGGCCCGACAAGACCGCCAGGCCCTTCTTGGGACCAGATACGGACTTGAACAGAGAGTCTGACCTCCAAAATGGCGCCGTAGCAGACAAATACACCTGTAGAGCAGGTACCACGTCTATGGAATGAAAAGCAGCCTCTTTTGGATTCGACGGCTGAGGAAACAAGGATGGAAGTACAATGTCCTCGTTTTAGATGAAAGGCCGAAACTACCTTTGGTAGAAACTAAGGCTGCGGGTGCAGCACTGCTTTATCCCTATGGAGGATTAAGTAGGGGGCCTTGCAAGACAAGGCCTCTAACTCAGAAACACGTCTAACCGAAGTAATGGCTACCAGAAAAACAACCTTCTGGGAGAGAGTCAAGAGCGGAACCTCCCTGATGTTCTCAAAGGGGGGGTTCCTGAAGTGCAGAAAGCACCAGATTCAGATCCCACGGCGGTAGTGGTGATTGAACCGGCGGAGCCACATGCCGAACCCCTTGAACAAAAGTACTCAATAGGGAGTGAGTCGCCAAGGGTCGTTGAAAGAACACAGCCAATGATGAAATCTGCCCTTTAATCGTGCCCAAGGCAAGTTTCTGATCCACGCCATGCTGTAGAAACAGCAGGATCCTAGAAACCAAACATGTACATGGACGCCCCCTCATCTCTTCACACAGAGATGTAGGCCTTCCATATGCGTTGGTAAATCTTCCGGGAAGAAGACTTCCGTGCCCTCAGCATGGTGGAAATTACCGAATCCGACAGGCCCCGGTCCCTTAGCACCTGGCCTTAAACAGCCAAGCCATTAAAGCCAGCGACTGTAAAGCAGGATGAAGGGTGGGACTGTGTGACAGAAGGTCCTTTCGCAACGGAAGTCGCCAAGGAGTGTCTGCCACTAGTTTTATCAGGTCGGCGTACCGGGGACGCCGAGGCCAACCCGGGGCAATTGGGATCATCGGGATCCCCTCGGCCTCCACTCTGTGAAGCAGACGAGGTAGCAGTTTCAGTGGGGGTAAGGCATAAATCAGCCAATACTGTCCCCATGGGGCCACCAACGCATCTGTTGCGTCCGCCCAAGGATCTTTTGACCTGGCCACGAACCTCGACACCTTTCGATTGAGTCGAGAAGCCAGAAGATCTACGTCTGGCTCGCCCCATCTCAGGCAAATGAGGTGAAATACCTCCGGGTGTGATGACCATTCTCCTTGGTCCAGCATCTGGCGACTGAGGTAGTCCGCTTGCCAGTTTTCTACGCTCGGAAGGTAATTGGCCGATAGAGCCAGTACGCTCCTCCCTGCCCACCAAGATGTGAGCTACCTCTGAGGCTGCAGCTGCGCTTCTTGTTCCGCCTTGATGGTTGACATATGCCACCACCATGGCGTGGTCCGACTGGATCCTGATCGGACTCCCCTGTAGCCTCTGATCAAGTAGAGAGGCACTGCCTGATCGCCCAGAGCTCGAGAACATTGATCGGCAGGCGAGATTCTTCCTGTGTCCAGCGCCCGTGTCGACTGAACACCCCAAACTCCTCCCCAACCGGTCAGGCTGGCGTCCGTCGTGATCACCGTCCACTGAAAGGGAAGGAACGACTTTCCAGACTGAAGAGCTAGAGATGTCAGCCACCAGACCAGGGAGTCCCTGACTAGATGGCTCACCCGGATTTGACAATCCAAGGACAACGGAGACTTGTCCCATTTGGACAGAATCTCCCTCTGCAAAACTCGAGTGTGGAATTGAGCATACGGTACCGCCTCGAAAGAGGCTACCATCAGACCCAAGACCCGCATGCAAAAGCGGAGCGACGACCATTTGCGGGATGCTAGCAGCTTCACGCAGTCAGAAGAGTCTAAAACTTCTCCAAAGGGAGAAACACTCTCGCCTCTGAGGAGTCTAGAATCAATCCCAGATATTCTAGGCGCTGAGTCGGCACCAACACCGACTTTTGGAAGTTCAGCACCCAGCCAAATTCTCGGAGGGTCTGACTGACAATCGCCATGTTCTCCTCTAATTCTGAGCTTGAAGCAGCTCTCAGAAGTAGATCGTCCAAGTAGCCCACGATGGCGATCCCTTGCTGTCTCAGCAAGACCAGAAGTGGGGCAAGCACCTTGGTGAACACCCTTGGCGCCGAAGCCAGGCCAAAGGGGAGAGCCACGAATTGATAGTGGTCGTCCCCTACTGCAAAGCGCAGGAACCTCTGGTGTCCGACAAAAACGGGGACATGCAAGTAAGTGTCCTTGATGTCCAAGGACGCCAGAAAGTCCCCCGGTTGGAGTGCAGCGACCACAGAGCAAATTGATTCCATCCTGAACTTCCGAACCCTCACAAAGACATTGAGGGCCTTAAGGTCCAGGATCAGACGGACTCCGTCTTTCTTCGGGACTACAAACAGATTTGAGTAAAATCCCTGAAACCTTTCCTGCAGCGGTACAGGTACGAATACCTCGCACTTCAGCAAGTCCTGTACTGCCCCCCTTAGGGCGGCCCGACGAGCCGGAAGAAGAAGGTTTGAGGGAAAGAATCTGTTTGGTGGACAGGAAAGAAACTATCTTGTATCCCGAAGAAACCACTCTGCAGACCCACTGGTCGGAAAGCAGGGAGGTCCACCGAGCTGCAAACTCGTGAAGACGGAGACCGGGCGGGGGCAGACCTTCATGCGGAAGCAGGTTTGTTCGCGAGCTTGTCTTGCTTGCGAACCCAGGGATGCTTCTGTCCCCCAGATGAGCCCTTGTTGGCCTGAAAAGGTCTGCCTGCGGGCCCTGACTGACGAAATAGAACGCTTTTGTGCGGAAAAGGAGGGCCCCGGTCTACGTCTCGGCTCCTTACCCTTTCTGGACTAAGGGAGTAGCGTGCTCTTGACTCCCGTGACATCCTTAATAATGTCATCGAGCAAGGCTCCAAATAGCCTCTCTCCCTTAAGGGCAAGTCTGCCAGAGCCTTCTTAGAAGCCTGGTCCGCGGACCAGGATTTTAGCCAAATCAGGCGCCGCAGAGCTACTGCAAACACCGAGGCTCTGGAAATCAAAGGAGCAGCATCCAGGGCTGCATCACAGACATATTTGAGGCCATGCACTAACTGTTTAGCTAGTTCCACGCAGCCTGCAGGAGCATGATGGTCCCCCAACTCCCGGTGCAATAACTTTGCCCACTCATTCAGAGTTTGCGACACCAGTGCCATGACCAGAATAGGCCGCAATGCTGATCCCAGCAAGGTGAATAAGGACCGGCCCACCGCCTCAGATCTCCTATCTGCAGGATCCTTAAATGCAGCGGACCCTTCCACCGGAATCGTGGTTACTTTGTTTAACCTAGATACTGGGGGTCCACAACCGGGGGAGATGCCCATTTTTTCAGAAGGCTCTCCTCAAAATAATAACGGACTGCCAAGCGTTTTGGGACAGAAAAAGTCCTCTGCGGCAGTTCCCATTCCTTGTCTATGAACTTGTCAAAATAAGTCACATAAGGAAAAACTTTGCAGTGCGGGCCGGCTTATGGGACCCAAAAGGGACAGATACCTCAGCAGAAGTTCCAGCCTTTTCCTCCAGTTTGAGGGTTTCCCGCACTGCGGTGATAAGTGCTCCAACAAGTGCCTTATCCTGCGCTGACCCGGACATGGAGTCACTCTCACTGTCCGAATGGTCCTGGTCCGCATCCTCTGATACCTCAGAACAGGGGCCCTGGGTCCCAGCCCGGTCCGAGTCTGAGCTATCCCCAGAAGTTGGGGGAAGGGGGTGCTTTTTACCCCCTTTGCGCCCACACACCGCTTCCACCCTGGCAACAAATGACTCCAGGAACGCTGACAAAGCGTCCACAGGAACCGCAGGGTCAGGGGCACCGGTTGCCACTACTGGAATATCTGGGGAAGAAACGCCAGCTTCTGACGCCATGCTGACCCGCTCACTTGACATCCCCATGGACTACAGTCAAGTATAAGGTACACTTAAATAAAGGTGGCCCACCCTCCATGCTGCAACCGACCAGGGGACTCTCAGGGGACTCACCAACCTGACCAGAACCGCTCAGCTTAAGCGCCGCGTCCTGCTGCCTCTCTCCACACAGCGTGTGTCTCTGGGTGCCTCTGAGGTACAAACTGCGCAATTCGTGCTGTTCAGAAGCCATAGGGACACTAGAGGCCAAAACCTACACCAAGATGGCTGCTGTTCTCAGTGAAAACCCGTGCGCGACTACAAGAAAATGGCCGCCAGCTGTATTGCTATAACAGCGGTGCGGCCACAGGAAAATGGTGCAGATTTAAAACAAAAAAACGGCGCCAACACCAGGAGGCGGACGAGAAGGCCATACTACATAGTGGCCCCTGAGGGGGGCCCCTTTTACAGGCAGACCACCCAGACAGAGAGCGGACCCGGACACCCTTGCAGCCCCCGGCCAGGACATGGGAAAGCCCTCAGGTACCCCCCCCCGTCAGTCACAGCAGGCCCGAGCAAGGGGAGGAGGGAAGGGACAGAGGGAGGAGGGAAGGGACAGAGGGAAGAGGAAAGGTAGGACAAGAGACCCTCTAACGACCGCCCTCAGGAAAGCCCAGCTGTTTCAACCTGCCAAGACAGGAGGAAAGTACTCACCCGTCCTGCAAGGACCGCTGGCGCGTTCCTGACAGACCTACATCCGAGCAGTACGGAGTAGCTGACGGCCCGGTTCACTGTGACTTAGACAGCAGTAGCCCAGTCATATGTGAACCCCGGAGCATATAGCTCACCGGCCACCCCTGGAGCTGTGGGGTATGTCGTGGCCGACCCAGCGTGTAGCTAAGGCCTGCTCGCGCTCGATGGCCGGACTGGGGAGACTACAAGGATCTAATATTATCCAGCCTGTCACCCAGCCAGCAGTTGATAGAAGATCTCAGGATCAAAAGATAGAAAAATAAAAATACAATTTCCTCAGGACCATGGGCCCAAAGGGAGCCATCTACTAGGCTTTCTACTAGGCAGAAAAAAACTGAGCTGCTAACTGCTGTGTGAGGGATTATGATCAAAGGGACCGCCCCCTGGGCGGGGCTGTTCATCTGTGCTAAAGATTAATGTTTTTAACTATTAACATGTCTGCCTAGTCCTCTCCTAATAGACAGGAACATAACCCTACAGTTAAGAGTATAAGAAGGCTGTGTCCGTCCATGGACGAAAGAGAAAAATGTTTTACTATCCAAAGTTAAAACAACAAGGGCAGAAGATTTAATAGATGGAAAGTTGAAAAAAATGACTGAAGGTCTGTTTTCAGCCCCCTGCCCCTTTTTTTTCTGAACATTCAGACAAGCTTTATACATTTTGGACTTTGAACAGCTGTAGAGAAGAGAAGTCTCCAGATAAACAGGTACAACTTATGTAGGAGGATTTGTTTAATCTCTATGCATCACCTGAGGCTGGTCACTTCACTGGGGGTATGAAAAAGATGACAAATTTACAATAACTGCAATGCAAAAAGTTTGACGCTAAAGTGGCCAGCTTGGAGGGGAACTTTACTCTGTTTAAAAAAAAAAAAAAAAACGAAGTCAGTAGCTGCAAATACGGAAACTGCCAACATTTAAAGTGGTTGTAAACCAAACCACACAACTTGCCCCTACAGGTAAGCCTAGATTAAGGCTTACCTGTAGGTGCAAGAAATATCTCCTTAACCTACACGGTTAAGGAGATATTTGCAGAAAACCCTGCACCGATGTCTGCGGCACATGCGCGCCATAGACAACAGCGCAGGCGCACTGAGCAGTGCCGGTTTTCTGAATGGGAGAATGCCGGCCCCGCGCACATTCGTGTGACGTCATCGCCGCTCCGGCCAATCACATCGCCGGAGCGGCGATACACGGAAGGGACATCGAGGCAAGATGGCGGCGGAAGGGAACGAGGTGCAGTTTGGGGGCTTCGATCTCAGGTAAGTCATTCATAATGAGCTAGTATGCTATGCATACTAGCTCATTATGCCTTTCTTCTGCAGGGGTTTTTTTTTTTAAATACCGGGTTTACTTCCTCTTTAAGAAATAAATGCTTAGTAGATGTTGCGGTGTTAATTGAAATAAGTTTCTCATAATCATCTCACCTTACATAGAAAATCGCTTGCGTAAAGTGCTGGCAGGAAACACGCTGATGGTATCAGCAAAATAAGTGCGATTACTCTTCATTATGCTGCTGTGCCTTCAATTTCTAGTCAGCAGGATGGGGGGTGTACCTGACCAAGCCATGCTGCGGCAGTGATGGTCATGGACCTGGCTATGCAATTTGCTAAGGGGTTCTGGATTACAACACTGGCTGAAGAGAGTTCATAATTATTTGGCAAGGAAATCACTATATTTGCATTAGCTGCTTCCCTATAGCCCAGTTCATTCATTTCCTCAAGATGAACAATTTTTCTACAAGCTCATTCCGCTTACACAACGTGTAAAAATGGGCCTACATAATACATCAAAGGTCAGCAATCTTTTTCACATTAAGACTTGGTTCACACTGGGGCGATGTTAGACATCTGCTGTGCAGATCACATGCGATGTCTGTGCGATACCAATTCAGCCATACAGTTTGTATGGCTGACATCGCATTTGCACCAAAATGATGCAGGACCCTTTCTTTGTTCTGCACTTGAATCATATCGCCTTGTTGTGAACACCCAGGCAATGCAATCCTTGCACCATTTAACAGTTCACACTGCAATAAGCGAACCGATCTGGGGGTGTCATTAACCTTCTATTGGACACCTGCAAGCGGTTTGCATAGGGCAGTGTGAACGGTCTGCGAGTCCAATGCGATGCGGAAACCGGCACTAGAATTGGGCTGGTTCCTGCATCGTGCTAGTGTGAATGAACCGGTGTGTCAATAAAGTTTATATTTAACTTTTGTATGCAGAATTGTATTTCAAAGGTAAATTAATACAGATCACCCCAATTCCTGCACCTTCAGACTTCAGATCAACCTCGCATAGTCCGAATCTTCAGACCTCAGTTGAGCCCCAATTCCTGCACCTTTACACCTCTATTCAGACCAAATTCCTATATCTTCACACCTCAGATCACCCCATATCTTGCACCTACAGAATGTAAATCAACCCCAATTACTGCTCCTTCAGACCTCAGATTACCCCAATTCCTGCACAATCAGACTTCAGATCAACCTCGCAATGCCTGCATCTTCAGACCTTAGTTGAGCCCCAATTCCTGCACCTTCACACCTCAGATCACCCCAATTCCTTAACCTTTAGACCTCAGATAAGCCCAAATTCTTGTATCTTCACACCTCAGATCACCCCAATTCCTGCTCCTTCACACCTCAGATCACCCCAATTCCTGCACCTTCACACCTCAGATCACCCCAATTCCTGCACCTTCTCACCTCAGATCACCCCAAATCCTGCACCTTCACACCTCAGATCACCCCAATTCCTGCACCTTCACACCTCAGATCACCCCAATTCCTGCACCTTCTCACCTCAGATCACCCCAATTCCTGCACCTTCTCACCTCAGATCACCCCAAATCCTGCACCTTCACACCTCAGATCACCCCAATTCCTGTACCTTCACACCTCAGATCACCCCAATTCCTGCACCTTCACACCTCAGATCACCCCAATTCCTGCACCTTCACACCTCAGATCACCCCAATTCCTGTACCTTCACACCTCAGATCACCACAATTCCTGCACCTTCACACCTCAGATCACCCCAATTCCTGCACCTTCACACCTCAGATCACCCCAATTCCTGCACCTTCACACCTCAGATCACCCCAATTCCTGCACCTTCACACCTCAGATCACCCCCAATCCTGCACCTTCACATGTCAGATCACCCCAATTCCTTAACCTTTAGACCTCAGATAAGCCCAAATTCTTGTATCTTCACACCTCAGATCACCCCAATTCCTGCACCTTCACACCTCAGATCACCCCAATTCCTGCACCTTTACACCTCTATTCAGACCAAATTCCTATATCTTCACACCTCAGATCACCCCATATCTTGCACCTTCAGAATGTAAATCAACCCCAATTACTGCTCCTTCAGACCTCAGATTACCCCAATTCCTGCACCATCAGACTTCAGATCAACTTCGCAATGCCTGCATCTTCAGACCTTAGTTGAGCCCCAATTCCTGCACCTTCACACCTCAGATCACCCCAATTCCTTAACCTTTAGACCTCAGATAAGCCCAAATTCTTGTATCTTCACACCTCAGATCACCCCAATTCCTGCTCCTTCACACCTCAGATCACCCCAATTCCTGCACCTTCACACCTCAGATCACCCCAATTCCTGCACCTTCTCACCTCAGATCACCCCAAATCCTGCACCTTCACACCTCAGATCACCCCAATTCCTGCACCTTCACACCTCAGATCACCCCAATTCCTGCACCTTCTCACCTCAGATCACCCCAAATCCTGCACCTTCACACCTCAGATCACCCCAATTCCTGTACCTTCACACCTCAGATCACCCCAATTCCTGCACCTTCACACCTCAGATCACCCCAATTCCTGCACCTTCTCACCTCAGATCACCCCAAATCCTGCACCTTCACACCTCAGATCACCCCAATTCCTGCACCTTCACACCTCAGATCACCCCAATTCCTGCACCTTCACACCTCAGATCACCCCAATTCCTGTACCTTCACACCTCAGATCACCCCAATTCCTGCACCTTCACACCTCAGATCACCCCAATTCCTGCACCTTCACACCTCAGATCACCCCAATTCCTGCACCTTCACACCTCAGATCACCCCAATTCCTGCACCTTCACACCTCAGATCACCCCCAATCCTGCACCTTCACATGTCAGATCACCCCAATTCCTTAACCTTTAGACCTCAGATAAGCCCAAATTCTTGTATCTTCACACCTCAGATCACCCCAATTCCTGCACCTTCACACCTCAGATCACCCCAATTCCTGCACCTTTACACCTCTATTCAGACCAAATTCCTATATCTTCACACCTCAGATCACCCCATATCTTGCACCTTCAGAATGTAAATCAACCCCAATTACTGCTCCTTCAGACCTCAGATTACCCCAATTCCTGCACCATCAGACTTCAGATCAACTTCGCAATGCCTGCATCTTCAGACCTTAGTTGAGCCCCAATTCCTGCACCTTCACACCTCAGATCACCCCAATTCCTTAACCTTTAGACCTCAGATAAGCCCAAATTCTTGTATCTTCACACCTCAGATCACCCCAATTCCTGCTCCTTCACACCTCAGATCACCCCAATTCCTGCACCTTCACACCTCAGATCACCCCAATTCCTGCACCTTCTCACCTCAGATCACCCCAAATCCTGCACCTTCACACCTCAGATCACCCCAATTCCTGCACCTTCACACCTCAGATCACCCCAATTCCTGCACCTTCTCACCTCAGATCACCCCAAATCCTGCACCTTCACACCTCAGATCACCCCAATTCCTGTACCTTCACACCTCAGATCACCCCAATTCCTGCACCTTCACACCTCAGATCACCCCAATTCCTGCACCTTCACACCTCAGATCACCCCAATTCCTGTACCTTCACACCTCAGATCACCCCAATTCCTGCACCTTCACACCTCAGATCACCCCAATTCCTGCACCTTCACACCTCAGATCACCCCAATTCCTGCACCTTCACACCTCAGATCACCCCAATTCCTGCACCTTCACACCTCAGATCACCCCCAATCCTGCACCTTCACATGTCAGATCACCCCAATTCCTTAACCTTTAGACCTCAGATAAGCCCAAATTCTTGTATCTTCACACCTCAGATCACCCCAATTCCTGCACCTTCACACCTCAGATCACCCCAATTCCTGCACCTTTACACCTCTATTCAGACCAAATTCCTATATCTTCACACCTCAGATCACCCCATATCTTGCACCTTCAGAATGTAAATCAACCCCAATTACTGCTCCTTCAGACCTCAGATTACCCCAATTCCTGCACCATCAGACTTCAGATCAACTTCGCAATGCCTGCATCTTCAGACCTTAGTTGAGCCCCAATTCCTGCACCTTCACACCTCAGATCACCCCAATTCCTTAACCTTTAGACCTCAGATAAGCCCAAATTCTTGTATCTTCACACCTCAGATCACCCCAATTCCTGCACCTTCACACCTCAGATCACCCCAATTCCTGCACCTTCACACCTCAGATCACCCCCAATCCTGCACCTTCACATGTCAGATCACCCCAATTCCTGAACCTTTAGACCTCAGATAAGCCCAAATTCTTGCACCTTCACACCTCATATTACCCCAGTTCCTGCACCATCAGACCTCAGATGACCCCAGTTCCTGGCACCATCAGACCTCAGATGACCCCAGTTCCTGGCACCATCAGACCTCAGATGACCCCAGTTCCTGGCACCATCAGACCTCAGATGACCCCAGTTCCTGGCACCATCAGACCTCAGATGACCCCAGTTCCTGGCACCATCAGACCTCAGATGACCCCAGTTCCTGGCACCATCAGACCTCAGATGACCCCAGTTCCTGCACCATCAGACTTTAGATCAGGCCCAGAGTGCATGCACCTTAAGACCATTCTCAATTTCTGCACTCCCAGACAAGCCCCAATTTGTGCACTTTCTGCGGGAGGGGGGTCTGTACTTAGTGAGAGGTATCTATACTGCGGGAGGGGGGCATGTACTTAGTGGGGGGTCTTTACTTAGTGAGGGGGGTCTATACTACGGGAGCTGGGTCTGTACTTAGTGAGGGGGATCTATACTGCGGGGGGGTCTGTACTTAGTGAGGAGGATCTATAAAGCGGGAGGGGGGTCTGTACTTAGTGAATGGGATCTATACTGCGGGAGGGGGGTCTGTACTTAGTGAGAGGGATCTATACTGCGGGGGGTCTGTACTTAGTGAGGGGGATCTACACTGCGGGGGGTCTGTACTTAGTGAGGGGGATCTATACTGCGGGAGGGGGGTCTGTACTTAGGGAGGGGTATCTATACTGCGGGAGGGGGGTCTGTACTTAGGGAGGGGGGTCTGTACTTAGGGAGGGGGGTCTGTACTTAGGGAGGGGGGTCTGTACTTAGGGAGGGGGGTCTGTACTGCGGGAGGGGGATCTATACTGCGGGAGGGGGGTCTGTACTTAGTGAAAGATATCTATACTGCGGGGGGGGGGTCTGTACTTAGTGAGGGGGATCTATAAAGTGGGAGGGGGGTCTTTACTTTGTGAGGGGGATCTGTACTTAGTGGGGGGTTTATACTGAGAGAGGGGGGTCTGTAGTTAGTGGAGGGGGGGCTATAGTTGGTGGAGGGGGGTGATACCAACCCTAGTGATGACACTGGGGCTCATCACTGAGTCATACCACAAAAAAAACCCGGCGCCTAACTTTTTTCGTGTGACGTCATCGCCGCTCCGGCCAATCACATCGCCGCAGCGGCGATACACGGAAGGGACATCGAGGCAAGATGGCGGCGGAAGGGAACGAGGTGCAGTTCGGGGGCTTCGATCTCAGGTAAGTCATTCATAATGAGCTAGTATGCTATGCATACTAGCTCATTATGCCTTTCTTCTGCAGGGGTTGTTTTTTTTTTTTTTTAAATACCGGGTTTACTTCCTCTTTAAGAAATAAATGCTTAGTAGATGTTGCGGTGTTAATTGAAATAAGTTTCTCATAATCATCTCACCTTACATAGAAAATCGCTTGCGTAAAGTGCTGGCAGGAAACACGCTGATGGTATCAGCAAAATAAGTGCGATTACTCTTCATTATGCTGCTGTGCCTTCAATTTCTAATCAGCAGGTTGGGGGGTGTACCTGACCAAGCCATGCTGCGGCAGTGATGGGAGGGGGGTCTGTACTTAGGGAGGGGGGTCTGTACTTAGGGAGGGGGGTCTGTACTTAGTGAGGGGATCTATACTGCGGGAGGGGGGTCTGTACTTAGTGAGGGGGGTCTGTACTTAGTCAGGGGATCTATACTGCGGGAGGGGGATCTATACTGCGGGAGGGGGATCTATACTGCGGGAGGGGGATCTATACTGCGGGAGGGGGGTCTGTACTGCGGGAGGGGGGTCTGTACTGCGGGAGGGGGGTCTGTACTGCGGGAGGGGGGTCTGTACTGCGGGAGGGGGGTCTGTACTTAGTGAAAGATATCTATACTGCGGGGGGGTGTCTGTACTTAGTGAGGGGGATCTATAAAGTGGGAGGGGGGTCTTTACTTCGTGAGGGGGATCTGTACTTATTGGGGGGGTCTATACTGAGAGAGGGGGGTCTGTAGTTAGTGGAGGGGGGGGCTATAGTTGGTGGAGGGGGGCGATACCAACCCTAGTGATGACACTGGGGCTCATCACTGAGTCATACCACAAAAAAAAAAAACCCGGCGCCTAACTTTTTTAGCTGGCTCCTAGATTCAAAGCAAATTTGTCAAGCCCTGCTGTTACATATCTTTGGTAAAAATAACCCAAATTGGTGTATATTATTTGGTCTTTGTACCATAGCTTGTAGACTCTATAACTTTCACAAAGACCAAATAATATACACCAATTAGATCGGCTATCAGTACATCAGGTGTGATCAATTTTCAATGATTACATGTACTGATAGCCAATCTAATTTCTTAAGACCCCAACATGCCAGGACAGTACAGATACCCCCCAAATTACCCCTTTTTATAAAGTAGACATTCCAAGGTATTTAGAAAGAGGCATGGTGAGTTTTTTGAAGTTGTCATTTTTTCCCCACAATTCTTTGCAAAATCAAGATTTATTAAAAAAAAAAATCACAAAATTGTCATATTAGCAGGTTATTTCTCACACACAGCATATGCATACCACAAATTACACCCCAAAACACATTCTACTACTCCACCTGAGTATGGCGATACCAGATGTGTGAGACTTTTACACAGCGTAGCCACAGAGAGGCCCAACATGCAGGGAGCACCATCAGGGGTTCTAGGAGCATAAATTACACATCTAATTTCCTGACTACCTATTACACTTTTGAAGGCCCTGGAGCACCAAGACTATGGAAACGCCCCAAAAATGACCCCATTTTGGAAAGAAAACACCACAACGTATAATCTATGAGGCATTATGAGTCTTTTGAACATGTCATTTTTTTCTACACATTTTTGGAAAATGTGGAAAGAAAATCAAAACGCATTTTTTTTAACACAAAGTTGTCCATTTATACAATATTTCTAACACATAGCATGTACATACCAAAAATGACACTCCAAAATAGATTCTCCTACTCCTCCTGAGTACGGCGATACCACATGTGAGACTTTTCCACAGCCGGGCCACATACAGAGGCTGATTACGGCCGAGTATCGCCGAGTATGGCTGAGCATGGCTGAGAATGGCTGGGTATCGCCAAGTATGGCTGAGCATGGCCGGGTACAGCTTAGTATGGCTGGGGGTGGATGGGATGGCTATGAATGGATGGATAGATGAGTATTGCTGAGTATGGATGGCTGAGCATAGATGGGTGGACAAGTATGACAGAGGGATGGCTGAGTATGGATGAGTATGGATGGAGGGATGGATGGCTGAGTATGGATGGCTGAGTATGGATGAGTAATACAGAGGGATGGATGGCTGGATGAGGCTGCAGTTGTCACAGAGCAGCGCTGTGGGCACTACAGATCCAGCCCACAGCGCTGCTGCAACTGATCTCTCCCCTCACACTGTACTGATCGGTACAGAGAGGGGAGAGAGGAACCGGACATGACGCCGGTTTGTTTACAAGTGATCGCTCCGTCATTTGACGGAGCAATCACGTGGTAAATGGCCGCTGTTAGAGCCAATTTACCGTGATCCGTGATGCGCCGGGTCCCCTGGACCCAGCGGTCACGGATACTCCCGTGTGCGCGCCCTAGGGGGGCGCTGGAGCACGATTCTGGGAGGACATCAATGTACACCCTCCCAGAGTTATCGAGCCGCACTGTAGCCCTCATTTGGCTATTTTGCGGTTGGTAACTGGTTAAACCTCAGATCAGCCCCACTTCCTGCACACCTCAGATCACCTCAACTTCTGCACCTTCACACCTCAGGTCACCCCAAAGCATGCATGCACTTCAGACCTCAGATCAGCCCCAAACACTGTACCTTCAGAAACGACAGGGTACTGCTGTTGGCGTGTGATTAAACGTGTGGGGGGCTCCCCCCTCCCGGCCACATCACTCATTCACAGAGTTCTGGGAATGAAAAACTACAAGGTCCAGCAGCTGTCGGCTTGTAGTTTTCAATGAACTTCCACAGCGCTGTGGTAGTTCAAGTCTTCTTGTCAGATTGTATCTACTTCTTTGTACGAGGTACGAGCAAGCCGATACACTAACATATCTGCAGGAGACCTGCATGGCATCACCGGCGCAATGCTTTACAAGCTCCTGCAGCAAAAAATAATAAATGAACCTATTTTTACCTGCGCGGGCGGCAGGCAGTGTGATTACCGAGTCCATCGAGCTGATCACAAGTTGAAGTAAAGGGCCAATCACAGTGGCCCTTTACCACGTGATCAGCTGTGTCCAATGACAGCCGTCCCACTTCCTTTCGTAGGGTGACAACACTAAATCATGTACTATATTTTTGGAGGAGTACAGGAATTACTACAGAACTACTCCCTCGTCTTCTTCATCTGGCACATTGTGGGGTTTGCTTGCACAAGTCCCCCCCCCCCCCCCCCACTTACACAATTCTAGAACAAAAATATAGAATTACCTGAGACTTTGTAAAAATAAAGAGATCCTGATGATTTTCCAATTGGATTAGTGACCTCACAGATATAAAGTCCATTAGGAAAGTTTTTATTAGATAAAGTTTTTCCATTTCCCAGCTCCAACGCTGCACTGGAATCAAATGTATCCTTCCTGCATTGAAATAAAACAAACAACATTAATGCATTTCAAGGATAGGGAAGCCGGCTATGGGTCAAATGCTGGAGGAAAATTACAGCAATACAAATTTATTATTCATTTTCATTTCCTTCAATGGAATTTCCAGCTAGAACACATACACTGTCATTAAAACAAAAAATGATACGCACCTATATTAGGCAACCTGTAGCTGCTAATATTTCCTGCTAAACTCCAAACTGTCACCTGTGAGAAAGATGTGGCCATTTGCTTGTCTATCAGTCCCTTGGGGCACCATTCCTCCCACTGACACCAAAGATGGGGCACCATTCCTCCCACTGACACCAATGATGGGACACTATTCCTCCCACTGACACCAATGATGGGACACTATTCCTCCCACTGACACCAATGATGGGACACTATTCCTCCCACTGACACCAATGATGGGACACTATTCCTCCCACTGACACCAATGATGGGACACCATTCCTCCCACTGACACCAATGATGGGACACTATTCCTCCCACTGACACCAATGATGGGACACTATTCCTCCCACTGACACCAATGATGGGACACTATTCCTCCCACTGACACCAATGATGGGACACCATTCCTCCCACTGACACCAATGATGGGCCACCATTTCTCCCACTGACACCAATGATGGGCCACCATTCCTCCCACTGACACCAATGATGGGACACCATTCCTCCCACTGACACCAATGATGGGACACTATTCCTCCCACTGACACCAATGATGGGACACTATTCCTCCCACTGACACCAAAGATGGGGCACCATTCCTCCCACTGACACCAATGATGGGGCACCATTCCTCCCACTGACACCAATGATGGGACACCATTCCTCCCACTGACACCAATGATGGGACACCATTCCTCCCACTGACACCGATGATGGGACACTATTCCTCCCACTGACACCAATGATGGGACACTATTCCTCCCACTGACACCAATGATGGGACACTATTCCTCCCACTGACACCAATGATGGGCCACCATTTCTCCCACTGACACCAATGATGGGCCACCATTCCTCCCACTGACACCAATGATGGGACACCATTCCTCCCACTGACACCAATGATGGGACACTATTCCTCCCACTGACACCAATGATGGGCCACCATTCCTCCCACTGACACCAATGATGGGACACTATTCCTCCCACTGACACCAATGATGGGACACTATTCCTTCCACTGACACCAATGATGGGCCACCATTCCTCCCACTGACACCAATGATGGGCCACCATTCCTCCCACTGACACCAATGATGGGCCACCATTCCTTCCACTGACACCAATGATGGGACACTTTTCCTCCCACTGACACCAATGATGGGACACTATACTTCCCGCTGACACCAATGATGGGCCACCATTCCTTCCACTGACACCAATGATGGGACACTATTCCTCCCACTGACACCAATGATGGGACACTATACTTCCCGCTGACACCAATGATGGGCCACCATTCCTTCCACTGACACCAATGATGGGGCACTTTTCCTACCACTGACATCATTCCATGGGGCACCATTTCTCATCCTACTGACCACAGGTACTGTGTATTTTTTTACATCAACTGACCACCAAAGCCTGAGGCCTTTTTTATCTTCCATTGGCCATCGTCCAGGCGCCCTAAAGTCTGAAGGACAGTAAACTGACTCTGTATAAAAAGTTTGGAGACCCTTTCCCTAGACCTGTGGGTTCCAAACTTCAGCCCTCACGTGTCTCCAACAGGTCATGTTTTCAGGATCTTCTTCCCCTCGCAGTGGTGCTTTAAATCAATGTCAATGACTGGTATTAAGATGCTTTTTTTTATCTTTTTAAATTCCTAAAACATGGCCTGTTGGGGGTACTTGAAGACTGAGGATGGGAAGCACTGCTCCAGACAGTTCAATAACCAGGTGAAATGCACACACATACAATTCTCTTCAGCCATTTCTGTGATGTACACACCCTCCCTCTGATCTAGACACCTCTTCCAGAAACCAAAACCAGGTCAGTGACCCAACATTTTTTTACTGCAGTTATTCAATACGTGAAAAGAAAAAAACTGCGCTAGTGAATAAGAAAATAAAATCAAAGCTGCAACCATAAGTGTTATACTACACAAAACAGATAATGGAAAAGGAAAAGGTTGCGCTAAAAAGTGAGTGACATATAAATGAAAAATGATTATTGAAAATATCACCAGTACAACAACTGGTAAAAATGTAAATATGAGCCAACGGCTCACACAGTAAATAAATAACACAAATTGACAATGTGACAATTTTAGTGGTTTATGGATCACTCACATGTAGTGATTCCGCATCACATGTTTGTATCACTCATCTTTAACAATTTGTGTTATTTATTTACTGTGTGAGCCGTTGGCTCATATTTACATTTTTACCAGTTGTTGTACTGGTGATATTTTCAATAATCATTTTTCATTTATATGTCACTCACTTTTTAGCACAACCTTTTCCTTTTCTATTTTCAGTTATTCAATACGGTCTGGTCAGCAAGCCACCCCCAGCCAGCTGATTGGACAGCGAATGAATGTCACCATAGAGGTCATCACTCTGCTTAACTCAGTATTTGAGCTCTTTGCCCGTCTCTCCCACAGTCTAAAGCAGGGGTAGGCCACCTGGGGCCCTCCAGCTGTTGTGGAACTACATTTCCCATGAGGCAATGCAAGGCTGGCAGTTACAATTATTCCCAGAGGCATGATGGGACTTTTAGTTCTGCAACAGCTGGAGGGCCCCAGGTTGCCAACCCCTGGTCTAAAGCCTCATACATAACTCCAGCAACCCTTTCCCTGCCGAGGAGGAGTCCTTATCAGTGTGTTCAGCCAACACACCTCCTTAAAGTAGAACTACAGTATAGGCAAACCTTTCTTTTCATTTTGGATAGAGCAATGGACGGTTATAACTCTGGTTAGATTTTTTTTTTTTTGCCAACTCTGTCCCATTGCAGAGATTTCCCTTCCCTTCCTGTCCCATAACCAAACAGGAAGCAAGAGGAAATCTCTGTAAATTAAGGGAATTCTTTGGGGACCCCACCCCCGGGTCACCAGAACTTGTGTCCCCACTGGAAGATTTCCCCAATATTACTTTTCTGGGGACAACCCAAAATTTGTGATTTTCTTTTACTTTCACTTTCAATGATAATGGTAAACAGGGCAAATGTACCTCTGCCGGGTTAGCCCCCCCTTATCAAAATTTTTAAAAAAATCTTATGCAGTTTGTTAGATCTTTGTTAGATCAGGTTAGATCAACCGTTGTTTGCGTTAGATCTCACACAGAAGAAGCAATATTAACAGTTATTTGCTGGGGGGGCTAACCCGTCATCAGCCCCCCCTTATCAAAAAATTTACCAAACAGTTAGCTATTTTGGAAGCTATTTGTTAGATCCGGTAAGATCAAGTGGTTTTAACGTTAGAGCTCACATAATTAGAGACTTATTAAGTGATTAATGAGGGGGGGCTGGCCCCCCCTTATCAAATTTTATGGCCAAAAATGATTCAGGCTAATAGATATTCGTTAGATCCGGTAAGATCAAGTGGTTTTAACATTAGATCACACATAATTTCAGAGATATTCCACATAAAAATACTGATATTAGGTGGTACATAAGGACGGGTTGGCCCCCCCTTATCAAATTTTCGTGCCAAAAATCATTCAGGCTAATAGATATTCGTTAGATCCGGTAAGATCAAGTGGTTTTAACGTTGTACCTCACATAATTAGAGACTTATTAAGTGATTAATGAGGGGGGGGGCTGGCTCCCCCTTATCAAATTTTCGGGCCAAAAATCATTCAGGCTAATAGATATTCGTTAGATCCGGTAAGATCAAGTGGTTTTAACGTTAGATCTCACATAATTTCAGAGATATTCCACATACAAATACTGATATTAGGTGGTACATAAGGACGGGTTGGCCCCCCCTTTTCAAATTACACAGTACACACCTGACAGTGACACAAGGCCTGTCTGGTGCCCCAGCCACCTTCCAAAGGCTAATGGAGAAGACCGTGGGTGACATGAAACTGATCGAGGTGTTGGTGCACTTAGACGACATCATCGTTTTCGGCAAGACCCTGGAAGAGCACGAAGAGCATCTGGAGAAGGTCCTGAAGAGACTGCATAATGAGGAGGTTGAAGCTGTCTCTGGAAAAGTGCCAGTTTTACCAACCCTCAGTCAACTACCTTGGCCATATTGTGTCTGCCGACAAAGTGGCCACCGACCCCCAAAAGCTGGAAGCTGTCACCTCCTGGCCGAGGCCTACCAACGTGACTGAGCTTAGGTCATTTCTGGGATTCTGCTCTTATTACAGAAGATTTGTCAAGGGATTCGCTAAGACGCTGACCCTGATCTGGCGAAGCCTGTCAGACCAGCTGGAGGGCCCAGAAAACCCAGAGAGTCCATTCAGGAACAATGGACTCCGAAGTGTGAAGAGGTTTTAGGCAGCTAAAGTGAAGCCTAACAACTGCTCCTGTTCTGGCCTATGCAGATCCAACCAAGCCATATGAGCTACATGTTGACGCCAGTCGAGATGGGTTAGGTGGGGTGCTATATCAAGAGCATGACGGTCATCTACGGCCTGCTGCCTACATGAGTCGGAACTTGGCCCCCCCCCGAGAAGAACTACCCCATGCACAAACTTGAGTTCCTGGCCTTGAAGTGGGTGGTGGTGGATAAGCTGAGGGATTATCTATATGGAGCGGAGTTCGTGATCAAGACTGACAACAATCCTCTCACCTACATCCTCACTACCACCAAGTCGGATGCCACGGGTCACAGATGATTGGCTACTCTATCAGGGTTTATTTTCAGCCTGAAACAAGATGCGGATGCTTTGTCAAGAAGGCCCCATTGTTCCAGAGACCCCCCAGCTGACACCTGAAGGGGTACGAGCCTTATGTCAAGGAGCAGAACATCAAGCTGGAGAAGGATCCAGGGCCGAAGACATTGGACTGTCAGCCGCTGGTGTCCCCAGATGTTATTGCAATGTCACCCAAGTCGGGATAAAGGTCTGCCCGGAGCTGTCAAAGAATGACCTGCAGAAGGACCAGTTAGAGGACCCTCCCTGCAGCTTGGCATTGAAGGCCTTGGAGAGCCAACGCCCTGACTTGCTCCTCACTGACTCCTCAAAGGAAACCCGTCTGCTGCACCGAGAGTGGGATCAGTTTCAGGTGCACCAAGGGTTGGTCTACCGAAGGGGCCCCTCTGACGATTCTGAAAAAAAATTGCAGCTATTCCTACCTGAAAAACATAGGGAGACAGTACTAACTGCCCTACATGACAATCATGGCCACCTAGGGCCCAAAAGGACTTTTGACCTGGTGAGGAACAGGTTCTGCTGGCCCTGCATGCAGGCTGAAATTGAGGACTATTGCCACTCCTGCATCAGATGTATCCAAAAGAAGACTTTGCCTCACGAGCTGCCTCAATGAGCCATCTTCGGAGTCAGGGGCCCATGGAGCTGGTGTGCATTGACATTCTGTGCTTGGAGCCTGATTTTAGCGGGCAGGAAAATATCCTGGTAGTGACTGACCATTTCACTCGGTATGCCCAGGCGTTTTCCACGAGGGACCAACAAGCATCCACGGTGGCCAAGATCTTTGTGGAGAAATTCTTTGTGCACTATGGTCTGTCCCAACGCATCCACTCTGATTAGGGAAAGAGATTTTGAGAGTAGTCTCATCAAGAGACTTTTAGACCTGTTGGGCATCAGGAAGTCTAAAACCACCCCGTATCATCCTCAAGGAGATCCTCAACCAGAGAGATTCAACTAAACCCTCCTGGATATGCTCAGAACTCTAAATTCAGAACAAAAACAGCACTGGAGCAAGCATATAGTGGCTATTGTGCATGCTTATAACAGCACCGCCAATGATGCCACAGGTTACGCTCCCTATAGTTTGATGTTCGGACGGTAGGCCCGGCTGCCAGTTGACTTGGCCTTCGGCACATCCCTCGACCATACCTCAGCAACTTCCCGCTGGAAGTCGAAGCCCTATGTCATTTGCAAGCATCTGCCTGGACTCCCAGTATATCAAATCCGGCCAGAGGGAAGCACAGGACTTGGCATCGCAATCATCTGTTGCCTCTGTCAGAAGCAGTTCATGTGCCACCACAGCCAGATTTACAGTCCACACCCACGGCCTCTCAAAGATCCCAGCCAGTGACTAGATCTCACTCTCAGTCTGTACCCCTTGCTGAAGATGAAAACCGCGAGGCAGGACAACCTCCCCTCCTATGCTAATTGGTTGGATATTCCTCTGCCATGGTTTTATGCAGATGCAAATTGTATGGTTTCCTGTGCACACTAACCTGTTTTTTTTTTTTTTTTACGTGTGTATATCAAAAGCATGTAACAGGTCATAGACTCTTTACCATGTATGTAAACATCCCTTGTAATAGGAATGTGTGTGACAGGTCCTCTTTAATAAAACCCCACATCTCTCCTCCAGGCTGAAAAGCATGAGATCGGGAAAAAAATGTCACTGATCTCATACTCACTAGCCGCAATGGCGGCTTTGTTTACATCTGAGGACCCGGGAGTGACGTCATCACATCGCGCCCGGGCCTCCGACGGTCATAGAGATGACTGGTGACCATCTGGTCACCAATCATCTCTATGCTCGTCACGTGACCCACCACTGTCGCCGGACGATTCTCTCCGGGCCCCCGATGGCACGGGAGAGCCCAGAGAAGCACCGGGTGGCGGCAGGAGGGGGGATGTCCCCTCCCGCCGCCTATAAGAAAGATCAAGCGGCGGAACCGCCGCTATGATCATTCTTATGGTGCACAGAATTGCCGGCACAACAAAAGGATATCTGAATGATGCCTCTAGCTGCAGGCATCATTCAGATATCCCCCCACAAAGCCGAGGACGTCATATGACTATGGGCGGTAGGGAAGTGGTTAAAAACATTCCACAATTGCCAAGTTTTGGAGTACGTTTCCTGTCTTTGCTGGCTAGTGAGGATCAGGTCTTCCACGTGACTGATGTAGTCTACTTTTCTAAGCCAGAGGGCAATGGTCAGCGGGTGAGGGGACTTCCAGTGGAGTGATATGCAGGCTTTGGCTGCGTCTAGCAAGTGACGCACAACCGATTTTTTGTAGATGCGTGCAGGGGTGTAAAAGGAAGTAGGCCGGATCATCTGGTACCATGCGTTCCGTGAATTTTTGGCTTATACGGCGGACCTCTCCCCAGAAACTCCTGACCCGGGGACAGGACCAGAATACATGCAGGAGTGTGCCCTTTTCTTCTTGGCATCTCCAGCAGATGTCAGATGAAGTTGGGAATATTTTATTCAGTAGATCTGGGGTTTTGTACCATCGCGTGAGGATCTTGTAATTTGTTTCCTGAATTTTGGAGCATAGGGAGGATTTGTGAGTAAATTTAATTATGTTTTGTTTTTTGTTGGTAGTGAAGTGGGTGTTAAGGTCCCTTTCCCATTTAGTAAGGCCAGGTATTTGGTAGTCTCCCGGTGGTGTGATCAACATGGCATACATCAAGGAGAGTGTATGGGGTATCACCCCAGTCTCTGTACAGAGCTCCTCCAGGGTCGTGAGAGGTTGTTGTGTATCAGGAGTGGGGGGTCACTCAGAAAGTGACTGAGCTGTAGCGCTCTCATGAAGTCTAGACCATACGGGCTGGTGGGGTCTGAAAATTCTGTAGCTGACCTCCACTTTTCCATAGTGCTGAAGTGGGATGCCTGAAAGAGTCCTGCTCCCCGTAGGATGTGGAATCCCTTGTCTTGCAGGCCTGGCTCTAATTGAAGGTGGCCTATTATAGGTCTCAGAGGGGAGTTTCGGGCCGATAGGGAAAACTGCGATAATAATCGTGCGCAAATCTTAACAGTGTTACCTATCAGTGGATGACGTGTGATGCACTGTGGTAGGGCGGCGTGGCACCAAGGGGCTCTGTGCAGGGGTACATCACATTGCTCCTGTTCTAGTTGCCTCCATAGCTTGGTGTCTTTATGACGGCACCAATTGAGGAGTCTACTAAGGTGGGCTGCATGATAGTTGGTGCGGACCTCCGGCAATGCTAAGCCACCATGCAATTTCGGGAGAGAGAGTATTTTCCTATGTAGGTGTGGTTTTTTCCCTGCCCAGAGAAAATGATTGAATGTGGAGTGTATTTATTTGAAATAGTCCCTGGGTATATGGATCGGGAGGGCCTACAGAAGGTAAAGGAATTTGGGTAGTATCGACATTGAGAATGTTACAGCGGCCCAACCAAGAATGTAGGCAGCTGTTCCATTGGTTTAGCAATTTTTGGACTTCTTTTAGAAGGGGTGGGAAGTTGAGTCTAAATAGTTGCGATAGTGATGTGGGTATATAAGCCCCCAGGTATTTCAATGCTGTCTCAGCCCATTTTATATTGAAGCTGTCTTTGAGCCGTGTAAGGTGTTGTTGCGGTATCCCTATACCCATAGCTTCTGATTTGGTCAGATTGATCTTCAAGTTGGAGAGTTGGCCGTATATGTCGAACTCTCTTAGGAGGTTCGGTAGGGAAATGGTGGGGTTCATGAGAGTAAACATTAAGTCATCTGCATAGGCGGACACCTTGTACTGCGTTCTGTTCGCACTTATACCGGTGATGTCTGGGTTTAGTCGGACATGGCATAGGAAGGGCTCTAGGGAAAGCGTGAATAAAAGGGGTGAGAGAGGGCACCCCTGTCTGGTCCCATTGGTGATTGGGAATACCTCTGAGAGTACCCCATTGGCTCTGACCCTAGCTGTCGGCTCTTTATATACTGCGGAGACCCAATTTAGTATCCTGTTTCCCAGACCTACAGTGCCTTGCGAAAGTATTCGGCCCCCTTGAACTTTTCATCCTTTTGCCACATTTCAGGCTTCAAACATAAAGATATA
The DNA here is from genome assembly GCA_029206835.1 of Rana muscosa. Lineage (NCBI taxonomy): Eukaryota > Metazoa > Chordata > Amphibia > Anura > Ranidae > Rana > Rana muscosa. Next base: position 44,977,291 of record CM055117.1, on the reverse strand, counting down.
AAATTTTAATTTTTTGTGAAGAATCACCAACAAGTGGGACACAATTGTGAAGTGGAACGAAATCTATTGGATATTTTAAACTTTTTTAGCAAATAAAAAACTGAAAAGTGGTGCGTGCAAAATTATTTGGCCCCTTTACTTTCAGTGCAGCAAACTCACTCCAGAAGTTCAGCGAGGATCTCTTAATGATCCAATGTTGTCCTAAATGACTGATGGTGATAAATAGAATCCACCTGTGTGTAATCAAGTCTCTGTATAAATGCACTGCTCTGTGATAGTCTCAGGGTTCTGTTGAAAGCGCAGAGAGCATCATGAAGACCAAGGAACACACCAGGCAGGTCCGTAATACTGCTGTGGAGAAGTTTAAAGCCGGATTTGGATACAAAAAGATTTCCCAAGCTTTAAACATCCCAAGGAGCACTGTGCAAGCGATCATTTTGAAATGGAAGGAGTATCATTTCACTGCAAATCTACCAAGACCTGGCTGTCCCTCTAAACTTTCAGCTCAGACAAGGAGAAGACTGATCAGAGATGCAGCCAAGAGGCCCATGATCACTCTGGATGAACTGCCGAGAACTACAGCTGAGGTGGGAGAGTCTGTCCACAGGACAACAATCAGTCGTACACTGCACAAATCTGGCCTTTATGGAAGAGTGGCAAGAAGAAAGCCATTTCTCAAAGATATCCATAAAAAGTCTTGTCTAAAGTTTGCCACATGCCACCAGGGAGACACACCAAACATGTGGAAGAAGGTGCTCTGGTCCGATGAAACCAAAATCGAACTTTTTGGCCACAATGCAAAACGATATGTTTGGCGTAAAAGCAACACAGCTCATCACCCTCAACACACCATCCCCACTGTCAAACATGGTGGTGGCAGCATCATGGTTTGGGCCTGCTTTTCTTCAGCAGGGACAGGGAAGATGGTAAAATTGAGGGGAAGATGGATGCAGCCAAATACAGGACCATTCTGGATGAAAACCTGTTGGAGTCTGCAAAAGACCTGAGACTGGGACGGAGATTTATCTTCCAACAAGACAATGATCCCAAACATACAGCAAAATCTACAAAGGAATGGTTCACAAATAAACGTATCCAGGTGTTAGAATGGCCAAGTCAAAGTCCAGACCTGAATCCAATCGAGAATCTGTGGAAAGAGCTGAAAACTGCTGTTCACAAACGCTCTCCATCCAACCTCACTGAGCTCGAGCTTTTTTGCAAGGAAGAATGGGCAAGAATTTCAGTCTCTCGATGTGCAAAACTGATAGAGACATACCCCAAGCGACTTGCAGCTGTTATCGCAGCAAAAGGTGGCTCTACAAAGTATTAACGCAAGGGGGCCGAATAATTTTGCACGCCCCACTTTTCATTTTTTTCTTAGTTAAAAAAGTTTCAAAAATTCAATAGATTTCGTTCCACTTCACAATTGTGTCCCACTTGTTGGTGATTCTTCACAAAAAATTAAAATTTTATATCTTTATGTTTGAAGCCTGAAATGTGGCAAAAGGATGAAAAGTTCAAGGGGGCCGAATACTTTCGCAAGGCACTGTATGTATTTCGCAAACAAACTGCCAATTTACCCAGTCAAACGCCTTCTTGGCATCTGTTCCTAGAAATAAACATGGCGTTTTACTGTTAACCGCTATGTGCAGAAGGTTGAGGACTTTGGTAGTGTTGTCCCTGACTTCCCTAGTTGGGACGAAGCCTACTTGGGTCTAGGTGAATTAGGTGTAGAAGATGTTGTTTCAGTCTAGAGGCTAAGATCTTGGTGAATATTTTAAGGTCAGTGTTCAGGAGGGAGATTGGGCGGTAGCTCCTGCATTGGGCCGGGTCTTTACCTTCCTTTGGGATGACGGAGATTTGTGCCTGTAGTGTGGATGTATGGAGTGATTTCCCTGAGCCAAGGTCATTATACAGTTTCACCAGGTGTTGGCCTAGGGATGGGAGTAAGGTCTTGTAGTATGTGAGGGTAAGGCCATCCGGACCTGGGGCTTTGCCTGGTTTAGCACTGTTCAAGGCAAGTTGGAGCTCGGGTAATGCGATGGGATCCTCCAATATTTCCTTGTTTCTGTCGGTAGTGAGGGCATAAGGGATGTAGTAATGTATACCGTCAGTGTCCTGCGCAGGCGTTGTCGTATCTAGGTTGTACAGCAAGCTATAGAATGACCTGAATTCTTGCGTAATCTGTTGGGGTAACGACAGTTTATGCCCTGCGGTGGGAATGACGTGTGGAATGTAGGACGCGAGTCATTGTGTTCGCAGTGTTTGGGCTAAAGAGTCTGCCACACTTATTGCCCGATTCGTAAATTTTCCTCTGGCAGATTTGTAACGCCGCTTTGGCTTTAAATTGCAGAATATCAGTTATCTGCGAGCGTACGGTGTCGAGTTCGATGCAGAGTTGTCTGGTCGGGGCTGTCTTGTGAGAGGTTTCTAGAGTTTGCAACTTGGTGAGGAGCGAATCCAGTTGCGCTGTCTGCGTTCGTTTCAATCTTGTGCCATGTTTTATAATCACCCCCCGAATCACGGCCTTGTGTGCCTCCCATACCACCCCGACGTCGCTACCAGGGGTGATGTTGGTGTCAAAATAGTGTCCCACTTATTTAACTACATCAACTAGAACTTCTGGGTCCTGTAGAAGGCTCTCATTGAGTCTCCACGCAGGCCTTTGCCCCCTATGTGTATCTGAAATGGCATACTTTAGGCTAAATCGGGGCATGGTCAGACCATGTGATCGATCCAATAGATGTGTCCTTGATCACGTGTAGTTGTTCGTGGGGTATTAGAAAATAGTCAATGCGTGATTATCTCAGGTGCGGCTTAGAGAAAAAAGTGTAATCTCGCTCCCCCGGGTGAAAAAGACGCCATGCGTCAATCAGTTGTGCGGAGTGAAGAGTCGAGCTGATGCGTTTGTGTATGTCTCGTGAATTAGAGGACTTTCCAGAGGACGTATCCTCCTTCGGCGTCAGTGGTATGTTTAGTCTGATCAATATTCCAATCGCACACGTTCCTGGTAAAATGGCTCCAATAAGATGGTGGGTGCTGCAACTATTACCAGGTGGATCCTGGAAACATCCAACAATCGACCATATTTGCCAGCACACCAAGGATCGTTCAATTACATCCAAAAGGTTTTATTACTAAAAAAATTCCATCACAAAACTGCAATGTTTCGGAGTCGCGTAGGACCCCTTTGTCAGGCAAGTGATAAAGTGTACCAGTGCATCAGCAAAATGCCGCCTGGCACTTACCTTTCTCGGTCAGCCATCCTCGGATCCTCCTCCACGATCCCTCGATATAGTCCCGCCTTAATGGCTGGGGGTGAACTTTCAAAAGATCCTCTCTTACTTTTATCTAACTGGTTTAAAGTGACTGGAAAACTTCATTTTAAAAAAAAAATATTAAACCACTTCAATACCGGGCACATTCCCTCCTTCCTGCCCAGGCCAATTTTCAGCATTCAGCGTTGTCACTGTTTAAATGACAATTGACAATCGCGTAGTCATGCAACACTGTACCCAAAGAACATTTTTATCATTTTGTTCCCACAAATAGATCTTTCTATTGGTGGTATTTGATCACCTCTGCGGTTTTTGTATTTTTTGCTAAACAAATAAAAAAAGACTGAAAATTTGGAAAAAAAATAAAAAATAAGCTTTTAGTTCTGTTATAAAATTTTGTAAATAAGTAAGTTTTCTCCTTCACTGGTGGGCACTGATGAGGTGGCACCAATATGCAGCACTGATGGGCATTGATAGGTGGCACTGATGGGTATTAATGGGTCGCACTGATGGGCACTGAAAGGCTGCACTGATTGTTACTTATTTGGTGGCACTGATGGGCACGAATAGGTGGCACTGTTGGGCACGGATGGGCACTGATAGGTGGCAATAATGGGTGGCACTGATGGACACTGATAGATGGCAATGATGGGCATCACTGATAAGGAGGCACTGGCAGGCATTACTGATGGGCACTGATTGGGATATGTGGGCACTGATTGGCATCTCTGGTGGCCATGGGTGGCATACCTGGTGATCATCAGTGGTGGTCATCTCCGGTGGTCCTGGTGGCATGCCTGGCGGACTTAAGTGGCCATCCTTGGGGGGGCTGTGCTGATAATCAGTGCAGACCACCCCTGTCAGGAGAGCCGCCGATCAGCTCTCCTCTATTCACGTCTCTCAGTGCCGGTTCACACTGCTGCGCTGTGAATTTGTTCCGTTTTTTTCAGTCCATTCTGAGGTGCGAATTTACTGCGTTTTTACCGTGATTTGAATGCAAATTTCAGGAGTGGGACATAGCTGCGATTAATGTTCTAGCCAATGGAATCATAATGTAAAAAAAGGTCTTAACTTCCTGGTTTTTGTGGAGAATAGTGTGGTGGAATTCACACATATGTGAACCATCAAATGCGATTCCAGAACGATTTACATTCATGTCTATGGAGACTAAATTCGCAATGCAACGCTCTAAACTCGCACAAGACCCTTTTTTTCATCGCATCGCATTCAGAGAGGAAATCGCAACGCATAGGTGTGAACCACCATCATTGAAAACAATGACTTTTTGGATGACATGCGAATCTAGTTTGTGTTTAACGCATCGCATTCGGTATCAATTCGCACAAGTGTGAACCGGCTCTCAGACGCGAGTGAGGAAAAGCCAATACACAACTAATCAGCTGGGATTGGACACAATGGTAAAGAGCCTCTGTCAGACCCAGATAAGAGTTGCGGTGTGCCAGACTGACACACCACACCAACGATCGCCGCGCTGTGTGCCAGCTTGTTATCCTGATCACGTCATACAACGTCTGGTCAGGATAACACAACCACTTTGCGCGCGTCATTCTGCTGTATGGCGGGCAGGAAACAGATAAACATGTCATATCAGTATTGTGCAATTCCTCTTGAATGAATCACTTTTCCTCTCATTGAACAGGTATGTAGAATAATAAATGAATGTTTTGGCAGAAGTTTCAGATGCAGTTTCCCCTGTGCCAGGCAGCTGTGTCCTATGTTCATCACCCCCCTGCAGCATTTACATCTAATTTCTTTCAGCTCTGAAATCTTTTTATTTTCTGCCTGTTTTAGCCCAATTTAGAAGAAAAATCTGAAAATGTAATCTGCCTTCTACATTTATCTTCCCCCTCGAAACTTTCTAAGCTCATTGAAGGACAAAAAAAAGATAACGTATCAAACCTTCAGTTTGCTCAATGATACCCGTGAGCTATCCAGTAGGGAGGTTCCAACAAGTATTTGGTCCGCCACCAATTGTGCAAGTTCTCCCACTTAATAAGATGAGAGAGGCCTGTAATTGTCATCATAGGTAAACCTCAAGTATGAGAGACAAAATGTGGAAACAAATCCAGACAATCACATTGTCTGATTTGGAAAGAATTTTTTTTGCAAATGATGGTGGAAAATAAGTAATTGGTGAATATCAAAAGTTCATCTCAATACTTTGTTATATATCCTTTGTTGGCAATGACAGAGGTCAAACGTTTTCTGTAAGTCTTCACAAGGTTGTCACACACTGTTGCTGGTATGTTGGCCCCTCCTCCATGCAGATCTCCTCTAGAGCAGTAATGTTTTGGGGCTGTCGCTGGGCAACACGGACTTTCAACTCCCTCCAAAGGTTTTCTATGGGGTTGAGATCTGGAGACTGGCTAGGCCACTCCAGGACTTTGAAATGCTTCTTATGAAGCCACTCCTTCGTTGCCCGGGCGGTGTGTTTGGGATCATTGTCATGCTGAAAGACCCAGCAACATTTCATCTTCAATGCCCTTGCTGATGGGAGGAGGTTTGCACTCAAAATCTCATGATACATGGCCCCATTCATTCTTTCATGTACACGGATCAGTCGGCCTGTTCCCTTTGCAGAGAAACAGCCCCAAAGCATGATGTTGCCACCCCCATGCTTCACAGTAGGTATGGTGTTCTTTGGTTGCAACTCAGCATTCTCTCTCCTCCAAACACGACGAGTTGTGTTTCTACCAAACAGTTCTACTTTGGTTTCATCTGACCATATGACTTCTCCCAATCCTCTTCTGGATCATCCAAATGCTCTCTAGCAAACCTCAGACGAGCCCGGACATGTACTGGCTTAAGCAGGGGGACACGTCTGGCACTGCAGGATCTGTGTCCCTGGCGGTGTAGTGGGTTACTGATGGTAGCCTTTGTTACGTTGGTCCCAGCTCTCTGCAGGTCATTCACTAGATCCCCCCGTGTGGTTCTGGGATTTTTGCTCACCGTTCTTGTGATCATTTTGACCCCACGGGGTGAGATCTTGCGTGGAGCCCCAGATCGAGGGAGATTATCAGTGGTCTTGTATGTCTTCCATTTTCTAATTATTGCTCCCACAGTTGATTTCTTCACACCAAGCTGCTTGCCTATTGCAGATTCAGTCTTCCCAGCCTGGTGCAGGTCTACAATTTTGTTTCTGGTTTCCTTCGACAGCTCTTTGGTCTTCACCATAGTGGAGTTTGGAGTGTGACTGTTTGAGGTTGTGGACAGGTGTCTTTTATACTGATAACAAGTTCAAACAGGTGCCATTAATACAGGTAATGAGTGGAGGACAGAGGGGCCTCTTAAAGAAGAAGATACAGGTCTGTGAGAGACAGAAATCTTGCTTGTAGGTGACCAAATACTTATTTTCCACCATAATTTGCAAATAAAAATCTTTCCAAATCAGACAATGTGATTGTCTGGATTTGTTTCCACATTTTGTCTCTCATAGTTGAGGTATACCTATGATGACAATTACAGGCCTCTCTCATCTTTTTAAGTGGGAGAACTTGCACAATTGGTGGCGGACTAAATACTTTTTTGCAACACTGTACACCCGGTACACAAACACTTACCAGCCACATTATTATTTAGTACACCTGTTCAATTGCTTGGTAAAACAAATTGCCAATCAGCCAAAAACATGGCAGCAACTCTATGCATTAGGGCATCTAGACATGGTGAAGACGACTTGCTGAATTTCAAACCGAGCATCAGAATGGGGAAGAAAGAGGATTTACAGTGCCTTGAAAAAGTATTCATACCAATTGAAATTTTCCACATTTTGTCATGTTACAACCAAAAACGTAAATATATTCTATTGGGATTTTATGTGATAGACCAACAAAAAAGTGGCACATAATTGTGAAGTGGAAGGAAAATGATAAATGGGTTTTCAAAATTTTTTACAAATAAATATGTGAAAAGTGTGGGGTACATTTGTATTTAGCACCGGCCTTCATGATGCTGTTTGTTCACTAAGGTTCTCTAACAAACCTCTGAGGGCTTCACCAAACAGTATTTACACTGAGATTAAATGACACAAAGGTGGACTCTATTTACTAATCAGGTGACTTCAGAAGGCAATTGGTTCCTCTAGATTTTACTTAGGGGTATCGGAGTAAAAGTGGGCTGAATACAAATGCCCCCCCCCCCCCCACACACACTTTTCACATATTTATTTGTAAAAAAAATTGAAAACCATTTATCATTTTCCTTCCACTTCACAATTATGTGCCACTTTGCGTTGGTTTATCACATAAAATCCCAATAGAATATATTTACGTTTTTGGTTGTAACATGACAAAGTGTGGAAATACCGTAAGTGACTTTGAACGTGGCATGGTGGTTGGTGCACGACGGGCTTGCTTTGAGTATTTAAAAAATGACTGGGATTTTCACACACAACCATCTTGGAGGTTTACAGAGAATGGTCCAGAAAAGAGATCCAGTGAGCGGCAATTGTGTGGACGAAAGTGCCTTGTTGACGTCAGAGGAGAATGGACGGAGATGATAGAAAGACAACAGTAACTCAAACAACCACTCGTTACATCCAAGGTATGCAGAATACCGTCTCTGAATGCACAACACATCCAACCTTGAAGCAGATGGGCTACAGCAGCAAAAGACCACACCGGTCGCCACTCCTGTCAGCGAAGAACAGGAAACTGAGGCTACAATTCTCACAGGATCACCAAAATTGGACAATAGAAGACTGGAAAAACGTTGCCTGGTCTGATGAGTCTGGATTCCAGCTGCGACATTCAGATGGTCGGGTCAGAATTTGGTGTAAACGTAAAAGCATGGATCCGATGGTTCAGGCTGGTGGTGGTGATGTAATGGTGTGGGGGATATTTTCTTGGCACACTTTGGGCCCCTTAGTACAAATTGAGCCTCTTTTAAACATCACGACCTACCTGAGTATTGTTGCTGACCATGTCCATCCCTTTATGACTCCAGTGTCCCCATCTTCTGATGGCTCCTTCCAGCAGGATAATGCACCATGTCACAAAGCTCCAATCATCTCACCGCTGGACAATGAGGTCCCTGTACTCCAATGGCCTCCACACTCACCACATCTCATCCAATAGAGCACCTTTGGGATGTGGTGGAACTGGAGATGTGCAGCCAACAAATCTGCAGCAACTTTGTGATGCTATCATGTCACTATGGACCAAAATCTCTGAGGAACGTTTCCAACACCTTGTTGAATTTATGCCACAAAGAATGAAGGCAGTTCTGAAGGCAAAAGGGAGTCCAACCCGGTACTAGCAAGGTGTACCTAATAAAGTGGCCGGTGAGTGTATGTTGCTTGTATTCTCCAACCAAGGAAAGTTACCCGTCAGCCAGACAGAGCAAAAGTTTGCATTCACAATAGAATATTCACTCTCTGGTCATCTCTTGCCTCAACTACTGCAACTCCCTCTTCATTGGCTCACCTTTACATGGGATATCCCCTATCAGTCCATCATGAATGCTGCCGACACCAATTCACTATAATCATCATTCAGCGTCTTCCACCCCTCTCTGCCAATCCCTCCATTGGCTTCCACTCACTCAAAAAATCTAATTCACAATACTAACAACCACCTACAGGGCCACCCACAACGCTGCGCTGAGCTCAATCACCAATCGTGTCTTGAAATAAAAACACGACCTTTCTCTTGCTCCTCCCTAGACCTCCACCCAAGTTTACCTCAAGGACTTCTCAAGAGCCTCTCCTATCCTCTGGAACTCCTTACCCCAATCTGTGTGACTATGACCTACTATGGCCACCTTTAGGCAATCCCTGAAAACCCATCTCTATCCAGCCTCTAACTAATAAACTGAACTTTCATTTTCTCCCTCAACTCACAGTTATTACAATTTGTATCACCTGACCCTCCATTTTAGATTGTAAGCTCTCACGGCCAGGGCCCTCAGATCCCCTGTGTACAGGCCCGGACTGGGACAAAAAATAGACCCGGGCAATTTAGACTGAGCAGCCCGAGGGGGGGCCCGGCGGCGGTTAATGATGGGATGTGGGGTTCCAGCACCTTGTACCTCTGGACCCCTTTACATTACACAGCACCCTGGACCCCTTTACATTACATAGCACCGCACCTCTGGACCCCTTTACATTACACAGCACCCTGCACCTCTGGACCCCTTTACATTACACAGCACCCTGCACCTCTGGACCCCTTTACGTTACACAGCACCCTGCACCTCTGGACCCCTTTACATTACACAGCACCCTGCACCTCTGGACCCCTTTACATTACACAGCACCCTGCACCTCTGGACCCCTTTACGTTACACAGCACCCTGCACCTCTGGGCCCCTTTACATTACACAGCACCCTGCACCTCTGGGCCCCTTTACATTACACAGCACCCTGCACCCCTTTACATTACACAGCACCCTGCACCTCTGGACCCCTTTACATTACACAGCACCCTGCACCTCTGGACCCCTTTACATTACACAGCACCCTGCACCTCTGGACCCCTTTACATTACACAGCACCCTGCACCTCTGGGCCCCTTTACATTACACAGCACCCTGCACCTCTGGGCCCCTTTACATTACACAGCACCCTGCACCCCTTTACATTACACAGCACCCTGCACCCCTTTACATTACACAGAACCCTGCACCCCTTTACATTACACAGCACCCTGCACCTCTGGACCCCTTTACATTACACAGCCCCCCACAGTTTGTTACACAGACACCCCCTAACAGTTCTGGACCCCCTGCATGTTACACAGACCTCCCTACAGTACAGACCCCTCCCTACAGTACAGACCCCCTCCCTACAGTACAGACCCCTCACTACAATACAGACCCCCTACATTACAGACCCCCCTCTACAATACAGACCCCCCTACAATACAGACCCCCCACAACAATACAGACCCCCCTACATAACAGAACCCCCTACATTACAGAACCCCCCTACATTACAGAACCCCCCCTACATTTCAGCCCCCCCTACAATACAGAACCCCCCTACATTACAGACCCCCCTACATTTCAGAATCCCCTAAAATACAGAATCCCCTAAAATACAGAACCCCCCTACATTACAGAACCCCCCTACATTACAGACCCCCCTCTACAATACAGACCCCCCTACAATACAGAACCCCCCCTACAATACAGAACCCCCTACAGTACAGACCCCTCCACAATACAGTCCCCCCCGACATTACAGACCCCCTACATTACAGACCCCCCTCTACAATACAGACCCCCCTACATTTCAGAACCCCCTACAATGCAGAACCCCCCTACATTTCAGACCCCCTAACATTAAAGACCCCCCTACAATACAGACCCCCCCTACATTTCAGAACCCCCTAAAATACAGAACCCCCTACATTACAGAACCCCCTACATTACAGACCCCCCTACATTACAGACCCCCCTACAATACAGAACCCCCCTACATTTCAGACCACCCCTACAATACAGAACCCCTACATTACAGACCCCCTACATTACAGACCCCCCTACAATACAGACCCCCCCTACATTACAGACCCCCCCTACATTACAGACCACCCTACATTACAGACCCCCCAACAATACAGAACCCCCAACAATACAGAACCCCCTTACATTTCAGGCCGCCCCTACAATACAGAACCCTCCTACATTACAGACCCCCCTAAATTTCAGACTCCCCCTACAATACAGACCCCCCCTACATTACAGACCCCCCTACATTACAGACCACCCCTACATTACAGACCCCCCCCCACATTACAGACCCCCCACATTACAGACCCCCCCTACAATACAGAACCCACCTACATTTCAGACCCCCCAACAATACAGAACCCCTTTACATTTCAGACCGCCCCCTACAACACAGAACCCCCCTACATTTCAGACCGCCCTACAATACAGAACCCCCTACAATACAGGACCACCCCTACAATACAGAACCCCCCCTACATTTCAGTCCACCCACATTACAGAACCCCCCCTACATTTCAGACCACCCCTACAATACAGAAACCCCCCCTACAATACAGAAACCCCCCTACAATACAGACCCCCCCTACAATACAGACCCCCCCCTTCAGACCCATAATGTACCTCATATCAGCGCGGGACTGCATGTTGGATCCCCTCCCCCTGTGTGGACATAAAGAAGGAGGGGGAGGCGGCTTCACTCTGCTCGGCTGTGTGAGAAAGCCGAGCCAAGACTGATCAGATCATCAGTGCCGCGGCCACCTTGCCAGAGAGAAGGGGATTGTTGCGGGTCCCGGCCCCCTGATGTGCCGACGGGTGTCACTGTCACTCGAGTGCGGTTTCCGACTCGCAGCTGAGCGTGCACTGGGGCAGTGGCGTCACTAGGGTTGGTGTCACCTGGTGCGGCAAAACATGGTGTCACCCCCCTCCTGTCTATTCTGCCCAGCGCCCTGCAGGCAGCGCACGGTCACGAGGCGCACCCCCAAATGACCCCTGAAATTAAAGTATAGGGTATTGGGCCTGCTGGGGCGATATAGGGCAGGTTGCGGTGATATAGGGCAGGCTGGGGTGGCATAGGGCAGGTTGGGGTGGCATAGGGAAGGCTGGGGTGGTATAGGGCAGGCTGGGGTGATATAGGGCAGGGTGTGGTGGCATAGAGCAGGTTGCGGTGGCATAGAGCAGGTTGGGGTGGTATAGAGCAGTTTGCAGTGGCATAGGGCAGGTTGGGGTGGCATAGAGCAGTTTGCGGTGGCATAGGGCAGGTAGCGGTGGCATAGTGCAGGTAGCGGTGGCATAGGGCAGGTTGCGGTGGCATAGGGCAGGTTGGGATGGTATAGAGCAGTTTGCGGTGGCATAGGGCAGGCTGGGGTGGTATAGGGCAGGGTGCGGTGGCATAAGGCAGGTTGGGGTGGCACGCATAGGGCAGGGTGCGGTGGCATAGGGCAGGCTGGGGTGGTATAGGACAGGCTGGGGTGATATAGAGCAGGTTGCGGTGGCATAGAGCAGGTTGGGGTGGCATAGGGCAGGTTGGGGTGGCATAGAGCAGTTTGCGGTGGCATAGGGCAGGTTGCGGTGGCATAGGGCAGGTTGGGATGGTATAGAGCAGTTTGCGGTGGCATAGGGCAGGGTGCGATGGCATAAGGCAGGTTGGGGTGGCACGCATAGGGCAGGGTGCGGTGGCATAGGGCAGGCTGGGGTGGTATGGTGCCAGGTTAGGACTCTATGTAGTGACATGTGCAGCAGTGCAGTAACTTACAGCATGCTTGAAGATGAAGACACTCTGGCTGCTGTGTCCTCATCTCTTTCTCCTTCAGCTGTGGGATCAGCCAGAGTGAACGAGTCTGTGGGAGGAGTGGAGGGGGCAGCCACACCCCCCAGCTCCGCCCACCAACTCCAGCTGCCTCATGAGACATTGGAGATGACGGGGAAGACGTGACATGCTGTCCGGCAGCCCGCGGGCCGTCGCGGGCCACTGGCAGCCCGCCACGGCCCACCGGGCATTTGCCCGGTGTGCCCTATGGCCAGTCCGGGCCTGCCTGTGTACTGAATTGTACTGTAACTGTCCGCCTGTCCCTTTAAAGCAGAGGTTCCGCCAAAACTTTTTTTTAAAAGCCAGCAGCTACAAATACTGCAGCTGCTGACTTTTAAAAAACGGACACTTAACTGTCCAGCGCGCCCGCGATGACGGCAGACAAGGTTGAGCAGTCGCTCGGTGCTCGGATGCTGCCGCCGCCATTCTCTGTGAGGGTATCAGGAAGTGAAGCCTTGCGGCTTCACTGCCGGTTCCCTACTGCGCATGCGCGAGTAGCGTGGCGCGCCGTCACTGGTTCCCGCTCTCTCCTGGGAACAATATGTTTCCCAGAAGACAGCGGGGGGGGTGACGCGAAGGGGGGGTACTCCCGCGGGAGTCAATACCCGGAAGTGGTGCAAATACCTGTCTTAAACAGGTATCTGCACCCTTCTCCCCCCTGAAAGGTGCCAAATGTGACACCGGAGGGGGGGAGGGTTCCAAAAAGGGGAAGTTACATTTTTGGGTGGAACTCCGCTTTAAATCTTTGTTCAGCACTGACTGGCAGGTGGAACCTACATTGCCTTACTTTTGTTCCCCTGGGGAATGTTTTAATCATCAGACACTTCCTCTAGTTTGGGAGAAAGGAGGCCCTCATTTGTTTCAGCATTTACAGGCAAGCTAGCAGTACCTTGTGGGAAGGTGATGGTTTATGGAAGTTTTCTAACGTTTAAAGTTTGCACCCCTTGGCAAGCGGAGTAAAGGTGCACTGTCATTGTCAGTATATATGTTTTAGGCATAAATTGAGTCCATGCTGTTAGTTAAAAGATATGCTGTAGAAAATCCACATGTTTTGAACATATAGTCATGTTTCCTTAGATGTTTAAAGCAGAGGTTCACCGGAATTTTTTTTTTTAAAAAGCCAGCAGCTACAAATACTGCAGCTGCTGACTTTTAAAAAATGGACACTTACCTGTCCAGGTCACCCGCGACTGCTGCTCGGCTCTCGGCTTCCCCCGCGACACCGGAGGGGGGGAGGGTTTCCGAAAAGCGGAGGTTCCATTTTGGGTGAACCTCCGCTTTAATGTTCATTTTATATATATGTGTGTAAATAATTGAACACCACTTTGTAACTCAACATTTGTAATTCTGTTGTAACCCCCTTTTTGGTGATCTCTGTAAACGAATGTATTGTATGTCATTTTACAGTTTTCACGGTGCAAATAGTACTTATGGTGTTTAAGGAGTTAAAAGATTAACCTCTGTGGTGTTCAACCTTAATGCACACCTTTGAGGCAAAAGAAATAAAAGTACTGCACCCGTCAGAAGCTCTCCTCTCGTTATTTACTCAAAGCCAATGGGGCCGCTACATTATACTGTAACTGTACTGTCTTGCTCCACTTTGCAAAGGAAGGAGGAGGAGGAGGAGGAGGAGGAGAATGAGAAGGAGGAGGAGAATGAGAAGGAGTAGGAGAAGGAGAATGAGGAGGAAGACAAGGAAGACAAGGAAAAGGAGAAGAAGGAAAATAAGGAGCAGAAGTAGAACGAGAAAAAAGGAGAAAGAAGAAAAAAAAGGAAGATAACTGTGGTCATAACATAATGTATTATGGAGAACACTGTCCACCAGTCACTGATGTTGCAACCTGGGAATCAAGATGACCTACCAAATCAGATGCAAGGATGAGGAACCCCATGACAAGCACCCCACGTGGAACCCAGTGCCCAAATGGTCACTTCCAGCTCATTCAAGGTCTCAACGTGGTGCAGCCCAAAAGCCAGGCAGATGAAGAATGTGCCGAACAGCTGCAAATTGGAGGATAAACCTCAAGCAGCGGTGTAAAGAAGTGTCTTGTTTGTGGACAAGTAAAGAAACAAAAATTGCTAAAAAAAAAAAAAAAAAAGGTCACAGGTTAGTCTTTAAAACCGAATGGAAGAAAAGCTGTCCATCCTCATAGGACACTAGCAATGGAAGATGTTATACCCTGGGCTGACCTGCTTGCCAGTGTCCAATCCTCCAGTAGGCAGCAGTATAACCCAAAGTGTTAAGATTTCCTGCGTCCCTAAAAGGACTAGAAAGAATAGTTTTATACATTTGTTGCTTACAAAAGTGCAGGGAGCCCGAGACCTCAGTTGGGATTTAAAACGTATTTACTACTGGTTAAGAATATGGAAATATTTGAAAGTCAGTAGTCTGGTCACAGTACCACCTAAAATGTTTCAAAAACAGAAACTGAACTGATAAAAAAAAAAAAAACAGTACAATAACAAAAATGCAACTGACAATTTAATAGTCGTTTTCCCACCTTCTCCATGTGAAGTTGGTAGCGGGTGGACTTGAGTCTTCTAAACATATAAACTGGAGAGCCCCATTGTCTAATGTCCTCACCTCCACTCGTACAGAATCTGGTGAATCTAAAAAATAAAAACAAGGGCTCTTAGGGGTGGTAAGAAATGGGGAGAAATAGTATGGACAGCCGCACTCCAGAAAAAACCTTTAAGGTTGCCTTTATTGGTGAAGGTAAAAGCACTACAAGTCACAGCAGACAGTGGGATATCAGCTAACGCGTTTCGCACTAAGGTCTAGTGCTTAGTCATAGGGTGGTCATACACAGCCTGATAAATGGCAAGTGATGCAATGTGTTCCAGCATCACCTGATATGTCTGGCTGTGTGAGGATGCAACATTGAGCACTCCCAAAAATAAGGGGTTCTCATGGCATACAGATCAGTCAGCGATCAGACCTTGTTCTCAACACCATGCGGTTCTCAGTCCTACCTTGGGCAGCCCATAGACATGAGAAGCCGTTACTTGATTTAACCGTTTTCAACCACAACTTGTCTGTGGTCAAAGGCGGATGGCCTATAGTTGGGGTTTTCCTGGGTAACACTGAACCAGTCCCAGTCACTATTGTTTTCCTCCCTCTCATTTTCACCAAACAAACTTGCTAGGGGTTCAGGCTTACCTTGTGCCATCATAAGACTTTCTTACTCCTTTAAACTCTCAGTCTTCATTAAAGTGATTGTAAATGATTACCTTGTAAAACAACCCATTCAGTTTAAAATATAAATAAAGGCAAAACATTTTTGTGAAGATTTTAAAAAAAAAAAAAAAAAAAAACAGAACCCTTTTTTATAAGTGATCACATTACCTCTGTTCTCAGCTGCATAAGAGCTGGGGAAGGAGAAGCAGCAGTACAGTAAGCTTCCCAGTAAATGGCTGTGCAGCGGGGGAGGTGTGTTAGAGCAAGTCTGATCATTGGAGAGCACACTGAGTTCCCAGCGCAGCTAGCAAACTGACCATGATGTGCTCTCCTGCTTACTGTGGTCAGTTTTTACTAGGAAAGCAGAAGGACTGTCAGGAACACCAGAGATTTCACATAAAAGAAGCAATACAAAGAGAACAGGATACTTTCTCATACATGGTACAGCAGGTACATATCATATGAAGTGTTGGGGTAACAAAGGCTTTAACTATTTGTAATCCTTATGCTACTAGCATTAGTAAATAAATATGTAGACGTATTATATTTTCTTGTTTTAAGATTTTTATTCCGTTGCTTCCTGGTTTCTGGCCTAGGCCAAAATTATGCCATACATCCCAGGAGTCTTCATGGGAATTTTTTTTCTTACATCGGGAGGAGGGTTTTTTTTTCAGCTAGGCTTTTTTTCCTTAATTTTTACCTGCTGATCCTGCCAGACACTTCCTGTCCTAGGGTGACAACGCTCACTGTTGGAAGGCAACATGTTTTTTTTGGTATCATATCAGATGTTTCTGGACAGTCGAAACCCGATTACACCTGGCCTGGAATGCCAGCAGAGCAAGATTACCCAGCAGGGTGTGTGTAACTGAAGAATGCATATCAGAACCTTCATCTGGAAAAAAGGATTCACGCATATCCCCTGGCAGTGGGGTATGGGAACAGATGAGCTTTGATTCAGACCACCTGGTGATGGGAAGATTAAAGTGCCTAATTGGCTGGCCTGCACCCAGGAAATCAAAGGCCAATTGTTGCTGAAGTGCTGACCTGGGTCAAGAAGTTTGATGGTGATATAGCAGTGCCACCTAATGAAGACCGCAGCATGCTTCCTGGAAGAAGTTTGGGGGAAGAATATACTTCCTGGTGATTAGGAAGGACGGCCTCTTAAGGAGTTTCATTGGACAGAGAACTACGCAGGCGGGCAGAGGGTGTTTGTGTGGGTGGTGTCTGAGCGTGCTTTAAAAAGTGAGGGCAAATGATGAGGCTCGCTCTTTCCCATTGAGCCCAGCCGAGAGATACCGAATACAGAGGATGACCTTACATAAAGTACCATCTATGTTACTTTATTAAAAAATCTCTGTAGTATTTTTTTAGGGTTTTATGTTAGAATTTCTACATTCATTGTAAATAAATGGGATTTTTGCTTATTTAAGCATCGTGTTTATTTATATAGCTAATATTGTTGTTATATCATCACCATGAGCCTTATCAGAGCTCTGATAGACTAGCTAATGATAGGAATAGATAAGATAAGATAATACATATTTATTCTAAATGGGGGAAATCCAAACCCACCCCATATTTATTTCATTCACTTACTATATTGTATCTAAGGAAGAGCAGTGTTGTCACCCTAGTGCTAGGACTAGAGAAACCCTGTCCCTCTCCTCGTTTCTAATAACCAGATGGTCCCCAGCCATCTCTATGATCTTCGGAGGCCAGGCGTGGCGTTATGACATCACTTCCGATGTTCTGTCAAAAGAGCCAACTCGTCAAAATCTCCAATCACGTCACTTCCGGTGACTCTTTAGCAGCTGTAATTGGAGATCTGGATGAGTTACCTGTTTTCAAAAACACCAGCAGCGTACACACTACGGTACACAAGTTGGCCATTTTGACAGAACACCAGGTAAGGAGGAAAAAAGTTGTCGCCGTCTTGGAGGCGGCCATTTTGTTGGTTATAAGCGGCCGGGACTAATAATGTTTACTCATTATAGCTTGTATCGTAGCGTATACACTGCCGGTGTTTGGACAAATCACTGATGCTGGAGAGTAACCGGAAGTGACGTGATTGGAGATTTTGAGTTGCCCGTTTTGACAGAACACCGTCACCGGCAGAGTTAAACACTTCCGTGTTTTTAGCTGGAAAGGCTGAAATTGTTTTTTTGTTTTTTTTTATCTCAGGCTTTCCAGCCTAGAGGAGAGATGTGGGGTCATCTAGACCCCACATCTCTCTGTAATGAGGACTATCCCTATGACAAGGGATGTTTACATTACTTGTCATAAGAATAAAAGTGATCAAAAAAATAAAAATAAAGGGAAAGTATAAAAATAGAAAAATAAAAATAAAATAAATATAAAACAAAAAAGTAAAGCGCCCCGTCCCCACACGCAGAAGCGAACGCATGTAGAGGAGTGACAGAATTGGCTTGGGCTGGAAGTGGTTAACAGACCAAAATGTGTAGAAAGAAATTTATTGTTAGGGTTTACAAACACTTTATTATAAGGTGGGTCCCAATGTTATCTTCTACTATCTGGACCCTCATTCAGTTTATTCCTTTGTTATATGGACCTTTAATTGTGATCATGGTAGTCATATTATATTGATTTCTCAGCAGACTGCTTCAGATGAAAATTACTAGAGCATTTCATTGATTTTATGGGTTTCTTGTATATGTTAAACAAAGGCTGATGCAGAATCCAAATTCATTGTATTTTTGGTGTGTTTTCTTTGGCCCGGTTCACACTGGTGCCACATACGCTCCGACTTTGGGAGCAGATGTCGCATGACGTGTAGTAATTAATGAGAGCAGTCTCAACTGTTCCGACTTGTGTCGGTCCAACTTTGGAAAAGGTTCCTGCACTACTTTGGTTCAACTTTGGTCCGATTTCAGCCCATTGAATATCATTGAAGTCTTATCCAAGACTTGTGACATGCGACTTGTGCAAAATGGATTGAAAAAAAAAAAAACCCAAAGCCCAAACCAGACCCATGTTGCACTCATCTCAAGTCGGATCCTGTTCATTAAAGTCTGACCGATGTTGCAGGGCAAAGTGGAGTTGGAAAACAAAGGACTTTCATGTCAGAGCAGTGTGAACCCGGCCCAATTAATAGTCTTAGGCTTGGTTCACACTGGCCCGACTCCAAAGTCGTGCAACTTTGGAGTCCGACTTTGATGTGACTTTTTTTACACTCTCTGGCATTGAAGTTGTATCAAAGTTGTACCAATGTCGTGCAGGAACCTTTTCTAAAGTTGGACAGAATTGTGTAGTATCAGTTAAGACGTATCCCATAGGAAAACATTGAATTTCACATGTCATCCGACTTGGAGGTCGCATCACTGTGAACCGAGCTATAGGCCCCTTTCACACTAACGCGTCTTCAAAGTTGCACGATTTTGCCACGATTTCAGGGAATGCCTGTGTAACTTGCATCAAAAGTAGGACCAAAGTACTGCAGGGGCTACTTTGAAGTCGGCACGACTTGAAGTTGTACTAATATGAATGGTTGTCATTGGAAATCATGGGGAACTACTTGTCATGCGACTTTGCAGTCCCAAGTCGCAAGACAAGTCATACAAGTGTAGCACACCCCCGTAGGAGCTGCAAATGTGAAAGCGGCCTTACTGTTTCAACACATCCAAAAACAAAATTGAAGACCTACAAATGTAACCACATCAATCACATACAAACACCCATTTCTTATGACGAGTGGATAAATGCTGTTTAGTGTCCTACTGACCTAATTTTCATCCCATACTCCAGCAATGTACTACTTTCACTTATAAAGCCTTCCGTTCTAGCAGATGGGCAAAAAAGTATTTAGTCAGCCACCAATTGTGCAAGTTCTCCCACTTAAAAAGATGAGAGAGGCCTGTAATTGTCATCATAGGTATACCTCAACTATGAGAGACAAAATGTGGAAACAAATCCAGACAATCACATTGTCTGATTTGGAAAGAATTTTTTTGCAAATTATGGTGGAAATAAGTATTTGGTCAATATCAAAAGTTCATCTCAATACTTTGTTATATATCCTTTGTTGGCAATGACAGAGGTCAAATGTTTTCTGTAAGTCTTCACAAGGTTGTCACACACTGTTGCTGGTATGTTGGCCCATTCCTCCATGCAGATCTCCTCTAGAGCAGTGATGTTTTGGGGCTGTCCCTGGGCAACACGGACTTTCAACTCCCTCCAAAGGTTTTCTATGGGGTTGAGATCTGGAGACTGGCTAGGCCACTCCAGGACCTTGAAATTCTTCTTACAAAGCCACTCCTTCGTTGCCCGGGCGTGTGTTTGGGATCATTGTCATGCTGAAAGACCCAGACACGTTTCATCTTCAATGCCCTTGCTGATGGGAGGAGGTTTGCACTCAAAATCTCACAATACATGGCCCCATTCATTCTTTCATGTACATGGATCAGTCGTCCTGTTCCCTTTGCAGAGAAACAGCCCCAAAGCATGATGTTGCCACCCCCATGCTTCACAGTAGGTATGGTGTTCTTTGGTTGCAACTCAGCATTCTCTCTCCTCCAAACACGACGAGTTGTGTTTCTACCAAACAGTTCTACTTTGGTTTCATCTGACCATATGACATTCTCCCAATCCTCTTCTGGATCATCAAAATGCTCTCTAGCAAACCTCAGACGGGCCCGGACATGTACTGGCTTAGGCAGGGGGACACGTCTGGCACTGCAGGATCTGAGTCCCTGGCGGCGTAGTGTGTTACTGATGGTAGCCTTTGTTACGTTGGTCCCAGCTCTCTGCAGGTCATTCACTAGGTCCCCCCGTGTGGTTCTGGGATTTTTGCTCACCGTCCTTGTGATCATTTTGACCCCACAGGGTGAGATCTTGCGTGGAGCCCCAGATCGAGGGAGATTATCAGTGGACTTGTATGTCTTCCATTTTCTAATTATTGCTCCCACAGTTGATTTCTTCACACCAAGCTGCTTGCCTATTGCAGATTCAGTCTTCCCAGACTGGTGCAGGTCTACAATTTTGTTTCTGGTGTCCTTCGAAAGCTCTTTGGTCTTCACCATAGTGGAGTTTGGAGTGTGACTGTTAGAGGTTGTGGACAGGTGTCTTTTATACTGATAACAAGTTCAAACAGGTGCCATGAATACAGGTAATGGGTGGAGGACAGAGGAGCCTCTTAAAGAAGAAGATACAGGTCTGTGAGAGCCAGAAATCTTGCTTGTTTGTAGGTGACCAAATACTTATTTTCCACCATAATTTGCAAAAAAAAATTTTTCCAAATCAGACAATGTGATTGTCTGGATTTGTTTCCACATTTTGTCTCTCATAGTTGAGGTTTACCTATGATGACAATTACAGGCCTCTCTCATAGGGCTGGGCGATTTTCCCCCCACAAAAAATCTGCGATTTTTTTTATAAAAAACTCGATTTACGATTCGATTTTTTTAAATTATATTAATTAAAGTGCATCAACAAACAAAATTGCAAAGGCAAACCCTTTCTCTAACTGCAAAGTCAGTGTGCAACAAAGATTGTTAAACATCCAAATTATTAATACTGTATTTGGATTTAGCTAATAAAACAACAAAAAATCCTGAGGTTACTCTTAGTTGAATTGAACTGTGCCCGTGCCTCACTGTGCCCGTGTCTCACTGTGCCCATTCTTCACTGTGCCCGTGTCTCACTGTGTCCATGCTTCACTGTGCCCGTGCTTCAATCACTGTGCCCATACCTGATGCAGATTTTCATGGGATACGGATTTTACTGCTACACCGGCGGCCATTCCAGTATTTAAAAGCCGCGCCTCCTCCTCGTCTGTGATAGGCGGAACACTCAATTTCCCAGCATTCAGTGTTCCGCCTATCATGGACATCCGCTCATCCTCATAACACAGACGAGGATGAGAGGATGTCCGTGATAGGCTGAACACTGCCTGCTGTGAAATTGAGTGTTCCGCCTATCACAGACGACGAGGTCTCGGGAGGCGCGGCTTTTGAACACTGCAATGGCCGCCGTCTGTCTGCATGACACGCTGATCAGGTAGGCAGACGGCGGCTTGCGGTTAGTTAGTGTTACATTACATCTACTCGCGGCGAGTAGATGTAATTGGGGTAACTCCGCCCAGTGCCATTCCGGATACACCCCCTGCAGCCCTGCTACGGAAACTTTGAAGGAAAGAATTTAAAAAAATAAAAATTTTTAATTAAATATTTTTTATATATATATATATATATATATATATATATATATATATAAAATCGATTTTCTTCAAATCTGAATCGATTTGAACTCAAAACTCGATTCAAGATTAAAATCGATTTTTTTCCCAGCCCTACTCTTTCATCTTTTTAAGTGGGAGAACTTGCACAATTGGTGGCGGACTAAATACTTTTTTGCCCCACTGTAAGCATTAAACCACCAGGAAAGATGCAAAATTAATGAGGCCCTTAGGCCCCGTTCACACCTATGCGAATTGGTTGCGGCTTACACCACATCCAATTTGCATAACATTATAAAATACATTGATTTCAATGAAGCTGGTTCACATATGTGCGATGCATTCGCACTGCGCATTGCCCAAAAAAGTGTGTGTTTTCTAGGCATTGCGGTGCGAATTCAGGCCCATTATCTTCTATGGGCACGCATCTGATTCACAGATGTGTTCAGTTCTCAACAGGATTTCTCTCCCTGCTCACTACACTCCCCCACCCTCCCCGGTCACCAAATTTGCAGCTAAAACGCAGATCATCCGCTCCGCTTTGCAGAGATAACAGAGCTGGAATTCGCAGTGCACAAGTGTGAACTCAGCCTTAAAGATCAAGCCACAAGCACAGAGTCGTACAGGCATACATTAGACATTGGACCTGAGGCTTCCAAACTAATCACACATGATGGACCCTTCCTGGAACCAAGGCTGCCCAGTGCTGGCAATGATGAAATAATACGGTACATTAAATGGAGTCCTCATTATTTGAACTGCACACGTTTTCAAAGATATAGATATTATATATATATATATATATATATATATATATATATATATATATATATAATTATTTTTTTTGCATTAAAGAATAGCACCCAGTGTGCACCACCATGCCAACATCCTCCAATAATCGCAGTCCAGCAATAGGTTGGGAAGTAGCAGAAGTCCAAATCAACATAAGCATGTCCTGCTGCATTTTGCCATAAATAGAGGCTTTTTTTTTTTTTTCCAAAGGTCATTATGTGCAGAAAGGATGGGGAGTGGTCATCGAAAATAAATGATGACATCACCAAACAAATGGCCTTATCATGCATCACCAACCAATGTGTGGATATAAAAGAACGCAACAATGGACTAAAAGCACAGAAGCCAACCAACACAATAAACAGAATTCTATAAATATTGACGACAGCCTTCAGAGTGGTCCATCATCTGCATGATGTCAACAAGAAGAAATAAAAGGAATAAGCGGGGCCTCCAAAAGGAATTAATTAATACAACATATTCAATACTACTACGGTATATCCTTTTTTTTTTTTTTAAAACAAAGTCCTCTGTCAGGTTTCTGTTTTTGTCCCCTTTAAGGAGCTCTGATCTCCCTTCATGTCCTGATGACACCCAGGTCGTTGCTATGAGCTGAAATTCCTAGGGGTTAGGACCATATTTTTTCAAAGAGACGATTAGACAGCCAGTGAAACTGCCACCAACTCCAATTCTCTATAGCAGGGGTCCCCAAACTTTTTAAACAAAGGGGCAGTTAATTGTTCTTCAGGCTTTAGGAGGGGGGGCCAGACTGTAGCCAGTGGGAATAGAAAATGCCTTGGCATCAGTGAAAGTGAACAGTGACTCCTCATTGGTTTAGTAGGAGGAATAGTCCCCCATTGTTGGTATCAGCTGGAGAAATGGTGCTCTATTGTTGGTATTTGGAAGAAGAATAGCGCCTTATCGTTGGTGTAAGTGGGAGGAATAGCGCCCCATCATTTCATTGACGTCAGTCAATAGCGCCTAATAGGTGTCAGTGGGAGGAATAGTGCCCCATCATTTAATTGACGTCAGTCAATAGCGCCTTATCATTGGTGTCAGTGGGAGGAATAGTGCCCCGCCCATCATTGGAGCACAGGTGTGTCAGGAGGAAGGTGCCTCTGAAGCTGCTCTGTGAGAAGGGAGTGGTGGTGAAATCTATCCCAGCTCCCTGGCCCCCTTTCTGGGGAGGCCATGGAGGGCAGCGGGGCTTCTCCTGCTGGAGGCTCCCAGCCATCTCCTGGGCCGTCAGGTGAACTGCCATCCTCTGCACAAGCCGATCTCTCTGCCCCTGGTGAGGATGAAGGCTCGGAGGCCATTCGGGAGCGAGTGGTGGCCGGGATTAAGGTCCTGAACAGGGAGAGGGACAAGCTCTACAAGTTGAGAGCGGAGTTGAAGCGCCTGCGAAGGCAACGTGAGGGCTTACACAGCCAGAAACGGGGATCCATGGATCCGGAAATCCAGCTGGCCAAGGTCCGTGTGGATCATCAGGAGACCATCGTGGCCATGATGGAAGGCAGAGATGGGCCCTTTAAAGAGAAGTTTTGCAACGACAAGAGGTTTGGAAGGGTGACAAAGATGGAGGTGGAGGAGGAGGAGACCCCCAGTTCTGACCCCCTGCCCCCCCAGGGAGAGGTAAGAAGCCCCAGGCCTTCCCAGGAATCTGGAGGTATGCTGAGGGCCATCCAGGTAATGGAGTCTCCTATGCGGGGGGATCAGATGGTGTTTAATGAGGAAGACATTACTGATGATGTACCTGATAAAGTGAAGCCTGCTAAGTCCCATGTTGTGGATAAGACTGTTTTTGTTCCTTTTAACACTGTGACTGACAATGTGCCTAATGTCAATCAGGCTGCTAGTCCTGTGTGCAGCAATGTTGTGCCTGCTGAGGCTGCAATGCAGCAAGAGATACGTTTAAAAAATGTCATTTCTGTGGATGGACTGCAAGTGTCAGAACAGCCCATTAACCCTTCTTTGGCTGAGTCCAAAGCTGTTTGCCCCACTGCTGCTGAGGACTCTACAGTGCAGCATCAGGAGACAGCTGGTATTGCAGCAACTGTGACTATTCCTGATGGGAATTTGAATAGTTCTGTGACTGATAACAATCACCCCAGTACCAGTGTGATGAACAATCCTGCTACAGATCCTGCCATTTCAGTTCATACAGTTGATGATGATAATAATACTAATATACAGACTAATGTGACTTCAGTGTGGGCCCCTGGCCCTGATAAACCTACTTTTGCACAGGTGGCACACTCTGCTCCTGGTAGTCCCGCTCCCAAACGGGGTTTTCCACTGCAAGCTGCCACTTTGAGCACCCCAAGATCTGGTCTTGGGTCTCTGGCTTCTGCTGGGGGTCCCAGGCGGAATGTAGTTATTCTGAAATGGGAAGGTGGTGCCATCCCTCCAGCACGGCGTGCAGTGGTGGACTTGATATTGGAGATGGGTTTTGGTGCAAATGACCTGTATGCCTTTATACATGTAGCTGGGACAAGGGACTATACGGTTAGCTTCACCAGGCCAGAGGGTCTTGACCTGTTCTGGGAGCGATATGAGGCTCGGTGCAGGTCAAGACCTGAATGGGAAGGTCTGGTCCCAGTTGCGGTGTCTCAGAGGTCAACAGTAAAAAAAATAACCATTATCCTGACTAATGAGAGTGTTCCTGCTCGGGATCTAGAGGTCTGGTTAAGGAACTATGGGGAGGTTTTGACCAAACCTAATAAAATCCATGATGAGCGTAACATCTGGACTGGGGGATGGTCGGTAACAGTCAGGTTGGCCAGGGATGGGAATGTTGTCCGTCACTTGCCCTCCTCAGCTTTCATAGGGAGGGATAGGATGACTGTTTTCTACCCTGGTCAGCCGAAGCTGTGTCACCGCTGTGGAGAAAAGGGGCACTTGAGCTCCTCCTGTTCAGCCTTGATGTGTTCAGTGTGTCGGGGTCAGGGTCATATGGCTAAGGATTGTACCAGGAAGATCAGGTGCAACCTGTGCCTGCGCCTTGGCCACCCCTACAGCAGATGTCCTGAAGCCTGGCACAATATGGAGAAGGAGGTAGTAGAGGACATGTCAAGGCTGGACGGGATGGAGGGTGAGACCCCTGGTGTACCATCCTCCTCTGCGGTGACCGCCTCCCCCGGTCCTGCTCAGGATCCCTCTCCAGTTCCTGTGGCCACCCCTCCTGTGTCTGTAAGTACTCCTTCTGTTTCTGTCTCTGTGTCCCCCCAGCCTACTGTACCCTCTCCTCTTGTGTCAGAACCTTCAAAGTCTGTGCCCCCCAAGTCAGTTACCCCCCAGGAGTCTACCCCTCCTGAGTCTGACTTAAAGGGATCACCCCCCCCCAACTAAACAGGGCGCCCCTTCCTCTGTAAAGAAGTCTTGTGGAAAGACTTTAAAGAAAAAAATAAGAGATGAGGGCATCTCTGAGGCTGACCTGCGGTACCTGGAGGAGAGAAGGAAGGTTGGGAGGCGGAAGAGGCAGGCGGTGAGGACGGAACGGGGACGAGAAGCTCCGGTTCCTGTCTCCAGCCGTCATAGGTCCTCCAAGTGGGATATTTCTTCATCCGGAGCTTCTTCTGAGAGAAGTTCCGATTCCGAAATGGACTTTGAGGCGGCCTCTAGAAAGAGAGAGGCTTCTGGTGATGAGCAGCAGAGGGGAGCTAAGAAGCAATCCACCCAATAACCCAAATGGCGGTTCCCCCTCCGTTAAAAGTGGTGACAATTAATGTCGCCAGCATTAAGTCAGTAAGAGCTCGTTCTATGGCCTTCTTTTTGTTCAGCCAATTAGATGCTGAAATTTTATTTTTGCAAGAGACTAGGCTCACCTCCTTGGCAGATATTCATATGGCCAAGAGAGAGTGGAGGTATGGTCCATCTTACTGGTCTCTTGCGGCCGAGCCTTACGGCGGTGTGGCGGTGTTGTTTAAAACCGGCATGGTAACTGTCCGGCGGGTTATTGAGGTGGAGATTGGGAGATGTATGGTCTTAGACGTCCTTGTGGGAGGGCAGGACCTGCGCCTAATCAATGTTTATGGGCCGCACACAAAGTGGGACAGGAAATGCCTTTTTACAAGGATCAAGCCATTTCTTTTTACATCCCGGCAAGTGGTCTTTGGAGGTGACTTTAATACAATAACTAGGCCCAAGGACAGGAAGGACTTCAAGGACAGGCTGGGATATGATAGCGTTTTTTTAAATAGTATGATTAGGGATGCTGGTCTTGTGGATGTGCACATTAAGCACCTCCCAGATGACACCGGGTTCACTTTTCATCGTGGTAATAGTCAGAGTAGGATAGATAGGTTTTTTTTGAAGGAGGCCTCTGCTTTCTCGCCCCCAGTGGTGCAGGCAGTAGAGTTCTCTGATCACTGTATGCTATCTGTGGTACTGAATGCTTCAGACGCCCCTCAGAGGGGCAAGGGCATCTGGAGATTAAATTTGACACTACTCAAGGAAGAACATGTTAGACAATCCTTTGAGGAATTCTTTCAGGCACAGGTGACCATCCTGGACTTTTGTAGCAGCAAGGCTGAGTGGTGGGAGCTGACCAAAAAGAGGATCGCTGGATTCTTCAGGGGCCTAGCCAATAGAAATCAGTTTAATAAATACATGACCTACCAACGTTTACGGAGGAAGCTGGATATTCTTGTTTCGAGAGGAGGAGATCCTGGGGCAATCTCCGAAGTGAAACTCCTTCTCAGGAAGTGTCAATATGACCGGCATGCCTCTTTGGTTCTGGAGAGGGACTATGGGAAGTACCACTCGCCTGACCCTTACCAGAACTGCAAACAAGGTGTAGCTGTTAAAACGGTCGTTGGCCTTAAGGACAGTACAGGTTCCTTGACAAAGTCCAGGTCAGGGATTCTGGAGGTCGTGAGGTCCTTTTATGCCGACCTTCTTGGGAGGAAAGAGCTTGATCGTGACAAGATGGAAAGCTTTTTGGACTCTACTCCAGGTCTAAATGGTGGAGATGTTCCATTGATGAATTTGACAGAGGAGATCACAGTCGAAGAGGTGATGAGGGCAATTGAACAGCTTGCCATCAAAAAGTCGCCTGGACCGGATGGCTTGACGGCTGAGTTTTACAAAGCCTTTAAGTCTATTCTGGCCCCGCATTTGGTAGTGGTTTTTAACAGTTGCCTTGCTGAGGGGGTGCTTTCCCCTTCCATGAGGCACTCGGCTGTGATTCTTCTTTCAAAGGGTAAAGATCCTTCGATGATTGAGAATTGGCGCCCCATCAGCCTTCTTAATGTCGATAGAAAGATACTGGCAAAGATATTTTTCTGGCGCCTATCGTCAGTGGCAGAGTCTTTGCTTTCTCGCCATCAGCACTGTTCGGTCCAGGGTAGGAGCACCTTCACAGCGGTTTTAGCTGTCCGGGAGGCCTTGGAGCGGTGCAGGGCTGCAGGCTGGGGAAAGTATTTGCTGACATTGGATCAGGCAAAGGCTTTTGATCGTGTTAACCATGAGTACCTGTGGTTGCTCCTTAGTAAGTACGGTCTGCCGGGTGGTTTTGTCGATTGGCTGAAAGTCTTGTATAAGGGGGCAGAAAGCTTCCCTCTTATTAATGGTTGGGTTGGACAGTCCTTTGGGGTTGGCTCCGGGGTGCGCCAGGGTTGTCCCCTGAGTCCCCTGCTCTATGTGTTTGCAATCGACCCCTTCATCAGGAGGCTAGAGAGCGGCATGTTGTGTGGGGTACCAGTGGGGCTCCCGGGTGAGCCGCCATTGAGGGTTGTTGCCTATGCGGATGATGTGTCGGTGATTGTCACTGGGACGGATGAAGCGGAGGAGGTGGTCTCTCTGACATCACGGTATTCTGAAGCATCAGGCTCCAAGATCAATCAGGAAAAGACTGACGTTTTCTGGATGGGAAAGGATGGTGAGGGTTTTGATCTCCCGGACACCTTTCCAGTGCCCCAGGAAAGAATTAAGATACTAGGCATTGAATTTGGACCCGGCGATTATGGCCTCAAAAACTGGGAAGGCAGACTGGAAATTGCCAATACTAAGGTGGTCAGCTGGAAGAGATGGAAGTTATCTATGAGGGAAAGGGTTGATCTGATTAAGACTTACCTGATTCCGATCTTCTTGTATGTCAGCTTTGTCTGAATCTTGCCAGTGTCTCTCTATGCTAGGGTCAGTAGTGTGTTCTTCCAGATGCTGTGGGGGAACAGACTGAACCCCATCAAGAGGAATGTCACCTACCTATCCAGGAGGGAGGGTGGCTTAGGTATGGTCAACCCAGTTCTTTTCTTTTCACTGCTATTTCTAAAGTTTAACATTGGTAATATGCTTGCAGTGGAACCTCCTGGATGGGTAGGCATATTTAGATCTTGGTTTAGGCCTTTTCTACGACTTTGGGAAGAAGGTGGCCAAGTGAAGAATCGCAGGGGTCATCGTGGTCAGCTACCAGCCTATGTCGCTCCGTGCCTGAAGTTACTGCGGCAGTGGCGATTGTCGGCTGAAGATCTCAGATCGGTTCCAAGGAAAGTCCTTATGAGTCGAGTCTTGAGCGAAGTCTTTCATGACCCACTGGCCTTAAGGGATTGCCCGGGCCCAGTTTTGAGGGCGGGGTTAAGACTGATTAATTTGGATAGAGTACCCCCTAAATTTAGGGATCTGGCCTGGTTGTGCTTCCATGGGAAGCTCTATGTTCGGGGCAATTTGAAATTCCGCAGTGGGATGGATCGTAGCTGTCCTCGGGAGGAGTGTGCGGATGAGGAGGAGACTATGGACCATTTTCTGCTTCATTGCCCTTTTAACATAGAGGTGTACAAACAGGTGGGGCGGGCCCTCGGTGTCCCTTTCCTCTCCAGGCTGGGTTATGCTGAGTGGGTGTACGGAGCATTCAATACCGGTGGAGTTTTTTGTTTGGATACACTTTTTTTAGTTAGCCTAGTAGTCCGTTATTTCACCTGGAATGCACGGTGTCAGGTCAGCATTCGGCAAAAACTCCTTCCTGTTGAGGTGGTGGTGTGTGACATTTTGCATGAGGTGGGGAAGATTCGGGAGCTTGAGAGAGACAAGCGGGGTCAGGGGGCTTGGTTGAAGGCGTGGAGGGGTTTCAGGCCTCCCTGACTGCCAGGAGTCTCTTTCCCGGGTGTGGCTGTCTGTCTCTTATCACCCTAGATTATCAGTATTTTTGATGAATTTTTGATAAATGGCTGCGTACATAGGTGATGGGTTGAGCCTCTTAGGCCCTCTCTGCTGCTTTATGTAGATAGTTTTCTAGGGATGTTTTGGTAGTTGATTATGTATATATTGTATATATTCTGAACATGGATGTGTATTCCTTTGTTTTCTGTTGAAGTTTTGTACCATGGTTTTGTTTTTTACTTTTGTATAAAATTGGTTGCTTGATTCTTTTCAATAAAAGATCAATAGTGCCCCATCATTTCATTGACGTCAGTCAATAGCGCCTTATCGTTGGTGTCAGTGGGAGGAATAGTGCCCCATCATTTCATTGACGTCAGTCAATAGCGCCTTATCGTTGGTGTCAGTGGGAGGAATAGTGCCCCATCATTTCATTGACGTCAGTCAATAGCACCTTATCGTGGACGTCAGTGGGAGGAACAGTGTTCCATTGTGGACGTCAGTGGGAGGAACAGTGTTCCATCGTGGACGTCAGTGGGAGGAACAGTGTTCCATCGTGGACATCAGTGGGAGGAACAGTGTTCCATCGTGGACATCAGTGGGAGGAACAGTGTTCCATCGTGGACATCAGTGGGAGGAACAGTGTTCCATAGTGGACATCAGTGGGAGGAACAGTGTTCCATCGTGGACATCAGTGGGAGGAACAGTGTTCCATCGTGGACATCAGTGGGAGGAACAGTGTTCCATCGTGGACATCAGTGGGAGGAACAGTGTTCCATCGTGGACATCAGTGGGAGGAACAGTGTTCCATCGTGGACATCAGTGGGAGGAACAGTGTTCCATCGTGGACATCAGTGGGAGGAACAGTGTTCCATCGTGGACATCAGTGGGAGGAACAGTGTTCCATCGTGGACATCAGTGGGAGGAACAGTGTTCCATCGTGGACATCAGTGGGAGGAACAGTGTTCCATCGTGGACGTCAGTGGGAGGAACAGTGTTCCATCGTGGACGTCAGTGGGAGGAACAGTGTTCCATCGTGGACGTCAGTGGGAGGAACAGTGTTCCATTGTGGACGTCAGTGGGAAGAACAGTGTTCCATCGTGGACGTCAGTGGGAAGAACAGTGTTCCATCGTGGACGTCAGTGGGAGGAACAGTGTTCCATCGTTGGTGGGCAGTGGGCGGAATAGTGTACCATCATTGGTGGCAGTGAAAAGAATACTGCCCCATAATTGACGTCAATAGGAGAAATAGTGCCTCATTGGTGTCAATGGGGGAAATAGTGCCTCATCATTGGTATCAATGGGAGGAATAGTGCCCCATCGTTGGCGTCAGTGGATGGAATGGTGCCTCAAGGGCCAGATAAAGGAAAGCAAAGGGCTGCATCTGACCCGTAGGCCACAGTTTTGGAGACCACTGCTCTATAAAATAGATACGATTGGGGAGGCAGAGCATTCTGCTCAACGCAATGTCTTGGGTGTCATTAGGAGTAAGTGAGGGAAAATCTTCCTTCACTGGGGACACAGATAACAGTGGAAGCCGGATAGGGATTTTAATCTATTCCATTCCATTCCAACTTAGCTTAACAAGCTTAAAGTGCAACTCCAGGCAAGCAACTAGATACACAAATGAAATGCACATATGGGAGCAGTTTTAACTACCAAAGTATTTAAATTTCTGTCCATCCTATCCTGAGATTTACACAGTGCAGCCAGACACCAGAACTAGGTTGGTGACCTCACTTTTCCCTACTGCGACTATGCAAGACAGCTGGTCACCTCCCCACCCCTAGCCAATTACTAGACACTGAAGGAGCAGCGGCAGAATGATGAGGTCAACTCTCTCCTTGTTTTCTGTCAGCGGGTAACTTGTCAGTACATGTGCATGTAGCATACCTGAGTGTCTCCTAATGCTGCTCTAACTACTACTATTACTCATGCAATGCTTCTGAAAGTCCATAAACTTGTCACAGTTCTGTTTTTAAATCTGACTGAAAACTGAAAGCTCTGGTAGGAGCCGCTGTACTAACAATCCAACGTTAGTACAGCGATCTCCCCCCACTGAGATGTTGTGTTCTGACAGGGGAAAGCCCCCCCCCCCACTCGCCAGGACACCCTGGGCAGCACTCTCAGCCATTGGTTGAGAGCACTGATTGGGAGGCGGTCGGCTGCAAGTTTTCCAGCATGCTCGTCTGACAGAAGCCGGCCAAACAGGCTTCTGACGGGCCGGCTGACATACACACGGGCCGAATGTCGGACGGTTTTTATTGAACTGGTTAATGTCTCCCGACATTCGGCTCGTGTGTACACGGCTATAAAGTGTTTCAGAACAATACAATAATAAAGATGCACCTAACAATTTCCCACCTTTTCCATGTGAAGTTGGTGGCTGGTGGACTGGAGTCTTCTACACAGATAAACTGAACAGCCCCATTGTCTAATGTCCTCACCTCCACTCGCACGGAGTCAGGCGGATCTAGAAGATAAAGACAAAGGGTCTTAGGGAAGCCATACAGAGCCTGATGGTTGCAAGCGACGCAACACGATCAAGAATCACCCGATATGTCTTGCTTTGTGAGGATGTAATAATGAGCGCTTTAAAAAAAAAAAAAAGGTTTTTAATATCTCTCGTATGATTGGTCAGTGATTGCTCCATGTTCCTATGTTCTCAGTCCTATCTAGGGCAGCCCATACACATGAGGGGGCATTTACTCTTTTGGCCAAAATTAGGTGGCGATATCTCATGCAGACAGCCATCAGTTGGCTAGAGTTCTTCTGGGAACCAGACCTAGTTACACATGTTCTCCTCCCACTCAACATGCTTAGTAAGCAGGGTCAACCTTGTGATGTCACAACACGCTCTCCAGGATTTATCAGGTTAACAGCTTTGGTGGTCAACTTCCAGTCTCCATCTAATATCTACAAGCGATCCAATGCCAGCCTTATTTATTGGTTACTAATCGAGGACCTATCTATGGTGTTCCACAAAAATTAGGGGTGCACTAAATGGGTTTTTTTGGTGCTGAAACCGATCCAGAAAATGAAAAATACACTAGTCCGAAAACTGAAAATGACCAATACTTTTTTTTTTTTATATATAGGAGATGGTCAGAGATTGGGGACATGGTACAGGTGATGGTCAGAGACTGGGGACATGGTACAATAGATCAATGCAGCCTCACTAGTGCCCGTCAGGTGCAGCCTGCCTGTGTCCCCAGTGCGGCCAGCCTGTGTCCCCAGTGAGGCCAGCCTGTGCAGGGGAAGAGAGGAAGGAGAGGGAAGAGAGGAGAGCCGCTACCGCCTGGTTGATTAAAGCGCCGGGAACATAACAGCTTTCATAGCTGTGTGTTCCCACCGCGGGCTGTCAAAGGATTGGACGGGTGATCTGTCTAACAAAGTGCCCGGACAAAGAGGAGGGGCTGTATGTGACGGCGCGCGGCGGGGAACACACAGCTATAGAAATAAAAGCTGTTATGTTCCCAGCGCTTTAATCAACCAGGCGGCGGCTCTCCTCTCTCTTCTTCCCTATAAAACGACACCCCCGTAATGGGGGGGCAACAGGGGCAGAGGGCAACGACACCCCCTGGTCCAGGCCCCGCCCCATTTTCGGCCATTTTTCTCTTTCGCCAAATTGCCAGAAAGGCCATTTACGGCCGATATGTTTCACACCAATAAAGGACAGTTTGGATCCGAAAGCCTTAAAAATGATGGAAACCCCTTATATTTAAATACATTTAAAGAGAAAATACAGTGCATTTTCAGTGAGCACATAGATTGGAGTTACGATTGCAGTGATCTTCCGCCATCTTTAAATAAACTAAACATGCATCAAAGACTCTTTCTGCTTAGAATACTGTTGCTTCTGTCCTCAGCAGCTTGCAGTTACTTAGTTAGAAAAGGGTTTAATTGGACCCAAGTATAATAATTGAAGCCCATTATACAGTATCTAATAGTAGCTCCCCATTGAGGGTATTCAGGTGACTCCCTGAGGCCCAGCATGCCTAGAAAGCTCAAGCCCATTTGTGCCACCATTACTGTTCCAATTAGACCAGACATGTCCAAAGTCCGGCCCCCGGGCCAGTTGCAGCCCACGGCTCGGTTTTATACGGCCCCCACTTGCAATTTGCTTTTATCACTTTTGAGGCCCCCCAAGCTCTGCACAGAGTAAGGATGAGCTCGGTTTTAAAATTATATATATATATATATATATATATATATATATATATATATTTATTCTCTAATCCCTGAGCGCCTCTCACTGATAAGCCGGGCGTGTTACTGGGGCGCGTTCCAAAGCCCGTTAGGAAGCTGACAGCGCGTATTGCCAATAACAGACACTGAGTAATTTCCCGGTCCACAGCTGCAGAGCTCTCAGTGTCTCAGTGCCTGTGATTGGTGGTGGTGATTGGCTGTTGCGCTGCGCACTGTCAGCGTCCTAGCGGGCTTGCCCGAGGTCATCCTTGCAGTGAGAGGTATTTGAGAATTTCTCAGGGGATAAGATAAGTTTACTACTGTAACGGATATAAAGCGCATATTTAAATATATATATATATATATATATAAGAATTAAAAAAAAGAGCTCATTCTTGCCCTTATCGGAGCTTGGGGGCCGCAGAACAGATAAGGGCAAATTACAAGTGGGGGCCAGATAGAATATAAAATAAAAAAAATAGCTCATTCTTGTTCTGAGTGGAGCTTGGGGGCCACAGAAGATAAAGGCCAGATTTCTTAGGGGATAAAGAAGAGAAATATATATTTTTTACAACCTGAGCTCATTCTTACCATAAGCGGAGCTCTGGGATTTGTTGGGGGCCAAAGAATTCAAAGACACCCCGAAAATCAGTAAAAAAATTATGCAGCAAGCTAGTCCATTTTGCTGAAATTTCATTGCAACAACTCAAAATGGTCCTCAGTAGTTTGTATGGCCCCCAAGTGCTTGTATGCATGCCTGACAACATCAGGGCATGCTCCTAATGAGACGACGGATGGTGTCCTGGGGTATTTCCTCCCAGATCTGGACCAGAGCATCACTGAGCTCCTGAACAGACTGAGGCGCAACCTGGCGGCAACGGATGGACCGAAACATAATGTCCCAGAGGTGTTCTTTTGGATTTAGGTCATGTGAGCATGGGGGCCATTCAATGGTATCAATTTCTTCATCCTCCAGGAACTGGCTGCATGCTCTCACCACATGAGGCCGGGCATTGTCGTGCACCAGGAGGAACCCAGGACCCACTGCACCAGCGTAGGGTCTGACAATGGGTCTGCCCCGGTTCTCCAGTAAGTCCTTGAGGGTAGAGAGCTTTAGCCGTTTATACTGTGCCTCCATTGGCCTGTGTCCTCTTGTAGCTGCCCTAGGCTGTGGGAATCAACCCGCTGCTTGCCACCAATTGTAACGACACCCCAAGTATGAGAGGGGTTAACGTCGTTTAGGATATTCCATTCCCGAACACAAGACAGCTACCAGACACTCCAACCAGCCGAATAAGACCCCATACGAATAATTCTCCCCCAACAAACGAGCTACAGCTCTGTCTTGAGGGTTAAACAGGAATGAGTCTTTATTCAAGCACATGGTAACAGATATCTCACTTCTCTCCCACCCTTGGAAAACAGGGCGGGTTAACCTGTCCAATGACAATGGACACACAGATCAGGTGTGTTCAAACTTCCCAGTAAACAGTCTTATCAGCAGGGGGGATGGAGAAATCCCCCTTCCCTCTTTCCTCACAGTAAGACACTACACATCCCATAATAGTTGAAGCATCAGACACAATAGAATTCAGTCCCACCCCAAACCATCACAGAAAATAGTCCAACAGCATGACACACAACATATACAATGTATACAGCATTGAATCTGACTAGCACAGATCAGACTGGGGTTCTCATTCACCCTGTGCCCCTATTAGAGACATAGGGTGATCTACACATAAGAGGCATCGGGGAAGCTGGACAAGGAACCTCCAGAACTCTTCAGGGCAAGCTGAGCCGCACAAACCCCCGACCCAAAGTGACTCCTGTCACAATATTGATACCCAATGCCAGTCAGGGTGCCATTGTGTAGCCTGTAGAGGTCTGTGCATCCCCCCATGAATATGCCTCCCCAGACCATCACTGACCCACCACCAAACCGGTCATGCTGAACGATGTTACAGGCAGCATAAAGTTCTTGTTTCACGTCTGTCACACGTGCTCAGGGTGAACCTGCTTTCATCTGTGAATAGCATGGGGCACCAGTGGCGGACCTGCCAATTCTGGTGTTCAATGGAAAATGCCAATCGAGCTCCACAGTGTCCAGCAAGTGAGCACAGAGCCCACTAGAGGACGTCGGGCCCTCAGTCCACCCCCATGAAGTCTGTTTCTGATTGTTTGGTCATACATTCACACCAGTGGCCTGCTGGAGGTCATTTTGTAGGGCTCTGGCAGGGCTCATCCTGTTCCTCCTTGCACAAAGGAGCAGATACCTGTCCTGCTGATGGGTTAAGGACATTCTATGGCTCTGTACAGCTCTCCTAGAGTAACTGTCTGTCTCCTGGAATCTCCTCCATGCTCTTGAGACTGTGCTGGGAGACACGGCAAACCTTCTGGCAATGACACGTATTGATGTGCCATCCTGGAGGAGTTGGACTGCCTGTGCAACCTTTATAGGGTCCAAGTATCGCCTCATGCTACAGGAGTGACACTGGCCCTAGCCAAATGCAAAACTAGTGAAAAACAGTCAGAAAAGATGAGAAGGGGAAAAAAATGGCACCTCCACCTAAAAAAACATTCCTGTTTTGGAGGTCGTCTCATTGTTGCCCATCTAGTGTACCTGTTGTTAATTTCAATTAACATCAAAGCAGCTGAAACTTATTAACAACCCCCTCTGTATACACCCCTCCCCCTCTGCTACTTAACTGACCAGATCCTGGGTCAAACGCCCCAAATATGCAGCATAACTATTGGCAAACAGCTGCCCAGAGCATTTTGTCCTATTTGATAAAGCATTTACTTGATAAAGTTTTATAATAAAGCTCTTCAGGCAATTTTGCATTTGATGGTTAATCTGCATTCATAAAGCACTTGTCAAGTGTTGTTTAACAATTATTTTGTATGTATAATCCATAGACAAAGCAACCTCCCTAATCTCCTGAAGAAGTGGACTTGTGGTCTATGAACCGTGTTGAGTTATGGCCTACCCATTTTATCCCTATATATGGATTACAACTGATGTCAAGAATGGTGTCATTACTGGACTCACCTGCTGGTGGCACTGTTGCGTTCGGCACCAGTGGTTGCAGTTTTGGTAGCCACCAGCGGGTGTCTCCCCGCCAAAACTTTCATCCAGCCATATCAAACACACCCGATCTGAATCTGCTGGACTATATAAGCCCACCCTTAACCAAGGCTCAATGCTCCAGAATTGCTTCTGTAAGCCTGAACCTGATCCGTTTGCCTGAACCTGATCTGTTTATCTGAACCTGATCCTGATCCATTTCCTGCCTTGTCCTGGACTCCGTTTCTTGTATCCTGTCCCTGAGACCTGTCCCCTGATACCAGCTCCCCCTTGCTGACTGCTCCCAGTACCTGGCCTTCTGCTCCCCTTGTCTCTCGTCCCTGCCTTGTTTATGTATGTGTGTTCTCTTTACTTGTATATGTTAGATAGGTAGATTAGGTGTTTTGGGGTTTGTTGTGTTCTTTTTGTATTCATTTCTTGTTTATGGTTTGCTGTTTGATTACACGTGTGTCTTTATCTTCAATAAACATATACAGTTGGTACGTAAAGTATTCAGACCCCCTTAAATGTTTCACTCTTTGCAGCCATTTGCTAAAATCATTTAAGTTCATTTTTTTCCTCATTAATGTACACACAGCACCCCATATTGACAGAAAAACACAGAATTGTTGACATTTTTGCAGATTTATTAAAAAAGAAAAACTGAAATATCACATGGTCCTAAGTATTCAGACCCTTTGCTCAGTATTTAGTATTTGCACCCTTTTGATGAGTCTTTTTGGGAAAGATGCAACAAGTTTTTCACACCTGGATTTGGGGATCCTCTGCCATTCCTCCTTGCAGATCCTCTCCAGTTCTGTCAGGTTGGATGGTAAATGTTGGTGGACGGCCATTTTTAGGTCTCTCCAGAGATGCTCAATTGGGTTTAAGTCAGGGCTCTGGCTGGGCCATTCAAGAACGGCCACGGAGTTGTTGTGAAGCCACTCCTTCATTATGTTATCTGTGTGCTTAGGGTCATTGTCTTGTTGGAAGGTAAACCTTCGGCCCAGTCTGAGGTCCTGAGCACTCTGGAGAAGGTTTTCCTCCAGGATATCCCTGTACTTGGCCGCATTCATCTTTCTCTCGATTGCAACCAGTCGTCCTGTCCCTGCAGCTGTTTAGAAGAGTGGTGCAAGTTTGTGCTAGCACAATGCTTTGTTAATCCCCCCTCCAATATTTTTAATAAATCTAAGAACGATTTTAAGTTGGTTGTGTGATATGTGTTAAAGTTTGTGCCTTTAAAGCCCCTAGTTTTATAACACATATAATAAACTTAGTAAAATACTACTGCTCAAGAAAGACTTATTTACATCCTTATCACCTTATCAACCCCCTTTGTATTTCCGGATGTAACGCGAGGAGGGGGGGGGGGGAAGGCAAATGGTTGGAAGCATCTGGCAGGCTTATGGAGGTCACAGGTATCCAGAGAGATATTGGCCGTTATTACCAACTGAAAATGGTACAGACGGGTGTGTTGTGGTAATTAAGTAAAGCAAGGAAGGGTTATGTCACCCAACAATGATTTATCTGCTTCCTCTCAAGATCCTGAAGCGTAACGGTTTTGTACATCTGTTTGTACTTTCAAGTAGGAGGGTGTTTATTTTGCTTCTTTTTTTTTTTAAGCCATAATTAAAAGAAAAGTATCACATGTTCACACCACCCACGTACACCCAACAAGAGCCCAGGCAAAACAATAGAGTACAAAAAACTCTGTGCCTAAAGCTGGCCATACACTAATGGAATGTTATCTGAAACATTTCCTTCTAAGCACATGCCTTGGATTTCTAATCATTAATGGAGGCTTAAGCCCCGTACACACGGTCAGACTTTTGCCCAACAAACTTTGTTTTAAGCAAGTTGGACCAACAATCTG
Organism: Rana muscosa; assembly: GCA_029206835.1. Lineage (NCBI taxonomy): Eukaryota > Metazoa > Chordata > Amphibia > Anura > Ranidae > Rana > Rana muscosa. The sequence continues at coordinate 44,938,353 of CM055117.1, read as the reverse complement.
ACCGTGTGTACGCTCCATCGGACAAACTTTTTCCGTTTGGTTTTGGATTTCATCGGACAAAAGTTGGGTCTGCAAACGGACAAACTTTTGCCCAACAAAAGTCCAATGGAGCAAAGTCTGACCGTGTGTACAAAAAACCATCGGACTTTAGTCCGATGGACAAAACAACTAATGTTAAAATCAACCAACAATAGCAGAAGTTGACCAAAGGGTGGCAGTAAAGATCAGAAAAGAGCAGAAAAAACACGTGATGTTGTAAGAAGTTTTAAGAAAGTTTGCAGAAAAGTCAGAGCGTGTGTATGCTATGGGTGTTCCCAACCAACTCCGTTCGGACAAAAATCCACAGAAAAGTCCGATGGAAGTCCGACCGTATGTACGAGGCTTAAGTGATGTTTGCTTTCGACTGCAGTAATGAGAAAATTTAAAGGCGTGGGATGGAATGGAAAATTTCTCATGCAAATGTAGCGCCCTGCTCCCAATGACTGGGGCGCTATGTTCAATTTAGAGGGTATCTGAGCCAATAGTTAGGCTCAGATGTACATAATTAATGTTAAATTAGCCTCTGTTCCGGCTATGGCTGTGTTGGACAGACTTCCCACTGTTTGCCTGTAGGTGGCGTTACCACCCCAGGCCAATGTGGAAGACTGACAAGCCAGAATGTATTCTGTGCCTTCCCCCGGGAACAGTTCAGTGGGCATGGTCTACCCGCTGAGCATGCTGGGGAAGGGTACTTAAGGGGCAGACGCCATCTTAGGGGGTCCTTCGTCCCCTCACGGCCCTCCTGGCATGAGGGGTGTATTGTGTGATTTTTGGCCTCGGAACCATGCTGGTCCGAGGCCACAACTCCAACCAGTAGGCCCAGTTATGCTGACTGGGTCTACACTTCGAAGGTGATCCTGGGCTGTCCGTCCTGAGGGAGGAAGCCACTCAATGGAGGAAACCAGGGGAGGACCTGTCCTGGAGAGGACCAAGCGGAAGGCTGGTATCTTGAGGAGGGCCTGGTAAATCTATTGGAGGATGCACCGCAACTAAAGTTACCTTACAGTCTGCCTGGTTGGCTTAAGGGCTCTTGACTGTTTGGCTGGAAGTTCGGGTGTTGAGTCCTGTGGCAGAGGATCCCGGATTATCCAATACTGTGCATCACCAGTCTGTGGCAGAGACTGGTCCTGATATTGTTTGTGCATCATTCCAGCTGCCAGGTGAGAGGGGCCTATCCGGGTGAGCAATACCCACTCCAGGGAGAGTGGTGAATGACTATATATTTGAGGAGTTCTCCCCAGTGATCTACACCGTGTGCCTGAACCTACCCCTTCCATTCACCTTTCTATACGTTTATGCAAAAAAGAAAATAAAACCTAACTTTTAAGGTTTTACATCTTGTGTGGACATTGGAGTTTCTACAGACTTTCTTCCCCTAGACAATGAATGCCGAGGTACAGTAACGTGCAGGCCCAAAATTAAACCAGCGGCTCCTACGGGGGTAGTGCTACACAAACAAATTGTACAGTGAGGGGAAAAAAAAAAAAAAAAAAGTATGTGACCCCCTGCTGATTTTGTACTTTTGTCCACTGACAAAGTCTATAATTTTAATGGTCTGGTTATTTTAACAGTGAGAGACAGAACAACAACAACAATATCAAGAAAAACGCATTTCAAAAAAGTTATATATTGATTTGCATTTCAATGAGTGAAATAAGTATTTGACTCCTTCACAAAACATGACTTAGTACTTAGTGGAGAAACCCTTGTTGACAATCACAGAGGTCAGACGTTTCTTGTAGTTGGCCACCAGGTTTGCACACATCTCAGGAGGGATTTTGTCCCACTCCTCTTCGCAGATCCTCTCATTAAGGTTTCTGACGTTTGGTGACTCCAACCTTCAGCTCCCTCCACATCATTTCTATGGGATTAAGGTCTGGAGACTGGTTAGGCCACTCCAGGACCTTATTGTGCTTTTTCTTGAGCCACTCCTTTGTTGCCTTGGCTGGGTGTTTTGGGCCATTGTCATGCTGGAATACCCATCCATGACCCATTTTCAATGCCCTGGCTGAGGGAAGGAGGTTCTCACCCAAGATTTGACTGTACATGGCCCCGTCCATTGTCCCTTTGATGCGGTGAAGTTGCCCTGTCCCCTTAGTAGAAAAACACCCCCAAAGCATAATGTTTCCACCTCCATGTTTTACGGTGGGGATGGCGTTTTTGGGGTCATAGACAGCATTCCTCCTCCTCCAAACAGGGCGAGTTGAGTTGATGCCAAAGAGCTCGATTTTGGTCTCATCTGACCACAACCCAGTTCTCCTCTGAATCATTCAGATGTTCATCAGTAAACATCAGACGGGGCTGTACATGTGCTTTCTTGAGCAGGGGGACCTTAGAGGCGCTGCAGGATTTCAGTCCTTCAATTGTTACCAATTGTTTTCTTGGTGACGATGGTCCCAGCTGCCTTGAGATCACTGACAAGATTCTCCCGTGTAGTTCTGGGTGATTCCTCACCGTTCTCTTGATCATTGAAACCCCACGAGGTTAGATCTTCCATGGAGCCCCAGACCGAGGGAGAGTGACAGTTATTTTGTGTTTCTCCCATTATCTAGACTGTAAGCTCTAACGAGCAGGGCCCTCTGATTCCTCTGTATTGTATTGTATTGTGATTGTACTGTCTTCCCTGATGTTGTAAAGCGCTGCGCAAACTGTTGGCGCTATATAAATCCTGTATAATAATAATAATAAACGAATAATCGCACCAACTGTGATCACCTTCTCACCAAGCTGCTTGGCGACAGTCTTGTAGCCCATTCCAGCCTTGTGTAGATCTACAATCTTGTCCCTGACATCCTTGGACAGCTCTTTGGTCTTGACCGTGGTGGCGAGATTGGAATCTGATTGATCGCTTCTGTGGACAGGTGTTAAGGGATCAAATACTCATTCAGTCATTAAAATGAAAATCAATTTATATCTTTTTTGAAATGCGTTTTTCTGGATATTTTTGTTGCTATTCTGTTTCTCACTGCTAAAATAAACCGACCATTAAAATGATAGACTGATCATTTCTTTGTCAGTGGGCAAGCGTAAAAAATGAGCAGGGGATCAAATACTTTTTTTCCCCTCAATATACATCCCAGGAGTCTTCATGAGCCTTTTTTTTATTCACCTGGAGGAGTTCCGGAGGGGCTTTCTCTGCCAAGCACACCTTCCTGCCGGTGTTTCGTCAGATTAGGCGACCTGTCAGAAAATGTAACGGAAGTGAGGTTCCGTCGCCGCTATCTTGCTACACCCCGCACTCCTCCATAGTAAGCATACACCGAAAAGGGGAAAAGCGGACATCTTGTTACACCCACCGGAGTTTTGCATTTTACACTTATTTTTAACAGGAAAGTGAGTTTATATAGCGAAATGCAGTACTTAGAATTCCGTATGAATGTTTAGATGTTGAATTTTAAAAGCAACTAACTTCTGTCAGATTAGCAAACCTATGAGATGAGCAGGCTCGCTGCTGCTTTTAAAATTCAACATCTAACTAGTCAAATGGCATTCTAAGTACTGTATTTCACTATATAAAACTCACTTAACTGTTAAAAATAAGTGTAAAATACAAAACTCCGGTGGGTGTAACAAGATGTCTGCTTTCCCCCTTCTCAGTGTATCCTTACTGTGGAGGAGTGCGGGGTATAGCAAGATGGCGGCGACAAAACTTCACTTCTGTTACACATTGTGACAGGTCGCCATATCTGACAAAACACCTGCATGCCAGAGCTAAGGGCTAATGGATACCAGGAAGTAAAATGCTGCATGAATCATCTGCCCTTACTCAAGATGGCCACAGCCAGAAATGCTAGGTGGGGGTGTATTTTTTAAAGTGATTTCTCAACAAAATAAATCACTGGGACATGGATGGATGGGGGAGTTTTCTTTGAATACTAATCTAGCGCACTCACCCCAGACTTTACCTGCTTTTTTTATTTGGCTCCTCTGCAGGAAAGAATGAGGCACACCGCACTAGCAGCCCGTACCCTCCTGGATGGGGAGGTTGAGCGGAGTTTGTTTTCGGGCCTGCCTGCGGTTGGTGTTAGAATCCTCCCGAGCTGATCTCGCCTCTGCATTTAGCCAGACACAAGTCCTTAATTTTCCCAGTAAAGTAACTGTCCACACCAACTGAAAGTCCAACCTTTGTATTTATTTCACCACGGATAACAAATAGTCTCTATGAGAGCAGACAGGTTGGCACGAGAGACAGGTCAGATAAGGTGGGAGGAGGTCCAGGCACAACCTCAATTTAGGTTTCTCTTACTGTTCTGCTTTCACGAACAGGCTTGGGCGCAAGGTCTCTGCCACAGACCGGGTGAATATGAAAAGTCACTGCCACTGACTTGTTGAAGTTGGTCACTGCCACTGACCTGGTGAATAGGGCCTTGCCCTATTTGGTCACTGCCACTGACCAGGTGTGCGTAGAGTCACTGCCACTATGACCTACAGAACATGCACTTCCTTCTTCAAGAAACTTGGCCCTTGTTAAGGAGAAGAACATCCCTCCGGAGAGTTACCAGAGACCCCCACTGTCACCATGACTCTGCACTGGGTCTTCAGAAGGGGTCACCTTCCTGGCCTCCTCGATCCTGGATACAGGTCCCCTCGCAAGGCGGTACCCTGGGAGCCCTCGATTCCCCCGCGGGAACCCAGCCGAAGGCGCTGAGCTCCGGGCCTCCGAAATAGTACCTCACCCCAGACTGAAGGTGTCTGGGGTGGAACAGGAACTCGGCCTCCGGGCCTAGGGCACCCAGAGACGACACGCGCACCACCCAGGCTGAAGGTGCCTGGGCGCGACCACTCTGGAAGATGGCCGCCCCTTTTTATACCCTCTCCCGACAGGCACAGCAGGTTCCCCGCCCCGCCGTCACTACTTCCGAGAGGGGACAAAAAAGGCACAGCTCTGTATCAGTGGTTCAACCCTGGCCTACGGCAACAGCGCCACCTGTAGGCCACAGGGAACAGCACACCAACACTATCTCTCAGGGACAGAAATGGTCCAAGAAACCTGACAATTAGTGTATCTGAGCCTAATTACCACTCAGATACTCCCCCTAAATATAGCACCCCGCTACACTAAAAAGGAATTAAATAGTGTTTTTAGTTTGTGGTGCTCAGATACAGTTTAGTTCAGTTTTGAGAATGGTCGGAGAATTCCGCATACAAAACAGGCTAAACAGAAGCATGTTATGTCCCTATTTAAACAGTGATGTAAGGCTCCGTATCAAAAAAACAAATGTAGCGGGTATGTACTATTTAGGGGCAGCAATTGGGTGGTAGTATGACCCAGATGCACTATTGGTAGAACAGGGCTATGTTTTATTCGTGTGAGGACATCAGTGGTGTTAAGTTCCCTGCGGCTCAGTAGGTGGCGCTGTCACTTTGAGCCGGGGTTGAACCACTACTGCAGTGCCGTACCATTTGTGACCTCTCGCAGCAACTGTACTGCGGGGCGGGGAACCCGCTGTGCTTGCTGGGAGAGGGTATAAAGGGGGCGGACATCTTCACCACGAGGTCCGAGTCCCAGGCACCTTTAGCCTGAGGGCTGCTGTCCGTGATCGGTGTACAGGCACCCTTGGCCTGTACACGTGAAGTTCGTGTTCCATCCCAGACACCTTCAGTCTGGGGTGAGGTACTCAGCCGGAGGCCTGGGGCCCAGTACCTCCCACTGGGTCCCGCGAGGGAAGGCTTGTCCTAAGGTGCCCCGGGTGTCGGGCACCTGAATCCAGGGGCGTAAGTGACCAGAGGAGGGATTCAGCCGAAGAGCTGGTGCAGCATATTGCCAGTGCCGGGTGAACCTCTGGAGACCGTCCGGATGGATGTCTTTCCCGAACAAGGGCCAATTCAAGAGGGAAGGTGGTTCATGTTCTATGACCGGTGGCAGCGGTCCATCTAGTCAACCCAGGTCGGGGGCAGAGACCTGCTCTTAGGCCTGTGGCAGGGGCCTCAACAGTTCACCCGGTCGGTGGCAGCGACCAATCTCACGGTCGGTGGCAGAGACCGTGCGCTAAGCCTATTTGCAATAAAAGGAATAGGAGAGTTCACTGTGCCTGGACCTACTCGTATCCACACCCTGTCTGTTTATTCAAAAGTTCAACTGATGCTGTTCACTTGTTGAGAAGAATAAAGGAGTGTTGGACTTTTTATGGTGTGGGGCTCTATTACTGACAGTTATACTCCCACAGGAGAGCAGAGGCTCCATCCAGAACACAGGCCCGAAGGTAAAAAGTGTTGGCTCTCACCTCTGCACATTAGAGGACATAGGCCGTAGTGAACCTCATCCTCCTCCCGCATACCCCTAGACAAGCCAGCCGTTTTATTTACAGAGGGGACGGGGGGGGGGCTGTGAGTCCGCTACACAAACAAACAGTGTTCAATCGTCTCGTCTCTTTACCCATATGCTACTCTCCCCTACAGAGAGCCAGCAAGCTATGTGCGGAGGAGGAAAACACGTTGTTTTTCAGATGGACTTCGCCTGTAAAGCGGAGAACAAGAAAACAGGAGGAAAGTTAATTCAATAAAATTGCATGTTAGTGTAGCGATACCCTCAGCTTAAGCGGGCCGCAAGGTTTGATTTGGGCCCTGAGTACAGCTCTCCAACCCACCGGCAATCGGCTCTACCCACTCTGGCACAGCTAGTCTAAAGGATACACACATATATCCTTATACTTTAAGAGAGAGATTCAAACATAGAACAGTAATAAAGGGATAACGGATTTTACTTCTTGTTATGCAAAGAAAACACACAGCAATGACAATATGATTTTTAACTTGTATGCAGAGCCCTGCAATGACAGTCACATTACACCATAAGAATAAAGGGGGGGGGGGTAAAGGAACGCCACGTGGGGCGACCGTTAACTAGGTACCCTATGGTACAACAGCTAAATGTATACCTAACGGATCAGGCCTGATCCCTTACTCTAAAACTTAGTCCTGTAAGAATAATGGTTTCTTCACCGGCTTGCTGTAGAGGTGGTGCACATAAGAATAATAAACACTTTGTAATCCAACAGGGAGAATCTGAACAACTGACCGTACTTCACTAGAGATCCTCTGGATCAGTCCTGCTGCGGATCTCCAGTGAGAGTCTTAAAGTGAGGTGGTAGGCCTCGGCAGTCTATAGGCACAGTACTATAAACAGGTTATTGGATGAGCTTTCGCTCAGCTCACCCTCCGGACGCGACCCGTCCGGGACTTCCACCAGCTGTGTCGTCACTCGCACACAGCGGTTGCTGCCATCGGGTCTCCCATCCAATCTAGGCTGCAGGCAGGAGATGTTGGATGCCACCCAGGCTCGCAAAGGGTGGAAGGCTCTTTGGTTCGCTGTAAGAAGTCCCCAGGCTTCAGGCCCTCACACAGCACAGCTCCGCACAGGTGGATCAGTCTCAGCCGTCCCGTGTCCAAAAGAGAGCGAGTCAGGCCTCGCCCCTTCCTTATATCACTTCCCCCATGAGTCTCTGGGGCATAACCCAAAACATCCGGTGAACAGTGGACCTCTGGGAACCGTAGTTCTTTCTCCTAATTAAAGGGGAAACACCCCGCTACACACTCCCCCCACTAAAACTCTTTGGTCCCCAAAGATAAACAATTTAACAACAATTCTGAACCAATTTACTGAATGCGGAGTATGATGTTGGTACAGGGAATTTCCACCAAAACTCAGAGGTGGGGTTCCCTATACCACAGGTCACACTAGCATGGGTGGCCTGTCTAACTGTGCCAGAGAGTGAGCTGGGGTTGCCTTCCACCAAATGAACAGTGGAAGGATCTGAGCACTTAGTACTTCTTCTGGCAGTGGCAACAGAGTCCTCTGAACTTTTTCCCAATTGAGGGTAGGTTAATCTCCTGGGAGGCCTCACGACTCTGTAAGTTCTTTGCTCCCTTGGGACTTCAGACTCAGGTACCACAGGCTCTGCGTCAGGAACACTTTCTGACACCATCACTGATTCTGGGGCCTCTTCCTCCTCTGCTTCTGAGTAAAGGCCCGGAATATCTTCCCAGCATTCAGGCACATCACTGGATGGAATGAACTCTGTAGCCTCTGGGTTCAGGGTCCCATCCTGTGTATCTTCAGTGGGTGGAAGGTCTATGGCGGAACTCCCTGGAGTTGAGGAGGGCCATAGCCACTCAAGTTCTCCCCTCCCATCTTCACTTGGTTGGGAAGCCTGTCCATCCCTAGCTCGGAGGGTCTGAGACCGAGTGTTGGGTCTGGGGGTATCCAAGATGGAAACAGATTCCGTCAGGTTCTTCACTGAAGGTATCCTGACTGCCTCTTTAAGTGGGAGTAAGTGATTTCTGTGCCAGGTTTTCAAGGGTCCCACTCTCCCCTCTGGCTTTAACTTATACACCGGTAGTCCAGGAAGTTTTCTACAAATGACATAAGGCTCGGACCTCCATCTATCAGCAAGTTTATGCTTCCCTGGGATCCCTAGGTTGCGTAGCAGCACACGGTCTCCAGGCTGCAGGTCTTGCACTCGAACCTTCAGGTCAAAGTTCCTTTTATTTCTGACCCCTCTCCGGTCTGAGGCCGCTTGGGCTTGTTCATAGGCCGCTTTCAGTTTATACCTAAGTCGGTCCACATATCCTTTGTGAGAGGTAGCAGAGGTATAGTCTAGGGAAATGCCAAAGGCCAGATCCACTGGCAATCTTGCTTCTCTCCCAAACATGAGGCGGTAGGGAGAGTAACCCGTCACATCACTGGTGGTGCAATTGTAGGCATGCACCAAAGTGGATATGTGTTGACTCCAATGCTGCTTCTTCTCTGTCTCCAGAGTCCCCAGCATGTTTAACAAAGTCCGATTAAACCTCTCAGGCTGGGCATCTCCTTGTGGATGATAAGGGGTAGTCCTGGTCTTTTCCACTCCCAGGGAGTCCAGTAGGTTCCGGATCAGGCGACTCTCAAAGTCCCTTCCTTGGTCGGAGTGGATTCTCTGTGGTAATCCATAGTGGACGAAGTATTTTTCTAGAAGCACCTTAGCTACAGTGGAAGCCTTCTGGTCTCTGGTGGGGAACGCCTGTGCATAACGGGTGAAATGATCGGTTACCACCAGAACATTTCCCAATCCACTCAAATCGGGTTTGAGGCAGAGAAAGTCAATGCATACCAGATCCATTGGGCCTTGACTCTGTAGGTGGCCCATTGGGGCAGCTTGATGGGGTAGAGTCTTCCTCTGGATGCATCGTGCACAGGAGTGGCAATATTCCTCCACTTCAGCCCTCATACAGGGCCAATAGAACCGGCTTCTGACAAGTTGGAAGGTTCTTTCAGCTCCCAGGTGACCATGCTGGTCATGTAAGGCAACCAGCACAGTCTCTCGGTGCTTCTCTGGGAGAAACAACTGCCATTTATCCTCTGAGTCATCAGAGGGGCCCCTTCGGTAGACCACTCCCTGATGGACCTGTAGCTTGTCTAGCTCCCTCCATAGCAGACGAGCCTCCTTGGAGGGGTGATGTCGAAGTTTCTCTGGACTCTCGTTTTCTAATGCTTCAAAGACCAATCTCCCTATGGGGTCTTCCAATTGGTCGCACCTCAGTTCCTTCTTAGACAGCTTCGACAAGCCTTCCTCTTCAAGTTGAGTCACCCCACAGTAGTGTTTTGGAACTCCCACTGTGGTAACTCCTATTTCCTCTGCTCTGGAGCCTCCTCGGGCTTGGAATTCAGCTCCTTGACAAAGGGCCCGCACCCCGTCCGGTGCTACCTGAGTCCAGTCCTCCCAGTCATCAGCCATGGCATGGCTTCGGGACAGGGCATCTGCATCCCTATTTCCAGCCCCTGGTCTGTACTTCAGACTGAAGTTGAACCCAGATAATGCAGCTAGCCACCTGTGTCCTGTGGCATCCAACTTGGCAGTGGTGAACAGGTAGGTTAGGGGGTTGTTATCTGTTTTCACTGTAAACTCTGCTCCATAAAGGTAGTCTCTTAGTTTGTCCACAACTGCCCATTTGAGGGCCAAGAACTCCAACTTATGGGTGGGGTAGTTTTTCTCCGAGGGGGTCAGACTTCGACTCACATAAGCCACTGGTCGCATTTGCTCTTCATGCTCCTGATAGAGCACTCCCCCTAGGCCTTCATGACTAGCATCAACATGTAACTCGTAGGGTCTGGTGGGATCAGCATAGGCCAATACTGGGGCTGTGGTGAGGCTCCTCTTCAAGGTTCTGAAGGCCTCTTCACACCTGGGGGTCCACTGATCTTGAACCGACTCCCCGGGTCTTCTAGGGCCCAAGCCATCCTCTTCCCCTTCAGTCCGGAGCAGTTCATTTAAAGGCTTGGCAATACGGGCAAACCCATCCACAAACCTCCTATAATAGGAGCAGAACCCCAGGAAAGATCTAAGTTCGGTGACTGTTGTGGGTCTTGGCCAGGAGGTAACCGCCTCCAACTTCTCAGGATCAGTCGCCACCCCCTTTTTCAGACACTACGTGTCCCAGATAATTCACCGAAGACTGGTAGAACCGACACTTCTCGGGGGAAAGCTTCAACCCCTCTTCACTAAGTCTCCTCAACACTTTCTCCAATCGGGCCTCATGTTCCTCCAGAGTTCTCCCGAAAACAATGACATCGTCCAGGTACACTAGGACTTCTATGAGGTTCATGTCTCCGACAGTCTTCTCCATGAGTCGTTGGAAAGTAGCTGGGGCTCCAGATAGGCCCTGGGGCATTCTGTTAAACTCAAAGAATCCCACAGGAGTTATGAAAGCGGTCTTTTCCCTATCCTCTGGGTGCATGGGAATTTGATAGTACCCACTCTTGAGGTCCATCACGCTGAACCACTTAGCTCCAGACAAACTCTGTAAGGCGTCCTCTATCCTTGGCGTGGTGTACTGATCAGGGGTGGTCCTCCTGTTGAGAGTTCTGTAGTCAATGCAGAGCCTCAGCGACCCATTCTTCTTCCTTACCACCACTATTGGAGAGGCATAAGGGCTTCGGGACTCTCGAATCACCCCAGTCTTTTTCAGTTCTGCAAGCTGTTCTCTCAGATCCTCCAGATCTGCCAGCGGAACCCGCCTGACTCTTTCCCTGAACGGTTTGTCTTCTTGCAGGCGGATGCGGTGGGTAGCACTCCTCGCACGCCCCACATCGAATTCATCTTTTGAGAAAATCTTCTCCCATCTAGTCAGCTGGGCCTTGGCTCTCTCCTTCCAGGCCCCAGGTAAGTTCGGGTTTTCAATGGAAAGTTTTTCCCAAACATCTCCTTCTTCACCCGCTTGCTTCACTTCTGACCAGCTGACTGGGACAGCAGGACTCACCTGTCCCAGCAACATCCGGGCAGGTATCTCTATGGCCCTTCCTGTAGAGTTCCTTACACTCACCGGGACTCTTCCCCTGGCTTTCTTCAAGGCCTTGATTGGAATCACTTCCGGTATCACTTCCAGGCCTGAGTGATCTTCCCTTGGGTCGGATTCCAGCATGACAAAGGGGCCAGGCTGCTCCCAGGTGAGCTTCACAGTGGCCTTGAGGCAAGCCACCTGTCCGGGCTGCAGCACCACTCCTTCTCTCCCCAGTCTCCACACCTTCCCTATCCCCTCTCCTGGGGTCTTCTGCTCCAACACTAACCGTTGGTAGGCTGTCTTCAGCATGGGATGGATGTTTGGATCTTGATGGCTCCTCATCTTCACCAGGGGGGTCAGAAGTCTTCTCACTAGATCCGTATTGGTGCCTATGATGAGGGACATCTGGTTGGCCCCGGGTGGTCTAGGACACACAACCGCCAGGGTGTCGAATACTTCTGTCTTCCCAGCCACAGAGGGGTCGAATGTCAGCTTTATGGGTAGATAACCATCATAAGGGAAACTCTGCGTTCCCAGGCCCCATATCTCCAGCTCTTCTATCTTCCGTATAGGCAAATGGCTTAAGTGCCTATCATAGAAGTCTCTATACAATAAAGTCACTTGAGCTCCAGTATCCAGAAGGGCCTTTGTATATACTCCTTCCACCTGGATAGATACCGTGGGGGACGGGCCGACCAGTTCTTCTGGGTACGGCCGGGTTGAGGTCACTCTCTTCTGAGAACTTGTCTTCATCCAGTTGGTTTTTGACTTTGTTCTCCCCTGAGCCTGGTATGCATTGACCCTCGCCACCCTAATGGGGTTACAAACCCGCTGAGGGATGTTATTGTCTCTTGGTTGTAGGCATTCCTTCTTGGGAGTGCTAAATTTCTTCTGAGGGGTCTTGTCCCCTCTCTCTGGTGTGTATCTTGGTTGAGAGACCCTAAATTCCTTCTCAAGGGTCGTGTTTTCTCTCTTCCTCTTCCTTCTATTCAGTTTGGAGCTCACTGAAAGAGATGGGCACCCGGTTGACTCCCTCACCGGGGCCCTCTGGCGTTTCCCGCCGGCTGGCGATTATCCATTTTCTTCTTCTTAGGACTGGAACACCTACTGGCAAAGTGGCCACTGCCTCCGCAGTTGTAGCATAACCTCTCTTCTCGGTCCCGAGTGGGACTCGGTATTGACGTATCTGGGAACAACTCCTTTCTGGGGCTTGGTTTCTCTGCTCCACCTTGACCTTTCGCCATTATAGCAGTCATCATCTCCATCATCTGGGACATCTGCAACTTCAAAGTGTCCACCTCCGCTCCCCTATCGGGAGTCATGGCCGGTGTAACTATTGCTACCGGCTGTTTGACGGGCTCTATCAGGCGTTCTTTTTTTTTTTCTTCCAATATAGCCTCTTCCTCTCTAATCATTCGGATGAGGTCAGGGTACTCCAGATTCCTCCCATCCTGCCGGGCACGCAGTGTCCATGCAATTGGATCCATGGGTTGAGCTCCCCTCACTACCTGTTGAGCACGGGCCTCATCTACTTTCTCTGGGCTGATCCCCTTCTTTAGGATCATCCTATGCAGTATTTTGTCCAGGCGTCCCATATAGTCTGATAGTTTCTCACCTTCCTTCTGGTAGCAATGCTCCAGCTGATAAGCAAGCTCCGTGACTTTCTCTGTCCCACCAAACACATTCTGTAACACATCGAGGCACTCTTGTGCAGTACAATCTGCCTTGCTCATCTTCAGGTTGCGTACGGCCTCTAGAGCAGGCCCTTTCAAACTTTCCACAACCCTCTGTTTTTTTCTGCGGTCCGGAACTTCCCATTCCTCTAGTGCCTGAGTTGCGCTGTCTAGCCACTCCTCAAATCCCTCTTCTTCCAAAGGTACTGGTTTCCTCCCTGAAAACATCCGGAGTTTCCTGTACCCCGACATCGGGTAATCTGTGGGCTCTTTCTTGCACTGAGCTACAATCTCCCCCAGAACAGCGCATAATTCTGCACTAAGGGTGCCTGGGCTTGTCCTGGGACTCTTTGTGTCCTTCTGTGGGGATGACGGGGAAGATGGCTGCGGTGACAGTGTTATTTTTGTCTGAGGGCTGTCTCTTGTGCGCGGCAGCGCATGCAGCAAATGATAGACCTGATCGTCCTCATCTTGTATGCTGTTGCCTCTAAACTGTTCAGGAATTTCTGCCTGCCATTCCAGTAAGACATGTGAAAGTCCACCACTAGTTTTCACATCTATCACCCATGGTTTGTGAATCGGTGATAGGGACATTATGAGTTGTATCATTGCTTGTGTCTGCCATATCCCCGGGAGTTCTATAACTGCCGTCCTGGCTGGGTCTACGCCCCATCTCTTGTACCACTGTCCCACCTCTATCGGGTCCATGCCGGTAGCTTCTGGCGGTTTCACTGCTGTCTCAGTAATCCCGGACGAGCCCCCACGTGTAGCGATACCCTCAGCTTAAGCGGGCCGCAAGGTTTGATTTGGGCCCTGAGTACAGCTCTCCAACCCACCGGCAATCGGCTCTACCCACTCTGGCACAGCTAGTCTAAAGGATACACACATATATCCTTATACTTTAAGAGAGAGAGATTCAAACATAGAACAGTAATAAAGGGATAACGGATTTTACTTCTTGTTATGCAAAGAAAACACACAGCAATGACAATATGATTTTTAACTTGTATGCAGAGCCCTGCAATGACAGTCACATTACACCATAAGAATAAAGGGGGGGGGTAAAGGAACGCCACGTGGGGTGACCGTTAACTAGGTACCCTATGGTACAACAGCTAAATGTATACCTAACGGATCAGGCCTGATCCCTTACTCTAAAACTTAGTCCTGTAAGAATAATGGTTTCTTCACCGGCTTGCTGTAGAGGTGGTGCACATAAGAATAATAAACACTTTGTAATCCAACAGGGAGAATCTGAACAACTGACCGTACTTCACTAGAGATCCTCTGGATCAGTCCTGCTGCGGATCTCCAGTGAGAGTCTTAAAGTGAGGTGGTAGGCCTCGGCAGTCTATAGGCACAGTACTATAAACAGGTTATTGGATGAGCTTTCGCTCAGCTCACCCTCCGGACGCGACCCGTCCGGGACTTCCACCGGCTGTGTCGTCACTCGCACACAGCGGTTGCTGCCATCGGGTCTCCCATCCAATCTAGGCTGCAGGCAGGAGATGTTGGATGCCACCCAGGCTCGCAAAGGGTGGAAGGCTCTTTGGTTCGCTGTAAGAAGTCCCCAGGCTTCAGGCCCTCACACAGCACAGCTCCGCACAGGTGGATCAGTCTCAGCCGTCCCGTGTCCAAAAGAGAGCGAGTCAGGCCTCGCCCCTTCCTTATATCACTTCCCCCATGAGTCTCTGGGGCATAACCCAAAACATCCGGTGAACAGTGGACCTCTGGGAACCGTAGTTCTTTCTCCTAATTAAAGGGGAAACACCCCGCTACATTAGCAATATTATGAGGCTGTTTTATATAGAAAAAAACCTCACGGTAGTGACGCGCGGTATAACGCACCGTGCACCTTAGTGCATTGCAGCGCCATTCATTTCCAAAGGCACCCCAGTACACAACGCATGGTAACATACTAGTGCATGTTGTGGTGTGCTGAGATACCAGAAATGCTGCAGGTGCGATTTTCATTCCATTGTGGTGCATTAGCAGCTGATTAAAAGACAGTACACTGCAAGGGCCTGGCATGGGCCCTAAAGGAAAACTGTCATTGAAAGAACATGCAGACTGCAACGGCTGACCCCCCCTTTAGGAAAGTGCCAATTGCCTGGCTGTCAGCTAGATCAAGCGCTTTAATGCCTGGTCGTTGATCCAGTGTTCTATCATATATCCGCTACCCATCAGAAAGCCACTACCCGGCGTACTGAGCATTCGTGATGCGCAGCCGAAGTGACGTTAAAAGAAAAAGGAAAACAAATTCCAACAACTCTATTCTGCTTTTGGCAGTTAAGTGTCACCTAACTGTGTACTTGTGCCAGTGTTCTATCAGAAAGCCGCTACAAATCAGAAAGCCGGTGTACTGGGCATGCGCAATGCGCAGCCAAAGTGGCATTGCCTCGCAGCCATCTTGGTACACCCGCACTCGTCAGCAGTAAGCCTGGAGTTAGAAGTCGGCAAGCGGACATCTTTATACACCCACCGGAGTCTTGCTTTTCCCAGTTATTTTTACCAGTAAACTCAGCTTATATAGTGACATTCAGTATTTAGAAGTCCGTAACACTGTTTTGATATTTAATTTTAAAAATCAGCGGCGTTCGGTCACATCAGCAAACCTGTGAGATCAGCAGGCTTTGCCGCTGCTTTTAAAATTCAACATCAAAACAGTGTTACGGACTTCTAAATACTGCATTTCACTATATAAGCTGAGTTTACTGGTAAAAATAACTGGGAAAAGCAAGACTCCGGTGGGTGTATAAAGATGTCCGCTTGCCGACTTCTAACTCCAGGCTTGTTGCGGGTGTACCAAGATGGCCGCGAGGCAATGCCACTTTGGCTGCGCATCGCACATGCTCAGTACTCTGGGTAGCAGCTTTCTGATAGAACACCGGCACAAGTACACAGTTTAGTGGAACTTAACTGCCCAAAGCAGATAGAGTTGTTGGAATTTGTTTGCTCCCCCCCCCCCCCCCCGCCGCAATTCTTATCTAGGCCAGAAAGACCTGTACCTGGTCCTGCAGTCTCCTGGGATACTTACATCACATCTCCCAGGAGGCTGCGGGATCAGCACACAGAGTGGCCAAAGGGCGGGCCTGATACATGAGTGGAGATGGCTGTGTGTACCCAGAAGAGGCCATCAGCTAAAGAGGAACAACATGGTGGTACAAAACCTGCTGTGTGGCAGCCAAATAGCTGGTTGCAGTGGGACAATGCTGGGTTTGCTGTGTGGGTGAGTATGCCCTTTCAGCAGCACTACAGGTAAGTGAGGGGGGGGAGTCAAGTACCGCTTTACCTACACTTACTGAGCGCTTGCTTCAGGTTTGTAATTTAGAAAGCATTAGTCAGATGACAAGGCAGCCAAGCAAGTGGCATTTCCAAAAGGTGACCAACAATGAATGGTACCACTCACATTTTTCTTTCCATGCATCTCCTTTCATGAAGAGAAAGTAAACCTTCCTGGTATGTTTGTACCTATAGGTAGGGCTGGGCGATTTTCCCCCCCAAAAAAAATCTGCAATTTTTTTATAAAAAACTTGATTTACGATTCGATTTTTTTTTTTTTATTATATTAATTAAAGTGCATCAACAAACAAAATTGAAAAGGCAAACCCTTTCTCTAACTGCAAAGTCAGTGTGCAACAAACACACAATATAATCCAGCGCTCATGGAACATACATTATTAACTATTGAAAACTCTTGAAACGCTGTGTGTGATTCCTTCTGTCCCAGCCTTGCTGCGATCCTGGCTCTGCATCCTTTTGTGTTGGAGGGCCCTCCACACGCTGGTCTGCCTGTTGTCCATCATTCAAGGTACTGTGCTTACACTGAGATCATGCCACAGGCTTTGTTTTGACTTTAACCCCTCCTTGCTCCACGGATGTCACTGCAAGTTTAACAAGTTTGTCACCACTGGCAACTGGAGAGTTAAGATTCATTTGCCCTCTGCACATTTGGGATTGGATCCCTCTCTTTATTGTGATAAATGGACTAAGCTTTTTTATCAATTCTTCAAGAGTTTTCAATAGTTAATAATGTATGTTCCCTGAGCGCTGGATTATATTGTGTGCATGTTGTGTATTTTGTACTTCTGGCTACGGATTTTTTCTTGCTGCGCTGGATCCTGTTTTTTCCCCCTTTTGGATACTTTGTACTTCCCAAAATATTTGGGATTTTTTTCTTATTATTATTATTATCATCCATTATATTATTTTCTTTATCCACCAATTTAGCGCTTGTGACCTTTTGTTGTTTTTTGCAGTGTGCAACAAAGATTGTTAACCATCCAAATTATTAATACTGTACTTGGATTTAGCTAATAAAACAACAAAAAATCCTGAGGTTACTCTTAGTTGAATTGAACTGTGTCCATGCCTCACTGTACCCGTGCCTCACTGTACCCATGCCTCACTGTGCCCGTGTCTCACTGTACCCGTGTCTCACTGTGCCCATGCTTCAATCACTGTGCCCGTACCTGATGCAGATTTTCATGGTATACGGATTTTACTGCTACACCGGTGGCCATTCCAGTATTCAAAAGCCGCGCCTCCTCCTCGTCTGTGATAGGCGGAACACTCAATTTTCCAGCATTCAGTGTTCCGCCTATCATGGTCATCCTCATAACACAGACAAGGATGAGAGGATGTCTGTGATAGGCTGAATACTGCCTGCTGTGAAATTGAGTGTTCCGCCTATCACAGACGACGAGGACTCGGGAGGCGCGGCTTTTGAACACTGCAATGGCCGCCGTCTGTCTGCATGACACGCTGATCAGGTAGGCACACAGCGGCTGCAGCGAGTAGATGTAATTGGGGTAACGCTGCCCAGTGCCATTCCGGATACGCCCCCTGCAGTCCTGCTACGGAAACTTTGAAGGGGAAAAAAATATATATATATATATATATTTTTTTTTTTTTTTTTAAAAACAACAAAAAAATCTAAAAAAATAGATTTTTTTCAAATCTGAATCGATTTGAGCTCAAAACTTGATTCAAGATTAAAATCGATTTTTTTCCCAGCCCTACCTATAGGTACTGTAAAAAAGCGCTGTGAAGAAACAGCCGCCCATGCCGTTTCTTCAGAGCCCTGTGCCGTGGCTGGCAGCTCCCGCGTGCATGCGTCGGAGTGACGTCACGTGGTTTCGGCCAGTCACAGAAAACATGGTTTCAGTAATCCATCTCCTTAGTCTGCTTGTCTTCAGCAAACTGTTTGCGGGCTTTCTTGTGCATCATCTTTAGAAGAGGCTTCCTTCTGGGACGACAGCCATGCAGACCAATTTGGTACAGTGTGCGGCGTATGGTCTGAGCACTGACAGGCTGACCCCCCACCCCTTCAACCATTACAGCAATGCTGGCAGCACTCATATGTCTATTACCCAAAGGCAACCTCTGGATATGACAGAATATTTAAAAAAATGTGAGGGGTGCACTCAGTTTTGTGAGATACTGTATTATATATAACCCCCCCCCCCCCCTTAACATATGTCTATTCACGCACATATACATTGTATATGCGTGCGTATATAAAAAAAAATCTTCTGGTTGGTCAGGTGACACACAGGCTCCTTTTTTGCGCTTCCTCTTCTCTAGCAATGGCTGCCCCTTGGAACTGTGAAGAGCATCAGGTAATTGATTACATAATGATTGGCGGCGCTCTCTTGGTGACAAAGAGTTTGTGTGGATTCAATCCCTGGAGGGATGGATTATGATGCCCCTTCATTAGGGCTCTTTCATCCCACATGTGTTGGGGACTATGCTGACAATTATTTCCAATACAGCCCCAATGCCTATGGAATCAGTTCACACCACAGTATTGCCGTGCATGCAGGACATCTTTTCAGTGCAGCAGGTTGCAACGCAAACCACCGCACCACCACATAGCTGCGGTGAGTAGAGCTGTGTTGAAATGTCACTTGTGACCTTTCAATAAAGTTATGTGAAAAAAAGTAACAGTTTGATGCGCCAAGATCGGCACGTCAGCACCGTTATTGCCCAACACACACCAGCAGTCGTGCATTCAGTGCGGTTCACTGATGGTATGTCCTCAGTCTTCGGGGGTTCAACAACACTGGGTGTCATTCAAATATGGAAGACTGAGGACATCTTGTGGCCAAAAAGCAAACTACAGCTTGAAAGTAAGTATTGCAGAATGAGCTGCTCTTTTTGTTTTTGTTGACTGGCGGGGGGGGGGGGGGGGGGGGGTGTCCTTATTTGAAAGTAAACGTGCCTGGAGTTGTGATTTAACAGGTCAAATATGTCATCTCCAATAATGCATCGATTCCAGCTACAAATCATCATTAGAATCATTTTCCACCAGACTTCTTCTTGTATCTGCATGCCCCAAATCACAATCAAAACTAAATACTACTCACACCTAGCTAAATGTGCTTAGATAAAAAGAAAACACATCAATGGGTTGCAGTACAACCGAATAAAAACATGGGCCCCTCCGCACTGATCCGACAGGTTCTATTGTTATATGTGATACGTGGGAAAATTCTGAGAACAAAAACATCTTGTAAATACGCGTGATGGGTGTTTTCCATATAAACATGCTTCACGTGATTTACACGCGGCTTCCTCTATAGTAAATATTTTTATTTCAATGATGAGAACCTCCGTCACCTGCAGATTTTCCAAGAATTAAGGGACCCAGAAAGATCGTCCAGTTTTATTTTTTCTGTCAGTAAATTTACACTTAAAGTGGGCAGACTATGGACTATTATTATTTTATCATTTATTACAGGTATTTATATAGCACTGGAAATTTACACAATGCTTTACATACTGTGCAATCATATCAGTCCCTGTTCTCAAGAAGCTTACATTCTAAGGTCCCCATCTCAATACACACACACTAGGGACAGTTTACACGGGAGCCACTTAACCTACCAGCATGTATAGAACAAAACCTAATTAACAATTCTTTACACGCCATGAATAAGCTTTCAACCCAGCCTTCTCTAATCTCTGTAGCTAAAGGCATTATGGAGATGTTCATCTTCAAAATTCCAACTATAAGCACTGGATTTTGTTCAGGTTGGGTCTCAGCACTCTGCTCTCTCCCCTCTTCCTGTGCTCTGTGTTTACATTAGGAGATTACAAGGCTGGGAGGATGCCAAATCGCTGCCAGATTGTGTCGACAAAAGTGACTTACTGATAGCAAATGAAAGTGAAATATTTTCAGAAAGCAAAAAATCTTTCCATGAATTCCAAGATAGAAAGGCCAGGATCAACTTGCTTTAACCACTTGACCTCCAGAACTTTTTCTGACACTTTTTGTTTACAAGTAAAAATCACAATTTTGTGCTAGAAAATTACTTAGAACCCCCAAATATATACACACACACATTATATATATCATAGGCGTGCGCAGGGGGTGTGCTTGGGCACACCCTAATCACTGCATGCAGTGCCGATACACCCTATTGTCTGGGCTTCAACCGTGTTGCTCTCCCAGAATGGAGGAGTGGGGGAAGGGGCTAGTAAATATGTAATTTACCAGCCTCTTCCTTTTCCAAATGAACACACTCACTCACTGTGTTCATTCATAACTGAAGCATAGTAAACTGTGTTTACTATGTTTCAGTTTGTGAATCAACAGGAAGCTGCTCAGCACAGAGCACTATCCCATTCATTCACTGTCCAGTGCAGAGAAAGGCATGCGTTTTTGAGCTTTGGGGTGCACACCCTAATGCAATAGGCTGTGCAAACCTATGATTATATATATAGATACATATATATATATATATATATATATATATATATATATATATATATATATATATATATATATATATACTGTGACAGCAGGAAGGTAAAGTCACCTGGTTGCATCCAGGGGGGTAGATATATTTCTCCCAGATTCAGGCTTTATGCTGACTTATACAACTAGGGTGGAGAGTTGTATAAGCCCAGCTGAGGCTAGTAGGCTCATGGATGACTCATACCTCTAGGGAGAGTGTGGGGCGTCGTACAGACAGGGAGTTGATGAGGCCAGCTGAAGCTTGTCAGCTCATTTAGGCCTCTATAAGAACTCCCAGATTCATTAGGTGTTAGCTCATGCCTGGAACCAGACCTGTGTGGACTGTCTAGGGAGAGTGAACCCCTGTGCGGTGAGAAAAAGCCTGTGTGGCTATTTGCTTGGACATTCAAAACCAGGGACTTAGGGACTAGGACAGCACTAGGCTGATCCCAGTTGTTAGTTAGGAAACCTGTATGTTTAGTCAGAGGTCAAGTTGACCAGGATTTAATTTGTTTATGTTTCTTTTGGCTTTGCTGTGTTTTGTCACTGTAAATAGAAAATAAACCGCACCTTTTTTTGATTTTGAAAACCACAACCTCCGTTTGCTGGGCCTGTTTTGTGTGGGGAGCCCATCCCGGGGGTCACACACACCCGCTGCCGAGCTAACCCCCTCACAGTTGGTGGAGAATGCGGGCAGTTTTTTTTAAGCCAGCATGGAGGAGATACTGAAGCAGCTGGCTCTAGCAAATGCCAATCAACAGCAGACAAATGCAGGTTTGCAAAAGAGCCTTGCAGCTCATCAACAGAGCCTTGCAGCCCAGCAGCAAGCTCACCAACAGAGTCTGGAAGCTCAGCAACAAGCCCAGCAGCAATCTGAGGCCCGCTTCATAGACCTGTTACAGAAGCAAGAGCAGAGACTACAACAAATGGAAGCAGTAATGCAGCAACGTCCGCAGACCAGTGAGGAAAGCCGTCCCACTAATACCGCGTCCTTTGGGGTGAGTCGTTTATTGACAAAAATGACTGGAGAGGATGATCCAGAGGTATTTTTGACCACATTTGAAAGGACTGCTGAAAGAGAAAAGTGGCCTGAGGAGCAGTGGGCTGGACTGGTGGCTCCTCTGTTAACTGGTGAATCGCAGAAGGCTTACTATGACCTAGAGCCTGACCAAGCAAAAGACTATGTGATGCTAAAAGCTGAGATATTGGCAAGGCTGGGTGTCACCCAGGCTGTCCGGGCTCAGCGTGTGCATAACTGGACTTTCCAGCTTGGAAAACCCCCCAGGTCTCAAATGTATGATCTCATTCACCTGAGCAGAAAGTGGCTACAGCCAGAGACTTTGTCCGCACCAAAGATTGTGGAACGTGTTGTAATGGATCGGTTTTTGAGAGCTCTTCCTACTGCCATCCAAAAGTGGGTAAGCCATGGAGACCCAGAGACGGCCGATGGTCTTGTGGATCGTGTGGAGAAATACTTGGCTACAGAGAACCTGACGGCCTCTTCCAGAGACACTCGGACTTTCCACCCTAAGACCAGACCATCCCCAGGGGCGGATAAGAGGATTCCAAGGGGTAAGGGTGGAGAGAGTGAGAGGGTGGGAGCTCTACCCCAAGTTTGGCGAGAACAGCCTGGGAAATCAGCGGCTCAAGAGGCGGCAAGAAGGATCGTTTGCTACCGCTGCCGGCAAGCGGGCCATATTGCAGCCAATTGCCCGGTTGTGGAGGAACCCATGCAGTGTGACTTTCTGACGGGCAGACGTCAGTCGCTGTGTGCGACAGTCGCATGCACTGCCATTCGAGGAATTGAGAAACATTTATGCAAAATGTGTGTTAATGGTAGAAATGTTGTGGTATTGCTGGATTCAGGTAGCCTTGTGACCCTGATAAAGGCTGAGTTAGTTAAAACAGAGGTCTCTGGGAATAGCAAGGTAGCTGTTATTTGTGTGCATGGGGACACCCGAGAGTATCCAGTGACTACAGTGTGTTTCGAGACCCCCAAAGGTACCCTCTCTCATCCAGTGGGCTTAGTATCTCAGTTACCGCATGACGCCATTGTGGGAAGGGATTTTCCGAAGTTCTGGGAACTGTGGGATGATCCTGAGCCCCCCACTGGTGCCCCTATGTACCAGGAATGGGATAGCCAGAACTCCCCTGAGAGTGGTGAGGACTCTCCGGAATTTCCCTTATCAGTATTGGCAGGGGAGACTCAAGAAACTGGAGAGGAGCCCACCTCCTCAGACGAAAACCTACCGTCTGTGGAGTTTTCTGATCTTGAGGTTCACAGGGAAAACTTTGCCACAGAACAGTTGAAAGACCCCGCCCTAATAAATGCACGGGAAAACGTAGTGAAAATAGATGGCGAGTTAGTGAACCCAGATAATACCTGCACTTACCCATACTTCAGCGTAGAGAAGGACCTACTGTATCGGGTGGCAAAAAGGGCAGAAGAAACCGTTGAGCAGCTTGTGGTGCCCAAACCTTACAGGAAGTTGGTGTTGGAGTTGGCCCATGGGCACATTCTTGGAGGTCATCTGGGGACAGAGAAAACCCGAGAGAGGGTATTACAGAGATTCTATTGGCCGGGGGTGATAAAGGACATAGAAAATTATTGTTCCTCCTGCCCTGTGTGTCAGAGGTCGGCCCCGATGCCACATTTCCGTAGCCCGCTGGTCCCTCTACCCATCATTGAGGTCCCGTTTGAGAGGATCGCCATGGATTTGGTAGGTCCTATAATCAAGTCCGCTAGGGGGCACCAGTACATATTAGTTATAATGGACTATGCCACCCGTTATCCAGAAGCGATCCCTCTCCGAAATACCTCGGCCAAAACCATAGCCAAAGAGCTATCTCTTGTGTTTAGCCGGGTGGGTATTTGTAGAGAACTGCTTACGGACCAAGGTACACCCTTTATGTCCCGGGTTATGAAGGAGCTGTGTAAATTGTTCAAAGTGACGCAATTACGTACATCTGTGTATCACCCCCAAACCGATGGGCTGGTTGAAAGATTCAACAAAACCCTAAAGCAAATGTTGAAGAAAGTGGTGGATAGAGATGGAAAGGATTGGGACTGTCTACTTCCTTATCTGATGTTTGCTATTAGGGAGGTGCCCCAATCCTCTACGGGATTCTCCCCCTTTGAGTTACTGTATGGGAGACACCCAAGAGGGCTGTTGGATATTGCCAAGGAAACTTGGGAAAGTGAGAGTTCTCCCCACAGGAGTGTGATTGAGCATGTCGCCCTGATGCAAGACCGAATTGCACAGGTAATGCCCATCGTGAAGGAACATTTGGCCCAAGCGCAGTTAGCACAGCAGAGAGTGTACAACCGTGGAGCCAAGACCCGTACCTTTTCCCCGGGGGATAGGATACTGGTACTTGTCCCTACGGTTGAAAGTAAATTCCTTGCCAAATGGCAAGGCCCCTACGAGATAATGGAAAAAGTGAGCGAAGTGAATTACAAGGTCAGACAACCAGGAAGGCGAAAGCCCGAACAGATCTATCACGTTAATCTGTTGAAAGCCTGGAGGGATAGAGAGTCCCTAGTCGCAGACACTTGGTCACCAGCTCAAACTGGTTGCGTGATTCCTGAGGTTGGAATAGCAGCCACCTTGTCACAACCCCAACAACAGGAGGTTAAGGAGTTTGTGCTTCGCAACAAGGAGGTATTCTCTGAGCTGCCGGGACAAACATCTGGGGTAGAGCATGACATCATTACCCCGCCCGGTGAAAGGGTGAAGTTAAAACCCTATCGGATCCCAGAGGCCCGACGGGAGGCAATACGGGAGGAAGTACAGAAAATGCTGAACTTAGGGGTGATAGAGGAGTCCCAAAGTGATTGGTCTAGTCCCATTGTGTTGGTGCCTAAACCGGATGGGAGCTGGCGATTTTGTAACGATTTTCGTCAGTTGAACAAAGTTACAAAATTTGACACCTACCCCATGCCACGTATAGATGAGTTGATCGACCGGCTGGGAACAGCCCGATACATGACGACTCTTGACCTCACAAAAGGGTATTGGCAAATCCCCCTGGCCAAATTGGCCAAAGAGAAAACCGCATTTGTAACCCCAGACGGGGCGTTCCAATATAAAAGAATGCCGTTCGGGTTACAGAATGCGCCGGCCACGTTCCAGCGGAAAATGGACCAGATGCTGAGGCCCCATCGGAAGTATGCTGCGGCTTACCTGGATGACGTAATTGTCCATAGCACAGATTGGGCCTCACATCTGCCAAAAGTGCAAGCAGTCCTGGACTCTGTTCGGGAAGCGGGGTTTACGGCTAACCCCAAGAAGTGTACCATTGGGCAGGAAGAGGCCAAATATCTTGGGTACACCATTGGGAGGGGAGTAATAAAACCCCAACTCAACAAAGTCGAGGCCATCCAGAGTTGGCCACGTCCCAACAGCAAGAAACAGGTACGAGCCTTTCTGGGAATCGCTGGGTATTATCGGCGATTCATTCCCCACTTTGCCTCTAAGGCTGTGCCCCTAACCAACCTAACGAAGGGGAAAGGGTCGGTCATGATTAAATGGACCCCCGAGGCTGAGGCAGCATTCCAATTCTTGAAACAAGCCTTATGTAGCCAGCCAGTGTTGTACTCACCCGACTTCTCTAAAGACTTTGTCGTACAAAGTGATGCGTCAGATGTGGGGTTAGGAGCAGTATTGTCCCAGGTCTGGAACGGGGAAGAGCACCCAGTCATTTACATCAGCAGGAAGTTGAAGTCCCATGAGGTAAATTACGCCACCGTTGAAAAGGAGTGTTTAGCGGTGAAGTGGGCTCTAGATTCACTTCGGTACTACCTGCTAGGTAGGCACTTTGACATGGTTACGGATCACGCTCCGTTAAAGTGGATGGCTCAAAACAAGGAAACAAATAGAAGAGTGAATAGGTGGTTCCTGGCCCTCCAGGAATTCAACTTCACAGTAAAGCATCGCCCTGGCGTTCAAATGGGGAATGTGGATGCTTTGTCTCGAGTACATGAATGCCTGATTGCTGGTGTTCCAACCCCGAGGTTAAAACAAGAGGGGGGGGTATGTGACAGCAGGAAGGTAAAGTCACCTGGTTGCATCCAGGGGGTAGATATATTTCTCCCAGATTCAGGCTTTATGCTGACTTATACAACTAGGGTGGAGAGTTGTATAAGCCCAGCTGAGGCTAGTAGGCTCATGGATGACTCATACCTCTAGGGAGAGTGTGGGGCGTCGTACAGACAGGGAGTTGATGAGGCCAGCTGAAGCTTGTCAGCTCATTTAGGCCTCTATAAGAACTCCCAGATTCATTAGGTGTTAGCTCATGCCTGGAACCAGACCTGTGTGGACTGTCTAGGGAGAGTGAACCCCTGTGCGGTGAGAAAAAGCCTGTGTGGCTATTTGCTTGGACATTCAAAACCAGGGACTTAGGGACTAGGACAGCACTAGGCTGATCCCAGTTGTTAGTTAGGAAACCTGTATGTTTAGTCAGAGGTCAAGTTGACCAGGATTTAATTTGTTTATGTTTCTTTTGGCTTTGCTGTGTTTTGTCACTGTAAATAGAAAATAAACCGCACCTTTTTTTGATTTTGAAAACCACAACCTCCGTTTGCTGGGCCTGTTTTGTGTGGGGAGCCCATCCCGGGGGTCACACACACCCGCTGCCGAGCTAACCCCCTCACAATACATACACACACACACACACACACACACACACACACACACACATATATATATATATATATATATATATATATTGTGACAGCAGGAAGGTAAAGTCACCTGGTTGCATCCAGGGGGGTAGATATATTTCGCCCAGATTCAGGCTTTACGCCGACTTATACAACTAGGTGGAGAGTTGTATAAGGCTAGTGGGCTCATGGATGACTCATACCTCTAGGGAGAGGGCTGGGCGTCGTACAGACAGGGAGTTGATGAGGCCAGCTGAAGCTTGTCAGCTCATTTAGGCCTCTATAAGAACTCCCAGCTTCATTAGATGTTAGCTCATGCCTGGAACCAGACCTGTGTGGACTGTCTAGGGAGAGTGAACCCCTGTGCGGTGAGGCAAAGCCTGTGTGGCTATTTGTTTGGACTTTTACTAAACCAGGGACTTAGGGACTAGGACAGCACTAGGCTGATCCCAGTTGTTAGTTAGGAAACCTGTATGTTTAGTCAGAGGTCAACTTGACCAGGATTTATTTTGGTTATGTTTCTTTTGCTTTGCTGTGTTTTGTCACTGTAAATAGAAAATAAACCGCACCTTTTTTTGATTTTGAAAACCACCACCTCCGTTTGCTGGGCCTGTTTTGTGTGGGGAGCCCATCCCGGGGGTCACACACACCCGCTGCCGAGCTAACCTCCTCACAGTTGGTGGAGAATGCGGGCAGTTTTTTTTAAGCCAGCATGGAGGAGATACTGAAGCAGCTGGCTCTAGCAAATGCCAATCAACAGCAGACAAATGCAGGTTTGCAAAGGAGCCTTGCAGCCCAGCAGCAGACAAACGCAACTTTGCAACAGAGTCTGGAGGCTCAGCAACGAGCCCAGCAGCAATCTGAGGCCCGCTTCATAGACCTGTTGCAGAAGCAAGAGCAGAGACTACAACAACAGATGGAAGCAGTAATGCAGCAACGTCCGCAGACCAGTGAGGAAAGCCGTCCCACTAATACCGCGTCCTTTGGGGTGAGTCGTTTATTGACAAAAATGACTGGAGAGGATGATCCAGAGGTATTTTTGACCACATTTGAAAGGACCGCTGAAAGAGAAAAGTGGCCTGAGGAGCAGTGGGCTGGACTGGTGGCTCCTCTGTTAACTGGTGAATCGCAGAAAGCTTACTATGACCTAGAGCCTAACCAAGCAAAAGACTATGTGATGCTAAAAGCTGAAATATTGGCAAGGCTGGGTGTCACCCAGGCTGTCCGGGCTCAGCGTGTGCATAACTGGACTTTCCAGCTTGGAAAACCCCCCAGGTCTCAAATGTATGATCTCATTCACCTGAGCAGAAAGTGGCTACAGCCAGAGACTTTGTCCGCACCAAAGATTGTGGAACGTGTTGTAATGGATCGGTTTTTGAGAGCTCTTCCTACTGCCATCCAAAAGTGGGTAAGCCATGGAGACCCAGAGACGGCCGATGGTCTTGTGGATCGTGTGGAGAAATACTTGGCTACAGAGAACCTGACGGCCTCTTCCAGAGACACTCGGACTTTCCACCCTAAGACCAGACCATCCCCAGGGGCGGATAAGAGGATTCCAAGGGGTGAGGGTGGAGAGAGTGAGAGGGTGGGAGCTCTACCCCAAGTTTGGCGAGAACAGCCTGGGAAATCAGCGGCTCAAGAGGCGGCAAGAAGGATCGTTTGCTACCGCTGCCGGCAAGCGGGACATATTGCAGCCAATTGCCCGGTTGTGGAGGAACCCATGCAGTGTGACTTTCTGACGGGCAGACGTCAGTCGCTGTGTGCGACAGTCGCATGCACTGCCATTCGAGGAACTGAGAAACATTTATGCAAAATGTGTGTTAATGGTAGAAATGTTGTGGTATTGCTGGATTCAGGTAGCCTTGTGACCCTGATAAAGGCTGAGTTAGTTAAAACAGAGGTCTCTGGGAATAGCAAGGTAGCTGTTATTTGTGTGCATGGGGACACCCGAGAGTATCCAGTGACTACAGTGTGTTTCGAGACCCCCAAAGGTACCCTCTCTCATCCAGTGGGCTTAGTATCTCAGTTACCGCATGACGCCATTGTGGGAAGGGATTTTCCGAAGTTCTGGGAACTGTGGGATGATCCTGAGCCCCTCACTGGTGCCCCTATGTACCAGGAATGTGATAGCCAGAACTCCCCTGAGAGTGGTGAGGACTCTCCGGAATTTCCCTTATCAGTATTGGCAGGGGAGACTCAAGAAACTGGAGAGGAGCCCACCTCCTCAGACGAAAACCTACCGTCTGTGGAGTTTTCTGATCTTGAGGTTCACAGGGAAAACTTTGCCACAGAACAGTTGAAAGACCCCGCCCTAATAAAGGCACGGGAAAACGTAGTGAAAATAGATGGCGAGTTAGTGAACCCAGATAATACCTGCACTTACCCATACTTCAGCGTAGAGAAGGACCTACTGTATCGGGTGGCAAAAAGGGCAGAAGAAACCGTTGAGCAGCTTGTGGTGCCCAAACCTTACAGGAAGTTGGTGTTGGAGTTGGCCCATGGGCACATTCTTGGAGGTCATCTGGGGACAGAGAAAACCCGAGAGAGGGTATTACAGAGATTCTATTGGCCGGGGGTGATGAAGGACGTAGAAAATTATTGTTCCTCCTGCCCTGTGTGTCAGAGGTTGGCCCCGATGCCACATTTCCGTAGCCCGGTGGTCCCTCTACCCATCATTGAGGTCCCGTTTGAGAGGATCGCCATGGATTTGGTAGGTCCTATAATCAAGTCCGCTAGGGGGCACCAGTACATATTAGTTATAATGGACTATGCCACCCGTTATCCAGAAGCGATCCCTCTCCGAAATACCTCGGCCAAAACCATAGCCAAAGAGCTATCTCTTGTTTTTAGCCGGGTGGGTATTTGTAAAGAACTGCTTACGGACCAAGGTACACCCTTTATGTCCCGGGTTATGAAAGAGCTGTGTAAATTGTTCAAAGTGACGCAATTGCGTACGTCTGTGTATCACCCCCAAACCGATGGGCTGGTTGAAAGATTCAACAAAACCCTAAAACAAATGTTGAAGAAAGTGGTGGATAGAGATGGAAAGGATTGGGGCTGTTTACTTCCTTATTTGATGTTTGCTATTAGGGAGGTGCCCCAATCCTCTACGGGATTCTCCCCCTTTGAGTTACTGTATGGGAGACACCCAAGAGGGCTGTTGGATATTGCCAAGGAAACTTGGGAAAGTGAGAGTTCTCCCCACAGGAGTGTGATTGAGCATGTCGCCCTGATGCAAGATCGAATTGCACAGGTAATGCCCATCGTGAAGGAACATTTGGCCCAAGCGCAGTTGGCACAGCAGAGAGTGTACAACCGTGGAGCCAAGACCCGTACCTTTTCCCCGGGGGATAGGATATTGGTACTTGTCCCTACGGTTGAAAGTAAATTCCTTGCCAAATGGCAAGGCCCCTACGAGATAATGGAAAAAGTGAGCGAAGTGAATTACAAGGTCAGACAACCAGGAAGGCGAAAGCCCGAACAGATCTATCACGTTAATCTGTTGAAAGCCTGGAGGGATAGAGAGTCCCTAGTCGCAGACACTTGGTCACCAGCTCAAACTGGTTGCGTGATTCCTGAGGTTGGAATAGCAGCCACCTTGTCACAACCCCAACAACAGGAGGTTAAGGAGTTTGTGCTTCGCAACAAGGAGGTATTCTCTGAGCTGCCGGGACAAACATCTGGGGTAGAGCATGACATCATTACCCCGCCCGGTGAAAGGGTGAAGTTAAAACCCTATCGGATCCCAGAGGCTCGACGGGAGGCAATACGGGAGGAAGTACAGAAAATGCTGAACTTAGGGGTGATAGAGGAGTCCCAAAGTGATTGGTCTAGTCCCATCGTGTTGGTGCCTAAACCGGATGGGAGCTGGCGATTTTGTAACGATTTTCGTCAGTTGAACAAAGTTACAAAATTTGACACCTACCCCATGCCACGTATAGATGAGTTGATCGACCGGCTGGGAACAGCCCGATACATGACGACTCTTGACCTCACAAAAGGGTATTGGCAAATCCCCCTGGCCAAGTCGGCCAAAGAGAAAACCGCATTTGTAACCCCAGACGGGGCGTTCCAATATAAAAGAATGCCGTTCGGGTTACAGAATGCGCCGGCCACATTCCAGCGGAAAATGGACCAGATGCTGAGGCCCCATCGGAAGTATGCTGCGGCTTACCTGGATGACGTAATTGTCCATAGCACAGATTGGGCCTCACATCTGCCAAAAGTGCAAGCAGTCCTGGACTCTGTTCGGGAAGCGGGGTTTACGGCTAACCCCAAGAAGTGTACCATTGGGCAGGAGGAGGCCAAATATCTTGGGTACACCATTGGGAGGGGAGTAATAAAACCCCAACTCAACAAAGTCGAGGCCATCCAGAGTTGGCCACGTCCCAACAGCAAGAAGCAGGTACGAGCCTTTCTGGGAATCGCTGGGTATTATCGGCGATTCATTCCCCACTTTGCTTCTAAGGCTGTGCCCCTAACCAACCTGACGAAGGGGAAAGGCTCGGTCATGATTAAATGGACCCCCGAGGCTGAGGCAGCATTCCAGTTCTTGAAACAAGCCTTATGTAGCCAGCCAGTGTTGTACTCACCCGACTTCTCTAAAGACTTTGTCGTACAAAGTGATGCGTCAGATGTGGGGTTAGGAGCAGTATTGTCCCAGGTCTGGAACGGGGAAGAGCACCCAGTCATTTACCTCAGCAGGAAGTTGAAGTCCCATGAGGTAAATTACGCCACCGTTGAAAAGGAGTGCTTAGCGGTGAAGTGGGCTCTAGATTCCCTTCGGTACTACCTGCTAGGTAGGCACTTTGACATGGTTACGGATCACGCTCCGTTAAAGTGGATGGCTCAAAACAAGGAAACAAATAGAAGAGTGAATAGGTGGTTCCTGGCCCTCCAGGAATTCAACTTCACAGTAAAGCATCGCCCTGGCGTTCAAATGGGGAATGTGGATGCTTTGTCTCGAGTACATGAATGCCTGATTGCTGGTGTTCCAACCCCGAGGTTAAAACAAGAGGGGGGGGTATGTGACAGCAGGAAGGTAAAGTCACCTGGTTGCATCCAGGGGGGTAGATATATTTCGCCCAGATTCAGGCTTTATGCCGACTTATACAACTAGGTGGAGAGTTGTATAAGGCTAGTGGGCTCATGGATGACTCATACCTCTAGGGAGAGGGCTGGGCGTCGTACAGACAGGGAGTTGATGAGGCCAGCTGAAGCTTGTCAGCTCATTTAGGCCTCTATAAGAACTCCCAGCTTCATTAGGTGTTAGCTCATGCCTGGAACCAGACCTGTGTGGACTGTCTAGGGAGAGTGAACCCCTGTGCGGTGAGGCAAAGCCTGTGTGGCTATTTGTTTGGACTTTTACTAAACCAGGGACTTAGGGACTAGGACAGCACTAGGCTGATCCCAGTTGTTAGTTAGGAAACCTGTATGTTTAGTCAGAGGTCAACTTGACCAGGATTTATTTTGGTTATGTTTCTTTTGCTTTGCTGTGCTTTGCTTTGCACACACACACACACACACACATATATATATATATATATATATATATATATAGTAACCTGGGGGGCAGGTAGTGGGTACAAAAGCTCCCTGGGATGAGCAGGCACAGATACCAAGTCCATTGGATCAGTGAAAACACAGTGTGGTTTATTGGTGCTATATACAAAGTCAATGACAGGTACTGTACAGTGTGCTGAAAACAAACAGAAGAAAAAAAATAGCTAAACAAAAGCCTAGACGTGTCTCGGCTCTAACTACACAGTATTACAAGCCCTCACTACTAGGCTGAACAAGCCTAACGCTTGTCAGCTTCCACATTCACAGAGTCACAAGTTTTACGAACCTTCTTGCTCTCACAGACCAATGCTGTCTGTGTTTCCCAGGCTGAGCAAAGGCTGTCTGCTCAGGTGAGCTTTTAATTAACCTGGGGGAGAGAACCAACTCCTGAAGTGGATCCTGGCTCAGAGATCCCTGAATGCAGGCGCGGGCTGGTGCGGGTGGCAAGGTGGAGATTTCCCCCCCGGGCCGCTTCCATTATCTTTTAAAACGGCCGCGGTCCGCGGCGCTAGCTGTTGTTTTTTTTTTTTCAGAAGTCGGCCGCGGCGGCCGCCGATTGGCTGGCTGGCTGCTGCCTTCTGCACACGCACTGCATTGTGGGAGTTGTAGTTCGGCCGCAGCACAGCAAACTACAACTCCCACGAGTCTCATAGGCAGCCAGGCAGGTCATGTGGAACGTCAGGGGAGGGTCAGGGGGTACGAGCGGCGTCAAGAGCGTCACACTCGTGGGTTGGCCTGGGACTGGCTGCAGAGGAGAGGCGTGAACATCTTATCACGGTGCATGGCTAAAGTAAGTGTGAATGATGACCCCCCCCCCCCAATATCCCCCCCACCCCTCGGCCAGCCACAGCCAGCATACTCAGCCCAGCACCCCAGTCAGCATACTCAGCCCACACCCCCCCCCCAGTCAGCATACTCAGCACACCCCCCCCCCCCCCCAGCCAGCATACTCGGCCCCCCTCCCCAGTCAGCATACTCGGCCCAGCACCCCAGTCAGCATACTCGGCCCAGCACCCCAGTCAGCATACTCGGCCCAGCACCCCAGTCAGCATACTCGGCCCAGCACCCCTCTCCCCAGTCAGCATACTCGGCCCAGCACCCCCCTCCCCCTCGGCCAGCCACAGTCGGCATACTCGGCCCAGCACCCCCCTCCCCAGTCGGCATACTCGGCCCAGCACCCCCTCCCCAGTCGGCATACTCGGCCCAGCATCCCCCTCCCCAGTCAGCATACTCGGCCCAGCACCCCCCTCCCCAGTCAGCATACTCGGCCCAGCACCCCCCTCCCCCTCGGCCAGCCACAGTCGGCATACTCGGCCCAGCACCCCAGTCGGCATACTCGGCCCAGCACCCCAGTCGGCATACTCGGCCCAGCACCCCCCTCCCCAGCCAGATGCACGGCCGCATGCTGTGGCATTCTGGGACTTGTAGGCGGCAGGCTACACAAACGTCCTGTGATTGGCCGAACAGGGTCATGTGTGGCTGCACGCTGTGGAATTTTGGGACTTGTAGTCATGATGCGAGCCTCGCATCATGACTAAAAGTCCCAGAATTCCACAGCGTGCGGCCGCACATGACCCTGTTCGGCCAATCACAGGGCATTTGTGTTGTGCGCGCCCTGCAAATGGATCGGCGGAGCTGGTCACGTGTGGATGCAGCCAAGCGGGGCTGGTCGTTACCACTTGCTGGAGTCCTGCCTCTCTGCGTGTTTCTGAGGTCTCTAAGGCTCATCTACCCCCCTCTCTGTCAGCGCCCCTCCCCTAGCCCCCTCTCTGTCAGCCCACCCTCCCCTGTGTCAGCCCACCCTCCTCTCAGCCCACCCCGTCAGCCCTGCTCTGTCAGTCCACCCCCACTCTCAGCCCACCCCTCCTCTATCACTCCCCCTCTGTCAGCCCACCCCCTCTCTGTCAGCCACAGCAGGGAGCCAGGCCAGCCACCTGCAGCAGGGTGCACTGTGGCAGCCAGCCACCCACCCACTGACCCACAGCAGGGAGCCAGGCCAGTCACCCACAGCAGGGTGCACAGTGCAAGCCACCCACTGACCCACAGCAGGGAGCCAGGCCAGCCACCCACAGCATGCTGCACCATGCCAGCCAGCCACCGACCCACCCACTGACCCACAGCAGAGAGCCAGGCCAGCCACCAACAGCAGGGTGCCAGGCAGCCACCCACAGAAGCCAGCCACCCACGGTGACCCACCCAGAGCAGGGCCAGGGTGCCAGCCACCCATGGTGACTCATCCACAGCAGGGCCAGAGTGCCAGCCAGCCACCCACGGTGACCCACCCACACTAGGAAACCAGCCAGCCACGGTGACCCACCCACAGCAGGGAGCCAGCCAGCCACCCACAGAAGCAAACCAGCCACGGTGACTATCCACAGCAGGATGCCAGCCAGCCACCCACGGTTACCCACCTACACCAGGGATCCAGCCAGCCACAGCAGGGTGCCGGCCAGCCACCAACAGGTGCCAGCTAGCCACCCACAGGAACCAGCCTCAGAGGATGCGGGAGCCAGCCACAGCTACAGCACCCATAGTTAAGGTAAGAGTAGTGCTAAAATTGTATTTCTACTTTGTGAGAGGTTGGGGCAGGGGTCATGGCACAAAGAGGGGGTCCCATTAGACTCTGTTGTAGTCCCTAATGGGGCCTGGAGGGGACACTTTCTAACAGACTGTCCATGGGACACTGTTAGAAAAAGACCCCCCTCCAGGTCCCATTAGACTCTGTTGTTAAACAGTGTTTGTTTTTTTTGTTTTTTAAAAGTTAGTACTTTGTACAAATTGAAGGGGCGGGGCCAGGGGTGGGTCAGGATAGGGCCAGGAGTGGGTCATGGGCAGGGCCCGACAGGGGGCCCTTGCTTTATTTGGTCTGGGGGCCCTGGGTGTTGTCAGTCCACCCCTGGGCAGCAAGGCGCGCCAGGGAGTTGGGACCCACATGACTGGCTTGGGCTGCAAGTTTACTTGACCCCAGGACAGGAGCATCACTTCACACCCCCAGGATCGGAGGAGGCCATGCAAGGACCTGCTGAGCTGGTACTGGCAAGGGCAGCTGCCATCACTGAGGTGAGACCCTGACACCCGCAGCTGAACCCCACATCCCATCTACCCCCCCCCCATACACCCTATTTACCCTGCCCCAGGCAAGTGCCCACCCAGTAACCGAAAAAATCGCCCTCAACACTGTGGGTTCTGCTGGGAGCTGGCCATGGCCAGCAGGACCCACAGGTCCGTAGCCAGCAGGACCCCCAGGTGCACAGGCAGCTCCCAGCAGGACCCACATGTGTGGGTCCTGCTGGGAGCTGGCCACTGACCTGTGGGTCCTTCTGGCCACTGACCCGTGGGTCCTTCTGGCCACTGACCCGTGGGTCCTTCTGGCCACTGACCCGTGGGTCCTGCTGGCCACTAGCCTAGGGTGACCAGACATCCCCGGACTGAGGACACTGTCCCTGGACCAAGTCTGGCTAATTGGGAGTGGGTGCACTGCGAGATGGGGCAGTGGGAGGGAGCCCAGGGTCTGTGCCCATTGGGCTGCCTCGGAGGGGGAGCGCCACCAGATTTCACAGAGCGGGGATCTCCCACTTACCTGGCGGCCACTGTCATACAAAGTCGCGCCTCCTGGACTGGCTCTTATGATAGACAGCACACTGATGACTTCCATCATGGGAGCGGCCACGCTGGGCAAGTGGGAGATCTCCGCTCTGTGTAATCCGGCTGCTCTCCTCTCTAATCCCCATGCACTGAACAGACTGCGCTGATGGGCACTGGTGAGGCTGCGCTGATGGGCACTGGGGATGGTGAGCTTATTCGGTGGTTCAAAGGGCCACTTGACTGGACTTGCCCCCCAGGCCTAAGGCTGCCAGCCCTCCCCTGCCTGAATGTATATGAGAGGAGCCTGGGAGATGTATAAATCCCAAACAGGACTTTCCCAGGCTCTCTCTGGGACGCTCTGCCACAATATATATATATTGTGAGGGGGTTAGCTCGGCAGCGGGTATGTGTGACCCCCGGGATGGGCTCCCCACCCAAAAACAGGCCCAGCAGACGGAGGTTGTGGTTTTCAAAATCAAAAAGGTGCGGTTTATTTTCTATTTACAGTGACAAAAACACAGCAAGGCAAAAAAAACATAAACAAAATAAATCCTGGTCAACTTGACCTCTGACTAAACATACAGGTTTCCTAACTAACAACTGGGATCAGCCTAGTGCTGTCCTAGTCCCTAAGTCCCTGGTTTTAAATGTCCAAGCAAAATATAGCCACACAGGCTTTCTCTCACCGCACAGGGGTTCACTCTCCCTAGACAGTCCACACAGGTCTGGTTCCAGGCATGAGCTAACATCTAATGAATCTGGGAGTTTTTATAGAGGCCTTAAACGAACTGACAGGCTTCAGCTGGCCTCATCAACTCCCTGCCTGCACGACGCCCAGCCCTCTCCCTAGAGGTATGAGTCATCCATGAGCACACTAGCCTTATACAACTCTCCACCTAGTTGTACAAATCGGCGTAAAGCCTGAATCTGGGCGAAATATATCTACCCCCCTGGATGCAACCAGGTGACTTTACCTTCCTGCTGTCACATACCCCCCCCTCTTGTTTTAACCTCGGGGTTGGAACACCAGCAATCAGGCATTCATGTACTCGAGACAAAGCATCCACATTCCCCATTTGAACGCCAGGGCGATGCTTTACTGTGAAGTTGAATTCCTGGAGGGCCAGGAACCACCTATTCACTCTTCTATTTGTTTCCTTGTTTTGAGCCATCCACTTTAACGGAGCGTGATCCGTAACCATGTCAAAGTGCCTACCTAGCAGGTAGTACCGAAGGGAATCTAGAGCCCACTTCACCGCTAAACACTCCTTTTCAACGGTGGCGTAATTTACCTCATGGGACTTCAACTTCCTGCTGAGGTAAATGACTGGGTGCTCTTCCCCGTTCCAGACCTGGGACAATACTGCTCCTAACCCCACATCTGACGCATCACTTTGTACGACAAAGTCTCTAGAGAAGTCGGGTGAGTACAACACTGGCTGGCTACATAAGGCTTGTTTCAAGAATTGGAATGCTGCCTCAGCCTCGGGGGTCCATTTAATCATGACCGACCCTTTCCCCTTCGTCAGGTTGGTTAGGGGCACAGCCTTAGAAGCAAAGTGGGGAATGAATCGCCGATAATACCCAGCGATTCCCAGAAAGGCTCGTACCTGCTTCTTGCTGTTGGGACGTGGCCAACTCTGGATGGCCTCGACTTTGTTGAGTTGGGGTTTTATTACTCCCCTCCCAATGGTGTACCCAAGATATTTGGCCTCCTCCTGCCCAATGGTACACTTCTTGGGGTTAGCCGTAAACCCTGCTTCCCGAACAGAGTCCAGGACTGCTTGCACTTTTGGCAGATGTGAGGCCCAATCTGTGCTATGGACAATTATGTCATCCAGGTAAGCCGCAGCATACTTCCGATGGGGCCTCAGCATCTGGTCCATTTTCCGCTGGAATGTGGCCGGCGCATTCTGTAACCCGAACGGCATTCTTTTATATTGGAACGCCCCGTCTGGGGTTACAAATGCGGTTTTCTCTTTGGCCGACTTGGCCAGGGGGATTTGCCAATACCCTTTTGTGAGGTCAAGAGTCGTCATGTATCGGGCTGTTCCCAGCCGGTCGATCAACTCATCTATACGTGGCATGGGGTAGGTGTCAAATTTTGTAACTTTGTTCAACTGACGAAAATCGTTACAAAATCGCCAGCTCCCATCCGGTTTAGGCACCAACACAATGGGACTAGACCAATCACTTTGGGACTCCTCTATCACCCCTAAGTTCAGCATTTTCTGTACTTCCTCCCGTATTGCCTCCCGTCGGGCCTCTGGGATCCGATAGGGTTTTAACTTCACCCTTTCACCGGGCGGGGTAATAATGTCATGCTCTACCCCAGATGTTTGTCCCGGCAGCTCAGAGAATACCTCCTTGTTGCGAAGCACAAACTCCTTAACCTCCTGTTGTTGGGGTTGTGACAAGGTGGCTGCGATTCCAACCTCAGGAATCACGCAACCAGTTTGAGCTGGTGACCAAGTGTCTGCGACTAGGGACTCTCTATCCCTCCAGGCTTTCAACAGATTAACGTGATAGATCTGTTCGGGCTTTCGCCTTCCTGGTTGTCTGACCTTGTAATTCACTTCGCTCACTTTTTCCATTATCTCGTAGGGGCCTTGCCATTTGGCAAGGAATTTACTTTCAACCGTAGGGACAAGTACCAATATCCTATCCCCCGGGGAAAAGGTACGGGTCTTGGCTCCACGGTTGTACACTCTCTGCTGTGCCAACTGCGCTTGGGCCAAATGTTCCTTCACGATGGGCATTACCTGTGCAATTCGATCTTGCATCAGGGCGACATGCTCAATCACACTCCTGTGGGGAGAACTCTCACTTTCCCAAGTTTCCTTGGCAATATCCAACAGCCCTCTTGGGTGTCTCCCATACAGTAACTCAAAGGGGGAGAATCCCGTAGAGGATTGGGGCACCTCCCTAATAGCAAACATCAAATAAGGAAGTAGACAGTCCCAATCCCTTCCATCTCTATCCACCACTTTCTTCAACATTTGTTTTAGGGTTTTGTTGAATCTTTCAACCAGCCCATCGGTTTGGGGGTGATACACAGATGTACGCAATTGCGTCACTTTGAACAATTTACACAGCTCTTTCATAACCCGGGACATAAAGGGTGTACCTTGGTCCGTAAGCAGTTCTTTACAAATACCCACCCGGCTAAAAACAAGAGATAGCTCTTTGGCTATGGTTTTGGCCGAGGTATTTCTGAGAGGGATCGCTTCTGGATAACGGGTGGCATAGTCCATTATAACCAATATGTACTGGTGCCCCCTAGCGGACTTGATTATAGGACCTACCAAATCCATTGCGATTCTCTCAAACGGGACCTCAATGATGGGTAGAGGGACCAGCGGGCTACGGAAATGTGGCATCGGGGCCGACCTCTGACACACAGGGCAGGAGGAACAATAATTTTCTATGTCCTTCATCACCCCAGGCCAATAGAATCTCTGTAATACCCTCTCTCGGGTTTTCTCTGTCCCCAGATGACCTCCAAGAATGTGCCCATGGGCCAACTCCAACACCAACTTCCTGTAAGGTTTGGGCACCACAAGCTGCTCAACGGTTTCTTCTGCCCTTTTTGCCACCCGATACAGTAGGTCCTTCTCTACGCTGAAGTATGGGTAAGTGCCGGTATTATCTGGGTTCACTAACTCGCCATCTATTTTCACTACGTTTTCCCGTGCCTTTATTAGGGCGGGGTCTTTCAACTGTTCTGTGGCAAAGTTTTCCCTGTGAACCTCAAGATCAGAAAACTCCACAGACGGTAGGTTTTCGTCTGAGGAGGTGGGCTCCTCTCCAGTTTCTTGAGTCTCCCCTGCCAATACTGACAAGGGAAATTCCGGAGAGTCCTCACCACTCTCAGGGGAGTTCTGGCTATCACATTCCTGGTACATAGGGGCACCAGTGGGGGGCTCAGGATCATCCCACAGTTCCCAGAACTTCGGAAAATCCCTTCCCACAATGGCGTCATGCGGTAACTGAGATACTAAGCCCACTGGATGAGAGAGGGTACCTTTGGGGGTCTCGAAACACACTGTAGTCACTGGATACTCTCGGGTGTCCCCATGCACACAAATAACGGCTACCTTGCTATTCCCAGAGACCTCTGTTTTAACTAACTCAGCCTTTATCAGGGTCACAAGGCTACCTGAATCCAGCAATACCACAACATTTCTACCATTAATACACATTTTGCATAAATGTTTCTCAGTTCCCCGAATGGCAGTGCATGCGACTGTCGCACACAGCGACTGACGTCTGCCCGTCAGAAAGTCACACTGCATGGGTTCCTCCACAACCGGGCAATTTGCTGCAATATGTCCCGCTTGCCGGCAGCGGTAGCAAACGATCCTTCTTGCGGCCTCTTGAGCCGCTGATTTCCCAGGCTGTTCTCGCCAAACTTGGGGTAGAGCTCCCACCCTCTCACTCTCTCCACCCTCACCCCTTGGAATCCTCTTATCCGCCCCTGGGGATGGTCTGGTCTTAGGGTGGAAAGTCCGAGTGTCTCTGGAAGAGGCCGTCAGGTTCTCTGTAGCCAAGTATTTCTCCACACGATCCACAAGACCATCGGCCGTCTCTGGGTCTCCATGGCTTACCCACTTTTGGATGGCAGTAGGAAGAGCTCTCAAAAACCGATCCATTACAACACGTTCCACAATCTTTGGTGCGGACAAAGTCTCTGGCTGTAGCCACTTTCTGCTCAGGTGAATGAGATCATACATTTGAGACCTGGGGGGTTTTCCAAGCTGGAAAGTCCAGTTATGCACACGCTGAGCCCGGACAGCCAGGGTGACACCCAGCCTTGCCAATATTTCAGCTTTTAGCATCACATAGTCTTTTGCTTGGTTAGGCTCTAGGTCATAGTAAGCTTTCTGCGATTCACCAGTTAACAGAGGAGCCACTAGTCCAGCCCACTGCTCCTCAGGCCACTTTTCTCTTTCAGCGGTCCTTTCAAATGTGGTCAAAAATACCTCTGGATCATCCTCTCCAGTCATTTTTGTCAATAAACGACTCACCCCAAAGGACGCGGTATTAGTGGGACGGCTTTCCTCACTGGTCTGCGGACGTTTCTGCATTACTGCTTCCATCTGTTGTTGTAGTCTCTGCTCTTGCTTCTGCAACAGGTCTATGAAGCGGGCCTCAGATTGCTGTTGGGCTTGTTGCTGAGCCTCCAGACTCTGTTGTAAAGTTGCAAGGCTCTGTTGATGAGCTTGCTGCTGGGCTGCAAGGCTCCTTTGCAAACCTGCATTTGTCTGCTGTTGATTGGCATTTGCTAGAGCCAGCTGTTTCAGTATCTCCTCCATGCTGGCTTAAAAAAAAACTGCCACTGGTTCTCCACCAACTGTGAGGGGGTTAGCTCGGCAGCGGGTATGTATGACCCCCGGGATGGGCTCCCCACCCAAAAACAGGCCCAGCAGACGGAGGTTGTGGTTTTCAAAATCAAAAAGGTGCGGTTTATTTTCTATTTACAGTGACAAAAACACAGCAAGGCAAAAAAAACATAAACAAAATAAATCCTGGTCAACTTGACCTCTGACTAAACATACAGGTTTCCTAACTAACAACTGGGATCAGCCTAGTGCTGTCCTAGTCCCTAAGTCCCTGGTTTTAAATGTCCAAGCAAAATATAGCCACACAGGCTTTCTCTCACCGCACAGGGGTTCACTCTCCCTAGACAGTCCACACAGGTCTGGTTCCAGGCATGAGCTAACATCTAATGAATCTGGGAGTTTTTATAGAGGCCTTAAACGAACTGACAGGCTTCAGCTGGCCTCATCAACTCCCTGCCTGCACGACGCCCAGCCCTCTCCCTAGAGGTATGAGTCATCCATGAGCACACTAGCCTTATACAACTCTCCACCTAGTTGTACAAATCGGCGTAAAGCCTGAATCTGGGCGAAATATATCTACCCCCCTGGATGCAACCAGGTGACTTTACCTTCCTGCTGTCACAATATATATATATATATATATATATATATATATATATATATATATATATATACACACACACACACACACACACACACACACACACACACACATAGTGCCTTGAAAAAGTATTCATATCCCTTGAAAATTTCCACATTTTTTCATGTTACAACCAAAAACTTAAATTTATTTTATTGGGATTTTATGTGATAGACCAACACAAAGTGGCACATAATTGTGAAGCGGAAGGAAAATTATAAATGGTTTTCAATATTTTTTTACAAATAAATATGTGAAAAGTGTGGGGGGTACATTTGTATGGCGCCCCCCGGAGTCAATACTTTGTAGAACCTCCTTTCTCTGCAATTACAGCTGCAAGTCTTTTTGGGGATGTCTCTACCAGCTTTGCACATCTAGAGAGGGACATTTCTGCCCATTCTTCTTTGTAAAAATATCTCAAGCTCTGTCAGATTGGATGGAGAGCGTCTGAACAGCAATTTTCAGGTCTTACCACACATTCTCAATGTGATTTAGGTCTGGACTGTGTCTGGGCCATTCTAACACATGAATATGCTTTGATCTAAACCATTCCATTGTAGCTCTGGCTGTATGTTTAGGGTCGTTGTCCTCCTGGAAGGTGAACCTCCCCCCAGTCTCAAGTCTTTTGCAGACTCTAACAGGTTTTCTTCTAAGATTGCCCTGTATTTGGCTCCATCCATCTTCCCATCAACTCTGAGCAGCTTCCCTGTCCCTGCTGAAGAAATACATCCCCACAACATGATGCTGCCACCACCATGTTTCACGGTGGGGATGGTGTGTTCAGAGTGATGTGCAGTGTTAGTTTTCCACCACACATAGTGTTTTACTTTGCTTCTTCCACATGTTTGCTGTGCCCCCCACATGGCTTCTTGCAAACTGCAAACTGGACTTCCTATGGCTTTCTTTCAACAATATCGTTCTTCTTGTCACTCTTCCATAAAGGGCAGATTTGTGGAGAGCACGACTAATAGTTGTCCTGTGGACAGATTCTCCCACCTGAGCTGTGGATCTCTGCAGCTCCTCCAGAGTTACCATGGGCCTCTTTGCTGCTTCTCTGATGAATGCTCTCCTTGCCCGGCCTGTCAGTTTAGGTGGACGGCCATGTCTTGGTAGGTTGGCAGTTGTGCCATACTCTTTCCATTTTCGGATGATGGATTGAACAGAGCTCTGTGAGATGTTCAAAGCTTGGGAAAATTTTTTATAATCTAACCCTGCTTTTTTCACACTGCTGTGTGGTGCGAGATCGCGTGCGAGTTGCACCACACTGCAGCGCAAATCACATGCGATGTTTGTGCGATGCAAATTCACCCATATAGATAGTATGGCTGAATTTGCATTGCATTCGGACCAAACTCACACAGGATCCTTTTTTTGGTCCACAGCAGAATCAGATACCACGGGTGTTCACACCCGATCCGATTCCTGGCCGAGTTTGTAGATCGCACTGCGATATGCAAACTCATTTGGGGGTGTCATTAACTTTTAATTGACACTCCCAGCAGTTTGCATAGGGCAGTGTGAACCGTTGCCGGGAGACATGCGATGTGGGAACCCGCAGTGGATTTGCAGGCTTCCCGCATCGCAGCAGTGTGAACCGGCCCTTAAACTTCTCCACAACTTTATCCCTGACCCGTCTGGTGTGTTCCTTGGCCTTCATGATGCTGTTTGTTCACTAAGATTCTCTAACAAACCTCTGAGGGCTTCACAGAACAGCTGTATTTATAAAGAGATTAAATTACACACAGGTGGACGCTATTTACTAATTAGGTGACTTATGAAGGCAATTGGTTCTTCTAGATTTTAGTTAGGGGTATCAGAGTAAAAAGGGCTGAATACAAATGCACACCACACTTTTCACATATTTATTTGTAAAAAAATTGAAAACCATTTATCATTTTCCTTCCACTTCACAATTATGTGCCACTTTGCGTTGGTCTATCACATAAAATCCCAATAAAATACATTTACGTTTTTGATTGTAAGATGACAAAATGTGGAAAATTTCAAGTATGAATACTTTTTCAAGGCACTGTATATATTCAGCAGAGGCCCTAGTGAATTAAATGGTGGGTTTTGCAATTTCGTACATCACATGCTTTTTTGAACGCAAATCGTTGGGAAAAAATACACTTTATTTTAATGCACAAACACAAAATAACAACCAATTTTTTGGTAAAATATAAAAGATGGTGTTACGCCGAGTAAATAGATAGCTAACATGTCACACTTCAAAATTGAGCACGTTCGTGAAATGGTGACATACTACATTGTCATAGACAATGTTCCAGCCAAATTTAATTTTTTTTTCTAAAGTCAGCAACTACAAACACTGTAGCTGCTGACTTTTAATAAGGGTACTTACCTGTCCAGGGTGCCCGCGTTGTCTGCCCCGCGAGGCCGATCTATCCATCGAGCCCCCCCCCCTCGAGGCCGCCATTCCAACTAAGGGAAACCGGCAGTGGAGCCTTGCAGCTTCACTGCCCGTTTCCTACTGCGCATGCGCGAGTCGCGCGGCACTTTGTGAATGGCCGGCTGTCTTCTGGGACACACACAGGTCCAAGAAGAGGGGAGGGGAGCTCGCCGAAGCGGAGGAAGTGAACGAACAGCTCCGCGGAAGAGGCAGGTTAGGAAGACTGCATAGCGACAGGCGTTTCTGGTAAGTAAAAAACTTTTTTTTTTCTCCAAATGTTTTTTAATATATTTTAAAGAATCTGTTAATGTAAATATTTTTTTTAGGCTGGACCCCTGCTTTAAAAGCCTTTACAGGTTATCAGTTTAGAGTTACAGATGAGGTCTGGTGCTAGAATTTATGCTCTCGCTCCGACGTTCGCGGCAATACCTCACATGTGGTGCGATCGCTTTCGGCGTATGGGTGCGCAGCTGCTTAGCCCCCAGATGCTGAGGGCCGACGCGAGTGTTCGCCTTGTGCGGGA
The DNA here is from genome assembly GCA_029206835.1 of Rana muscosa. Lineage (NCBI taxonomy): Eukaryota > Metazoa > Chordata > Amphibia > Anura > Ranidae > Rana > Rana muscosa. The sequence continues at coordinate 44,893,920 of CM055117.1, read as the reverse complement.
GCAAAGGGGGACTAGGGCACTTAAAATATATATATATATATTGTTTTATTATTTATTTCACTGTTTTTTGTTTTTTAAACCACTTGTCGACCAGCCGTCGTCGTTATACGGCGGCAGATTGGCACGATCACGCGAACCGCCGTAGGTGTACGTCGGTCCCTTTAAGCGTGATAGCAAGCGCGCGGGGTTGCCGATGCTCGTGACTGGGGGTCGCGATGACCGACGGTCATGAGCGATCGCGGGCACGAGAGGCAGAACAGGGTCATGTGTGTGTAAACAGACAAATCCCTGTTCTGTGAGGAAAGACAGATCGTGAGTTGCTAATAGCTAGGAACCACGATCTGTCATTTCCCCTAGTCAGTCCCATCCCCCTACAGGTAAAACACACACTAGGGAACACAGTTAACCCCTTGATCGCCCCCTAGTGTTAACCCTTTTCCCTGCCAGGGACATTTTTACAGTAATCAGTGCATTTTTATAGCACTGATCGCTGTATAAATGTGAATGGTCCCAAAAATGTGTCAAAAGTGTCCGATGTGTCCGCCATAATGTCGCAGTCACAATAAAAAAAAATAAAAAAAATCGCTGATCGCCGCTATTACTAGTAAAAAAAAGGAATAATAAAAATGCTATAAAACTATCCCCTATTTTGTAGACGCTATAACTTCTGCGCAAACCGATCACTTATTGGGATTTTTATTACCAAAAATATGTAGAAGAATATATATCGGCCTAAACTGAGAAAAAAAAATAGCTTTTTTAAAAAAAAATAAAAAATTGGGGATATTTATTACAGCAAAAAGTACAAAATTTTGTGTTTTTTTTTTTTAAATGGGTCGCTCATTGTTTGTTTATTAGCGCAAAAAATAAAAATTGCAGAGATCATCAAATACCACCGAAAGAAAGCTTTATTTGTGGGAAAAAAAGGACGTAAATTTTGATTGGGTGCAACGTCGCACGACCGCGCAATTGTCAGTTAAAGCGACGCAGTGCCGAATCGCAAAAAGTGGCCCGGTCATTGGGCAGCCAATTCTTCCGGGGCTGAAGTGGTTAAATTTAAATGTATTTTATTGATGTTACAAAAGATTTTTACATTCCTTTTAACAGCAACAAAAGTGATGAAAAAAAATATGGAACAAAAAAAAAAACAACTGTGAAAAAATAAAGAATTAACCAATAAAATGTTTAAAGTGCCCCAGTCCCCCTGTGCCCGCACACGTAAAGTAAACACACACGTACAGCAATCGAACCACACGCAAGGTATTGCCGCCAACGTCAGAGCGAGAGCAATAATTGACAGGTACTCTTTATGGAGATATCTGAGGTCTATTAGACCCCAGATCCCTCCTCTGCCCTAAAAGCATCTGATCAAACCAAGATAGGTGTTTTCGGGTGTTTTGCCCATTAAAAAATTGTGCTGTTTACATCTGGGAAACTGGTAGTGCCTTTGCTTCCTGTTCCATAGAGATCATTGGGGACTTTCCAGTCCTTCATGATGTCTGTAGTAACCCGGTGAAATCACTGGTTTCCATTCTGGGCTTGCCACCGGGACAGAAGCTCCTGGAAAGGCACCGGTGGGTAGCGGGGGGGGGGGGGCTATTCTGCGGCTAGCTGGCTGCTCAGGTGGCTTTTACAAAAAGCCATCTGCCAGCTTTTACAACAGATACCAGGATGATGCCTGAAGCTGCAGGCATCATTTGGAAGAGCCCAATGACTCAGGATAGGCTGCTCATGACAGACAAGGCTATACCCTCCAGTCGGTACCCCGGAAGGTTACCAGAAACAAACATGCATACATGGAAGGAGTGCCAGACCAAAAGATAAGAGTCCAACTCCATTTATTGTTATTGTGCTAAAAGACTACCAACGCGTTTCGTCCGTCTCTACTGCCAACTGAAAAAGGAGCTGCGGCTACAAGGGAATGGGAAGGTGATCCTGCCATCTTCTGAATTTGTGGAGTTGTTTTTTTTGTTTGTTTTTTTTAATACCAAGGGAGATTTACTGCACCACAACTTTGAGCCAATCGGTTGTTGCGTGGTTCCATTGACCTCAGTGGGCAAGTTTGTCAGGCAAAAAAAAAAAAGGGAGGTTTTTCTGTGTCTCCTGCTGTCCCCATCTGCTTTTGGGCGGATGGGGACACCTACACATCGGTGCCATGTTTAGGCGCCAGAGGCGTGGCGTCTGCGTTCCCGCGGATGTTGGCGCAGCTGGACGCACTTTACTATCTGATGGCATGGGGGTGCGTCCGCAATTGCGTGCCTCCCTATGACAGTGGGCGCCTCCTGCGCTCACATGTCAGCCATCCACACATGGTGTTGGGGGCGGAGCCTCCTGGGCTCTTCCGGGGTTAAATTAGAGGTCAGGCATGGCTTGGATTTCATTTCACTTCTTACTGAAGACACACGCAGCTGTGGAGATTGCTTGCTGTGTCTCATTACCTTTTTATACTTGGGATATTCACCATACTCAGGTACTTACTATATTCATGTCCCTACCATCTTTGGCCCAGGCCTTTCATTCATGCATGTATATTCTCATGCCAATACATATTGACTTTACTTTAGATGCCTGACAAACATACTTATGTTTACAGCCTATACTCTTTATGGACTAACGAGGTCTCTATGGACATCACTATACCTATGCCATGCCTGCTCTCCGTTTGGCTCCTGGTGGGGTCCCATCTGACTCCGCCCTCTCAGCTCCCTGGTGAGACACCTGCTGCCGCGGTCTTGGGGCCGCACATCTGTAGCCATGGTCAAGCTCAGTGGTGAGTATGGGGATCCACACACCCCCTCCCACCCTGTGCTTTTATAGCCAATACTGTGCCATATTGTCAAACATATATATTTTTTCATCTTAGGTACATTGTTACACACATCCACCCCTGAAGAGCGAGCTGGATCTCGCGAAACTAGTCGGGTAGTATGATGCCCGTGTACTCTGACTGTTACTACATTTATGTACCAATACTCCTTGTTTATGTATCTTTTCAATTGGCAACTGTTGGTGTTATCTATGCATGTAAACAATTTTACTTGAATAAACCATATACTGTATTTACTACTGTTTATGTTTACTGGCGGAAACGTCACACACTTCATTTAAAGTCCCAGGGCGAATCCTTTGCTTTATTAGTTTGTCAGGCAATGCCACCTTTCAAACTCTGCAAGCCAAGATAATGTTGTTAATATGCTTCATGATCTACGGTATCCGACTGCAATTCTAGGATTTAGGTTGGCGGTTGGGAGGTAAAAATACAGATCAACCTCCTGTTTCTACTGCCCTATTGCCACCCATGTTTAAATGGACCAAAGGCAACCTATGCTTTGGCAATGAAGGGGTTAGAAGAGTCCTCAACTCTGTGTAGGCTCCAAACATGAGGACTTGAAGGCTACACAAGGCTTCTTCTCACCTCCAACAGAGGAGTGAGGAATATTGTAATTACATGTGATTAAATGTAATTACATGTCTAAATCCATTCATCACGTGTCTTCTTCCTTGTATCTTGGTGAGCTTTGTGTATTTCTTCCAGATCTGTGCAGTAATCCAGTGTGAGAAGTCCTGTAATAAAGACCAGTCACTGTTGCTCTCTCTCCTTGTGCAGGGTGACTGGTCTGGTCTCCGCCCCCTCCTGTAGTTTTCTACAGGCAGCCTGTAATGGGTGGAGCCTGCTGGGCCCCTCCCACAGCTCTGCTCTCTCTCTTTCTGCAGGATGACTGTCTGGTCTCCGCCCCCTCCTGTAGTTTTCTGCAGGCAGCCTGTAGTGGGTGGAGCCTGCTGGGCCCCTCCCACAGCTCTGCTCTCTCTCTCCTTCTGCAGGATGACTGTCTGGTCTCCGCCCCCTCCTGTAGTTTTCTGCAGGCAGCCTGTAGTGGGTGGAGCCTGCTGGGCCCCTCCCACAGCTCTGCTCTCTCTCTCCTTCTGCAGGATGACTGTCTGGTCTCCGCCCCCTCCTGTAGTTTTCTGCAGGCAGCCTGTAGTGGGTGGGACCTGCTGTGCCCCCTCCCACAGCTCTGCTCTCTCTCTCTCTCTCTCCCCTTCTGCAGGATGACTGTCTGGTCTCCGCCCCCTCCTGTAGTTTTCTGCAGGCAGCCTGTAGTAAGGTGGAGCCTGCTGGGCCCCTCCCACAGCTCTGCACTCTCTCTCTCTCCTTCTGCAGGATGACTGTCTTGACTCCGCCCCCTCCTGTAGTTTTCTGCAGGCAGCCTGTAGTGGGTGGGACCTGCTGTGCCCCCTCCCACAACTCTGCTCTCTCTCTCTCCTTCTGCAGGATGCCTGTCTGGTCTCCGCCCCCTCCTGTAGTTTTCTGCAGGCAGCCTGTAGCGGGTGGAGTCTGCTGGGCCCCTCCCACAGCTCTGCTCTCTCTCTCCTTCTGCAGGATGACTGTCTGGTCTCCGCCCCCTCCTGTAGTTTTCTGCAGGCAGCCTGTAGTGGGTGGGACCTGCTGTGCCCCCTCCCACAGCTCTGCTCTCTCTCTCTCTCTCTCTCTCTCTCCCCTTCTGCAGGATGACTGTCTGGTCTCCGCCCCCTCCTGTAGTTTTCTGCAGGCAGCCTGTAGTAAGGTGGAGCCTGCTGGGCCCCTCCCACAGCTCTGCACTCTCTCTCTCCTTCTGCAGGATGACTGTCTTGACTCCGCCCCCTTCTGTAGTTTTCTGCAGGCAGCCTGTAGTGGGTGGGACCTGCTGTGCCCCCTCCCACAACTCTGCTCTCTCTCTCTCTCCTTCTGCAGGATGCCTGTCTGGTCTCCGCCCCCTCCTGTAGTTTTCTGCAGGCAGCCTGTAGCGGGTGGAGTCTGCTGGGCCCCTCCCACAGCTCTGCTCTCTCTCTCCTTCTGCAGGATGACTGTCTTGACTACGCCCCCTCCTGTAGTTTTCTGCAGGCAGCCTGTAGTGGGTGGGACCTGCTGTGCCCCCTCCCACAGCTCTGCTCTCTGCACAAGCTATGTACAGCACAGTGATAATGTCACTGCTACTTTTAGAAGCCAATATCTGGGTTTGCAATGGCATTAGCTGCACACAAAGTGGATTTGTATCCTTTGTGGCTATAGAGCAATACATTTTAATGAAGGTTTTTGTGACACAGAGTTTAGTTTGAAATAAAACCTGTTCTGGATTGCCTAAAGGCACAGGTTGTTCTTGCCTAGTGTTTTCCCAAAGGTCATTGTTGTGTTGTCAATACTATTTGTGGAGCCGCGATCCAAGATGGCGCCGGGTAAGCCAGACACACGAGGCAGCACGGCAGCAGCCAGATCCGACGGCGCTACACAGAGAGGAGACAGGCAGCTAAATCTGGAGCCAACCAGGGATCCATTCTCCTCACAATCCTCGGGAGAGGTGGAGACCGGACAGCGGGGTGAGTCACTATCACATCCCCCATCCCCAGCCATATACGCTGATAGACATGACTCTCCAAACTCCCCTGCCTCCCCTGCCTCCTCCATGGATAGGAACATGGCAGACTTAGCAGAAGTCCTCATTAGCCAATCCAGCCAATCCAGCCAGGATATGCCAATTCCCCAGCTCTCACACTATTCCCCTGATGCTGTACTGTTGGGCAGATTCTCCACCATGCTGCAGCAGGAGCTCTCTAAGGCCTGCACATTAATAACCACTGACCTGAAAAAAGACATCCATAGCTTGGGAGAGCGTTTTGAGCTAATTGAAACCAAAGTGGATGGAGCCATCAAAAGGGTCAACCAGAACTCAGCCATGGTGACAGACCTCCAGGATAGATTAGAAGAGGCATTCACAAAAATTGAAGATTTGGAGAATCGTTCTCGTAGGTACAATGTCCGCGTGCGTGGCCTCCCTGAAACTCACACAGATCTAGAGGGGGCTGTAAAAGACCTGATGAAAACCCTTATCCCTGATATAGCCAACCACCACATGGAAGTTGATCGCGTTCACCGAGCACTGACAGCCCCAAGGGCCGACGGCCTACCACGAGACATTATTGTTAAGCCACATCACTACCGCATTAAGGATAAGATGATGCTTGCAGCTCGCAACAGGCCGGACCTGTCGCTATTTGGAACACCAATACAGCTCTTTACAGATTTGGCGCCATCAACGGTCCAGAAACGCAGAAACCTACGGCCATTACTCCAGCAACTTATGGCCAAACAGATTAAGTATCGATGGTCGTTCCCTTTTAAGTTATCATTCACTTACAACGGAAAGTCCCACTCCTTTTCCACGTTCCAAGCAGGCGAAGACCTACTGCTTAGTCTCGGCATCATTGCACGGGACTCTCCGACTCCGATTTCATCTCCCCCTCGTCTGGATCATCGTCCCCTCTCCCCGATATGGCAGGATCGCACACGCTCACAGGCCAGAAATGCTCGCCGGAATACCTGAGTATTATTGCTCTTCTCTCTTTTTGCTTTTTTGCCCCCTTTTGGGAACTGTTAGTGCTTGATTGCACGGATATGGCCTGGGCCCATGGTGGACTATGGGCCTGATGGGGCCATCGTTACCGTTCACAGTTCACAGGTTACAAAGTCACGGGTTACAAAGTTACTGGAGTTCCTGGTTCTTCGGACTGGCTGCCAGCCGAATATTTTACAACCCCGACGGGCCCAACCTGGTCGAAGAAATTTTGCTTTTTGCTTTTTAGCAGTCTGGGGGCCTTAGTCGGACCGCAATGTGTTCCCCTGTTGGGCTGTGGCTCGGGGGCCGGAGCGACCGATGGGGACCCTTCCGGCCCCGGCGCCGCTGGCCTTGGGAATGCATGTTCCTATAGACAGCCTGTTATGTTAAAACTGTATTGATTGATTTTGTCATTTCCGATATGACCTCGAATAGCCTGCTCGTACAGAGTGTAATCATATTTGGGTCGGGGTGGTCATGCTTGCCACCCAACTGCAAGACTACCTATCCTACGACAAGGATGGTACCCTTGCACCTAATTTGCCGGATGTTGTCTCCGGCAGGGGTTATTCCCCATTCCTTCATTCATCAGCTAGGATTGAGTTATATTGGTTGTTTGGGCCTAAGGCCTATGTATATGTTTTTTTGCTTTTATTTTTGTTTCTCTTCTTCTCTAATGCCTTTTCCTTCTCTCCCTTCCCCCTCTTTCTTCGGAGCCTCGGTTCAGCGCCCTTCCCTTATGTCATGGTCTGAGAGGTCACATAGCCGAACAGTCATCATCATCGGGACCCTTCTCGCTTCATTCATTATGCAAGGTAAGAGTGCTCTGCCCTACCACGATGGCCACCACATATAACACAGACTATTCGATAGTTAGCCACAATGTACATGGATTTAACTCCCCTACTAAAAGAACTAAGGCTTTCCAGTTTTATCATAAACAGAAGGCTGAAGTCCTGCTATTGCAGGAAACTCATTTCTCCAATGTCTCAGCGCCCCGTTACCTCAATGGGAAGTATCCACAGTTTTACTTGGCAGGGGGTCGGGAAAAGAAGGGCGGTGTAGCCATCTGCTTTTCGAAACGGACCCCCTTTACCCCCATCGCTATCGTTAAGGACAAGAGAGGTAGATATATTATGGCAGTGGGGCGGCTCCATGACCAGGAGGTGTCCTTTATATCATACTATGCCCCGAATACTGGACAGCCGGAATTCTTTAGCAAAATGCTGAAGATTCTTATGCCCAAAGTCCAGGGTCAGGTCATTATGGGAGGCGATAGTAATATTCCCTTGGACAGAATTATGGATAAATCGGACTCCTCTAGACCAACATTGAAACGCCCACCGACTGGAAGCAGCAAGGTTGCACGTCTGTTTCATTTCTATGACCTCATCGACGCCTGGCGAGAAAATAACCCTACGGTCAGAGACTTTACACACTTTTCACAAGCCCATCATACTTACTCGAGGATAGACCACGTTCTAGTACGTACGCCTTTGCTACCATTTATTAAGTCGGTTAAGATTTTGTCTACCCCTTGGTCTGATCATTCCCCGATAAAACTCTCTACTTCAGGGCTATGGACTAAATCTAGACCCTCCCCGTGGAGACTTAATGTGAGCTTGCTGAATGACCCTACAATCTTTTTAGAGATTCAAAAGGAAATACAGGAATACTTTAGACTTAATAAGGCATCGGACACATCCCCCGCAATTAACTGGGTAGCTCATAAAGCAGCGATTAGGGGCATATTGTTACAAGTGGCAGCCAGGATTAAACGCAATAGGGAACAGGCAAATAAGATTCTGGAAACTAACTTAGATAACTTACTTAGTGAACAGCACAGAAATCCCCTGGTAGATATAAGGCATAAAATTGACGAGGCTCGACTAGCACTAAATCTTAGCTTGACTACTCAAGCGGAGAAACATATTAGTTGGTCTAAGCACAGGTTCTATACGATGGGTGATAAACCTACCACAATGTTAGCTAGAAAACTGGTTCCTCGACCGTACACACCGACTTTGCCTAAACTACGACTATCCACGGGCCTAACCTCCCAGAACCCCGAACGGATAATTGGAGAATTTCACAAATTTTATGCTAAGCTGTATGGAGTGCAGGACAAGTTCGATTCATCTGAAGCGAGCACATTCTTTCGCGACTTACAGCTGCCTAAATTGACACAAGCCCATGCGGAACTGATGGACGGTGCTCTTACAGAGCCTGAAGTCAGGGCTGCAATCAAAACCCTACACCCTACCAAGGCCCCTGGGCCAGATGGATTCCCGGGTCACTACTATAGGAAATATCACGATCTTCTGGCCCCACATCTCTGTACTTACTTTAATGACCTGAGAAGCGGCAGCAAGCTCCCCAGCCATGAAAATGTAGCCTATATAAGTGTTATCCCGAAACCAGGAAAGGACCATACAGACTGTTCCAATTATCGCCCAATTTCTCTGATCAATACGGATCTTAAGATTCTAACCAAAATACTGGCCCAGAGACTTAATACTTTTCTTCAGTGTTATATCCATCCTGACCAAGCAGGTTTTGTCCCGACAAGACAGGCATCGGACCAAACCCGCCGGATAATTAACCTTATCTCGGCAGTTCGGTCTGATTGGGATGGAAAGGGGACTAGGAGGGGAATGTTACTTTCATTGGATATCCAGAAGGCGTTCGATTCTATCTCCTGGGACTATCTTTTTGATGTTCTCACACGCTTTGGATTTGGGAGACGCTTTCTGGATCTCCTTCACATATTATATGATTCCCCCAGTGCCTCGCTAATGCTCAGAGGATATACATCCCAAACATTTCCTATCAGGAGAGGAACTAGACAGGGCTGCCCGTTGTCGCCACTATTATTCGCCCTGGCGATTGAACCACTAGCGCTCAAAATTCGCGCCTGCAGAGATATACAGGGCATTTATTGCGGAGACTATGAACACAAATGTTTACTCTTTGCGGACGACTTGTTGCTGACCTTGACCTCACCAATCACATCCCTACCTAACTTGTATGCTATTTTGCAGCCTTTCTCCAACATTTCCGGGTTGGCAATTAATCATAGTAAGTCAAGAGCACTGAACTTATCTTTGCTAAGCTCCACTCAGGCTACGCTTGAAAAATCATTTCAATTCCGATGGGAATCCACAGCTCTCCCTTATTTAGGCATACAGCTGACCTCATCTATTGGTGAGTTGTACAAAGAGAATTATCCAGCCCTTTTCAAACGGCTAACAGCTGACATGGCTAAGTGGCAGGTTCACCCGCCATCGTGGTTTGGCAGACTTCACTCAATTAAAATGAATGTTCTACCTCGATTATTGTATTTCTTCCGTACCTTGCCAGTTTCATTGGCCCGTGATGACCTTAAACGATTCCAGAATAAAGTACTACAGTTTATTTGGGGTGATAAGAGACCCAGGGTGAATAGGAGCACTCTATACACGTTGAAGCGGAGAGGAGGACTTGGTCTTCCAGACTTATTAAAATATTTTTATGCTGCCCAGATAGCACAACTTACAAGGTTTCACTCCCAACAGGCACAGGCCATTTGGATGGCTATGGAATCTTATTCCTGCCGTCCCAAACCTATTTCTTATATTTTATGGCTCCCTATCAAGGAGCGACCTCCTATACTTTGCCCTACTTTATCCATGTCACTGGAACTATGGGACAGACTCTCCAGATCTCACAAATTCAAATCTCCTCATTCTCCATTGACACCTCTGCTTCAAAATAAAGCATTCACCCCGGGTCTCACCCCACTAGCGTTCGAATGGTGGACTAATAAGGGTTTTAAGTGTATTGCTGACTTGTGCAATCATAGAGGTATGCTGACCGAACGGACTATGGCTGACAGGCATCAAATGCCTCCAGCGGAGGGTTATAGGTTCGCCCAAATCTCACATTATGTACAAACCCTGGCTCGCAAGAGCAACCTAGCAACCCAAACTCCCATGGAACATCTATGCAAAAATTATGATAAAATTAAAGGACATTTATCTGCTATATATTCGATATTGCTGAGTGTATCGACAAAGCTGACTTATATGGTCCAATGGGAGACCGACTTGCAGGAAACCCTGGATCTGGACGAATGGCATAGGATAGCCGAGACAGCATCTCGTTCGCTCGTCAATACTTCAATAATTGAGGCCAATTATAAGGTTCTACTGAGGTGGTATATGGTGCCGGTCAGACTGGCAACTTTTGTCTCAGGAGCTACCCCGTTGTGCTTTAGAGGATGTGGCCAGATGGGCACCACCTATCATATTTGGTGGACATGCCCAAAGGTCCGGAGGTTTTGGATCAGGGTGTATAATTTAGTTTACTCCCTTACCCAACTAAACCTAACTAAATCAGCTAAGCAAGCACTACTGGGGGGAGGAGATGTGGAAGCCTCCAAGTCCTGCAAGAGGCTCTTGACATTTATTTTTATTTCAGCCAAAATCACTATTGCTAGGAACTGGAAATCGGCAGCTCTACCATTCGATCAGCTTAAAGGCAAATTGTCTTGGTTGATGCTAAACGAACGCTTGACCGCTCTGGCCCAAGATAAAATGAAACTGTTTCATGGAGTTTGGGACCCATGGCTTCGTTACCTAACTAATGACCCGGGGATGTTTACAGCATAGCCTAGGGGATTAGGTTGAGATGTCTGGATGCTGAATCGGGGCTCCTCCCCCCCCTCCCTCCCCCCATTCCCCCCTCCTCAACTGTCCTTTCCTTACTCTGTCTCCTTCCTTCTATTCTTTGTCACTGTCCTCTTTCCTCTCTTTTGAAATTTGTTTATTGTTTATTTTTGGAGTCAGATCCAGACCTTAGAGGTTTGTGCTGCTCCCTGTTTTCTCAGCTCCTACGGGACCATTGTCAGTCTGATCAGACCTCTGGGCTGCCCACACGGCCGGCTGAGTTGCGCCCCCCCCGATAGATGGATGGGGGGGCGGCTCATCTGGGTGGACGGTTCAGATATGATCTGCGATGCTAATAGGGGTTAACGGCTCTACGGGGCTTCGGACTACTCCAAGGACCCCTACACTTGGTGATCTTCATTGTGTTACCCCAAATGTTGATTGTGACTGTACAATGTTATGTGGCGACTTTTATACATTTTGTATGACAAAACTTGAATAAAAAGATTGAAACACAATACTATTTGTGTGTATGTCAACAAAACAAGGCATCTGCCCAAAAGGTATTTAACCGCTGAGCAGTCTCAGTTTCACTTCCATGTGTTCACCATTTTCCTGCTAGACTTTCTATGTATTCTTAGGCCCCTTTCACACTGGGGCGTTTTTCATGCGGTTTAGCGCTAATAATAGCGCTATTATACTGCATGAAAAATTCCTGCCTGTAGCCTTCAATGTGAAAGCCCGAAGGCTTTCACACTGAAGCGGTGCGCTAGCAGGACCGCTCCAAAAGTCCTGCTAGCCGCTTCTTTACAGCGGTAAAGGAGCGGTGTGTTCACCGCTCCTTTACCGCGGTCTCCCATTGAAATCAATGGGACAGCGCGGTAATACCGCCCGCAAACCGCGGCAATAGCCGCGGTTTGCGGGCGGTATTAACCCTTTTTCGGCCGCTAGCGGGGGTTAAATTAACCCCCCTAGCGACCGCATACCGCGGTAATAACGACGGTATAGCAGCGCTAAAAATCGCGCTGCTATACCGCCACCGCACCTGCCCGCCCCAGCGTGAAAGGGGCCTTATGCCGCATACACACGGTCGGAATTTCCGACAACAAATGTTGGAAAGCAGGTTCTCTATTTTTCCGACGACAAAATGGCTTGTCGGAAATTCCGACCGTGTGTAGACATTTCTTGACAATCGGAATTTCCGAGCAACATGTGTGTGACCGTGTGTATGCAAGACAAGTTTGAGCCAACATCCGTCGGCAAAAAAAAAAACACGGTTTTGTTGTCGGAATGTCCGATCGTGTGTACAGGGCATTATGGGGTATCTAGGAGGCAGATCTTGGTGCTCCTTCTCACAAGCTTAACCATTTCAATACCCGCCCATAGTCATATGACGTCCACAGGGGGGATATCTGAATGATGGGGGCAGCTAGAGGCATCATTCAGATATTCTGTCATGCCGGCGATTCTGCGCACCATAAGAACGATCATAGCGGCAGTTCCGCCGCTTGATCGTTCTTATAGGCGACAGGAGGCGACAGGAGGCGACAGGAGGCGACAGGAGGGGACATCCCCCCCCCCGCCGCCATCTGGTGCTTCTCCAGGCTCTCCCTTGCCATCGGGGGCCTGGAGAAAGAATCGTCCGGAGCCGTGTGAGGCGCATAGAGATTTCTGGTGACCAGATGGTCACCAGTCATCTCTATGGCCGTCGGAGGCCCGGGCGCGAAGTTATGACGTCACGCCCGGGTACCCGGAAGTAAACAAAGCCGCAATCGCGGCTGTCAGCATGAGATCAGTGAATTTTTTTTTCCTGATCTCATGCTTTCCAGCCTGGAGGAGAGATGTGGGGTCTTTTTGACCCTGCATCTCTCCATAAAGAGGACCTGTCACACACATTCCTATTACAAGGGATGTTTACATTCCTTGTAATAGGAATAAAAGTGATCAAAAAAATAAAAATTTAAAAAAAAGTGTAAAAATTAAAAAAATTAAAGTAAAATAAAAGATAAATTAAAACGCCCCTGTCCCCGGTAGCTCGCGCTCAGAAGCGAACGCACACGCAAGTCCCGCCCACAGATGTAAATGCCGTTCAAACCACATATATGAGGTATCGCCGCGTGCGTTAGAGCGCGTGCAACAATTCTAGCACTGGACCTCCTCTGTAACTCTAAACTGGTAACCTGTAAAAATTTTCAAAGCGTCGCCTATGGAGATTTTTAAGTACCGAAGTTTGGCGCCATTCCATGAGTGTGTGCAATTTTAAAGTGTGACGTGTTTGGTATCTATTTACTCGGCGTAACATCATCTTTCATATTTTACAAAAAAATTGAGCTAACTTTACTGTTTTATTATTTTTTAAATCATGAAACCATTTTTTTTTCCAAAAAAACAGAGTTTGAAAAATTATTGCGCAAATACCGTGCAAGATAAAAAGTTGCAATGACCGTCATTTTATTCCCTAGGGTGTCTGCTAAAAAAACATATAGAAATGTTTGGGGGTTCTGAGTAATTTTCTAGAAAAAGAATGATGATTTGTACATGAAGGAGAGAAGTGCCAGAATAGGCCCGGTATGGAGGTGGTATAAAAGCCCGGGGTTGAAAGGGTTAAATCATACCAAGGCTGGCAAGCTGGGATTTTGGTAAACCTTCCTCCAGAAGGGGTCTCCAATCCATAGCTGGTGAACAACTTGTAGTAGCACTCAACTTAACATGTTTTATAAAGACATTCTGGTGCTTATACAAGACGCTTCTGAAGCCACTGAGATCCAGTCAAAGCCAGGAGTTAGCCTGCAGGCTCCATTCATACTTGAGCTGAGCATGGTTGGCTGACTTATTCTATTTTTTAATTTATTTTTTATGTTTTGTTTTTTGTTTGTTTTTTTGGGGGGGGGGCAAAAAAAAATAAAAAATTAAAAAACAAAGAAATAAATAAATAATAAATAAAAATAAGACAGCCAACCATGCTCAGCTCAAGTATGAATGGAGCCTACAGGCTAACTCCTGGCTTTGACTGGATCTCAGTTTCTTCAGAAGCGTCTTGTATAGGCACCAGAATGTCTTTACCATTATAAAACATGTTAAGTTGAGTGCAATTAACTTTAAAAGGTGTTTTTGAGTTTTTTAACCACTTCAGCCCCGGAAGAATTTACCCCCTTCCTTACAAGAGCACTTTTTGCAATTCGGCACTGCGTCACTTTAACTGACAATTGCGCGGTCGTGCGACGTGGCTCCCAAACAAAATTTACGTCTTTTTTTCCCCACAAATAGAGCTTTCTTTTGGTGGTATTTGATCACCTCTGTGGTTATTATTTTTTGCGCTATAAACAAAAATAGAGCGACAATTTTGAAAAAGAATGCAATATTTTTTACTTTTTGCGATAATAAATATCCCCAAAAAATCTATTAAAAAATAAACATTTTCCACAGTTTAGGCCGATACGTATTCTTCTACATATTTTTGTTTAAAAAAAAAAAAGAAAAAAAAATCGCAATAAGCGTATATTGATTGGTTTGCGCAAAAGTTATAGCGTCTAGAAAATAGGGGATAGATTTATTGCATTTATTTTTTATTTTTTACTAGTAATGGCGGCGATCTGTGATTTTTATTGTGACTGTGACATTGCGGCGGATATATCGGACACTTTTGACACGTTTTTGGGACCATTCACATTTATACAGCGATTAGTGCTATAAAACTGCACTGATTACTGAGTAAATGTGACTGTCAGGGAAGGGGTTATCACTAGGGGGCGCTGAAGGGGTTAAAATATGTTCCCTAGTGAGTGATTCTAACTGTAGGGGGAGGGGACTCACAAGGGGAGGTGACCGATGTGTGTACCCAGTACAGAGGAACACACATCAGTCTCCTCACCACTGACAGGACATGGATCTGTGTGTTTACACACAGAGATCCACGGTCCTGCCTTGATTGCGGGCAATCGTGGGTGCCCGGCGGACATCGCGGCAGCCGGGCACGCGCATCGGGTCCCGAGCGATGCCGCGTGCGCGCCCCCTAGACAGCCAGCAAGCCAGGACGTCATATGATGCCCACCCAGGATGGGAGATCCCATCTGTGGGCATCATTTGACTATGGGCGGGTAGGGAAGTGGTTACAATTATTTTTGGCCAATAGAAAGCTAGTCACTACACAAGAAAACACAAGAGTATTTTTTTGTTACTTGAGCGTCTTTCAGGTGCTCCTATTGAAGTCTGCTGGGGTCAAAATGCACAACTCTGCTCAAATGGAAGCTCATGTTCTTGAGTGCTAAACATCAAGCCTTTAAGAGATTTTATTTTATTAAAAAAAAAAAAAAAAATCCCATGTACAGAAGTATTCACAGCCTTTGCCATGATCCTCAAAATTGAGCTCAGGTGCATCCTGTTTCCACTGATCGTCCTTGAAATGTTTCTACAGCTTGATTGGAGTCCACCTGTGGTAAATTCAGTGGATTGGACATGATTTGGAAAGGCACACACCTGTCTATATAAGGTCCCCACAGTTACCAGTGCATGTCAGAGCACACACCAAGCCATGAAGTCCAAGGAATTGTCTGTAGACCTCCAAGACAGAATTGTATTGAGGCACAGATCTGGGGAAGGGTACATAAACATTTCTGCAGCATTGAAGGTCCCAATGAGCACAGTGGCCTCTGTCATCCATAAATGGAAGAAGTTTGGAACCACCAGGACTCTTTCTAGAGCGGGCCGCCCCGGCCAAACTGAGCAATCAGGGGAAAAGGGCCTTAGTCAGGGAGGTGACCAAGAACCCGATGGTCCCTCTGACAGAGCTCCAGCGTTTCTCTGTGGAGAGAGGAGAACCTTCCAGAAGAACATCCATCTCTGCAGCACTCCACCAATCAGGCCTGTATGGTAGAGTGGCCAGACAGAAGCCACTCCTCAGTAAAAGGCACATGACAACCCACCTGGAGTTTGCCAAAAGGCACCTGAAGGACTCTCAGACCATGAGAAACAAAATTCTCTGGTCCAATGAGACAAACTCATGGCAAGTGTCATGTCTGGAGGAAATGAGGCACCGCTCATCTCCTGGCCAATACCATCCCTACAGTGAAGCATGGTGGTGGCAGCATCATGCTGTGGGGATGTTTTTCAGTGGCAGGAACTGGGAGACTAGTCGGGACCGAGGGAAAGATGAATGCAGCAATGTACAGAGACATCCTTAATGAAAACTTCCTCCAGAGTGCTCAGGACCTCAGACTGGGGTAAAGGTTCATCTTTCAACAGGACAACGACCCTAATCACACAGCCAAGATAACAAAGGAGTGGCTACGGGACAACTCTGTGACTGTCTTTGAGTGGCCCAGCCAGAGCCCAGACTTGAACCTGATTGAACACCTCTGAAGAGATCTGAAATAGAGAGCTGTGCACCGACGCTCCCCATCCAACCTGATGGAGCTTGAGAGGTTCTGCAAAGAAGAATGGGAGAAACTGCCCAAAAATAGGTGTGCCAAGCTTGTAGCATCATACGTTGGCTGTAATTGGTGCCAAGGGTGCTTCAACAAAAGTATTAAGCAAAGGGTGTGAATACTTATGTACATGGGATTTTTTTTTTTTATGTTTATTAAATTTGCAAAGATTTCAAACAAGCTTCTTTCACGTCATTATGGGGGATTGTTTGTAAAATTTTGAGGAAAATTATTTAATTCATTTTGAAATAAGGCTGTAACATAACAAAATGTGGAAAAAGTGAAGCGCTGTGAATACTTTCTGGATGCACTGTATAAACCTTTAGTGGTGTAGGCTCCATTCACACTAATGCGTTTTTTGATGCATTTTGCAGAACTGCAGGGAATTTTTTTTAACATGAGTTCCTATGGAACACGTTCACGCCAATGCATTTTTGTGCCTCTGCGTTTTTGGAAATGCAGCGAAAATGCAGCGTTTTGCATGTAATAGACTTCAATGGACCCACATCCAAAACGCAAGTCCCTCGTTTTTGCCGCGATTTGCGTTTTGGGATTTGTGCGTTTTTTTTTTTTTTTTAGCTGTACATTCACTGTTTATAACTGGTTGCTAAGGAGGTTGCCGGGAAGCCGTCCGCCGCGTCCTAAACAACCGATGAGTCATCAGCTGTCAGCGGGCCTTTCCTGCGGACAGCTGAATGTAGAAAAAAAAAAAAAACAGCGTGGGGTCCCACCCAGGTCCATACCAGGCCCCTGGTCTAAAAGACCGCAAATCCCTCCTCTGCACTTAAAAGTATTGAAAAACGCCAAGATCAGCGTTTTTGAATACAATTTTTTTATTTTTTTTAGTCATCACCGTTGGCTACCGAGTAAAACTGAAGTGATGACGCTTCCGGATTTCTACATCAGAGACCCAATCAAAGCCGAATCCGACTTTGTTCAGGACTTGGGCCAGCCGGCCGACGTGCCGGATGCTGGCTCCGGTCTCCTGGCGGGACAGGAGACCTGGGCAGAGCGACAGAAGGCGACGGGATGGGAGGGGGAGGGGGAACGTCCCCTCCCGTCCTTGTAATAATTGACGCATCGGTTGTTACTACTAGAAAGCCGACCGTCCACTCTAAAAAAATAAACAGTACCGGGGTGATGCCTGTAGCTGCAGACATCACTCAGGTACAACCACTTCAGCAGAATGACGTAAAGGTATGCGATTTTGTGGAAAGTGGTTAAGGAGGAGTGATATGAAGGCCACTAATGCTCCCGAGTGCATTTCTATACCTCCCCCAATAGAGTTCATACATTCCTAAAAATAAGGTATTAAAATCCCCCAAAAAAATTTATAATACAAAGACGTAAACCCATCTGGGCCTGGAATCTTCTTACTTTTAATTAGTGCGGTTCGTTTCGAATTAAAAGGTCAGAAGAATTTTTGTTTTACGGAAATTCGGATGTATCCGAATTTCAGAATTAGAATAGTACCAGATTTAAACGAATCTGAAATAACGAAAAAAAAAAAAAAAAAAATCGGACAAAATTCGAATTGTTTTCAAATTTCCAAAGCGAATAAAATATAGAAATTTTCCATTCTATTTTATTCTCTTTGGAAATTGCAAAACTATTAGAATTCGAAAACTATTCTAAGTTGATTCGAAAACGCGTAAACGAAACTAATTCCGAAAACAGATTAAACGAATGAAACAAATTTAACTAAACAAATTTATTTAAATAACGAATCGAAACTAAACTAATTTTTTCGTTCTGCTTTTAATTGCTGCTGCTATTTCTTCTTTAGAAACTTCCCCGTTTAGATTAGTTACGGTTTCTGCTGATAATGTAGGGAATTTTACCTCTAGCAAATATTCATCTATTTTACATTTCCTGAACTGGGTTTCCTCATTTCTCACTTTAGTGCCGGTTCACACTACAGCGACTTGGGATCCGATTTGTGTCGCCCCAAGTCACGCAACCCGACAAATTCAATTGAAGTGAATGAGAGCCGTCATAATGTACACTACAGAAGTCGCTCTGACTTCAGAAAAGGTTCCTGTACTACTTCAAGGTGACTTCTAGGCAATTTGTAGGCAACTTGTACCCATTCATTTCAATGGAAGTCGCCTCCAAAGTCGGATCAGTGTCTAAACAGAAGCAACTTTACAGGAAGAGAAAATAGTTTTCTCAGGCAAACCCCTCCCTCCCCCCTCCCTCCCACAGAGCAGATTAGTGTTTGATTGGCCACTGGCAAAGTCGCCTGTCCTGGAGGAGACTTGAAGTCGTGTTGTAAGTCGCGCTGAAGTCGCCTCGCAAAGTCGCGCTGGAAGTCGTGTTGCCCCTGTGTGAACTGCCACTTATACAGCAGCTGATAATATTCTTGAACGATTTTTATAATATCACTTGATTTTAGCTATATGTCCCACAGTATTCCTTGGCCGTATTGTTCCTACCAATAGTTTCCCTGGTTTATTACCCATCTCATAATATTGTTTCGCCATTCTATGTTAGTATCTTGTTCCATCAAAGCTTTTAGGCCGGGTTCCCCCCACAGCCAATTTGCATGACATGCGAGTCTGCCCGGCTCGCAATGGAGCTGGTTCACGTATGGCCAGGGCGGCCGCGGTCCGCATTCCAAAGGGGTCCTGTGCAACTTTGGGTCTGGTTCAGGTGCAAATTCTGGCAAAAATTCAGACCTGATTCGCACCTTAACCGGTGAACAGGACAGCACCGGACCCCCTGCTGGGAACCGCAGCCGCACTCATGTGAACCCGTCCTTAAGGCCTCTTGTTTTTCTACTAATCTTATCATCGTTTGACATTCATTTGTTTCTTTATGTATTTGTTCCAGACCTTGAATTTCCTGTAGGAGAAATTCCAGCCAGCCATAGTTTCTTCCTTTTAACCCCTTCTGCTATTAATCTCCCTCTCTTATGCCTTACAGCAGGGATCTCAAACTGGTGGCCCTCCAGCTGTTGTGAAACTACAAGTCCCATCATGCCTCTGCCTGTGGGAGTCATGCTTGTAACTGTCAGGCCTTGAAATGCCTCATGGGACTTGTAGTTTCCAAACAGCTGGAGGGCCACCAGTTTGAGACCCCTGCACAGGATTCCCAAAGTACTGCCCAGGATATATTATTCTCCTTAAAAAAAATGATATATATATATATATATATATCTCTAAGGAGGTCCAGGTCTAACTCTATGGGCTAGTTTACACTTGCTTCAAAACAAGGCTTCAAACACGCTTTGTTAAAGCTCTCTGAAGGCCAGTCAAAGCTCCTGTCACTAAATAAAATGGTTAGCTTACAGTCCTGTTTACACCTGATTTTGCTTGGTGCTTCGATGAAGCTTCAATGAGGCTTCGGTGGAGCTTTGGTGGAGCTTCAAGCGAGCTTTGCCATAGACTTCTATGGAGGCTTTGAAGACACTTTGAAGCACCAAGGGATATCATTTTTGAAGCCAAAGCAAGGTGTAAACAGGACTGTAAGCGAAATTGTTTTATTTAAAGACAGGAGCTTTGACTGGCGTTCCGAAGCAAGTGTAAATGAGCCATATATCTCCAACTATTCAAAAAAATATGTAAGAGATTCGTCTAACCTCCAGGTCATCTGTCTAGCCAGTATGCCCCTTCAAATCGAGGGCAACCAATACCCGAGCATGATCTGAAAGGGTTTCTCCGGTTATCCAATTTGAGATACGGTAAACCAAAAAATTCCATTAGATCTTCCGGGAATCGCAGAGTTGATGAAATGACTTGATTTTTAGCAGTCCAAAGGTGTTCTATGGGGTTGAGGTCAGGACTTTGTACAAGCCAGTTAAGTTCCTCCACCCCAAACTCGCTCATCCACACCATATCGACAAAATTATTGGGCCACCCTTCCAAATCATTTGGTGGAAGGGGGGGGGGATTATGATGTGCGGTTGTTTTTCAAGGGTTTTTCAAGGGTTGGGCTTGGCCGCTTATGGGATTCCCAAAGTACTGCCCACAATATATTATCTATATTATTCTCCTTAAAAAATAAATAAAAAAGAGCTCCAGGTCTAACTATTCTAGAACTGTGCAAGACCGATTTGTCCAACCTCCAGGTCATCTGTCTAGCCAGTATACCCTTCAAATCGAGGGCAACCAATACCCGAGCATGATCTGAAAGGGTTTCCCCGGTTATCCAATTTTAGATATGGTAAACCAAAAAATTCCTTTAGATATTCTGGGAATCGCAGAGTTGCTGAAATGATTTGATTTTTAGCAGTCCAAAGCTGTTCTATGGGGTTGAGGTCAGGACTCTACAAGCCGATTAAGTTCCTCCACCCCAAACTCACTCATCCACACTATATTGGCAAAAGTATTGGGCCACACCTCCAAATCATTTGGTGGAGAGGGGGGGGGATTATGGTGTTTGGTTGTTTTTTTAAGGGTTGGGCTTGGCCCCTTATGGGATTCCCAAAGTACTGCCCAGGATATATTATCTATATTATTCACCTTAAAAAAAAGAGGTCCAGGTCTAACTCTATATCTCCAACTATTCTAGAAACATGTAAGAGAGATTCGTCTAACTTTCAGGTCATCTGTCTAGCTGGTATGCCCTTCAAATTGAGGGCAACCGATGGCACCTGCTGCTATCAGTCTGTCCAATGAGGAGAGCGACAGTGACTGGAGATGCTAGGCTCATGCACATTGCTGGATTAGATCGGGCCCAGGTAAGAAAAAAAAAAAAAAAAGGGGGTCTGGGGGGCAGCTGCAGTACAAAAAAGTTTTTCATCTTAAAAGCGGAGGTCCACCGAAAAAAAAATATTAAAAGCCAGCAGCTACAAATACTGCAGCTAATGACTTTTAATAAATGGACACTTACCTGGGCGCCCGCGATGTCGGAAGCTGAAGCCGATCTGTCCGTCGACTCTCGGCTCCTGCCGCCATCCTCAGGAAGGGAATCAGGAAGTGAAGCCTTGCGGCTTCACTTCCTGGTTCCGTACTGCGCATGCGCGTCCTCACTGGTCCCTGCTGTCTTCTGGGACCTGTGTGTCTCCCAGAAGACAGCAGAGGACAGAGTAACCGCAGGAAGTGGCGTAGGTCATCGCGATCACCAGGGTGATCTATGCCAGGAAGTGGGAGCAAATACCTGTATTACACAGGTATCTGCTCCCTCCTCCCCCCTGAAAGGTGCCAATTGTGACACCGGAGGGGGGGAGGATTCCAAAAAGTGGAAGTTCCATTTTTGGGTGGAACTCCACTTTAACGTATAGAATGCATTAAGGTGAAAAAACCTTAACGTTTTACAACCACTTTAACCACTTGCCGACCGCCTACCGCATATGTACTGCAGCATGTCAGCTCTATTGCACGAAATTCCATACCTGTACGCCACCGGAGGTGCGATTGTGCACCGATTGGACACAGGGGATGCCCATCAGCGGTTCCGCTGGACCTTATGTCCGTCGGCCACCGCGATTGTTCCTGGGAGAGGCAGAATGGCAATCTGCCTTTGTAGACAAGGCAGATTGCCGTTCTGACAGGGGAGAAGATGGAGATCTTGTGTCCCTGCTGAGCAGGAACACGGATCTATGCCTAAAACCAATCAGACCACCCCCCCACACACAGTTAGCAAGCATCCCCTAGGGACCTTTGATCGCCCCTGATGTTGACCCATTCCCTGCCAGTGTCATTAGTACAATGATTGTGCATATGATCACTGGTCCCAAAAAAAAGTGTCAAGTGTCAGTTAGGTGTCCGATTTGTCTGCCACAAATGTTGCAGTCCCGCAAAAAAAAAAAAAAAAAGAATCGCTGATCGCCATCATTACTAGTAAAAAAAAAAACAAATCCATAAATCTATCTCATAGTTTGTAGACGTGATAACTTTTGTGCAAACCAATCAATGTGCGCTTATTGGGATTGGTTGCTGTACATATAGGGCCCAATGTTGGCCAAAACCAAACGGCGTTTAATGTGCCATTAATAGGTGAACGGCACCCGAACACGTGTAGTGCGTTTCACCACTATTGCCGTGCGATTTGGAATTCTGGATGGACTCGCGGGGCGATTCTGCCTGCCAACTCAAATGGTCAGATGTGAACGGGGCCTAAAAGGTAAGATCGTTTTTCGTAACTGTTTTTAACATGCCGTGTGAATGGGAACAAGACCGTACAATGGGGCTTTCCCAAATTTGACTGCAAATGTGAAACTACACTTTAGGCCTTGCTGGGGGCTAACCAAGCATATCCCCCCCCCCCCCCCCCCCCCGGGACTTGTCACCCCCCCACAACAAACTCAATTCTGCTCCTTCCTGTATGGTCATCATGGTTCACTTCACTTAATTACTAAAATAAAAGTACAAAATCTTCTTACATCAGGCCTTGTGATGAGAGTAGATCTAGTATACATCGCATTGCGCTCTTTGCTGTTTCTGTAATGTTTAGTCAAGCCGAAAAAATACTTTTTTGTTGTTGTTTTTACATTGTCAATGAGTGCCAAGGTTTGTTCACCTGTAGAAATCCCTGGGGGGCCCCAACCTCACACCTGCTCCAGAGCCCCTGTGCAGAGAATAGGCGCTTTGCCTTTGCCAGGAAATCTTTATTCTCTGAAGACTTGCTCAGTTTATGTTGTTCTATTGTGAAAACTTTAAAGCTGAGCTTGAGGGAAAAAATTAAAACCACCCCAGAAGTGGGGTGTCCCCCCCCCACTAAAGTTAAAAAGGGAAAACACTTTTGTGGGGGGTTGGGGGAAATAGCAAAGAAAAAAAATAAAGTTAAAACCCTTTCATGCCGAAGCCTTTTTCTGACATTTGTTGCTTACAAGTTAAAATCCATATTTTTTGCTAGAAAATTACCCCCAAACATCATATATATATTTTTTTTAGCAGAGACCCTAGAGAATAAAATGACGATCGTTGCAATATTTTATGTCACACTGTATTTGCACAGCGGTCTTTCAAATGCTTTTTTTTTTTTAAAGAAGTACACTTTCATAAATAAAAAAAATAAATAAAAAAAAACACCGTAAAGTTAGCACAATTTTTTTGTATAATGTGAAAGATGATGTTACGCCGAGTAAATAGATACCTAACATGTCATGCTTTAAAACTGCGCGCGCTCGTGGAATGGCGACAAACTACAGTACCTAAAAATCTCCATAGGTGACGCTTTAAAAATGTCTACAGGTTTATCAGTTTAGAGTTACAGAGGAGGTCTTGTAGCAAAATTATTGCTCTCACTCTAACGATCGCGGCGATACCTCACATGTGTGGTTTGAACACTATAGACACTTGCGGGCGCGACTTATGTATGCATTCGCCTCTGCACGTGAGCACGGAGGAAGGGGGTGCTTTAAAAAACAAAAAATTCACTGTTTCTTTATAAAAGGTAAAAAAAGAGGAAAAGTGATAGAAAGCCCCCCTCCAGCTTGGGGTCAAAATGAGGCTTTGAGGAGAGGGGGACCAGATGCCCAGTTGCGGGTATATGGAAAACCAAAGAGTTGTGAACGATAGGTGTTTAGCAATATGAAGAATTGTGGATGTTATGGAATATCATATACAGTAGACAGGGGACTTTGTGCGATGCAAGAAGTACTGTATATACTCGAGTATAAGCCGAGAGTTTCAGCCCTTTTTTTGGGGCTGAAAGTCCCCCCCCTCGGCTTATACTCGAGTCAGCGAAATTGAACATTGTAAATTGTACCTGAAAAAAAATTGAGAGGCTGCGGCGTCCATCGTTTAAATCTCGCGGTCTCTTCCTGGTCCCTTCCGTGATAGGCGGAGAGTGTCTGCTGAGAATCGCCTATCACGAACGTTCTCTCATCCTCACCCATCCCAGCAGACACTGTGTTCAGTGTTCCGCCAATCACGAGAGAACGTTCGTGATAGACGGAACTGTGTCTGCTTAGAAAACGCCTATCACGGAAGGGAAGAGGAAGAGGCCGCAAGTTTTAAACGATGGACGCCGCAGCCTCTCTATTTTGTTTCAGGTACAATTTACAATGTTCAATTTAAATTTTAGGGGAACAGTGAGGATGGGAACAGTGAGGATGGGAACAGTGAGGAACAGCGAGGATGGGAACAGTGAGGATGGGAACAGTGAGGATGGGAACAGTGAGGAACAGTGAGGATGGGAACAGTGAGGATGGGAACAGTGAGGAACAGTGAGGAACAGTGAGGATGGGAACAGTGAGGATGGGAACAGTGAGGATGGGAACAGTGAGGATGGGAACAGTGAGGAACAGTGAGGATGGGAACAGTGAGGAACAGTGAGGATGGGAACAGTGAGGAACAGTGAGGATGGGAACAGTGAGGAACAGTGAGGATGGGAACAGTGAGGAACAGTGAGGATGGGAACAGTGAGGATGGGAACAGTGAGGAACAGTGAGGATGGGAACAGTGAGGAACAGTGAGGATGGGAACAGTGAGGAACAGTGAGGATGGGAACAGTGAGGAACAGTGAGGAACAGTGAGGATGGGAACAGTGAGGAACAGTGAGGAACAGTGAGGATGGGAACAGTGAGGAACAGTGAGGAACAGTGAGGATGGGAACAGTGAGGAACAGTGAGGAACAGTGAGGATGGGAACAGTGAGGAACAGTGAGGATGGGAACAGTGAGGATGGGAACAGTGAGGAACAGTGAGGATGGGAACAGTGAGGATGGGAACAGTGAGGATGGGAACAGTGAGGATGGGAACAGTGAGGAACAGTGGCTTAGTGAAGTTGCAATGGGCACAGTGAGGCGTGCAAATGGGCATTGTTGACCCTCGGCTTATACTCGAGTCAGTACGTTTTCCCAGTTTTTTTGTGGTAACATTAGGTACCTCGGCTTATACTCGAGTATATACGGTATGTAGAATGCACCTTGTGAGGCTTGTTTTTGCATGTACCTGTGATGCTTGTTTTTCTGCTTGTTTCAAAATAAAATAAAAATGTTAAATAAAAAAAATAAAAAAATTCTGATCACTTTTATTGCTGTCACAAGGAATGTAAACAACCCTTGTGACAGTAATAGGTGGTGACAGGTACTCTTTATGGAGGGATTGGGGGTCTAAAAGACCTCAAAACCCTCCTTTACACTTAAAAGCATTCAAAAAAGTTTGGCTGTTTGAATGCTGTAATTTCTTTAAAATTTGTTAAGTGATGTCATGACATAGAAAAAAAAAATGATAATAAAAAAAAAAAAAAAAGAGATCACGGTTTGATCTAGGTCAGTTCCAGGGTTAGTGTTTGAGTCAATGTCAAAGGTCAGGATCAGTATTTTTTTTAATTAGAGTCGGTTAGTGTGTTTTAGGCAGGATAAAAAACAAAAATGCGCACTATTGTTTTTGTTGATTGATATCTCCCAATTTTTTAGTACAGCACAAAAACAATAGTGCGCATTTTTGGGGGGCGTTTTTTTTTGTTTTGTTTATGGGGAAAGAGAAAAAAAAAAAAAAAAGAAGAGCATTTTTTTTTTTTATCCAAAGGGGGGGGGGGTATCCCCTGAGAGTGGTTGTACTTTAGGATCCCTGAATTAGGGTCCTGTTTTTTTTAGGCTTTTAGCTGAGATGGGGTTGATTCTTGATCTATATTCATAAATTTGTTGGTCAGAGTCGGTTTAATTGTTTCCTCCTTTTTTTAATTATGTGTCTATTGTTTCAATGTTTTGTTACCATTACCTCTGCTATGTAGGTTTTTATGGAAACTGCATTTCTGTCTTAAAATGAAAAATAAAATGTTAAAAAAAAAAAGAAGTGCACTATTGCAAGGCTAAGCTTAAAGAGGTGGAGATCTACCTGCACAACATGGGAGGAGAAGTCAAAGATCACCGGGCACAGTGTCTCCTCCTCACACCTTATTTAACCACTTGGCGTCCGCGCTATAGCCGAATGACGGCTACAGCGCGGACCTGAATTGCTGGGAGGCCGTCAATAGACGTCCTCCCGTGCTCGAGCGGCCTATGCACCCTTGCAGGGCACGCGCGGCTCGCTCTGTGATGTGATCAGCGAATCTATGAGACGTGCTGAATCACAGATCGGAGTAAAGGGTCGATTCTGACCCCTTACCACGTGATCAGCTGTCAGCTAATGACAGCTGATCATGTGATGGAAACAGAGCCGGTAATTGGCTATTTTTTCTCCTCACGCTAATAGCGTGAGGAGAAAAAAAAAAAGCCGATCACCGGCAGGTGACGGAGGGACATCGATCCCGATCAGGGAAAGCTGCCCAGCTCATCTGTGCTCATGTGTGCCACCTGTCAGTGCCACCTACCAATGCACAACAGTGCCACCTACCAGTGCCCACAGTGCCACCCATCAGTGCCACCTATCAAAGTCACTAATTAGTGCCTCATCAACAGTGCTGTGCATCATTGTCACCTTTCATTGTCACCCACCAGTGCCACCTATCAGTGCCCATCAGTGGCATCTGTGCCCATCAGTGGCACCCATCAGTGCCCATCAGTGGCATCTGTGCCACCCAATCTGTGCCCACCAGTGCAGCCTATCAGTGCCCATCAGTGCCGCCTCATCAGCGCATATCAATGAAGGAGAAAAATTACCTGTTTGCAACATGATTTTCTTTTTTTTTTTAATTTTCCATCTTTTTTTGTTTGTTTAGCAAAAAATAAAAAACCCCAGAGATGATCAAATACCACCAAAAGAAAGCTCCATTTGTGTGAAAAAATATATAAAAATTGAATTTGGGTACAGCATTGTATGACCGCGCAATTGTTATTCAAAGTGCATCAGCGCTGAAAGTTGGTCTGGGCAGGATGGGGGTTTAGGTGCCTAGTAAGCAAGTGGTTAAAAGGAATAATTGGGGTTATTTATGCTAGGAGAGGAAATGGGGGGGGATTTGTGCCAGAAGGGGGGGGGGGGAATAGGGGGAGAATTTGTTTTAGAAGTAGGACCCCCTCCTACTGGATTTGGAGCGGGGGAGAGGATGTGTGCTTGGAGGGGACATTTCAGGTTTTATGCTAGGAGGGGTGATTTTTTTTTTTGGGGGGGGGGGTGTTGTGCTGAGGGGATTTGTAGAGAGGGAGTGTTTAAGCTTAAAGGGGGAGCAAAAAAATTGTGCTGGCAGGGGGGAATTCCGCATGGGGACAGATTTGTACTAGAGGGAGTGGGAATTTATGCTCTGGAATGGCAGGTCAGCAAGCCCAGACTGTGATCTACCAGTCACCTGTCTGAGATCCACTGGTTGCTGACCCCTGCAATATTGTTTTTGTGCTGTACTAAAAACAAAAAATAAAATAAATCGGGAAAGATCCATTATCATTAACCACCAAATGAAAGCCCAATTGGTCCTGTAAAGAACGCGGTACAATCCACGGGATGCCCAAGTAGTTGTGATGATATGTATGGTTTTACTAACACATGTCAAAGTTGCAAAATTGTGTTTATGCATTGAGATTTGTTTTAAACCTTAGGCGCGGAGGGGTTAAAAATTACAATAAATGCAGTGAAGTCATTGGGGGTGTCAGCACTCTGTTCTCTCCCCTTCTCTACCTCTGCTCTGATCTGTGTTTACATTCGATATCAGAAGGCTGGCAGGCTACCAAGTCCCTGCTTGGAGAGGTGGCACATAATCTGTGTTGTTAAAGTAAAACTATTTGAATATTAATTATTCCACAGTACAGGCAGCTACAGAGGTTAGTTAGGGCCTGTTTTAAAGGCTCATTTACTGTTGGATAGGATTTTGTGGACATTTGAATGTCCGTAGCCTGGCCATAGTTCTATTGTAATTAGAGATGCACCGAATGTTTTTTTTGGTGCCGAAAGCGATACCGAAAATAAATCTTCCTTGATCCCGAAAACCGAAACCGATACCGAAACAGCACTGAAACCGAAATTGACTGTTTTTAAAAAATATTTTTATACAGGAGATGGTCAGAGACTGGGGACATGGCACAGGAGGTGGTCAGAGACTGGGGACATGGCACAGGAGGTGGTCAGAGACTGGGGACATGGCACAGGAGGTGGTCAGAGACTGGGGACATGGCACAGGAGGTGGTCAGAGACTGGGGACATGGCACAGGAGGTGGTCAGAGACTGGGGACATGGCACAGGAGGAGGTCAGAGACTAGGGGCATGGCACAGGAGGTGGTCAGAGACTGGGGGCATGGCATAGGAGGTGGTCAGAGACTGGGGACATGGCACAGGAGGTGGTCAGAGACTGCGGATGTGGTACAGGAGATCAATGCAGCCAGCCCGTGTCCCCAGTTCAGCCGCAGCCCGTGTCCCCAGTTCAGCCGCAGCCCGTGCAGGGAAAGAGAGAGGAGAGCCGCCGCCGCTTGGGGATTAGAGCGCCGGGAACATAACTGCTTTCATTTCAATAGCTGTGTGTTCCCCGCGGCGCGCCATCACATACAGCCCCTCCCCCTTGTCCGGGGAACTTTGACAGATCACCTGTCCAATCCTAGGATTGGACGGGTGATCTGTCTATCAAAGTGCCTGGACAAAGAGGAGGGGCTGTATGTGATGGAGGAGCGCCGGGGGGAACACACAGCTATTGAAATGAAAGCGGTTATATTCCCGGGGCTCTAATCCCCAGGCAGCAGCGGCTCTCCTCTCCCACAACGACACCCCCGTAATGGTCGGCGGCGGGGGCGGAGCCCCGCCCTATTCTCGGTTCCATTATCGGCCTATTTTCTCTTTCGACAAATTGCCGAAAGGGCCATTTTCGGCCGATATGTTTCGGTGGCCGAAATATCGGTGCATCCCTAATTGTAATCAGTGAAATAACAGTTCTGACAGAATGTAACCTTTTCCATGAAAAATCAACAATGACTCCCCTGCTGTACAATGTCTTTATTCACACAGCACACAGTCCAGCAATTGTCTTACTTACATTGTATGTTCTGTATATTCAGCATCTTCTCGGTCTGCGGTAAAGCCAACCCTTGTGAGATGATACAAGTCACACTGCGGTCCTTTATTCCGGCTCCCGGGACCATTCTCAGCCGACTCTCGGTGGTCACCGTCCCGTTACTGTTCTGAAATTCACGCTCTGATGAATTATAATCCAACCCGTTTGTCCACCAAGTAATATTAGCCGCTGGCTTGGCTGCTCCGGCCACACAAATGGCCACAGTCTGATATGGTAACTTTGCCACCACCGGATCTAATGGAGGTCCCACGCGGATGTCCGGTTTAGCTGTAACCATAAAGATACAGTATATAATGTATAAATCAATAAAACAGACAGATCTCTGTCCCGTCAGGAGAGAAGAGACAGATCTGCTGTTCATATTGGTTATGAACAGCGATCTCTCTCCTCCCCCAGTCAGTCCCACCCCCCCCCCCCCCCACAGTTAGAAACAATCACTAGGACACACATTTAACCCCTTGTTCGCCCCCTAGTGTTAACCCTTTCCCTGCCATTGACATTTATACAGTAAATCAGTGGCTATTTTTATAGCTCTGATCGCTGTATAAGTGTCACTGGTCCCAAAAAAAAAAAAAAAAGTGTCAAGTGTCCGATCTGTCCGCCGTAATGTCGCAGTCCCGCTCAAAATTGCAGATCACCACCATTACTAGTTAAAGAAAAAAAAATTATAACAGAAATGCCATAAATATTTCCCCTAATTTGTAGACGCTATAACTTTTGCGCAAAGCAATCAATATACGCTTATTGCGTTTTTTTTTTTTGTTTTTTTTACCAAAAAAAAAATGTAGAAGAATATATATTGGCCCAAACCGAGGAAGAAACTTTATTTGTGGTTAAAGTGGTTAAAGAGGAAGTCAACCTCCCTTTAATGTTTGTACCTATAGGTAAACCTATAATGTTTACCTATAGGTACTGTAAATATCTCCTAAACGTGCGCCGTTTAGAAGGGATTGCATACTGCGCCATTACGTCATTGGCGCATGCGCTCTGAAGGAACAGCCGCATGCGTGGGAGTGACGCCTCGCGGCTCCAGTCACAGAGCCGGAGTCCGCAGAGGGAAGAGGGGCGAAGATGGATGCGGCCTCCAGCGGGGACGACAAGGGCTTTCTTTTGCAGGTAAGCGTCACATAATGTGCTAGTACGCCATGCATACTAGCACATTATGCCTTTACTTTGCAGGTAAAAATAAAAACGAAAAAGAAACAGCAGTTTTATTCCTCTTTAACCACTTTGCTATAAACAAAAAAAGAGCGACAATTTAAAAAAAAAAAAAAAAAAAAAAAACACAATAATTTAATTTGCTTGTTGCTATAAAACATATCAAA
The DNA here is from genome assembly GCA_029206835.1 of Rana muscosa. Lineage (NCBI taxonomy): Eukaryota > Metazoa > Chordata > Amphibia > Anura > Ranidae > Rana > Rana muscosa. Next base: position 44,863,334 of record CM055117.1, on the reverse strand, counting down.
GAAAAAAAAAATTGCATTTCTTCATCAATTTAGGCCAATATGTATTCTGCTACATATTTTTGGTAAAAAAAATCCCAATGAGTGTATATTAATTGGTTTGTGCAAAAGTTAAAGCATTTACAAATTATGGTATATTTTTTTTCTTTTTTAAAAAGGGGGCAAATCCTTCCGGGGCTCAAGTGGTTAATTAAAAAGTCGAATATAATACAATACAATTATATATATATATTTTTTTTTTTTTTATAAACATCAATTTCGTTTTAGGCCAAGTGCATCCTGAATTTTTTGGTTTCATTTCGGTGCACCACTAAGTACATAGATTGTAGACACTACAACTTTCCCACAAACCAATATACACTTATTGTTTTTTTTTTGTTTGTTTTTTTTGTTTTCTTAACTAAGACACGTAAGCAGAATACATTTTAGCTAAACATATGAAGAAAATTTATTTTATTGGATATGTTTTATAAGTAGAATATATTTTTCAAAATTTTTGGTCTTTTTTTTGTTTATATATTAGTGGTGATCGAATACCACAGAGACAAAAAGACACAAAAGCAGCGCTCCCAGCAGGGGGGAGGCTATTATAAAGTCTGGAGTCTTTCATTGGGTGCTCAGGCTGAAAAGGTATCTATCCATGATACTAGACATTTCCGAAGAAATGTAGCCGGCAACTCTAATAATCCAAATACAAAGACTTTATTGCTATATACAGGTACAGGAAAGGAACAATAAAATAGCTAACGCGTTTCGTCACGAAGCCCTTGATCGTAGCATTGTGTGCCGAAACAAGTTAGTGTTTTATTGTTCCTGTCCTGTACCTGTATGTAGCAAGTTACTGGAGTTTCCGGATACATTTCTTCTGCAATCAAATACCACCAAAAGAAAGGTCTGGGTACAGTGTTGCATGACCGAGCAATCACCAGTTAAAGTAAAACTAAAGGCAAAACTTTTTTTTTTACCCATTTTGGATAGAGTAAGGGAGGGTTATGACCCTGTCAGATTTTATTTTGCCATCTGTGTCCCACTGGGGAGATTTCCCTTCACTTCCTTTCCCCATAGACAAACAGGAAGTGAGAGGAAATCCCTGCAAATTAAGGGAATTCAATGGGGACCCCCACAGATCACCAGAACTAGTGTCCCCATTGGAAGATTTCTCCTCCATTACTTTTCTGAGGACAACCCAAAATTTGGGATTTTCTTTTTACTTTCACTGATAATGGTAAACAGGACAAATAGACTGGGGGGTCTCCCTAATGGGGACACAGACAGCAATAAAAACTGACAGGGGTTCTAATCCCTCAGTACTCTATCCAAAGAAAAAAAAATTGCCTTTAGACGGCTCACCTGTCAAATTCTACTGGCCTCGTATCCGCAAACGTAAACTAGGCCCGACAATCAAAATGTATTCACAGAAATCTTTCATCAATCGTTTCACAAGGCCAACACCGATAAAATTTCCATGCGGCGCTCACCTTGTACAGTTAGAGTGGTTGTATTCTGAAAAGTTCCCAATGGGTAGATGGTGAAGATACAAGTATAGACACTCTCATCGTCCAAGGAGACATCCCGGATCCGGATCGATCCATCTGTATGTTCGTTCCCCAGGAAATCCACTTTCGAATTTGCAAAAGAAGTCAGTTTCCGCAACTTGTTCTCTTCCCCAAAGGTGAGAAAGTCCACATTCTGTCCGTTTTCCTTCCTCCACCAGGTGACTTGGGTTACCTTCTCCTCGGTTACCGCCTCCTCTGAGAGCTTAACGGTGCATTTCAGAATAACGTCCGATCCGACCCAGGCAAGCCCATTTTTTTCTACAATCACTGCAAAAAACAGGAGGGAGAAGAATAAGCAACAGCTTTGTGGATTGGATGAGCCATGCTGAGCCACCAACCTCAGCCAATCACAGAAGACTGAGAACGGGTACACTTCTAATGAAATCAAAAACTGGTTTAAAAATGTTAGAAAAAATAATTCAATAATGATCATTACTGTGGTGCACATATGAAGCCCCCCCTTTATATCATGTGTCCCCCCATAACATAAGAAGCCCCCTTTTTATCAGAGGGCCATCATCACAGAAGAAGCCCCCACTCTATATCAGAGGTCCATTATCACATATGAAGCCCACCTTTATATCATGTGTTCCCCCACCACATAAGAAGCCCCCTCCCTTTATGGCCCAGATCCCCACCACATAAGAAGCCCCCCTCTATATCAGAGGTCCCTCATCACAGAAGAAGCCCCCCTCTATATCAGAGGTCCCTCATCACAGAAGAAGCCCCCCTCTATATCAGAGGTCCCTCATCACAGAAGAAGCCCCCCTACATATCAGATGTCCCTCATCGAAGAAGAAGCCCCCCTCTATATCAGAGGTCCATTATCACATAAAAAGCCCCCCCTATATTAGAGGTCCCTCATCACAGAAGAAGCCTCCCTCTATATCAGAGGTCCCTCATCACAGAAGAAGCCCCCCTCTATATCAGAGGTCCCTCATCACAGAAGAAGCCCCCCTCTATATCAGATGTCCCTCATCGAAGAAGAAGCCCCCCTCTATATCAGAGGTCCATTATCACATAAAAAGCCCCCCCTATATCAGAGGTCCCTCATCACAGAAGTAGCCTCCCCTCTATATCAGAGGTCCCTCATCACAGAAGAAGCCCCCCTTTTTATCAGAGGTCCCTCATCAAAGAAGAAGCCCCCCTTTTTATCAGAGGTCCCTCATCACAGAAGAAGCCCCCCTTTATATCAGAGGTTCACCATCATATGACAAGCTCCCCTTTATATCGGAGGTCCCTCATCACATAAGAAGCCCCCTTTATATCAGAGGTCCCCTATCACATAAGAAGCCCCCCATCACATAAAAAGCTCCCCTTTATATCGTAGGTCCCGCACGTACCACACAAGTGAGGTATCTCTTCCAAACCTTATAGTGAGAGCAATAATTCTAGCGCTAGACCTCCTCTGTAACTCTACTCTAAACTGGTAGCCTGTAAACATTTTAAAGTGTCGTCTATGGAGATTTTTAGGTATCGTAATTTTCTGTAATTTCACAGTGTGACAGGTTAGATATCTACCTACTCAGCGTTACATCATCTTTTATATTTTACCAACAACTTGGGTATTATATTGTGGGTTTTTTTGCATTAAAATTGATTAACCACTTCCCGCCCCCAGTACGTCCTTGACTTTCAGTGGGGATATCTGAATAATGGGTGCAGCTACAGACATTATTCAGATATTCTTTTCTGCCGGTGATTCTGTGCACCATAACGATCATAGCGGCAGTTCCGCCGCTTGATCGTTCTTACAGGCGGCGGGAGGGGACGTCCCCGTCCCACCCGCCGCCATCCAGTGCTTCTTCGGGCTCTCCCATGCCATCGGGGACCCGGAGAAAGAATCGTCTGCCACCGGATGACGACCATAGAGATTTCTGGTGACCATGACTGTCAGAGGCCCGGGCGCGACATTATGACGTCACACCCAGGCCGCGGATGTAAACAAAGCTGCGATCGTGGCTGTCAGCATGAGATCTGTTATTTTTTTTTATATCTCATGCTTGCCAGCCTGGAGGAGAGATGTGGGGTCCTATTGACCCCGCATCTCTCCATAAAGAGGACCTGTCACACACCATTCCTATTACAAGGAATTTACATTCCTTGTAATAGGAATAAAAGTGGAAAAAAAAAATGAAATGTAAAAGAAAGAGTGTAAAAAAAATAAAAAAAAATAAAAAAAAAATAAAAAAAAAACGCCCTTGTCCCCGGTAACTCGCGCTCAGAAGCGAACACACACGTACAGTGGGGCAAAAAAGTATTTAGTCAGCCACCAATTGTGCAAGTTCTCCCACTTAAAAAGATGAGAGAGGCCTGTAATTGTCATCATAGGTATACCTCAAGTATGAGAGACAAAATGTGGAAACAAATCCAGACAATCACATTGTCCGATTTGGAAATATATTTTTTTGCAAATTATGGTGGAAAATAAGTATTTGGTGAATATCAAAAGTTCATCTCAATACTTTGTTATATATCCTTTGTTGGCAATGACAGAGGTCAAACGTTTTCTGTAAGTCTTCACAAGGTTGTCACACACTGTTGCTGGTATGTTGGCCCCATTCCTCCATGCAGATCTCCTCTAGAGCAGCAATGTTTTGGGACTGTCGCTGGGCAACACGGACTTTCAACTCCCTCCAAAGGTTTTCTATGGGGTTGAGATCTGGAGACTGGCTAGGCCACTCCAGGACCTTGAAATGCTTCTTACGACGCCACTCTTCATTGCCCGGGCGGTGTGTTTGGGATCATTGTCATGCTGAAAGACCCAGCAACATTTCATCTTCAATGCCCTTGCTGATGGGAGGAGGTTTGCACTCAAAATCTCAGGATACATGGCCCCATTCATTCTTTCATGTACACGGATCAGTCGTCCTGTTCCCTTTGCAGAGAAACAGCCCCAAAGCATGATGTTGCCACCCCCATGCTTCACAGTGGGTATGGTGTTCTTTGGTTGCAACTCAGCATTCTCTCTCCTCCAAACATGACGAGTTGTGTTTCTACAAAACAGTTCTACTTTGGTTTCATCTGACCATATGACTTCTCCCAATCCTCTTCTGGATCATCCAAATCTCTCTAGCAAACCTCAGACGGGCCCGGACATGTACTGGCTTAAGCAGGGGGACACGTCTGGCACTGCAGGATCTGAGTCCCTGGCGGCATAGTGTGTTACTGATGGTAGCCTTTGTTACGTTGGTCCCAGCTCTCTGCAGGTCATTCACTAGGTCCCCCTGTGTGGTTCTGGGATTTTTGCTCACCGTTCTTGTGATCATTTTGACCCCACGGGTGAGATCTTGTGTGGAGCCCCAGATCGAAGGGGATCATCAGTGGTCTTGTATGTCTTCCATTTTCTAATTATTGCTCCCACAGTCGATTTCTTCACACCAAGCTGCTTGCCTATTGCAGATTCAGTCTTCCCAGCCTGGTGCAGGTCTACAATTTTTTTTCTGGTCTCCTTCGACAGCTCTTTGGAGTGTGACTGTTTGAGGTTGTGGACAGGTGTCTTTTATACTGATAACAAGTTCAAACAGGTGCCATTAATACAGGTAATGAGTGGAGGACAGAGGAGCCTCTTAAAGAAGAAGATACAGGTCTGTGAGAGCCAGAAATCTTGCTTGTTTGTAGGTGACCAAATACTTATTTTCCACCATAATCTGCAAAAAAAAAAATCTTTCCAAATCAGACAATGTGATTGTCTGGATTTGTTTCCACATTTTGTCTCTCATAGTTGAGGTATACCTATGATGACAATTACAGGCCTCTCTCATCTTTTTAAGTGGGAGAACTTGCACAATTGGTGGCGGACTAAATACTTTTTTGCCCCACTCTAAGTGCCGCCCACATATGTAAACGCTGTTCAAACCACACATGTGAGGTATCGCTGCGTGCGTTGAGCGAGCGCAACAATTCTAGCACTGGACCTCCTCTGTAACTCTGAACTGGTAACCTGTAAAAAAAAAAAAATTAACGCCTACGGAGATTTTTAAGTACCAAAGTTTGGCGCCATTCCATGAGTGTGTGCAATTTGAAAGCGTGACAAGTTGGGTATCTATTTACTCGGCGTAACATCATCTTTCCCATTATACAAAACAAATTGGGCTAACGTTACCGTTTTGTTATGTTTTAATTCATGAACAGTTTTTTATTTAAAAGAGGCGTTTGAAAAATTATTGCGCAAATACCGTTCGAGATAAAAAGTTGCAATGACCGCCATTGTATTCCCTAGGGTGTCTACTAAAAAAAAAAACACACACACACACACACACATACATATATATATATATATATATATATATATACATACATATATATATATACACACACACACACATACATACACATATACATATATATACACACATATATATATATATATATATATAATGTTTTGGGGTTCTGAGTAATTTTCTAGCAAAAAAAAAAGATGATTTTTACATGTAGGAGTGCCAGAATAGGCCCGGTATGGAAATGGTTAAAGTATTTAAAAAAAAAAAAACCGCTGCGCAAATACGCAGTGACACAAATAAATAGGATTTTTGTACTCACCGTAAAATCCGTTTCTCTGACGTCCATGGACTGACACAGCTCTAATATTGAAACGTGTGGGTATATGTTCCTGCTTGCAGGAGAAGATCTAGGCAGAATGTTAGATGTTAGAAACATACATTCTAGAACAAAACCAGAGCTGACCAGCCCCGCCCAGGGGGGGGGCGGTCCCTCCGGACATAACCCTCCTACCTGCAGCCATCAGCCTCAGTTCGTAACAAAGCAGTACAAACCTTAAAAGAAGGGTGGGTGCTGTGTCAGTCCATGGACGTCAGAGAAACGGATTTTACGGTGAGTACAAAATCTAATATTGTACAGCTCTAATACCAAAACTTCACTCCAAACCAGCAGAGCTCCTCAACGGAGGAGTTGCAACATTAAACAGCGGCCTGCAACACTTTGCGGCCGAAGGAAGCATCCGAAGATGCAGCCACATCAACCTTATAGAATTTCGAAAAGGTATGAACGGACGACTAGGTCGCTGCCTTGCACACTTGTGCAACCGACGCTTGATGTCGGAAAGCCCAGGAAGCACCAATTGCCCTGGTGGAATGCGCCGCAACCGGAAAGGGAGGCGCCCGCCCCTTAATGGCATAAGCCTGTATAACAGTCTGTCTGATCCACCTAGAAATGGTGGCAGACGACACCGCTTGGCCCTGTTTTGGACCAGAGACAGACACAAACAGTGAGTCAGACTTCTGAATAGAAGCAGTAGCCGTCAGGTACACCCGTAAGGCTCGCACCACATCCAAAATTGTGAAGCGCAAACTCTCTAGGATGCGAAGGGTGAGAGCACAAGGACGGAAGGACAATGTCCTCTCTAAGGTGAAAAGCTGAAACCACCTTTGGAAGGAAAGACGGTCGCGGGCGCAACACCGCCTTATCGAGGACCAGGTAAGGCGACTTGCATGACAGGGCCGCCAACTCAGACACCCGTCTAACAGAAGTATTGGCCACCAAGAAAGCCACCTTCTGAGACAAAGTTAAGAGAGGAATATCTCTGATATTTTCAAAGGTAGGTTCCTGGAGAACCGAGAGCACCAAATTCAGATCCCAAGGAGGGGGAATCACATGGCGAACCCCCTGCACAAAAGTGCTAACTAAGGAATGACCTGCTAGCGGTCGTTGAAAGAAAACGGCCAAGGCCGAAATCTGACCCTTAATTGTGCTCAAAGCCAGCCTTTGGGCCACACCACCCTGCAAGAACCGCAGGATTCTGGGGACAGAGTACGTCCGTGGACACCAGTCTAGCTCTTCGCACATCGCGATGTAAGCTCTCCAGGTACAGTGATAGCTCTTTCTAGAAGAAGACTTCCGTGCCCTCAGCATGGTTGAGATTACCGAATCCGAAAGGCCTCGGTCCTTCAGCACCTGGCTTTCAATAGCCATGCCGTTAAAACCAGAGACTGTAAAGCAGGATGAAAGATAGGACCTTGAGACAGAAGGTCCTCCCTCATGGGCAGACGAGACGTACCAGATCGGCGTACCAGTGACGCCAAGGCCAATCCGGGGCAATGAGGATCACCGGAATGCCCTCGGCCGCTACCCTGCGCAGCAGACGAGGAAGCAATTGCAGCGGAGGATAAGCATATATCAAGCGATACTGACCCCACGGGGCCACCAACGTGTCCGAGGCATCCGCCCAGGGGTCCCTGGACCTGGCCACAAACCTCGACACCTTGCGATTGAGTCGAGACGCCATCAGGTCCACATCCGGCATGCCCCACTGCCGACAAAGGAGATGAAACACCTCCGGATACAAGGACCACTCCCCCTGGTCCAGGGACTGGCGACTCAGATAGTCCGCCTGCCAGTTTTCTACGTCCAGAATGTAGACGGCCGACAGAGCCGGCACGCTTCTTTCCACCCACTTTAGGATGTGGGCGACCTCGGATGCCGCGGCCGAGCTCCGAGTGCCCCCCTGATGGTTGACATACGCCACGGCCGTGGCGTTGTCCGACTGGATTCTGACGAGCAGCCCTGTAGCCTCGTCGACCATGCAGAGAGGCACAGTCTGATCTGATCGCTCACAATTCCAGAACGTAGATTGGTAGACGAGATTCGTCCGGAGTCCAGAGCCCTTGAGCTGACCGGACTCCCCAAACTCCTCCCCAGCCCATCAGGCTGGCGTCCGTCGTGACCACCGTCCACTGGATGGGGAGGAATGACTTCCCGGACCGAAGAGCCGGGGATCCCAGACACCACGTCAGGGTCGCCCTGACAGGGTGACTCACCTGAATCTGAAGATCCAATGACAATGGGGACTTCTCAAATGGACAGAATTTTCTTTCTGCAATGCCCGAGTGTGTGATTGGGCATAGGAAACTGCCTCGAAGGAGGCCACCATGAGTCCCAGGACTCTCATGCAGAAACGGATTGACGACCATTTTCGGGACGTCAGAACCCGAACTGCCGACTGAAGTGTCTGTAACTTCTCCGAGGGTAGAAACACCTTCGCTGCCGAAGTGTCCAGGATCAGACCCAGATAATCTAAACGCTGAGTCGGGACTAGAACCGACTTCTGCATGTTCAGGAGCCACCCGAAGTCCCAGAGGGTCTGACTGACTATTGTCACATTTTCCTCCAACTCTGAGCCATTCCCTGCTCTTAGAAGGAGATCGTTCAGATAACCCACAATAACAATTCCTCGCTGTCTCAGCAAAGCTAGAACCGGGGAAAGCACCTTGGTGAAAACCTGTGGTGCAGATGCTAGGCCGAAGGGAAGAGCCACAAACTGATAGTGAACTTCACCTATGGCAAAGCGCAGACACTTCTGGTGACTTGCGTAGTTCGGAACGTGCAAGTAGGCGTCCTTGATGTCCAAGGACGCCAGAAAATCCCCTTGGTGGAGTGTCGCGATCACCGTGCAAGTGGATTCCATCCGGAATTTTTGTACCTTCACATAGGCATTCAAGGCCTTGAGGTCCAGGTTTGTGCCGGACCCTGTCCTTCTTTGGAACAACGAACAGGGTTGAGTAAAACCCCTGAAACCTCTCCTGTGACGGAACCGACACAATTACTCCGCACCTGAGCAAATCCTGTACAGCCCCCAAGAGGGCCGCCCAGCGGGCAGGGAGGAGAGGGAGGTTTGAGGGAAAGAATCTGTTTGGGGGCCAAGAGCGGAACTCTATCCTGTATCCAGAGGTGACCACCTCGCACACCCACCGGTGGGAGTCCAGGGAGCTCCACCGAACCGTAAACCTGCAAAGACGTCCCCCCACCCCGGAGTCGGGCAGGGGCAAGACTTCATGCGGTGGCAGGCTTGGAAGCCGGCTTGGTTGGCTTACGCACCCAGGGACGCTTCTGTCCCCCCGCCACACTTTTTTCAGTCTGGGAGGGCTTACCCGTGGATTCTGACTGACGAAAAAACGTCTTCTTCGCTGGAAAGGAAGGGCCCGGCCTACGGTGGGGCTCCTTTCCCTTAACAGACTGAGGAAGGAAGGTGCTCTTACCCCCTGTGACATCCTTAATAATGTCATCCAGGGCGGCCCCAAACAGTCTACCGCCCTTAAAGGGCAAATCAGCCAGGAGATTCTTGGAAGCTAGGTCGGCCGACCAGCATTTCAGCCAGATAAGGCAACGCAACACAACAGCAAAGATAGAGTGGCATCCAAAGTGGCACGGCACACAAAGACAAAACCCTGCACAAGTTGGTGAGCCAGGGCAATGGTCTCTGGGGGGAGATTATCCTCCTGCACCGTCTGGTGCAAAATCTTTGCCCAGCCTGTGAGTGTCTGAGACACAAGGGTCGCCGCCACTATAGGGCGTAAGGCAGACCTCAATAAGGCAAACATAGTTCTACTCACCACTTCAGACCTCCTGTCAGTGGGGTCCTTAAATGCAGGAGTCCCTTCCATTGGAAGCGTGGTAGCCTTATTTAAACGGGCGACCGGGGGGTCGACCACTGGGGGGGAGAGCCCATTTTTTAACCAGGGCCTCCTCAAAGGGGTACCTTATAGATCGGCGCCGCGGGACCGTCAAAGTCTTTTGTGGCTTATCCCAGACTTGGTCGATGAATCTATGAAAAAAGGGCACATATGGAAAGACCTTTTTTGAAGAAACGGCTTTAAAAGAACCAAAAGGAGACAGCCTCCACCTGAGGCTCTTCAGCCGGCTCATATAGCTTGAGTGTCCCTCACAGCATCAATGAGTTCACTTACAAGCGCCCTGTCAGTCACTGGTTCAGAACTGGGGGTCTTCCTCACCAGGAATGTCCTGTTCAAAAACATTAAAATCCTCAGAGCTAGGGTCCTGAGCAGCTACAGCTAGGCCCATATCTGAGTCAGAGCACTCCCCTACTGGAGAATGTGTGGGGAGAGGGCGCTTTATAGGTCCCTTGCGCTCGCACACCGCTTCCATCCTGACAAGGAATGATTCCAAGACTGCCGACAACTGGTCCATAGGGACTGCAGGTGCAGGAGCACTGCCCGTTGCCTCTGACAAGTGTGGGGAAGCAGGTGAACCAGACTCCATACTGCCACCCTCTGAGACCTTATGCACAATAGTGAATAATACAGTCCACCCACTGGCTGCGCTGAGGCTGAGGAGGGGATACCCAGAGAACTCACCAACCCTTACAAGAACCGCTCAGCTCTGCTGTATGATACCGCGCTGCAGCACGAGTGAAGCCTGAGGAGAGTGTGAGGAGATTCACGCCGCAGCAGCGACGATAGAGGCCAAAACCGAAAGTGAAAGCTATGCCAATGATCCGCGGCAAGATGGCCGCCAAGCGCCGTTTTTAAAACACAGCATAGCCAGCGCTAATGGGGTCTCCAAACACTCACCCCTCGCAGCCCCAGCACACAGGCATGAGCACCCCCCGCCAGGCCAGAGTGACCCCCCAAGTACCCCCACACAGCACAGCGCCAGTACAGGGTGCAGAGAGCAGCATAACAGGGGGGAGACAGGGAGAAACCCCCCAGAGAAACACAGCCAGCATGTACTCACCTGCAGCAGGAGAGACTACTTACCCGTCCCTGAGGGACCCGCTGGCTTGTTTCAGACAGACCTATCACAGAGTAGTACTGAGTAGCTGTCGGCCCGGTCCACCGCGAAAGATACAGTAGGTACTGTTCAATCTTGAGAGGACCGCGGGAGCATAAAAGCCACCCGGCCACCCCTGGAGTCATGGGGCATGTCGTGAACTGAGTCTCACGCACACAAGGCGAGGATCAGCACACTCGATGGTCGGACAGGGAAGACTACGAGGATACCAGTGTACCCAACCTGTTGCCCAGCCGACAGTTGATTGAAGGTCTCAATAAAAAAATAAGAAAATTCCCAAAGGAATAAAATTAAAAATTAAATCTTCCAAGAGACTGGCTCCTGAGAGAGCCACATCTTCTCCTTCTGCTAGGCAGAAAAAAACAGACTGCTGGCTGCAGGTAGGAGGGTTATGTCCAGAGGGACCGCCCCCCTGGGCAGGGCTGGTCAGCTATGGTTTTGTTCTAGAATGTATGTTTCTAACATTCTGCCTAGTTCTTCTCCTGCGAGCAGGGACATATACCCACACGTTTACAGCATTAGAGCTGTTTCAGTCCATGGACGATAAGAGAAATTAGAACGACCGCCATTTGATTCTCTAGCGCAGGGGTGTCAAACTTAATTTCATTGTGGGCCGCATCAGCATTATGATTGCCCTCAAAAAGGGCCGGTTGTATCTGTAAGATTAGATGTCCAGCGCATCCCCTCCCCATATATTAGATGTCAAGAGCCACCTCACCATCAGAAGTTGAGTCCCCCACTCTCCCTTACATCACAGTGCACCCCCCATTCCTTATGCTGCTGCTGGGAAGAAGCTGAATGCATTGCTTAAAAGCAGAAAGTAGGTGTGCGCATGCGCGTGGATCCCGGGACGGTCATGCTGTAACCGAGCTCCACACACCGCCGGCACAAACACAGCGATATTAAGCGCAGGACAGCAGTGTCAGAACGAACAAAGAGACAGCAGAGGTCCGGAACCCACGGGGAAGGCGATGAGACGCCAGAAACGGCAATATAAGCAGGCTATGAAGAAGAATCAGCCGAAGCAGCTCACCTCCGCACAGTCTCCTTCATCCAAGATGGCGCCGGGTAAGCAAGACATGCAAGGCAGCCAGGGCCCTGAGCAGCCCAACTCCCCACAGTGCTCACAACCCTCTCCACGAGCAGAGATTAGAGACCCCTTCTCCTCTCAATCCTCTGGGGATCTAGAGGACGTCAGGCAGGGAGCGATTTCACCCTCCCTATCCTTATCCACCGGAGCATCCCTGGGGGGCCAGGGACGGGCAGGATCACCAGACTCATCCATGGATAGAAACATGGCAGAATTGGCAGATTCACTATTCAGCCAAGCCAGCCAAGCCAGCCCAGGCCCAGCAGATTCTTCTCTCCCACAGACCCCGTATACAGGGATCACAGCTTTACTGGCAAGATTTTCAGCCATGTTGCAGCAGGAACTCTCTAAAGCGTGTAGCATTATAACGCATGACATTAAACAAGATATACAGAGTTTTGGGGTACGGATAGATGCGATCGAAACTAAAGTTGATAAGTCGGTACACCGCATCAATCAAAATTCCAGAATGACAGCAGAAATGCAGGACAGACTGGACGAGGCCTATGCGAAAATCGAGGACCTCGAGAATAGGTCCCGCCGCTATAACATACGCATAAGGGGTTTCCCAGAAACCCACACCAATCTGGAAGATGCCATGCACACACTGATGCAAGAGCTGATACCTGATATACCGCAGCAATATCTGGAAATTGATCGAATCCATAGGGCCCTTACAGCCCCAAGGTCCGACGGACTCCCCCGTGACATAATAGTGTAGCCGCACTTTTACAAGATAAATGAAAAATTGATGGCAGCTGCGAGATATAAACAGGACCTGACCTTATTAGGCTCTCAGGATACAGTTATCCACAGATCTGGCCCCTTCGACGGTGCAAAAACGCCATACCTTAAAGCCACTTCTCCAGCAACTACAGAATTGCCAAATAAAATACAGATGGTCTTTCCCCTTTCGCCTCTCCTTTACATACAGGGGCAAGAACTGTTAATTTTCGAATTACAACGATGGAGAGAACCTTTTGCTGGAATTGGGAATTATTTCCAGAGAACGGCCATCCACACCACCCCCTAACCACCGAGACAGGGCCCTGTCTCCCTTGTGGTCATCTCAACAATCCAAGACTGACCGAAGAACCCCGACATCGACCTGAAGAACAAGCAGTGCTCCCCAGACCGGGGAACATAATTTCTTAAAGCTGGGATCTCCCCCCCCTACCCAAGATGGAAGATTGACCTGCTTAATTTGAATCAAACCTATGGAAGAGGTCTCCCCCCCCTTGGGGGACAAGTTCGGCACTTATGCCTTGAAAGTTATCTTGGTTCTCGAAATTACAGGTTATGCCAAAATCTTGTTTGTTGGCAAGAACAGTTGATAAGCGAAGTACAACCCGTGAGTCCGGTCTCACTATAGGACAGCAGGGTCAGTTGACCCATCGCAGCTTTTTCATGAAGACCAAGACCTTTTTTCTTTTTCTTTTTTGATTGTTTTTTCACTTTTTCATCTTTTATTTTCATCTTTTATTTTTGCCTATTGTTTGCTCAACCGACACATAACTATTGTTTTTATGCATTGAGTTTTTACTGGCATGTATTTTCGTTTTGCATTTTTGTCTATTTTTGTCTCCATTTTTATTTATTTTTTCTCTCAGCAAGTTCAAGTCCTGCACCTGTTGGGATAAAAATCGAGTTTGGAGCCGGGGTGAACTCACATGCCACTCCAGTGACCTTGTTCTCATCCACGGATGAGAGCAACTTCACACCCAATTCCCAGGTGATTTACCTGGAGCAAATCCTGTCCATACGGAGACAGGTTAAATAACTGTGATGAAACTTAATGCATCTATGGAAGTGAGTACCAGCTTCCTTCTGAGTCTACTAACATTCTCTATTTTCTTTTCTCCTCTTTTCTTCCTTTCTGGAGGGTTGACTCTTCCACCCCCCCCCCCCCGGCCAGTGGCGCCCAGCTGGTTAAATGAAATTGCCTCATCCCGAGTAATGGTACAACCAGTGATAGAAAGTCTGGAACAGGGTAAGAGTGTTCTGCAGAACCATGATGGCGAATGACCACCACACTAAATACTCTATTATTACACACAATGTGCAAGGCTTTAATTCTCCTGCCAAGAGAGCGAAGGCCTTCACATATTACTATAAACAAAAGGCTGACATTCTGATGCTACAGGAAACACATTTTTCTAAATCATCTACCCCGAAATATCTTAGTGCAAAATACGCACAATTTTATACATCCTCTGGCCCCGATAAAAAGCTTGGTGTAGCAGTATGCTTTTCTCGCAAAGTACCGTTTGTACCCATTACCATAATTAGAGATAAACAGGGCAGATACGTTATGGCAGTGGGCCACATCAACGATCAGATAACATCCGTAATATCCTACTACGCCGCTAATACGGGTCAAATAGACTTTTTTCATAACATGTTCGAGACGCTACTCCCCAAAATACAGGGACAGGTCATATTGGGAGGGGACAGTAATATGCCACTAGACCAAACACTTGATAAGTCTTCCCGAGGCAAATCGCTGTTTAGACATGTACCAAAGTGCAGCAACAGACTGGCGAAGTTGTTACACGATAATGACTTTATAGACACATGGAGAGAGGATAACCCTTCAGTGAGGGACTATACTTTTTATTCTCATGTACATCACACATATTCGAGAATTGACCATATATTCATAAGAACTCCACTATTACCATATATCACTTCAGTAGACATACTAAACACCCCCTGGTCAGATCACTCACCAGTTAGACTTTTCTTTATCCAATCTGTGGATGAAGCCCTACCCGTCCCCATGGAGACTGAATGCCACTATGCTAAATGACCCAATTACAGTTATGGAGATAGAAAAAGAAATACGCTTATTTTTTAAGGAAAACCTACCAGGGACTACTTCCCCAGTAGTTAATTGGGCAGCACATAAGGCCACTATAAGAGGTAAACTGCTCCAACTAGCAGCGCGGAACAAGCGTTCTAGGGACAGCACGATAGCACAACAGGAACAACAGCTAAACAACGCGCTGTCAGAACAAAGGCTGAATCCACAGGTCGATATCAGACATAAAATAAATGAGGCCAGGTTAGCACTAAACCTAAGTCTTACCACACAAGCGGAAAAAAAAATAAGTGGGCGCGACACAGATACTACACGATGGGAGACAAACCTACCACACTATTAGCGAGGAAATTAACACCCCGTCCCTATACATCAGCACTACCCAAGCTACGGCTAAAAAATGGTCGACATAGCCAGAACCCAGAAAGAATAGTGAAGGTATTCACAGAGTTTTACACTAGGCTCTATAAAACTTCAGATAAAGTAGGAAGTGACAAAATGGATAAATTCTTTGAACACATCCCCTTGCCAACCATACAGAAAGAACACATGGAACTTATGCAACAGGAATTTACCAAAACAGAGATATCACAGGCGATTAAAAACCTTAACCCATCTAAAGCACCAGGCCCTGACGGGTTCTCCGGACTTTATTATAGGAAGTTCCAAGAAATTCTGACCCCAAACCTTTGCATTTTTTTTAATGCGATCAGACAGGGTACAGCCCTACCGAATCAAGAGAATAAAGCATTTATTCAGGTCATCCCCAAACCGGGAAAGGACCATGGCAGTTGTGAAAACTACCGCCCCATTTCATTGAACAATTTAGAATTAAAGATCATGACAAAGATACTGGCGGTCAGAATGAACTCATTCTTAGCGAAATATATCCACCCTGAACAGGCAGGATTCGTGCCGGGGCGTCAAACAACAGACCAGACGAGAAGGGTCATAGACATTATCTCAGCGGTACACTCTGACTGGGATGGGGGTGGCCCAAGACAGGGGATGCTGCTTTCATTAGATATACATAAGGCGTTTGACTCCCTGTCTTGGGACTACCTCCTCTGTGTCTTAGCTCGGCTGGGTTTCGGGAATCACTTTTTATCTATACTGCAAACACTTTACAGTTCCCCGACAGCAGCTCTAATGGTAAAGGGATATTACTCAGACCCCATTAAAATTTACAGAGGTACACGACAAGGGTGTCCTTTGTCACCACTTCTTTTTGTGCTAGCACTGGAACCACTAGCAATCAAAATTCGGGCTTCACAAGATGTCAAAGGCATAGACTGTGGAAACATAGAACATAAATGCATACTATTTGCAGATGACATATTGATGGCAATAACATCCCCTATTACAACACTCCCTAATCTGTATGCCATACTCAAGCCGATCTCCATAATTTCAGGCTTAACCATAAACCATGAGAAATCACAGGCCATGAATATTTCTCTGCGTGAGCCCACAATCTCTACCCTGCAAAGATCCTATAAATTTACTTGGAAAATACATTCCCTTTCCTACCTGGGGATAAACCTCACTCCCTCATGGAACACACTATATTCCCAGAATTATCCTGTACTGTTTAGAACTATAATGGTAGATGTGTCGAGATGGTCACTCCGTCCGCCGTCATGGTTTGGCAAATTATACTCGGTCAAAATGAATGTATTGCCAAGAATATTGTATCTATTTAGAGCACTACCAGTAGCAATAACTAAGGGGGACCTGAAAGCACTGCAAACTAAACTATTGTCCTTTATATTGGGAAACAAGAGACCTAGGGTGAACGTTCGCACGTTATATACTCCAAAGCATAAAGGGGGTTTAAGTTTCCCGGACCTACTAAAATATTATCAGGCTGCACAACTAGCGAATGTCACCAGATTCCATAGTCAGGGATCTCATCCAATTTGGATGCAGATGGAAGCCAAAGCATGTAGGACACACCCAATTTCATCCATTCCTTGGCTACCCCCTAAGCAAAGACCCGCAATTTTATGCCCAGCACTTTCCATCTCCTTGAATATTTGGGACAGATTACGTAAATCTCATAGGTTCCAATCCCAGCATACTCCTCTAGCCCCACTATTGGGAAAATAAAACTTTGCCCCGGGTCTCACCCCCCGAGCATTTGCCTGGTGGACGAATAAAGGGTTAATGAGAATTGCAGACCTCTGTGACAGCGGAGGTATTATAACAAGACAGAAACTAGAAGAAGAGTACCAACTACCGACCTCAGAGTTGTTTAGGTATGGTCAGATTGCACATTTTATAAACACTATGTCCAGAAACTCAGAAATTACTACAATGACCCCTATGGAACATCTATGTGTAAAAGATGACAAGATTAAAGGGCACATTTCGGCAATATATACAACACTGACCAGCTGTAATGAAAAATTTGAATATATGAAGAGATGGGAGGCTGAAATGGGTGAGAACATGGAGCTGGACGAGTGGCACAAAATAGCAGAGGGTGCGACTAAATCCATTATGAATACATCATTAATTGAGGCCAATTTTAAAGTTATTATGAGATGGTATATGGTCCTAGCAAGGTTGGCACCTTTTATACCCGGAGCATCCCCGCTATGTTTTCGCGGTTGTGGGCATATTGGCACTATGTACCATACATGGTGGCAGTGCCCCAAGGTGAGGAGGTACTGGATTAGGGTGTATAACTTTATTTATACACTTACCCAGGTGAACCTCCATAAATCTCTGACTCAGGCGTTGCTGGGAACCAAAATAAAACAGGTCACAAAACCCCTTAAGCAACTTATAAGATACATATTTATAGCAGCTAAAATTCTAATAGCAAAAGCATGGAAACGGACAATAGTCCCATTCGACCAGATCAAGTACAAACTCTCCTGGATTATGCTTAATGAAAGGATGACAGCCTCACTTAATGATAGAAGGCCACAATTTGATAAGGTATGGAATCCTTGGATCCAATACCTGTCTGAAGGCTCTAGAGGGGTGCTGATATAGACAGTTCGGGGGTGGGGGGGGGGGGCAGGGGGCAGAGATTGAATTACAAGAGTCTTCTTCTTCTTTACTTCTTCTTCCTTTCATCAGACTTAATTTCATCTCTCTAGTCTTTCCTTTACTTTCTACGGTACTATCAATGTTATAGATAGCTAATAGGCTGGCTCCAAATGTAGGGAGCCAGACATATAGTAATGACACTGCTATAATAAGTAATAATTTGTGTTTATTTTGATAACATGGAAATTTGTAAAAACTGAAATAAAAACTATTGAAACAAAAAGCAGAAAGTAGGGGTCTGGAGGAGGACCAGAGGAGGGCTGGAGGTGCGAGGGCCACATGAAATGGCCTGGGGGGCCGGATTCAGCCCGCGGGCCTTGTGTTTGATGTCTAGGATCTCTGTAAATAAATACATATATATACACACACACACATAAATATTATTATGTCTGGAGGATTGCTGCACTTAAAATTTTATTTGTTCAATAATTTTTCACAAATAGTTACATAGTAAAGTGTTCAAAAAGATTTCCGTTTCGGGCTCAGATCTAACATCTATCACATTCATGAGAATACATTTTTTTTCAAATAATGACATATGGAATCAATCTCGTGGTTAGTTACTCATTAGTAGAATTGTATTCCTTCATGGGTTGTTTTTTTTTATAAAGCCACTGATACAGAAATGATTAATCAATCAGACATTCATCTCACTATTCCAGATGAAAGCGATCTGTATGCTAAAATTCACCACAAGGAGTTTTTATCTCTATCCCTAGGAGTACAGCTGCACGATTCTGGGAAAAAGGAGAATCATGATTCTCAAAAGGCTATAAAAGGGAGGCATGTGAGCCGAGGAGTGGACTTAAAATACCGGCAACCACTGTCCCTTAGGCCCCTTTCACACTGGGGCGGGCAGGAGCGGTGGCGGTATAGCAGCGCGATTTGCAGCGCTGCTATACCGTCGTTCTTACGGCGGTATGCGGTCGCTAGGGGGGTGAATTTAACCCCCGCTAGCGGCCGAAAAGGGGTTAATACCACCCGCAAACCGCGGCTATTGCCGCGGTTTGCGGGCGGTATTACCGCGGTGTCCCATTGATTTCAATGGGCACCCGCGGTAAAGGAGCGGTGAACACACCGCTCCTTTACCGCTGTAAAGAAGCGGCTAGCAGGACTTTTGGAGCGGTCCTGCTAGCGCACCGCTTCAGTGTGAAAGCCTTCGGGCTTTCACATTGAAGGCTACAGGGCAGGAATTTTTCATGCGGTATAATAGCGCTATTATTAGCGCTAAACCACATGAAAAACGCCCCAGTGTGAAAGGGGCCTTATAATATATTATGAATATTACCACAGTCAGCTACTCCAGACTCTGGGGGAGCTGACTAGTAATATTCATAATATGGGTAGCTGACTCAGCTCACATGCCCCCACTCCTCGGCTCACATGCCCCCCTTTAATAGCCTGACTGTCATCTGCAAGGCCTGGGGTAGCTGACTCACTGTGGTCACTGGTGTTCATAATACTGTACATGTAGTAGTAAGGCACAAGGAAGGACTCACTGTGTTTTGGAGTCATCGGATCATGCTGCTGGTGTGCAGTGCGCACTCACCGCTGTGCTGTGTTTTCGTGTTTCCCGCCGGCCAAAAAGCGTGGTGGTAACGCCCACGCATCATCGACATCCAGCGGCGCTGCGCCGCATCATGCTCTCTGATGACTGACGTCAGTTCCGGTTGCTGACGTCAGTTCCTATATCCGCCATTTGCGTTCTACGCTGGTTCCGTGGATCCGGCGTGGAGATCAAAAAATCGCCGCAAATCCAGCCTGGAGATCACGGGGGGGGGGGGGAATCGAGATTGCAATCTTTAAATGATTAGTCGTGCAGCTCTACCTAGGTAGGAGCCAATTAATAATGCCGCGTACACACAACCGTTTTTCATGACGAGAAAAATGCCATTTTTAAAAATGGTCGTGAAAAACGGTGGTGTGTAGGCTCCAGAGCATTTTTCTCAACGAGAAAAATGGCCAAAAAAAAATTAGAGCCTGCTCTATTTTTTCTCGTCGTTTTTCACGTCGTTCTTTTTAACGTCGTGAAAAACAGTCATGTGTATGCTTTTAATAGGGGGAAAAAAACGCCCATTCTCAGAATCAAGTATGAGACGGGAGCGCTCGTTCTGGTAAAACTAGCGTTCTTAATGGAAATAGCACATTCGTCACGCTGTAACGGACTGAAAAGCACAAAGACTGAAAAGCGCAAATTATCTCTCACCAAACTTTATTAACACGAGGATCAGCAAAAGCGTCCCAAAGGGAGGCGCCATTCGAATGGAACTTCCTGTGTTGTGTTTTTTTATTGACATTTTTTTCCACCAGGTGAATGGGTAGGGGTACGATGTAACCCATACTCATTCACATAGGGTGGGGGGCGGGATCTGGGGGCCCCCTTATTAAAGGGGGCTCCCGGATTCCGATAAGCCCTCCACCCGCAGACCCAGACAACCAACGGCCAGGGTTGTCGAGAAGAGGCCCTTGTCCCCATCAACATGGGGGCAGGGTGCTTTGGGGTGGGGGGACCCCCACGCCGTTTTTTTCGGCGTAGGGGGTTTCCCTTAAAATCCATACCAGACCTAAAAGCATGGTATGCTCCTGGAGGGGAACCCATGCCGGTTTTTTATTTAAAATTTGGAGCGGAGTTCCCCCTCATGATTCATACGTACTGTGTTCAGAACGCAACACATCTGCGAATCAGTAATGGGCAGACAATTCGCACCACAATGCCTAGAAAAAGCACAAGTTTTTTGGGCAATGCGCAGTGTGAATGCATCGCACTGATGTGAACCAGCCTCATTGAAATCAATGTATTTTAAAATGTTATGAGAATTGGATGCGGTGTAAGCCACAACCAATTCGCATAGGTGTGAACCCGGCCTAAAGCGGAGTTCCACCCTAAAGTGGAACCTCCGCTAATCAGATTCCTCCCCCCCCTCCGGTGCCATAATTGGCACCTTTCGGGGGGGAGGATACCTGTCTTTCCCACTTCCGGGAGTCCGGGCGTAGCCTGTGGCGTCACCGCGGGACTCCCTCATCCTCCCCCAGCCGCCAGGCCAATAGGAGAGGGGCAGGGCCTCGCGCATGCGCAGTAGGGTTCACGGTGTGAAGCCGAAAGGCTACACTGCCGGGTTCCTTTACCCACAATGGCGGCTGCACCCGACAGCTGATGGAAACATCAGCTGCGGTGCCTACATGGAGGTAAGTGTCCATTTATTAAAAGCCAATAGCTGCTGGCTTTTAACGTTTTGTTTTTTTTGGGCCGGAACACCGCTTTAATACTATTGCTTAGAAAGGACTAAATACAGACTAAGGCCCCTTTCACACTTATACGACTTGTACCACGATTTTGGACAGCAAAAATCGTATGACAAGTCATTCTCCATGATTTTGAATGACTACCATTCATATTGGCACGACTTTAAGTCGTGCTGACTTCAAAGTAGTTCCTGCACTACTTTTTTTCTGAAGTCGGATCAAAGTCGGATTCCGTATTAACAGATCCGACTTTGGCATGCGACTTGTACACGACTTGTGCATGAAGGGGAACTCCACGGCAATTTTTCTGAAAAAAAAACCCGGCATGGGTTCCCCCTTTATGAGCATACCAGGCCCATAGGTCTGGTATGGATTTTAAGGGGAACCCCCACGCCGAAAAAACGGCGTGGGGTCCCCCCAAAATCCATACCAGACCCTTATCCGAGCACCAGCCCGGCCGGTCAGGAAAGGGGGAAAAAGAAACCCTGGACTGCCGCACTCTGTATAGACAGTTATTTATTCCAAAATTTCAGGTAAAAAATCCAAATTCAAAATAAATCCATAAATCCAAAACAACAAATGCAGATGGTATGCATGCAGGGAAGGGTGGCTAACGCGTTTCACGTCACGAATTGACGCTTACTCATAGCTCAGGAAAGGGGGTGGGGACAAGCGAGCACCCTCCCTCCTGAGCCATACCAGGCCGCATGCCCTCAACATGGGGGGGTGGGTACCAATGTACCCCATACTCATTCACATAGGGTGGGGGGCCGGGATCTGGGGGCCCCCTTCTTAGAGGGGGCTCCCAGATTCCGATAAGCCCCCCCGCCCGCAGACCCTGACAACCAATGGCCAGGGTTGTCGGGAAGGGGCCCTTGTCCTCATCAACATAGGGGCAAGGTGCTTTGGGGTGGGGGGGCGCAGGGCCCCCCTGCTTCATGCAGCCTGGTACGGCTCAGGAGGGGGGGGGCGCTCGCTCGTCCTTACCCCATTTTTCCTGACCGGCCCGGCTGGTGCTCGGATAAGGGTCTGGTATGGATCTTGGGGGGGACCCCACGCCGTTTTTTCGGCGTGGGGGTTCCCCTTAAAATCCATTCCAGACCTGTGTGCCCGGTATGCTCATGAAGGGGGAACCCATGCCAATTTTTTTTGTTTTTTGTTTTTTTAATTGGCGTGGAGTTCCCCCTAATTATTGGGGGATCAAAGTCGCATCCCTGCTCATTGAAGTCATACTTCAAGTCGTGGGGCAAAGTCGGATCCACAGTCGTAAGACTGTCTTGTCAAAATTGCGGCCGCGAATCGCGGCAAAAATCGCGCGACTATGAAGTTGTATAAGTGTGAAAAGGGCCTTAGACCTATATCTGTTTGTATAATTTATTAGAAATATTATTTCTTGTTTTTTCACCATTACTAGATCATGATATTCATACTAGAGGTTGACCGATATGGGTTTTTCTCTGGCCGATGCCGATACCGATATTTAGAAATTGGGGCGGCCGATGGCCAATATATGATGCCGATTTTTGTGGCCGATATTTTACGCCGATGTATAAAAAAAAAAACACCCACTCCACTCCTTCCTGCTTACTCCTGTCACTCTAGCCACACACTTGATGTCCTCAGTACAGATGGCACTGGCAGGTGGCACTGGTTTGGAACTGACAGATGGCACTGGTTTGGCACTGACAGATGGCACTGGTTTGGCACTGACAGATGGCACTGGTTTGGCACTGATTTGAAACTGACAGATGGCACTAGTTTGGGACAGATGGCACTGGTAGGTGGCACTGATTGGCAGTGGCACTGGCAATTGGAACTGGTTGGTGGCACTGATTGGCGGTGACACTGGCTACCAGTGGCGGGTGACACTGGCTGCCAGTGGCGGGTGACACTGACAGTTGGCACTGATTGGCGGTGGCACTGACAGATGGAACTGATTGGCGGTGGCTGGTGGCACTGACAGATGGCACTTGCTGGCCCTGGCTGGTGGCACTGGCAGGTTTCACACTAAGCCAAGTGTAACTGTGTGAAACTGACAAGAGAGTAGAGAGAGAGCTGTCAGAATGAGCTTGATGTGGGGGGTGGGCGGGACCCCGGCCAGGGTGGGCCAGACCCGGGACCCAGCAGCTAAATTACACCAGCCAATGATTGGGCTGCTTTAGAAGGGGGGCGGGGCCACATACAGCAGCCCGCCCAGATGCCATCATATGGAATAGTGAGATGAATGTCTGCTTGATTAACCATTTCTGTATCAGTGGCTTTGAAAAAAAAAAAATCAATTATACTAATGAGCAATTAACCACGAGATTGATTCCATATGTGATTATTTGGAAAAAATAATAATTCTCATGAATCTGATAGAGATGTTAGATGTGAGCCAGAAACGGAAATTTTTTTGAACACTTTACTACGTAACTATTTGTGAAAAATTATTGAACAAACAAAATTTTCGGTGCAGCAATCCTTTTTCTTGTATGTATGGTCGGTGGGAAGACCAGATTGCTTTGCACTAAATACAAACCGGGTGTGGCTTTCCCTAACTACATTGAATAATATATATATATATACTGTGAGGGGGTTAGCTCGGCAGCGGGTGTGTGTGACCCCCGGGATGGGCTCCCCACACAAAACAGGCCCAGCAAACGGAGGTTGTGGTTTTCAAAATCAAAAAAGGTGCGGTTTATTTTCTATTTACAGTGACAAAACACAGCAAAGCAAAAGAAACATAACCAAAATAAATCCTGGTCAAGTTGACCTCTGACTAAACATACAGGTTTCCTAACTAACAACTGGGATCAGCCTAGTGCTGTCCTAGTCCCTAAGTCCCTGGTTTTAAATGTCCAAGCAAATAGCCACACAGGCTTTTTCTCACCGCACAGGGGTTCACTCTCCCTAGACAGTCCACACAGGTCTGGTTCCAGGCATGAGCTAACACCTAATGAATCTGGGAGTTCTTATAGAGGCCTAAATGAGCTGACAAGCTTCAGCTGGTCTCATCAACTCCCTGCCTCACGACGCCCAGCACTCTCCCTAGAGGTATGAGTCATTCATGAGCCCACTAGCCTCAGCTGGGCTTCATCAACTCCCTAGTTGTATAAGTCGGCATAAAGCCTGAATCTGGGAGAAATATATCTACCCCCCTGGATGCAACCAGGTGACTTTACCTTCCTGCTGTCACATACCCCCCCCTCTTGTTTTAACCTCGGGGTTGGAACACCAGCAATCAGGCATTCATGTACTCGAGACAAAGCATCCACATTCCCCATTTGAACGCCAGGGCGATGCTTTACTGTGAAGTTGAATTCCTGGAGGGCCAGGAACCACCTATTCACTCTTCTATTTGTTTCCTTGTTTTGAGCCATCCACTTTACCGGAGCGTGATCCGTAACCATGTCAAAGTGCCTACCTAGCAGGTAGTACCGAAGGGAATCTAGAGCCCACTTCACCGCTAAACACTCCTTTTCAACGGTGGCGTAATTTACCTCATGGGACTTCAACTTCCTGCTGAGGTAAATGACTGGGTGCTCTTCCCCGTTCCAGACCTGGGACAATACTGCTCCTAACCCCACATCTGACGCATCACTTTGTACGACAAAGTCTTTAGAGAAGTCGGGTGAGTACAACACTGGCTGGCTACATAAGGCTTGTTTCAAGAATTGGAATGCTGCCTCAGCCTCGGGGGTCCATTTAATCATGACCGACCCTTTCCCCTTCGTCAGGTTGGTTAGGGGCACAGCCTTAGAAGCAAAGTGGGGAATGAATCGCCGATAATACCCAGCGATTCCCAGAAAGGCTCGTACCTGCTTCTTGCTGTTGGGACGTGGCCAACTCTGGATGGCCTCGACTTTGTTGAGTTGGGGTTTTATTACTCCCCTCCCAATGGTGTACCCAAGATATTTGGCCTCCTCCTGCCCAATGGTACACTTCTTGGGGTTAGCCGTAAACCCCGCTTCCCGAACAGAGTCCAGGACTGCTTGCACTTTTGGCAGATGTGAGGCCCAATCTGTGCTATGGACAATTACGTCATCCAGGTAAGCCGCAGCATACTTCCGATGGGGCCTCAGCATCTGGTCCATTTTCCGCTGGAATGTGGCCGGCGCATTCTGTAACCCGAACGGCATTCTTTTATATTGGAACGCCCCGTCTGGGGTTACAAATGCGGTTTTCTCTTTGGCCGACTTGGCCAGGGGGATTTGCCAATACCCTTTTGTGAGGTCAAGAGTCGTCATGTATCGGGCTGTTCCCAGCCGGTCGATCAACTCATCTATACGTGGCATGGGGTAGGTGTCAAATTTTGTAACTTTGTTCAACTGACGAAAATCGTTACAAAATCGCCAGCTCCCATCCGGTTTAGGCACCAACACGATGGGACTAGACCAATCACTTTGGGACTCCTCTATCACCCCTAAGTTCAGCATTTTCTGTACTTCCTCCCGTATTGCCTCCCGTCGAGCCTCTGGGATCCGATAGGGTTTTAACTTCACCCTTTCACCGGGCGGGGTAATGATGTCATGCTCTACCCCAGATGTTTGTCCCGGCAGCTCAGAGAATACCTCCTTGTTGCGAAGCACAAACTCCTTAACCTCCTGTTGTTGGGGTTGTGACAAGGTGGCTGCTATTCCAACCTCAGGAATCACGCAACCAGTTTGAGCTGGTGACCAAGTGTCTGCGACTAGGGACTCTCTATCCCTCCAGGCTTTCAACAGATTAACGTGATAGATCTGTTCGGGCTTTCGCCTTCCTGGTTGTCTGACCTTGTAATTCACTTCGCTCACTTTTTCCATTATCTCGTAGGGGCCTTGCCATTTGGCAAGTAATTTACTTTCAACCGTAGGGACAAGTACCAATATCCTATCCCCCGGGGAAAAGGTACGGGTCTTGGCTCCACGGTTGTACACTCTCTGCTGTGCCAACTGCGCTTGGGCCAAATGTTCCTTCACGATGGGCATTACCTGTGCAATTCGATCTTGCATCAGGGCGACATGCTCAATCACACTCCTGTGGGGAGAACTCTCACTTTCCCAAGTTTCCTTGGCAATATCCAACAGCCCTCTTGGGTGTCTCCCATACAGTAACTCAAAGGGGGAGAATCCCGTAGAGGATTGGGGCACCTCCCTAATAGCAAACATCAAATAAGGAAGTAAACAGTCCCAATCCTTTCCATCTCTATCCACCACTTTCTTCAACATTTGTTTTAGGGTTTTGTTGAATCTTTCAACCAGCCCATCGGTTTGGGGGTGATACACAGACGTACGCAATTGCGTCACTTTGAACAATTTACACAGCTCTTTCATAACCCGGGACATAAAGGGTGTACCTTGGTCCGTAAGCAGTTCTTTACAAATACCCACCCGGCTAAAAACAAGAGATAGCTCTTTGGCTATGGTTTTGGCCGAGGTATTTCGGAGAGGGATCGCTTCTGGATAACGGGTGGCATAGTCCATTATAACTAATATGTACTGGTGCCCCCTAGCGGACTTGATTATAGGACCTACCAAATCCATGGCGATCCTCTCAAACGGGACCTCAATGATGGGTAGAGGGACCAGCGGGCTACGGAAATGTGGCATCGGGGCCAACCTCTGACACACAGGGCAGGAGGAACAATAATTTTCTACGTCCTTCATCACCCCCGGCCAATAGAATCTCTGTAATACCCTCTCTCGGGTTTTCTCTGTCCCCAGATGACCTCCAAGAATGTGCCCATGGGCCAACTCCAACACCAACTTCCTGTAAGGTTTGGGCACCACAAGCTGCTCAACGGTTTCTTCTGCCCTTTTTGCCACCCGATACAGTAGGTCCTTCTCTACGCTGAAGTATGGGTAAGTGCAGGTATTATCTGGGTTCACTAACTCGCCATCTATTTTCACTACGTTTTCCCGTGCCTTTATTAGGGCGGGGTCTTTCAACTGTTCTGTGGCAAAGTTTTCCCTGTGAACCTCAAGATCAGAAAACTCCACAGACGGTAGGTTTTCGTCTGAGGAGGTGGGCTCCTCTCCAGTTTCTTGAGTCTCCCCTGCCAATACTGATAAGGGAAATTCCGGAGAGTCCTCACCACTCTCAGGGGAGTTCTGGCTATCACATTCCTGGTACATAGGGGCACCAGTGAGGGGCTCAGGATCATCCCACAGTTCCCAGAACTTCGGAAAATCCCTTCCCACAATGGCGTCATGCGGTAACTGAGATACTAAGCCCACTGGATGAGAGAGGGTACCTTTGGGGGTCTCGAAACACACTGTAGTCACTGGATACTCTCGGGTGTCCCCATGCACACAAATAACAGCTACCTTGCTATTCCCAGAGACCTCTGTTTTAACTAACTCAGCCTTTATCAGGGTCACAAGGCTACCTGAATCCAGCAATACCACAACATTTCTACCATTAACACACATTTTGCATAAATGTTTCTCAGTTCCTCGAATGGCAGTGCATGCGACTGTCGCACACAGCGACTGACGTCTGCCCGTCAGAAAGTCACACTGCATGGGTTCCTCCACAACCGGGCAATTGGCTGCAATATGTCCCGCTTGCCGGCAGCGGTAGCAAACGATCCTTCTTGCCGCCTCTTGAGCCGCTGATTTCCCAGGCTGTTCTCGCCAAACTTGGGGTAGAGCTCCCACCCTCTCACTCTCTCCACCCTCACCCCTTGGAATCCTCTTATCCGCCCCTGGGGATGGTCTGGTCTTAGGGTGGAAAGTCCGAGTGTCTCTGGAAGAGGCCGTCAGGTTCTCTGTAGCCAAGTATTTCTCCACACGATCCACAAGACCATCGGCCGTCTCTGGGTCTCCATGGCTTACCCACTTTTGGATGGCAGTAGGAAGAGCTCTCAAAAACCGATCCATTACAACACGTTCCACAATCTTTGGTGCGGACAAAGTCTCTGGCTGTAGCCACTTTCTGCTCAGGTGAATGAGATCATACATTTGAGACCTGGGGGGTTTTCCAAGCTGGAAAGTCCAGTTATGCACACGCTGAGCCCGGACAGCCTGGGTGACACCCAGCCTTGCCAATATTTCAGCTTTTAGCATCACATAGTCTTTTGCTTGGTTAGGCTCTAGGTCATAGTAAGCTTTCTGCGATTCACCAGTTAACAGAGGAGCCACCAGTCCAGCCCACTGCTCCTCAGGCCACTTTTCTCTTTCAGCGGTCCTTTCAAATGTGGTCAAAAATACCTCTGGATCATCCTCTCCAGTCATTTTTGTCAATAAACGACTCACCCCAAAGGACGCGGTATTAGTGGGACGGCTTTCCTCACTGGTCTGCGGACGTTGCTGCATTACTGCTTCCATCTGTTGTTGTAGTCTCTGCTCTTGCTTCTGCAACAGGTCTATGAAGCGGGCCTCAGATTGCTGCTGGGCTCGTTGCTGAGCCTCCAGACTCTGTTGCAAAGTTGCGTTTGTCTGCTGCTGGGCTGCAAGGCTCCTTTGCAAACCTGCATTTGTCTGCTGTTGATTGGCATTTGCTAGAGCCAGCTGCTTCAGTATCTCCTCCATGCTGGCTTAAAAAAAAACTGCCACTGGTTCTCCACCAACTGTGAGGGGGTTAGCTCGGCAGCGGGTGTGTGTGACCCCCGGGATGGGCTCCCCACACAAAACAGGCCCAGCAAACGGAGGTTGTGGTTTTCAAAATCAAAAAAGGTGCGGTTTATTTTCTATTTACAGTGACAAAACACAGCAAAGCAAAAGAAACATAACCAAAATAAATCCTGGTCAAGTTGACCTCTGACTAAACATACAGGTTTCCTAACTAACAACTGGGATCAGCCTAGTGCTGTCCTAGTCCCTAAGTCCCTGGTTTTAAATGTCCAAGCAAATAGCCACACAGGCTTTTTCTCACCGCACAGGGGTTCACTCTCCCTAGACAGTCCACACAGGTCTGGTTCCAGGCATGAGCTAACACCTAATGAATCTGGGAGTTCTTATAGAGGCCTAAATGAGCTGACAAGCTTCAGCTGGTCTCATCAACTCCCTGCCTCACGACGCCCAGCACTCTCCCTAGAGGTATGAGTCATTCATGAGCCCACTAGCCTCAGCTGGGCTTCATCAACTCCCTAGTTGTATAAGTCGGCATAAAGCCTGAATTTGGGAGAAATATATCTACCCCCCTGGATGCAACCAGGTGACTTTACCTTCCTGCTGTCACAATATATATATATGTATATGTATATGTAGCGGGTGTTTACTTTCCCGCCAGTAATTTTGAATTTCTGCGGTGACACCAGTGGTGTATCTCCGGCGGTCCACCGGGTGGCGCTGTCACTTTGGGCCGACGGACGAATCATTGCTGGGTCGAATCCCTTTTTGTCTTTTTTCGGCAGCCGTGTGGTGGGGCGGGGAACCTGCTGCGCATGCCGGGGGAAGGTATAAAAAGGGGGCCGGCCTTTTTGCCACGGGGTTTGTTGTCCCTGGCACCTTCAGCCTGCGGACGGAGTTCGTGTTTGTCCTCTAGGCGGACTGGGCCTAGAGGACCACCGGAGGTCGTGTTCCACCTCAGGCACCTTTAGCCTGGGGTGAGGTACTCGGTTGGCGGTCCAGAGCTCAGTGCCCAACACTGAGTTCCGCGAGGGAAGGATCCTAGGGTGCTCCGGAGATGGACGCCTGAATCCGAGGTGGACGTAATGGACCGGGGAGAGCTCCTCATCTGAAGACCCGGTGCAGCATACTGCCGGTGACGGGTGAGCCTCTTGTCTGAGACCGTCCGGAAGGTGAATTTCCCTCGTGCGGAGACCATTGCCCACTCTTTGGAGGAGAGGGGAGGATCGAACTTGTGTCTGGGCCTATATACACATTCACACCTCCTGTTCTGTTTGTAAAGCAAGCAAGTCCATGCTATGTTCAAATAAGGGAGTGTTGGACTTACAATGGTGTGAGGCTCGTTTCCTGGCAGATGACTCCTGGAAGGAGGACCCGATATACAATGCAGGCCCAAAGGTAAAACAAACTTCTGCTAATACCACTTATACATCTGTGGTGGAGGCCTGGCGTAGCGGCCGCACTCCCTTTCCTATCACACCCCTAGACCAGAGACATTTCGAGCGAGAACTTTAATAGAGGGGATTGGGAGTGTGGTGGGGGTCGGGCGACCCTGTCCGCTACACATATATATATATATATATATATATATATATATATATATATATAAAGTTTGGGGGTTCCAAGTAATTTTCTAGCAAAAATACAGATTTTTTTTAATGCACTGGAATCACGATGGTTCCCGCACCAGTGTGAACCGAGCCCCACCCTCTCTTCTCCTGTTTACCATTATCATTGTAAGTGAAAGTAAAAGAAAATCCCAAATTGGGTTGTTCCCAGAAAAGTAATAGAGGAGAAATCTTCCAATGGTGACACTAGTTCTGGTGACCTGGGGGGCCCCAAGGAATTCCCTTAATTTGCAGAGATTTCCTCTCACTTCCCATTTGGCTATAGGATAGGAAAGGAAGTGAAGGGAAGTCTCCCCAATCAGACACAGATGGAAAAAAATAAATCTGCAGGGTTATAACCTTCTCTTATGCTGGCCATACACTATACAAAAAAAATCGGG
Source organism: Rana muscosa (assembly GCA_029206835.1). Classification (NCBI taxonomy): domain Eukaryota; kingdom Metazoa; phylum Chordata; class Amphibia; order Anura; family Ranidae; genus Rana; species Rana muscosa. The sequence continues at coordinate 44,832,481 of CM055117.1, read as the reverse complement.
CGAAAATCGGTCGTTCAGACAGTTCTTTCGTATTTCGAACAGTTAATGGGCACAAAATCGATAATCTTTGGGACGTTTTTGAGCCGAAAAAAAAAAAGAAGGACAAGTTTGGAAATTTTCTGCCGAACGAACGATAAATCGGAAGGTTAAGGTGTTTCCCGTCCGAACTTCCTGCACTAGGTATATGTACAAAAAAAAAAAAATTTTTTTTATTTATGTCCACTGAACGATTTATCGGTCATTACATGATGGCACTATCGTTTGCGCTCACAACCGAAAGTTCGTTTCTCAAAAGTTTGTTCGGACGATTTTTCGTATAGTGTATGGCCAGCATTACTCTATCCAAATTGAAAACAAAAGATTTGCCTAGAGTTCTACTTTAACCACCTCCTGCCCACCGTATTGAGAACGTCTGGAATGTCATCATATGACGTCGTCCCACTCTCGCCATGTTTGCGCGCCCACAGGGGCATGCAGCGTTGCGATCGGTGGTGCGCTGTGTCCCTGGGACATGGCGAATCACCGATCTCTGGAAAGAGTCGATGATGCCTGTGACAAAACCCACTGTCACTGTGTGTCTTGGAGGGGGCTGTGGGCTGGCCTCCTACCCAAAGACTATGGCCCAGCAAAGAACGAGAAACTTGGAAACAAAATGGCATTGGGATAATGTAATGAGGTCTCTATGTAAGGTGCATCCCTCCCCCCCCCCTTGTTACTGTGTTTAATTATGTTAGGTCATGGCATGTAGACAAAGCATGTGGGGAGAAAGCCCAACGCGGGATGTGTAAGGAGGGGCTGCCTGCTTATCATAATCCCTTGGTGTGTTTCAACTAGTTGTTTGAATATACAAGTGTTGAGTTTCCATTGGTTCTTCCTTGTCCCCTACCCCCTCGATGACATAGCTAAGACCCCTTTCACACTGGGGCGGTTTGCAGGCGCTATTGCGCTAAAAATAGCGCCTGCAAACCGACCCTATACAGCGGCTGCTGTCTCTCCAGTGTGAAAGCCCGAGGGATTTCACACTGGAGCGGTGCGCTAGCAGGACGTGAAAAAAAGTCCTGCTAGCCGCATCTTTGGAGCAGTGAAGGAGCGGTGTGTTTACCGCTCCTGCCCCATTGAAATCAATGGGACACTGCGGCTATTACGCCTGCAATGCGCCTCTGCAGAGGCGCTTTGCTGTGGTTTTTAACCCTTTTTCGGCCGCTTGCGGGGGTTAAAACCGCACCGCTAGCGGCCGAATACTGCCGCAATTCCGACGGTGAAGCGGCGCGAAAAAAAGCAGCGCTTTACCGCCACTGCACCTACCGCCCCAGTGTGAAAGGGGCCTAAGGGGAGTATCCCTAGCTGTGTTTAAAAGTGTATGTTTTGTACCTAATAAACAGTTTTATGCTCTGCATGTTTAACCCTCAACACCTCTGTGGTTTGCCTCATGATTGGGGGGTTAAGGGCTGGTTAGGGCGAGTCTGCTGGCGCGTTTGGAGGACAGGAGACACAGGTCTGGCGGAGGTGCCCAGCTGGGGTATCTGAGATCCGTCACAACGCCTATCAGTGCTGCCCATTAGTACCCATTAGTGCCGCCTATCGGTGCTGCATATCCATGCCCATCAATGCCACCTATCCGTGCCCATCAATGCTGCTTATTAGTGCCACCTCATCATTGCACATCAGTGAAGGAGAAAAACTACTTTGTTTCTGTTAGAAAATGTTGTAAATAAGAAAACTTTTTTATTTTGAATTTTCAGAATTTTTTAAAAAAATTAAGCAAAAATTAAAAAACACCCAGTGGTGATTAAATACCACCAAAATAAAGCTCTCTCTGTCTCACAAGAATGATAAAAATGTCATATGGTTACAGTGTTGTATGACCGCGCAATTGTCATTCAAAGTGTGACAGCGCTGAAAATTTACCTGGGCAGGAAGGGGGTGAAAGTGGCCGGTATTGAAGGGGTTAAATTTAGTTAGATTTTTGCCTGGACCTCTAATTGAACCCCCCCCCCCCCCCCCTGTTCTGACATGAGATGGAGAGATAGGAGTTAACATTTTCACTTTCGCGTATCAAATGGATGAGCTCCTATTAGCATATGATTTCTGGTAAATCAACCCGACAATTTAAAAAAAAAAAAAAATTTAATTAACATTTTATCTTAAATAACCTATAATAACCCCATCAGAAGCCAGTCCTCTAGTTCAGACTGAGAACTCTCTTTGCCAACCCGGTCTTTGCGCGGGGGGGCGCTCTCAGCACATAAACAACTGTGCAGAACATATGGTGTTCGGCATTTTGGCACTGCACATGTGTTGTGTGGTCGAGGAATTAAGAACGTGGCACAACTGTGCGATTTTACCATCCCCCAACCACAAATGTAAACAAGCCCTTATCGCCACGCGCACAGCAGTGATCCAACATCTGCTCAGGTCCATAAAGGGTGCACAGCTGTGAGCGGAGCTGGCTGCACAGGTGGCAACATTTGAACAATTCCCAGGCCACCTGTTCATTTAAAAAATAAAAAGTCTGCTCTGATTAACTCCTTCACTCCCTTCATTATTTTTTTTTTTTTTTTGTTTTGTCTTTATTGTAATTCTTCAAATTTTTATATTTTTCCCCCTTTAAGTTTTTGTGTTAATTCTTTTCATTTTTATAAAATACTGTTATATGTATTTTTAGTTTATTTTTATTTTTGTTTAAGTCTTTTCATTTTGATTAATATTAATAAATATCCCATTTACCATCAGTGGTGGGGCATTTTTATTTCCTTCTACTGACCAATGGCACCAAGCATTTTTCCTTCCCATTAATCAAAAATGCAGGTAATTTCCAACCCCCCGACAAATGATGTGGGGACTACCCCCCGACCAATGACACAGAGAATTTTCCTCCACTGACCAATGACACAGAGAATTTTCCTCCACTGACCAATGACACAGAGAATTTTCCTCCACTGACCAATGACGCAGAGAATTTCCCCCCCACTGACCAATGACACAGGGAATTTCCCCCCACTGACCAATGACACAGGGAATTTCCCCCCACTGACCAATGACACAGGGAATTTCCCCCCACTGACCAATGACACAGAGAATTTTCCTCCACTGACCAATGACACAGAGAATTTCCCCCCACTGACCAATGACACAGAGAATTTTCCTCCACTGACCAATGACACAGAGAATTTCCCCCCACTGACCAATGACACAGAGAATTTCCCCCCCACTGACCAATGACGCAGAGAATTTCCCCCCCACTGACCAATGACGCAGGGAATTCCCCCCCCCACTGACCAATGACGCAGAGAATTTCCCCCCCACTGACCAATGACACAGAGAATTTCCCCCCACTGACCAATGACACAGAGAATTTCCCCCCCCACTGACCAATGACACAGAGAATTTCCCCCCCACTGACCAATGACACAGAGAATTTCCCCCCCACTGACCAATGACACAGGGAATTTCCCCCCACTGACCAATGACACAGGGAATTTCCCCCCACTGACCAATGACACAGAGAATTTCCCCCCCACTGACCAATGACGCAGAGAATTTCCCCCCCACTGACCAATGACACAGAGAATTTCCCCTCACTGACCAATGACACAGAGAATTTCCCCTCACTGACCAATGACACAGAGAATTTCCCCCCCACTGACCAATGACACAGGGAATTTCCCCCCACTGACCAATGACACAGGGAATTTCCCCCCCACTGACCAATGACACAGAGAATTTCCCCTCACTGACCAATGACACAGAGAATTTCCCCCCCACTGACCAATGACACAGGGAATTTCCCCCCACTGACCAATGACACAGGGAATTTCCCCCCACTGACCAATGACACAGGGAATTTCCCCCCCACTGACCAATGACACAGAGAATTTCCCCCCCACTGACCAATGACACAGAGAATTTCCCCCCCACTGACCAATGACACAGGGAATTTCCCCTCACTGACCAATGACACAGGGAATTTCCCCCCACTGACCAATGACACAGAGAATTTCCCCCCCACTGACCAATGACACAGAGAATTTCCCCCCCACTGACCAATGACACAGGGAATTTCCCCCCACTGACCAATGACACAGAGAATTTCCCCCCCACTGACCAATGACACAGAGAATTTCCCCCCCACTGACCAATGACACAGAGAATTTCCCCTCACTGACCAATGACAGGGAATTTCCCCCCACTGACCAATGACACAGGGAATTTCCCCCCACTGACCAATGACACAGAGAATTTCCCCCCCACTGACCAATGACACAGGGAATTTCCCCCCCACTGACCAATGACACAGAGAATTTCCCCCCCACTGACCAATGACACAGGGAATTTCCCCCCCACTGACCAATGACACAGGGAATTTCCCCCCCACTGACCAATGACACAGGGAATTTCCCCCCCACTGACCAATGACACAGGGAATTTCCCCCCACTGACCAATGACACAGAGAATTTCCCCCCACTGACCAATGACAGGGAATTTCCCCCCACTGACCACAAACACCAGTGAATTTTATTCCCCCCAACCCCCCACGCACAGATTAGCAATGCAAGGGGCACCATGTTACATAATCCTAACCACTGCACTCTGTATTACATGCCTGTTGATTTACTAAAACTGGAGAGTGCAAATCAGGTGCAGCTGTGCATGGCAGCCAATCAGCTTCCAGGTTTTATTGTCAAAGCTTCATTGAACAAGCTAAAGTTAGAAGCTGATTGGCTCCCATGCAGAGCTGTACCAGATTTTGCACTCTCCAGTTTTAGTACATCAACCCCATTGTGCTCAAGTAGTACGGAGAACAGGCCGCTCTGGATAACAAGGAGACTTTATCAAACACTACATGACTGGCTCTTGAAATGTGATTGATGCTATAGGAAAAACAAAGCAGAAGAGAAGAGGGCGCTTCTATGTGCAGTAATAAAACACTTTAATGACAAGGAAGGGTTAAAAACACTTACAAGATGGAAGTGATAAACAGGCATATCAATGAATCCATAACATTCAGTGGGATGCCTCCTGGGAGTAAAGACAGCTGCAGGTGAAAGCTCCAGCCGACCAGCATTGGGAAACACTACGTCTCTGATCCAAGATGGGGAGCTGTGCTGTCAGGACCAGCATGGAATCAAGGCATCCAGAAGTGACATCAGAGTGGGCGGGGCATGCCCAGTCGCTCCTTCTTTAAGCCAATTTTTTTGGCTTGAAGGAGCAGCGACTGGGCATGCTCCGAAACATGCCCCGCCCACGCCTGACCTCTACACTCTATACAGTTTGCCATACATTACATAATCCTGACCGCTGTGCTGTACATCATACTCCTGACCCCTGCACTCTATACAGTATGGCATACATTACATACTCCTGAACCCTGCATTCTATACAGCATGGCATACATTACATAATCCTGACCGCTACACTCCATACAGTATGGAATACATTACACAATCCTGACCCCTGCATTCTATACAGTATGGCATACATTACACAATCCTGACCCCTGCATTCTATACAGTATGGCATACATTACATACTCCTGACTGCTGTGCATCATACTCCTGACCCCTGCACTCTATACAGTATGGCATACATTACATACTCCTGACCGCTACACTCTATACAGTATGGCATACATTACATACTCCTGACCGCTACACTCTATACAGTATGGCATACATTACATAATCCTGACCCCTGCACTCTATACAGTATGGTATACATTACATACTCCTGACCCCTGCATTCTATACAGTATGGCATACATTACTACATACTCCTGACCCCTGCATTCTATACAGTATGGCATACATTACATACTCCTGACTGCTGTGCATCATACTCCTGACCCCTGCATTCTATACAGTATGGCATACATTACATACTCCTGACCCCTGCACTCTATACAGTATGGTATACATTACATACTCCTGACCCCTGCATTCTATACAGTATGGCATACATTACTACATACTCCTGACCCCTGCATTCTATACAGTATGGCATACATTACATACTCCTGACTGCTGTGCATCATACTCCTGACCCCTGCATTCTATACAGTATGGCATACATTACATACTCCTGACCCCTGCACTCTATACAGTATGGTATACATTACATACTCCTGACCCCTGCATTCTATACAGTATGGCATACATTACTACATACTCCTGACCCCTGCATTCTATACAGTATGGCATACATTACATAATCCTGACTGCTGTGCATCATACTCCTGACCCCTGCACTCTATACAGTATGGCATACATTACATACTCCTGACCCCTGCACTCTATACAGTATGGCATACATTACATACTCCTGACCGCTACACTCTATACAGTATGGAATACATTACATAATCCTGACCGCTACACTCTATACAGTATGGCATACATTACATACTCCTGACCCTTGCATTCTATACAGTATGGCATACATTACATACTCCTGACCCTTGCATTCTATACAGTATGGCATACAGAGTCCGGACCCCTCCTTCTGATCACTTTACCCTGTAAGCTAATTTGCGCATGACATACTTCTGACCCCTGTACTCTACACAGTATGGCATGCATTATATACTTCTAACCTCTACACTCCGTACAGTATGGCATACACTACAGAGACTGGACCCCTCCTTTCTACATAGTATTCAATAGGTTACATACTTCTAACCCCTGCACTCTATACACTATGGCATACATTACATACTCCTGACCCCTGCATTATACACATTATTGAATAGCTCACATACTCCTAACCCTTGCAATATATACAGTATGGGATACATTACATACCCCTGCAGTTTTTACAGTATGGCATATGTTACATACTCTTGAACCCTTCACTCTATACAGTATGGCATAAGTTATAAACTCCTGACCATGACACCTTGTAAGCTGTGCTGTACATTACATACTTCTGAGCAAAGTGTTTCTTGTCTCAACAGTTGCTATTTGCCCAACAGCCTCCTTGTAATGCCGCGTACACACGACCATTTTTCTCGTTGGGAAAAATGAAATTTTTTCTCTTTGACGAGAAAAACGACCGTCTGTGGGCTTTTGGTCTTTTTTCCCCGACGAGAAAAACGTCATGAATCACGAAGGGAAAAATTAGAACATGCTCTAATTTTTCTCGTGATTCACGGCATTTTTCCCATAGGGAAACACTGCCGGGGAGCCCACACATTGTAGTTTTTCTCGACCAAGAGAAAAAATGTCGGGAAAAACAGCCGTGTGTAGGGGAACAAGCCGTTCCCTCGTTTTTCACGTCGATTTTCTCGACGGTGTTTTCACCGCCGAGAAAATCGATCGTGTGTACGCGGCATAAGTTCTTCTTTGGAGAATGGCTCAGACAGAAAACCACATGTAATGAAAGTTTAAAAATGGAATTCAGTCCTGAGATTTATAGGCGTCGGTAAAACTATCACCTGTGGAAATGTTATCACAGGATGCACTGCGGATACTAGCCCAATGTCTAACCCATGAAGAGTGCAGTATGAGAAGGTTCGAACTCTAAGGGCTCTTTCACACGGAGGTCCGTTCAGGTCCGCCTGTCAGTTTTTTAGGCGGACCTGAAACGGATCCTCCATGCACCCCTATGGAGGCACGGATGTCAGCGGAGACATGTCCGCTGACATCCGCTCCGCCAAAGTGTGACGGAGGAAAACCCTATTTTTCCTTCCGTCGGCGGAGCGGATCGGATGACAACGGACTCTACGGTCCGTCATCATCCGATTCCCCATAGGGGAGAGCGGCGCTCTGACAGGGCGGTCCCTGCACAGTGTGCGGGGACCGCCCAGTCATCCGTCGGCTCAGCGGGGATCAACGGAGCGATCCCCGCTGAGCAAGCGGAGCTTCACGGGGCGGATCTGCACGGATCCGCCCCGTGTGAAAGGGGCCTTAGGCCCCTTTCACACCGAGGCGTTGTGATTTTACCCCGATTTTTTACTGCAATAGCGTTAAAAATAGCGCTAACGCCTATGCGTTTTTTACCGCGATTTTACCGCGTTAGCGCTATTTTTAGTGGTAAAAACGCGGCAAAAACACATAGGCGTTAGCGCTATTTTGCGCCTATGCGTTTTTACAGCGGTACTCATTCATTTCAATGGGGATAGGCGTTTTTACAGCGCTATTTTATGCGCCCCAAAGATGCTATAAAAAACCTGTTTACAGGATTTTTTCCAACGCACAGCCAGCACAACGCCTCAGGGCTTTCACATTGAGAATGCTGGGGCAGAATTATTTTAGGCGTTTTTACAGCGCTATTTTTAGCGCTAAAATGCCTGAAAAACGCCTCAGTGTGAAGGGGGCCTAACCGCGTCTATTCAAAGCATGCCCAATATGCAGCACTTTGTAGCTACACCCATTTCCAATATTTTATTAAAAAAAAATATATACACATATCTATCTATCTATCTATATATATATACACACAGTGGGTACGGAAAGTATTCAGACCCCCTTACATTTTTCACTCTTTGTTATATTGCAGCCATTTGCTGAAATCTTTTAAGTTCATTTTTTTCCTCATTAATGTACACACAGCACCCCATATTGACAGAAAAACACAGAATTGTTGACATTTTTGCAGATTTATTAAAAAAGAAAAACTGAAATATCACATGGTCCTAAGTATTCAGACCCTTTGCTGTGACACTCATATATATATATAACTCAGGTGCTGTCCATTTCTTCTGATCATCCTTGAGATGGTTCTACACCTTCATTTGAGTCCAGCTGTGTTTGATTATACTGATTGGACTTGATTAGGAAAGCCACATACCTGTCTATATAAGACCTTACAGCTCACAGTGCATGTCAGAGCAAATGAGAATCATGAGGTCAAAGGATCTGCCTGAAGAGCTCAGAGACAGAATTGTGGCAAGGCACAGATCTGGCAAAGGTTACAAAAAAATTTCTGCTGCACTTAAGGTTCCTAAGAGCACAGTGGCCTCCATAATCCTTAAATGGAAGACATTTGGGATGACCAGAACCCTTCCTAGAGCTGGCCGTCTAGCCAAACTGAGCTATCGGGGGAGAAGAGCCTTGGTGAGAGAGGTAAAGAAGAACCCAAAGATCACTGTGGCTGAGCTCCAGAGATGCAGTCGGGAGATGGGAGAAAGTTGTAGAAAGTCAACCATCACTGCAGCCCTCCACCAGTCGGGGCTTTATGGCAGAGTGGCCCGACGGAAGTCTCTCCTCAGTGCAAGACACATGAAAGCCGCATGGAGTTTGCTAAAAAAACACCTGAAGGACTCCAAGATGGTGAGAAATAAGATTCTCTGGTCTGATGAGACCAAGATAGAACTTTTTGGCCTTAATTCTAAGCGGTATGTGTGGAGAAAACCAGGCACTGCTCATCACCTGTCTAATACAGTCCCAACAGTGAAGCATGGTGGTGGCAGCATCATGCTGTGTAGAGGTCGACCGATATATCGGCCGATTTTTGGCACTTTTTAAAGCGGTTGTATACCCGCTCCTACTTTTTTTTTTTTCATACCTGAAAGGCAAAAGGCATACTGAGCTAGTATGCACCGCATACTAGCTCATTATGAAATACTTACCTTAGAACGAGGTGTCGGGAACTTACCTGGTCCACGCCGAGGGAGATGTCATCTTGCCTCGGCGTGTCTTCCGGGTATCGCCGCTCCAGCGCTGTGAGTGGCTGGAGCGGCGAAGTCGTCACTCCCGTGCATCGGCAAGGTCCGGGCGGCTGGCGGACTTTAGCCGAGAATCCCCGCCGCGCATGCGCCGCTGCAGTCAGCGACTCATTGCGGGGGGAATATCTCCTAAACCGTAGAGGTTTAGGATATTCTTTTTACCTATAGGTAAGCCTTATTATAGGCTTACCTGTAGGTAAAAGTTAAAAAAACAGGGTATACAACCACTTTAATTTATCGGCATCGGCCGATTGTGCTGAAAAAAAAAAGCTGATTTAAAAAACTTCAGCGCGACTTGCAAATAAGTTCTTTCATAGAAGTCAATGCAAGTTCCCTGAAGTTTCCTGTGGAGGTGGAGCGATGTGTCTCTGGGCAGCCTGCCAAGTGAGAGAAAAGAGATACAATGTTTCTTCTTATCAATGGACTGAACTCCATGTGTAGAAGAAGAAGTTCTCAGTTTAACCATTTAAAGACAAAATCTTTTCTGACACTTGTAGCTTACAAGTAAAAATCCTGTATTTTCTGCTAGAAAATCACTTGGAACCCCCAAACATTACATATATATTCTTTAGCAGAGACCCTAGGGAATAAAATGGCGGTTGTTGCAATATTTTATGTCACACGGTATTTGCGCAGCGGTCTTTTAAACGCAATTTTTTGGGAAAAAATACACTTTAAATAATTTTAAATAAAACTAAACAGTAAAGTTAGCCGTTTTTATTTATTTTTTTTGTCTAAAAATTGTGATTACCTGTTTTTTGTGCCTGCTTCCTGATTCCCTTACCGAAGATGGCGGCGGCAGCACCTGAGAGCCGAGGGAGAGATCGGCTTTGGGTGCCGACATCGCGGGCGCCCAGGACAGGTAAGTGTCCATATAATTAAAAGTCAGCAGCTGCAGTATTTGTAGCTGCTGACTTTTAATATTTATTTATTTTTCGGCGGAACTTCGCTTTTACACTGGAGTGGGCAGACGTTGACGGTAAAACGCCGCTAGTTTTAGCGTCGCTTTACCATAATTTTAGCGGCGGTATTCGGCTGCTAGCGGGGCGCTTATAACCCAGCTAGCGGCCGATGAAGAGGTTAAATGCGCCCGTGTAGCACCGCTGCAGAAGCGCTTTGCAGGCGCTTCGGCAGCAGTGCCCATTCATTTTAATGGGCAGGAGTGGTGGAGGAGCGGTATACACCCCTCCAAAGATGCTGCTTGCAGGACTTTTTTTAACGTCCTGCCAGCGCACCGCCTCATTGGGAGACTGCAGGGGAGACGTTTTGCAGCCATTTTTACAGGTGCTATTTTTAGCCCAAAAGTGCCTGAAAAACACCCCCAGTGTGAAAGGGGTCCAACTGTTATGCCGCGTACACACGATCATTTTTCCCGTCGGGAAAATTAAAAAAAATTTTTTAACAAGAAAAACGATCGTGTGTGGGCTTTTTGTAATTTTTCCAGATGGGAAAAACGGCATTAATCACGACAAGAAAAATTAGAACATGCTCTAATTTTTCTCGTCGTGATTCCCGTCATTTTTTTCCGCTGCAGTTTTCCCATAGGGAAACACTGCCGGGGAGCCTACACACGGTCGTTTTTCTCGACCAAAAAAAAAATGTCGGGAAAAACGGCCGTGTGTAGGGGACCAAGCTGTTCCCTCGTTTCTCCCGTCGATTTTCTCGACGGTGTTTTCACCGTCGAGAAAATCGATCGTGTGTACGCGGTATTAGATTTTATGAGATGAAGGGGAAAAAAAAAAATCGGCCTAACATATCGGCCCCAAAAAAATCGGCATCATATATCGGCCATTGGCTGCCGCGATTTCTAAATATCGGCCAGAGAAAAAACCATATCGGTCGACCTCTAATGCTGTGGGGGTGTTTTTCAGCTGCAGGGATAGGACGACTGGTTGCAATCGAGGGAAAGATGAATGCGGCCAAGTACAGGGATATCCTGGAGGAAAACCTTCTCCAGAGTGCTCAGGACCTCAGACTGGGCCGAAGGTTTACCTTCCAACAAGACAATGACCCTAAGCACACAGCTAAAATAACGAAGGAGTGGCTTCACAACAACTCCGTGACTGTTCTTGAATGGCCCAGCCAGAGCTCTGACTTAAACCCAATTGAGCATCTCTGGAGAGACCTAAAAATGGCCGCCCACCAACGTTTACCATCCAACCTGACAGAACTGGAGAGGATCTGCAAGGAGGAATGGCAGAGGATCCCCAAATCCAGGTGTGAAAAACTTGTTGCATCTTTCCCAAAAAGACTCATCAAAAGGGTGCAAATACTAAATACTGAGCAAAGGGTCTGAATACTTAGGACCATGTGATATTTCAGTTTTTCTTTTTTAATAAATCTGCAAAAATGTCACCAATTCTGTGTTTTTCTGTTAATATGGGGTGCTGCGTGTATATTAATGAGGAAAAAAATGAACTTAAATGATTTTAGCAAATGGCTGCAATATAACAAAGAGTGAAACATTGAAGGGGGTCTGAATACTTTCCGTACCCACTGTATATACAGTATATTATATATATACACACACTCACTGGCCACTGTATGAGGTACAGCTGTTCAATTGCTTGATAACACAAATTGCTAATCAGACAATCGCATGGCAGCAACTCAATGCATTTAGGCATCTAGACGTGGTGAAGACGACTTTCTGAAATTTAAACCGAGCATCAGAATGGAGTAGAAATGGAATTTAAGTGACTTTGAACGTGGCATGGTTGTTGGTGCCAGACGGACTGGTCTGAGTATTTAAAAAACTGCTGATTTACTCGGAATTTCACACACAACCATCTTTACAGAGAATGGTCCGAACAAGAGAGAATATCCAGTAAGCGGCAGCTGTGTGGAGGAAAATGCCTTGTTGATGTCAGAGGAGAATGGGCAGACTGGTGCCAGATAATAGAAGGTAACTCAACAGTATCTCAAATAACCACTCGCTACTATTCCTCCCACTGACACCATCAAAGGGGCACCATTCTTCAACTGACCGCAGTCATGGGGGAAGTTCCCTCCCACCAATACGGTACCTTTCCTTACACTGGCACCAATGATGGGGCACCATTACTCCCACTACACCATAGATGGGGCACTATTCCTCCCACTGATACCAACAATGGGGCACCATTACTCCCACTACACCATTGACAGGGCACTATTTCTCCCACTGATACCAACAATGGGGCACTATTCCTCCCACTGATACCAACAATGGGGCACTATTCCTCCCACTGATACCAACAATAGGGCACTATTCCAACCACTGATACCAACAATGGGGCACTTTTCCTCCTACTAAAACCATCAATAGGGCATTGTTCCTCCCACTGACACCATTGATGAGGCACTATTCCACCCACTGACTGCATCAATGGGGCACTATACCACCCACTGACTGCATCAATGAGGCACTATACCACCCACTGACTGCATCAATGGGGCACTATACCACCCACTGACTGCATCAATGGGGCACTATACCACCCACTGACTGCATCAATGGGGCACTACACCACCCACTGACTGCATCAATGAGGCACTATTCCACCCACTGACTGCATCAATGGGGCACTATAACCAACCACTCATACCAACCATGGGGCACAAAAAAAACAATGATGGGGCACGGTTTAAACCTAGTGGCTGCAGTCTGGCCCCCCTAAAGCCTGAAAGACTAGCCCTTTACTTGAAAAGTTGACACCAATTGTCTAAAGCAGGGGTCTCCAAACTTTCTAAGCAAAGGGCATTGTTCCTCCCACTGACACCATTGATGGCATGGCACAGTGGCTGTGTTTGATGGCATGGCACAGTGGTGACAATTGATGGGCACAGTGGCTGTGTTTGATGGCACAGTGGCGACAATTGATGGGCACAGTGGCGACAATTGATGGGTACAGTGGCGACAATTGATAGCACAGTGGCGACAATTGATGGGCACAGTGGCGACAATTGATGGGCACAGTGGCTGCGTTTGATGGCATGGCACAGTGGCGACAATTGATGGGCACAGTGGCTGCGTTTGATGGCATGGCACAGTGGCGACAATTGATGGGCACAGTGGCGACAATTGATGGGCACAGTGGCTGCGTTTGATGGCATGGCACAGTGGTGACAATTGATGGGCACAGTGGCGACAATTGATGGGCACAGTGGCTGCGTTTGATGGCATGGCACAGTGGTGACAATTGATGGCACAGTGGCGACATTTGATGACACAGTGGCTGCGTTTGATGGCATGGCACAGTGGCGACAATTGATGGGCTCAGTGGCGACAATTTATGGGCACAGTGGTGACAATTGAGGGCACAGTGAGGCTGCAATTGTTTTTTTGCGCCCCCCCCAGAAAAATTTGAGCACCAGCCGCCACTGATATATGGCCATAGACTGATCCCACTTCACTGTACTTTATACCAGTACAGGGCCCCCCCCCTCTACCTATGATAGGGCCCCCCAGGATCTCCATTCACACACCACGCTGCCTTTGCACTTGTGAACTCCCGCATGAAGTTCCCCCGCCTGTATCCCCCCCTTACCTCGTCCCCGCACCGAGCAGAGGATCCTCAGGACCAGCAGAGCGCAGAGCCCGATCATAGCGCGGAGCTCGATCATAGCGGAGCGGAGAGAGCGGACCGAACACCCGGAGCAGCGCCACCACCACCACCGTACAATCCTATGAGACAGGTGTACAGAGCGCCACCTACTGGGCGGCAACGGCACGTCCTCTCCTCCCACTGGGGCTCAGAGAGGGGAGAAGAGAACTGGATGGAGAGGAGAGAAGGAGAACAACTAGTCCGGGGGGAGTGATCGGGAAAGAATGAATCAATGTTTCTAGTTAACAATTTCACCACTTTTACTGTTTCTAGGAACTCCAAATAGTAAATGAACCCCTTGTATACCTAGAGGTGTAACTAGAACCTTCACGACCCCGGTGCAAGAAACCATTATAGGGGGGCCCTTTACGTCCATATCACGGGCCCCCCATTCCTGCCGTCATTGGCGGGACACTAGGACAAATGCGACCCTTGCGTTCCCGGTAGTTCGGCCACTGGTGTCAGAAGGACCGAGCCTCTTTCTGAGATTTGGTGTTTACAATTTAAAAACATTTTTTTTTTTTTGCTAGAAAATTACTTAAAACCCCCCAAACATTATACATTTTTTTTCTAACACCCTATAGAAAAAAATTGCCGGTCGTTGCAATACTTTCTGTCACACCGTATTTACGCAGCGGTCTTACAAGCGCACTTTGTTTGGAAAAAATACACTTTTTTGAGTTAAAAAATAAGACAACAGTAAAGTTAGCCCAATTTTTCTTATGTAGCGGGTATTTGAATTTAGGGGAAGCATCTGGGTGGTAGTGTAACCCAGATGCACTGATTGCTAGGGAATCCGAGACCCTTTTGTGGTTCTTGGAGGACTCTGGTGGTGTGAGGTTCCCTGCGGCCTACAGGTGGCATTGTCGCCCTGGCCGGAGTTGAACTCACACCGCAAGACTGTGCCTTTTTGTCCTTTCCTGGCGCTGATACAGCGGGGCGGGGAACCTGCTGGAACGCAAAAGGAGAGGAGATAAAAGGGGCGGACGTCCTGACCTTGGGGTTCAGAGTTGGAGGACGCGGCCGCACCCAGGCACCTTCAGCTTGGGTGCTGGCGTTCCGGAGTTCCGGGCCCAGGTGCCCTTGACCTGGCCGCAGCGAGAGATGGAGTCCATCTCAGGCACCTTTAGCCTGGGGTGAGGTACTATGGCGGATGCCTGGGGCTCAGGTCCTTCGACTGAGTTCCGCGAGGGTGGAGGAATCCGAGGGGGCCCTAACTCCTTGGGTGCCCGTATCTGAGTTCGTGAGGTCTGGTGAGCAGAACTTCTCTGGAGAGTCCGGCGCAGCATCGCTGGTGACAGAGAGGCCTCCGGTATCTCCCTTGGACGGATATCCTTCCCCTGACAGGGGCCGTGTTAGCGAAGGTAATTCATGTTCTACCTCACATAGTCAGTGGCAGTGACTATTCGCCACTGGTGACACTACAGTGGTTAGCGATACCGTGAAGGATTGTGCCTCGACCTACTCCCATTAATACTGAACTGTTGCAAAGGTCCCAACTTGACTGTGCTGTATGTTTATTCGCTGATAAGAATAAAACTGTGTTGGACCTATTCAGTGTGTGGAAAGGATTTGACCCTAGGACACCTACACAAAGCCCGATCTTTCTGGCCTTCACCTCTTCACTATGCAGGACATGGGCCGTGGTGTATCTCATCCCTCCCCCCGGTACTGACACCCCTAGACAGAGACAGACAAGCCGAGAATGAGAAGGGGTGAGAGGGGTGAGGTCGCTACACGTGGGGGCATCGTATCCGGGATATGTGTATGGTGTCTGAATTTGAACTTTGCTGTCCAGAGGAGTTCCGAGTAGGTTGGCCATATTGGCCAACGCGCCACGAGGCACACCATAGCTGCGCATTTCATGGGCGGGTAGAAGAAAAAACCCGTGAACAAATGCAGAGTATGGGAGGAGTCTGGCCATGTGGAAGGACACACGTGTAGATTCCGGCTTGAAGGGGTCAGTGCGCATTGGAGCAGCAAACAGTTAGGATGACTTCAAATACCTGTGGATTTCTGCTTCTTCCATCACGGAGATGACTTCTTTTGCTGCCCCGATCACGGACACAGGAATAAGGCTAAGGCCCCAAGGACGTTTGGCTCTGTATACCTGCAGAGACAAAGAGGCCCTCGGTGTGATCGGTCCCGGCTGTTCGGGACTGGTGGTCCAGCTGAAGCCGTTCGGGCGATGTGAGGTCTGTAAAGAATTTATCTTCGAGGTGGAACCATCCACAGAAAGGCCTTGCGCTTTCCACCTCAACTACCTCACAGGTACTGCCACTCCGGAGGGAGAGATCAATGCCATGGCGGGTATTCCTGTGCGCGCTGATCAGGGCGAAGTGACTGCCCAAGCGGAGGTTAAAAGAGAAAAATCCGAGGATGCTGCCTCGGTCACCAGCAGCTCCCTGCTCCAACCGCCGAAGAGGAAAGTCGGCCTAGTGATGGCCTTGTGTGGTCGTGGAAGAGCTTCGCCCCGCCGCTTGCCTGGCCTGGATAGATCCAGGAGGGAAGAGCCCTGGACATCCCTTTTCTTCTGAAGGACCAGGTGAGCCAGGGGTTGGGACTGTCTGTGTGGTTGGAGGTGTCGGCAGCCCACTGTCGGTGGAGGCCGTTAAGGGGTATAATTCCGTGACTGGGAAATATCTGCCCGCTGAGTGTTATGACACCTCCGACCTGGATTCATTGTCTGACAATGGCGGTGATGCGGAGATAGACGAAATCTTCCACCGGAAGGGATGGGACAAGATGAAGTTACCCTCGTCCCGTGTCACAAGGGACCCACCTATGTCCATTGGGGATAGTACACCCCGGGTGGAGGCTTCGGCGCCTAGGGAAGAATCTAGTCCACTGTCTGCAAACCCTCTTCTGGATTCAACTTCTATTTCACCTGCTCCTGTTGCGGGAGTGCAACGCCAGTCACTGCGGGCCCCTATGCCCAAGTCTGCCGAGGTGGTGAACGCACCTCGCCATCCGGAAGCAATTGTATTACCTGGAGAAGGAGACCGAGTCACGATGACACCTTTGTCAAGGCTGCAGCGTCTCTTTGGCCAGAAGGTTGGCCAAGAGTATGGGTGGGACGTTTAAAAAAATTCTACAGGTTGCATGTTTTTAGTTACAGAGGAGGTCTAGGGCTAGAATTATTGCTTTTGCTCTACCGATCGCGGCGATACCTCACGTGTCTGGTTTGAACACATGCGGGCGCTGCTGACGTATGCGTTCGCTTCTGAGCACGCTGGGACAGGGCGCGTTTACATTTTTCTTATTTATTTTACCTTTTATTTTTATTTTTTGCACTGTTCTTTCAAAAAAAATAAAAAATTGCGTCACTTTTATTCCTATTACAAGGAATGTAAACATCCCTTGTAATAGAAAAAAAGCATGACAGCCAATGACATTTCGAGTGGAGACTGCAGCGCTGGACATCAAATCGCTGCGGGACACTGGATTTCATCGCTGGAATGTTTTTTTTTTTGTTTTTTTTAAATAAAGGACTTTTCCAAGGTGTTTGTGTGTGTTTATTTAATTTTTTTTACACTTTCTTCGTGAAATGGTAGGGGTACAATGTACCCCTTACCAATTCACATAGGGAGGGGGCCGGGATCTGGGGGTCCCCTTTGTTAAAGGGGTCTTCCAGATTCCGATAAGCCCCCCACCCGCAGACCCCCACAAGCACCGGGCAAGGGTTGTGGGGATGAGGCCCTTGTCCCCATCAACATGGGGACATCCTTCCCATGTTGAGGGCATGTGGCCTGGTACGGTTCAGGAGGAGGGGGGGCGCTCTCTTGTCCCCCCCTCTTTTCCTGTGGCCTTCCAGGTTGTGTGCTCGGATAAGGGTCTGGTATGGATTTTTGGGGGGACTCCACTTCATTTTTTTTTATTTGGGGTGGAGTTCCCCTTAAAATCCATACCAGACCTGAAGCGCCTGTTATTGATATTTGGGGGGAACCCCACGTCATTTTTTTTTCTTGATGCAGGGTTCCCCTTAATATCCATACCAGACCTGAAGGGCCTGGTAATTGAATTTGGGGGGACCCCCACGCATTTTTTTTTTTTTTATCAATGAATTTTCTTTGTATTGCCGACAATTCATTATAGCCGCGAGTGCTTTTAAATGACTTTTTTTCCTTCAGAAATGCCATTTTGTGCAGGGACAGTTCTAAGCACGGGAAACAAGCGCGATTTTACATGCATATCATACACACCCCCCAGGTACGAAATTTAAAGGAATATTTCACTTTTATTGTTTCACTTTAAGCATTATTGAAATCACTGCTCCCGAAAAAACAGCCGTTTTTAAAACTTTTTTTTGCATTGATACATGTCCCCTGGGGCAGGACCCGGGTCCCCAAACACTTTTTAGGATAATAACTTGCATATTAGCCTTTATAATTAGCACTTTAGATTTTGAAAGTTTGAGTCCATTGTATTTAATAGGGTTCTAAAGTTCACGTGAGCTTTAGGTCTGTTCGCAGGTTCTGGTGCGAACCGAACAGGGGGGTGTTCGGCTCATACCTACTTCCTCTAAATCAGTGGTCTCCAAACTGTGACTGAGGGGCAGATGTGGCCCTTTGCTTGCCTTTATCCAGCCACTCACACCAACAATGGCAAACGATTCCTCCCACTAAAAGCAACAATGTGGAATTACTCCTCTAACTGATACTAATGATGGGGCACTATTCCTCCCACTGACACCGATGATGGGGCACTATTCCTCCCACTGATACCTGTGATGGGGCACTATTCCTCCCACTGACACCAATGACGGGGCAATATTCCTCCCACTGACACCTTTTATTGAAAAGAATCAAGCAACCAATTTTATACAAAAGTAAAAAACAAAACCATGGTACAAAACTTCAACAGAAAACAAAGGAATACACATCCATGTTCAGAATATATACAATATACACATAATCCACTACAAAAACATCCCTAGAAAACTATCTACATAAAGCAGCAGAGAGGGCCTAAGAGGCACAACCCATCACCTATGTACGCAGCCATTTATCAAAAATTAATCAAAAATAATAAGAATAATCTAGGGTGATAAGAGACAGACAGCCACACCCGGGAAAGAGACTCCTGGTAGTCAGGGAGGCCTGAAACCCCTCCACGCCTTCAACCAAGCCCCCTGACCCCGCTTGTCTCTCTCAAGCTCCCGAATCTTCCCCACCTCATGCAAAATGTCATATACCACCACCTCAACAGGAAGGATTTTTTGCCGAATGCTGACCTGACACCGTGCGTTCCAGGTGAAATAACGGACTACTAGGCTAACTAAAAAAAGTGTATCCAAACAAAAAACTCCACCAGTATTGAATGCTCCGTACACCCACTCAGCATAACCCAGCCTGGAGAGGAAAGGGACACCGAGGGCCCGCCCCACCTGTTTGTACACCTCTATGTTAAAAGGGCAACGAAGCAGAAAATGGTCCATAGTCTCCTCCTCATCTGCACACTCCTCCCGAGGACAGCTACGATCCATCCCACTGCGGAATTCCAAATTGCCCCGAACATAGAGCTTCCCATGGAAGCACAACCAGGCCAGATCCCTAAATTTAGGGGGTCCTCTATCCAAATTAATCAGTCTTAACCCCGCCCTCAAAACTGGGCCCGGGCAATCCCTTAAGGCCAGTGGGTCATGAAAGACTTCGCTCAAGACTCGACTCATAAGGACTTTCCTTGGAACCGATCTGAGATCTTCAGCCGACAATCGCCACTGCCGCAGTAACTTCAGGCACGGAGCGACATAGGCTGGTAGCTGACCACGATGACCCCTGCGATTCTTCACTTGGCCACCTTCTTCCCAAAGTCGTAGAAAAGGCCTAAACCAAGATCTAAATATGCCTACCCATCCAGGAGGTTCCACTGCAAGCATATTACCAATGTTAAACTTGAGAAACAGCAGTGAAAAGAAAAGAACTGGGTTGACAATACCTAAGCCACCCTCCCTCCTGGATAGGTAGGTGACATTCCTCTTGATGGGGTTCAGTCTGTTCCCCCACAGCATCTGGAAGAACACACTACTGACCCTAGCATAGAGAGACACTGGCAAGATGCAGACAAAGCTGACATACAAGAAGATCGGAATCAGGTAAGTCTTAATCAGATCAACCCTTTCCCTCATAGATAACTTCCATCTCTTCCAGCTGACCACCTTAGTATTGGCAATTTCCAGTCTGCCTTCCCAGTTTTTGAGGCCATAATCGCCGGGTCCAAATTCAATGCCTAGTATCTTAATTCTTTCCTGGGGCACTGGAAAGGTGTCCGGGAGATCAAACCCCTCACCTTCCTTTCCCATCCAGAAAACTTCAGTCTTTTCCTGATTGATCTTGGAGCCTGATGCTTCAGAATACCGTGATGTCAGAGAGACCACCTCCTCCGCTTCATCCGTCCCAGTGACAATTACCGACACATCGTCTGCATAGGCAACAACCCTCAATGACAGCTCACCCGGGAGACCCACTGGTACCCCACACAACATGCCGCTCTCTAGCCTCCTGATGAAGGGGTCGATTGCAAACACATAGAGCAGGGGACTCAGGGGACAACCCTGGCGCACCCCGGAGCCAACCTCAAAGGACTGTCCAACCCAACCATTAACAAGAGGGAAGCTTTCTGCCCCCTTATACAAGACTTTCAGCCAATCGACAAAACCACCCGGCAGACCGTACTTACTAAGGAGCAACCACAGGTACTCATGGTTAACACGATCAAAAGCCTTTGCCTGATCCAATGTCAGCAAATACTTTCCCCAGCCTGCAGCCCTGCACCGCTCCAAGGCCTCCCGGACAGCTAAAACCACTGAGAAGGTGCTCCTACCCTGGACCGAACAGTGCTGATGGCGAGAAAGCAAAGACTCTGCCACTGACGATAGGCGCCAGAAAAATATCTTTCTATCGACATTAAGAAGGCTGATGGGGCGCCAATTCTCAATCATCGAAGGATCTTTACCCTTTGAAAGAAGAATCACAGCCGAGTGCCTCATGGAAGGGGAAAGCACCCCCCCAGCAAGGCAACTGTTAAAAACCTCTACCAAATGTGGGGCCAGAATAGACTTAAAGGCTTTGTAAAACTCAGCCGTCAAGCCATCCGGTCCAGGTGACTTTTTGATGGCAAGCTGTTCAATTGCCCTCATCACCTCTTTGACTGTGATCTCCTCTGTCAAATTCATCAATGGAACATCTCCACCATTTAGACCTGGAGTAGAGTCCAAAAAGCTTTCCATCTTGTCACGGTCAAGCTCTTTCCTCCCAAGAAGGTCGGCATAAAAGGACCTCACGACCTCCAGAATCCCTGACCTGGACTTTGTCAAGGAACCTGTACTGTCCTTAAGGCCAACGACCGTTTTAACAGCTACACCTTGTTTGCAGTTCTGGTAAGGGTCAGGCGAGTGGTACTTCCCATAGTCCCTCTCCAGAACCAAAGAGACATGCCGGTCATATTGACACTTCCTGAGAAGGAGTTTCACTTCGGAGATTGCCCCAGGATCTCCTCCTCTCGAGACAAGAATATCCAGCTTCCTCCGTAAACGTTGGTAGGTCATGTATTTATTAAACTGATTTCTATTAGCTAGGCCCCTGAAGAATCCAGCGATCCTCTTTTTGGTCAGCTCCCACCACTCAGCCTTGCTGTTACAAAAGTCCAGGATGGTCACCTGTGCCTGAAAGAATTCCTCAAAGGATTGTCTAACATGTTCTTCCTTGAGTAGAGTCGAATTTAATCTCCAGATGCCCTTGCCCCTCTGAGGGGCGTCTGAAGCATTCAGTACCACAGATAGCATACAGTGATCAGAGAACTCTACTGCCTGCACCACTGGGGGCGAGAAAGCAGAGGCCTCCTTAAAAAAAAACCTATCTATCCTACTCTGACTATTACCACGATGAAAAGTGAACCCGGTGTCATCTGGGAGGTGCTTAATGTGCACATCCACAAGACCAGCATCCCTAACCATACTATTTAAAAAAACGCTATCATATCCCAGCCTGTCCTTGAAGTCCTTCCTGTCCTTGGGCCTAGTTACTGTATTAAAGTCACTTCCAAAGACCACTTGCCGGCATGTAAAAAGAAATGGCTTGATCCTTGTAAAAAGGCATTTCCTGTCCCACTTTGTGTGCGGCCCATAAACATTGATTAGGCGCAGGTCCTGCCCTCCCACAAGGACGTCTAAGACCATACATCTCCCAATCTCCACCTCAATAACCTGCCGGACAGTTACCATGCCGGTTTTAAACAACACCGCCACACCGCCGTAAGGCTCGGCCGCAAGAGACCAGTAAGATGGACCATACCTCCACTCTCTCTTGGCCATATGAATATCTGCTAAGGAGGTGAGCCTAGTCTCTTGCAAAAATAAAATTTCAGCATCTAATTGGCTGAACAAAAAGAAGGCCATAGAACGAGCTCTTACTGACTTAATGCTGGCGACATTAATTGTCACCACTTTTAACGGAGGGGGAACCGCCATTTGGGTTATTGGGTGGATTGCTTCTTAGCTCCCCTCTGCTGCTCATCACCAGAAGCCTCTCTCTTTCTAGAGGCCGCCTCAAAGTCCATTTCAGAATCGGAACTTCTCTCAGAAGAAGCTCCAGATGAAGAAATATCCCACTTGGAGGACCTATGACGGCTGGAGACAGGAACCGGAGCTTCCCGTCCCCGTTCCGTCCTCACCGCCTGCCTCTTCCGCCTCCCAACCTTCCTTCTCTCCTCCAGGTACCGCAGGTCAGCCTCAGAGATGCCCTCATCTCTTACTTTTTTCTTTAAAGTCTTTCCACAAGACTTCTTTACAGAAGAAGGGGCGCCCTTTTTAGTACACGCTGGTGGGGGGGTGATCCCTTTAAGTCAGACTCAGGAGGGGTAGACTCCTGGGGGGTAACTGACTCGGGGGACACAGACTTGGAAGGTTCTGACACAAGAGGAGAGGGTACAGTAGGCTGGGGGGAAACAGAGACAGAAACAGAAGGAGTACTTACAGACACAGGAGGGGTGGCCACAGGAAATGGAGAGGGATCCTGAGCAGGACCAGGGGAGGGGGTCACCGCAGAGGAGGATGGTACACCAGGGGTCTCACCCTCCATCCTGTCCAGCCTTGACATGTCCTCTACTACCTCCTTCTCCACATTGTGCCAGGCTTCAGGACACCTGCTGTAGGGGTGGCCAAGGCGCAGGCACAGGTTGCACCTGATCATCTTGGTGCAGTCCTTGGCCATATGACCCTGACCCCGACACACTGAACATATCAAGGCTGAACAGGAGGAGCTCAAGTGCCCCTTTTCTCCACAGCGGTTTTATTGGGTTTGGTCAAAACCTCCCCATAGTTCTTTAACCAAACCTCTAGATCCCGAGCAGGAACACTCTCATTAGTCAGGATAATGGTTATTTTTTTTACTGTTGACCTCTGAGACACCACAACTGGGACCAGACCTTCCCATTCAGGTCTTGACCTGCACCGAGCCTCATATCGCTCCCAGAACAGGTCAAGACCCTCTGGCCTGGTGAAGCTAACCGTATAGTCCCTTGTCCCAGCTACATGTATAAAGGCATACAGGTCATTTGCACCAAAACCCATCTCCAATATCAAGTCCACCACTGCACGCCGTGCTGGAGGGATGGCACCACCTTCCCATTTCAGAATAACTACATTATGTCTTGGACCCCCAGAAGAAGCCAGAGACCCAAGACCAGATCTTGGGGTGCTCAAAGTGGCAGCTTGCAGTGGAAAACCCCGCTTGGGAGCGGGACTACCAGGAGCAGAGTGTGCCACCTGTGCAAAAGTAGGTTTATCAGGGCCAAGGGCCGCCACTGAAGTCACATTAGTCTGTATATTATTATTATTATCATCAACTGTATGAACTGAAATGGCAGGATCTGTAGCAGGATTGTTCATCACACTGGTACTGGGGTGATTGTTATCAGTCACAGAACTATTCAAATTCCCATCAGGAATAGTCACAGTGGCTGCAATACCAGTTGTCTCCTGATGCTGCACTGTAGAGTCCTCAGCAGCAGTGGGGCAAACAGCTTTGGACTCAGCCAAAGAAAGGTTAATGGGCTGTGCTGACACTTGCAGTCCATCCACAGAAATGACATTTTTTAAATGTAAGGCCTCGTACACACGACCGATTTTCTCGGCAAGAACCAGCAAGAAACTTGCTGGCAGAGAGGTCTTGCCGAGTAAATCGGTCGTGTGTAGGCTGCTATCGGGTTTCTCGTCGAGAAAAACGACAAGAAACCTCAACGAGAAAATAGAGAACCTGCTCTCTATTTTCTCGTCGAGATTCTCCTCGGCATGTTTCTCGACGAGAAAAGTGAGTGTGTGTACACTTACCTGTCCGCCGGGAAGCCCGCGCATGTTCGAAATGAATTTGACGCATGCGCGGTAGCTTCCTAGGCATACGTAGGGTATACCAAGATGGCGGCGACGGCATCGAATGTGACGAGCGCATGCTCGACGTAGTCGATGACGTCACCGCGTACACTCCTTTCAAAGAACCGCGGGTTCTTTGAAACGAGCGTGTGTACACTCGGCCGGGACAAGTTTCTTGTCCAAGAATCTCGTCGAAAAAAACGACATGTTTTTTTCAACGAGAATCTCGGCCGTGTGTACGAGGCCTAACTCTTGCTGCATTGCAGCCTCAGCAGGCACAACATTGCTGCATACAGGACTAGCAGCCTGATTGTCATTAGGCACATTATCAGTCATGGTGCTAGATGGTACAAAAACAGTCTTATCCACAACATGGGACTTAGCAGGCTTTACTTTATCAGGCACATCATCAGTAATGTCTTCCTCGTTAAATATCATCTGATCTCCCTGCATAGGAGACTCCATTACCTGGATGGCCTTCAGCATACCTCCTGAATCTTGGGAAGGCATGGGGCTGCTTACCTCTCCCTGGGGGGGCAGGGGGTCAGAACTGGGGGTCTCCTCCTCCTCCACCTCCATCTTTGTCACCCTTGCAAACCTTTTGTCGTTGCAAAACTTCTCTTTGAAGGGCCCATCTCTGCCTTCCATCATGGCCACGATGGTCTCCTGATGATCCACACGGACCTTGGCCAGTAGGATTTCCGGATCCATGGATCCCCGTTTCTGGCTATGTAAGCCCTCACGTTGCCTTCACAGGCGCTTCAGATCCGCTCTCAGCTTATACAGCTTGTCCCTCTCCCTGTTCAGGACCTTAATCCCGGCCACCACTCGCTCCTGAATGGCCTCTGAGCCTTCATCCTTACCAGGGGTAGAGAGATCAGCTTGTGCAGAGGAAGGCATGTCACCTGATGGCCCAGGAGATGGCTGGGAGCCTCCAGCAGGAGACGCCCTGCTGGCCTCCATGGCCTCCCCAGAAAGGGGGCCAGGGAGCTGGGAGAGATTTCACCACCACTCCCTTCTCACAGAGCAGCTTCAGAGGCACCTTCCTCCTGACACACCTGTGCTCCAATGATGGGTGGGGCACTATTCCTCCCACTGACACCAATGATGAGGCACTATTCCTCCTACTGATACCTATGATGGGGCACTATTCCTCCCACTGACACCAATGACGGGGCACTATTCCTCCTGCTGATACCAATGATGGGACACTATTCCCCCTAATAATACCATTGATGGGGCACTATTCCTCCCACTGACACAAATGATGGAGCACTTATCCTCCCACTGATACCAATGATGGGGCACAATGCTGGTGTGATGCTGCATTTTTCTTTTTTTTTTTTAACAAGAAGAACATTTTTAGATCACAAGATGGGTGAGAATAAGGTCCCAGGAACTTTCAATGTTAGATCAGGAGGTATACATTACAGCATAATAACCCAGGATAACCGATTTGGGGGGGGGGAGAGGGAGAGGGGAGGGGAGGGGGGAAAGGAAGGGGGGGAGGGAAGGGGAGGAAGGGGAGGGGGGAAGGGGGAGGGGAAGGGAGAGAGGAAAGGGGGGGAGGGGGAAAGGAAGGGGGGAGGGAGGGAAGAGAAGGAACCTCAAGTAAATGGATAAACAACATAACAAAACAGGTCATCAACTCACAGGAGAACCAACCTATGGATTCAGGGCTGTGGTGCATCCCCAGCTACCCCATCCCGTGCGTTCTCCAGGGGCCCCTCCCCCCAGGCATCTATCCATCCCAACCATATTTTATCAAATTTGTTGGGACAGTTCCACTTAAGGTAGGTAAGTTTGTAGAGTGGTAACACTGAGTTCACAACCGTACGCCACATAGAAACTGTAGGTGGCACCGCGTCTTTCCAGTGGAGGAATATCACCTTTCGTGCATAAAAGGTGGCATAGCCCAGAAACAGCCTGGTATACTTGCCCCGGACCGTTGCCCCAAAGATGTTAAGCAGCAATGCCCGAGAATCAGGTCTCAAGTCCAGGGCCGCAATTCCATTGAGGTTGTCCACTACCCCCGTCCAGTAATCCGCCAGACGTGGGCAGGTCCAGATCATGTGTAGGAAGGAGTCAGCCTGCAGGTCACACCGAGGACAATTCACCGGGGTCTCCGGGTTCATAAGAGTCAGTCGTTTTGGAGTGAAGTAGGCCCTGTGGAGGAACTTAACCTGCAAAAATCGGTCTTAGGCCGAGATCATGTTCGTCACAAAGGAGGATAGTGTAGACTCCCATTCCTCCTCCGTCAGGTCAGGGATGTCCCCCCTCCATTTAATCATAGCTTTATCAAGCTTTCCACTGGGGCTTACGGACAAACAGAAGTACAGGGAGGATAGGGGTTTATCTATGACCTTGGCAGTAAGAAGTCTCTCCACAGAGTCCGATCCGAGGGCAATGGAAGGTGGGAATTGCTTATTGTACGCGTGGCATAGTTGGTAATAACAAAACAACATCCAGCCCGGCAACTGATGAGCATCTCCGAGGTCAGGGAACGAGCGCAATTTACCGCCGGCAACTATGTGTTTAAGGTTCACTATCCCTTTCTTTGCCCAAACCTGGGGGTCCGGGACCGTGTTCAAGTGTGGAAGGGTGGGATTACCCCATATAGGGAGATGGGGGGAGTATGTAACAGGGGAGCTATTACGTGCGCTAACCTTGCGCCACACTGATATCGTCGTACGCATAGGCTCCGTAAGGCTGGGGTGAGATTTCGGACCCCTGAACACCAAGTTGCTGAGGGAGGAGTATGAACCCATAATCGCCGCTTCAAGGGTCACCGCTGGGTTGTCTTTAGGCTGAGAGAACCACCACCTGACTGTGACCAAAACCGCCGCCCAAAAATACACCTGGAAATCCGGTAGGGACATGCCACCTTGTGTAATGGGGAGCTGTAAGGTGGAGATTGCCAACCGTGGAGGTCTGCCATTCCACACAAAGGAGGATATGATACCATACAATGTGGCGAAAAATGAGGCCGGGGGGATCAATGGGGAATTACGAAAAAAGTATAGGAATTTAGGGAGGTAGACCATTTTCACCAGGTTGACTCTACCCACCGGTGAAAGAAGGAGGGATCTCCAGGCCGCGCATCTCCTCGAGAAGGTCTTCAGCAGTGGCATGAGATTCAATTCTATGTAGGAGGACAGGGGCGCTCTAATCAGTATCCCAAGATATTTGAATTCCAACGTCCAGTTTAAGGGGGTACCCGTGGGGGGGGGCAGGGTACCGACAGATGGAGTGAAAAAAGGAGTGACTTTCCCCAGTTTACCTTAATTCCAGAAAACGAGCCAAACACATCCACAATGTGGAGAGCCGGTGGGAGGGAAGAAACATCCTTAAGGAACAGGAGGGTATCGTCAGCATATAGAGATATTTTGTCCGTGACCACCCCCACAGGGATGCCCTCAACCAGGGGAGCTGTCCTAATACGTGCCGCCATGGGTTCCATGGCCAACGCAAACAAGCCAGGGGAGAGTGGGCAGCCCTGCCTAGTGCCCCGGGACAGGGGAAATGGAGATGACAGCGAGTTGTTCGTGCGAATGCGAGCCGTGGGGTCGCGGTAGAGCAGTTGGACCCATTTAACAAATCGGGGGCCAAACCCGAATTTACGCAGGATGGCCCAGAGGTAGCGCCACTCCACCGAGTCAAACGCTTTCTCCGCATCTAGAGAGGCCACCACCCCCGGATCGCCCCCGTCCGCCCTGGCAAGATGTGTGAGGAGCCGTCGTATATTAATATCAGTCCCCCGCCCCGGCATAAACCCAGATTGATCAGCGTGCACCAATGCAGTGATCACAACATTCAGGCGTCCGGCTAATACCTTGGCCAATATCTTGGCATCGACATTTAGGAGAGATATCGGCTGGTATGAGGAGCACTGGTCAGGGGCCTTGCCTGGTTTGAGAATGACTACTATAACTGCCTCAGCCATGGTCTGGGGGAGACAATCCCCCTCCGCAGCCTTTTGTAGCATAAGTTTAAATGCGGGAAGCAGCTCCTCCACATATGTCTTAAAGAGTTCAGCAGGGATGCCATCCGGGCCCGGCGTCTTACCTCCCTGTAGGGAGGACACCGCCTGCCGAATCTCGTCCAGCGTGATAGGGGCGTCTAATGCATCTCTGTAGGCGGACGTCAAGCAGGGCAGCTCCGTCTCCTCCAGATATGCCGTGAGCTCCTCGTCCGTGCATGTCAGCCAGGAGCTGTACAGCTCCTGGTAGAAGGATGCAAAGCGGCCGTTGATGGCGGCGGGATCGGTCAGCAGCGACCCATCCGAGTCAGCTATTGCCGATATGGTCACAGGTGAAGAGCTCTCCCTTGACAGCCACGCCAGCATGCTACCCGTTTTCTCCCCATGTTCGAATATGCGTTGGGATTGGTGCAGAAATTTCGTTTTGGTAGCAGATGTGCGGAGCAGAAGCACATCCCTCAGTGCGGCCTGAAAGTCAGAGTATACCCCGGAGTCCCCAGTAGCAGTGTATTCTGTCTCAGGTGTAGTCACCCTTGCCTCCGCCCGCTTTATATCCTCCCTCATGTCCCTGCGAGTCCTCCGGATATGCGTCTGCAGGCTGCCCCTAGAGAAGGCCTTGAATGCATCCCAAGACACGGTCAGGGGTATAGTAGGGTCCAGGTCTCGCCAGTATTGTATCACCTCAGAACGATATGGCTCAGAGATCCTGGAGTCGGACAGCCAAAATCTGGACAATCTCCACAATCCCTCCCCCGGAGCCGCGGACACACTCAGCCTCAACTGCAGAGCAGCATGATCCAAGACGCCCCGAGGAAGGATGAAGACGCCCCTGACCCTAGGGAGGACAGACCCCCCCACATAGGCCAGATCTATGCGCGAAAATGTTTTATGTGAGGCCGAGTGACATGTGTAGGCCCGCTGATCGGGGTAGCGCCACCGCCACACATCTGTCAAATTGGAGGCCTCAGCCCAGGGGGACA
The DNA here is from genome assembly GCA_029206835.1 of Rana muscosa. Classification (NCBI taxonomy): domain Eukaryota; kingdom Metazoa; phylum Chordata; class Amphibia; order Anura; family Ranidae; genus Rana; species Rana muscosa. Next base: position 44,802,908 of record CM055117.1, on the reverse strand, counting down.
GGTCCGAAACTGGGCCCGCCACACCGGAAGGTCTGTCCAACCCAGGGTCCGGGACCAGGTTAAAATCGCCCATGATCACCACATTATCCGTACCAAACACAACAATCTTAGAAACTAGCTGGTTGAGTATTCTCATGGAGGCCAGGGGGGGGGGGCAGGTAAAGACCCACCACCACCAGCTCCACCCTATCTATCACAGCATGCATTATGACATATCTCCAATCCGGGTCCAGCTACAGCGCCAGCAACCTAAAAGGCAGGGATTTGTGAACTAGAATGCTAACTCCCCGGGAGTAGTTGGTATGAGTGGAGTGGTAGAGGTGTCCCACCCAGGAACGCTTCAGGCTTAAAAGTTTGCTGCCAGTTAAATGCGTCTCTTGAAGGATACATATCTGGGGGTGGTGAGCATTAAGGAACTGAAACACCAGTGACCTCTTTATAGAGGAGTTGAGACCCCTAGTGTTCCACAAAACTATGGTGCACTCAGCCACATTCTCCCTGTGGTACTAGATAGAGCTGGAACAAGACCACCGGACCCTGGAACCGGACCCGGACCATTACATAAATCAAAACATACCGACCCACACATCCTAAGTCACACTGTAAAACATCGCTTGTAAAAATATAAGAAAATAACAAAACATAACCAAACAGTCCCAACCATCCCCCCCAACCCCCACCCCGCCACCCCCAACCCCAACTATGGGGAGGCTTAGGATCCCAACTGGAAACAAAGGCGAACACGCCTGCAATGGGGAAACGTGTGCGGAACGGCATCCACAGTCCAGTGGTTAGATGACACGCATGCATTCCCCTGCCGGGGACCAGAGCAAATAGAAAAAATAAATGTTAGTGCAGTCTCCCGGCTATGCCGGGGGTACAAACTTAAGCAATATCGGAGTACAAGCTGACAAACTCAAGGGCCTGGGCCTCAGGACGTGGAGAAGGGGGGGGGAGGAAGGGGCAGAAACAGGACAAGTCTCGGACAATCCTCCAACAGTGAGGCCGCAGCGAAAAGTTCAAGTCACAGCCTCCCGGCCCCGGGGGCCATGGATTGGGGTACACAGTAGCACGTATGGCCCGTCAGGACCCAGGAAGAAGACCCAGGCCAGTGTGTAGAAAAAATAAAAGGATACAAAAATAGAAAATAACAAGGCACGTGAGAAAAGACATCAGTTGAAACAGCCCACATCAGTAGGCAATCAGCAGGAATACTCATCCTCGCGGGAGTGTGTCGATCCACTTGGAGGCCTCCTCTGGGGATACGAAGAACCAATAAAGACTCGCCGTCTTCCACCCTCAGCCTGGCCGGGAACAACATACTGTACTTGATGTGTTTGGAGCGAAGCCGAGCTCTCACAGCATCAAAGGATTTACGCTGTTTCTGGGTTTCCAGCGATTAGTCCGGAAAGATTAGAAGCTTGGCGTTGTCGAAGCGTAATTCACCTTGAGCCCTGGCCTCCATCACCGTATCTCTGTCCCGGAAGTGGAGAAGTTTAAGGATAAAAGTGCGGGGCGGTGCTCCCTGGGGCGCCCTGGTGGCGGGTATGCGATGAGCCCTCTCCACAGTAAAAAACTGAGAAAAGCGTGCTGAAGCGAGTATTTGTTGTAATAAGCGTTCAGCAAAGGCCGTGGGGTCAGCACCCTCAGCCCCCTCAGGGAGTCCCAGGACACGCAAATTATTTCTTCTGTTGCGATTCTCTGCGTCTTCTGCGCGGGACTCCAGCACCTTGACCCTGGCCTTAAGTGAGTGAATGTCGGCCCCATGGTCGCGTACCGTGTCCTCGGTCTGGGAGACCCTGTGCTCCACCTCAGTCATTCTACCACGAAAAGCGTCAAAGTCTTTTCTAATAAACTCCACATTTGCCTGTATATGGTCCACATTACCAGTCAGGGTAGTTATGGCATGCAGGACCGCTTTAAAATCGGCCGCCGTGGCAGGCAGCCGTTCGGGGTCTTCAGCCTGGTTTTCCATCGGGGCACGGGCTTTTGGTGAGGCCGCGGCTGCGGCCTTGTCCGCAGCGTCTAACTTTGCGGCTTTCTTCTTGGAGCGTGGAGGATGGCAGGAGGGGTTTTTGCCCGAAAGCAAAAAAGTCTTACCGCACCGGCCCTGCGGATGTCCGGGCCGGAATTCCAGGCGAGTCCCCGGCTTCGGCCTAGTCAGCAACGCCCGATCTGCAATCTTTCCTGGGGTCACAGCCGGCCATCCCCACTTCACCAGCATCCGGATAGGGTCCCCAGGCTGGGGAGATGCAGGAGAGAAGGATCGGAGGCGTTGTACCGCACCGGCCCCGCGGAGCTTCGGGCCAGGATTCTAGGCGAGTCCCCGGCTTCGGCCTAGTCCGCGACGTCCAGCCGCGGGCTTTCCTGGGGTCACTGCTGGCCAATCTCACCCCCGGGCTGTCCAGGGTAGGGTCCCAGGGCTAGGGGGACACAGGAGGAGGAATCTGGGAGGGTCTGCACCCTATAAACAAGCCAATATAGCGCCGGTCCAGGGGAGCTCAGACAAACACGTCTGCTCCCAGCGCCATCCCGGACACGCCCCCCATGCTGCATTTTTCTATGGCTCATCAAATGGCACTACTGTTTATTGATGCGCAATGAGCCGCAATGCGGAGTCTTGAATAGAATGTGGGTTTGTATACTCTCTATAATACTTTAAAAAAAAATCAATGTGCTGAATCAGAGCATCACACCAACTGGCAAAACAGACTCCATCGCTTACGCTAAAACTGAGTGTTTTTGCATGTGGCCGGAGTGAACTGGCTCTAAATTGGCCTTTTACATTCCTTTGCCATGGAGAAACCCATAAAATCCTGCTCTGTGGATTGTCAGAGACAGATGACCATTCAAGAGAACCCTTCTGCCCATAACCCTCTGAAATCTGAGTGCCAGGCGGCTAGATTGAACTTTATTTTTGTTAAGAAAATACAGCTGTACTAGCAGCGCACAACAGAGCAAATGATAGTTTTCATGTTTTGGCAAGGGTGATATGTAATTATTGGGTAAGAATGGAGCAACATGTAAGAAAGCCAACCAGTAATCCCTTTCTTGGATTTTACTGAAAAATGTATACATGTGGAAGCAAAGTCTCTCAGTGTCAAGAAACCTTTTTATCAAGGTAGATATGCGTCAAGGATCCTGTAACTTAGGTGTAGCGGGGTCTTCTTTAAGGCCCCGGGACTACGTTACCCAGAACCCCGTTCGGCACCCAGAGTGCAATTGGCCACCGCAGAGACTCATGGGAGGGGCTATTTAAGAAGGAGGCGAGGCGGAGCTCTGTCTCTTTGGACACCGCGCTGCAAGCAACAGTTTCTTCCTGTGCGGATCTGCTGCAGTGCAAGGCCTGAAGCCTGGGGCCTTGCGCAACTTATGAAGAGCCTTCCACCCCACTACGGGAAAAAGGGAAACGCAAAGATCCAAAGAAGGAGACCCCTTCAAAGCGATATTCAGAGAAGCTGGTGGGCCCCTCCCCGATAGTACCTGTCCAAGTAGAGGGAGTCTACACAAGAGCCATATTGGATACTGGGGCGCAGGTGACCCTGTTGTACCGGGACTTTTATGACAAACACTTAAGCCACCTGCCCATCAAGAAGATAGAGGAACTAGAAATATGGAGTATCGGGACCCAGAGCTTCCCCTATGATGGCTATCTGCCCATAAAACTGACCTTCGACCCATCTGTGGCCGGGAAGGCTGAAGTGTTTGACACTCTGGTAGTTGTGTGCCCTCGGCCGCCTGGAGCCAATAAGAGTTCCTTAATAATAGGGACGAACACGGACCTGGTCCGGAGGCTCCTGACCCCTCTTGCATGCAGGAGAACCCCTACGGCCACCAAGATCCACCCCATGTTGAAGACAGCCTACCAGCAGTTGGTCTTGGAGCAACAGGCCCCGGAAGAGTTAGTGGGGAAGGTCTGGAGACTTGGAAAGAAGGGAGTGGTGTTGCAGCCCGGCGAAGTAACCTGTCTCAGAGCCACTGTGAAGCTTACTTGGGAGCAACCGGGACCTTTTGTCATGTTGGAACCCGATCCAAGGGGAGAGCACTTGGGTTTAGAAGTAATCCCAGAAGTGGTCCCACTGAGGGCCCTGAAGAAGGCCCACTGTAAGGTACCTGTGAGTGTCAGGAATACCACGGATGGCCCCATGGAGATCCCAGCCAGGATGTTGCTGGGCCAGGTGAGCCCTGCTACCCCAGTTGCTCTGTCGGAGGTGGAGAAGACGGGTGAAGAAGGGAATGTTTGGGAGAAACTCTCCATGGGGAACCCAAACCTGCCCAGGGCTTGGAAAGAGAGAGCCAAGGCCCAGTTGACCAGGTGGAAGAAGATCTTCTCTCAAGATGAGTTCGATGTGGGGTGTGCGAGGAGTGCCACCCATCGAATCCGCCTTCAGGAAGACAAGCCCTTCAGGGAGAGAGTCAGGTGAGTCCCACTAGCAGACCTGGAAGATCTGAGGGAACAACTCGGAGAACTCAAGAGGACCGGTGTGATCCGGGAGTCTAGAAGTCCCTATGCCTCTCCGATAGTAGTAGTCAGAAAGAAGAATGGATTGTTGAGGTTGTGTATAGACTACAGGACCCTCAACAGGAGAACCATCCCTGACCAGTACACCACTCCGAGGATAGAGGATGCCCTACAGAGCTTGTCTGGAGCCAAGTGGTTCAGCGTGATGGACCTCAAGAGTGGATACTATCAGATCCCTATGCATCCGGAAGACAAGGAGAAGACAGCCTTCATAACCCCAGTGGGGTTCTTTGAATTTGACCGAATGCCCCAGGGACTGTCAGGAGCCCCAGCCACCTTCCAACGTCTCATGGAAAAGACTGTAGGAGACATGAACCTTATCGAGGTCCTTGTGTACTTAGAAAATGTCATTGTCTTCGGGAGGACCTTGGAAGAACACGAAGAGAGACTGGAGAAGGTTTTGAGGAGACTCAGTGAGAAGGGACTCAAGCTTTCGCCAGAGAAGTGTAGGTTCTACCAATCTTCCGTTAACTATCTGGGGCACATAGTGTCTGAAGAAGGAGTGGCCACAGACCCCGAGAAGTTGGAGGCAGTTACTTCCTGGCCACGGCCTACCACGGTGACAGAACTCAGATCCTTCCTGGGGTTCTGTTCCTATTATAGAAGGTTCGTGGAGGGGTTTGCCCGAATTGCCAGACCCCTGAACGAGCTACTCAAGACGGAAGGGGAAGAGGATGACTCAGGTCCCAGGAAGCCGGGAGAGTCAGTCCAAGACCAGTGGAACCTAAAGTGTGAAGACGCCTTTCAGTCATGACGGCTTGGGAGGAGTGCTCTATCAGGAGCATGAGGGACAACTGCGACCCGTTGCCTATGTGAGCAGAAGTCTGACACCCTCTGAAAAGAACTACCCCACTCACAAGTTGGAGTTCCTGGCCCTCAAGTGGGCCGTAGTTGACAAACTTAAAGACTACCTGTATGGGGCAGAATTCACTGTGAAAACCGACAACAACCCTCTTACTTATCTCTTTACCACAGCAAAGCTGGATGCCACAGGACATAGGTGGTTGGCTGCACTGTCTGGGTTCAATTTCAGCTTAAAGTACAGGCCAGGGGCTGGGAATCGAGATGTAGACGCCCTGTCTAGGTCTCATGCCCCTACCAGTGATATAGAAGACTGGACCCAAGTGGCACCGGACGGTCAAGGGGCTGAACTTCAAGCCAGAGGAGGCTCAAGGGCAGAGGAGATAGGGGTTACCATGGTAGGGGTTCCCAAGCAATACTGTGGAGTAACCCAGTTGGAAGAAGATAATCTGCCAAAACTGTCAAAGAAGGAGTTAATATGTGACCAATTGGAAGACCCCATGGGGAGATTGGTCCTGGATGCCCTGGAGAATCAGGATCCAAATAGACTCCTGCGCCATCCTTCAAAGGAAGCTCGCCTGTTGAGGAAAGAGTGGGACAGGTTGCAGGTGCATCAGGGAGTGGTCTACCGAAGGGGCCCCTCTGATGACCTGGAAGACAAATGGCAACTGTTTCTTCCCGAGAAACACAGAGAAACTGTCCTGGTTGCCCTGCATGACAATCATGGACACCTAGGGGCTGAAAGAACCTTCCAACTTGTTAGGAGTCGCGTCTATTGGCCCTGCATGAGGGCTGAAGTAGAGGAGTACTGCCATTCATGTGCACGCTGCATCCAGCGGAAGACTTTACCCCATCAAGCTGCCCCAATGGGCCATCTGCAAAGTCAAGGCCAGCTGGATTTGGTATGCATTGATTTTCTCTGCCTCGAACCTGACCTGAGTGGACTTGGAAATGTTCTGGTGATAACCGATCATTTCACCCGGTATGCCCAGGCTTTCCCTGCCAAAGATTAGAAGGCCTCCACGGTGACCAAGGTACTTATGGAGAAGTATTTCGTCCATTACGGGCTACCACAGCGACTTCACTCAGACCAAGGGAGGGACTTTGAGAGTCGGCTGATCCGGAAGCTCCTGGATTCCTTAGGGATCAAGAAGACCCGAACCTCTCCTTACCACCCACAAGAGGATGCTCAACCGGAGAGGTTCAACCGAACTTTGCTCAATATGTTGGGGACCCTGAATAGCGAGAAGAAACAGCATTGGAGCAAGCACATAGCGGCTATAGTACATGCTTACAATAGTACCACCAGTGATGCTACAGGCTACTCCCCCTACCGTCTCATGTTCGGAAGAGAAGCAAGGTTACCTGTGGACCTGACCTTTGGCACCTCCATAGACCATTCCTCAGCCACCTCTCACAAGGGATATGTGGACAGACTCAGACACAGCTTGAAGTTGGCTTATGAACAGGCCCAAGCGGCTTCAGACCAAAGGGGGGCCCGCAACAAGAGGAACTTTGACCTGAAGGTTCGGATCCAGGACCTGCAACCTGGAGACCGAGTTCTGCTACGAAACCTGGGAGTCCCTGGAAAACACAAGCTTGCAGACAGATGGAGACCTGAACCCTATGTCATTTGTAAGAAGCTGCCAGGCCTACCTGTCTATAAGTTGAAGCCAGAAGGGAAGGTGGGCCCACTGAAGACCTGACACCGGAACCACTTACTCCCACTTGCTGAAGCAGTTCGGATATCTCCTGCGAGGGACTCTCCAAGCCCAGACTCCATTCTGGATACCTCTAGGCCAAACACTCGGTCTCAGTCCTCTCAAAATAAAGATGTAGAGACCTCTGAACAAAGTGAAGATGAGAGACAGGAACTTGATTGGCTATTGCCTTCCCCAACTCCAGGAACTTCTGCTATAGATCTTCCCCCTACCAGAGACACTATAGACAGAACACTGAATGCAGAAGCTACTGAGTTCGTTCCATCCAGTCCTTTGTCAGATTACTGGGAAGATGCCTGTGACACATACTCAGAGGAGGACCCAAGGGACTCTATGTACCTCCAGGATCCTGAACCAAGTGTTTCAGAGCCAGCAGAATCCCTCAAGTCTGCTCCAGAAGAGGAGCCTGCAGTGTCCCAGCCAGAAGTCCCAAGAGAGCAAAGAGCTAGAAGAGTTATAAGGCCTCCTAAGAAGCTGACTTACTCACAAATGGGGAAGAGTTCAGAAGAAACAGTGGTCACTGCCAGGAGGAGTACAGAGCATCCAGTTCCCTCCACTGTTCATTTGGTGGAGGGCAACCCCAACTCGTCCTCTGGCACAGTTAGGCAGGCCACTCATGATAGTGTGACCTGTGGGCAAGGGAATTCAACCCCTCAGTTTTGGTGAGAGTTCCCTTTGCCGACATCGTACACAACATTGTCTAGAATTGTAGGTAGTGTATGTTAAAAGTTATCTTTGGGGACCAAAGAGTTTAAGTGGGGGGAGTGTGTATAGGGGTCTCCTTGAAGGCCCAGGACTACGTTACCCAGAACCCCGTTCGGCACCCAGAGTGCAATTGGCCACTGCAGAGACTCATGGGAGGGGCTATTTAAGAAGGGGGCGAGGCAGAGCTCGGCCTCTTTGGACACCGCGCTGCAAGCAACAGTTTCTTCCTGTGCGGATCTGCTGCAGTGCAATGCCTGAAGCCTGGGGCCTTGCGCAACTTCTGAAGAGCCTTCCACCCCACTACGGAGCCTGGGTGGCATCTGACTTGTCGAGTGAGGACATCAGTTGGATCGGGGACCCGATTGTGGCGGACGCTGTGTGCGGAGACACAGCAGGTGGAAGTCCCGGACTGGGATCACGAGTGGTGAGCGAGCACTTGCTCAATCCAATAGACTGTACCGTGTTTAGGCCTATAGACCGCCTTGGCCCACCGATCGTTTGTTTGCTGTTCCACTGGAGACCAGTAGCAGGACAGGGTTAAAGGGGTCTCCAGTATAGTGTTCCTTGTGACTGCCTACTTTGTGGATTACAAAATACTGTTCATCAAGTGCACCACCGAAAGTTTGCATACGAAGAAACCCCCTTTAGAAAAGACTGAGATTTATTCTGTGTCAGGCCCGACCAGGGAGGGGAGATAGACTATTGTTTAGTGCGCCACAGGTCGCGTATACCATAATAGCTGCGCGTGGTGGATTACCGCGCTGTGCCATTATTGTGTGCTATACCAAATGCTGCAGGGCTCTGTAAGCAAGTTGTATGTGTTATGTTCTGCTTATGCCTTCTAATACAAAAGTAAAACCGTTATATTTGATCTCTCGCATCAGTATGTTGTCTCAGACCAAAGAGGTTACCCTTGCAATACTGTTTGCTTGTGATACAAGTAGAATCCCTAGACTAACTGTGCCATAGGAGATTAGACAAGATTGCCGGGGGTTGGTGGAGCTGTACTCAGGGCCCGAAATCAAACCTCTTAACTGGGGGTAGCGCTACATAGGCAAAGTGGGTTAGTAACATGTGGGTGGGGCCTCCTGTTAAAATACAGAATTGTATTTTGTGCAACAACTACTATACATTAGTATTTAGTAGAGATAAATTCTTCAACAAGTAGATGGCAGTGTTTTTAAGTTTGTAGCTGCTCTATGGTAAACTATATGTTTTTTCCTAAAAATAACAAACATGTTATACTTACCTGCTCTGCGCAATAGTCTTGCAAAGAGCAGCCCCGGTCCTCTGCTTCTGGGGTCCCCCTGCCGGCACTCCAAGCCCCTCCTCTTCATCTGGTTTCCCTGGGGGGCACCCATGCGGGCTCGCTCCCCAGTCCCACTACTGCGTCCATTGACACAGACAGCGGGACTCTGACTCATCCCCTACTACCATGTCACAGGATTTGATTGACAGCAGCCAATGGCTCCTGCTGCAATCAATCTGTCCAATGAGGAGAGAAACAGCTGCTGGAGCCGCTGCGCTCGTACACATCGCTGGGCCGGATTGGATTCAGGTAAGAAAAAGGGGGGGGGGGTCTGAGGGGGAGCTGCAACACAGAAGGTTTTTCACGTTAATGCATATGCTGGTGAAAAACATCAATGCTTTAGAACCACTTTACTTCATGTCCCTGAGGATGTTAATGGACACAACACATAGGGCGGAGCCCAGGTGACATTATCACAATGGGAAGGAGCCCAGACACATGCTTGGATCCATTACAATAGCAAAGTCCACACTCAGTGTCCCTTGTTTCATTATCTTCAAACTATGTGCATTAGTAAATGTGCAAAAAGGAATACAAGCTTTTATTTAAGTGTAGCCTGGTCTGCAGATTTGGCAGGGGAGGAGTAACAGCATGGACCCAACTGCCAGTTTGCTGTGCGCAATGCTGCTTTTGCAAATTTTTTGGGGAAAGGATTCGGAGACAGTTTACAGTCATGGTTGCAGGTCTGGCTGCTGACACAGATCACAGAGCAGCAAGTGTTAAGCCGCACTCCATCCACTAGGGGGCGAACTGAAGACATGGACTGCTAGAGACTCTGAGGAGAAATGTGGGGGATTGTGGGAGGTGTTATCCCCAAAGAGACCTAAGCCTCGTACACGCGTCTGGTTTTCTCGGCAAGAAAACTGCTGGGAGAGCTTTTTGTTGAGAAAACCGGTCGTGTGAATGGTTTCTCGTCTGGAAAACTGCCGGGAATCTCGACGAGAAAAATAGAGAACCTGATCTCTATTTTCTCATCGGGATTCTCGTCGGCCTGTTTCCCGACGAGAAAACCGTGCGTATGTAGGAGGCTACATGCTTACCTGTCCCCAGGTAAGACCGCGCATGCTCAATGAGACTTTGACGCGTGCGCGGAAGCTTACAAGGGTAGTGTAGGGTGAAGCAAGATGGCGGCGGCGGCATCAAATTTGACGAGTGCATGCTCGTCGTAGTCGATGACGTCACCGCGTTCTTGCCATTCAAAAGAACGGCGGTTCTTTTGAATGGCCGTCTGTATGCACGGCTTTGCAAGAAAAGCTTGCCAGGAATCTCGTCAGGAAAACCGACGTTTTTTTCCTGACGGGATTCCCGGCCGTGTGTACAGGGCTTAAGTCTGCTCTACAGCTCTGTTCTTGAACTTCAACTTCCAATAACACTAAGGAAAGGAAGAGAACGTATTCCACAGGGAGACTGGGGCTGGGAGTGGACTGCTGCACCAGAGAGATACGGTGGCAGCCATTCCAGGGTATCGAGGCACTCCCTGAACTGCAGCCATTCCAGAATACCAGAGAATGCCCTAAATGCAGGCTTAGCCTGCCATTTCATTGGGGAGCTGGATGTTAAGGACACTGACTAGGATATACTTTGCCAGTGAGTGGAATAACCCAGACTGGTGATAGGCCGCTGGCCCACCCCACCTTACACCTTACTAAAGTGGGACAGAGTTGTATGCAAGAAATGAAGTGACTGTGTTTGCATCAGTCTTAAAGGGGCATTACCTAGAGTACGCCATCAGTTGGGCCCCATTGAGCTGGCCAGGAGAAAGAGTATCATACTACTGATTGCTGAACTGTATTGTGGTATATACATATCTCCCCTAGTTAGGGTTGCCCAGGACAGTTCTCAGAGGCGGTTGTGCTTTTTGGCAATTATTCTTTCTGCAACATATTGCTCCCATTGTTTAAGTGTTGCTGTATAAGTATTTCTCTTATTGCTTAATTATTGCTGTATATTTCTCTGGCTGTTCAGTTGTTGTGATATATCTCTTTTACCGTGTAACCATTGCAACATAATTCTCTCTCTGCTGATCCATTAAGGCACAATTCTTCTTCTATTTATCCTGTTGCAGTTTACTTTGTTATTTCTTAACCAGTTGTTGTGTCATTCTTAATGTCTATGCATCTTGAGCCTTTGGGGTGTATATACAGGTACCTACAATAAGCATTCCCCATGGATCAGGGAGCTGTCCACAGAGTTGTGGGCTCAGGCAGGGCCGTTTGAAGGAATTTGGGGGCCCCAAGCAAAATGGACATGGAGGCCCCCCAACCCCCCCCCAACCCCCCCCCCCCTTTCTATGGCTCCACAAGCATGTACTTGTACATGATTTCTGTTCTGTCCAGTAATCCAGGCCAGGATTAGGATCCCTGAATATTCGTGCGCTTTTCTCCTGCAAACAACTTCCTAGTCACAGCAGCCTGCTTCTCCATCCCAATCCCCACTATTGGAGAAATGTCCAGTATCAGGGTTTTTTATTTTTTTTATTTAGTAAATAAAAAAATAAAAAAACCCCTGATACTGGACATTTCTCCAATAGTCAGGATTGGGATGGAGAAGCAGGCTGCTGTGACCAGGAAGTTGTTTGCAGCCGCTCACTAATATTCAGGGATCCTGACCTGGCTGAATTACTGGACAGAAGAACAGAAATCATGTACAAGTACATGCTTGTGGAGCCAAAGAAAGACACATTCTTTACTACTTTTCAAGAAAACGTATTTACTTTTTTATTTGTAGAACTATTAGAGACTTTATCACTCCATTAAAAAGTCATTCACTGACTTACCCTTTCCAGAGGCACTGTCTGGCGGGCAAAATATGATCTGACCGCAATGGGAGTTGTAGCACGCCTGCGCTGCCCTCCTGAGTGACTGTGACTGACACTGACTCCTCCCCCCAGGAGCAGGGAGCATCAGCATGTAGCCGCCGTTGTGGACTACAACTCCCATAAGCAATAGCGGCGGCCTGTCACCGCCGGGTGTACCAAGATGGCCGCCGCTCCGGAGCTAGGCCGAAGCCACGGCCTTTCCTAAGGCTGCAATCCGCGGATCGGCTCCGGGCAAAAATCGAGGACAGTGACAGGCAGCAGGCTGGGGCCCCAGGCCAGCTCGGGGCCCCAAGCAATTGCTTGTTTTGCCTGTCCTGTCCTGACGGCCCCGGGCTCAGGAACAGGACTCAACACATCAAGCGGCCCCTTCTGGGGGTAAGTGCTACATGTGGGGGGGGCTTGTAAATCCAGGATTTCTCTGTTGTGTGAGGGATCAATGGAGACAATGAGCCAGAGAGTCAGCATAGATCCTGCTGATGCTAACCAGTGGTGATAGGAGAAAAATGGTTTGGTTGAAGTCGAGCATAGTGGCCGACATTCCTGGAGACACCTGGACGGAAGAGCTCATCTGCCAAACAGTGACGGCACTAGCTCCTGATCAGCGAATATTCATACCGGACATAAAAACGGATCAACAGTCTCCCACACCTATGTGCTGATACTAAGTGAAGGAGGGAAATCCTGGCCTGTTTCCAGGGGACTAGTCTACATTTAACCTCTTCAGCCCCCGGAAGATTTTACCCCCTTCCGGACCAGAGCACTTTTTACAATTTGGCACTGCGTCGCTTTAACTGACAATTGCGCGGTCGTGCGACGCTTTACCCAAACAAAATTTGCGTCCTTTTTTTCCCACAAATAGAGCTTTCTTTCGGTGGTATTTGATAACCTCTGCTTTTATTTTTTGCGCTATAAACAAAAAAAGTGACAATTTTGAAAAAATAAAAATATATTTTTTACTTTTTGCTATAATAAAAGTCCCCCATATTTAAAAAAAATAAAACTCTTCATCAGTTTAGACCAATATATATTCTTCTACATATTTTTGGTAAAAACATTTGCAATAAGCGTATATTGATTGTTTGCGCAAAAGTTATAGCGTCTACAAACTATGGGAAAGATTTATGGCATTTTTATAATTTTTTTTCTTTTACTAGTAATGGTGGTGATCTGCGATATTTAGCGATACTGCGACATTGCGACAGACAGATCGGACACTTTTTTGGGACCATTGACATTTATACAGCGATCAGTGCTATAAAAATGCACTGATTATTGTATAAATGTCACTGGCAGGGAAGGGGTTAACACTAGGGGCAATCAAGGGGTTAACTGTGTGTTCCATCCCCTAACTGTGTGGGGACGGGAGTGACTAGGAGAGGAGACATATCGTTTTTCCTACTTAGTAGGAACAGACGATCTGTTCCCTCTTCCCTGACAGCACAGGTATTTGTTTACACACACAAATCCCCGTTCTGGCGCTTGTGCACGCGATCGTGCATGGCCGGCGGTGATCGTGCCCGCCGGCCACGTGCATCAGGTTTCCAGCCGTGCAGCAGGCACGTGTCCTCCAGTGGCCGAAAAAGGGAAGGACGTTCCTGTAAAGGGTTTCTCCCAGGAGAGCCATTCTGCCGCAGTATATCTGCTACCCGTAAGTGCAGGATCACGTATATATACATGATCCTGTGCACAGCGGCCGCTCTGTTGCAGTATATCTGCTATAGGGCAGTTGACAAGTGGTTAATTTCTTAATTTTCCAAAAAATTACAACTTAAAAAAACTCACCATGCCTCTTACTAAACACCTTGGACTGTATACTTTCCGAAAAAGGGGTAATTTGGGGGGTATGTGTACTGTCCTGGCATTTTAGGGACTCAAGAAATAAGGTAATCAGTACATTAGGAAATCCCCCTGAGGAAGACACAAGGTCCCTGTGTTGACACACGTAGGGGAGGGGCGAGGCCGCTGGAGGCACCCGTACCCTCACGAGGAGTTCACAGGCAGTTGGCAATTTTGCGTCTCTTTGGGGATACTATACACTGACTGTTTTATGTAGCCTGGTGTGCTGGAAGCACCAGGAGTATGTGAGTACCTCACTTGCTTATATAATAAACAGAGGCGTTGTAAGGGGGGTGCGGGCAGTGCGGGCCGCACCCGGGTGACACCCACCAGAGGGGTGACACCTGGCACAGCACTGCATTGAGAGGCGCCGCGCTGGCCGCGGCTCTCTCCTCTTCCTCCTTCCCCTGCGCCCGGCGCCCGCATGTCCTCCGGGAAACGGCACTGCGATCTACAACGGCACTTGTGACAGGCAGGTGGGGAGAGGTCACGGTGCCAGTGTCCTATCACAATTGCAGTCCTCAGACCAACGTCAATGCCTAGACTTCTTCTCCACTCCACACTGACAGTATATCCACAACAGGAGGAGGAGCCTAGGAAGAGGGACATTCGTGTGCACAGAGCAGCGCTGATCTGAGGTCTGTAAATGTTGGAAGGGGAGGTATACAGGGGGGGGGCATTACATTAGGGGGATTGCAGGGGGGTTAACATTAGGGGGATTACACAGGGGGGTGTTACTTTGGGGGATTGCAGGGGGGGTTAACATTAGGGGGATTACACAGGGGGTGTTACATTAGGGGGATTACAGGGGGGTAGCATTAGGGGCATTACACAGGGGGGGTTGCATTGGGGGGGATTGCAGGGGGGGTAACATTAGGGGGATTACACAGGGGGGAGGCTTACTTTAGGGGGATTGCAGGGGGGTAGCATTAGGGGGATTACACAGGGGGGTTACATTAAGGGGGATTGCAGGGGGGGTAACATTAGGGGGATTCCACAGGGGGCGCGTTACTTTAGGGGGATTGCAGGGGGGTAGCATTAGGGGGATTACACAGGGGGGTTACATTAAGGGGGATTGCAGGGGGGGTAACATTAGGGGGATTCCACAGGGGGCGTGTTACTTTAGGGGGATTGCAGGGGGGAAGCATTAGGGGGATTACACAGGGGGGTTACATTAAGGGGGATTGCAGGGGGGGTAACATTAGGGGGATTCCACAGGGGGCGCGTTACTTTAGGGGGATTGCAGGGGGGAAGCATTAGGGGGATTACACAGGGGGGGTTACATTAGCGGGATTGCAGGGGGGGTTACATTGGGGGGATTGCAGGGGGTAACGTTAGGGGGATTACACAGGGGGGCACGTCACTTTAGGGGGATTGCAGGGGGGTAGCATTAGGGGGATTGCAGGGGGGGTTACATTGGGGGGATTGCAGGGGGTAACGTTAGGGGGATTACACAGGGGGGCACGTCACTTTAGGGGGATTGCAGGGGGGTAGCATTAGGGGGATTGCAGGGGGGGTTACATTGGGGGGATTGCACAGGGGGGTTACATTGGGGGATTACACAGGGGGACGTTACATTAGGGGGATTACACAGGGGGGGCGTTACATAAGAAGAATTGCACAGGGGGGGGCGTTACATTAGGGGGATTGCAGGGGGTAACATTAGGGGGAATTAGGGGGATTGCACAGGGGGGGTTACATTAGTTAGATTGCACGAGGTGGTAACATTAGGGGATTACACAGGGGGCAGAGCTGTGCTGATGCGTTAGCCTGCTCAGTGCCCTGGATTGCTCATGCTCAGTGACCGGGGGGGGGGGGTGACACCATATTTTACAGCACCAGGTGACACCAACCCTAGTGACGCCACTGATAATAAAGTCATGCTTTAATGGCATAAGCATTATTGGAGCTTGTTTTCATCTACATGTATCTTGATGATATCTAATGATGGGGAAACTGATCCAAGAATTAGCTTAGAAGCCTGAATGGACCTTGCTTTGTGCACTGGAAGGGGCCATCCCCAAACTGTTCCCACAAATTTGGGAGCATAAAATTGTCCAAAATGTCTCGGTACTGTATGCCTAGACATGGAACTAAGGGGCCAAGCCGAACCTCTAAAAACAACCTCACATCATAATCCCCCCCCTCTCCACCAAATGATTTGGACCAGTGCCCAAAGCAAGGTCCATAAAGACATGGATGAGCGATTTTGGGATGAAGGAACTTGACTGGCCTGCACAGAGTCCTGACCTCAACTCAATAGAATACCTTTGGGATGAATTAGATCGGAGATTGTGAGCCAGGCCTTCTTATCCAACATCAGTGCCTGACCTCACAAATGTGCTTCTGGAAAAATGGACAAACATTCCCATAGATACACTCCTAAACCTTGTGGACAGCCTTCCCAGAAGAGTTGAAGCTGTTATAGCTGCAATGGGTGGGCCAACTCAATTTTGAACCCTACGGACTAAGACTGGGATGCCATTAAAGTTCATGTGCGTGTAAAGGCAGGCGTCCCAGAACTTTTGATACTATAGTGTAATTCTGACCAATTGACCTTCCGCTCAAATATTTGAGCTAATCAAAGCCCTTTCACCCAAAATGATTTATTATGATTAAACGTAAAAAATGAATGTTTTGTTCATGATCTCATTTCTATTATTGCCAAATAATTTTTGGACACCCCCCCTGCCTTTCCTCTCTGGGAGCCAATATACTTCTTCTTCCAGTGGCAAAGAAATACATTTAACCCCCCTCCCCCTCTCTTGCCTATTTCCTTCTCATTATGGTTAAGTCTGAGGTTGAGGTTTTCGAACATTGAGGTCACATCGTCTTATCGACTTCTACAGAACTATTTCATGTCTTCAGCCTTGCATTAACCAACGTACTGTGTGACTACATAACTTTATCTTTAACAGTGTTCTTCTAATGTAATGAACCAGCTAAAGTGTATGTAACCCCCAATGAGGAACTTCCCATATTGCTCCTTTCTGGTCTGTTACATACAGTAAACCATTGAAAGTGTTTTGTTATATCTGTATGATGAACCTGTTGATCCTGCCAAAATTCTTGTGAGCTCCCAACTTCCCGCGTTCGCTACTTATACTGCATTCATATCAGTTATATTTTTCTCAATTCTTTATTGGCTAAATGGCAGGATACAGCAATAACATCCTGACGCGTTTCGGCCAAAGCCTTCATCAAACATGCTTTGAGAAAGGCTTCGGCCGAGACGCGTTAGTTTGTTATTGATGTATCCTGCCATGAAGCCAATAAAGAATTGTTGCAATGGATGTAGCCGGCTTCACTGTATTAGAAAATTACCACTACAATTCACCTTCCAGTCTGCCAGGTAATTTGCAGTAGAGCGTGTTCTCTTTGTTGTTTTATATATTGTTCTCATTATCATGTGCAATTCGTTTAGTTCCAAATTATTTTTTATTTTTTTATTATTTATTTATAACAGAGAAACTGGTCCGCATGGACCACCAAATTAGTTTTTTACCGAATCTCGACAAATTTTTTAGTTCCAAAACTGATGAACTTCCAAATTCTCGATTTCCGAATATCTAAATTTTCGGATTTCGGAATTGTCGAATCGAAATTTTAAATTCGACATTTCGGAAATTCAGAAATCAGAAAATCCGGAAATTAGAAAATCAGAAAATAAGAATGAAAATCTGAAAATTCAAACGAACGAAAATCCCAAAATGTGAAAAACCCGAATAATAACTAACTAATAATAACTTGACTATTACTAACTATTAACCGCTTGAGGACCGCCGCACGCCGATGTACGTCGGCAGAATGGCACGGCTGGGCACATGGGAGTACAGGTACGTCCCCTTTAAGAGCCCAGTCGTGGGTCGCGAGCGTGCCGCCGGCGGCGCGCTCCCGACCCGGTCCTTTTCTCCGTGACCGTCCCCGCGGGAACAGCGGACCCGATTGCCGCTAGTGTCCCGCGATCGGGTCACAGAGAGGAAGAACGGGGAGAGGTAAGTGTAAACAAACCTCTCCCCGTGCTTCCTAGTGAGCCGTCACTGATCATCTGTTCCCTGTCATAGGGAACGACGATCAGTGACGTCACACGCTATGCCATGCCCCCACACAGTAAGAAACACAAATCAGGGCACACTTAACCCCTACAGCGCCCCCTCCTGGTTAACCCCTTCACTGCCGGTGTCATTTTTACAGTAACTAGTGCATTTTTATAGCACTGGTCGCTGTAAAAATTACAATGTTCCCAAAATAGTGTCAAAAGTGTCCGATGTGTCCGCCATAATGTCGCAGTCACGAAAAAAATCACTGATCGCCGCCATTACTAGTAAAAAAAAAAAATTTATAAAAATGCCATAAAACTACCCCCTATTTTGTAAACGCTATAACTTTTGCGCAAACCGATTAATAAACGCTTATTGCGATTTTTTTTTTACCAAAAATATGTAGAAGAATGCGTATCGGCCTAAACTGAGAATGAAATATGTTTTTTTTATATATTTTTGGGGAATATTTATTATAGCAAAAAGTAAAAAATATTGCATTTTTTTCAAAATTGTCGCTCTATTTTTGTTTATAGCGCAAAAAATAAAAACCGCAGAGGTGATCAAATACCACCAAAAGAAAGCTCTATTTGTGGGAAAAAAAGGACGCCAATTTTGTTTGGCAGCCACGTGGTACGACCGTGCAATTGTCAGTTAAAATGACGCAGTGCCGAATGGCAAAAAGGGGCCTGGTCCTTATGCTGCGTATAGGTCCGGGTCTTAAGTGATTAAAGTATAGGTATTGGAATTTCCTTTCAAATTTGTCTGTTAGTGAACGTAACGAATTAATAATAATAAATAACAATAATAATAAAACCTTTTTATTATTATTATTTATATTAATTTGTTACGTTCCATTTGTTTAGATGCGGCATTCATTATTTCGGATAATTCGTAACTTCGGATAAATTCGTATTAGTCACATTCACTAACAGTCAAATTTGAAAGGAAATTCCAATACCTATAATCTAATAGTTAGATATTATTTCAAATTTTCAGAATTTTGTTTCTATTGAATTTTCCGGATTTTCTTTCTTATTTTCGATTTTTTGAATTCCGAATTTCCGAAAAATCGAAAAACCTAAAATTCTGAATTCAAAAATCCTAAATTTCGGAAATTCGAAGATTTGAAAGTTCGGAAATTTGAAAATTCAGATTTTCGAATTTTCGAATTTACGAATTTTAGAATATCGGAAAAAAACAAAAAACAAATGAAACGAATACGAACGAATTTGTCGGCAGCGCACATTTCTAGTTCTCAGCTCTCTCCATGGACTACAGAACACCTTCTCTTCATGTTATGGAGCAGTGGATAGGAGGATGTGTTCTGTAGTCCCAGCATTCTTTTACATCATAGGGCAACCTTTTCCTTTATAGATTGTACAGGTAGTGTGTTGGGGCTCTGTCACATGGGTGGCCTGGGAGGCGGTAAAAACGTGCAGCTGTACCGCGGTTTTACCACCCTGACTGCCCATCTGAATCCTAACAATACAACCAGCCAGAGCTGTACACTTCTTTGCAGTCGTGGCATTTTTAACTGTAGCATTGACAGGTGACACCACCTGTCAAACTCACCCAATGAGTTCAATAGGGCCGCTCTGCAACTGCAAGCCAAACAGTTGGCTTGCAGTTATGCAGTCCTGCATGCAATGTTGCTGTTCGATAATTTAAGAAAAAAAGTAAGTAGCCTGTCAGCCATTGTAATACCGCCATCTGAAAAACAATCCACCACAGACCACTATTCAGAGGGCAGTATATCAGCACCACCAGTGTGATAAAGCCCTAACTGGCAGGATCACCAGGTTAAATTATACAGAAAAAGGCCTGGAAAAAAATAACTAAGTCACCACATCTAAGAACTGGAAATCTGCATTTGTTCTTGGGTTTAGATAGAGCTTAAGGGGTGTATTTATAATTTTTTAATATTTTTTTTATATTAATTTGCAGGGCTACTTATCCTTTCAAACTGCTTGTACATTTATTCTGTGTGAATGGGGAAAATCAAACGCTATAAGGCTATTTTTTCTCCTTGCAGTCCAGCGAGTAGCCCTGTCGCCTTGGGCTGGGGTTGAACCATTGCTGTGTGCTGTGCCTCCTTTTGTCCTCCCTCGGCAGTGGTATGGTGGGGCGGGGAACCCGCCGTGCTTTCTGGGAGAGGGTATAAAGGGGCCGGTCATCTTTGTCCCGGGGTTCAAGTCCCAGGCACCTTCAGCCTGAGGGCGGTGGTTCGTGTCGGTCCTCTGGGTGGCTTAGGCCTAGAGGACGTGCGGAGGTCGTGTTCCATCCCAGGCACCTTTAGCCTGGGGTGAGGTACTCGGATGGAGGTCTGGAGCTCAGTGCCCAACACTGAGTTCCGCGAGGGAAGGAGGTCCTAGGGAACCCAGGGATTGGGTACCTGAATCCGGAAGGAGTAATGGACCGGGGGGGAGCTCCTCACTTGAAGACCGGGTGCAGCAGATTGCCAGTGACAGGTGAGCCTCCCATCGGAGACCGCCTGGAAGGAAAATTCCCCCCTCGCTAGGAGACCTCAGCCCACTTTCAGGAAGGAAAGTGGAGAGTTCATTGTGTCTGGGCCTATTCGCATCCACACCTCCTTGTTTGTTCTGTTCTTTAAGGGAGTCTAACTGATTATGTTGTTCATTTGAGAAGAATAAAGGAGTGTTGGACTTTAATGGTGTGGGGCTCCTTTCTGGTGGACATTGTTCAAGGTAACTCCAGGTGCACAACACTGACCCGAAGGTAGAGAAGGAACTTTGCTTACACCGCACGGACACATGTGGTGAAGGCTTGGCATGGTGACCCCGCTCTCTCCCCTCTAAGGTACCCCTAGACAAGAGAAAGATGCAAAGAGGGGAGTGAGGAGGGCGCTACACGTGGGGGCTCGGGTCCGGTATAGTGTTCGTGTACTACGGAATTGAACGTGTCTGCCCGGAGGAGTTACGAGTAGGCAGGCCTTCATTGGCCGAAGTGCATCCCTGCTCGAAGTCGTGGACATGACCCAATGAAGGGAAAGGCCCGCGCAGAAGAGTGAAGAAAGGGGGAAGCTCAGCCGTGTGAAGGACTACACGTGGGGGCTTCTATTTGCACTGCGCCACCAGGCACACTCCCACCGCTTAGTCCGTGGGCGTGACTCAGAAACAGAAAAGAAGAATAGCCCGCGAACTGGAGCAAAGGGGAGGAGTCCAATACGTGTGAAGGACTACACGTGGGACGTTGGCGCAAAAACTTGGCAGTGTGCGATGGATCAGCAACAGGTCACCATGTTCGGACATACATCGTGGATTCCGGTTCACCCTTCTACCACGACACTGACTGCTGCTGCTCCAGTAACAGATACGGGGATCCGGCTAAAGCCAAGGGGTCGTTCGCCCTGTATTCATGCATGGACGTTGAGGCCCTGGGTGTGATCTGTCCCGGCTGTTCGGGACTGGTGTGCCAACTGAAGCCGTTCGGGCGATGTGAGGCCTGTGGGGAGTTTCTTTTTGAAGTGGATCCAGCGGTTGAGAAGCCGAGAACCATTTATCCCGGCCGTGCTGCAGGCAACACCACTCAAGGAGGAGGAATCACTGCTTTGACAGCCATCCCTGCGCACACTGCAACGACTGCGGAGGAGGTCATGAGAACTCAACGGGAGAAATCCGAGGATGCTGACTCGGTCACCACGATCTCGCAGCGTCCACCACCGAAGAGAAAGACCGGTATGGTAGCCCCGACCAGCGGTTATGGTGGACCGTCTCGCCCGCTTACACCCGGCCCGGATGGATCTGTCGATAAGAGTTCCGGACGTCCCGCTTTAAGTAAAGGCCGAGGTAAGCCAGGCGTAGAGATTTGGTGTGTGGGAAGAGGTGAAAACTCAGTCTCCACTACAGGGTACCTACCCGCGGAGGAGTGTGACACCTCTGACCTGGAGTCGCTCTCGGACATGGGAGACGACATTGCTATAGACGAACTGTTTGCAGAAAAGGGCTGGGACAAAGTACCTCTCGCTTCATCCCGCAGAACTAGGGATCCACCCATGTCTACAGGGGAAAGTACACCCGGGTGGAGGCACAAGCGCCTGAAGAGGGGTCCCATCCCTGGCCTGCCTCTACATCCCCGGTACCATCTGTACTCAAGACCGGGGAAAAGAGACTGCTGTTGCGGGCACCAATGCCCAGATCAGATGTAATCAAGGTCCCTCGCCACCCGGATTCGATAGTTTTGCCTGGCGAAGGGGACAGAGCTACTATGCCTCCTTTGGCCAGACTACAACGCCTATTTGGCCAGAAGGTTGCTGCAGAGTACGGATGGGAGTATCCATACTTGTCCAAGGAGCTGCTCTATGAGGTGGAAGTGTGCTAGGAGTGCTGGTACAATGACTTTGTGTGGACTCACCTTCAGATTCCACACGCCCGCAGGTACCTGGCATGCTCTCCCAAGGCCTCTCAGCGTTTTAAGGACTGCAAGGCAGAGTGGATGTTGGGACGGCACATTCATGCAGACAAAGTGCTGATCCGGCGCAAGGAAGGAGAAGATGTAGAATATCATCTGGAGACCATGGACCAGCACTTGAAGCCCCTTGTTCTGCCGCATCCCCGCTTCTACCTGTAGGAGAGAAAGACTCCGTTTATGTTGTATGCTGCTGAACTATCTGGGGCCCGTTGTCCTTGTACCCAGAGGAAGAAGGACTGTTCCTGTTTTGTTCTTCACTTTCCAGCAAGAGATCACAGACTCTGGGGTAGATAGGGCTAAAGAGAAGAGGAAAAGAAGCTCCACGAGTGCAGTTACCGCGATGCTGTCACCAGGTGGCAGTGTTGCGCAACGTTAAACACTTTTCACACACTCACTCCTTGGAGAAAAGGGATTTCTTTACGAAGAAGTTTCTTTTCTCTTACACGAATATATGTGTCAGGGTTTGTGTGTGTTAATTTTCTTTCTTTTCCCTCTGCAGGAGAGCATCTCATCAAGACCACTGAGTATGGGGTGGGTCTTAGTCAGGATGGGTGGGAAAAGTATAATGTGAATATGTGTGTAGCGGGGTCCCCTTTAAGACTCCCGGGACCACCCTGCCCAGAATCCTTTTCGGCATGTTTCCACCCCAGAGACTCATGGGAGGGGTTATAAAAGGAGGAGGCGAGGCTGGGCTCGGCCTCTTTGGGACACGAGACTTCAGTGACTGATCCTCCTGTGCGAATGTGCTGGAGTGCAAGGCCTGAAGCCTGAGGCCTTGCGCAGCACCAAAGGGCCTTCCACCCCACTGCGAGCCTGGGTGGCATCTGACTTCGCTTATCTACAGCCTTGGTTGGATCGGGGACCCGATCGCTGGAGACACTGTGTGTGAGGACACAGTCGGTGGAAGTTCCCGGACTGGGATCGCGTCCGGAGGGGTGAGCGAGCGTATGCTCAGACCATATACTGTTAATTGCTGATGTGCCTATAGACTGCCGTGGCCCACAAGTTTATGTCTGATACTCTCGCTGGAGATCCATATCAGAGCTGAACTCAGAGGTTCTACAGTAAAGTGTTTATTCCATTACAATCTTCCCACTGGATTACAAATGTTATTCTGTTATGTGCATCACCTTTAAAGAATTGCCGGTGAAGAAACCATCATCCCCTATAGACTGAATTTTAGATATCTGAGCCAGGCCTGGCTAGTTAGTTCATTTAGTTACTGCGCCACAGGGCACCTTTACTGTTCATTAAATGCATAGTATGTTTATTGCTGCAGTGCTCTGCAACTTATTACCTGTAAACTGTTACCACTGTTAACCTTTTTTACCATAAGCTTAAAGTAAATTAGATATCTCCTTTCATTATTGCCTTGGTGTCTGAGTTTACTCATACAGTATAAGAAATATATTGCTGCCATAACTAACTGTGCCAGTAGGGGGTCGAGTATATTGCCGGGGGTTGGCGGAGCTGTTTTCAGGGCCCAAACTAAATCTGCGGCCTTCTTAGTTGAAGGTATCGCTACACGTGGGGGTTCTCGTCCGGGATCCTGATTCAGCAATTAAACGCCAGAGGTGCCGGCATGGACCCGCAAGCAATAGAAGAGTGGTGCAAAACCTCTAGGGCAGAGCCGAACAACTCAATAGCCATCAGTCTCCCAGGGGAGGAATGGAAGACTGACATGGTAGAGGAGTTAATGAAGTTAGTGTCCCCAGATCACACACCATGGGTGATAGATATAAAATCAGATCCAGACACTTCATATCAGTATGCACTGGTGGAATATGGAGACGGGATACCAGAGGCTTGCAAGTACAAGTGTGTAAAGACGCCAGACAATAGAACCTATAGGTTGGCGCCCGCAGTAACTATAAAGAACGAACCATTACAGATGGGATCACCACAGGCTACGGCCCGTACCTCACCAGAAAGAGGAGGTAGGTGACACCCCCAGTGGCACCCGCACCTGCCACTGCTATATCACCAGAATTGATAAAAGCAATAGGGGATCTACTAATCAAATGTCAGAAGACAAACACGGTGCATGTGGAGACTAGCTACCGGAGACTGAAAACATTCTCAGAAAGCTCCCTGTCCCTGCAGGGGAAGAAGATTTTGATACTTGGGTGGAGCAGGCATTACAAGCAGTAGAGGCATGGGAGGTGCCTGAAGCGCAGAAGAGGCAACGAGTGATAGAGAGCCTAAAAGGCGCAGCAGCAGAAGCAGTGAAAAGCTTTCGGTTTCGGTTTGGGAATGCAGATTGCACGGCTCAAGACTGTCTAGCTATGCTACAAGAAGAGTTTGGTCAATTGGAAAAAGTGACAGAGATGGTCTACCAATTTGAACACACTTTCCAACAGCCAAGGGAGAAACTTTTAGAGTATGTTAGGAGACTGAACAGGTTGCTGTGCAAGATTGTGTTGAAGAAGGGAATGAAGCCCCAAGATACAGATGCGGCAAGAATGAAGCAAGTCTTAAAGGGAGCGTTACGCTCGGATCCAGTCTGGCTGCACCTGAAAACCTCGGGAGGAGGAACGTTACTGACTTATGCTGACTTGATAAAAATCATCAGAGATGAGGAGGCGCTACAACAGGACCAGCAAATGATTAAGACAAATGTTGTCCCTGCACAGGTGCTAGTCAATCCAGTGATGACCCCTGAAAGAGACTCAGAGGTAGACACTCTAAAATCTCAAATGTCCAAGGTGTTAGAGATGTTGACCTCTCTGATGGCCAAAGACCCAGAGGATCCCAAGAGAGAAGTACCAAGGAAGGAATTATTCCCAATTGCTTCAGCACCCGCATCTTTACAAGAATGGGGAGATATAGTCTGCTTTAACTGTGGAGGAATTGGCCATATTGCAGCTACATGTTTCAGTCCCAAGAAGAAGAAAACGGACAACCGCAAGCCGGCGGGAAACTTCAGAGGGCCCCGGTGAAGGAGTCAACCGGGTGCCCATCACCTTCAGTGAGCTCCAAGCTGAATGCGAAGCAGAAGAAAAGAGGAAATAAAACACCTCAGAAGAAACACAACATTCCTCAACAGAGATACACCCCAGAGAAAGGGGGCAAGACCCCTCAGAAGAGGCACAGCATTCCCCAGAGGGGATGCACACCAAAGAAAAACAATAATGTCCCTCAGCGGGTCCGTACACCCATTGAAAGGAGGAAAATCAATGCATACCAGGCTCAAGAAAGATTAAAGTCCAAAGAGAATTGGATGAGAGAGAGTCCGAAAGGAAAGGCTCAGAAGAAGGCAACCCCTGCCAGGCCATATCCAGAGAAGCTGGTAGGCCCATCTCCAATAGTGCCCATTCAAGTGGAGAGAGTCTACACCAGGGTCATCTTGGATACTGGGGCACAAGTGACCCTGTTATTCCGAGATTTCTACGATAAGCACTTGAGTCACCTGCCCATCCAGAAGATAGAGGAACTAGTAATATGTGGGATTGGAACCCAGAATTTCCCCTACGATGGCTATCTGCCCGTCAAGATGATCTTTGACCCATCTGTGGCTGGAAAAGCCAAAGTGTTTGACACCCTGGCAGTTGTGTGCCCTCGGCCGCCAGGAGCCAACAAGAGTTCCCTTATAATAGGGACGAACACGGACCTGGTCTGAAGACTCCTGACCCCTCTAGTGGAAGAAAAGGGGCAAGCGGCCACCAAGATCCACCCCATGCTGAAGATGGCCTATCAACGGCTGGTCCTAGAGCAGAAGACCCCTGGAGAGGGGATAGGGAAGGTGTGGAGACTTGGAAGAGAAGGGGTAGTGTTGCAGCCCGGTGAAGTAACCTGTCTCAGAGCCACTGTGAAGCTTACTTGGGAGCAGCCTGGACCCTTTGTCATGTTAGAGTCCGACCCAAGGGAAGAATCCCCTGGTCTGGAAGTGATACCAGAAGTGATTCCACTGAAGGCCCTGAAGAAGGCCCATTGTAGAGTTCTGGTGAGTGTTAGGAACAATACAGATGACCCCATGGAAATCCCAGCTAGGATGCTGCTGGGCCAGGTGAGCCCTGCTGCCCCTGTTACCCTGTCGGAAGTCAAGGGGACGGGTAAAGGAGGAGATGCTTGGGAGAAGCTATCCATGGAAAACCCGAATCTGCCCAGGGTTTGGAAAGAGAGAGCCAAGGCCCAGTTGACCAGATGGGAGAAGATCTTCTCCAAAGATGAGTTTGATGTGGGGTGTGCAAGGAGTGCCACCCATCGGATCCGCCTCCAAGAAGATAAGCCCTTCAGAGAGAGAGTCAGGCGGGTCTCACTAGCAGATCTGGAGGATCTAAGGGAACAACTTGCAGAACTCAAGAGGACTGGTGTGATCCGGGAGTCTAGAAGCCCCTATGCCTCCCCGATAGTGGTGGTCAGGAAGAAGAATGGGTCGTTGAGGCTCTGTATCGACTACAGGACTCTTAACAGGAGAACCATCCCCGACCAGTACACCACTCCGAGGATAGAGGACGCTTTACAGAGTTTGTCTGGAGCCAAGTGGTTCAGCGTTATGGATCTCAAGAGTGGATACTATCAGATCCCTATGCATCCAGAAGACAAGGAGAAGACAGCCTTCATAACCCCAGTGGGGTTCTTTGAGTTTGATCGAATGCCTCAGGGACTGTCTGGAGCTCCTGCTACCTTCCAACGTCTCATGGAGAAGACTGTAGGAGACATGAACCTTGTTGAAGTCCTTGTATACCTGGACGACGTCATTGTCTTTGGAAGAACCCTGGAGGAACACGAGGAGAGGCTGAAAAAAGTCTTGAGGAGACTCAGTGAGGAGGGACTCAAGCTTTCGCCTGAGAAATGTCGGTTCTACCAGTCTTCTGTGAACTATCTGGGGCACATAGTGTCTGAAGAAGGGGTGGCCACAGACCCTGAGAAATTGGAGGCAGTTACCTCCTGGCCACGACCCACCACAGTAACAGAACTCAGGTCCTTCTTAGGGTTCTACTCCTATTATAGGAGGTTTGTGGAAGGATTCGCCCGAATTGCTAGACCATTGAATGAACTACTCAAGACTGAGGGAGAAGAGGACGACTCAGGGCCCAGGAAGCCGGGAGAGTCAGTCAGAGATCAATGGAACCAGAAATGTGAAGAGGCCTTCCAGGCGTTGAAGAAGAGCCTAACCACTGCTCCAGTCTTGGCCTACGCAGACCCAACCAAACCCTATGAACTACACGTAGATGCTAGTCATGATGGTCTGGGAGGAGTACTTTATCAAGAACACGAAGGGCAACTACGGCCTGCTGCCTACGTGAGCAGGAGCCTGACCCCCTCTGAGAAAAACTACCCCACTCACAAGCTGGAGTTCCTGGCCCTCAAGTGGGCGGTAGTAGACAAGCACAAAGACTACCTGTATGGGGTGGAGTTCACTGTGAAGACCGACAACAACCCCCTGACCTACCTATTCACTACAGCAAAGCTGGACGCCACTGGACACAGGTGGCTGGCCGCATTGTCTGGATTCAATTTCAGCCTAAAGTATAGGCCAGGGATTGGGAATCGAGATGCAGACGCTCTGTCCAGAAGATCTCATGGTCCCACCCGTGACATGGAAGACTGGACTCAAGTGGCACCAGACGGGGTGCGGGCCCTTTGTCAGGGGGCTGAATTACAAGCCAGAGGGGGCTCAAGGGCGGAAGAGATAGGAGTTACCATGGTAGGAGTCCCCAAACAATACTGTGGAATAACTCAACTGGAGGAAGACCATCTGCCAAAGCTGTCCAAGAAGGAGCTAAGGTGTGACCAATTGGAAGACCCCATGGGGAAATTAGTTCTGGAAGCCCTGGAGAATCAGGATCCAAACAGACTTCTGAGTCACTCCTCAAAGGAAGCTCGCCTTTGGAGGATGGAGAAAATGCCCTAATAATGGTTTTTTTTTTGCCCGCTTTTGCAGAGGACAAGTGTACATGCAGTTAATTTTTTTTTTAGAAACACAACTAATGCCGCGTACACACGACCGTTTTCCATGACGAAAAAAATGCAATTTTTTAGATTGGTCGTGAAAAACGATCGTGTGTGGGCTCCAGAGCATTTTCCGCGATAAGAAAACTGCCCGGAAAAAAATTAGAACCTGCTCTATTTTTTCACGTCGTTCTTTTTCACGTCAGTCTTTTTCACGTCGTTCTTTTTCACGTCGTGAAAAACGGCCGTGTGTATGCTTTTACGAGGGGAAAAAAACGCGCATGCTCAGAATCAAGTATGAGATGGGAGAACTCATTCTGGTAAAACTAGCGTTCAGAATGGAGATTTGTCACGCTGTAACAGACTGAAGAGCATGAGGCTGAAAAGCGCGAATCGTCTCTCACCAAACTTTACTAACATGAGGATCAGCAAATGCAGCCCAAAGGGTGGCGCCATCTGAATGGAACTTCCCCTTTATAGTGCCGTCATACGTGTTGTACGTCACCGCACTTTGCTCGAGCATTTTTTTTTCATGAACTTGTGTATGCAAGGCAGGCTTGAGAGGAATCACAACGAGAAAAACTTAGTTTTTTGGCATGACATGAATAACGGTCGTGTGTACGCGGCATAAGTATTCCTGTCTATTACAGCTCTAAATGGATTCACTCTAAACACTTCCCTACCACAGTACGTCATATGCCATCCTTGACTTTCGGGGGGGATATCTTTAATTTTAAAAATTATTGCGCAAATACTGTGCGAGATAAAAAAAGTTGCAATGACCGCCATTTTATTCCCTAGGGTGTCTGCTAAAAAAACATATATAATGTTTGGGGGTTCTGAGTAATTTTCGAGCAAAAAAATTATGATTTTTACATGTAGGAGAGAAGTGCCAAAATATGGCCCGGTATGGAAATGGTTAAATGGTCATTTACACTTTTATGGGACCACTAGGATTCCCAAATCTCATAGCACTGAATGTGATTGCAATGTGAGCGTTCTTCCATGGCCATGGGGCAATATTTGACCTGCCATTGTCATAGAAAGGGGCTTTCTTCATTATTTGGGGAGTAAAGCCTTTTGCCAGTAATGCATTGTTGGATCTCTTCTAGTGATTAATGAATAGTTTATTACAATGGACTATATGGTCCAAAGGTTGTAAAATGTCCCATTCATATTATTAAAAACTGGAAGTACCCTGGTGAGCTAACAATGAGCATCCTGTGCACCGCAATTTCATAAATGACCAGATATATCCGTCACCCATCACCTCTGTGTGTTATAAGGAACTGCTCTTTTATTTCCTATATTTAATTCATTCCATATAAAAAGTATTATTCACAATTTACTGAAAGCTCCATGTGACATCAAGATTAATAATAGTCTGATCTTTTATTTAAAAGACAAACTTCTGTTTGTTTTTATAAGATCTTATCATAGAGGAACTACTGGAACCAACAGAAGACTTTGTTACATAATAACAAAGTATACACAGCAGATAAATAAAGTATTGAACACGTCACCATTTTTCTAGGTAAATATATTTATAAAGGTGCTATTGACATATAAGAATAAAAAAATATAAGAATAAAAAAATTATCGCGCCCAATCTTAATGAAATAGAACTCAACTAATAAATTCTAGTACAAAATTATTAAAACCTTTAACGTACATATTTATGTAAACCATGGCCTGAAAATAGATATATATCCACGGTAATGTATTGTGCAAAGCAGTACTGCAAATAAATGATATAGATCTAATTTAGCAACCACTGTGTTATTCCTACTAGATTGTATTGCAACTGAATTGTTCTGATGAAAAATATTAACAATCACTATATTATTCCTACTAAATTATAACCATTACATACATAAAAACATGTACTGATGTGATGAGAAAGTCCTATGAAAAAATTCCCCACACAATATTACAAAAAGGAATAAAAAAATTGTCCAATAGTTATATTGATTCTCCAAGGAAAAAATAAAAAAACAAAAAACCCTCAGTGATAATACAATGGAAAAAAGTGCCCAAAGGAAATCCACAAATGCCAGAAGAGGAGCCGCATCCACCACGGTGAATATAATTAAAGATGGGTACTTTACCAAAGATGTTGGACCTCCACTGTGGCAAGGTCTATAGGGCCTGCAGATATCACCCTCTGCGGGGTATGGATGTTAATCCCAGGAATCCAGAAGATATCCCCGATCCGAAATCCCGGTGCTGGCTCCTAACACGTACTGTGCTGTCTCATCCACTCCAGCCACTGAGATCTGTAGCTCCAAGCAGCGTGGTGCAAACTTCCGAGTAGGATACCAGTGTATGGAAGAAAGGAAGAAAAAGGGGGGGACTCCACTAGTGTATTAGCTCAAGTTGAAATTTATTTCATGTTGAAGAGGCATACAAAATAGTACATAAAAAATATATAAGTTTAAAATTGCCGGCATAAAATATGCATTCGCCCGTGCTAACGGGGTCACGTAGTAGTGACGTTTAGTGCGTAGCACCGCCCTGACTAGTTTCGTTTAATCAAACGTTCTCAAAGGGCACGGGCGACGCACTGAAACGTCACTCAATAAATACACGTGAGGCGCGTCCACGCCTCGTCTTCATATCAACAACATTGACGTGAAGTCCCGAGGCGCATTCACGCCTCGTTTTCATATCAATCAACCATGACGATGAAGTCATGATGGACATCCAATACCACTCCCACAACACCAGGGGAGGGGAGATGTGACTCCCACATCCTTCGTCTACAGTGAAAGCACCTCCCCCCTATGTATGAGGAAGTAGGTGATGCTTAAACCTGTATCCGAAGCTAGGTATATTCATTAAATCCATCTTAAAAAACACTGTATAGCGCTCATCAATCAATTATGCACTAATAATAGAAGGCAACCAGAAAGCTGCTGACTGCATTCTGGGGTATTAATGCAATGTCTCAAAAACGGAAATAATGAATACAACACAGTTACATAGAATCCACATAACCATTCATTATTACAAAGCCTGAACCATATTGAAGTTTAAATAATCCATGTACCAAGCTTGGACTAATATAATGTAAATGTCATTGATTTATAAGAGCTAAATACCCTGTATAGCTCGCAATCGGATGTGAAAAAATTAATTATTAATTTTCCTAGGAATATCTTAAAACACAACCCAGGGAAGTACCCCAATTAAAGTGTACTGACCCTACCACCAAAAAAAAATATTTAAAATAGAATAATATAAATGATACAATAATAAGTACCAAAAATAAACACCTAAAATATAGAAAATAAAATAAAATTAAGATTAAAATAAATAAACCTAAGAACAGGAATATTATATAAAAGGGGTGTAAGAGGAGACTACAATGTTCAAGAATTGTCTATAAATGCATTGATCTCAATGTCCACATTCAACCCCAAAGGTCTAAGGCATTTCACCCTATATATCCAACTCATTTCGAGTTTTGATATTGCTCGCTTTTTAGGCCCCCCCCCCTCCAATGGCTCTTCAACCTATCGATAGCCACAAAGGATGTCCCAGTGGGGTCCCTGTTATGAACATCCCTATAGTGTCTGGAAACAGAATGCCACTTAAACCCTCTTCTAATGTTTCCAATATGTTCATTGAGCCTGATATGAAAGGCCCGAATAGTCCTTCCTATATACTGTAACCCGCAAGGGCAGGTAAGGAGGTACACTACATGGGTAGTCGAACACGTGATAAACGTTTTAATTTCAAACTGTTGAGAAGTGCTATTAGACACGAAATTGAGGGTTTTTCGTTCCTTGATATGATTAATGTTGCAAACAGCACATTTTTTACACTTATAATACCCCACCAGATTTTGAAAAAACATAGGTTTGTTAACGGGGGGGTCACATACATTTGGGGCCAGTGAGTCTCTTAAAGATGGTGCACCCCTAAATACCACCTGCGGTTGATCAGGTAGTATAGGTCCCAATACCACATCATTCTTAATAATGTGCCAGTGTTTATAAATCAATTTTTTTACCAAATAATGCTGGTTGGAAAAGCCTGTGATGAAAGGCACAATGAAGGAATTCTTGTTATCTTTATTAGTCACTTTCTCGCCCAAAAGTTGTTCCCTATCGAGTTCTTCCACTTCTAAACATCTATGTTCAAGATCACTGGCGGAATATCCTTTTTCAAGAAATCTCTTGGTCAAGATGTCCGCCTGTGCTCTGTAGTCACTGAGTTTAGTGCAATTGCGCCTTAAGCGTACATATTGACTTTTGGGAACAGCATTGAGCCATGAGCGGTAGTGACAGCTATCTTGAGGTATAAAGGCGTTCCTATCCGTAGTTTTAAAATACGTAGAGGTAATGAAACGTCCCTCCTCCACTCTAATCTGGAGGTCCAAAAAGTGTATTGAATTCTGGTCTGCTTCATATTTAAACTCAATACCTTTATCGTTCCTATTGAGGGACTCCATAAAAGAATCCAGGGACTCCCTGGATCCTCTCCATAGGAGGAGGACGTCATCAATATGCCTAGCCCATAGGGCTAGTTCAGACCTATTGACAGCATGGATGACGTCCTATTGACATAAATTTTTTTACCACATGTCAGTAACAACCCATGCAATCCATACATACAAAGACACCAAAACAAATAAGTTCAGGAATAAAGTTATGTGTAATAAAATGGAATGGAATTATTACACCCCTTACAGACTTTTTCAGTTTGGCCGTCGCCCAGACCCTAGCTGCCCCAGGTGTGGGGACATAGAGGGGGATCTACTCCATATGTTTTGGAGATGCCCGAAGCTGTTTTGTTATTGGACGGGGGTGGTGAAAACCATTGATAGGGTATTTGGAACCTCCATTATCCACTTCAGCCCCGGACCATTTTGGCTGGTTAAAGACCAGGCCACTTTTTGCGATTCGGCACTGTGTTGCTTTAACTGACAATTGTGCGGTCGTGCGACGTGACTCCCAAACAAAATTGACGTCCTTTTTTTCCCACAAATAAAGCTTTCTTTTGGTGGTATTTGATCACCTCTGCGGTTTTTATTTTTTGTGCTATAAACAAGAATAGAGCGACAATTTAGAAAAAAATGACATATTTTTTACTTTTTGCTATAATAAATGTCCCCAAAAAATATATAAAAAACATTTTTTTTCTTCAGCTTAGGCTGATACGTATTCTTCTTCTACATATTTTTGGTAAAAAAAAAATCGCAATAAGCGTTTATTGATTGGTTTGCGCAAAAGTTACAGCTTCTACAAAATAGGGGACTGTTTTATGGCATTTTTATTCATATTTTTTTTACAAGTAATGGCGGCGATCAGCGATTTTTATCATGACTGCAACATTATGGCAGACACATCGGACACTTTTGACACCATTTTGGGACCATTGTCATTTTTACAGCAATCAGTGCTATAAAAATGCACTGATTACTGTGAAAATGACACTGGCAGTGAAGGGGTTAACCTGTAGGGGGTGCTGAAGGGGTTAAGTGTGACCTAATGAGTGATTCTTACTGTGTGGGGGTGTGGCTTGGCGTGTCATGTCACTGATCGTCGTTCCCTATGACAGGGAACAGACAATCAGTGACACTCACACTAGGAAGCACGGGGAGAGGTTTGTTTACACTTACCTCTCCACGTTCTTCAGCTCTGTGACCCGATCGCGGGACACCGGCGGCGATCGGGTCAGCGGGTCCCGCGGGCCCGAGCACAGAGCTCACGACCGGGTCGCGTGCGGCTAGGCATCTTAAAGGGGACGTACCTGTACGTGCTTATGCCCAGCCGTGCCATTCTGCCGGCGTTAGGCGGTCCTTATGTGGTTAAGCTACAGCCAAAACAATGCCTATTGGGATTAGTGGAGGGAGCAGGGAAACTAGGGATTACCCAAGTGGCAACTATGAGATGCTTATTCCAGGCAAGGATCCTGATCGCCCAGAGATGGCAGTCGTCATCACCCCCGTCTAGTAGGGAATGGCTAAACAGTATGAATGGGGTAATCCTTAAAGAAAAAACGGTATTCAAAACGCAAGGCGTGCTAATGAAATATGATATGATGTGGAAACCCTGGTGGGAAGCAAGAGGGATCAATATGAAAACCCTGAGAAAAGGGAAAAGATGCTCAAATAAAGTGTAGAGACCTAAGAGAAATTAGACTATGTGAGAGTGGATGAGGAGGGAATGAGTGAGACGAATGAAGTGGTGTGAGTGCGGGGAATGGGTGAGAATATTTGTTTTAAATAGAACAATTTATATACAACCCCCGAGGGTTACCCACGCAAGGTTTTACCCAAAAAATGTACGCGATATATATGGTTCTTTAAAAGGCTGGATGGGACTTGGAAGGGGGAGGCGGGATTCAATGTGGAAAGACTGTTTATTAAATTTTGTAAATTGTGAAAAATCCAATAAAGACATAAAGTAAAAAAATAAAATAAAATGGAATGACTCAGGGAAAAAGTATTGAACACGCTAACTGAAATGTATTTAATACTTGGTACAAAATCCTTTGTTGGTAATGACGGCTTCAAGACGCCTCCTGTATGGAAGAACGAGTCCCATGCGTTGCTCAGGTGTGATTTTGGCCCATTCTTCCACATAGTCTTGAAGGTTCCGTGGGCCTCTTCTATGAACTCTGATCTTTAGTTATTTCCATAGATTTTCTGTTGGGTTCAAGTCAGGTGATTGGCTGGGCCATTCAAGCAGATTTATTTTATTTCTTTGAAACCAATGGAGAGTTTCCTTGGCTTTGTGTTGGGATCATTGTCTTGCTAAGATGTCCTCCCTCGTTTCATCTTCATCCTCCTGGTAGATGGCAGCAGATTTTTATCAAGGATGCCTTGGTGCATTTTTCCATTCATCCTTCCTTCAATGATGATCAGGCGCTATATTTAAATCTAGTGGGTATCTGAGCCACTTACTGGCTCAGATCTGATTATGAAGGCTAAATTGGCCTCTGTTTCGGCTGTGGCTGTGTTGGTAGGACTTCCTAGTGTTCGCCTGTTGGTGGCGTTACCACCACAGGCCAGTGTTGGAACACAACCAAGCCAGAGCGGATTGGGTGTCCTTTCCTAAAAGTTCCTCAGTGGTCTGCATCTTGTGCCTGAACTTCCCCTCACACTCTGTCCTTTTTTTTCCTGCAAGTTGGTGTGAAATAAAAGCAAAGAAAAGGATTTACAACTTGTGTGGACATTGAAGTTTCTCCTGAAGTGTATAGACTTTCATCCCCTAGACAACGAATGTTGAGGTAACGCGCAAGGCCCAAAATCTAAACCAGCAGCTCCAAGGGGGTAGTGCTACAGAAGTATGCTGAAAAACAGCCCCACACCATGATGTTCCCATCTCCAAACTTCCCTGTTGGTATTGGGGGTGTTTTTGGGGTGATGTGCCATTTAACCTCCAAACACGGTGTGTATTATGGCATCCAAAGAGTGTAAGGTACCTGTGATAGGTAGTGTCCGAAGTGGAACTTGTGTGCTGAGGATTCAGGCAGGCAAAGGTCATACACAAGCTGGCAGTGAAGTACAAAATCAGCAGGCTAGAGAGTAGTCAGGAATTCAGGCAGAAGTTCAACACGAAAATCAAGATCAAAAATCAGTCACAACACCCAGGGAGCTATTCCACACAAACAGGCGCTGAGAGATAGCATCACTTCCTTTTTATGGGCTGCTTTGATAGAAAATTGTCCACAGCTGGCAGCAGGTGGGGCTAGTGAGTCCAAGGCAATGCTTAATACTGAGAGGACATTTTCAAAAGTCTAGATCTGCTCTGTAGCACAACAGGTAAGGCTGCAGCTGTGGGACCAGGAAGATCCCGTTTCAAATACACCCAGGTACATGACAGGGCCCCCTCCCCAGTGGACCCCTCCGGGGGCCTAGCGGGGCTTAGTGGGAAAGGAGGCATGGAAGTCTCGAATAAGAGAAGGGGCATGCAGATCTTTGGCTGGAACCCAGGAACGGTCTGTGACAGGATATCCCTTCCAATGAACCAGATACCGAAGGCCACGACCCTGTCTTCTAGAATCAAGAATCTTGGAGATTTCAAACTCATTTTGTCCATCAATAAGAACAGGAGGAGGTAGCTGTTGCGTTCTGGAGTAGCGATTGAAAATTGCTTTTTTGAGGAGGGAAACGTGGAACACAGGATGAATCAGGATGAGAGAGGAGGGTAATTTCATAGGAGACTGGCCCGACTCGAGCAATAATTCTGTAAGGACCAATGAATCGAGGGCACAATTTGGTAGAAGGTTGTTTCAGTCTCACATATTTGGTTGATAGCCAAACTCTGTCCCCCACCACATATGGAGGTATATGGCGTCTTCGTTTGTTGAAAAAAAGTGCATACTTGCCTGTTGACTTCCGTAGTAGTAAGCGAATCTTTTTCCAATGTAGCAGAATATTTTTCACCCG
This sequence comes from Rana muscosa, assembly GCA_029206835.1. Lineage (NCBI taxonomy): Eukaryota > Metazoa > Chordata > Amphibia > Anura > Ranidae > Rana > Rana muscosa. The sequence goes on along the minus strand of CM055117.1, from coordinate 44,766,429 downwards.
CTGATCTGTTGCTGGTACACCAGAAGAAGGCTGTATTAGGGGAAAAGTCTGAGGGTGATAGCCTAGGGCTGCGTAGAATGGTGTGGTATGAAGAGCACTGTGCCAACGGGAATTAATAGCGAACTCAGCTAAAGGCAAATACTCAGACCAGTTGGAGTGTAAGGCATTGACATAATGTCGAAGATAGGTTTCTAGGGTCTGGTTCATGCGTTCGGTTTGAGGGTGATGTGAGGTAGAGAGTGAAAGCGTTACTCCCAGTTTCTTGCAGAACGCTCTCCAGAATCGGGAAACAAACTGGGATCCGCGGTCTGAGACGACATTGGTAGGTATGCCATGATATCTCACAATATGTGAAAGGAAGAGAGTAGACAGTGCTTCCGCTCTAGATAATCCCGGGAGCGGCACAAAATAAGACATTTTGGAAAAGCGATCCACTATGACCCATATAGCAGTCATGCCCTCGGACTTGGGTAAGTCTGTAATGAAGTCTATAGTCAAATGGGTCCAAGGCTGACGAGGTGCTGAAAGTGGTTGTAACAGTCCAGTAGGCAATGTGCGGGGTACTTTATTAGCAGCAAAAGTTGGACAGGCAGCCACATAGTCAGTAACATCCCTTTTCATATGAGGCCACCAGACATGACGCTGCAAGGTCTTAAGAGTGATGGTGACACCAGGATGACCAGATAACACACCATCATGTGCCCAGAGGAGTACAGGTTTTCTGAGGCTAGGGGCTACGAACAGGCGACCTGGTGGTATCTTCAAGCCTTGGGGAACACGATTCTGGGTTTCTTGTAACTGTTGGGAAAGAGCCGTAGAGATCGGTGCGACAATTTTGTGAGGTGGGATTATATACTGCTTAGTAGGCTTGTGCAATTCGTTTCGTAACGAATTGAAATTCGTCCGAATTTAGCAACTTTCGGACATTCGGAAGCATTCGAATTTCCGAACAAAGCAATTACGAATAAGACCGAATCCGAAATAAATTATACCGCAAATAGCGAATGCCCGAATGTCTTCGGCATAATTCGTTATGAAAAAGTTACGAATGTACGAATCCATACGAAGCACAATAACACTCACTCTGCTCTGCTCTCTGCTTCTCCCACACCGTGCTGAACTCCCTCTCAAAATGGTGTACAGGGGCGGAGGTTATAGCCGCATGTAAAAAACGAAAGTAAAATACGAGATTTCGAATCCATTCGAAGCACAATAACACTCACTCTGCTCTGCTCTCTGCTTCTCCCTCACCGTGCTGAACCCTCTGAAAATGGTGTACAGGGGCGGAGCCTATAGCCGCATGTTAAAAACGAAAGTAAAATACGAGATTTCGAATCGTTACAAATAACCGCAATGTATTTAGAAAAGTACAAATCCATTCGAAGCACATTAGGCATAATAGGCAGCGTCGTTGTGAGAGAGACACGGAAAATTACGAATCAACGAACCCAAAAAAAGTTACGAAAGTAGGAGTTGTGTCCAGAATCAACGAAAAACAACGTACTCTACCGAAAGTACGAACCCAAAAAAAGTTACGAAAGTAGGAGTTGTGTCCAGAATCAACGAAAAACAACGTACTCTACCGAAAGTACGAATTATAAAGCAACAAAAAATTCAACGAAAAATGTCGCTTGCAAAAATACGAATGAGTCCGAACACGAAAAATCCCGTCTAGCAAAATTACGAATGATTACGAATCAACAGGACCGGAAAGAAACGAACCGAAACGGAACGAATTTTTCCGTTGTGCACAAGTCTACTGCTTAGTAGGTTGGTCTTCTTCAGAGGTAGCGAACTGTCTGGAAAGAGCATCAGCTTTCTTGTTTTTATGCCCAGGAACATAAGAAAGAACAAAATTAAAACGAGAGAAAAACAGAGCTCATCGAGCCTGACGTAAGTTCAAACGTATTGCAGTCTGAAGATACAGTAGGTTTTTATGGTCAGTGAGGATAGAAAAAGGTTTGGGAGCCCCTTCCAGAAGATGTCGCCATTCAGACAATGCCAATTTGATGGCCAGTAGTTCTCGATTCCCAACATCGTAATTCATCTCCGCTGGAGAAAACTTTCTAGAAAAAAATGCTACTGGATGGATTCTACTGGACTTAGGCTGTCTCTGGGAGAGCACGGCACCTGCTCCTACCTCAGAGGCATCAACCTCAACTATGTACTGGAGATCGGAAATTTGGATGCTGAATAATTGGAGCTTTGCTGAACAGGTCTTTTAATTGCTGGAAAGCCGATTCTGCTTCTGAGGACCATACCTTGCAATTTGTACCTTTCTTAGTCATAGCAGTAAGGGGGACCGCAATGGAGGCAAAACCTTTGATGAAGCGTCTGTAGTAATTTGCGAACCCTAGAAAGCTTTGAAGCCCTCTTAAAGTGGTCGATTGGGGCCATTGCAAGACAGCGGAAAGTTTTTGAGGGTCCATTTGGAAACCGACAGCACTTATAATGTATCCAAGGAAAGGAATACGGCTTTGATGGAAACTGCATTTCTCAATCTTCGCGTAAAGATGGTTTTCTCTCAGTCGTTGCAATACCTGCTTTACATGCGAGATGTGCTCTAGATGAGTCTTGGAAAAGATTAAAATGTCGTCCAAGTAGATGATCACAAAACTGTTGCTGAAATCATGAAAATTTTCATTCATGAAACGTTGGAAGACAGCAGGGGCGTTACACAACCCAAATGGCATAACGAGATATTCAAAATGTCCATTACGAGTGTTGAATGCTGTCTTCCACTCGTCCCCGTCTTTAATTCTAATCAGATTATAAGGCCCTCGTAGGTCTAGCTTGGAGAAGATAACAGCCCCCTTAAGTACATCAAACAGTTCAAGAATGAGAGGCAAAGGGTAGGAGTCTTTTACGGTGATTTGATTTAACCCTTGATAGTCTATGCATGGTCGAAGACCCCCATCTTTTTTTTCAACAAAGAAAAAACCTGCCCCTACTGGAGAAGAAGAGGGTCGGATAAAACCTCTTTCCAAGTTGTCTTTTACGTATTCCTCCATGGATTTTTGTTCAGGCAAAGACAGGGGATAGGTCCTTCCTTTGGGAAGAGGTGCTCCAGGAATCAATTTAATTGCACAGTCAAAAGAACGATGTGGAGGTAAAACCTCTGCCTTTTGCTTGCAAAATACGTCTGCAAACGCATGGTATTCATGAGGCAAGGTAGGTGGGATGGCCACGGAAGCCAACATACAAGCAGGAAGTCTTTTGGGTTGAGACAAACAGTTTGAATGACAGAACGACCCCCAAGAGGTTAGTTCTCCATTTTCCCAATCAAAAGAAGGGTTATGTTGTTGTAACCATGGGTAACCAAGGATAACAGACAGAAGTGGAGAATCAATAAGAGAAAAGACAACTTCCTCTTTGTGGAGTACGCCTACCTGAAGGGTGATTGTCATAGTCTCAAATTTTACAATGCTATCTCCCAAGGGTTGTCCATTCACAGTGGTAATGTTCAGGGGTCTAGATTTTGGAACAAATGGGATATTATTTTTTTTAGCAAAAGTGTAGTCCAAGAATATGCCAGCAGCTCCAGAATCCACAAAAGCCTCACAGGAGACAAGTTTAGAGGGTAAATGGATAATTGCAGGAATGGTAATCTTGGTCTTGGAGGATATACCTGTAAGGTCTAAGCCAGCTCCTCCAACACTGGTTAGACCCTGCCTTTTACTGGACGGGAAGGGCAGACAGATAATAAATGTCCTTTAAGTCCACAGTATAGGCATAGGCCCAATGCACGCCTCCTTTGTTTCTCAGACTCAGTTAGGTGGAGACGGCTTACATCCATGGGTTCCACAGGTGCCTGGGGTTCAACTGAGATTTCAGGTTCTGGCTGAGGTGGTGCTTGGAAGTTAGGGGCCAAACGGTAAACTGGCCTAGGAAACTTGCGAGTTCTAAGTCTCTCTTGGCACCTTTCATGATACCGAACATCCAGACGAACACAGAGCTCTATGAATTTCTCTAGGTCTTCTGGGGAATCCTTATAGACTAATTCGTCTTTGATGCGATCCACAAGACCTTTTCAGAAGGCTGCACGTAATGCCCTTGAGTCCCAAGTAGTCTCAGTGGCAAGGGTACGAAACTCAATAGCATATTGTGCCACAGACCTGGTGCCTTGTTGCATGTCCAAGAGTGAGTACTCAGCTGCAGAAGCTCTATCTGGCTTGTCAAATACAGTCTGGAGAGAAGCCAGAAATTTGTCAGCGTCTTGCAGCACAGGATCATTGCGTTCCAGATAAGGAGAGACCCAGGCCAGGGCCTTCCCCTTTAACAAGGAAATTACAAAAGTCACTTTGGCAGACGAAGTGCTAAAGGTCCCAGGGTTGTTGCGGAAATGCAAACGGCAAACATTTAAAAAGCCACTGCAGTCTTCAGTATCACCACCAAATTTGTCAGGCAAGGGAAGTTTGGGTGGTACAGAAGAGGCGGGTTGGATCGTAGCAGGAGTAGGATCCAGAGTCTGGACCGTTGCAGAGGAAGCAGGCAAACAAGATTTAAGCATAATACAAAGTTCATCTAACTTGGCGTCCAGGGAAGAAAGATGCTGTTCATGAGCTCCAATCAATTGTCCCTGACGTGAAATCGCCTTAACAATCTCAGCAGGGTCCACTGTCATTGTGGCCCGTTTGTAATGTAAGGTACCTGTGATAGGTAGTGTCCGAAGTGGAACTTGTGTGCTGAGGATTCGGGCGAAAACGTAGTCAGGCAGATTAGGTTGGCAACAGATCAGGCAAAACGGTACACGATCGAAATCCAGAGAGTAGTCAGGCAGGCAAAGGTCATACACAAGCTGGCAGTGAAGTACAAAATCAGCAGGCTAGAGAGTAGTCAGGAATTCAGGCAGAAGTTCAACACGAAAATCAAGATCAAAAAGCAGTCACAACACCCAGGGAGCTATTCCACACAAACGGGCGCTGAGAGATAGCATCACTTCCTTTTTATGGGCTGCTTTGATAGAAAATTGTCCACAGCTGGCAGCAGGTGGGGCTAGTGAGTCCAAGGTAATGCTTAATGCCCCATACACACGATCGTTTTTCATGCCGTTAAAACTGCCATTTTAAAAAATGGCCCTGAAAAATGATCGTGTGTATGCTCCAGAGCATTTTTAACGACGTGAAAAACGGCCATTAAAAATTTCGGACATGCTCTCTTTTTTCACGTCGTTTTTCATGTCGTTTTTTTTTAACGACGTGAAATACGATAGTGTGTATGCTTTCACGACGTGAAAAAAAACACGCATGCTCAGAAGCAACTATGAGATGGGAGCGCTCGTTTTGGTAAAGCTAATGTTGGAAATGGAGATGGCACATTCGTCACGGTGGAATTAATAGCATCGTTTTAATGCTGCGCATTCCGTTCTTCTTTTGATAATGCTTAAAAATTACCTTCGTTTGATAATGACATTGAGAGTTATGCCAAACTTGTTTCTAAAGTAATTCCAAATTGCTCTAATGATTGTAAAATATTTTTTCTAAGCCGCACCTCCCTCCTAAATAATACTAATAATATTAAAATAATGTAAATATCCTTTTTTTTGGAAATTCTATTTTACTATTGTCTTTTTAATTTTTGGGGCCTTGTTTTTTTTTTTTTTGGGCTTAAATTATTCTTGTGTAAAGTTACCACACCAACCTTCAAAAAGTGTCTCATTTGGCCTCAGGGAGGTTTGTGTCCCTTGATAATAACAATAATATTATTTGAGATGTCCCTGCCTGCTCCCTAGCAAGCTCTCTTTTGAAATACAAATCACATAGTCAAGTTTTTTAAGGCCAAAAAAAAAAAGTTTATTTAGGAACATTAACAAATTAAAAGGGGAAGGCAGCACTGGAGAGCCTGCTTGCATTTGTGCATCCCTTTCACCCCACAACAACCATACAAGATGTCCAAACCAAAATAGAGATTAGATCCCCCAAAAAAAGGAGCCCAATCTTGTCTTGAGCTCCCAGAGGTCAGGAGCCACAGCAGATAAGTCCTATATGTCCCCAGTCTGTGGTACTACAGCAGGCATTATTTTCTCCTCTTCCTTGTAGCCTTCTCTCCAGCCTTCTCTGCAGCCTTGGTTGGTTTCTTCCTTGGAGGCTGGGGATCAGGAGGAGAGGTTGTGGCAGGAGGAGTAGTAGGAGGAGGAGGAGGAGGTGGAGGAGTAGGGACAACCTCCGTTATATCGGTGTACATGGTGAGTTCACCCAGCACGCCCTTATTGATGACTTTTAAAAGCAGGGTCTCACTATATATCTTTTGCCGCAAGTCCATTTGCCCTAGTTTGTGGGCGAGGACTGCGGCAAATCCCTCATCAACAGAGGGTGCCTCTCTGAGGGCCGCTGTTGCCTCTCTGATGAAGGCCCTGGTTTCCTCCTCCACCTGCCTACCTCTCCTTGGCCCTCGTGGTTTAACTACCAGGGGAGGCATCTGGGCTCTTGTGCTTGGCCCAGCCTCCTCCTGGGTGCCACTGGGCCCAGCCTCCTCCTGGGTGCCACTGGGCCCTGCCTCCTCCTGATCCCCAACATCACCCTCTTCCTGGCTCTGCTCTGGCTGTAAAAAAAGAAAGGGACATTATTTGATGTCACCATCATTCACAGACATTGTTCACCTCTAGACATTGTTGAAATCAATGCCAAAAGTTATGTCATTTTCATTGATTCCGCATCCTGGTTTTGTTGCCTTGTCCACATAAAATTAGGCCACTACTGTATCTTGCTCTTCAAAAACTTTATTGGTAGAAGTTTACATACCTAACAATACTAACATCTTTTTAAATTCTACAATTTTGTAAGATATAAATATAGATATCAATACTTTACCTGGCTCCATATATCCAAATCTGCCTCCTCTAGGACCTGATCTTGATCCTCAGAGGAAGCCAGAGCAGGGTTGCTAGGAAGGCTGGAGGGCTGGCTGCAGGGAAGGCTGGAGGGTTGGCTACAAGGAAGGCTGGATTGACCTCTGGGGGGAAGGGTGGAGAGAGATTCCCGCACTTCCAGCTGGTCATCCAGAAAAGAAAGCTTACTGTAGTATCACAGACTGGGTTTATAAACCTTATCTGCTGGAGCACCTGACCTCTGGGACCTCAGGACCATAGTCCTCTGGGTCCTGTATGTCCCTCTGATGGTCGCTATTTTGGTTTTCACATCTTGGAGAGTTGTTGTGTGGTATCTTGGTTTGCACAAATGCAAGCAGGCTCTCCAGTGCTGCTTTCCTGGCGTCTTTATTTTTATTTGCGCCACTTTTGGTTTGCCATAGTATAGGTAGCTCTTGCCATTTGTCTATGAACTCCCCCATGAATTCCGGGTTTTTAAAAGTATTCATGATATCTGTAAAAGCGAGAAACCAAAAAATAGATATATTTCAGGCAACATTCCTCAAATGTGCATTTTCGACATATTTTTAGCGCACAAATCTTCTCGTCTGATGAACCTCAAATACTTAAATTGTTAGGTACCTTCGTCAAGACGTTCGTTGCTAACTCCCTCTCCCGCCAAATGAACGTATTTTCGAGACATGGATCTTCACTTGATATACACTGTGCATGCGTGACACTCCGCACGCTTTCCCCGCCCCTGACGTTCGATATTGCACTTTCCCCGCCCCTTCTCGCTCGTAGTGCTGAACAAAACATGGCGGAGACACAGGTGGCTGAGATTACCTCTACAGAGGAGGAAATTCCAGAGGAGCCCAAATCCAGATCCAGGAGATATAAGGCATCCAACATGTCATTCGATGAAATGGTGGAGATGGTCGCCATTTTAAAGAAGGAGGATTATGATGCCAAGCATGGGCCTTATAAAAGGCCTAATCTGGTCAAGTCAAAAATTATGGGCAAAGTGGTCAAAAGTCTTCACAAAAAATTAGGGGTGTGCAGAACGAAGGAACAGCTCAGAAAACAATGGTCTGATCTGAAGTTGCGGGAGGCCGACCAATACAAAAGAATCAAGAAAGTTTTAGGAAAAAGTAAGTTATTTTTGAATATTTTCCATGGTACATATTATTTACTTGTATTCTGTCGTGTATTTTTTACTTTCATATAGTACAGTGAAAGATACCATCTTTCAGGTTCGTCCGCACAGTAAACGGACGTATTAAACCTCTTTCTCCGTACAGTTCCTCAAACAATGTTTTCGGATCATCCAGTGTGAACACCCATGTATTTTATTTTATTTGGGGGAGTAAATTTTGGCATCACTTATTTTTTCGGTCCTAATCCAAAGGACATTTGTTTGTTTTAAAAAAGGATATGCATGGTAATGTTAAGGGAGTGAATGCTCAGCAGCTGATGAAACATCTGAACGCAGTAGTACAAGTGTGGGCCTAAAGCCAAAAAGCTTGAGGGTGTCACACACAGGTGATCCTGTGTAGATACTTTGGGGTGTTACAATGTGTCAAATTTGTGTTTTTAAAGTAGATGCTATGGTTTTGGCTATGTATCCAATCATTTGTCCGGGTTGGCACAGGGGGTACATTTTAAAATGCAGCAGGTTTCAAAAGAATGATTACAAAGTATTTTATCATGTTTAGTTTAATTGAAAAATTGAGTCGCTACTAATGAAACTATTCCTTTTATTTCAATCTCCCTAGGGATTCAAAAAGCTACCTCAGATGAGCCGATAATTGCAACACCTACAACAATACCCCCAGAACCCCAGGATGGAGAGGAATGTGATGTTGTGGAAGTGGAAAGTGGCACCACCACAGGTCAGAGAGAAACCAGACACATGCATGTTAAATAGATGTAGGCCTACATATTCTATCCTACATATTTCTTTTTACATTTAGGTGCAGTTCTGGCCGAAGACCCCAAAAAGTTGACACATCACAGTGCCCAGATCCTGATCCAATACCTCATGGTCTGCTGTCGTGACCTCGAAAAAATTAAGGGAGACTTGCTAGAGATCAGGGCAAATACCAAGCGGGTGGAGGAAAGGCTCCAAAATATCATGGCTGTGCTTGGGCGTGTCTAATGTTTTTACACCAAAGAACGTTTAAATTGCTAAGTTTTGGAAGGTTTTTTGTTTTTTTACCCTTTAATGACTAGCACATGTTTAGCTTTTTCACAATTTTTATGAATATAGTTTGTTTATGCATGGCTGGTCATGCGTTTTAATACCCAAAAAATTAAGGGAACATCCACATTTCAAAGGAAGTTTCCCAACGAAAAAAGAAATAAAGGTATTTTTACATTCAAAATAATTGTGGCTTCATTATGTAAATGTGGTGCAGAGTGAACTAATCAATGTTTTGTGTTTACACTGACAATGAAGGCTAATTAAGAATGTTAAATACACATGGCAATACAAGTGCACTAGGTAAACCTACATGAAACATAAAACATTATACAATTAAAACACCAAACCAATCTTTACTCCATAAAATAATTTTTTTTTTTTTAATATAAATTTTAAAGATTTTCTGGCATTTCAATGGCCCCCCTACCCATAAAATATTCAAGATATTGGTTACAGACCTCACGTCCGGTTGGGGGGGCCAAGCCAGGACGGCCAGGTTCCAGGGCCACTAAAGTTTCGGAATTGAGTAAAGAGGCCTCAGGCCCACTCAAAGCTAGATAACTGGTGGAATGCACCCGTAGGAAATTATGAAGCACACAGCAAGTCATTACCACATGGTTCCATTTGTATGGGGCAAGGTGGATGGAGGTCAGGAAGAGGCGAAATCGGCTGGCCATGATGCCAAAGGCATTTTCCACCACCCTTCTGGCTCTGGCCAGCCGATAATTGAACACCCTCCTCTCATGGGTGAGGGTGCGTTGCGGGAATGGCCTCATCAAATGGGGTCCCAGGCCAAACGCCTCATCCGCCACAAAGACAAAAGGTAGTCCCTCAACATTCTGCTCCGCTGGTGGCAAGGCCAGCAGATCCAAAAGGAGACGTTCCCCAAACTCCGTCTGGCCAAATACTCCTCCATCAGACATCCTGCCATTCTTGCCAACGTCCACATAGAGGAACTCGTAGGTGGCCGACACCACTGCCATCATCACGATGCTGTGGAACCCCTTATAGTTGTAATAAAAGGATCCCGAATGGGGTGGTGGGACGACCCGAACATGTTTGCCGTCGATGGCTCCTCCACAGTTCGGAAAGTTCCATCGCTGGGCAAACTCGGAAGCCACATTCTGCCATTCATGTGGCGAAGAAGGGAACTGTGGAATTAAAGAAATAAAAAATTAATACTTATTTCATACCAACATTCATGGCCAACATTGGTAGAAACTGTAATAAAAAAAAAGATTAGTAAGCAACAACAAACCTAAAAAATCTAATAAAAATTTGGGGGGGGGGTGTGTTGAAGATGAGTTGGGAATATCACAAATGAAGGCTGTAGCACTCTGTATGAAGTTACAAAAAAACGAAACATTCCTAGGCAATCTTTAGGGTGCGTTTTGGGCAAAGCACTACGATGGGACATAGAATAAAATACATGGAAATGAATAGGCAAGGTAGGTATGGCCCCAGGATAGCATGCTGGAGAGGTTAGGTAAGCCAAATTTACGGGTAGGCCTCAAACACAATTTTTTTTATATTAAAACATGGGGAGAAAGGGGACATTCCCTGCAGCTAAGAATCATGTGAATTAGGGACTGCTAATAAAGCAAAATAAAAAGTATCCAAAACCAAAAAACATACAATGTGAAGTTATTTTAGAAGAACACTTACCTTAATATAGTCCTCCTGCAAAACTTGAAGGATGGCAGAACAAGTCTCTGGTATAATGATCCCCAGAGCCTGGGGGGATATGCCTGTGGAGAACTTAAGGTCCTGCAGGCTTCTCCCAGTCACCAGGTATCGCAACGTGGCGATGAGCCTCTGCTCAGCACTGATGGCTTCCCGCATAACGGTGTCCTGCCTGGTAATATAGGGGGACACCAAAGCCAACAGATGCTGAAATACGGGGTCAGACATCCTGAGAAAATTCCTGAAATCATCAGGATTATTCTCCCTGATCTCCCGCAACAAAGGCATGTGACAGAATTGGTGCCGCTGGAGCAACCAATTCTTGGTCCATGAACTCCTCCTGACCCTGCTCATGGCATGGAGTCGGGATACAGCATGAACCCCTGCACCAACTACAGCACGAACACTATGACGAGTACGTAGCCGCAACATGGCTAGATAACGGTCGGCTGAACAGAACGAACTAGAAGAACGCACGGAAGAACAGCAAGGCCAATGAAGAACAAGCTGAAAAACAGGAACGAGCAGAGCAGACCGCACTGAATAAACAGATACGAACTGACTACACGCACTGCCAAACAGATACGAACCCACAGGCACAAACTGAACTCCACAAAACGATCTTCAAAGCACGAAGACTGAAAAGCGCGAATCGTCTCTCACCAAACTTTTACTAACACGCGGTAACACGGAATTAGCAAAAGCGTCCCAAAGGGTGGCATCATTAGAACGGAACTTCCCCTTTATAGTGCCGTCGTACGTGTTGTACGACACTGCGCTTTGCTTCATCGTTTTTTAAAATGATCGTGTGGACGCAAGACAGGCTTGAGAGGAAACATGAAAAAAAACGACGTGAAAAACGGCAAGAAAAAAAATGGCAAGAAATCGATCGTGTGTACGCGGCATAATACTGAGAGGACATTTCCAAAAGTCTAGATCTGCTTCGTAGCACAACAGGTAAGGCTGCAGCTGTGGGACCAGGAAGATCCCGATTCAAATACACCCAGGTACATGAAAAAGAGTTACATTTTGGTCTCATCTGACCAGATTATATTCTGCCAGGATTTTACAGGCTTGTCTAAATGTTGTGCAGCTGTCAGGGCTGGGCTCTCAGTCCTTTCTTCTCTGTGCTCAGATTGCTCAGCTGTCTTTTAATTGCCAGAACTCATCGTTCCACAATGGTTAACCTGTTCATCATCTCCTGCTCATCAGTCAAGCCCAAAGCCAGCGCCTCCTGGCTATTTAAATTGCCTGGTTAATTTCATCAATTGCCTTCACCATGGTCAAATATATCTAGAGACTCTCTGCTGTGTTCCTGTTGAAGACTTGCCTGGCTGAGGTCCCTTCTGGTTCCTGATCCTGTCTGCTGCCCCTGACTATGCTGATCTCTGGCTCCCTGATTTCCTGGCTTGTTCTGACTACCCGATTTGGCTACCGAACCCTGGCTATGTTTTGACTATGTTTACCAGTTGTACCATTTTTACCATTTTATTAAACGTGTGATTATTATTTTTTACTGCATTTTCTGTCTCCGTCTGTTTCATGGTTCCTGACAGCAGCAAACTTGAAACGAGCTTCAACATGCTTTTTCTTCAGCAATGGAGTCTTGCATGGTGAGCGTGCAATACAGGCCATGGTGGCTGAGTGCATTACTTATTGTTTTCTTTGAAACAATTGTACCTGCTAATTCCAGGTCTTTCTGAAGCTCTCCACAAGTGGTCCTCGGCTCTTGGACAACTCTTCTGATAATTATTTTCACTCCTCTGTTAAAAATCTTGCGAGGAGCACCTGGTGGTGGCCAGTTTATGGTGAAATGATGTTTCTTCCACTTCCAGATTATGGCCCCAACAGTGATCACTGGAACATTCAGAAGTTTAGAAATCCTTCTGTAACCAATGCCATCAGTATGTTTTGCAACAATAAGGTTGCGAAGGTCTTGAGACAGCTCTTTGCTTTTACCCATCATGAGAGGTTTCTTGTGTAACAACTTGGTAATGAGCCTTATGTGGCGAGAGTATGCAGCCAGTTCCTGGAGGATGAAGGTATTGATACCATTGAATGGCCCCTACGCTTGCCTGACCTAAATCCAATGGAACACATTAGGGACATTATGTGTCGGTCCATACGACTCTGTCAGTGTGAGGAAGGAGAGCCGATAAATGGCACTTCCGTGTTTACATGTGATCGCCTGTGATTGGACACAGCTGATCACATGGGTAAAGAGCCGCGTTATTGGCTCTTTTCCGAGATTGGGGTCGCGCTGTGTTCGTCGCGGCAAGAGCGGTGACACTGAGGCTAAGTCATATGACGTTGCTCCAGAAGGAGATGGGATCCTGCCCATTTTACTATACAGCGTGCAAGAGGTAGTTAAACACCATCAATAATACACCATGACACAAATAATTTTCATTGGATTGGCCACAGCTTTTATTAACTGCTTGCCACACGGCCACAGTACATTTTCTGCGGCAGGTCGGCACAGGCAGGCTGGATTACGTACATGTGCATGATCCAGCCAAGGGGCGTGCTCCTGCATCTGTTGTGTCCTGAGGCTCCTAGAACAGGGATCATGTGATCGCTATGTGATAACAATGTCAGCAAAACTATCATAAATTAATTTCATTCATAACAGCTGTGATAGGCCCACAGCTATCACATGGTACCTGGGCGACAGCACACAATAGTAAGTACAGTTGTTATGAATGTAACCTGTTATATCAGTGAACTACTCTGATAAAGGTATGTGAAAAAAATGGTTAAAAAAAAAAAACATGAAAAAGAAAAAAAAAATGGGAAAAAATATATTTTTATTTTTAACCCATTCCCATCCATGCTATACCTGAAAGACGGCTACAGCATGGGCTTACTTTGCAGGGAGGGCGTCCATGGGGAAAAGGCAAGCTGGTTTCTCTGGGGGAACTCATGTATGCTCGCTCACGAGCCACTTCTGTGTGCCTATGAGAGGAAATCCCTTCAAATTAAGGGAATTCTTTGTTTATTTCTGGGGACAACCCAAAATTTGCATGTTGTGTTTGACCGTTTCTGCAGTGCTTTTTGCTGTGCTTTCCATGTTTTTTTTTAACTGTGTTTTTACCGTGATTTTGCTGCGATTTGCATTGTAAAAAAAAAAAGAAAACATTTTAATGTAAGGAAAAAGAAAAAAAAAAGAGTTGCAAAAAAATTTGTGAAAAAAAACGGCGTGGGGTCCTACCCCAGGTCCATACCAGGCTTTTTTCGGGTCTGGTATGGATTTGGAAGGGGACACCCCCACGCCAAAATTTTAAAAAAATATCCCGGGTTGCCCCCCAAAATCCATACTAGACCCTTATCTGAGGGAGTGCTGATTTGGGGTGGGGGGCAAGGGCCTCTTCCCCACAACCCTAGCCAGTAGTTGTGGGGTTTGCGGGCGGAGGGGGCTTATCAGAATCTGGAGGCCCCCAGATCCCACCCCCCCATGTAAATGAGTATGGGGTACATTGTAATGCTACATAAAAAATTGTGTAGTGTGACAAAAGACAAGAGACATTTTTTGACAAGTCCTTTAATAAAGAGGAACTGCAGTCTGCTCACATAATTTGTAATAAAACATCTTTGCCATTCTGAAGCTTCCCTCCAACCACTTTGCATATTATTTTATATATCCTGTAATTCTGTATTTGCCAAATATGCTGCGGAAATCTCCCTCCACTCAGTTTGGCTGCAGCCATTTTAACTGTGGGCAGCTGAAGCTGCTGCCTTTTCACTTCCTGGATTTACACAGACACACACACCTCCAGCTCTGCAGCTCTCATTGGCCCTCTTATGACTCATCCCCCCTCCCTTCCTGGCAAACTCTAGTGAGAGTGAGAGAGAGAGCTGTGCATGATGTCATAAGCCTAGGCTAATGACCAGACAAGAAACAGGAAGTGGGCTGTATAAGGTATTTACTGGCAGAAAAAAATATGTTTTACTATCCAAAGTTAAAACAACAACAAGGGCAGAAGATTTAATAGATGGAAAGATGAAAAAATTTGTTCAGTTTTAAAAATGTCTTCTCCTTCCCCCGGTCTTCTTCTTTCTTCTCCAAAACGCTGCATTTTGCAGGAAAAAAAGTCCCGACCCTTTCCAAAAACACAACAAAAATGCATTGATGTGAATGTGTTCCATAGGAACCCATGTTAAAAAAAGAATGAAATGCGTTTCTGAAAAAAAGCATCAAAAAACGCACTAGTGTGAATGGAGCCTTATGCCGCGTACACACGATCATTATTCACGGCGGTTAAAAAACCGCCGTGAATAATGTCATTAAAAACAAGGGAACGGCTTGTTCCTCACACACGGTCGTTTTTCACGTCGTTTTTTCTCTTGTCGAGAAAAATGACCGTCTGTGGGCTCCGCGGCAGTGTTTCCCTATGGGAAACACTGCCGCGGAAAACATGTCGAAAAAAAACGACGAGAAAAATTAGAACATGTTCTAATTTTTCTCGTTGCTTTTAATGCCGTTTTTCTCGTCGAAAAAAACGACAGAAAGCCCACAGACTATCGTTTTTCTCGTCGAATGGGAAAAATTTCGTTTTTCCCAACGAGAAAAACGTCCGTGTGTACGCGGCATTAGGCTCCATTCACACCTATGCATGTTGCTTTGAGCGTTTCTGCAGTGCTTTTTTGCCGTGGTTTCCGCATTTTCGGACACGCGTTTTTGATGCGTTTTTTTTATGTTCTGCGTTTTTGATTCTTTTTATTTGGCCAATATGTTGTTGGGCAGATTAATGCAAAACGCATCAAACGTACAACATGCTTTTCTGTAGCGTCTCCATTGAAGTCTATTGAATTAAAAAAGCAGAATTTTGTATTTAAAAAAGTCCCTGACCCTTTCCAAAATCGCAGAGGCACAAAAAAATGTATTGATGTGAACGTGTTCCATAGGAACCCATGTTGAAACAATGTCCTGCGTTTTCTACAAAAAGCATGAAAAAATGCATTGGTGTGAATGGAGCCTAAGGGCCCTTTCACACGGGTTTTCCGATCACAGGTCTGTCTGTCAGTTTTTCAGGCGGACCGGATCGGAGCCTCTATTCATTCCTATGGGGCAGCAGATATCAGCGGTGACATGTCCGATGAGATCCGCTGCTATTCGATCCGATCCGATCCTCTCCGCCAAATCCAGGTAAATGGCGGTCCTATTTTCCATCCGTCTGGTGCAATTGTAATTGTGCTGTCCCCCCTCTACATTGTAAAGTGCTGTGCAAACTGTTGGCACTATATAAATTCTGTATAATAATAATAATAATAATCCCTCTCCACTCTATCCAAAACGGAATTTATTTTTTTGCTTTTAGCTATACAGTGGAACCTTGGATTACGAACATAATCCGTTCCAGGAGAATGCTTGTAATCCAAAGCACTCGCATATCAAAGCGAGTTTCCCCATAGAAGTCAATGGAAATGAAGATAATTTGTTCCGCATTGACTTCTATTGCATGCAATACCGCATGTGGCCAGAGGTGGGGGGTGCCAGAGGGATTCTGAGTATTCCCGAGTGATTCCTAGTATTTCCAAACGGCTCTGAACTGTTCCGAGTGGCACCTCTGGCCAAACGCGGTACTGCACACCGCAGAGGCTTGAATCCTGCTTGTTTTGCGAGACAACACTCACAAACCGAGTCAGGATTTAAAAAAAAAAAAAAGTTGCTCTTTAAAATCAATCATTGTCTGGATATTAAACTTGAAATGTGGGCAAAAAAAAAAAAAGCCATATGTAATGCAGTCTGCCAATAGCAATAAGACCCCTTTCACACTGGAGCCGCCCATGCGTTAGCGGTAAAGCGCCGCTCGTTTTAGTGGTGTTTTTCGGCTGCTAGCGGGGAGCTTTTAACCCGAAAGAAGGGGGGGGGGGGGGGGGGAAAGCCGCCGCCGCCACTGCCTGGAATATGCAAACTGCAACCTGCATAGGTGTGAACCAGGCCTTATCCAAATCTGCTGGAGCCTCATCTGTAGGTGCGCCATCTTGTGGTTGAAATTTATATGTGTAATGTAAACTGTACTGTGTGTGCTCCACAGGCCTTGCACCCATGTCATCCCGTGGTTTGGGATATTACTACAATGCTTGTTGGAAAAGTCCCAGTCCCATCAGATGATTGCCTCGAGTGATATATTAAAAGCATTTAGCTCCAGCACAATGACCAAGCTAAAAACCTCACTGTGAGGCACGTTTCCTTTTCTTCAGCTCTTGTTACTTCATTCTTGATCTCCTGCCAAGACCTCTGCTTGTAATTGGATTATGTAAGCCTGGATCCTTCATTGATGATATTATTTTTATATGGGAAGGATCTGAAATATCTCTTAATAATTTTTTAACATATCTCAATAATAACTCCAACAATATTAAATTGACGAGTACATGGAGTAAAGATCAAATAGATTTTTTGGATGTCAGCATCTATAGAAATGGTGATAAATTAGACACAAAAGTATTTTTCAAACCAACAGACCGGAATAGTTTCCTACCTATACAAAGTGGCCACCACCCGGTTTGGTTAAAAAATATACCAAAAGGACAATTTATGCGGGTGAAACGAAATTGCTCTACAGAAGAGAATTATCTGTCACAGTCTGTAATATTGAAAAACAGATTCAGAGAGAAGGGGTATAAACCCCAAGGATTGGATAGAATCTCAGAGGAGATTAGAGCGATACCACGAGAACAAGTAGTAGGAGAAGGTGTGAGGATTCGAACTTCAACCTGCCATGAGTGGAGTTTTATTTCATCATTCCATGCACAATATAGAGAGGTTGAGACAGTGTTAAAAAATCATTGGCATGTACTCTGTCTAGATAAAAGTTTGAAACCAGTGTTGCCAGAAGCTCCTAAATTTATTTATAGAAAGGCACCTAATGTAGGAGACAAGGTGGTAAAAAAGGTGCTGGATCAACCAAGAAGACCATTGTCCTTTTGGGACAAAAAAGTTTTTTTTGCTTGCCGTAAGTGTAAGGCGTGTAGAGAAATAGCTGAACCCATAAGAGGTATTGACTGCTTTACATCCACAGTAAATAAAAAAGAATTCGCCATCAAAGAGTTTATAACTTGTAATATCACACATGTGGTATATGTGTTATTATGCCCATGTGGGTTAATGTATGTGGGACGGACAAAAAGATGCCTTAAAGTAAGGATTGGAGAACACATTAAGAATATTAAATTGGGGTTTAAAGACCATAATGTGTCTCTCCATTTTAAGCTACATCATGATCAAAACCCTATAGGTTTGAAATTTTGGGGGGTGGACCATATTAAACCTACATGGAGAGGAAGTAATTTGGTAAGGGAATTATCCAAACGAGAAACTTTTTGGATTTATTCCTTGGATACCCTCACCCCCAAAGGGTTAAACGTCGAGTTAGATATAAATTGTTTCATTAGTGACTTTTAGTGTTATTATTTGTTTTACCGTTTAGTAGGTTTATATTATATATATGTGGAATTTATTTATAAACCTTTAGGTATTAATAACATAATTATGAAACAATTTTGACGATTAGCATTTTATGTAGTATGTTTTAGGATTTTTTAGAAGTAAATTTTATATATTTAATTTTAATATTGTATTTTAACATTGAGTGATATATATATATATATATATATATATATATATATATGTATATATATAATTTATTCCTATTTTTGTAGAAATTTGGACTGCTGTTTGGTATTCATACTCAAGATGGCACTAGTGCTGGGTGCTTATCTGTGATAATGAATAATATTATGGAGACTCAGCTTTTATTGATTTATTTTAACTATTCGATTATGTTATTATTATCTTAATAACGCTTTTCAAGATCAATGTATAAGAGGTTATTGTTGATTTAATGTGTTAAGTGATTTAAAATGACGAGACCCCTGTGACTACAATGCGTTCTGCCGATTTGAGTAATTAAATGGCATTGATTAGCATATAGGAGGGGTTAAACTTGTCTTTCAATCACTTGTGTGTGTATATATTCCTGTGAGCCGTGCTGCAGAGTCACGCCCTCAGAGGAAGTCGAGAAGACGAAACGTCAGGGTGTGACTTTGCGGCTGAAAGGAAGTGACGTTGGTGCGTTCCAGGTGCGCTCCAAACACAGGAAGCGGCAGTAAGTCTGGTTAAACACAAGCTGTACCAGCTGATACACTGCACCTGTTAGGAGCCTGGGGGAACAGCACGGCGGTTTTGAATTACACTGCTGCTATTTTACTGCTTGATTTTTACCATATGGAAGATATGTTGTGGAAACAATTTTTATAGACTGATTAAAAGATACTCTACGGGATTACACTATTGGTGGCTTCTCTTTCTTTTCACTTTGAACATCTGCTGGTGATTATCGGGTGATCTCTGGAGGCTTTAGAAGGAGTAATCAGAACCAGGATTAGGATGATCGGATGACCATCGGATGGGATCTGTGAGGTGCCTGTTTAAATCCTGTGTGTGGTGAGTACCCACCCGAAAGGGGATACAACTGATGATTTAAAGTGGATCATATTAAGAAGACATCTGGAGCTATATGTCATTTACAACAACATCTTTTTTCATAAGTTCTATATATACTCTTATGAACTGTAAATAAGAGTGAGTGGACAAGGGAGTCTATTGACCACCTGAGCGCTGCTATAGAAAACTTTCATTATCCTACCCAGGGATTTGATTGTGTTTTTATAAGTTTTATAGTTTGGATCCTTTGCTTGTCTAGACTAGACTGCCTCATGTTTTAACCCAAAACCACATCTTGTTTCCCGGCTGCATACAAGGACCATAACCTGGGAGCTGTGTGTAGAAAAGTCCACCACCCCTCAAGGCATGTGCTGGTGAATATCAAACGGTTTCTTCGATTCTGCACCTTGCCCAGGTATAGGGTTGCCACCTGTCCGGGATTTACCCAGACAGTTCGGGGTTGGAATCATTTGTCCGGGTTTCAAACTGCCTGAAACCCGGACACATTATTCAGACTGGACTATGACTTCCCAGCAGGGTTGCTGGCTGCAGTTGTCTAAGCTGAGAGTGTCTGGTACACTCTTTCACACTGCCCAAAGCCAACACTAACAGTTCCCCCCACATACAGATCGGAGAGGAGAGAGGGTTTGATTTGCACCTCTTCCTCTTGCCCCTACCCCTCTGTGTCTGCCCACACTTTATTCCCCAGCGCTGTGCCTCAGAAAAGGAAAGTGGGGGCCGGAAATTTGAAGTCCAGCAGCCTCAGATACATCTGGATGAGAAGTGCTGACTGCCAAGGAGTGAGTGAGCTCACCATCCATCCCTCTCTGTGACTAAAGTGTCCCCTCTTCTATCTCCTGCCTCTGAGTGATTACACTAAGGCAAATCAGGGTTCTCAGAGCACCCCTTACATCAGAGTTCCCCTTTACACTGGAGGCTACAGTGTTTCCCCTTACATCAGAGTCCTCTCCGTGCATCAGAGTTCTCAGTGTTCCCCCTTAAATCAGGAATCCCAGAGCATCCCTTAATTAGAGTCTCACACTATAACTTAGTGCTTAATCATAGCTCATAGCTATGATTAAGCACTAAGTTATAGTGTGAAACGCGTCAGCTGGTATCCTGTTTGCTGTGGCATGTATTTTGTGATCCTGTTTTTACAATAAAAGCGACATCTTTTGGAGTGCGGCTGTCCAGACTTTTCCCTTCATTTACCTCTGACCATGACAGGTTCTCCGGCCGGCAGAACCATCACTTCTGGTTGGAACCAACCCTACCTGCTCTCTTGTTTCTGGATAGGTCCTCAGACAGCCTAATAGCCAGATGTGCCCGAGATAGGCCTCAGACTCTGGCCTAGCAGCCAGGGGCAGCACAGCACAGGTCCACCCAGACAGCCGTCCAGGTGGCACAGAACACTGATCACCTGACTCCACCCAAATATATAGGCTCTCCAAGCAGGCCAAGGGATTTAGGAAATCACCTGCCCATTGACTGAGATACCCCATATACTCCTAATCTGTCCTTGCATTGCCCTCATCTAATGTCGCCAGGTACCCGGCTACCTAATAACAGACGAGAGAAGTGCAGCAATTCCAGACTTAGGGTGAAATCAATTGATCTTTAACAATTGGCCAAAGCAAATATACCTGGCAGGTAGATTTAGGAGCAACCCTGCCTAAACATCAGGGTGCTACACCCATTTTAGGGTGATGCAAAGGGTCCACTGTCACTGTGACATTGATCCTGACAGTAGATCCACCGATTATCTGGAAAAAAAAAAAAAAACATTGTTACTGGACATGTGCAAAAATGTCGAAAAATTTGTTTGTTTTCGTTTCATTTGCTTGGTTTTTTTTTTCTCGTTTTTTGGGTCAATCGTTATGATCGAAAATGTGAAAATTTGTAAATTAATAAATTTGTAAATTAGAAAAATAGAAAATCCGGAAATTAGAAAATCCGAAAATTCTGAAATCCGAAAATTCGAAATCCGAAGATAAGAAAGAAAATACAAAAATTCTGAATAATAACTAACTAATAATAACTAACTATTAAATTATAGGTATTGTAATTGCCTTTCAAATTTGGCTGTTAGTGAATGTAACGAATATGAATTTATCCGAAGTCACAAATTATCCGAAATAACGAATGCCGTATCTAAACAAATGGAACGGAACAAATTAATAATAATAATAAATAAAAATTGTATTATTATTATTATTATTATTAAATTGTTCCATTCCATTTGTTTAGATGCGGCATTCATTATTTTGGATAATTCGTAACTTCGGATAAATTCGTATTAGTCACATTCACTAACAGCCAAATTTGAAAGTAAATTACAATACCTATAATTTAATAGTTAGTTATTATTAGTAAGTTATTATTTTCGATTTTTGAATTTTTGGGTTTTTGAATTTTTGGATTTTCGTTCTTCTTTTTTAATTTTTATTCTTTTAAATTTTCGTTTGGTTTGAGAGTAACTTGGTTTGAGAGCGTTTTGCAAGACAAACAAAATTTTTAAATACATTTTGACTTGATATACAAGTAGCGTCATGTCACAACTGAGTATAAAAGAGAAGAGAGGAGCCTCTAAGTGTAGCAATATGGTTACATTTAATGAAGGTACAACATTTAGTAGCTCACATGGTTGAGGATTAAAAGAGGCACATCTAAGTATGCAGGGATCCGGGGTAAAGCTGTCTACATAAACCGTCCTCCTCACCACCATCTACATCATCCCTTCCAGGCTGCGCTCCACGAGCGGTTCAAACCACGCTTTCAGACCGTTCTACTGCAGGGTAGTCTTCCCGGTCACGATTGCAGACTGATAGTGGTGAGAGTCTGTGGTGCGGAGGATGATCTATGTGGACAGCTTTACTGTGGATCCCTGCATACTTAGATGTGTCTATTTTAATTGTCAACCATGTAAGTTGCTAAATGTTGTACCTTCATTAAATGTAACCGTATTGCTACACTTAGAGGTGCCTCTCTTCTCTTTTATACTCAGTAGCTCCTGATGGATTTTGCTTCTAATCCCCTTGTGGAGGCTTCCATTTTTAGATGGACATTTTATGGTTACACAACCTAGTCACTTTCTTATAATCTTTTTATATGGACTATAAACTGAAGGACCTATGAATAAATGGTTGTGGAACGAATCATTTGAGTTTCCATTATTTCTTATGGGGAAATTTGCTTTGATATACAAGTGCTTTGGATTACACGCATGTTTCTGGAGCGAATTATGCTCGCAATCCAAGGTTTTACTGTATGTAACTATTTTTAATCCTTATGCTGCTAGCCTTAGTAAATATATAGAAAGGTATGTGTATATACTGTGTGTGTATATATATATATATATATATATTGTGAGGGGGTTAGCTCGGCAGCGGGTGTGTGTGACCCCCGGGATGGGCTCCCCACACAAAAACAGGCCCAGCAAACGGAGGTTGTGGTTTTCAAAATCAAAAAGGTGCGGTTTATTTTCTATTTACAGTGACAAAAACACAGCAAAGCAAAAGAAACATAAACAAAATAAATCCTGGTCAAGTTGACCTCTGACTAAACATACAGGTTTCCTAACTAACAACTGGGATCAGCCTAGTGCTGTCCTAGTCCCTAAGTCCCTGGTTTTAAATGTCCAAGCAAATAGCCACACAGGCTTTGTCTCACCGCACAGGGGTTCACTCTCTCCAGGAAGTCCACACAGGTCTGCTTCCAGGCATGAGCTAACACCTAATGAATCTGGGAGTTCTTATAGAGGCCTAAATGAGCTGACAAGCTTCAGCTGGTCTCATCAACTCCCTGTCTGCATGACGCCCCACACTCTCCCTAGAGGTATGAGTCATCCATGAGCCCACTATCCTCAGCTGGGCTTATACAACTCTCCACCTAGTTGTATAAGTCGGCGTAAAGCCTGAATCTGGGCGAAATATATCTACCCCCCTGGATGCAACCAGGTGACTTTACCTTCCTGCTGTCACAATATATATATATATATATATATATATATATATATATATATATATATATATATTATATTTAATTGTTTTATTTTTTATTTTATTTCTTAATTTCTTCAGTTGCTTCCTTGTTTCTGGCCTAGGCCAAAATGATGTCATTCATCTCAGAAGTCTTTGTGGGCTTTCTCAGCTAAGCATGGAATTGTGGAGAAAATATGAATGTCTATGAAATAAAAATTAAAAAAAAATACATATTGAATATTTGCATTACTGATAGTAGAAGTAGAACTAAAGACATTTATTTTTATTTTTTATTCTGGATGGGATAAGGGATGGTTATAATATAACCTGTGTCAATTTTTTTTTGTGGAGCCATCTGCGTCTGTTGGGGAGATTTCCCTTCACTTCCTTTTCCCACAACCAAAACAGGAAGTGTGAAGAAATCCCTCCAAAGTGAGGGAATCCCTGGTAGTCACCAGAACCAGTGTCCTCATTGGAAACATTTCCCCTTTATCCCTGTTCTGGTGACAACCCAAAATTTGGGATTTTCTTTCATATCAGTCATAACGGTAAACAGGACAAATAGAGCGGGTGAATTTCCCTAACCAGGGCACATACAGAAATAAAAACTGACAGGTCTTCTAACCTCTCTCCACTCTATCCGAAACTAAAATGTTTTGTCTTTAGTTATACTTTAAAGTAATTGTAAAAAATTATATTTAAAAAAACAAACAAACATGTTATACTTACCTGCTCCATGCAGCTGGTTTTGCACAGAGCAGCCCTGATCCTCCTCTTCTTGTACTCTGGGCCCCTCCCCCTTGCCAAGTGGCCCCATAGCAAGCTGCTTGCTGTGGGGGGGGGGGCCCACTTGTGCACTAGGGTGACCATGTGTCCCGGATTGCCTGGGACAGTCCCGCATTTTACAGGTCTGTCTCGGGCACCTTCATTCCAGGACAATACAGTGTCCCGGAATGAAACCTACACAGCCACCCCCCCCCCCGGGCCAATCTGATGGCCCCAAAAAAGGTCTTCACATCACCACTTTAATGGAATGCCTGGAGGAGCACAATCCCCGCCCCCTGCTGGTGATTGGAGAAATCATAAATCCTGACTATTGTCTATTAGACTGTGTTGTGATTCGTTACAGCACAAGCTGATTTTTGGGAAGGGGGGTGTTCCTGAATGGTAGTTTGGAAATGTGGTCACCCTATTGTGCACGCTTGCTCCGGAGCAGGCTCTCTGTGTCCATAAGTCCCACCCACTATGTCCAAAAATCCCCTAGGAGACAGGGGGAAGTAATTGAGTCCATACCACCAGAGCCCAGAGCAGACCTAACTAATCAATTAACACTCTCCCTACTCACAGGGAAGCCAAAATCTAAATTTCAACAAGTGTAGCTGCATGGGGCGCTACACATTTGTAGCGGGTACTTACTTTCCCGGGGTAAATTTTGAATCTTTCGGTGACACCGGTGGTGTATTCCGGCGGTCCACTGGGTGGCGCTGTTACCATGGGCTGACGGATGGATATCGCTGTGTGCTGAGTCTCCTTTTTGGCCTCTCTCGCAAGCGGTATGGTGGGGCGGGGAGCCCACCATGCTTGCTGGGAGAGGGTATAAAGGGGCCGGCCATCTTGGTCACGAGGGTCTTCGTCCCAGGCACCTTCAGCTTGCGGACGGTGGTTCGCGTTCGTCCTCTAGGCGGCCTAGGCCTAGAGGACCACCGGAGATCGTGTTCCACCTCAGGCACCTTTAGTCCTGGGGTGAGGTACTTGGATGAAGGTCCGGAGCTCAGTGCCCAACACTGAGTTCCACGAGGGAAGGATCCTAAGGCACTCCGGGGATGGATGCCTGAATCCGAGGTGGGCGTAATGGACCGGGAAGAGCTCCTCATCTGAAGACCCGGTGCAGCAGACTGCCGGTGACGGGTGAGTCTCTTGTCGGAGACCGTCCGAAAGGAGAATTCCCCTCGTGCGGAGACCATAGATCACTCTCAGGGAGTAGAGTGGATGATAGAAATTGTGTCTGGGCCTATTCGTACACACACCTCCTTTTTCTGTTCTGAAGCCAAGGGAGTCCATGTTATGTTCTAAATAAAGGAGTGTTGGACTTTGACGGTGTGTGGCTCAGTTTCTGGCGGACAAGGTTAAAGGAGACTCTTGGAGGGAGGATCCGATGCACAGCACAGACCCGAAGGTAATAAGAGACATTGCTGAGACCACATACACAACTGTGGTGGAAGCCTGGCGTAGCTCACCCCTTTCATACCCCTAGACCAGAGACAGTGCGAGTTGGAAAACTTTAATAGAGGGGAGTGGGGAGAGGGTGTGCGCTACACGTGGGGGCTCGGGTCCGGGATTGTGTTGTGCATTACTGTATGGAACGTGTCTGCTGGAAGAGTTAAACGAATAGGCCAAAGTGCAGCCCTGCTTGAAGCCGTGGACATGACCCAAAGAAGGGAAAGGCCCGCGCAGGAAGAGCGGTGAATGGGGGGAAGCCCAGCCGTGTGAAGTAGTACACGTGGGGGCTTCTAATTGCACTGCGCCACCAGACACAACCCCTGCCGCTTGGTTCGTGGGCGTGGCTCAACCAAGGAAAAGTAAAGAAAGCCCGCGAACTGGAGCAAAGGGGAGGAGTCCAATACGTGTGAAGGGACTACACGTGGGACATTGGCGCGAAAACTTTGCAGTGTGCGATGGATCAGCAACAGGTCGCCATGTTTGGACACACCTCGTGGATTCTGGTACATCCTTCCACCACGACACTGACTGCTGCTGCTCCAATAACGGATACGGGGATTCGACTGAAGCCAAGGGGTCGATTCGCCCTGTACTCATGTATGGACGTTGAGGCCCTGGGTATGATTTGTCCCGGGTGTTCGGGACTGGTGTGCCTGTTGAAGCCGTTCGGACATTGTGAGGCCTGTGGGGAGTTCACGTTTGAGGTGGATTCGGCAGTAGAGAGGCCGAGAGCCATCTACCCAGGCCGGGCTTCAGGTACTACCACTCAAAGAGGAGAAATCACCGCTGTGAGAGTCGCCCCAGCGCACGCTGCAGCGACCAGGGAAGAGGTCGTTAAAACTCTGCGGGAGAAATCCGAGGATGCTGACCCGGTCGCCACTGTCTCGCAGTGTCCGCCACCGAAGAAAAGAACCAGCGTGGTAGCCCCGACCAGCGGTGGTGGTGGACCGTCTCGCCCGCTTACGCCAGGCCCGGATGGATCCTTTGACGAGGGTTCCAGACGTCCCGCTTCAAGGAAAGGCCGAGGTAAGCCAGGCGAAGAGACTTGGTGTGTGGGAGGAGGTGTCGGGAAGGCATGGCCTAGTAAGTCCGCGGAGTGTGGAGGCTCCGTTTCTACAAAGAGCTACATACCCGCGGAGGAGTGTGACACCTCCGACCTGGAATCGCTCTCGGACCTGGGAGATGATGCCATCATTGATGATTTGTTTGCCGAGAAAGGCTGGGACAAGGTACCGCTTGCTTCATTCCGCAGATCTCGGGATTCACCCATGTCAACAGGGGAAAGTACATCCCGGGTGGAGGCGACAGCGCCTGGAGAAAAATCTTGTCCTCAGTTTGTCCCTACATCCCCGGCGCAACCTGCATCTGATGCTGGGGTAAAGAGACTGTTGCTGCGGGCACCAATGCCCAGATTGGAGGTGGTCAAAGCGCCTCGTCATCCAGACTCGGTAGTTATGCCTGGTGAGGGAGACAGAGCTACCATGCCTCCTTTGGCAAGACTACAATGCCTATTTGGCCAAAAAGTTGCAGAGGAGTACGGATGGGAGTATCCCTACTTATCGAAGGACTTGCTCTACGAGGTGGAGGTGTACAGAGAGCGCTGGTACAATGACTTTGTGTGGACCCACCTAAAAGTTCCGCACGCCCGCAGGTACCTGGCGTGCTCTCCTAGTGCTTCACAGCGTTTCAAAGATTGCAAGGCCGAATGGATGTTAGGAAGACACATCCATGCAGATAAAGTGCTGATCCGACGCAAAGAAGGCGAAGATGTGGAGTATCATCTGGAGACCGTGGATCAACACTTGAAGCCACTGATTTTGCCGCATCCCCGCTTTTACTTATAGGAGACAGAGACTCCGCTCTTATCATGTTGATTGAACTTTTCGGGGCAGTTGTTGTGTATGCCCAAAGGAATGAGGAACTATTCCTGTGTTTTTTTCTTTTCCCTCTTCCTGCAAAGAGATCACGGACTCTGGGGTTCGATAGGGCCAAAGAGAAGAAGAAGAAGCTCCATGAGTGCAGTACCGCTAGGCTGTCACCAGGTGGCAGTCTTGTGCAACGGTTTTTTTTAAACACTTTTCATGCACCCACTCTTTGGAGAAAAGGAATTTCTTCTCGGAGAAGTTTCTTTTCTTCTTACACGAATACATGTGTCAGGGTTTTTGTGTGTTGGTTTTGTTTTGGTTTCTTTTCCCTCTGCAGGAGAGCATCCCGTCAAGATTATGGAACCAGGGGTGGTTCTTAGTTAGGATGGGAGGGAAAGGTATAATGTTGAAATGTGAGTTCATGTTTAATGTTGTCTTTCACTCCTCTTTTGTTACAGGGGCTCAGACACAATTTCTCCGTTAGGATAGTTTCCTAAAAATGTTTTTTTTTTTTAATTGTTAGTTGGTTTCTGGATTGGGTTGTGTCAGCCGTTGAGGGCATGATTCACTCCAGACACTGGGGACCAGTGTCAAATGACAGGGGGGAGAGTGTGGCGGGTACTTACTTTCCCGGGGGAAATTTTGAATCTTTCGGTGACACCGGTGGTGTATTCCGGCGGTCCACTGGGTGGCGCTGTTACCATGGGCTGACGGACGGATATCGCTGTGTGCTGAGTCTCCTTTTTGGCCTCTCTCGGCAGCGCTATGGTGGGGCGGGGAGCCCACCATGCTTCCTGCGAGAGGGTATAAAGGGGCCGGCCATCTTGGTCACGGGGGTCTTCGTCCCAGGCACCTTCAGCTTGCGGACGGTGGTTCGCGTTCGTCCTCTAGGCGGCCTAGGCCTAGAGGACCACCGGAGATCGTGTTCCACCTCAGGCACCTTTAGTCCTGGGGTGAGGTACTTGGATGGAGGTCCGGAGCTCAGTGCCCAACACTGAGTTCCGCGAGGGAAGGATCCTAAGGCACTCCGGGGATGGATGCCTGAATCCGAGGTGGGCGTAATGGACCGGGAAGAGCTCCTCATCTGAAGACCCGGCGCAGAAGACTGCCGGTGACGGGTGAGTCTCTTGTCGGAGACCGTCCGGAAGGAGAATTTCCCTCGTGCGGAGACCATAGATCACTCTCAGGGAGTAGAGTGGATGATAGAACTTGTGTCTTGGCCTATTCGTACACACACCTCCTTTTTCTGTTCTGAAGCCAAGGGAGTCCATGTTATGTTCTAAATAAAGGAGTGTTGGACTTTGACGGTGTGTGGCTCAGTTTCTGGCGGACAAGGTTAAAGGAGACTCTTGGAGGGAGGATCTGATGCACAGCACAGACCCGAAGGTAATAAGAGACATTGCTGAGACCACATACACATCTGTGGTGGAAGCCTGGCGTAGCTCACCCCTTTCCCTCCCCTATCATACCCCTAGACCAGAGACAGTGCGAGTTGGAAAACTTTTATGGAGGGGAGTGGGGAGAGGGTGTGCGCTACACATTGATGATCAGTGGATAGGAGAAGGGCCCTATTACAGTGGTCAGTGGGAAGAATGCTCCTTATGTCTATGGCTGGCTTTAAACAAGCTGAATCTCATGTTGACCGAATTCATAGTCCAACAAATAGCCATGTTTTGAGGATGTACAAGTTGGCTGCTTGCCTAGGGGGGAAGTTTGGTGAACTTTGATTTAAAATGCTGATGCTGGGTGTTGTTTGACTAAGCGCTTTTTTTTGGACTTTGCGTTTTCATCTAGCAGCTGATTGCAAAAATGTGCCTGATATGTGGTATAAGGTCATTTATATTGATATTAGTTGACCTCGTAGACAAGGGGTAATTAAAGATCACGGAAGTCCAGTCATTTTCTGCCAGCAGAGGTTCACATCCCGATGGCTCAGAAATTTACATCACAGTCCTCCTCTTTACATTACAGCCCCCTTTTCATCACAGTCCCCCTCTTTACATTACAGCCCCCTTTTCATCACAGTCCCCCTCCCCCTTTACATCACATCCCCCCCTGTACATCAGTAACCTCAGTCCCCTCCCATCACATCACAGTCCCCCTTTACATCACATTCCTCCCTCTTTGCATCACAGTCCCCTCTTCACATAACAATCCCCTTTTACATCGCAGCCCCCCCTCTTTACATCACAGTCCTCTCTTCACATCACAGCCCCCCCTTTACATCAGTGTCCCCCCTTTACATCACAGCCCCCCTCTCTTTACATCACAGTCCCCTCTTCATGTCACAATCCCTCTTCTCTTTACAATCCCCTTTTACATCACAGCCCCCCCTCTTTACATCACAGTCCCCTATTCACATCACAACCCCCCCTTTACATCACACCCCCCCTGTACGTCAGTGACCTCAGTCCCCTCCCATCACATCACAGTCCCCCTTTACATCACATTCCTCCCTCTTTGCATCACAGTCCCCTCTTCACATAACAATCCCCTTTTACATCACAGCCCCCCCTCTTTACATTACAGTCCCCTCTTCACATCACAGCCCCCCCTTTACATCAATCCCCCCCTTTACATCACAGCCCCCTTCTCTTTACATAACAGTCCCCTCTTCATGTCACAATCCCTCTTCTCCTTACATCACATTCCCCTTCTCTACATCAGTTTCTTCAGTCCCCTCCTTTCACATCACAACCCAACTTCACATTACAGCCAACTTACCCTTTACACTACTGTCCTCTTTACATCATTGTCCTCAGTTCCCCCCCCCCCCCCGCTTGACATCAGAGCCCCTGCACATCACAGTCCCCCTTCACATCACAGCCTACTTACCCTTTATACTCAGTGGCGGTGCGTCCATAGAGGGCGCCGGAGCGCCGCTCCCTCTCGCTCCTGCACCGCCACTGAAAGACAATACACAGATTCATGCATTGCATGAATCTGTGTATTGTCGCCGCTGCCGCCCACTATTCATATGGCCGGCCTCCTGGTGAGCGCCGGCCATATGAATTCGAGTGGTGGCCAGCGGTGGGTGTGTTTTGGAAGTGTCTATCAGAGTCAACGGCTCTGATAGGCTTTCCGATTACAGCCCTCAGGCTGTAATCAGCTTCCAAATAGTTCACCAAGGGATGCACGGGGGGTGCGTTCCTTGGTGAACACTGACACGCATCTCAGCCAATCAGGTTCACCGGATCTGGTTACCGGTAACCTGATTGGCTGAAGCGACATCGAGGGCGGGACTTGGGAGAAGACATCGAGGGAGGATGGCTGACCCGAGAAAGGTAAGTGCTGGGGGACTGTGGGAAGCAATCTGGCAGTTTTTGAGGGGACAAACTGGCGGCAATTGATGGGCACAGTGGTGACAATTGCTGGCACAGTGGTGACAATTGATGGGCACAGTGGTGACAATTGATTGCACAGTGACTGCGTTTGATGGCATGGCACAGTGGCTGCGTTTGATGGCATGGCACAGTGGCGACAATTGATGGCACAGTGGCGACAATTGATGGGCACAATGGCGACAATTGATGGGCACAGTGGCGACAATTGATGGGCACAGTGGTGACCATTGATGGGCACAGTGGTGACAATTGATTGCACAGTGGCTGCGTTTGATGGCATGGCACAGTGGCAACAATTGATGGCACAGTGGCGACAATTGATGGGCACAGTGGTGACAATTTTTGGCACAGTGGCGACAATTGATGGCATGGCACAGTGGCTGCGTTTAATGGCATGGCACAGTGGCTGCGTTTGATGGCATGGCACAGTGGCTGCGTTTGATGGCACAGTGGCGACAATTGATGGCACAGTGGCGACAATTGATGAGATGGCACAGTGGCGACAATTGCTGGGCACAGTGGCTGTGTTTGATGGCACAGTGGCGACAATTGCTGGGCACAGTGGCTGCGTTTTGGACACAGTGAGGCTGCAATTGATGTGTTTTTTTTTTTGCTTGTTTGTTTGCGCCCCCCCAAAAATTTTGAGCACCAGCTACCACTGTTTATACTACAGTTCCCCTTTACATCATTGTCCTCAGTTCCCCCCTTCACATCACACCTAGCGTGGACCTCATGCACGTTGTCACGTAAAGAATAGAAACACACAAAGCCAGTGTGAAACTCAGCGCTAGAACCTAGGAACTGCAGAGTGGTGTATAGAGCCCATAAATAGTGTTAATTATGTATGGAACCGTCAATCTTTAAAAGATAAATGAATGAATGAAAATCCCTCCTGGTAAAGGGGTACCATACTCAGATTGGTCCCAGGGATCCCATATCCTGTTGAATCGGGCACGGCATCACTCCATTCTCCAAAATGGTGTGCAGAAGTTGGGCAGAGGCGGCTCTAGGCTTTGTGAGGCCTAAGGCAATACTTAGACATGAGGCCCTACTCACACCCATAATGAAGAAAATAATTAAAGCGGGGGGGGTAGTATGACATGAGAGGGGTGCAGATGGTATAAAAGTGGTATATGGCGTGAATGAGCCCCAATTTATTGCTCCATCGCTGCATAGGCCACTTTGCAGTGGCATGCATAGAGCAACTAAAGTTAGGTGCACAGCACCAGAGCTGGCCTTCCACCCTGCTGCAGACACTGCACTCACCACCCGCTCCCACATCTCGAGCCCCTTCCTTCAGTCTCTGCACACAAGTCTCTCATTCTTCCAAAAAGCTGCCAACTTACCTCCCTGCACACACCCCGGCAGAATGAAATTCTGCATGTGCATGCATTCCATGCCTCCACCTCTACCATTTGTCTTCAGACAGCGCTGGAGGGGGACACTGAGAGGGGGCACTGGAGAGTGCAGAGGGGCGAGAGTGAGACTTCCGGTCGGCGTGGCAGTGTTGTTGATATAGCAGGGCTGCATATTAGGAACACTTTACCAGCCCGGCCTGCTTACCCTGCCAGCTTGGACAGTGACCAGGGGACATTCCCTGCTACTCCCACACAGATGTCAGGCAAATTAGGGGGCCGCAAGGCCCCCCTGTGAACGCGAGGCCTAAGGCGACCACCTAATTTCTTTAATTAGAGGGCCGCCTCTGAAGTTGGGCTTGGGTTGGGGGTGTAGAAGATAACCAATGTATCGGGATGGTTCTCTTGGCTGCTAATATTATGTATGAGATTAATTGGTTTGAAAGTTTTCCAATGCTAGGAAATGGGAGGCCTAGTAGGTAATGTATCAGGTCCAACGGAAGTGAGATTTCAAACAGCCGCTGTATGAGAGACATGACCATTTTCCAGAAGGGGACCATAAGCTCACATTGACAAAAGATATGATACTGGTATCTTTTTTCCTTGCCACAACGCCAGCATAGATAGGAAAGTTAAGGGTCTAGGCCAGTGGTTCTCAACATTTCTAGTGCCGTGACCCCTGGATCAAATTTCCTAAGTTGTGGGGACCCCTAACAGTAGAATTATTTTCGCAGGGTGGGCAAGTATTATTATTTTGTATTCTCTATTTTTATTCGTTCTCTTGCTATTCCTTCTCTTGCTCTTTGGTGAAAGGGAGGGGGATTGGATGAGTGGCAGCGCTGGCGGGGAGTCGGAATGATTTGCAGTGCTGGTGGGGGGTGGGATCAGTGGCAGTGGTGAGGGGGAGTTCTGATCAGCCAACTTAGGTGCTCTTGATGAAGGTCATCTGCTGATCTGAGAACTGTATTGGGGATTTTTAATGGCAACTCTAATCACAGGTAGTGCTACTCACTCTGTCTCCAGCTCTGTGGTGTCTCGCAGCAGTGACACCTATGCCAAAATAAGGCGATATGTCTCCTCCAGCCCCTCCAACTTCACATTCCTCACCAGTCAGCTGACCTCTAGTCTCTTCCCCCCAGCCATGCCGTGAACTAAATGGGTGGCTGTGAAGAGGCTGAGTGGGCGGCCATAGGCTCCAGGGACAGCCCTGCTGAGTGGCTGTGAAAAGGCTGGGAAAGTGGTGCAGGCTTCAGGAACAGCCCATGATTCGGTGACCCACGGCAAATCGTCATTCGACCCCCGAGGGGGTCCCGACCCCCAGGTTGAGAACCACTGGTCTAGGCGATGTACCACCTCAGGTGTTCTGTGCCAGAAAAGTAGGATTTTAAAATCTGTCTCTTGGATGAGGCGGACCATATCTTGTCCCAGCAAGGGAGAGAGATAGGGTGCTGAAGGATGGACGACCATTTTCGCATATTGTTGTGCAAGTCTTCAGTGAGCGGGGGGGGGGGGGGGGGGTGTTTTGTGGAGGATTTAAAAAAAAGAAGAGATTAAATGCAATTGATGTGGGCCCTGCGCACATAAATATTGAAAGTCGGTGGGCTTAAGCGGTGTCAGAGTCAGGGAAATAGTGGAGAAGTAATGCTTAATTTGAAGGTAGGAGAAGAGCATATGTTTAGGAATGTGATATTTGGCTTGGAGGTCATGGAAGGTACGGATTCTGCGTGTAACTGGGTTTACAAAGTGACAAAGCTGGAACAGTACTGTAGCCTGAGCCCAGGGTTCCATCCGGTTATGAGAAGGGCTATCGGGGATCAGGGGGTTAAAAAGCACATTGGATAAAGGGGGATGTGGCGAAGAGCAAGCGAACTTGGCAGAGAATAAATGCCATATTTTCAAGGTAAAAATAATTGGAGCCAAGCAAATATTCATGTAGTCTAGAATCCTGATGAGGAGAGGGAGACCAGAGCCGGGAACAGGGATGAGCAGGGTAAGGAGATCCCATTTCAATCTCCGACCATCTGTTCGGGGACCGCCTGGCAAGACCAGGAGGCGACCAACCTGAGGTGGGATGCATAATATAAAAAAAATTTTTTTTAGCAAAAGGAAAATAATTTTATTGCTGTCTGTGTCCCCATTAGGCATGTTTCCCTGTTATTTCATGTCCTAGCAAGGGTAGGTGTCAGAATTATGCCGCGTGCACACGGACGGTTTTAATGTCATTGAAAAAAACAAAGTTTTTCTCGACGTGCTTCTTCTCAAGCCTGCCTTGCCTACACACTATCGTGAAAAAAAATGCTTCAGCAAAGCGCAGTGACGTACGAAATGTACGACGGCACTATACAGGGGAAGTTCTATTCGGATGGCGCCACCCTTTGGGCTGCTTTTGCTGATCCTCGTATTAGTAAAGTTTGGTGAGAGCCGATTCGCGCTTTTCAGCCTCATGCTCTTCAGTCCGTTACAGCGTGACGAATGTGCTATCTCCATTATGAACGCTAGTTTTACCAGAAGGAACGCTCCCGTCTCATACTTGATTCTGAGCATGCGCATTTTTTTTACCCTGTAAAAGCACACACACTACCGTTTTTCACGACGTTAAAAAGAACGACGTGAAAAACTGTGTGAAAAAATAGAGCAGGTTCTAATTTTTTTTAGCCCATTTTTCACGTTGTTAAAAATGCTCTGGAGTCTACACACAATCGTTTTTAATGACCAATTTAAAAAATGGCATTTTTCACGCCATGAAAAACGGTCGTGTGTACGCGGCATAAGAGGTGAGGAGATCCCTGCTCAACAAAGGCAAGAAAATCTCTTTTACAAATCACGTCAATGAGCATTCCTGTCAAACAGCAATGGTTCCATTAGAACAAGGGTCTCCAAACTGCAGCCCTGGGGCCAGATGCGACCCTTTGCTTGCCTTAATGCGGCCCTTGGGGCACTATTCCATCAAACTCCAATGGGGCATAATTCTTGTTGCTGACACCATTGAGGCACTATTCCTCCAACTGACACCATCAATTCTTTCCATTGACACCAACGATGGGGCACTAGTCCTCCCACTGACACCAAAGATATGGTATTATTTACTCCCACTGGACATTTTCTACTCCCAATGGCCCTAGTCTGGCCCCCCCTAAAGTCTGAAGGATCGTAAACTGGCCCTTTGTTTAGAAAGTTTGGAGACCCCTGCATTAGAAGATAGCTGTATGTGTATATATAAAAATCGCAGTATTTGACAATGCAAAGCAGATCTAAAACAGCGTTTATTGTACGCAAAACTAGTGCATGGTAGAAAATGCTGACATGAATATGTGCGCTTCAAATGCATGAAAATAATGCCTGTTATGCCTTAATGAACATACAAACAGCATTTAAAACCTGACATTTTTTGACCATTGCTCCCCAAACTGTGGCCTACGTGTTCACCTTTAACCAACCCCTGGGGCACTATTCCCCCCCCCCCACTGACATCAACAGTGAAACCCCCCCCCCTCACGTTCCCCATCAGGTCCGCTCACCTACGTCATTGGCTGAGCGGACCTGATGGGGAACATGAGAAGGGGCGGGGTCTATTCATTCATTACACTGCGGAGGAAGTTCTCCATCAGGTCTGCTCAGCCAATGACGTTTCGTGTGGAGTGGAGACTGCAGCGCTGGACATCGGATCACCTCGGGACACTTTTTTTTTTTACATTTTTTTACACTTTCTTTGTGAAATGGTAGGGGTACAATGTTCCCCTTACCAATTCACATAGGGGGGGCGGGATCTGGGGGTCCCCATTGTTAAAGGGGTCTTCCAGATTCCGATAAGCCCCCTGCCCGCAGACCCCCACAACCACCGGGCAAGGGTTGTGGGGATGAGGCCCCTGTCCCCATCAACATGGGGACAAGGTGCTTTGAGGGGTCACAGACCCCCAAAGCATCCTCCCCATGTTGAGGGCATGTGGCCTGGTACGGTTCAGGAGGGGGAGGGCGCTCTCTCATCCCCCCCCCCTCTTTTCCTCCGGCCTGCCAGGTTGCGTGCTCGGATAAAGGGTCTGGTATGGATTTTTGGGGGGAACTCTGCGCCATTTTTTTTTTAAATTGGCGTGGAGTTCCCCTTAAAATCCATACCAGACCTGAAGGTATGGATATTTGGGGGGAACCCCACATAATTTTTTTTTACATTTGCGGCAGGGTTCCCCTCAGTATCCATACCAGACCTGAAGGGCCTGGTAATTAAATTTGGGGGGACCCCCACGCATTTTTCTTTTTTTTATGAATTACTTTTCTCTGTATTGCCGGGAGCCGACAATTCATTACAGGTGCGAGTGCTTTTAAATTACTTTTTTTCCTTCAGAAATGACACTTTGTGCAGGGACAGTTCTAAGCACGGGAAACATGCGCTACTTTACAGGCATACTATACACCCCCCCCCCCGGTACGAAAATTAAAGGAATGTTTCACTTTTATTGTTTCACTTTAAGCATTATTAAAATCACTGCTCCCGAAAAAACGGCCGTTTTTAAAACTTTTTTTTTGCATTGATACATGTCCCCTGGGGCAGGACCCGAGTCCCCAAACACTTTTTATGACAATAACTTGCATATAAGCCTTTAAAATTAGCACTTTAGATTTCTCCCATAGATTTTTATAGGGTGTTACGCAGCTTTTCGAATTTGCCGCGAACACCCCAAATTGTTCGCTGTTCGGCAAACGGGTGAACAGGCAATGTTCGACTCAAGCTCGAAGCTCATCCCTAATGTGGAGCTATTCCCCCCTTTAACACTAAAAATGAGGCACCATGCCTCCCATTGACACCAATGTTGGGGCACTATTTCCTCCATTTACTCCAATGATGTGGCATAATTTCTCCTATTGACACTAAGGATGGACCACCATTACTCTCACTGCCACTGGCACCTACAGTATATAGCATTATATCTCCCATTGACACTATGATGGAGCACTGTTCCTCCCACTGACACCAATGACGGGGTACTATTCCTCCCATTGATACCAATGATGTGGCACTATTCCTCCTACTGACACCAATGATGGGGCACTATTCCTCCCACTGGCAGCAATGATGGGGCACTATTCCTCCCACTGGCAGCAATGATGGGGCACTATTCTTCCCACTGACAGCAATGATGGGGCACTATACCTCCCATTGACACCAATGATGGGGCACTATTCCTCTCACTGACACCAATGATGGGACACTATTCCTCTTATTGACACTAATGATGGGACACTATTCCTCCCATTGACAATGATGGGGCACTATTCCTTCCACTGACACCAATGTTGGAGCACTAGTTCTCCCATTGACAGAAATGATGGGGCACTATTCGTTTTATTGACACCAATGATGGGGCACGTTTTAATCCCATTGACCAGCAATCCCGGGACTTTTGATTTATTTATTTTTATGAATTGAACTATTTTTTATTTATTTTTTTTATCCTGGGACATTGTTTACTACCATTAGCCTTAGTCCTAAAGTCTAATGGACAGTAAACTGGTGCTTTGTTTAGAAATGATGAAAACCCCTGCTGTAAACCTTCTTCTCTGTTCAAAACCCATAGGGAAGTTGATTTATTTCACATAAAAAAAAATAAAAAAAATAATATGTAAATAAAGTCTACGATTTCCAGTTTAATGGTTATCACAGAGAACACAGTATGACCCAGAGAGAAGATTTCTAAGAGGTCATTACGCAAGCATGACATTTAAACAAAAGTCTTATGATAAAAGATCATACTAATTGTAATAAAACAAGATCACGTTACCTTCCAGCGTCAGTATGGTGGCCATGAGTCATTCTACGCACAGCGGTATTGTGGTGAAACTTGGACGTCACCCACATTTTTAGGGAAATCAGAAGAAGGATATTCATCTTTTGGAGGACCCTTGAAAGAAAACATGTCACCACAAAAAAAATGCCTGGCTGTTGAATTGATGCCCGGATTGCAAAAGTACGGAAGTAATAAAGGCTGGCAATGGCATGAAACAGCAAATCTAATGCCCCGTACACACGATCGGACCTTTGTCTGACCAAGCTCACAACGGAATTCCATCGGAGAAAAATAGGGGTCCATATAGTGAACTTGGTGTTGAGTTATTCACTTTACGGTCATCACAAAGGACACGGGGGCACTCTTTACATCTAGAGGAAAAGAGATTTCACCTCCAAATACGGAAAGGTTTCTTCACAGTAAGAGCTGTGAAAATGTGGAATAGACTCCCTGCAGAGGTGGTTCTGTCCAGCTCAGTAGATTGCTTTAAGAAGGGCCTGGATACTTTCCTAAATGTACATAATATAACTGGGTACTAACAATTATAGGTAAAGTTGATCCAGGGAATATCCGATTGCCTCTCGGGGGATCAGGAAGGAATTTTTTCCCCTGCTGTAGCAAATTGGATCATGCTCTAATGGGGTTTATCGCCTTCCTCTGGATCAACTGTGGGTATAGAATTGGGTACCGTATATACTCGAGTATAAGCCGACCCGAATATAAGCCAAGGCACCTAATTTTACCACAAAAAACTGGGAAACCATATTGACTTGAATATAAGCCTAGGGTGGGAAAATGCAGCAGCTACTGGGTAAACAATGCCCATCTGCAGCCTCACTGTGCCCATTTGCAGTCTAATTGTGCCCAGTGGCAGTCGCACTGTACTCAGTTGCAGTCTCACGTGACTGGAGACTACAGATACAAACAAAAATTACACTGTGATCCAGAGCTCGTGGGGCACAAAAAGCAGGCAGTCAGTCTATTTGCGGTTGCAGAAAAAAGCTGATTCTTTATTCAACCACTATGAAATTAAAGTACAGTCCTGTATAAACACAAATTAATGTAAAAAAGGGGATAAACTTTCCATATCACCTGAGATCCCTTGAGCAATGAGAGGCTAACAGTTCCCAGTAGACATGTGCAATTTGTTTAGTTTCTAATTCGTTTTTCACGAATTTAGAGAAATTTGTTAATTCCGAAATTTACAAACTTCCGAATTTTTGAATTTCCGAATTTTCGGATTTCCGAAATTTTGAATTTCCGAATTTCAGAATTTTTCCATTTCCGAATTTTCAGATTTCCGAATTTTTGAATTTCCGAATTTTCGGATTTTCGAAATTCCGAAATTCCAAATTTTGGATTTTCGAATTTTTGAATTTCCGAATTTCGGAATTTTTTTTTGGGGAATTGACGAAATTCGGAATTTCGGAAATTGGAAATTTCGAAAATTTGAGATTCAAAAATTCGAAATTGCAAGATTTGAAAATCTAAAATTCGAAAATCTAAAATTCGAAAATGGGAAATTTGGAAAGTTGAATTTCCGAATTCCGAATTTTTAGTATTTCCGAATTTCCGAAAATTTTCTTTTTTTTTTCTTTTTTCGGAAATTTGAAATGTGTGTTTTTTTCCGTTTTATTTGTTTTTTTTTTTGGGAAATTCGGAATTCTGAATTTCCGAATTCCGAATTTCCCGAATTTCCGAAAAAAGCAAAATAACGAAAAAAATTATTTTTTTCGAATTTCCCGAATTTCCGAAAAAAGCAAAAAAACGAAAAAAATGAACACGAAAAGAACAAATTTTTCGAATTTCCCGAATTTCCAAAAAAAAGCAAAAAAACTAAAACGAAAAAAAAAAACGAATTTTTCGGCAGTGCACATGTCTAGTTCCCAGTCTAGGTCAATGGACACACAGCCTGGAGTGTACAATGGAACAGAGGGAAGAAGGCGGTGGTGAGAGTCACATGTGAGACAAACAGGCAGGCGTGTGGGAGAACCTCCGGCGTGTGGGGAGCAAGGAGCGAAGCCGCATCAGCGGGGAAGGAACCCGGAAGCTCTGAGCCGTATGTGTCGGTGACGTCAGTGAGGCTGAGACGCCGACACAAGAGACGGAGAAACAGCCGCGAGATGGAATGGATGGCCGTGAAACGCTCCGCCATACAGAGAAATAAAGCACTGCCACACGCTGGTGTAGATAGCTTCAGCCACGGTAGTGTGTCCTGTAGTGACGGCCAAACAGACTGGATTACACAGCGGCAGACACACGCTGTTTTATGGCTCACTGGAGAATAAGCCGAGGGGGTCGTTTTTCAGCCTAAAAAATGGCTAGGCACTGGCTATCCCCTTGATCGCACTAGATGTTAACCCCTTCCCTACCAGTGTCATTAGTACAGTGGCAGTGCATATTTTTAGCACTGATCACTGTATTAGTGTCACTGCTTTCCACAAAGTGTCAAACATTTTAAGCCCTGTACACACGATCGGTTTTACCGATGAAAACTGTCCGATGGACTTTTTTCATCGGACAAATCGATCGTGTATGGGCCCCATCGGTCTTTTTTCCATCGGTGTTAAAAAATAGAACACGTTTTAAATTTATCCGATGGAATAAAAAACAATAGCAAATTCCGATCGTCTGTAGGGAACTCCATTGGATAAAAAACCCACACATGCTCAGAATCAAGTCGACGCATGCTCAGAAGCATAGAACTTCATTTTTCTTGGCTCGTCTGAGTGTTTTACGTCACAGCGTTTTGGACGGTCGGATTTTTGACTGATGATGTGTAGGCAAGAGTGATGGAAGTCAGCTTCATCGGAATTCCAATGGAAAAATCCATCGGTTTAAAATCCATAGGAAATCCGATCGTGTGTACAGGGGTTTAGTGTTAGATTGTCCACCGCAATATCGCAGTCTGGCTATAAGTCGCTGATCACCGCCATTACTAGTAGAAAAAATAAATAACTAAGAATTCCATAAATCTATCCCATAGTTTGTGAACTCTATAATGTTTGCGTAAACTAATCAATAAACGCTTATCGGGATTTTTTTTACTAAAAATGGAGCAGAATACATATTGGCCTAAATTGATGAAGAAATTCATTTTTTTATTTTATTTTATTGAATGTGTTTTATAGCAGAAAGTAAAAAATATTGTTTTTCTCA
This sequence comes from Rana muscosa, assembly GCA_029206835.1. Taxonomy (NCBI): domain Eukaryota; kingdom Metazoa; phylum Chordata; class Amphibia; order Anura; family Ranidae; genus Rana; species Rana muscosa. The sequence goes on along the minus strand of CM055117.1, from coordinate 44,725,586 downwards.
AAATTGACGGTTTATAGCGCATGAAATAAAAACTGCAGAGGTGATCAAATAGCACCAAAAGAAAGCTCTATTTGTAGGAAAAAATGATATAAATATTATCTGGGTACAGCGTCACACGACTGCACAATTGTCAGTTGAAGTAACGCAGTGCCGTATCGCAAAAAATGGCCTGGCCATGAAAGAGGGTAAATCTTCCGGAGGCCAAAAAACGCTTATTGGGATTTTTTTCCTTACCGAAAACATGTAGCAGAATACACACTGGCCTAAATTGATGAAGACATTTTTTTTTTTTTTAATTGAATGTGTTTTATAGGGGGGTAAAATCTTAAAAAGGGGGTAAGTTTTCCGGAGGCCAATAAAAGCTTATTGAATTTTTTAATTTTTTTACCAAAAACATGTAGCAGAATACATATTGGCCTAAATTGATGAAGAAATTCGATTAATTTTTTTTCTTTTTTATTGAATGTGTTTTATAGCAGAAAAAAAAAATATACCATATTTTTTTTTCAAAATTGTCGGTCTTTTTTTGTTTATAGTGCAAGAAATAAAAACCACAGAGGTGTTAAAATGCCACCAAAAGAAAGCTCTATTTGTAGGAAAAAAAAAAGGAGATACATTTTATTTGGGTACAGTGTTACACGACCGCACAATTGTCAGTTAAAGTAATGCAGTGCCGAATCACAAAAAATGGCCTGGTCATGCAAGGGGGTAAATCTACCGGAGGCCAAGTGGTTAGTGGGCGTCAGGCATTGTTATTGCCATAAATGTACATCATGGAATAGTTTTTTCAAATAAAGTTTTGCCAAAAAATCGTATTTGTGTTTTTATTCACAGTTTACATTTTTTTATGAATGATTACTGTAGGTGTACAAAAGATAAGTCCACCGCCTGCAGACCCCCAACAACTACCAGGCCTGGGTTGTGGGGAAAAGGCCCTTGTCCTCATCAACATGGGGACAAGGTGCTTTACAAGGACGGAGCCCCCCATGTTAAGGGCATGTGGCCTGATGTGGTTCAGGAGGGGGAAGGGCCACATGCTTGCCCTCCCCCTTTTCTGGCTGTATGGTTGGATAATGGTCTGGTATGAATATTTGGGGGGCATCACTCTTTCCCTTTCTTGATTTTTGCATGGTGGTTCCCCTTGAAATCCTCACCAGACCAGAATGGGGAAGAACCTCTCTCTTTTTTTTGTGTGGGGTCCCCCTTTAAAATTCATACCAGATGTAAAGAGCCTAAGAATTTCCTGTGGACTGAGGGGAGGAACCACATGCATTTTTTTTGTGGGACTACACCATTACCATCTATAGCGGACCCTCATCCAGAATAAGGGCCCGGTATAGATGAATGAAATCCCCAGCTGCTTTTATTTATAAACAGACCGATGTACTGATTACTGTAGAAATGGCACTGGCAGGGAAGGGGTTAACACTAGGGGGCGATCAAAGGGTTAAAGTGATTGTAAAGGCTAATTTTAAATTTTTTTTAAACAACAAACATGTCATACTCACCTCCACTGTGCAGCTCGTTTTGCACAGTGTGGCCCCGAAAATCGTCTTCTGGAGTCCCTCGGGCGGCTCTCGCGGCTCCTCCCCGCATCAGATAACCCCCTAGGAGAATCGCTCTCCAGGGGGGTTACCTTGCGGACTGGGAGTACAGAAAAGTTGCTGTTCCTAAACACTAGGAACAGACAGACAATCTCACTCACTCTACTCCCCTGACAGAACGGGGATCTGTTTGTTTACACTGGCAGATCCCTATTCTGCCTCTCTGTGGAGCTATCGCGGGTTGCTGGCGGACATCGAGTCTGTTGATTAGCTCCCCTGCTAGCGAATGGGCGCGCGCTCCCACAGATCGCCGTGTACGTGCCCGACGTACAATGACGCCGATTAGTGCAGGAGAGCCATATAACTGCGGCAGCTGGTCAGAAACCAGTTAAACACACTTTTCTTTTGCAAGGGCTCGTAAATACTAGTTTTGAGCCCCATTCGGAGAGCATTTGATTCGTGGTGAGGAGCTCAAGCTCTGTCAGATTGGATGGAGAGCATTAGTGAACAGCAATTTTAAAGTCTTGCCACAGATTCTCAATTGGATTTAGGTCTGGACTGGGCCATTCTAACACATGAATTTGCTTTGATCTAAACCATTCCATTGTAGCTCTGGCTGTATGTTTCGGGTCGTTGTCCTGCTGGAAGGTGAACCTCCGCCCCAGTCTCAAGTATTTTGCAGACTCTAATGCCCTGTACACACGATCAAATTTTCCATCGAGATAAACTCTGATGGATTTTTCCGACGGAATTCCGTTCAAGATGTCTTGCATACACACTGTCACACCAAATTCCGACCGTCAAGAACTGTACCATCATTGAACCGTCAAGTTCAATGCTTCCGAGCATGCATCGACTTGATTCTGAGCATGCATGGTTTTTTTCTCCGTCGGAGTTCCATACAGACGAACGGAATTTTCGTCTGAAAAAAAGAGAACATGTTCTCTTTCTAACTCTGTCGGAATTTCCGACGGAAAAAGTCCGATGGGGCACACACACGGTCGGAATATGCGATGAAAAAATTCCGTCTGACTTTTTTCATCAGAAATTCCGACCATGTGTACAAGGCATAACAGGTTTTCTTCTAAGATTGCCCTGTATTTGGCTCCATTCATCTTCCCATCAACTCTGACCAGCTTCCATGTCCCTGCTGAAGAAAAGCATCCCCACAACATGAAGCTGCCACCACCATGTTTCACGGTGGGGATGGTGTGTTCAGGGTGATGAGTAGTGTTAGTTTTCTGCCACACATATCGTTTTGCTTTTAGGCCAAAACGTTAAATTTTGGTCTCATCTGACCAGAGAACCTTCTTCTACATATTTGCTGTGCCCCCCACATGGCTTCACGCAAACTGCAAAGGGGACTTCCTATGGCTTTTCTTTCAACAATGTCTTTCTTCTTGCCACTCTTCCATAAAGGCCAGATGTGTGGAGAGCACGACTAATAGTTGTCCTGTGGACAGATTCTCCCACCTGAGCTGTGGATCTCTGCAGCTCCTCAAGAGTTACCATGGGCCTCTTGGCTGCTTCTCTGATGAATGCTCTCCTTGCCCGGCCTGTCAGTTTAGGTGGACGGCCATGTCTTGGTAGGTTTGCAGTTGTGCCATACTTTTTCCATTTTTGGATTGAACAGAGGTCCGTGAGATGTTCAAAGCTTGGGATAAATTTTTTTATAACCTAACCCTGCTTTAAACTTCTCCATAAGTTTATCCCTGACCTGTCTGGTGTGTTCTTTGGCCTTCATGTTGATGTTTGTTCACTAAAGTTCTCTAACAAACCTCTGAGGCCCGGTTCACACCAGGGCGGCGCGACGCGGCACGACTTGTGGGGGCAACCTCGGCGGCGCGATCTCAAGACGACTTGAGACGCCCGCCGAGGCGATTTGCATAAGACTTCTGTATAGAAGTCAATGCAGGTCGTCTTGGGTCGCCCCCAAAAGTAGTACAGGAACCTTTTTCTAAGTCGGAGCGACCTGAGTTGCTCTTACTTAGAACGGTTCCATTGAAAAGCGTGGGACGCGACTTGTCAGGCGACTGAGTCGCCTGACGAGTCACCCTGGTGTGAACCGGCTCTGAGGGCTTTACAGAACATGTGTATTTATACTGAGATTAAATTACACACAGGTGGACTCTATTTACTAATTTTGCTGACTTCTGAAGGCAATTGGTTCCACTAGATTTTAGTTATGCCCTGTACACACGATCGGATTTTCGATGGAATAAAATCCGATGGAATTTTCCGTCGGAATTCCGATGAAGCCGACTTCCATCAGTCTTGCATACACACCATCAGACAAAATTCCGACCGTCAAAAACACGGTGACGTAAAACACTCCGACGAGCCGAGAAAAATTAAGTTCAATGCTTCTGAACATGCGTCGACTTGATTCTGAGCATGCGTGGGTTTTTTCTCTGATGGAGTTCCACACAGACGATCAAAATTTCCTATCAGTTTTTTTTCCATGTTCTATTTTTTTACACCGATGGAAAAAAGTCCGATGGGGCCCACACACGATCGGTTTTTCCAATGAAAAAAGTCCATCGGACTGTTTTCATCGGAAAAAACGATCGTGTGTACAGGGCATTAGGGGTTTCAGAGTAAAGATGGTATGAGTACAAATGCACGTCACACTTTTCACATATTTATTTGTAAAAAAAAAAATTGAAAACCATTTATCATTTTCCTTCCACTTCACAATTATGTGCCACTTTGTGTTGGTCTATCACATAAAATACATTTATGCTTTTGGTTGTAACATGACAAAATGTGAAAAATTTCAAGGGGTATGAATACTTTTTCAAGGCACTGTATGTTCTAAAAATATGAGCGTGACCTTTAACAATCACTAAAAAATTCAATGACATTGTGTCACGGTCACGCCACAATTATTTATTTCGCCCCCTTCATCTCGTGTTTTTTTTGTTCCGTTATAATCAACTTCTAAACCACAATCTCTCTGAGTGATGATGATTTAACTCTTTAAAGCCGATTGCCAGGCAGTTATAAAAGACGCAAAGCTGAATTCCCGGCACAAAAACTTTAATTTTTAATGTTAAAAATAATGGATGAGGACTAAAAAGCATTTAATAGCCATGAAGGTCGAAGGATGTAAATCCACTTTGTGTGCGCCAAATGCCCTTAACCACTTCCTGCCCAAGGCCAGATAGACATGATTCAGATATAACTATTTTCTGCCGGCGATTCCCTGCAAAGTAAAAACAATCGTATCGGCTGTTCAGTAGTGTTGAGCGGACCCGAACTGTAAAGTTCGGGTCCGTACCGAATTTTGGCGTTTTCCCGACCCCGGACCCGGACCCGGATTTTGCGCTAAAGTCCGGGTTCGGGTTCGGATTCGGGAATTTAATGGCGCAGTTAGAAATGCTTCAGGGGCCAGCCAATCAACATTTGATTAGCTGGTGTGCCCTTAGAAGCCATCATAGCCATGCCTACTAATGGCATGGCTGTAATTGGTCAGTGCAACATGTGACCCAGCATGTGACCAGCTTCTATATAAGAAAGAGGCACACAGCACAGATCGTCACTCTGCTTTTAGACAGTGTAGGGAAAGGATCCTGGCTGCTGTTGCTGTGAGGGAGAGAATTATATGATAGGAGTTAGTCCTGATTCTGCAATCTACTGATAGAAAAGATAGAGAGACAGTGTAGTGTAGTGTAGTGTAGTGTAGGGGCAGGATCCTGTTTGTGCTTTCAGGGAGAGAGATTTAGATAGGAGTCCAGATTGAGAGATATAATAGCTCAGCGATCTGCATAGGTTTATCTGTTTGTGTTGCAAGCTCAGTGCACCAGCACTGCATTACGTTGAGTGATACACCTATTCCATACTGTGGCTGTATTGTGCTCTTGCTAAAAGACCTATTTTGGTCATAAAAAAAAAAAAAAGGCACTTTATTGTGCTTTTGCTAAAAAGACCAATTTTTGGGCCCCAAAAAAAAAAAGGCACTTTATTGTGCTGTTGCAAAAAAAAAAAAGGCACTTTGTTGTGCGCAAAAAAGACCTATTTTTGGGCAAAAAAAATATTTTGCAGTGTATATCTCTAGTTGTGTGAAATAACCAATTTCTATATATTTTTCTTGTGCTATGCTATACTAAAAAAAAAAAAAAAACTTTTTTTTGAATAGCATTCTCTGCAGCTGTGCGATTCAGCGGTTATATACTGTGGTTGTGTTGTGCTCTTTCAAAAAACGCCATTTAGGGCCACAGAAAATATTTTGCAGTGTGAAATACACATGTGGAGGTGTGTAAAATAAACAATTTCTATATATTGTACAGTGCTATACTAAAAAAAACAACATTTTTTTTGAATAGCATTCTCTGCACTTCTATAGCTGTGCGATTCAGTGGTTAAATACTGTGGTTGTGTTGTGCTCTTGCAAAAAACGCCATTTAGGGCCACAGAAAATAAATTGCAGTGTGAAATACACATGTGGAGGTGTGTAAAATAAACAATTTCTATATATTTTCCTTGTACTGTGCTATACTAAAAAAAAAACCTTTTTTTTTTAATAGCATTTTCTGTAGCTGTGCGATTCAGCGGTTACGTGCTGTGGGTGTGTTGTGGTCTGGCAAAAAACGCCATTTAGGGCCACAGAAAATATTTTGCAGTGTGAAATACACATCTGGAGGTGTGTGTAAAAAAACAATTTATATCTATTTTCCTTGTACTGTGCTATACTAAAAAAAACAACCTTTTTTTTTTTGAATAGCATTTTCTGCAGTTCTGTAGCTGTGCGTTTCAGCCATTACGTACTGTGGGTGTGTTGTGGTCTTCCAAAAAACGCCATTTAGGGCAAGATCCTAAATTTGGAAAATATGAGGGGAAGGTCAAAGGGACGTGGTGGCCCCGGTCGTGGTGCTGCTGGTGGAGCTCCTGTTGCAGGGAGAGGACGTGGTGGATCTGTGCCAGCTACACGCACAAGTGAAACACCTTCCTCAGGTGCGAGTAGGCGACCGAGCCTGCGGCGGTATTTTGTCACGCCTAATGAGGCTGTACCAATGTTTAGGCCAGGACAAGTACAGGCGATAGTAGATTGGGTTGCTGACAGTGCCTCGGGTTCCTTCACATTGTCTCCCACCCACTCTTCTGCTGAAAGATCAGAGTTGGCACCTGAAGCCCATGTCCATCAGTCTTTCACCTCACCCCCTTGCAAATCAGCCAAGCAGTCTGAGCCCCAAATCATGCAGCAGTCTCTTCTGCTTTTCGATGACTCTGTTAGCAGGGTTTCCCAGGGCCATCCACCTAGCCCTGCCCCAGAAGTGGAAGAGATTGAGTGCACCGATGCCCAACCACTTATGTTTCATGATGGGTACATGGGAGGACCATCGCAGCACGTCTCGGATGATGACGAAACACAGGTGCCAACTGCTGCTGCTTTCGCAATTGTGCAGACAGACAAGGAGGGCAGGGGTGAAGACTGGGTGGAAGATGATGTGGAGGACGATGAGGTCCTCGACCCCACATGGAATCAACGTTATGCAGGTGACCAGTGTAGTTCGGAGGAAGAGGCGGTGGTCGCACAGAGCCACCAGCACAGCAGAAGAGGGAGCAGGGTGCAAAAACGGAGCATTCGTCCCCTAGACAGTACATCTGCTACTGCCCAACGCAGCAAGGGACCGAGCACACCAAAGCCAGGTCCAAGGACTTCCCTAGCGTGGCAGTTCTTCACACAGTGTGTTGATGACAAGACACGAGTGGTTTGCACGCTGTGCAATCAGAGCCTGAAGCGAGGCATAAACGTTCTCAACCTGAGCACAAGCTGCATGACCAGGCATCTAAGTGCAAAGCACGAGCTGCAGTGGAGTAGACACCTCAGAAACCAAGAAAGGTCTCTGGCTCCTCCTGCTTCCTCTTCTGCTGCAGTCTCGGCCTCTTCATCCACCTCTGTAGTGACAGTGGCACCTGTCACCCCGCAAACAGAGGATCTGCCAGCAACACTACCACCTGGGTCACCGACCATCTCCACAATGTCCCATGGAAGCGTTCAGCTCTCTATCTCCCAAACATTGGAGCGGAAGAGGAAGTACCCCCCTAGCCACCCGCGATCCCTGGCCCTGAATGCCAGCATTTCAAAATTCCTGGCCTTTGAAATGCTGTCATTCCGTCTGGTGGAGACGCAGAGTTTTAAAAGCCTGATGGCATTGGCTGTCCCGCAGTACATCGTGCCCAGCCGCCACTACTTTTCCAGGCGAGCCATCCCTTCCCTGCACAACCAGGTGGGGGACAAAATCAGGTGTGCACTGCGCAACGCCATCTGTGGCAAGGTCCACCTAACTACGGATGCGTGGACCAGTAAGCACGGTCAGGGACGTTATATCTCCCTAACAGCACACTGGGTAAATGCAGTGGCTGCTGGGCCTGAGGCAGATAGCGGTTTGGCGCATGTCCTTCCACCACCGAGGATTGCAGGGCGCTTCAGTTTGCCTCCTGTTGCTAACTCCTCCTTCTCCGCTTCCTCATCCTCTACCGCCTCCTCATCCATTCAGCGTAACACCTTCACCACCAACTTCAGCACAGCCAGGGGTAAACGACAGCAGGCAGTTTTAAAACTTTCCTGTTTGGGGGAAAATCCCCACACCGCGCAGGAGTTGTGGAGGGACATGGAACAACAGACCGATGAGTGGTTGCTGTCAGTGAGCCTCAAGCCCGGCCTGGTGGTGTGCGATAATGGGCGAAATCTCGTAGCAGCTCTGGGTCTAGCCGGTTTGACGCACATCCCTTGCCTGGCGCATGTGCTGAACTTGGTGGTCCAGAGGTTCCTTATAAATTACCCCAATATGCCAGAGCTGCTGCAGAAAGTGCGGGCTGTGTGTGCGCACTTTCGGTGTTCTCACCCTGCTGCTGCTCGCCTGTCAGCGCTGCAGCGTAACTTCGGCCTTCCAGCTCACCGCCTCATATGTGACGTGCCCACAAGGTGGAACTCCACCTTGCACATGCTGGCCAGACTGTGCGAGCAGCAGCAGGCAATAGTGGAGTTTCAGCTGCAGCAATCACGCGTGAGTCGCTCTGCGGAACAGCACCACTTCACCACCAATAACTGGGCCTCCATGCGAGACCTGTGTGCCTTGTTGCGCTGTTTCGAGTACTCCACCAACATGGCCAGTGCCAATGACGCCGTTCTCAGCGTTACTATCCCAGTTCTATGCCTCCTTGAAAAAACGCTTCGTGCGATGATGGAAGAGGATGTGGCACAGGAGGATGAGGAGGAGGAGGAGGAAGCGGGATCATTTCAAAGGCTTTCAGGGCAGTCTTTCACAAGTGGCTACGAGGGTGGGTTCCTGCACCAACAAACGCCAGGTACACAATTGTCCGGCAGAAAGGGCACAGTTCTGGAGGATGACGAGGTGGAGGAGGAGATGGAGGAGGAGGAGGAGGAGGAGGAGGAGGAGCCATGTTCACAGCAGGGTGGCACTCAGACCAGCTCGTGGCCATTACTGGTGCGTGGCTGGGGGGATACAGAGGACACAGACGATACACCTCCCACAGAGGACAGCTTTTCTTTGCCTCTGGGCAGCCTGGCACACATGAGCGATTACATGCTGCAGTGTTTCCGCAATGACAGCCGAGTTGCCCACATTTTAACTGGTGCTGATTACTGGGTGGCCACCCTGCTGGATCCCCGTTACAAGGACAACGTACCGTCCTTAATTCCCTCACTGGAGCGGGATCGTAAGATGCGCGAGTACAAGCGCACGCTGGTAGACGCGCTGCTGGTGGCATTCCCACCTGACAGCGGGCGTACGGTGGAAGCACAAGGCGAAGGCAGAGGAGGAGGAAGAGGTCGCCAACGCAGCCGGGGCACCGGCAGCACCTCAGAAGGCAGGGTTAGCATGGCCGAAATGTGGAAAAGCTTTGTCAGCACGCCACAACAACCAGCACCACCAGCTGAGATGGAACGTCTTAGCAGGAGGCAGCATTTCACCAACATGGTTGAGCAGTATGTGTCCACAGGCCTACACGTACTGGATGACGGGTCTGCCCCCTTTAACTTCTGGGTCTCCAAATTGGGCACATGGCCTGAGCTTGCCGTTTATGCCTTGGAGGTGCTGGCCTGCCCTGCAGCCAGTGTATTATCTGAACGTGTATTTAGCACGGCAGGGGGCGTTATCACAGACAAGCGCAGCCGCCTGTCCAGAGCCAATGTGGACAAGCTCACGTTCATTAAAATGAACCAGGCATGGATCCCACAGGACTTGTCCGTACCTTGTGCAGAATAGACATGTATACCGGTGTTGTGACAAAAACTGTCCGGCCATCGGATTGTGCCCGGCCCGTACTGCGCAGGCGCAGCGCTTGCGCAGTACAGAGGACAAGGAGATTCACAAAATCTCCGAAGATGAACGGCGCCTGCGCTGTGAGTGCAGGTTCAAGCCCCACCATCCAAGAGGACATACGGTAGCACATAGTAACAGGGCCCCTCACGGGCTCGCTTCGATCGCGGCCTTGCTTGGCTCGGCTTGAACCACGGATGGTGTGGCCTTCACCTGAACTCAACACGCAGGCGCCGTTAGTCTTGGGAGATTTTTGAAATCCCCTTGTCCTACATACTCAGCAAGCGCAGTACAGGGCGGACACTATTCGACAGGGGACAGAATTCGACACATCACCGGCCTTACCCAGCCATTGTTGTATTTTTGAACCAGTGTTGGCTACCTCGTCCTCCTCCACCGCCGCTTCCACCTACACAGCCACATCCACCGCCACCTCAACCTCCTACTCCATATGGACCTCGTCCTGCTAGGCCAAGATTAAAATTTTTGTTTTATTTTTTTGTAGCGCACAGATCCTTTCCCCCTTACCTGCCTTTATGTTGTTGGCTCTTCGCAGGAGGGAGAAAGGCACACCGCACTACCAGCCCGTATCATCCTATATAAAGAGGTTGAGCGGTGTACTTGACGGGCCGTGTCCACAGCCGGAGTCAAAACTCCTCCAGAGGATGATTCTCACCTCTACTGTAGGTAGAGGCAAGTCCTTTAATTGCCAGTAAAGTCAATGTCCACACCAGCTGAAACTCCAACTCTTATTCTCTCATGGCAAAATAAACTGTACTCAGATAGAAAAGGTTAGAGCAAAGAAACAGGACAGCTTAAGGTGTGGAGGAGGTCCAGGCACAAACGTAGCACATTCACTTCACTGCTTAGGTTTCTCAAACAGTTTTTGGCGCACGGTCTCTGCCACAGACATTGAGGTTGGTCTCTGCCACAGACCGGGTGTACAAGGCCCCTGCCACGGGCCTGGAGAACTTTGGTCTCAGCCACAGACCAGGGTGTATAAGGCCCCTGCCACGGGCCGGTTGAATAAGGCCTCTGATACAGTCAAGGTGACCTTGAGCTTCTCCTTCTACGAACCTAGCCCATATCAAGGGGAAGACATCTCTCCAGGGAGTCAACAGACCATTCCTTCACCGTGACTCCCGCATCGGTCCATCAGAATGATCCTCCCTTCCCTGGAACAGGGTCCCCTACACGAGGCGGCTCTGGACTCCAGGCTTTACTCCCGCCCCTAGGCCTCCATACCCAGGGCAGCAAGAACTCCAGGATAGTACCTCACCCCGGGCTAAAGGTGCCCGAGATGGAACAGGAACACATGCACCCAGGCCGAAGGCACCTGGGCGCGGACCCCACTGGACATCAGCCCCCAGGCCAAAGGTCTGCCCCTTTTATATGCTCTCCCGGCATGCACAGCAGGTTCCCCGCCCCGCTGTACTACTGCCAAGAGGGGACACAAAAGGCGCCACCTGTAGGCCGCAGGGAACTGCACACCAATACTGTCCCCCGAGGACAAAATGGTCCATGAATCCTACAGAATTAGGGTATTTGAGCCTATTTACCACTCAAACACTTTCCTTAAATTTAGCACCCCGCTACATTTTTATTTCAAAGTATTTTATTTTCCCACTAGCTTATCCATTAAATTAAATAATTTATTCCAGAAAGGGCGTATTCTGGGGCATTCCCACCATATGTGTGGCATTGTGCCGTTGAGTTTCTGAGGTTCTTAATGACTTCCTGTACCTCTTCTGCTGAAAAGGGGGCCTCCAGCATATTTTTTAATTTTTTTTATGTTCTTTTAAGTTATTTCCTATCCACATTTGTTTGCAGAGCACTTGCCATGTTCTTAACAACATTTTGCTGCCATTTGCAGCCCTCTAGCCCTTTCCATTACTTTTTTAGAGCCTTTTTAGTCGTCAGAAGTCCGGGTCCCCATTGACTTCAATGGGGTCCGGGTCCGGGTTCGGGTTAAAGTTCGGTCCCGAATCCGAACTTTTTTCCGAAGTTCGGCCGAACCCGCCGGACCCGAATATCCAGCTACCCGCTCAACTCTACTGTTCAGCTGCTTGATTGTTTTTACAGGAGGGGACGCTCTTCGGTGCTTCTACCAGCTCGCCCGTGAAATCTGCGAGCCGGAGAATGAATCTAGCAGGGGTGGCCATTTACCATAGAGCTGACCGAGGACCAGATGGTCCCTGGCAATCTCTATGACCTTCAGAGGCCGGGAGCAACGTTATGACATCACTTTCAGACTCAGCAGATTTAAACACTGACGTGTTTTTAGCTGAAAATGCTGAGATAGGTTTTTTTTCTTGATCTCAGGCTTTTTGGCCTAGAAGTTATCTCTTCATAAAGAGGACATGTCATTCCCTATTCACATTAAAAGGGATGTTTACTTTGTAATAGTAATTATTATTATACAGGATTTATATCGCGCCAACAGTTTGCACAGCGCTTTACAAAATAAAGGCAGAAATTACAGTTACATTACAATTTGGTACAAGAGGAATCAGAGGGCCCTGCTCATTAGAATAAAAATGATCCAAAAATTTTTTTTTAAAGGGAAAGTGTAAAAATAAAATGAACAATAAAAAATTTTTAAAGCGCCCCCGTCCCTGCATGCAGAAGCGAATGCATACGTACATCGCACCCGCATATGTAAACGGCATTCAAACCACACATGTGAGGTATCGCCACGAACGTTAGAGCGAGAGCAATAATTCTAGCACTAGGCCACCTCTGGATCTCTAAACAGGTAACCTATAAAATTGTTTAAAGCATTGCCTTTAGAGATTTTTAAACAGTATAAATTACCGGTGTAAGTCTCTGTAATGTGCCACATCCATGCAATAGACAGGAAAAAGGGAATGGTCCCCTAAACTGGACTTTAAAAAGCACTCACATATAAACAAGTTTTTCAAAAATATTACATTTATTATAAATTACAAAAAAATAAAGAAAGCTTGATAAAATTGCGCATAAATGGAATGTATACAATTCAGCATGTAAGTTTGTATCTAATAATAACCACAATGACAAACATGATCTTTCCAAAGGATCACCCAACGTTTCAGAGAATCCAATCTCCTTCCTCAGGGGTGTGTAGAAAAAACAGTCATGTGTCTATAAAATAACAAAGAACAAGTTACCAAAATTGAAAAATAAATATAAAGTAGTACATTTTGTGGTACATTGTCCTGATGTTAATACTTACATATTTAGAAAAACTCTTTATGCATCACATTCCATAACATTAAAACCAAGAAGAAAAAAAGAACGGAGCTGTGTCCTGGACACGCTGGTCTGCACTCATCTACCGCTGATATTGGGCCACGACTGGGCTCTTCCCGGAAGGGGGGGGAGGAATAAATTCCCTGACCCCCTAATTCCCCCTGACTTAGTAATACTGAAGTCGAGAATACACAACCCTGTGATAAAAATTAATATTATAGCGATTTGAGTTTTGGTATGTCTACAGCTGTTAATTACTAGGTTTGTAATGTATTGAGTACAGTGTCATACCTTTAACACAGCAGTAAGAAAGGGAGATAGGTGGGACTTTGAATGAAGTATGGGAAAGTGCTTCCATCCCAGGTACTAAGAACAGAAAAGGGGGCAGTGGGACTTTGAATGAAGCATGGGAAAGTGCTTCCATCCCAGGTACTGAGAACAGAAAAGGGGGCAGTGGGACTTTGAATGAAGTATGGGAAAGTGCTTCCATCCCAGGTACTGAGAACAGAAAAGGGGGCAGTGGGACTTTGAATGAAGCATGGGAAAGTGCTTCCATCCCAGGTACTAAGAACAGAAAAGGGGGCAGTGGGACTTTGAATGAAGTATGGGAAAGTGCTTCCATCCCAGGTACTGAGAACAGAAAAGGGGGCAGTGGGACTTTGAATGAAGCATGGGAAAGTGCTTCCATCCCAGGTACTAAGAACAGAAAAGGGGGCAGTGGGACTTTGAATGAAGTATGGGAAAGTGCTTCCATCCCAGGTACTGAGAACAGAAAAGGGGGCAGTGGGACTTTGAATGAAGCATGGGAAAGTGCTTCCATCCCAGGTACTGAGAACAGAAAAGGGGGCAGTGGGACTTTGAATGAAGCATGGGAAAGTGCTTCCATCCCAGGTACTGAGAACAGAAAAGGGGGCAGTGGGACTTTGAATGAAGCATGGGAAAGTGCTTCCATCCCAGGTACTGAGAACAGAAAAGGGGGCAGTGGGACTTTGAATGAAGCATGGGAAAGTGCTTCCATCCCAGGTACTGAGAACAGAAAAGGGGGCAGTGGGACTTTGAATGAAGCATGGGAAAGTGCTTCCATCCCAGGTACTGAGAACAGAAAAGGGGGCAGTGGGACTTTGAATGAAGCATGGGAAAGTGCTTCCATCCCAGGTACTGAGAACAGAAAAGGGGGCAGTGGGACTTTGAATGAAGTATGGGAAAGTGCTTCCATCCCAGGTACTGAGAACAGAAAAGGGGGCAGTGGGACTTTGAATGAAGCATGGGAAAGTGCTTCCATCCCAGGTACTGAGAACAGAAAAGGGGGCAGTGGGACTTTGAATGAAGCATGGGAAAGTGCTTCCATCCCAGGTACTGAGAACAGAAAAGGGGGCAGTGGGACTTTGAATGAAGCATGGGAAAGTGCTTCCATCCCAGGTACTGAGAACAGAAAAGGGGGCAGTGGGACTTTGAATGAAGTATGGGAAAGTGCTTCCATCCCAGGTACTAAGAACAGAAAAGGGGGCAGTGGGACTTTGAATGAAGCATGGGAAAGTGCTTCCATCCCAGGTACTGAGAACAGAAAAGGGGGCAGTGGGACTTTGAATGAAGCAGTTGACAGGTAGGGGTGGGGATGAAAATCATAAAGTTTATTGCAAATATACAATACTGATGCATTACATGTGTGAAAGGTGACTTGCGCTTATGCAACAGTACAGCCTACATGGACATGCATACATAACAGTGAACATAATTGATCAAACAATAACTGATAATCATCATAAAAATGCATATGTGAATTAGAGCAGCACATGACAACATGATGTTAGGCATAAAATCGTGTGGATCATAAAAACATGTCAGAATGTGGTCCTATTGCAGCAATTGGCTGCATCCTTGATGGCCGACGCGTTTCTGTGTTTCAATGCGAACACTTCTTCAGGGGCGGATGCTAGGGACATCTGAAATATTGAGGTATGATGACATAAGATTATGAACTATATGCACCAGAAAGGACAATGTGTCAATTCAGGTACTTACGATATATGCCAAGCCAAGGTATTGTGTGGAAGATGGACCAGAGGGGGGTGTCTCTCCCAGGAACTGGGGTGGTGAAATATCCAGCACACAGCAAGCACACACAGGCATCATCTCCGGAGCGCAGCCAAAGGTGAGTACAAGTAATGGGTGGATATCTAAAATGGATGAGTAGGTCCATTAAGAATCGCCAGAATAGTGGGAGTATATTTGAAGGTAGCCTATATGCTTAAAACACAGGATGTTACCTTGGATGTACTGGAAATAAGATCTTGTCAAAGCTGTGGCGTCTGCACTTGTGTGTGAAGATGGACGCCGGATCCGGGTAGACGCCATAAATGCGTCCCGTGCGTGTCAGAGGTCACCACCAACGTCACGTTTGCCAGGCAATGAATGGGGCAGGGCCCCAGCCTGGGCGGTTGTGAACCCGCCCAAAAAATGGTGCCGCCGCATCCAAATGAGCCGACTGAGATGGAAGATGCACGCCCACACAGCCATAATGTGTGAATGCTGAAGATATTGGCACACAGTTTTTTTATTTCATAAATACAGCAATCTTGTCTTACCATTTCCTATGATCGTCAGCGCCACCTAATGGCCATAATGGCGGTATGTTCCTGAAATACCCCAATCAGGAAAATAATGCTTTCTGGCCACTAGATGGAGCTGATGACTGTAGGAACTAAACATATTAGACAAAATACAGGAATTATTTGTGGCGGCTGTGCTAAATGCTTGAGACATTTGCACGGCAAATATTTGAAAAAGTCATATGATGACTATCTAAAATGTGAAAAGAAACTGCGCTAAATTGCTGAAATAAAAAAAACGGATATCTCACCGATATCTCGGTTTGTGGTTGGGAGCTGCGATTACAGTGTAAACAACAATACAAGATAATAAATTGGAAAAAAGGAAAAATCGCGCTGACCCGTAACCATACACTGATAAGTGATGGTGTAAATTGATTAAATTAAATTATATCTTAACGGTGTAACACAGTTAGTCAATAAAATTAATAAAGTGTATAGAAATTAATTAACCAAAAGATTAACTTAAGACACATCAATCATAAAACACAACAAGTGTATAGATTGGTGTGAAAAAAATCATATAGTCCATTAGATAACACCAGTGCTCTGTGTAAATCAAAAATTCCAAAAAGTGAAAGTTACATCCAAACAAGTTGTGAAGATCCATCACCAATCAGCAGGAATTCCTCCTTACCAGCTAGTCATGATCCACGATGACAGAGGATCAATGAATGCATAAATCAGGCAGCTCTCTCTGCAAATCAGCACAACGCATTGGTTTCTTGAGACACCAGCTTCCGATAGTCATCAATGAATGCATACAATACGGAAGAGATAACACACACTCCACATAGTGCATTAAACATTAAAAATATTTATTTTAATTAAAAATATTGCACTTACAATTATGCAGTATTAGTAAAGCCTTTTTAAGTCTGGTGTGCCCGCCGCTGCACATACATCAGACACCCGTCCTTCTGTGAAGCGTTCGAGGTGATGTCAGCGCGTCGCTCTGCCCTACGTCCGTTTCATAAAAAACGTACTTCTTCCAGGGGCACGGGCGGCGCACTGCGTCACCTCTATTTATAGTACGAAAGAGCCAAGCCTCGCTTTGGGTCAAAACCATCCATCGGACATGCGCAGTGATCAATATATTTGCTCACTACCTCCAACCTTTGGTGAAGAAGGTTCCTTCTTACATCAAGGATACCAAACAGGTGATCAATATGTTAGCAGGGATTACACCCAAAAGAGGTTTATGGATGGGTACAGCAGATGTAACCTCACTATATACTATTATCCCTCATTGTTTGGGATTGGAGGCAGTTAAATTATATTTGGTGAGGGATTCTGGATTATCAGCTATCCAGATTGAATTTATTATGGAACTACTAAGCTATGCCGCCACCCACAACTATTTCCTGTTTGATCAACAGTTCTATCGTCAAGATAGGGGTGTGGCAATGGGGGCCAAGTATGCCCCAAGCTTGGCCAACCTGTTTATGGCCAAGTGGGAGGAGGACGTCAAAGATGCCCCGAGGAGGCCTGAATTGGCCCTTTGGGCTCGGTATATCGATGACGTCCTCCTTCTATGGTATGGCACTGAGATGGATCTCCTGAACTTTATGGCACTCCTTAATAACAACGACAGGGGCATAAAATTCAATTTTGAAGCTAGTATGGAGCAAATTAATTTTCTAGATTTGACAATCAGAGTGGAAGATGAAAAATTTGTTACATCAACTTATTTCAAGGCAACGGACCGTAATTCGTACATTGCCTTGGATAGTTGTCATCATGAGCCCTGGTTAAAGGCTGTCCCTCGAGGTCAGTTCACACGCCTCAGACGCAATTGTACGGAGGTAAATACCTTTGACTCTCAGGCCTCCATGTTGTCCGCTAGGTTTAAAGAAAAGGGCTATGACTCACAATTGTTAGCCCAGATGGCCAAATAAATTAGAGAGGTTGATAGGTCTTTACTTTTGGTAGAAAAAACACATCAAACAGTGACCAAGAAGATCTCTATGCCCTTTATTACAACATTTTCTGTACAACATCGCAATGTGAAGCAGCTGATACAGAAACATTGGCATATATTGGAAAGTGATCAGGTTTTGAAAAGTATTTTGCCCGCAAGACCTCAAATTATTTTCAAGGGGGCCTCTTCTCTTGGAAATAGGGTTGCTCCCAGTGTCTCCGATCCTCCAAAAGCTAATAGCTCTTTCTTTCAAAATCTCATGGGCTATTACCGTTGCAAGACCTGTCGAGTCTGTTCTATGAACAGGTGTAAAGATAGAAAGATATGCAGCTTCACGTCTACTAGCACATCTAGGGTGTTTGAAGTGGAACCATTTATCACCTGTGCCACAGAAGGTGTTACTTACCTCATCCAATGCCCATGCGGGCTGCAATATGTTGGGAGGACTAAAAGGGCTCTGAAAGTAAGACTGAATGAGCATATTAGTAACATCAAAGCAGGCTTCCCCAAACATTCGGTCTCTAGACATTATGATGAGGTGCACCATAGAGATCCATCCAATACCTTGTACATGGGGATAGACAAATACAAACCTCATTGGAGGGGGAGCTCATTGGTGCGGGAGATTTCCAAACAGGAAATGTCCTGGATATACAGATTAAAGACATACGTACCTTTTGGTTTAAATGTCGATACAGACGTTAACGCGTTTATAAATAATTCTTAAATGTTTAAATTAAATCATGGTGTTGGTTTTATTTTCTTTTTTCTTTTTCTTTTGATTGTGCACAATTTCCGCCATTTAAATATGGAAGTATAAACATTCATATAGAGATTTGTTTTTCAGTTTTTTCACATGTATAGATACGATGGTCTCAGTTTGATTTACTGAGTCTCGCTTTGTGTTATCACACATCCATGGACTATTAATTTTTGGTATCATTGGAATTTTTCAGCTAATGATTCATTCATTAAGCATAATGGGTTTCACAGGTATTGGCATATATTGGCTTTCACAGGCCCAATGGGTTTCACAAGCCCAGTGAGATGGGCCTTATATCGTTTGAGTATGTTCTTTTTAGACACAAAAAATAAATTTTGGCTCTAATAATTGCCCAAACGCATGCGTCTTAATTTGACATCATACAAACTAACCGATAGAAAGATGGAGCCCTGCACCACAGTGGTGCCTTGGTCAAATGTCTAGGGAATAATGTATCAATAACCCAGGCCTTGGGAAGGTGACTGGCTAGTCCCTGACATTGATTTCCCCATTCTTCTTTTTTTTCTTGTGTCCCCCCTTTTTTTGGCTGAGATGGGTGGGTTGTCTTATGTCATTAGAGACATCACTATGTGGGGTCCAGTATATGAATAACAACATATTAATGTACCCATATGAAGTGTCTTTGATACAATACACACATTGCCCTTGGGTGCTGGTATTGCACTTCAAGAATGAGTCCCCCGCTGTCATGTCATACATACTTTGTGCGACATGTCAGGGGAGTGGACTCTCCATTATTGACATAGCCTTTAGTGTGCAGCCCTCTTAAGTAAGGGACCACATTTAGGTTTTTAATATACACAAAGGTTTTAATATATAAATATTTTTTTTAAATAAATGAACATATAGCATTCATAATCTAATCTATTGTGATAATCAGCCTTTAAGTGGGAGTGAACCACGGTGGATTGGTGCACGGGCTTGTACAAGCATGTCTCGTCTGTGCATTATGGTGAGCGATTTTATTTTTGCCCAGTAGGTGTCGCTTTAGCCGCCGGCGGTGAGTGACACCTACGTTTGCAATAAGTGTACTTCTGGCTTAGATACAATAAGATGTGAACTGAGCATGAAATAGACACATTTTTAACTTCAGTATTGTCATTAAACTTGATCCATTAACAATCTAAATAGAGCCCCAAGATTGATCATTAGTCCTCTAGCATGCCGGCGAATCAGAGTAGTCAGTGCGGTTAGTGTTTCATGTTGCAGTGACACCGGGTGATGCTGCGCATGTCCGATGGATGGTTTTGACCCAAAGCGAGGCTTGGCTCTTTTGTACTATAAATAGAGATGACGTAGTGCGCCGCCCGTGCCCCTGGAAGAAGTACGTTTTTTACAAAACGGACGTAGGGCGGAGCGACGCGCTGACGTCACCTCGAACGCTTCACAGAAGGACGGGTGTCTGATGTATGTGCAGCGGCCGGCACACCAGACTTAAAAAGGCTTTACTAATACTGCATAATTGTAAGTGCAATATTTTAAATTAAAATAAATATTTTTGACGTTCTATGTGGAGTGTGTGTTATCTCTTCCATATTGTATGCTTTCATTGATGACTATCGGAAGCTGGTGTCTCAAGAAACCAATTTGTTTGTGCTGATTTGCGTAGAGAGCTGCCTGATTTATGCATTCATTGATCCTCTGTCATGGGGGATCATGACTAGCTGGTAAGGAGGAATTCCTGCTGATTGGTGGTGGATCTTCACAACTTGTTTGGATGTAACTTTCACTTTTTGGAATTTTTGATTTACACAGAGCACTGGTGTTATCTAATGGACATTATTTAGGAAACTCATACATGGACTATATGATTTTTTTCACACCACTCTATACACTTGTTGTGTTTTATGATTGATGTGTCTTAAGTTAATCTTTTGGTTAATTAATTTCTATACACCTTATTAATTTTATTGACTAACTGTGTTACACCGTTAAGATATGATGACTATCATCTGATATTTTTTTAATGCATATATTAAAAAATAGAGAAAAGGCCATTTATACCTTTTAAAAAAAAATCCCTTTGCTGGATCACAGTCACCTCTTCCTGGTCTTATGTTCCAGTCACTGCGTTCCTCACCTCCAATGCATCCTATACATATAGCGGCATGTGCGGTTCAGTTTGTTCTGAATTAAAATTCAGACAATTTTTTTGTTATCATTACATTAGTAACGAATTTAAACAGATCTGAAATAACAAAAATAAATTTGAATCTAATTTGAAAACTAATTAGAATAAAATAAAGGAATAGAATAGAAACAAATAGAATAGAAAAGAATAGAAGAGAATAGAATAGAACAGAGAATAGAATATAAAAGAATGGAGTAAAACCGTATAGAATTGAATAGCATAGAATAGAATAGAAAATAAATGAATTGAATAAAATAGAATACAAAATAAGGGAATTTAAAAAAAAGATTAAATTGGAATAAAAAAATAAATAAATAGAAAAACAATAGAATAGAATACAATAGAATATAGCGGTCTTCCGAAATGTAAAATTTCAGATAGAATAAACTTGAATTTAAATGCCAATTTGAGTAGAATAGAATATGAAAAAATAGAATACAATACAAAATAAGAAAACATAAAGGAATATAATAAACAATAGAATAAAATGAAATATAATAATAAAAAATAAAAAAAAGGAGAATAGAAAAGAATAGAAACAAAATAGAATAGAAAGAATATAACCATCTTCCGAAATTCAAATTTCAAATAGAATAAATGTATATTCAAATAGAATAGAAAAGAACAGAAAATAATAGAATGAAACATAATAGAATAGAAAATAAGAGAATATAAAGGAATAGAATAAACAATAGAAGAAAATGAAATATAATAAAATAGAAAATAAGAGAATAGAAAAGAATAGAAAAAAACAATAGAATAGAATAAAATAGAAAGAATATAACTATCTTCCGAAATTCAAATTTCAAATAGAATACATTTGAATAGAATAGAAAAGAACAGAAAAGAAAATAATGAAATATAATAGAAAATAAGAGAATATAAAGGAATAGAACAATAGAAGAAAATTAAACATAATAAAACAGAAAATAAAAGAATAGAAAATAAGAGAATAGAAAAAACGATAGAATAGAATAAAATAGAAAGAATATAACCATCTTCCGAAATGCGAATTTCGAATAGATTAGAATAGAATAGAAAAGAATAGAACAAAGAGAGAATAGAATGGAATAGAAAATAATTGAATAGAAACAGAATAAAATAGAAAAGAATATAACCATCACCGAAATTTGAATTTTGAATAGAATAAAATCAAATTTGAATGCCAAATTTAATCTAATTAGAAAACAAATAATTTTTTTTTTTAACGAATTTAACTAAACGAAATTATTTAAATAACAAATTGAAATGAAACGTATTTTTTCGATCTGCATGTGTCTAATAGCTGCATTTTCAGATATAACACACTCATCCTTTTATGGATATATTTTTGTCTGGCGGTTTTATATGACTCTGTATGAGGCTGCCGCTTGTTTTTATTTCTGAGGTCTGGGATGGTGATTTGTAGGGATGAGCCGAACACCCCCGGGTTCGGTTCGCACCAGAACCTTCGAACGGACCGAAAGTTCGCGCGAATTTTCGAACCCTATTCGTTATAATGGACGCGAACGTTCGAAATCAAAATTGCTAATTACAACGGCCAATATGCATGTTAATGTTATAAAACAGGTTTGGGGACCCGGGTCCTGCCCCAGGGGACATATATCAATGCAAAAAGAAATTTTAAAAACTAAAGTTTTTTCGGGAGCAGTCATTTTAATGATGCATAAAGTGAAAAAAAAAAAAGTGAAATTTTCCTTTAAATATGGTACCTGGGGGGTGTCTAAAATATGCCTGTGAAGTGGCATGTGTTTCCCGTGTTTAGAACTGTCCTTGCACAAAATGACATTTGTAAAGGAAAAAAAGAAGCCATTTAAAACCACTTGCGGCTTTAATGTCATGTCTTGTCCTGGCCGCCATATGGCTGAAAATCCTTGAGAAAAATGGCATGGCTACCCCATCACCCCCCCCCCAGCCCCTTTGGGTCTTGTATGGATACTAAGGGGGACCCCGCACCCAAAATAAAACCCTATACCTACAACCCTATATACTCTGAACAGCAGTATATAGGTGGTGCAAACAAGACATGGACTGTAGGTTTGTTCTTAAGTAGAATCTGAACAGGTACATTATGAAGTGTAGCTACATCCCAAAAAAATCAATTTTTAAGCTTTTTGGAGAACATAGGAAGGGGTTATCACCCCTGTAACATTTGCTGTCTTTGCACATCTGTTCAGAACATGTCACCTCACTTTCCGTCCCAATGACAAATGTTTTTGGAAAAGTGGGGTTTTAATTGAAACAAGGATTGGTGATAAAGCATCAGTAGAGAGGAGATACCTTTTTCCCAAATTAAATCTAACAGGATAGAATTTTCCTTCCTAGGGGTAGATTTCCTCTCACTTCCTGTTTTCTCTTGCCGTTTGCAAGTAGGAGTCGTTTGTAAGTTGGATGTTTGAAAGTAGGGGCCTGCCGTATATACTCTGCAGAAATTTGCCCTATTAGATGTTGGTGTAGCCACAAGACTGGTGGGCACAGGAATGGGCCCTGCTGTGAGTTAATAGATCAAGATTTGTACTTGCATGCACCTGTTGAACCGGGCAGAAAAATTGGGCCTTTGGTGGTGGTGGTGGTGGTGGTGGACGGTGTTGCCACAAGACTGTAAGCCCTCACAGTTACTCTTGGTGGGTGCAGGAATGGGCCCTGCTGTGAGTTATTAGATCAAGATTTGTAATTGCATGCACCTGTTGAACAGGGCAGAAAAATTGGGCCTTTGGTGGTGGTGGTGGTGGTGGACGGTGTTGCCACAAGACTGTAGGCCCTCATAGTTACTCTTGGTGGGCGCAGGAATGGGCCCTGCTGTGAACTATTAGATCAAGATTTGTAATTACACGCCCCTGTTAAACAGGGGCTGAAAAATTGTGCCTTAGGCATTGGTGCTGGTGCCACAACACTGCAACCCCTCACAGATACTGTACTTGGAGCACAGCAGTCACACCTGTTGCGAAGCATCTTTTTAAAAAATTGTAATTACACGCCCCTGTTATACAGGGGCTGAAAAATTGTGCCTTAGGCACTGGTGCTGGTGCCACAACACTGCAACCCCTCACAGATACTGTACTCTGAGCACAGCAATGAGACCTGTTGCAAAGCATTGCCTAAAAATTGTAATTACACGCCCCAACAGGGGCTGAAAAATTGTGCCTTAGGCACTGGTGCTGGTGCCACAACACTGCAACCCCTCACAGATACTGTACTCTGAGCACAGCAGTCACACCTGTTGCGAAGCATCTTTTTAAAAAATTGTAATTACACGCCCCTGTTATACAGGGGCTGAAAAATTGTGCCTTAGGCACTGGTGTGGTGGCATGGATCATTGAGGAGGAGGAAGAGGATAGTCAGTGAACATAACAGGACAGTCACTCAGCATCAGCATAGGCAGTCTTGAAGGGATGTGACATTATAAATTATTCCGTTATATCCGCTTCAGGTGTCTGGTAGCTGGTGGTGATCCAAGACTGATTCATTTTTATGAAGGTCAGTCGATCAACCGAGTCGGTGGACAGGCGCACCCTATGATCGGTGACAAATCCTCCAGCAGCACTGAATGTGCGTTCGGAAAGAACGCTGGATGCAGGACAGGCCAGTAGCTCAATTGCATACTGTGCAAGCTCTGGCCAGTGATCCATCCTCGGGACCCAGTAAGCCAGAGGATTTTCGGTGGGAAAGGTGTCCAAGTCTGACCTTGCCCCTAGGTATTCCTGCACCATGTATATCAGACGCTGGCGATGGTTGCTGGAACCGATCATACCTTGGGGCTGCGGACTAAAAAATTGTCTGAACGCATCGGTCAGACGTCCACCTTCCCCACCGCTCCTTCTGCTACTGACCGAAGCCTCAGCAACTCGTCGTCCAGGACCAGGAGTTTGTAACCTCCCAGTTTCTGGGAACGCGTTGCACAGACCTTTCTGCAAGGCCTCCCTGAGATGTCTCATCCTCTGCTCCCTCTGCGACGGCAAGATAAGGTCCGCAACCTTACCCTTGTACCGTGGATCAAGGAGAGTGGCCAGCCAGTAATGGTCACTCTCCTTGATCCGAAGAACACGAGGATCCTTCCGCAGGCTTTGCAGGATCAGGGAGGCCATGCAGCGTAGGTTAGCTGAGGCATTCGGTCCGGAGTCTTCTGGGTCACTGAGGATGACATGATCGCCAGCCACCTCCTCCCAGCCACGTACAAGTCCACTGGTTTGTTGGGACTGTACATCATCCCTAAAAGACTGCTGCTGCTGATGCTGAGTGCCAGGCTCCACCTCCATGCTCACACAATCCTCCTCCTCCTCCTCCTCCTCCTCTTCCTGTGTGATGGGTGGGACAGAAGGAACATTGTCTGGATAAAGGGGGCCTTGAGAGACAAGGAAGTCCTCCTCTTCCTGCCTCTGTTCTGCCTCAAGTGCCCTGTCCATTATCCCACGCAGCGTATGCTCCAACAGGTGGACAAGAGGTACAGTGTCACTGATGCATGCACTGTCACTGCTCACCATCCTCGTGGCCTCCTCAAATGGTGAGAGGACAGTGCATGCATCCCTGATCATGCTCCACTGGCGTGGGGAAAAAAAGCCAAGCTCCCCTGACCCTGTCCTGGTGCCGTAGTCGCACAGGTACTCATTGTTGATGGCCCTCTGCTGCGTGTGCAGCCGCTGCAGCATGGCCAACGTTGAGTTCCACCTGGTGGGCATGTCACATATTAGGCGGTTCTTGGGCAGGTTCAGCTCCTTTTGCAGCTCAGTCAGCCGAGCACTGGCATTATAAGATCGGCGGAAATGCACACAGACTTTCCTGGCCTGCCTCAGGACATCCTGTAAGCCTGGGAACCTGCCCAAGAACCGCTGCACCACCAGGTTGAGGACGTGAGCCATACAGGGCACATGGGTGAGCTGCCCCTGTCGCAGGGCGGAGAGGAGGTTGGTGCCATTATCAGAAACGACCATTCCTGGCTTAAGCTGGCGTGGCGTCAACCACCTCTCGGCCTGCCCCTGCAGAGCTGCCAGAACCTCTGGCCCAGTGTGGCTCCTGTCCCCCAAACACACCAGCGCAAGCACGGCATGGCATCTTTTTGCCTGCGTACTCGCGTAGCCCCTTGTACGCCTACGGAGCACCGCTGGTTCCGAGGACAGAGCACTCGAAGAGGACATGGAGGAAGAAGAAGAGGAGGGGGTGGAGGAGAGAGGTGTGTCACAACCAGTAGTAGCATTTTGGAGGCGTGGTGGCGGAACAACCTCCAACACTACTACACCTTGTCCTGCATCCCTCCCAGCTGCCAATAGAGTGACCCAATGGGCCGTGAAAGAAAGATAACGTCCCTGTCCATGCCTGCTGGACCATGAGTCAGCGGTAATATGCACCTTACCGCTGACCGCCCTGTCCAGCGAGGCATGGACATTGCCTTCCACATGCCAGTAGAGAGACGGAATCGCCTTCCGTGAGAAAAAGTGGCGTTTGGGAACCTGCCACTGAGGAACCGCACATTGAACAAACTCACGGAAGGGGGCCGAGTCTATCAACTGAAAAGGCAGCAGTTGAAGTGCTAGCAATTTAGCCAAGCTAGCATTCAACCGCTGGGCATGTGGATGGCTGGGAGTATACTTCTTTCGACGGTCCAGCAGCTGGGGCAGGGAAATTTGCCTGCTACAATCGGACGTCGGTGTACTGCAAGTACTTGGTTGTGACACACCTAATTCTACACCTTCAGTCCTCTCAGAGCAGCTTTCAGAGAGGACTGAAGATATAGTGGGGATGGAGATCCCAGCTGATGAGGAGCAAGGAGAGGTCCGCTTTGTTCTTTGGTGTGGGTCTTTTATGTGTGCTTGCCAACGAGCTGCATGGCAGGTCGACATATGTCTGCTCATGCTTGTGGTGCCCAAGCGGCTGATGTTTTGGCCACGCGAGATACGCTTGAGACAAATATTGCAAATAGCAGTGGTGCGATCTGATGCACTCGTCTCAAAAAAGGCCCACACCAAAGAACTTTTGTGATAACGTGCAGAGGCAGCGCCCTGCACAGGCGGAGCTCTGCGGTGTGGTACAGTTGCTGTGCTGGCCTCTAGCTGGCCTCCAGGGGGCATCCTGCCTCGTTGGACATGTGACGCTGCATCCTCCTCCTCCTCCTCCTCTCTCCCTTCAGGCACCCACGTGGAGTCAGTGACCTCATCATCCCCTCCCTCTTCACCACTAGAGCAAACCT
Source organism: Rana muscosa (assembly GCA_029206835.1). NCBI lineage: Eukaryota > Metazoa > Chordata > Amphibia > Anura > Ranidae > Rana > Rana muscosa. The sequence continues at coordinate 44,698,900 of CM055117.1, read as the reverse complement.
GGCAGTAAGCTGCAGCTGGTGGAACACTACTGCCAGATTGCTGTCCTTCAGCATCCCCTCTCTCTGCGCGCACACTACTGACTTCCTCAAGCTGGGTATCATCATCCGAGCCTTCGAATCGTTGGGCATCCTCCTGGAGCATGTACCCAACACTGTGCTCAAACAGTTCGGGGGACTCCTCAGGAGGACATGGTGGGTCTAGGGAAGGGGTGGCTGATGATGCCATTGAGTACGCGTTGGCAGCTGCTCTGCCAGTACCCTGAGCCTGGGTGAGAGAGGATGAGGAGGATGAGGAGGGCTTGGTCATCCATTCTACCAAGCCTTCGGCATGATGCGGCTCCACATGTCCAGCTGCCGAAAACAAAGACAAGCGTGTCCCATGGCCACGTGCTGATGACGATGCACGACCACGTCCACGGCCAGCACTGTTGTCTCTAGAAACAGAGCCTGCCTGCCCTGTGTTCTTGCCTCGGCACGCTCTGCCTCTCCTTGGCGGTCTTCCAGCCATTGTAGTCGGTAGTGTATATAGTATAAAAAATAGAACTCCTATGTGTGCTCACAACACACTGTAGGTCCTATGGGTGCTGACACTAACACACTATAGGTACTATGTGTGCTGCTGACAAGAAAATATAGGAGCTCTGTTTGCTGCCACTAACACACTAGAAGTCCTATGGGTGCTGCTGAGAAGAAAATATAGGAGCTCTGTGTGATGCCACTAACACACTAGAAGTCCTATGGGTGCTGCTGAGAAGAAAATATAGGAGCTCTGTTTGCTGCCACTAACACACTAGAAGTCCTATGGGTGCTGCTGAGAAGAAAATATAGGAGCTCTGTGTGATGCCACTAACACACTAGAAGTCCTATGGGTGCTGCTGAGAAGAAAATATAGGAGCTCTGTGTTATGCCACTAACACACTAGAAGTCCTATGGGTGCTGCTGAGATGAAAATATAGGAGCTCTGTTTGCTGCCACTAACACACTAGAAGTCCTATGGGTGCTGCTGAGATGAAAATATAGGAACTCTGTGTGATGCCACTAACACACTAGAAGTCCTATGGGTGCTGCTGAGAAGAAAATATAGGAGCTCTGTTTGCTGCCACTAACACACTAGAAGTCCTATGGGTGCTGCTGAGAAGAAAATATAGGAGCTCTGTTTGCTGCCACTAACACACTAGAAGTCCTATGGGTGCTGCTGAGAAGAAAATATAGGAGCTCTGTTTGCTGCCACTAACACACTAGAAGTCCTATGGGTGCTGCTGAGAAGAAAATATAGGAGCTCTGTTTGCTGCCACTAACACACTAGAAGTCCTATGGGTGCTGCTGAGAAGAAAATATAGGAGCTCTGTTTGCTGCCACTAACACACTAGAAGTCCTATGGGTGCTGTTGGGGTGCAATGCTGTGCTAACAGCACTGCGGTTGGTACTACTGCAATACTGTACTAACAGTAAGCACGCACCAGACTAATCCCCAGCAGCAGCTAATAACACACTAACTGTGCAATCAGCAGCAATGAACGATCAATGACTTAGGTAGCAATGGTTTAGCAAAGAAATAGCCAATGGTTTAGCAAAGAAGAGCAAATCTTTCAGTATCAAGCAAAGACAGAATCAGCAGACTAATCTCTCCTAAAGCCGGAACTCATGTGACCGGGGCCGATGGCGTGGCGGCCTTTTAAATGGTGGGGCGTGTACTAAAGCCCCTGAGCTGTAATTGGCTACAGGCGTCCTGCCTGTAGCCAATTATTGCTCTCCGAGTTTCGGGCGCTGTGATTGGCCAAGCATGCGGGGTCACAGTGCATGCTTGGCCAATCATCAGCCAGCAATGCACTGCGCCGGCCGCGCCGGCCGCAATGCATTGCGGGGCCGCTCGCATCACACGAATGTGATGCGAACGGCCCAAATAGTTCTGGGCTCGACGAGCGAGCGAACGCCCGATGCTCGATTCGAACATGGGTTCGAATCGAGCACCGGGCCCATCCCTAGTGATTTGTATCTACAATCACTCTGAGCCGAACTTCCACTTCACAACATTTTCTTATCTCCTTTTTTTTGCAGTTAGTAACGTTTTTTTAACAATTTGACCGCTTGGGCAATTTTGACATTTTTCGCAAACATGTTAAAATCAGTATTTTTTTGCTTTTCAAAATTACTTAGAACCCCCCAAACATTATGTATTTTCGCAAGTAGAGGACCTGGAGAATAAAATGGCAGCTTCCTAAAATTTTCTAGCATGTTATACACAGGTCCAAACGCATGCAGCTCCAACTTCCCAGTGGATCATCCTCCAGCTCTTCAGTACATGAAAGCCATCACCACTATATTATGGCTCAGAACTTGTTCTCCATATACACTATATTACCAAAAGTTTTGGGACACCTGCCTTTACATGCACATGAACTTTAATGACATCCCAGTCTTAGTCCGGAGGGTTCAATATTGGGTTGGCCCACCTTTGCAGCTATAACAGCTTCAACTCTTCTGGGAAGGCTCTCCACAAGGTTTAGGAGTGTGTCTATGGGAATGTTTGACCATTCTTCCAGAAGTGCATTTGTGAGGTCAGGCAGTGATGTTGGACGAGAAGGCCTGGCTCACAGTCTCCGGTCTAAAGCCTCGTACACACGACCGAGTTTCTCAGCAAGAACCAGCAAGAAACTTGCTGGCAGAGCTTTCTTGCTGAGTAAATCGGCCGTGTGTACGCGGCTTTCAGGTTTCTCGTCAAGAAAACCGACAAGAATCTCGACCAGAAAAATAGAGAACCTGCTCTCTATTTTCTCGTCAAGATTCTCCATTTTCTTGTCGGGTTTCTCGTCAGCCTGTTTCTCGACGAGAAACCAGAGTGTGTGTACACTTACCTTTCGCTGTGGAAACCCGCGCATGCTCGAAATGACTTTGACGCATGCGCGGTAGCTTCCTAGGCATAGGTAGGGTGTAGCAAGATGGCGGCGACGGCATCGAATGTGACGAGCGCACGCTCGTCGTAGTCGATGACATCACCGCGTTTGCTCCATTCAAAGAACCGCAGGTTCTTTGAATCGAGCGTGTGTACACTCGGCCGGGACAAGTTTCTTGTCCAAGAATCTCGTCAAGAAAAACAACGAATTTTTTCCTGACGAGATTCTCGGCCGTGTGTACGAGGCTAAACTGTTATAAGGCTTAAGTCATCCCAAAGGTGTTCTATCGGGTTAAGGTCAGGACTCTGTGCAGGCCAGTCAAGTTCCTCCACCCCAAACTCGCTCATCCATGTCTTTATGGACCGCGCTTTGTGCACTGGTGCGCAGTCATGTTGGAACAGGAAGGGGTCATCTCCAAACTGTTCCCACAATGTTGGGAGCATGAAATGAATTCCCTTCACTGGAAATAAGGGCCCAACCCCTGAAAAACACCACTGTCCCCACACCATAATCTCCACCAAACTTTACACTTGGCACAATGCAGTCAAACAAGTATTGTTCTCCTGGCAACCGCCAAACCCAGACATGTCCATCGGATTGCCGGACAGAGAAATGTGATTTATCACTCCAGAGAACACGTCTCCACTCCAGTCCAGTGGTCATCAACTCCTGTCCTCAGGGCCCACTAACATGCCAGGTTTTATGTATTACCTTGGGGAGATGCAGACTAGAATACTGCAATCACTGAGCAGCAAATTACATCACCTGTGATGTATTTCAGTTATCTTGCAAACCTGGCCTGTTAGTGGGCCCTGAGGACCGGAGTTGATGACCACTGGTCTACACCACTGCATCCAACGCTTTGCATTGCACTTGGTGATGTAAGGCTTGGATGCAGCTGCCCAGCCATGGAACCCATTCCATGAAGCTCTCTTTGCACTGTTGATGTGCTAATCTAAAGGCCACATGAAGTTTGGAGGTCTGTAGCTATTGACTCTGCAGACAGTTGGCGACTTCTGCGCACTGTGAGCTTCAGTATGTGCTGACCCCGCTCTATCATTTTACGTGGCCTACAACTTCGTGGCTGTTGTTTCCACTTTGTTATAATACCATTAACATTTGACCATGGAATATTTATTAGCAAGCAAATTTCACGGATGGACTTATCGCACAGGGGGCAACCTATCACGGTACCAAGCTTGAAGTCACAGAGCTTCTGAGAGCGACCTGCTCTTTCACAAATGTTTGAAGAAGAAGTCTGCATGCCCAGGGGCTTGATTTTATACACCTCTGGCCATGGAGGTGCTTGGAACACCTGAATCCAATGATTTGGAGGGGCGTCCCAATACTTTTGGCAATATGTGTGTTAGTAACTAATTTTAACCAATATAGTGCTGCGCTTCCTAAACATCAACCAATATGTACATGGGATTGAGATATTGGTTGATGTTTAGGAAGCGTGGCACTGTATGGGTTAAATCTGGATACTAACACATGTTAAAGCGGTTGTATACCTGAACACTAAAAAAAAAAACCTGCAAGGCAAAGGCATAATGAGCTAGTATGCAGCACATATTAGCTCATTATGAAATACTTACCTCAGAATGAAGCCCCCGTATCGGAGCCTGGTCCACGCTGAGGGAGCTGACATCTTGCCCTCGGCGTGTCTTCCGGGCTCTGGCGCAGTGAGTGGCCGGAGCCGCGATGACGTCACTCCCACGCATGCACGCAGGAGTTGTCTTCCCGGCAAGGTCCGGCAGCGTCTGCCGGACCTTCAGCTGGGCATTCGGAGCGCATGCGCCACTGACGTCAGCGGCTGCATGCAAAGAGAGTATCTCCTAAACCGTACAGGTTTAGGAGATATTATTTTACCTACAGGTAATAATTATTATAGGCTTACCTGTAGGTAATAGTGTCAAATTTGGGTATACAACCACTTTAAGGCCACTAGATGATGCTGCATATCATAAGAAGTAAGTATGCTACCTCACCGCCATCTAGTGGCCAAAGTGTGGTATTTTCCCACGTTATACTTAAACTACAGCTAATGTAGCCTGAGAAACATTTTATTTTTTGTATGGCTATTTTGTTCTTAATTTTTGTATCTTGGTGACCACTATCACTATTTTAATATGTCAAAATAAAACTTCTAAAGTCCCGGGGGGGGGGGGTTCTTCTTTCCTTTTGTTACAAATTCTTTGGGACGTGGTAGTCAGTCCTCAGCTCTCATACAACACTTAGCTTGCTTTGTTAATATTAGTATTGCAAGTGATGTTTACAATCCTTGCGATAGCATTAAGGGCCAGTTCACACCAGATGCAGTTCCGTACAGTTTTGTGCTCATTTTTTCTGCACTAAAAATGCATGCACAGTGTTTTCCATGTATTCCAATGGCTCTTGTTGGCTCTAGTTCACACCATACAGTCAGTTTCAGGTCAGTTTCCGGTGCAGAAACTGACCGGAAACTGACTGCATGGTGTGAACTGGAGCCATTTGGAATACATGGAAAACACTGTGCATGCATTTTGTGCAGAAAAAAAAAGCGCACGGAACTGTGAACTGGCCCTAAAAGTGATCAAAAAATATATTTTTTAACAGTCTAAAATTTTAAAAATTTGAAGCGTCCCCTCTGTCCCCGCATGCTCGTGCACAGTAGTGAACGCATACGTAGGTTACACCCACATATGTAAACAATGTTTGCACCACACATGTGAGATATCGCCATGAACGTTAGAGTAAAAACAATAATTCTAGCCCTAGACCTCCTCTGTGACTCTAACATCATCTTTCATATTATACAAAACAATTGGGTTATAGATTATGTTTTTTTTTTTTTATTATTATTATTTAATTAAAGTGTATTTATTCCCAAAAAATTCACGTTTGAAACACCACTGTGCATAAAATGTGTGACATAAAAAAATTGCAACGACCACCATTTTATTCTCTAGGGTCCCTGCTAAAAAAAAAATCCTGTCATTATTTATGAGGAAGATCCCTCCTCAGCACTGACATTGGTCTTTCCCCCTTATTGTGCCCTTTTACAAACCTCCACCCTGTATCCCACCCCCGTTACACACATTGGCCTGCACCAAGTTTTATCTTGAGATAGAAATGAAAGTGTAATATTTAAGTGACAATAGCAGCAGCGGCCCGCCTATACCGGGCGCAGGGGCGCCGGACGCATGGATTCCAATGGTTTTTTTTCTTCAGAAGCACATGATTAGAGCCAGAGGCTCTAATTGGCTTAAAAAAGGGTGGGCTCGGGGCACAGAGCACTGCTCCCCGAGCCCACCCAGTTGTGTGACAATAGAAAATTAATATTCGCTATTGTCTTCCTGATTCTCCTCCCGGCCAATCAGGAACCAGGTCCTGAGACCCGATTGGCCGAGAGGAGAAGCGATTCTAAAGGCATTGCTACCTTTGTTTATGTGTGCGCAGTGTTTTGGAAGCGTGCGTTCATTCAAGTAGCTATAGTGACTAGAATAATTATTCATTCCAGCCACTAGAATGAATTTACGCTCACGTATGTATATGTGTGCAGATTTTTACAGGTTTTGGATTTTATGATCTGAAGGCAGTCCTAAAATACGCTGCTGAATCCTTTTTGTGCATGCATACATTGGCATTCATAAAGCTGATTTCAGATCCATATAAAAAAAAAAAATGCCCCATAGAGTTTTTGGCATCTGTTTCTATTCATTGGTTTCAGCTTTCCTGCTTGACTACATGCTGCCATCTTGTGGTGAATTTGCAGTAATGCAGTCAGTATCAAACTATGTTTAGGAAAACCTGTGCTGGCATAGTATGGAGGCTGCCACTGCTGACCCCATCTTTTTAAAAATGCTGATTGCCTGGCTGGCCTGTTGATCCAAAAGCTTCAGTGCTTTGGAGTCATCCATCTGAAACAAGTATAGTAAACTAGAAGCGGATTCTGGTCCCAGCTGGAACAATGTAACCATGTATTGTACAGCCATACCTGGACTTCTTCTACCACTTCTGGACCAAGACTATTTTTGACACTTGTTGTTTACAAAAAAAAATCAGGTTTTTGTTTTTTTTGCTAGAAAATTACTTTGAACCCTCAAACATTATATTTAATTTTTAGCAAAGTCTCTGGAGAATAAAACGGCGGTCGTTGCAATATTTTATGTCACACAGTATTTGCGCAGCGGTCTTTCAAACGCAATTTTGTTGGAAATAATACACTCCACTGAATCTAAAAAAAGCTACACAGTAAAGTTAGCCCAATTTTTTGGTAGATTGTGAAAGACGATGTTACACCGAGTAAATAGATACCTAACATGTTACGGATTAAAATTGCGCACAGTCGTGGAATGGCGACAAACTACAGTACTTAAAAATGTCCATAGGCGACATTTAAAAAAAATGTAACGGTTACCAGTTTAGAGTAACAGAGGAAGTCTTGTGCTAGAATTATTGCTCTGATGATCACGGCAATACCTCACATGTGTGGTTTCTGATTTGAACCCCGTTTACATTTGCGGGCGCGACTTATGTATGCGTTTTCTTTGGTGCACAAACACGCGTGGACGGGGGCGCTTTAAAAATATTTAAATTTTTTTTTACACTGTCTCTTTAAAAAAAAGAACTCTGATCACTTTTATTGTTGTCACATGAGATGTAAACATCCCTTGTGACAGTAATAGGTGGTGACAGGTACTCTTTATGGAAAGACCCCAAACCCCTCATCTGCACTTCAAAGTATTCAAAACGCCAAACTCGAAATTTTGGAATACTGTGGATTTTTTCAAATCGGCACCATTGGCAGACGAGTAAACCGGAAGTGACGTTATGACGTCCCTCCGGGGGTTACTACCTCAGAGACCCAATCGAAGCCGATTCTGGCTTTGTTCGGGACTCTGGCCAGCCGGCGTTTGTGCCGGCTGGTCACTCGGGTCTCGCAGTGGGGCAGAGAGGCGGAGGGGGGGGGACATCCCCTCCCGCTGCTTATGATAACGGCCGAGCGGCTGCCGAACCGTATCAGTTATTATCACCAGAAAGCCGACCGCCACCTCTAAAACACAGGTACGTCTTTTTTTTTTTGCATTAAGCATTTAAAGCGGAGTTCCACCCAAAAATGGAACTTCTGCTTTTCGAACCCCCCCCCCTCTGGTGACACATTTGCCACCTTTCAGGGGGTGCAGATACCTGTCTAAGACAGATATTTGCACCCACTTCCAAGCATAGGCTCCAGTGGCAGTCTACGCCACTTCCCGTCCCTCCCGCTGTCTCCTGGGAAACACACTGTTCCCAGGAGAGAGCGGGGACCAGTGAACGCGCCACGGTACTCGCGCATGCGCCGTAGGAACCGGGCAGTGAAGCCGCAAGGCTTTACTTCCTGATTCCCTCACCGATCATGGCGGCGGCAGCATCTGAGGACCGAGCGATTGCTCGGCCTCGTCTGCCGACATCGCGGGCGCGCTGGACAGGTAAGTGTCCATTTTTTAAAAGTCAGCAGCTGCAGTATTTGTAGCTGCTGGCTTTTAAAAAAAAAAAAAATTCGGGTGGACCTCCTCTTTAAGGTGAATCCATAAATGGTCCAAGAATCTAGTTGGCCATGAGATCAGACCACTTTTGGTCAGGTTTAGATGTGCAGCTATTTTAGGACAGTTACGTGGACCTCACTTAAAGTGGTTGTAAACTCTGTTACACCACTTGTACCTACAGGTAAGCCTAGATTAAGGCTTACCTGTAGGTACTGTAAATATCTCCTAAACCTCCACGGTTTAGGAGATATTTACCATATATGCTTTCCCATCATCGGCGCATGCGCACTGAAGAAACGGCATGCACGTACAGTTTCTTCGGCCGCGTGCCCTGACCGGCGGCTCCCGCGCGCATGTGCCGTCATCGCGGCTCCGGCCAATCACAGCGCCGGAGCCCGCAAACCCAGAAATAACTCTATGAGACATGGTGCCGGTCACAGCGGTGTGTGGGGACTGCTGCAACAGCTTTGATCTCAGGTAAGTATTTCATAATGAGCTAGTATGCGATGCTAATTAGCTCATTATGCCTTTGTCTTACAGGGTTGTTGTTTTTTTCAGGTCTACAACCACTTTAAGTACTTGCCGCTCAGTCACAATAGATTTACTGTGACCGAGTGGCAGCTGCAGTCTCAGCAACGTAAATAAACGTTGCCAGCTTGCTTCAGGGTTTGGGGCGCGCATGCGCGTGCCCCCTGCTGACCCACGCTTTGTTTAAACACAGCATGATTTTGTCAGCAGGTCCCGGTCAATGATTTATGGCAGAGACCTGCTGATCGGCTGTGTCCAATCACAGCACAGAGTCCTGTGTGCACAAACACACAGGACTCTGTACACAGAGCAAGCGAAAAGCAGGGAGAAAAAAACAGCCAGACCTGTTAGTAAAAGCAGCACACATTACACTTGTTAGGTGCACAGTTAACCCCTTGTTTGCCCCTAGATGTTAACCCTTTCCAGGCAACAGCAGAAGACACTTTAAGGCAGAAAGTGTTTAGTGCTGGGAAGCCTTTTATGTCGCGTACACACGATTGGAAATTCCGACAAGAAAAGTCCGATGTGAGCTTTTGGTCGGAAATTCCGACCGTGTGTAGGCTCCATCTGTTTTTTCCTGTCTGAATTTCACCAGCAAAAATTTAAGAGCTGGTTCTCCAATTTTTCCGACAGAAAAAATTCCAATCGGAAATTCCGATCGTCTGTAGCAATTTCGAGGCGTAAAATTCCAACGCATGCTCGGAAACAATTTGACGCATGCTTGGAAGCATTGAACTTAATTTTCTCGGTTTGTCGTAGTGTTTTACGTCACCGCGTTCCTGACGGTCGAAAGTTCAGAGAACTTTTGTGTGACCGTGTGTATGCAAGCCAAGCTTGAGTGGAAATCCGTTGGAAAAACCATCCAAGGTTTTTCCGACGGAAAATCTGATCGTGTGTACGCAGCATTAGGAATCGAAAAGAGGGGCGGGGTCTACAACAAGGGTATTTTTTTGTGCCCAGAGTTGGGCTTTAATTCTACGGTAGACTACTATACCTGTACACTTTACCACTGACCACCTATTGTGTCTGTACATGTTAACACTGAGCCCTTACTGCACCCATACCCTTTACTGCTGACCCCCTACTGCACATGTACACTTTACCACTGACCCCTACTGCACCCGTATACTTTAACACCGAGCCCCTACTGCATTTGTACACTTTAATGCCAAATACCCAATTCACATGTACACTTTACCACTGATCCCTTAAAGCACGTGCACCCTTAAAAACTGACCCGCTACTGCCCGTGTGCACTATACCACTAACTTCTCTACTGCACCTGTTCACTTTACCACTGAGCCCCTACTGCCCTCATATACTTTTCTAGTGACCCCCTACAGCGCCTATACAGGTCCTTCTCAAAAAATTAGCATATTGTGATAAAGTTCATTATTTTCTGTAATGTACTGATAAACATTAGACTTTCATATATTTTAGATTCATTACACACAACTGAAGTAGTTCAAGCCTTTTCTTGTTTTAATATTGATGATTTTGGCATACAGCTCATGAAAACCCAAAAATCCTATCTCAAAAAATTAGCATATTTCATCCGACCAATAAAAGAAAAGTGTTTTTAATACAAAAAAAGTCAACCTTCAAATAATTATGTTCAGTTATGCACTCAATACTTGGTCGGGAATCCTTTTGCAGAAATGACTGCTTCAATGCGGCGTGGCATGGAGGCAACCAGCCTGTGGCACTGCTGAGGTGTTATGGAGGCCCAGGATGCTTCGATAGCGGCCTTAAGCTCATCCAGAGTGTTGGGTCTTGCGTCTCTCAACTTTCTCTTCCCAATATCCCACAGATTCTCTATGGGGTTCAGGTCAGGAGAGTTGGCAGGCCAATTGAGCACAGTAATACCATGGTCAGTAAACCATTTACCAGTGGTTTTGGCACTGTGAGCAGGTGCCAGGTCGTGCTGAAAAATGAAATCTTCATCTCCATAAAGCTTTTCAGCAGATGGAAGCATGAAGTGCTCCAAAATCTCCTGATAGCTAGCTGCATTGACCATGCTCTTGATAAAACACAGTGGACCAACACCAGCAGCTGACATGGCACCCCAGACCATCACTGACTGTGGGTACTTGACACTGGACTTCAGGCATTTTGGCATTTCCCTCTCCCCCAGTCTTCCTCCAGACTCTGGCACCTTGATTTCTGAATGTACTTTGGACCACTGAGCAACAGTCCAGTGCTGCTTCTCTGTAGCCCAGGTCAGGCGCTTCTGCCGCTGTTTCTGGTTCAAAAGTGGCTTGACCTGGGGAATGCGGCACCTGTAGCCCATTTCCTGCACATGCCTGTTCACAGTGGCTCTGGATGTTTCTACTCCAGACTCAGTCCACTGCTTCCGCAGGTCCTCCAAGGTCTGGAATCGGTCCTTCTCCACAATCTTCTTCAGGGTCCGGTCACCTCTTCTCATTGTGCAGCGTTTTCTGTCACACTTTTTCCTTCCCACAGACTTCCCACTGAGGTGCCTTGATACAGCACTCTGGGAACAGCCTATTCGTTCAGAAATTTCTTTCTGTGTCTTACCCTCTTGCTTGAGGGTGTCAATGATGGCCTTCTGGACAGCAGTCAGGTCGGCAGTCTTACCCATGATTGCGGTTTTGAGTAATGAACCAGGCTGGGAGTTTTTAAAAGCCTCAGGAATCTTTTGCAGGTGTTTAGAGTTAATTAGTTGATTCAGATGATTAGGTTAATAGCTCGTTTAGAGAACCTTTTCATGATATGCTAATTTTTTGAGATAGGAATTTTGGGTTGTCATGAGCTGTATGCCAAAATCATCAATATTAAAACAAGAAAAGGCTTGAACTACTTCAAGTTGTGTTTAACGAATCTAAAATATATGAAAGTCTAATGTTTATCAGTACATTACAGAAAATAATGAACTTTATCACAATATGCTAATTTTTTGAGAAGGACCTGTACACTTTACACCTGAGCCCCTACACTTTACCACCAGGCCCCTACTGTAGGGTGAACAGACATCCCTGGTTTCCGGGGACAGTCCCCGGATTGAGGACACTGTCCCCGGACCAAGTCTGTCCCTGGTTTTGTCCCCGGATGGGATTTGAACAGGGGCTGGGGCAATTTCAAAGACAGTCAGTGCAGAATTAAATAAAATAAAAATCTGAATTACACCCCCCCCCCCCCCGGTCCGCAGCTCCTACTAGCTTAGGGGGGTGTATTTTTTCCATTATCTGTGCCTCTTTCTGATGATCATGTGCTGGTCGGAGCGGAGGGACCATTTCTTCAGTTTCGGGCGCATGCCCATTCAGCTCCGCTCGCAGGTTCTTCTGCCTTGGCTTAAGTCCTGGCCAGCCACCTGCCTGTTTATCTCCTTGCCTTCCCTGGCAGATTGAGGTGGGTGGCGGCAGCGATGGGCAGAGAGAGGCAGCTGAGCTCAGCTGATGGCGTCCAGTAGCAGGAACAGACAGTGGATCAGATCATGGGGCTGCCAGCGGCTTCAACACATGTGTGCTTTGGGGGTGTCTGTGAATAGACTACATTGCACTTTTTCTGTCTCTCTGGCATCATGGATGGTATCATAACTCACAGGCAGCAGGCATTTATCATGGCTCTGGCTGGCTCTGTCACAGTGTGTCACATAACATGGCTGCTGGGTGCTGATTTTGTTAACTTATTGGTCCTTGCATGTCCCCCTCAGAGCTACAGCGACTGCACCTCCAAGTGCACTTGTAGTGCAAAGTGGATTTGCCTTTAGTAAATAAACCCCCTAGTGTCCGATTTGTCCACCGCAATATCGCAGTCCCGCTATGAGTCGCTGATCGCCGCCATTACTAGTAAAAGAAAATATGTTCCCGGATTTCACTTTAAAAATCTGGTCACCTTACCCTACTGTATCTGTATTCAGGCCCCTACTTTATCACTGACCACCTACTAAACATGTATATTTTACCACTAACCCTCTACATAACCCATACCAGTGGCGGCCCGTCAATAGGGGGCGCAGGGGCGCCGCCCCCCCCCCCCCCCCCCCAAAGCTACTTATTAAAAAAAAAAGTTTTTTTCTTTAAAGTGTCCCTTTAAGTGGGTGTGTTAAGGGCGCCGGATACGGGGTGCTATTGGAGGCATGACCCGTGTGTAAACACGTGATTGGGGCTAAGAAGTAGGCTTGTGCAATTCGTTTCGTAACGAATCAAAATTCGTCCGAATTTAGCAACTTTCGGACATTCGGAAGCATTCGAATTTCCGAACAGAGCAATTACGAATAAAACCGAATCCGAAATAAATTATACCGCAAAATAGCGAATGCCCGAAGGTCTTCGGCATAATTCGTTATGAAAAAAGTTACGAATGTACGAATCCATTCGAAGCACAATAACACTCACTCTGCTCTCTGCTTCTCCCTCACCATGCTGAACTCCCTCTCAAAATGGTGTACAGGGGCGGAGGCTATAGCCGCATGAAAAAACGAAAGTAAAATACGAGATTTCAAATCCATTCGAAGCACAATAACACTCTGCTCTGCTCTCTGCTTCTCCCTCACCGTGCTGAACCCTCTCAAAATGGTGTACAGGGGCGGAGCCTATAGCCGCATGTAAAAAACGAAAGTAAAATACGAGATTTCGAATCGTTACAAATAACCGCTATGTATTTAGAAAAGTACAAATCCATTCGAAGCACATTAGGCATAATAGGCAGCGTCGTTGTGAGAGAGACACGAAAAATTACGAATCAACTAACCCAAAAAAAGTTACGAAAGTAGGAGTTGTGTCCAGAATCAACGAAAAACAACGTACTCTACCGAAAGTACGAATTATAAAGCAACAAAAAATTCAACGAAAAATGTCGCTTGCAAAAATACGAATGAGTCCGAACACGAAAAATCCCGTCTAGCAAAATTACGAATGATTACGAATCAACAGGACCGGAAAGAAACGAACCGAAACGGAACGAATTTTTCCGTTGTGCACAAGTCTACTAAGAAGCTCTATTGGTGTAGTTTAGAGTGTGTTTGGGGCGCAAATCCTGTAGCCACGAAAACTCCACCTCTAGGCTCTAGCATTAGGTTTCCAGTGCTTGTAATTGATTGGGTCCATAGGGTGGGGCATTAATCAGACCTGCAGCATTATTGGCTCACAGGCTGCCTGTCTCCTTCAGTAAGTGAGGGTGAAATCGCAAGCAGAAGAGAACTGGTCAGGGCAGACAGGGAGCTGAGGTTAGCAGATGATGAGTTAGGGGCAGAGTTGTACTGATGAGAGATAAGAATGCAGAGATTAGTAGACAGATGGGGGGGTACAGCAGGTGTACAGACCCAGGAACTCAGCACAGGGATGATGGGAACCCCTCATAATGGGCACAGCAGGTGTACAGACCCAGGAACTCAGCACTAGACATGTGCATTTCGTTTCGTTCCGAATCGAAATTCGGACGAATTTTCATTATTCGGACGTTCGGATGCATCCGAATTACCGAAATACAAATGCTAATAAATTCGACCGAATCCGAAATAATGATTTGAATCGAAAAACCACAGATGAAATTCGAATCGAATTTGAAAAAAATTCTGAACGATTCGAATTTGAAAACAATTAGAATAGAATCGAAAATATTGGAAAGAATCAAATAGAAAAACAATAGAACAGAATAGAATAAAATAAAATATATATATATATATATATATATATTATATTTTATTCTATTCTGTTCTATTTTTTTTTTCTAGTCTATTTTCTATTTCTATTCTAATCTTTTCTAATTGGAATTCGAAAAATCGGTCGCATTCGAAAATATTTCAACCAAATTCGAAAATATTTCTACCGGATTCGATAATATTTCATCCGCATTCGTTAATATTTCAACCAAATTCGATAATATTTCAACCGGATTCGGAATTATTCCAACCGAATAGAAAAGATTATAATAAACCATGTTCCGACATTCGAATTTCGTATAGAATGAATTCTAATTCCAATTATAAAAGATTAGAATAGAAATAGAAAATGGACTAGAAATAGTCTATTCTCTGTTTTTCTATTTTATTATAATCTTTTCTATTCGGTTGAAATAATTTCGAATCCTGTAGAAATATTTTCGAATTCTGTTGAAATAGTTTCTAATGCGGTTGAAATAATTTCGAATCATGTTGAAATAATTTCAAATCCGGTTGAAATATTATTGAATCCAGTTGAAAGTCTGAAAGATGATCGAATCCGGTTGTAATTTTTTCGAATGCAGTTGAAATATTTTCGAATTCGGTTGAAATATTTTCGAATGCGACCGATTTTACGAATTCGGTCGAAAACGGAACGAAATCCGAAAACTAATGTAACGAATCGAACTAAACGAAATTAATTAACCACTTGTCCCCCGCCCACTGTCAATTGACGGCGGGCGGAGGATACTCTCGTTCTGGGAGGACGTCATATGACGTCCTCCCTTTAAAACGAGCTAGGAGGCGCGCGCTTGAAGCCAGCGGCGCGCGCGCGCGCCCGCCGCATTCACGAGGCCCCGGTGCGCGTGCCCGGCGGCCGCGATTGCCGCCGGGCACCTGCGATTGCCCGGGAAACGAGCAGGAAAGTGGGTCTCTGTGTGTAAACACAGAGATCCACATCCTGTGAGGGAGAGGAGACGAATGGTGTGTCCCTTGTACATAGGGACAACCATCGGTCACCTCCCCCAGTCAGTCCCCTCCCCCCACAGTAAGAACACATTGAGGGAACATATTTAACCCCTTCCCGCCCCCTAGTGGTTAACCCCTTCCCTGCCAATCACATTTATACAGTAATCAATGCATTTTTATAGCAGGGATCGCTGTATAAACGTGAATGGTCCCAAAAATGTGTCAAAAGTGTCCGATGTGTCCGCCGCAATATCGCAGTCACAATAAAAAATCGCAGATCGCCGCCATTACTAATAAAAAAATAAAAAAATAAAAATGCTATAAATCTATACCCTATTTTGTACACGCTATAACTTTTGCGCAAACCAATCAATACGCGCTTATTGCGATTTTTTTTTTACCAAAAATATGTAGAAGAATACGTATCGGCCTAAACTGAGGAAAATTTTATTTAAAAAAAAAAAAAATGGGTATTTATTATAGCAAAAATTAAAAAATAGTGTTTTTTTTCCAAACTGGACGCTCTTCTTTTGTTTATAGCGCAAAAAATAAAAACCGCAGAGGTGATCAAATACCACCAAAAGAAAGCTCTATTTGTGGGAAAAAAAGGACGCAAATTTCGTTTGGGAGCCACGTCGCACGACCGCGCAATTGTCATTCAAAGTGTGACAGCGCTGAAAGCTGAAAAATGGCTTGGGCAGGAAGGGGGTTTTCGTGCACAGTAGAGAAGTGGTTAATTAACGAATTAAAACTAAACGAAACTAAACAAATTTTTTCCTTTTGCACATGTCTACTCAGCACAGGGATGGTGGGAAACTGCCATTCTGCTCCTTGTCAGTGAGGTGTGAGGTTGCTGGTTCCTTTGCTCCTGTGCTTCCAGAGACCAGGGGCTAGAGTTGCTCCTCTGCCCCAGGAGGGATGCTGGGGAGGACCCTGGCGGGGGCCCCCTGGATAGGCCTGTGGAAGATTCTGGGCCTGACCAAAGGAGAGATGAGTCCTTATCTGCCTTTAGACAGAGGACTGTCAGCAAGCTGAAGAAGATTGAGAAGGAAGAGTAGAAATTGATGGTTTTGATGGCTGAATTCAGAAAGAAAAAGCAGATTTTTGCTAAAGTGTACAGTAAGAAAAGACCGGCTCTGAGGCCTGAGTTGAAGGACTTGGAACAAGCTGTAAGGAAACAGAAGGAATTGGTGTGTTCTCTGAAGGAGAATAGCAGAATTTTTAAAGAGAAATATAAAAATGAGGAGCGATTTAATCGCATGAGGAGAGGAGCCGCTTCCTGCATGGAGGGTGAGGAGATGCAAGTACAGACAGACTCAGCAGAGAGTGAGAAAGTGGGCCCGGAGGATGAGCCCAGCTCTTCAACACCTCAGACATCTGCTGAGCCCTCAATGGCGGAGGCCTCTGTCCCCCTCCCACCCCAGCAGCAATATGGAACATCTGAGCAGGAGGGTGAAGGTTCTGGCATGCTGGAGTTCATCAATAAGTTGGAATCCCCTCTGCATGCGGTTTCCCCGGTTGGTGATGATAAGATGGACACCGTTCCTAGCCCTGTGGAAGAAAGACATGTGGAGAGAGCAAGTTCCACCATTAAGTCTGCAACAACTGGGAAGAAATCTGACCCCACCATCAGCCATAACATTGCAGAGGAGACAACACAGCAAGCAGGTACAGTGTGTGTGCAAGATGGTGTGAACTTTAATGACAATGGGCTTGCTGAGATTTGTAGTGCTGCAGGCAGTCAGCCCAGACCCATAGACAATGAACAGCATATATCAGATAATAACTGTCAGCTTCAGTCTGCAGAGAGGTCCATGGACAATACAGAGACTTTGCCTGGACCAGGCACAGTGGCTGTTTCTGTGAATGGTGGAGGAGATGCTGGGTGCAGTAGTGCCACAACTCTCCAGGAGTCTGCAGTGGACAGGATTGGAGCTGAGTGTTCAGAGCAGGAGGAGAGGGCGAGTCCTGCCTCTGCTAATCAGAAGACTGCTATCCTAGCTGATTCAGACTCTCTGCTAGCAGCTTTGAATATGTCTAAGGACAGGACTGCAAATGCTGGAGGTGTAAGGAAATCTTATGCTGGTGTTACTGCTACAGGATCTGGGAAGGGGGAGCAAGCAGGAAAGGAGCATGAAAATGTTTTATCTTCTTCCCTGTTTAAAAGGAGGAATGTCATCCAGTTGAAATGGGAAGGCGGTGGAATCCCCCCACATAGGAGGGCGGTGGTAGATAAAATCCTGCAGATGGGGTTTACACCCGCAGATATCTTCGCCCTGATCAGTCCGACAGGTTCCTATGAATACGATTTGTCCTTTATACGTCCGGAGTCTTTGGACATATTTTGGGAGAAATATGAGCAAGTGTGTAGGGGCCTTCCGGACTGAAAAGGACTCATCCCCAAGCTTATATCCCACCAACCCCTCATTAAAATGGTGACAATTTTGGTCCGTAATGAGTCCATAACACAGGGGGATTTATCTGTATGGTTGAGGAGGTATGGAGACGTTCTGAGCCCCCTAAAAAAGATTTTGGATGATCAGGGAATATGGACAGGAGGGTGGTCTGTGCAGCTAAAATTAAAAGTTATTGACAATGTCGTCCAGCATCTGCCATCCTCAGCTTTCCTGGGGAGGGACAGGCTGACCGTCTTTAATCCGGGCCAGCCAAAGCTCTGCAACAAATGTGGAGATAAAGCTCATCTTGCATCCTCCTGTCCAGAGATGAAGTGCTCTCTGTGTCAGGGTACAGGACATTTGGCTAAGGATTGTAACATCATAAGGTGCAATCTGTGCAATGCGGTGGGACATCCTTACAGTCAGTTTCCTAAGGCAATGCACAACAAGCCTGAGCTCATGAGAGAGTTCTTCTGCCTGGACATGGAGGATGCTCAGAGCTCAGCAGCTGGAATACCTGTGAGTCCATCTGAGTCTGTGCCAACACCCAATGTGTCTGTGTCTCCCCAGTCTGTGGTGCCCCAGTCTGTGCAAGTACCCAATGTGTCTGCGTCTTCCCAGTCTGTGCGTTTACCTAGTGTGTCAGTGACTTCCCAGTCTGTAGGTAAGGTGTCAGTTGCAGAGAATGTGTCCAATCCTTCTGTGTCTGTGTCTTCTAAATTTGCAGAGGCAGCGAGTGGTGCTGAGGCAGGTGCATCAAGTGCGGTGCCAGTCCCCCTCCCTCGACGCTGCAGGGTTCCTGTTAAGGATTGTGGGGTGCAGAGGAGTGGGGAGGATGGTGAAGAGGCTGGCCTGGTGGTAGATAAGTGAAGGGAGTGTGGGGGGGAGGGGGGTGGAGGGGAGGATAGGAGTGGGGAGGCTGTTGACTCCGGTTTGTCCAAGGATGATATGGAGTGGTTGGAGGATAAAAGGAGGAGAGGCAAAAGGAAGGAAAAAAAAGGAGGTTGGCAAATAAATTTAAGGTACTGTCAGATGATGATGATGATGATGAATGGGACTCATTCAGTTCAGCATCCTCTATGGATGATGAGTGCCAGGGTGCAACGAAGTGTGCTGGTTCTCCAGGGAGAGGGAGTAGCCAGGCTAGGAAACGGCTGCCCCAACTACCCTAATGTCAGATCCCACTCATTTTATATAAAAGGCTATATGCATGGTGATGGTGATGTTCTTTAGTCTGGCTCTCCTGTAGGGATTATGTTGTGCGCAATTTGGTTTGCACCGTTTATTATGTTCTTGTGTTTTGTTTTGCATAGTCATATTCAATTATTTTGTAAATGTTTTATTGTATATAAGTTGTTGTTTGTAAGATTTTTCAATAAACAAAATTAACCCCTCATAATGGGCACAGCAGGTGTACAGACCCAGGAACTCAGCACAGGGATGGTGGGAACCCTCATAATGGGCACAGCAGGTGTACAAACCCAGGAACTCGTTACAGGGATGGTGGGAACCCCTCATAATGGGCACAGTAGGTGTACAGACCCAGGAACTCAGTACAGGGATGGTCCTCATAATGGGCACAGCAGGTGTACAGACCCGGGAACTCAGCACAGGGATGGTGGAAACCCTCAAAATGGGCACAGTAGGTGTACAGGGATGGTGGGAGGAACCCTCATAATGGGCACAGCGGGTGTACAGACCTGGGAACTCAGTACAGGGATGGTGGGAACTCCTTATAATGGGCACCTCAGGTGTACAGACCCAGGAACTCAGTACAGGGATGGTGGGAACCCCTCATAATGGGCACCGTAGGTGTACAGACCCGGGAACTCAGTACAGCCTGTCCTTATACATTTACTTGAGATCACTTAGACCCGGTGGGTCTCTATAGTGGGAGGTAGCGGCAACACCCCCATTCTTTTATGTTATATCCTACTCTCCCTAGGGAGTTTTTAGGGGGGCTGCAACCTCTGTCTGGTGTTTTCCTGAGCGCGGATTCCCTACTTCTTTAATAATAGTCTAATGTCCATAAAATTTCATAATCTACTCAATAGACCTCATGCACACAGGGTGTTTGCTTTGCTCCTCTAAACATCAGAACATCAGGAGAAAAGCCCACTGCAGGTGCGTCATGCGTTTTCTCGTAAATGTATCCTATTGGCCAAAATATTTATTTGTTCTGGCCATTTAAATGCATTACCTCTCAAATGCGCCTAAATGCGTCTAGCGTTTCAGTGTGTTTAGCTTTTTTCTGCGCTTCACCTCCTCTCCTAAACGTGCTTTCCATGGGGTTTTTTTTTCAGACTGTAATTGCTCTGCTTGTAATATGTCTGTAAACGCCTGTGTGCACATGGACACTTAATCTAACATACAGGTGCTTTTACAGGTCTAGAAAAAAAATGTCAAATGCCAGTATTTTTTAAGCTTTAATCGGGGCCCTTTGTAATCTCATGTAGCCATATTCCTAAGCGATCATCACAAGTCTCTGTGCTTGATATACCATCAGTCCGATTCATGCTTCAGAGTAAGTTTAAGGCCCTGTTCAGGCTAGATTCACACTGTTGTGCAGAGAGGCTCACAGCAGGGGTCCGGCGCATCCCTGTTCTCCATTTCAGGGATGAATCGGGCCCGAATTTTTGCCTGTATTTGGACCTAAAACAAAGCATATTTCCAGATTGTAAGTTGGCAAATGTCATTGCAGATCCCTACTTGTTATTGCTTGTATTGAAACTTACATAACACAGTTGGTGTTCTGTACATTGACCGTGTACAAAACACCACCCTACATGTACACCATGTTTAAACATTTGCCAGTTTTATGAGTCATAGCGGGCAGCAGATGAAACTACATAGGTAATTGTAATTGTAAAAATACAAAATGTAGTGTAGTACCGTACTTAAATTTTTTTCTTATCAAAAGCGAAATTACCTTTTAAATTAGGGTGACCAGACATCCCCGGTTTCCGGGGACAGTCCCTGGATTGAGGACACGGTCCCCGGACCAAGTCTGTCCCCGGTTTTGTCCCCGGATTGGATTTGAACAGGGGCTGGGGCAATTTCAAAGACAGTCAGTGCAGATAAAATAAATAAATACAAATTCTGAACTACACCCCCCCCCCCCCGCTCCGCTGCTCCTACTAGCTTAGGGGGGTGTATTTTTTTCCATTATCTGTGCCGCTTTCTGATAAACATGTGCTGGTCGGAGCGGAGGGGAAATTTCTTCAGTTTCGGGCAAATGCCCATTCAGCTCCGCTCACATGTTCTTCTGCCTTGGCTCAAGTCCCGGCCAGCCGCCTGCCTGTTTATCTCCTTGCCTTACGTGGTGGAGTGATCTTCCTCCACTCCCCACCCAGTAGTAGCCGGGGCCCAGAGAGTAGAGGCCCGTACACGCGATTGGGTATTCCGACAACAATTGTCCGATGGATGTGTTTTGTCGGATAATACGACCGTCTGTAAATTGTTGGCGGATTTAACGACAACAAATGTTGGATGGTCATGCTCTCCAACTGTCCGACAACAAATGTGTTCCGTCGGATTTTTCGATCGTGTGTACACAAGTCCGTCGGACTAAAATCCAAAAGTACAAACACGCATCGTCTGTATGCAGAACAAGTTCACGGGCAACGCCCTTCGGACCAAAATTAATGGATTTGTCCGACGGATATCCGATCGTGTGTACGAGGCTTAAGACTTGACAGGCTGTGAGTCGGGCGGTGGCAGCGACTGCAGAGAGTCCCTGTTTGCCGCCATTACTAGTAAAAAAAAAAAAATATGTCCCCGGATTTCATTTTAAAAATCTGGTCACCTTATTTTAAATGCAACCCCTGTCTTCTAACTTTTAATGTTGTAGAGAGGCTATGCAATGGGTTAATAAAGTAAGAACTTAAAATGCAAGTTTAAACCATTTCCTAGTCTGCGATCTCCAGATATCGACTGGGTTTTAAAACAAATTGAAGCTTCGTCGGTGTATAATGTACAGCCTGGTATATGATGTGCAGAGCCCTGTGTATAATGTGCAGCCTGGTATATGATGTGTAGGGATGAGCTCTGGCGTGTTCGCATACTCCACGTGCAGAGCCCGCCTGGAAGTCGGCGCGGCGCTGCGCTAATCACAGGCAGGGAGACATTGTCCCGATGCTTGGCTGCAGAGTTTGGGGAAATGTCTCCCTGCCTTTGATTAGCGCAGCGCCGTGCCGACTTCCTGGTGGGCTCTGCACGTGGAGTATGCGAACGCGCCAGAACTCATCCTTAATGATGTGCAGAGCCCTGTGTATAATGTGCAGCCTGGTATATGATGTGCAGAGCCCTGTGTATAATGTGCAGCCTGGTATATGATGTGCAGAGCCCTGTGTATAATGTGTAGCCTGGTATATGATGTGCAGAGCCCTGTGTATAATGTGCAGCCTGGTATATGATGTGCAGAGCCCTGTGTATAATGTGCAGCCTGGTATATGATGTGCAGAGCCCTGTGTATAATGTGCAGCCTGGTATATGATGTGCAGAGCCCTGTGTATAAGAGCCCTGTGTATAATGTGCAGCCTGGTATATGATGTGCAGAGCCCTGTGTATAAGAGCCCTGTGTATAATGTGCAGCCTGGTATATGACGTGCAGAGCCCTGTGTATAATGTGCAGCCTGGTATATGATGTGCAGAGCCGTGTATAATGTGCAGCCTGGTATATGATATGCAGAGCCCTGTGTATAATTTGCAGCCTGGTATATGATGTGCAGAGCCCTGTGTATAAGAGCCCTGTGTATAATGTGCAGCCTGGTATATGATGTGCAGAGCCCTGTGTATAAGAGCCCTGTGTATAATGTGCAGCCTGGTATATGACGTGCAGAGCCCTGTGTATAATGTGCAGCCTGGTATATGATGTGCAGAGCCCTGTGTATAATGTGCAGCCTGGTATATGATGTGCAGACCCTGGTGTATAATGCTGACACTATGAGTGGAATACAGGGGACGGAGTGGGCGGATTCTATAAGGGGTGTGGCTTATGAGAAGTGGGAGGGGTCAACCGTTGAGAGGCGGGGTCTTGCGCCCCCCCCATCCTAAAACTTCACCAGCCGCCACTGACCCATACACTTTGCCATTGACCCCTACTGCACCCATAAACTTTATTGCTAAGCCCCTACTGCACCTGTATACTTTACCACTTTGATTCTACTGCAGTGATGCATTTTACTACTGATACCCTACTGCGCCCATACACTTTACCACTGAGTTGCTACTGCACCTGTACCCTTTACCACTGACCCCCTACTGTGCTAACACATTTTACCACGACCCTCTACTAAACCCGTATACTTCTCCATGGCAAGTGCACACTTTACCACTGACCCTACTGCACCCATACTCTTTACTACTGAGCCCCTACTGCACCTGTATACTTTACCATCAAGCCCTTACTACACATGTACACTTTACCACTGACCTTCTTCTACACCCATACATCTACCTGCTGACTCTCTGGTGCACCTGTACTGCTGACCTTCTACTACACCAGTACACTTAACCACAAAGCCCCTACTGCATTCATACACTTAACACTAACACCCAACTGCACCTGTACACTTTTCCATGGAAGGTGCATGTAGGCAGGTAGAAGTTATTGCTGCCCCAGCGGGGAGGTTAGAGGGTTAACCACACTCCTGGGTTTTTCTTAGTAGGTTTTCTTGAGGCCGACCCTCCGGTCCTGTGTGCTATAAAAGGACGACGGCCCGAAACAAAGCGCTCTCTGAGGTCCTGGCGAGAGGGGAGACTTGGTCACACACAGTCTGTATGGGCAGAAAGAGAAGAGAGGGGGAGAGAGGAAGAGAGAGGAAGAGAGAGAAAAAGGAAAGAGAGAATAGAGAGAGAGAAGAGAGAGAGAGAGAGAGAGAGAAGAAAGAGAGAGGAGTCAGAAGAAAGAGAGGAGAGAGAGAGTAGAAAGAGAGAGAAGAGAGAGGGGAGAGAGAGTATAGAGAGAGAGACTAGAGAGAGAAAAGAGGGGACAAGAGAGAGGGGGCGAGAGAGAGAGAAGAGAGGGGCGAGAGAGAGAGAAGAGAGAGCGACTGAGAAGAGAGAGGAGAGAGAGAGAGAGAGAGAGAGAAAGAGAGAGGAGAGAAGAGAGAGAGAGAATAGAGAGAGAGAACCGACCCTCCAGTCCTGTGTGCTATAAAAGGACGAGAGGAGAGAGAGGAGAGAAGAGAGAGAAAATAGAGAGGAGAGAGAGAGAGAAAGAAAGAGAGGGAGAGAGAGAGAGAGAGAGGAGAAGAGGGAGAGAGAAGAATTCCATCTGGAATTCTGCAAACAAGTCCATCGGAGCACCTCCAACAGTGCTTGCCGGTCTGAGTTGAGCAGATTTCCCTTACTTCTTGCAGTACAGAAGAGGGCGCTATCATACTGGGACCACCAACAAAACAGCAGTCCCAACTCATACTACCATAAAGCCTTATGCCTCATACACACGACCGGGATTCCCGACGGTAAAAAGTCTGCCGGGAATCAAGGGGAGAAAACCGAGAACCTGCTCAGTAACTTTCCCCATGTACACACCAGAGGTTTTCCCGTCAGCTTTGGCAGGGAATCCCGGCCGTGTGTATGCTCCACTGCAGTGTTTCCTATAGGAAAACTGCTGGGTGAAAAACCGTTGCGAATCACCACGGAAAAAAAAGTACATGTTCTAATTTTTCCCGCCGGGTTTCTCTACAGTTTTCCTGTCGGGAACACTGCGATGGAGCATACACACGACCGGTTTTCCCGGCCAAAAGCTCTCATGGCAGTTTTCCCGACGGGAAAACCGGTCGTGTGTACGAGGCATTACTGAACAGTCAGGACCAGTCCAAGCTGTGTGGCCTGCAACAACTCATCAACATGTTGTCTATCCCAAACTCTCAACAATGCGGCCTGACAAAATCTCAAATAAAAAACATAATGAATGACTCCAAAGAAAAACATGTTGGAGAAATGAAATAACAAGCTCCAAAAAACGAACTGTTTACCAGTCACTGCAGAGAGACTACAAACTGACCCCGTACCTGGAGGTGCTACAAGACCCCAAAGACAGACAGACCCTGAGCCTGTACAGACTGAGCACCCACAGCCTGGAAATGGAATTAGGACGGCACAGACGGAGAGAGGTGGAGGGGAGAGAGAGAGGAAAGAGAGAGGGGAGAAGAGAGAGGGGGGATAGATGAGAGAGAGAGAGAGAGGAGCGAGAGAGAGGGGGGGAGAGAGAGAGTGAGGGGCGAGAGGGGAGAGGAGAGAGAGAAGATAGAGGGGAGAGAGAGTGGGAGAGAGAAGAGAGAGGGGAGAGGAGAGGAGAGAGAGAGGGTAGAGGAGAGAGAGAAGAGGGAGGGGAGGGGAGAGAAGGGAGAGGAGAGAAGAGAGAGGGGAGAGAAGAGAGAAGAGAGGAGAGAGAGGGGAGGGGAGAGGAGAGGAGAGAGAGGGGAGAGGAGAGGGAGGGGAGAGGAGAGAGAGAAGAGGGAGGGGAGAGAAGGGAGAGGAGAGAGGGGAGAGGAGAGAGAGAGAAGAGGGAGGGGAGAGAAGAGAGAGGAGAGAGAAGAGAGAGGGGAGGGGAGAGAAGGGAGAGGAGAGGAGAGGGGAGAGGAGAGAGAGAGAGAGAGAGAGAGAGAGAGAGAGAAGAGGGAGGGGAGAGAAGAGGGGGGAGAGAAGAGGGAGGAGAGAAGAGAGAGGGGAAAGGAGAGGAGAGGAGAGAAGAGAGAGGGGAGAGGAGAGAGAGAGAAGGGAGAGGAGAGAAGAGAGAGGGGAGAGGAGAGAGAGAAGAGGGAGGGGAGAGAAGAGAGAGGAGAGAGAGGAGAGAGAAGAGAGAGAGGAGAGAAGAGAGAGAGGAGAGAAGAGAAGAGAGAGAGGAGAGAAGAGAGAGGAGAGAAGAGAGAGGGGAGGGGAGAGGAGAGGAGAGAGAGGGGAGAGGAGAAGAGAGAGAGGGGAGAGGAGAGAGAGAAGAGGGAGGGGAGAGAAGGGAGAGAAGAGGGAGGGGAGAGGAGAGAGAGAGAAGAGAGAGGAGAGAGAAGAGAGAGGAGAGAGAAGAGAGAGGAGAGAAGAGAGAGGGGAGAAGAGAGGAGAGGAGAGAAGAGAGAGGAGAGAGAGAAGAGGGAGGGGAGAGAAGGAGAGGAGAGGAGAGGGGAGAGGAGAGGAGAGAGAGAGAGAGAAGAGGGAGGGGAGAGAAGAGGGGGGAGAGAAGAGGGAGGAGAGAAGAGGGAGGAGAGAAGAGAGAGGGGAAAGGAGAGGAGAGGAGAGAAGAGAGAGGGGAGAGGAGAGAGAGAGAGAGAGAAGGAGAGGAGAGAAGAGAGAGGGGAGAGGGGAGAGGAGAGAGAGAAGAGGGAGGGGAGAGAAGAGAGAGGAGAGAGAAGAGAGAGAAGAGAGAGAGGAGAGAAGAGAGAGAGGAGAGAAAAGAGAGAGGAGAGAAGAGAGAGAGGAGAGGAGAGAAGAGAGAGGGGAGAGGGGAGAGGAGAGAAGAGAGAGGGGAGAGGAGAGAAGAGAGAGGGGAGAGGAGAGAAGAGAGAGGGGAGAGGAGAGAGAGAGAGAAGGGAGAAGAGAGAGGGGAAAGGAGAGGAGAGGAGAGAGGAGAGAGAGAAGGAGGGAGAGGAGAGAAGAGAGAGGAGAGAGAGAAGAGGGAGGGGAGAAGAGAGAGGAGAGAAGAGAGAGGGGAAAGGAGAGGAGAGAAGAGAGAGGGGAGAGGAGAGGAGAGAAGAGAGAGGGGAGAGGAGAGAGAGAAGAGGGAGAGGAGAGAAGAGAGAGGAGAGAGAGAGAAGAGGGGGGGAGAGAAGAGAGAGGAGAGAAGAAAGAGAAGAGAAGAGAGAGAGGAGAGGAGAGAGAAGAGAGAGGGGAGAGGAGAGGGAGAAGAGGGAGGGGAGGGGAGAGAAGGGAGAGGAGAGAAGAGAGGGGAGAGGAAAGAGAGAAGAGGGAGGGGAGAGAAGAGAGTGGAGAGAAGAGAGGGAGAGAAGAGAGAGGGGAGAGGAGAGAGAGAAGAGGGAGGGGAGAGAAAGAGAGGAGAGAAGAGAGAGGGGAGAGGAGTGAGAGAAGAGAGAGGGGAGAGGAGAGAGAGGGGAGAGAAGAGAGAGAGAGAAAGGGGATGGATGTAGGAGGATTGCTGGAACCTGCAATCCTACCTGAAGATGCCAATTCCCGGATTCTGCCAAGTAGGGATGAGCTTCGAGTTCGAGTCGAACTCATGTTCGACTCGAACATTGCCTGTTCGCCCGTTCGCCGAACAGCGAACAAATTGGGGTGTTCGCGGCAAATTCGAAAAATCTATGGGAGAAATCTAAAGTGTTAATTATAAAGGCTAATATGCAAGTTATTGTCCTAAAAAGTGTTTGGGGACCCGGTCCTGCCCC
This sequence comes from Rana muscosa, assembly GCA_029206835.1. NCBI lineage: Eukaryota > Metazoa > Chordata > Amphibia > Anura > Ranidae > Rana > Rana muscosa. The sequence continues at coordinate 44,671,639 of CM055117.1, read as the reverse complement.
AGGGGACATGTATCAATGCAAAAAGAAGTTTTAAAAACGGCCGTTTTTTTCGGGAGCAGTGATTTTAATAATGCTTAAAATGAAAAAATAAAAGTGAAATATTCCTTTAAATTTCGTACCTGGGGGGGGTGTATGATATGCATGTAAAGTGGCGCATGTTTCCCGTGCTTAGAACTGTCCCTGCACAAAATGTCATTTTTGAAAGAAAAAAAAGTATTTTAAAACTGACTCGCGGCTATTAATGAATTGTCGGCTCCCGGCAATACATACAAAAGTCATTGATAAAAAAAAAAAAAAAAAAGCGTGGGGGTTCCCCAGAATTCAATTACCAGGCCCTTCAGGTCTGGAATGGATATTAAGGGGAACCCCGCCGCAAATTAAAAAAAAAATTGACGTGGGGTTCCCCCAAATATCCATTCCAGGCCCTTCAGATCTGGCATGGATTTTAAGGGGAACTCCACCCCAAATTTAAAAAAAAAATGGCGTGGAGTCCCCCTAAAAATCCATACCAGACCCCTTATCCGAGCACGCAACCTGGCCGGCCGCAGGGGAAAAGGGGGGGACGAGAGAGCGGCCCCCCTCCCTCCTGAACCGTACCAGGCCACATGCCCTCAACATGGGGAGGATGTCCCCATGTTGATGGGGACAAGGGCCTCATCCCCACAACCCTTGCCCGGTGGTTGTGGGGGTCTGCGGGCGGGGGGCTTATCGGAATCTGGAAGACCCCTTTAACAAAGGGGACCCCCAGATCCCGGCCCCCCCCCTATGTGAATTGGTAAGGGGTACATTGTACCCCTACCATTTCACGAAGAAAGCGTAAAAAAATGTTTAAAAAAACACACAAACACCTTGAAAAAGTCCTTTATTAAAAAAAAACAAACAAAAAAAAACAAAACAAAAAAAACATTCCAGCGGTGAAATCCAGTGTCCCGCGGCGATCCCGATGTCCAGCGCTGTCCTTCATTGGTTGTGCCTGAGCGGACCTGATGGGGAACTCCCTCTCAGTATTTTAAATGTATAGACCCGCCCCTTCTAAAGTTCCCCATCAGGTCCGCTCACCGGACCAGATGCGGAACATGAGAAGGGGCGGGTCTATACATGTATTACCAAAGTGAGAGCAGTTCCCCATCAGGTCCGCCCCCTCGGTATGTCGGACCCGCCTACGTCATTGGCTTGAGCGGGGAACTTCCTTCACTGTGTAATTTAAATTTACATAGTGAAGGAAGTTCCCCGCTCAAGCCAATGACGTAGGCGGGTCCGACATACCGAGGGGGCGGACCTGATGGGGAACTGCTCTCACTTTGGTAATACATGTATAGACCCGCCCCTTCTCATGTTCCGCATCTGGTCCGCTGAGCGGACCTGATGGGGAACTTTAGAAGGGGCGGGGTCTATACATTTAAAATACTGAGAGGGAGTTCCCCATCAGGTCCGCTCAGGCACAACCAATGAAGGACAGCGCTGGACATCGGGATCGCCGCGGGACACTGGATTTCACCGCTGGAATGTTTTTTTTTTTTAAATAAAGGACTTTTTCAAGGTGTTTGTGTGTTTTTTTAAACATTTTTTTACGCTTTCTTCGTGAAATGGTAGGGGTACAATGTACCCCTTACCAATTCACATAGGGGGGGCAGGGATCTGGGGGTCCCCTTTGTTAAAGGGGTCTTCCAGATTCCGATAATCCCCCCGCCCGCAGACCCCCACAACCACCGGGCAAGGGTTGTGGGGATGAGGCCCTTGTCCCCGTCAACATGGGGACATCCTCCCCATGTTGAGGGCATGTGGCCTGGTACGGTTCAGGAGGGAGGGGGGCCGCTCTCTCGTCCCCCCCTTTTCCCCTGCGGCCGGCCAGGTTGCGTGCTCGGATAAGGGGTCTGGTATGGATTTTTAGGGGGACTCCACGCCATTTTTTTTAAAATTTGGGGTGGAGTTCCCCTTAAAATCCATGCCAGATCTGAAGGGCCTGGAATGGATATTTGGGGGAACCCCACGTCAATTTTTTTTTTTAATTTGCGGCGGGGTTCCCCTTAATATCCATTCCAGACCTGAAGGGCCTGGTAATTGAATTCTGGGGAACCCCCACGCTTTTTTTTTTTTTTTTATGAATGACTTTTGTATGTATTGCCGGGAGCCGACAATTCATTAATAGCCGCGAGTGAGTTTTAAATGACTTTTTTTCTTTGAAAAATGACATTTTTTGCAGGCACAGTTCTAAGCACGGGAAACATGCGCCACTTTCCATGCATATCATACACACCCCCCAGGTACGAAATTTTAAGGAATATTTCACTTTTATTTTTTCACTTTAAGCATTATTAAAATCACTGCTCCCGAAAAAACGGACGTTTTTGAAACTTTTTTTTGCATTGATACATGTCCCCTGGGGCAGGACCCGGGTCCCCAAACACTTTTTAGGGCAATAACTTGCATATCAGCCTTTATAATTAGCACTTTAGATTTCGAACGTTCGAGTCCATTGTATTTAATAGGGTTCTAAAGTTTACACAAACATTTTGTCTGTTCGCAGGTTCTGGTGCGAACCAAACAGGGGGGTGTTCGGCTCATCCCTGCTGCCAAGTATGGACCTTTCCTATGCCGGTATGCCGGGGCAGGGAGAGAAACATGGAGGACGTGACAACCACCTGGTCACCATGACTGCCCCTACCTCCATGACTTCACCACTCACCACTATTACACCTGTGGCTTTGGCAACTGACCACCAATAGAAATGTACTTTCTATCCATGAAGTCACACTCTCTATCAGTCCAATGGATCAGCAGACATTTTCCAGTACAAATCCACACTCACCGGTCATTTTATTAGGTACACCTTGCTGGTCTTCGTGGAATAGATACAACAAGGTGTTGGAAACATTCCTCAGGGATTTTGGTCCATAGTGACATGATAGCATCACACAGTTGCTGCAGATTTGACGGCTGCACATCCATGATGCGAATCTCCCATTCCACCACATCCCAAAGGTGCTCTATTGGATGAGATGTGGTGAGTGTGGAGGCCATTGGAGTGCAGGGACCTCATTGTCCAGTGGTGAGATGATTGGAGCTTTGTGACATGGGGCATTATCCTGCTGGAAGGAGCCATCAGAAGATGGGGACACTGGAGTCATAAAGGGATGGACATGGTCAGCAACAATACTCAGGTAGGCCGTGGTGTTTAACCAATTCAATACCGGGCATTTTCACCCCCTTCCTGCCCAGACCAATTTTTAGTTTTCAGCGCTGTTGCACTTTGAATGACAATTGCGCGGTCATACTACACTGTACCCAAATGAAATCTTTATGTTTTTTCCCCCCCACAAATAGAGCTTTCTTTTGGTGGTATTTGATCACCTCTGTGGTTTTATTTTTTGCGCTATAAACAAAAGAAGAGCGACAATTTTGAAAAAAAACACAATATTTTTTACTTTTTGATTTAATAAATATCACATTTTTTTTTCCTCAGTTTAGACTGATACGTATTCTTCTACATATTTTTGGTATAAAAAAAAAAAATTTGCAATGAGCGTTTATTGATTGGTTTGTGCAAAAGTTATAGCGTCTACAAAATAGGGGCTAGTTTTATGGCATTTTTATTTTTTTACTGGTAATGGTGGCGATCTGCGATTTTTATTGTGACCGCGACATTATGGCGGACACATCGGACACGTTTTTGGGACCATTCACCTTTATACAGCGATTAGTGCTATAAAACTGCACTGATTACTGTGTGAATGTGACTGGCAGGGAAGGGGTTAACACTAGGGGGCGATCAAGGGGTTAAATATGTTCCCTAGTGAGTGATTCTAACTGTAGGGGGGAGGGGACTCACAAGGGGAGGAGACCGATCGGTGTTCCTCTGTACTGGGAACACACATCGGTCTCCTCTCCTCTGACAGGAGGTGGATCTGTCTGTTTACACACACAGATCCACAGTCCTGCTGTGATCGCGGACAATTGCGGGGGCCCGGCAGACATCGCGGCCGCCGGGCACACACATCGGGCCCCGAGCGATACGCCCCCTAGACGGCCGGGAAGCCCAGGACATCATATGACGTACACCCGGAGGGAGAGAAGGTTCCTGCCGACGTCATTTTACAATGACTCGGTAAGGAAGGGGTTAAACGAGGCTCAATTAGTACTTAGGGGCCCAAAGTGTGCCAAGAAAATATCCCCCCTCACACACCATTACACCAAATTTCCTTGAAATTTAGAAGCTCCTGAGGAAGCGATTTCCTAAATCGCGAAACATGTTGAGCTAATTTTAACGTTTCAAGAGCTTCGTGGACATTTACCAAGGAGATACTCCCCTCTTTTTTTCCAGCGTGGGCATCTTTACTACGTATATCCCCACAACAAGTGAATTATACCATTGAGTATCTTCTGTGGTTAATCACGTGGTTCTTTCTTTTAAATGTTTTCTAATTGTGTATTCCATTGGATGCATATAGTGTCATTTTTTGTACTACTCTGTGAAATATTAAAAATGTTTTACTTTTTTTTATGTGCCTACAAAGTCCATTTTCTTTCTCCAAACTCCAATCCAATTACTTTAGGATGTGACACATTTGTTAACTAGGGTGTTGATTACCACCCAAGGGCACCTGTAATCAAATTACAAATTACACCACCGGTGATACAAGGCAGGATGGATCCATGCTTTCATGTTTACACCAAATTCTGACCCGACCATCTGGATGTTTCCGCTGAAATCGAGACTCATCAGACCAGGCAACGTCATTTCCAATCTTCTATTGTCCAATTTTGGTGATCGGTGCGAATTGTTTCCTGTTCTTAGCAGACAGTGAGTGGCACCCGGTGTGGTCTTCTGCTGCTGTAGCCCATCTCCTTTAAGGTTTGAGGTGCTGTGCGCTTAGAGATGGTATTCTGCATACATTGGATGTAACGAGTGGTTATTTAAGTTACTGTTGCCTTTCTGTCATCTGGAACCAGTCTGCCCATTCTCCTCTGACCTTAACAAGGCATTTTCCTCCACACAACTGCCGCTCACTGGATATTTTCTCTTTTTCGTACTATTCTCTGAAAACCCGAGAGATGGTTGTTTGTGAAAATCCCAGAAGATGATCAGTTTTTTAAATACTCAGACCAGCCCGTCTGGCACCAACAACCATGCCACGTTCAAAGTCACTTAAATCCCCTTTCTACTCCATTCTGATGCTCAGTGTGAACTTCAGCAAGTCGTCTTCACCACGCCTAGATGTCTAAATGCATTAAAGCGGTTGTATACCGCAAAACTTTTTTTTTTTAACCACTTGACAACTGGGCACTTAAACCCCCTTCCTAACCAGACGAATTTTCAGCTTTCGGTGCTCTCACATTTTGAATGACAATTACTCAGTCATACAACACTGTACCCATATGAATTTTTTGTCCTTTTTTTCACACAAATAGAGCTTTCTTTTGGTGGTATTTAATCACTGTTGGGTTTTTTATTTTTTGCGCTATAAGAGAAAAAAGACTGAAAATTTTGTAAAAAAATAAATTTTTCTTTGTTTCCGTTATAAAATTTTGCAAATTAGTATTTTTTCTTCATAAATTTTGGCCAAAATTTATACTGCTACATATCTTTGGTAAAAATAAGTACAAATTGGTGCATATTATTTGGTCTTTGTGAAAGTTATAGAGTCCACAAGCTATGGTGCCAATATCTGAAAATTGATCACACCTGAAGTACTGACGGCCTATCTCAATTCTTGAGACCCTAACATGCCAGAAAAGTACAAATACCCCCCAAATGACCCCTTTTTGGAAAGAAGACATTCCAAGGTATTTAGAAAGAGGCATTGTGAGTTTTTTGAAGTTGTCATTTTTTCCCACAATTCTTTGCAAAAATCAAGATTTTTTTTTTTAACAAAATTGTCATATTAGCAGGTTATTTCTCACTCACAGCATATGCATACCACAAATTACACCCCAAAACACATTCTGCTATTCCTCCTGAGTATGGCGATACCACATGTGTGAGACTTTTACACAGCGTGGCCACATACAGAGGCCCAACATGCAGGGAGCGCCATCAGGCGTTCTGGAGCACCCAGGCCAATTCTGACATTTCTCTCCTACATGTAAAAATCATCATTTGTTTGCTAGAAAATTACATAGAACCCCAAAACATTATGTATGTTTTTTTAGCAAAGACCTTAAAGAATATAATGGTGGTCATTGCAACTTTTTATCTTGCACGGTATTTGCGCAGAAATTTTTCTAATGCGTTTTTTACGGAAAAAAACTGTTTTGTGCTTAAAAGAAATAAAAACAGTAAAGTTAGCCCAATGTTTTTGCATAATGTGAAAGATGAAGTTACGCCGAGTAAATAGATACCTAACATGTCACCCTTAAAAATTGCACACACTCGTGGAATGGCGCCAAACTTCGCTACTTAAAAATCCCCATAGGCGACGCTTTCAATATTTTTACTGGTTACATGTTTTGAGTTACAGAGGAGGTCTAGGGCCAGAATTATTGCTCTCGCTCTAACGTTCGCAACGATACCTCACATGTGTGGTTTGAACACCGTTTTCATATGTGGGCGGGGCTTACGTATGCGTTCACTTCTGCATGCGAGCTCGCGGGGGCAGGGGCGCTTTAAAATATATATATATTTTATTGTTCATTTTACTTTATTTATTTTAGTTTGACATGTTTTTCCGCCCCAATTTTTTTTTTGATCACTTTTATTCCTATTACAAGGAATGTAAACATCCCTTGTAATAGGAATATGGCATGACAGGTCCTCTTTACAGTGAGATATGGGGGGGGGGGGTCAATAAGACCCCACATCTCACCTCTAGGCTGGGAAGCCTGAAAAAAAACAAAAAAATAAAAACAATCCTGGCTTTGATCGTAGCGGTGAGTCGGTAGAAGCACCGGAGGGCAGCGGGAGGGGCATCCCCTCTCACCTTCCGTAAGAGCGATCAAGCGGTGGAACAGCCGAGTATTGCCGGGTATTGCCGAGTATTGCCGAGTATTGCCGGGTATTGCCGGGTATTGCCGAGTATTGCCGAGTATTGCCGGGTATTGCCGAGTATTGCGGAGTATTGCCGGGTATTGCCGAGTATTGCCGGGTATTGCCGAGTATTGCCGGGTATTGCGGAGTATTGCGGATTATTGCGGAGTATTGCGGAGTATTGCCGGGTATTGCCGAGTATTGCCGAGTATTGCGGAGTATTGCCGAGTATTGCGGAGTATTGCCGAGTATTGCCGGGTATTGCCGAGTATTGCGGAGTATTGCCGGGTATTGCGGAGTATTGCGGAGTATTGCCGGGTATTGCCGAGTATTGCAGAGTATTGCCGAGTATTGCAGAGTATTGCCGAGTATTGCCGAGTATTGCGGAGTATTGCCGAGTATTGCTGAGTATTGCCGAGTATTGCAGAGTATTGCAGAGTATTGCCGAGTATTGCCGAGTATTGCCGGGTATTGCCGAGTATTGCCGAGTATTGCCGAGTATTGCGGAGTATTGCCGGGTATTGCCGAGTATTGCCGAGTATTGCCGAGTATTGCCGGGTATTGCCGAGTATTGCGGAGTATTGCCGGGTATTGCGGAGTATTGCGGAGTATTGCCGGGTATTGCCGAGTATTGCAGAGTATTGCCGAGTATTGCAGAGTATTGCCGAGTATTGCCGAGTATTGCCGAGTATTGCGGAGTATTGCCGAGTATTGCAGAGTATTGCAGAGTATTGCCGAGTATTGCCGAGTATTGCCGAGTATTGCCGGGTATTGCCGAGTATTGCCGAGTATTGCCGAGTATTGCGGAGTATTGCCGGGTATTGCCGAGTATTGCCGAGTATTGCAGAGTATTGCCGAGTATTGCCGAGTATTGCCGAGTATTGCCGAGTATTGCGGAGTATTGCGGAGTATTGCCGAGTATTGCAGAGTATTGCAGAGTATTGCAGAGTATTGCCGAGTATTGCCGAGTATTGCGGAGTATTGCCGGGTATTGCGGAGTATTGCCGAGTATTGCCGAGTATTGCCGAGTATTGCAGAGTATTGCAGAGTATTGCCGGGTATTGCCGAGTATTGCGGAGTATTGCGGAGTATTGCGGAGTATTGCCGGGTATTGCCGAGTATTGCAGAGTATTGCAGAGTATTGCCGAGTATTGCCGAGTATTGCCGAGTATTGCAGAGTATTGCCGGGTATTGCCGAGTATTGCCGAGTATTGCGGAGTATTGCGGAGTATTGCCGGGTATTGCCGAGTATTGCAGAGTATTGCAGAGTATTGCAGAGTATTGCCGAGTATTGCCGAGTATTGCGGAGTATTGCCGGGTATTGCGGAGTATTGCCGAGTATTGCCGAGTATTGCGGAGTATTGCCGAGTATTGCGGAGTATTGCCGAGTATTGCGGAGTATTGCGGAGTATTGCGGAGTATTGCCGGGTATTGCGGAGTATTGCCGAGTATTGCCGAGTATTGCGGAGTATTGCGGAGTATTGCGGAGTATTGCCGAGTATTGCAGAGTATTGCAGAGTATTGCAGAGTATTGCCGAGTATTGCGGAGTATTGCGGAGTATTGCCGGGTATTGCGGAGTATTGCGGAGTATTGCCGAGTATTGCCGAGTATTGCCGAGTATTGCAGAGTATTGCCGAGTATTGCCGAGTATTGCCGAGTATTGCCGGGTATTGCCGAGTATTGCCGAGTATTGCGGAGTATTGCGGAGTATTGCCGGGTATTGCCGAGTATTGCAGAGTATTGCAGAGTATTGCCGAGTATTGCCGAGTATTGCCGAGTATTGCCGGGTATTGCCGAGTATTGCCGGGTATTGCCGAGTATTGCCGAGTATTGCCGAGTATTGCGGAGTATTGCCGGGTATTGCGGAGTATTGCCGAGTATTGCCGAGTATTGCCGAGTATTGCCGAGTATTGCGGAGTATTGCGGAGTATTGCCGGGTATTGCCGAGTATTGCCGGGGTATTGCCGAGTATTGCCGAGTATTGCCGGGTATTGCCGGGTATTGCCGAGTATTGCCGGGTATTGCCGAGTATTGCGGAGTATTGCGGAGTATTGCCGGGTATTGCCGAGTATTGCCGAGTATTGCCGAGTATTGCGGAGTATTGCGGAGTATTGCCGGGTATTGCCGAGTATTGCCGGGGTATTGCCGAGTATTGCCGAGTATTGCCGGGTATTGCCGGGTATTGCCGAGTATTGCCGGGTATTGCCGAGTATTGCGGAGTATTGCGGAGTATTGCCGGGTATTGCCGAGTATTGCCGGGTATTGCGGAGTATTGCCGGGTATTGCCGGGTATTGCCGAGTATTGCGGAGTATTGCGGAGTATTGCGGAGTATTGCCGGGTATTGCCGAGTATTGCCGAGTATTGCCGAGTATTGCCGAGTATTGCCAAGTATTGCCGGGTATTGCCGAGTATTGCCGAGTATTGCGGAGTATTGCGGAGTATTGCCGGGTATTGCCGAGTATTGCAGAGTATTGCAGAGTATTGCCGAGTATTGCCGAGTATTGCCGAGTATTGCCGGGTATTGCCGAGTATTGCCGAGTATTGCCGGGTATTGCCGAGTATTGCCGGGTATTGCGGAGTATTGCGGAGTATTGCCGAGTATTGCGGAGTATTGCCGAGTATTGCCGAGTATTGCCGAGTATTGCGGAGTATTGCCGAGTATTGCGGAGTATTGCCGGGTATTGCGGAGTATTGCCGAGTATTGCCGAGTATTGCGGAGTATTGCGGAGTATTGCGGAGTATTGCCGGGTATTGCCGAGTATTGCCGGGGTATTGCCGAGTATTGCCGAGTATTGCCGGGTATTGCCGGGTATTGCCGAGTATTGCCGGGGTATTGCCGAGTATTGCAGAGTATTGCCGGGTATTGCCGGGTATTGCCGAGTATTGCCGAGTATTGCCGGGTATTGCCGAGTATTGCGGAGTATTGCCGGGTATTGCCGAGTATTGCCGGGTATTGCGGAGTATTGCCGAGTATTGCCGGGTATTGCCGAGTATTGCCGAGTATTGCCGAGTATTGCGGAGTATTGCGGAGTATTGCGGAGTATTGCCGGGTATTGCCGAGTATTGCCGGGGTATTGCCGAGTATTGCCGAGTATTGCCGGGTATTGCCGGGTATTGCCGAGTATTGCCGGGGTATTGCCGAGTATTGCAGAGTATTGCCGGGTATTGCCGGGTATTGCCGAGTATTGCCGAGTATTGCCGGGTATTGCCGAGTATTGCGGAGTATTGCCGGGTATTGCCGAGTATTGCCGGGTATTGCGGAGTATTGCCGAGTATTGCCGGGTATTGCCGAGTATTGCCGAGTATTGCGGAGTATTGCGGAGTATTGCGGAGTATTGCCGGGTATTGCGGAGTATTGCCGGGTATTGCCGAGTATTGCCGAGTATTGCAGAGTATTGCCGAGTATTGCCGAGTATTGCCGGGTATTGCCGAGTATTGCCGAGTATTGCGGAGTATTGCGGAGTATTGCCGGGTATTGCCGAGTATTGCAGAGTATTGCCGAGTATTGCCGAGTATTGCCGAGTATTGCCGGGTATTGCCGAGTATTGCCGAGTATTGCCGGGTATTGCCGAGTATTGCCGGGTATTGCGGAGTATTGCCGGGTATTGCGGAGTATTGCGGAGTATTGCCGAGTATTGCGGAGTATTGCCGAGTATTGCCGAGTATTGCGGAGTATTGCCGGGTATTGCGGAGTATTGCCGAGTATTGCCGAGTATTGCCGAGTATTGCGGAGTATTGCGGAGTATTGCGGAGTATTGCGGAGTATTGCCGGGTATTGCGGAGTATTGCCGGGTATTGCCGAGTATTGCCGAGTATTGCAGAGTATTGCCGAGTATTGCCGAGTATTGCCGGGTATTGCCGAGTATTGCCGAGTATTGCGGAGTATTGCGGAGTATTGCCGGGTATTGCCGAGTATTGCAGAGTATTGCCGAGTATTGCCGAGTATTGCCGAGTATTGCCGGGTATTGCCGAGTATTGCCGAGTATTGCCGGGTATTGCCGAGTATTGCCGGGTATTGCGGAGTATTGCCGGGTATTGCGGAGTATTGCCGAGTATTGCCGAGTATTGCGGAGTATTGCCGAGTATTGCCGAGTATTGCGGAGTATTGCCGGGTATTGCGGAGTATTGCCGAGTATTGCCGAGTATTGCCGAGTATTGCGGAGTATTGCGGAGTATTGCGGAGTATTGCCGGGTATTGCCGAGTATTGCCGGGGTATTGCCGAGTATTGCCGGGTATTGCCGGGTATTGCCGGGTATTGCCGAGTATTGCCGAGTATTGCCGGGTATTGCCGAGTATTGCGGAGTATTGCGGAGTATTGCCGGGTATTGCCGAGTATTGCCGGGTATTGCGGAGTATTGCCGAGTATTGCCGAGTATTGCGGAGTATTGCGGAGTATTGCGGAGTATTGCCGGGTATTGCCAAGTATTGCCGAGTATTGCCGAGTATTGCCGAGTATTGCCGAGTATTGCCGAGTATTGCCAAGTATTGCCGGGTATTGCCGAGTATTGCCGAGTATTGCGGAGTATTGCGGAGTATTGCCGGGTATTGCCGAGTATTGCAGAGTATTGCAGAGTATTGCCGAGTATTGCCGAGTATTGCCGAGTATTGCCGGGTATTGCCGAGTATTGCCGAGTATTGCCGAGTATTGCCGGGTATTGCGGAGTATTGCGGAGTATTGCCGAGTATTGCCGAGTATTGCGGAGTATTGCCGGGTATTGCGGAGTATTGCCGAGTATTGCGGAGTATTGCGGAGTATTGCCGGGTATTGCCGAGTATTGCCGGGGTATTGCCGAGTATTGCCGAGTATTGCCGGGTATTGCCGGGTATTGCCGAGTATTGCCGGGTATTGCCGAGTATTGCGGAGTATTGCGGAGTATTGCCGGGTATTGCCGAGTATTGCCGGGTATTGCGGAGTATTGCCGGGTATTGCCGAGTATTGCCGAGTATTGCGGAGTATTGCGGAGTATTGCCGGGTATTGCCGAGTATTGCCGAGTATTGCCGAGTATTGCCGAGTATTGCCAAGTATTGCCGGGTATTGCCGAGTATTGCCGAGTATTGCGGAGTATTGCGGAGTATTGCCGGGTATTGCCGAGTATTGCAGAGTATTGCAGAGTATTGCCGAGTATTGCCGAGTATTGCCGGGTATTGCCGAGTATTGCCGGGTATTGCCGAGTATTGCCGAGTATTGCCGGGTATTGCCGGGTATTGCCGAGTATTGCCGAGTATTGCCGGGTATTGCCGAGTATTGCCGAGTATTGCCGAGTATTGCCGAGTATTGCCGGGTATTGCCGAGTATTGCCGAGTATTGCGGAGTATTGCCGGGTATTGCCGAGTATTGCAGAGTATTGCCGAGTATTGCCGAGTATTGCCGAGTATTGCCGGGTATTGCCGGGTATTGCCGAGTATTGCCGAGTATTGCCGGGTATTGCCGAGTATTGCCGGGTATTGCCGAGTATTGCGGAGTATTGCCGAGTATTGCGGAGTATTGCCGAGTATTGCCGAGTATTGCGGAGTATTGCCGGGTATTGCGGAGTATTGCCGAGTATTGCCGAGTATTGCCGAGTATTGCGGAGTATTGCGGAGTATTGCCGGGTATTGCCGAGTATTGCCGGGGTATTGCCGAGTATTGCCGAGTATTGCCGGGTATTGCCGGGTATTGCCGAGTATTGCCGAGTATTGCCGGGTATTGCCGAGTATTGCGGAGTATTGCGGAGTATTGCCGGGTATTGCCGAGTATTGCCGGGTATTGCGGAGTATTGCCGGGTATTGCCGAGTATTGCCGAGTATTGCGGAGTATTGCGGAGTATTGCGGAGTATTGCCGGGTATTGCCGAGTATTGCCGAGTATTGCAGAGTATTGCCGAGTATTGCCAAGTATTGCCGGGTATTGCCGAGTATTGCCGAGTATTGCGGAGTATTGCGGAGTATTGCCGGGTATTGCAGAGTATTGCAGAGTATTGCCGAGTATTGCCGAGTATTGCCGAGTATTGCCGGGTATTGCCGAGTATTGCCGAGTATTGCCGGGTATTGCCGAGTATTGCCGGGTATTGCGGAGTATTGCCGAGTATTGCCGAGTATTGCGGAGTATTGCCGAGTATTGCCGAGTATTGCGGAGTATTGCCGGGTATTGCGGAGTATTGCCGAGTATTGCCGAGTATTGCGGAGTATTGCGGAGTATTGCGGAGTATTGCCGGGTATTGCCGAGTATTGCCGGGGTATTGCCGAGTATTGCCGAGTATTGCCGGGTATTGCCGGGTATTGCCGAGTATTGCCGGGGTATTGCCGAGTATTGCCGAGTATTGCCGGGTATTGCCGGGTATTGCCGAGTATTGCCGAGTATTGCCGGGTATTGCCGAGTATTGCGGAGTATTGCGGAGTATTGCCGGGTATTGCCGAGTATTGCCGGGTATTGCGGAGTATTGCCGAGTATTGCCGGGTATTGCCGAGTATTGCCGAGTATTGCGGAGTATTGCGGAGTATTGCGGAGTATTGCCGGGTATTGCCGAGTATTGCAGAGTATTGCCGAGTATTGCCGGGTATTGCCGAGTATTGCCGAGTATTGCGGAGTATTGCGGAGTATTGCCGGGTATTGCCGAGTATTGCAGAGTATTGCCGAGTATTGCCGAGTATTGCCGAGTATTGCCGGGTATTGCCGGGTATTGCCGAGTATTGCCGAGTATTGCCGGGTATTGCCGGGTATTGCCGAGTATTGCCGGGTATTGCGGAGTATTGCGGAGTATTGCCGAGTATTGCGGAGTATTGCCGAGTATTGCCGAGTATTGCGGAGTATTGCCGGGTATTGCGGAGTATTGCCGAGTATTGCCGAGTATTGCCGAGTATTGCGGAGTATTGCGGAGTATTGCCGGGTATTGCCGAGTATTGCCGGGGTATTGCCGAGTATTGCCGAGTATTGCCGGGTATTGCCGGGTATTGCCGGGTATTGCCGAGTATTGCCGGGTATTGCCGGGTATTGCCGAGTATTGCCGAGTATTGCCGAGTATTGCCGGGTATTGCCGAGTATTGCCGGGTATTGCGGAGTATTGCCGAGTATTGCCGGGTATTGCCGAGTATTGCCGAGTATTGCCGAGTATTGCCGGGAGTATTGCGGAGTATTGCGGAGTATTGCCGGGTATTGCCGGGTATTGCCGAGTATTGCCGAGTATTGCCGGGTATTGCCGAGTATTGCCGGGTATTGCCGGGTATTGCAGAGTATTGCCGAGTATTGCGGAGTATTGCCGGGTATTGCCGGTATTGCCGAGTATTGCCGAGTATTGCCGGGTATTGCCGAGTATTGCCGAGTATTGCGGAGTATTGCCGGGTATTGCCGAGTATTGCGGAGTATTGCGGAGTATTGCCGGGTATTGCGGAGTATTGCGGAGTATTGCCGGGTATTGCGGAGTATTGCCGAGTATTGCCGAGTATTGCGGAGTATTGCCGGGTATTGCCGGGTATTGCCGGGTATTGCGGAGTATTGCCGAGTATTGCGGAGTATTGCCGGGTACTGCGGAGTATTGCGGAGTATTGCGGAGTATTGCCGGGTATTGCGGGGTATTGCCGGGTATTGCGGAGTATTGCCGGGTATTGCGGAGTATTGCCGGGTATTGCGGGGTATTGCCGGGTATTGCGGGGTATTGCCGGGTATTGCAGAGTATTGCCGGGTATTGCGGGGTATTGCCGGGTATTGCCGGGTATTGCCGAGTATTGCCGGGTATTGCGGAGTATTGCCGAGTATTGCGGAGTATTGCCGGGTATTGCGGAGTATTGCGGAGTATTGCCGGGTATTGCGGGGTATTGCCGGGTATTGCGGAGTATTGCCGGGTATTGCGGAGTATTGCCGGGTATTGCGGGGTATTGCCGGGTATTGCGGAGTATTGCCGGGTATTGCGGGGTATTGCCGGGTATTGCGGAGTATTGCCGAGTATTGCGGAGTATTGCCGGGTACTGCGGAGTATTGCGGAGTATTGCCGGGTATTGCGGGGTATTGCCGGGTATTGCGGAGTATTGCCGGGTATTGCGGGGTATTGCCGGGTATTGCGGAGTATTGCCGGGTATTGCGGGGTATTGCCGGGTATTGCGGGGTATTGCCGGGTATTGCCGGGTATTGCGGAGTATTGCCGGGTATTGCGGAGTATTGCGGAGTATTGCCGGGTATTGCGGAGTATTGCCGGGTATTGCGGAGTATTGCCGGGTATTGCGGGGTATTGCCGGGTATTGCGGAGTATTGCCGGGTATTGCGGGGTATTGCCGGGTATTGCGGAGTATTGCCGAGTATTGCGGAGTATTGCCGGGTACTGCGGAGTATTGCGGAGTATTGCCGGGTATTGCGGGGTATTGCCGGGTATTGCGGAGTATTGCCGGGTATTGCGGGGTATTGCCGGGTATTGCGGAGTATTGCCGGGTATTGCGGGGTATTGCCGGGTATTGCGGAGTATTGCCGGGTATTGCGGGGTATTGCCGGGTATTGCGGAGTATTGCCGGGTATTGCGGGGTATTGCCGGGTATTGCGGGGTATTGCCGGGTATTGCCGGGTATTGCGGAGTATTGCCGGGTATTGCGGAGTATTGCGGAGTATTGCCGGGTATTGCGGGGTATTGCCGGGTATTGCGGAGTATTGCCGAGTATTGCCGAGTATTGCGGAGTATTGCCGGGTATTGCGGAGTATTGCGGAGTATTGCCGGGTATTGCGGGGTATTGCGGAGTATTGCCGGGTATTGCGGAGTATTGCCGGGTATTGCGGAGTATTGCCGGGTATTGCGGGGTATTGCCGGGTATTGCGGGGTATTGCCGGGTATTGCCGGGTATTGCAGAGTATTGCCGGGTATTGCGGGGTATTGCCGGGTATTGCCGGGTATTGCCGAGTATTGCCGGGTATTGCGGAGTATTGCCGGGCATTGCGGAGTATTGCCGGGTATTGCCGAGTATTGCCGAGTATTGCGGAGTATTGCCGGGTATTGCGGAGTATTGCCGAGTATTGCGGAGTATTGCCGGGTATTGCGGGGTATTGCGGAGTATTGCCGGGTATTGCGGAGTATTGCCGGGTATTGCGGGGTATTGCGGAGTATTGCCGGGTATTGCGGAGTATTGCCGGGTATTGCCGGGTATTGCGGAGTATTGCCGGGTATTGCGGAGTATTGCCGAGTATTGCCGGGTATTATGGAGTATTGCAGGGTATTGAGGAGTATTGCAGAGTATGGCAGGGTATTGCGGAATATGGCAGAGTATTGCACAGTATGGCAGGGTATTGCAGGGTATTGCACAGTATGGGCAGGGTATTGCAGAGTATTGGCAGGGTATTGCAGAGTATTGCACAGTATGGGCAGGGTATTGGCAGGATATTGCAGAGTATTGCACAGGGTATTGCACAGGGTATTGCAGAGTATTGGCAGGGTGTATTGCAGAGTATTGGCAGGGTGTATTGCAGAGTATTGGCAGGGTATTGCACAGGGATGGCTGAGCAGGGATGGATGGATGGCTGGATCTGTGACTGCAATTGGTCTTGCGTATTGCGGAGTATTGCGGAGTATTGCCGGGTATTGCGGGGTATTGCGGGGTATTGCCGGGTATTGCGGAGTATTGCCGGGTATTGCGGGGTATTGCGGAGTATTGCCGGGTATTGCGGAGTATTGCCGGGTATTGCGGAGTATTGCCGGGTATTGCCGGGTATTGCCGAGTATTGCCGAGTATTGCCGAGTATTGCCGGGTATTGCGAAGTATTGCCGGGTATTGCGGAGTATTGCCGGGTATTGCGGGGTATTGCCGGGTATTGCGGGGTATTGCCGGGTATTGCGGAGTATTGCCGGGTATTGCCGGGTATTGCGGAGTATTGCCGGGTATTGCGGGGTATTGCCGGGTATTGCGGGGTATTGCCGGGTATTGCCGAGTATTGCCGGGTATTGCGGAGTATTGCCGGGTATTGCGGGGTATTGCCGGGTATTGCGGGGTATTGCGGAGTATTGCCGGGTATTGCGGAGTATTGCCGGGTATTGCGGGGTATTGCGGAGTATTGCGGGGTATTGCCGAGTATTGCCGGGTATTGCCGAGTATTGCCGGGTATTGCGGAGTATTGCCGGGTATTGCGGGGTATTGCCGGGTATTGCGGAGTATTGCCGGGTATTGCGGAGTATTGCCGGGTATTGCGGGGTATTGCGGGGTATTGCCGGGTATTGCGGAGTATTGCCGGGTATTGCGGAGTATTGCCGGGTATTGCGGAGTATTGCCGAGTATTGCGGAGTATTGCCGGGTATTGCCGGGTATTGCGGAGTATTGCCGGGTATTGCCGGGTATTATGGAGTATTGCAGGGTATTGAGGAGTATTGCAGAGTATGGCAGGGTATTGCGGAATATGGCAGAGTATTGCACAGTATGGCAGGGTATTGCACAGTATGGGCAGGGTATTGCAGAGTATTGGCAGGGTATTGCAGAGTATTGCACAGGGTATTGCAGGGTATTGCACAGTATGGGCAGGGTATTGCAGGGTATTGCACAGGGTATTGCAGAGTATTGGCAGGGTGTATTGCAGAGTATTGGCAGGGTGTATTGCAGAGTATTGGCAGGGTATTGCACAGGGATGGCTGAGCAGGGATGGATGGATGGCTGGATCTGTGACTGCAATTGTCACAGATCCAGCCCACAGCGCTGCTGCCTTGATCTGCTCCCCCTCCCCTCTCACACTGTACCGATCGGTACAGAGAGGGGAGGGAGGAACCGGCGTCATCACATGACGCCGGTCTGTTTACAAGTGATTGCTCCGTCATTTGACGGAGCGATCACGTGGTAAACGGCCGCGATTAGCGGCCATCTACCGTGATCCGTGATGCGCCGGGTCTTCCGGACCCGGACATATCCTGGAGCGCGCCCCAGGGGGCGCGCGGGAGCAAGATTCTGTGAGGACGTCCCTGGGACGTCCACTCAGGATAACTCGACTGCGCTGTGGACGTCTTTTGTACATGGCGCGGTCGGCAAGTGGTTAAACCTGCAAGGCAACGGCATAATGAGCTAGTATGACTAGCACACTAGCTATCATTATCAATTACTTACCTTAGATCGAAGCCCCGGCAGCGGTCCTCGGACACGTCTTCCGTTGCCGCCATGATACCCGGAGTGACTTCCGGGTATCGCCGCTCCGGCGCTGTGACTGGCCGGAGCGGTGATGACGTCACTCCTGCGCATGCGCGAGGAACGGCAGTGTCCGGCGGGCTCCCATTCAGTGCGCCTGCGCCGTTATCGGTACAGTCTTTTTTGTAAATATCTCAGAGACCGTGTAGGTCTGGGAGATATTGCAAGCACCTACAGGTAGGGTTGCCACCTCATCCCTTTAAACCCGAACACATATGAATTGCACAAGTTCTGAGGCTGATTAAAGGCAGATGAGGCACCAAGTGAGTTTAATTACCACCTTAATCAGCCACAGAACCTGTGTAATTCATATGTGTTCGGGTTTAAAGGGATGAGGTGGCAAACCTACCTACAGGTGAGCCTCAATGTAGGCTTACCTGTAGGTTCATGAAGTATTTTGGGGCAGTGTTTCTCAACTCCAGTCCTCAAGGCGCCCCAACAGGTCATGTTTTCAGGCTCTCCATTATTTTGCACAGGTGATTTGATCAGTTTAACTGCTTTAGTAATTACCACAGCTGTTTCATCTGAGGGAAATCCTGAAAACATGACCTGTTGGGGCGCCTTGAGGACTGGAGTGGAGAAACGCTGTTTTAGGGTATACAACCGCTTTAAGTTACTGACACGTGATTGGCTGATTAGCAATTTGTGTAACCAAACAATTGAACAGGTGTAAGTGACCTATGAGTGTACATTTCCAAATAATACAGAAAGATCTGAACACTCCACACCAAACAAGAAGCATTGTAACTTTAATTAGATACATGAGACTCCTATTCCACCCCTTCTACAATCTGATTGGTCAACATTGTACCCGCCCTCTTGGCGATTGGTCCTTTCTATATCACTTTACAGCCCCGCCTGCGCCACTATTGAGCTGCTGACAGAAAAATGCTGTGATTGGCTAGTGGGAACGACAGCCTTAAAAAAAAAAAGAAAAAAGAACCAATAAGATATAACCAGACGTCAATGCTTGTTTACATCGTGCTGGCCGCGCCTCTTCCCCGCTCCTATTGGTTAGGCGGATCAGATGGCCGCAGCTGATTGGCTGTCCTGGAGTAGGAACTGTCCGGCGCTCGGTTCTGAGTTTCAGTCTCCCAAGATGTCGCCACTGGCTGCCTTGTCCTACTGCGGGGTGTCCGTCCTCCTCCTCATGGGGGCGCCCCCGAGCCTGGCCCACATCCCCCCACACAACGAGACGGCCCGGGTGGCGCGCTTCGTGGCCCACCACTGTGACTGGGGCGCCCTGGCCACCATCTCCAGCCACGAGCCCGTCAAGGGCCAACCCTTCGCCAACGTCTTCTCCATCAGCGACGGTCCCCGGGGCCACAGCAGCGGAGTCCCTTACTTCTACCTCACCTCCATAGAGATCTCCGTCCAGGACCTGCAGGTGAGGGGTTACCATGGAGACCACTCAGAGAGAGGGGGAGGAGTCATGTGACCGGGGGGCGGGCATCTGATGTGGCTAGATGTAATGTGATCCTCCCCCAGGGAGGGGCTCGGCTGGAGGTCATGTGACCCTCCCCCATGGAGGGGCTCAGCTGGAGGTCATGTGACCCTCCCCCAGGGGGCTCAGCTGGAGGTCATGTGACCCTCCCCCAGGGGGCTCAGCTGGCCAGTAGAGGTGCAGTCTTTTCACTTTTCTTAACCATTTGCCTACTGGGAGCCTTTTTACTCCCCTTCCTACCACCCAGGCCAGCTTTCAGCGATGTCACGCCTTGAATGACAATTGGGCAGTCATGCAACACTGTACCCAAATTACATTTTTCTCTTTTTTTTTTTTTTTTTTCCAGACGTGCCCGCTATCCTCCTTGCGCAGACCAACGTACACCTACGTTGGTGTGCGCAGGAGAGCCGATCTGCCGCAGTATAATGATGGCGGCTGCTCGGCAAGAGCTTTATTTTGGTGGTATTTAAAGTGGAGTTCCACCCAAAATTGGAACTTCCACTTATCTGGCTCCTCCCCCCCCCCCCCGGTGCCACATTTGACACCTTTCAGGTAGGGGTGGGGGGAGCGGGTACCTGTTTTTGACAGGTACCCTTCCCCACTTCCAGCGGATGCCGCTGCGGGGGTGGTGCGGAACTCCACTTTAATCTCCTCTGGGGTTTTACATTTTTTTGCTAAATACACGAAAAAAGACCAAGAATTTTGAAAAAAAAGAAACAGTTTTCATAGTTTGTCATAAAATTTTGCAAACAGGTAATTTTTCTCTTTCACTGATCGGCACTGATGAGGTGGAACTGATAGGAGGCAGAGCACTGATAGGTGGCACTGGTGGGCCTGATGAGGCGGCACTGATGAGGTGGCAGTGATAGGTGGCACTGATGAGGCGGCAGTGATAGGTGGCACTGATGAGGCTGCACTGATAGGCGGCACTGGTGGGCCCTGATAGGCGGCACTGATGAGGCGGCACTGATAGTTGATACTGGTAGGCACTGATGAGGCTGCACTGATAGGCGGCACTGGTGGGCCCTGATAGGTGGGTCTGATGAGGCGGCAGTGAAAGGTGACACTGGTGGGCACTGATGAGGCGGCACTGATAATCAGGACAGTGATAATAAGTGCAGATGTCCCTTTTAACACAAGTCGGTTATCTGCTCTCTTCTCCCTTCCCCAGGCTGTCAGCGTGAGGAAAGAAACGCCGATATCCGTCTTGTGTTTACATTGTGATCAGCTGTTACTGGACATAGCTCAGTACGTGGTAAAGGGCCGCTGTGATTGGCCCTATACCCCAATCTGCGATCAGCTGAGTCCGAAGGACTGGGCGATCACAGAGCACACTGCCCATACGTCGTAGGGCAGACGTCTGTGGACACCCTCCCAGCAAACTAAGCCCGCACTGTAGCCGTCTTTCAGCTATAGAGCAGGCAGGAAGTAGTTAAAGAGACCCCAGTCAGGTCTCCAAGGAACTGAAAATGTAATGTAGTCACCTCCATTTCTGCAGCTTCTGTTGGGGCCCATTTACACCCATCTGTGTGTGTTGGGTAGGTGCATTTTCATGCATCACAGTTTATTTTTAATTTTTTTTAACACCCAGCATACATTTAGTATCTCACAAAAGTAAGTACACCCCTCACATTTCTGTAAATATTTTATTCTATCTTTTCATGTGACAAAACGGAAGAAATAACACTTTGCTACAATGTAAAGTGGTGAGTGTACAGCTTGTATAACAGTGTAAATTTGCTGTCCCCTCAAAATAACTCAACACACAGCCATTAATGTCTAAACCGTTGGCAACAAAAGTGAGTACACCCCTAAGTGAAAATGGCCAAATTGGGCCCAATTAGCCATTTTCCCTCCCCGGTGTCATGTGACTCGTTGGTGTTACAAGGTCTCAGGTGTAAATGGGGAGCAGGTGTGTTTAAATTTGGTGTTTTCGCTCTCACTCTCTCATACTGGTCACTGGAAGTTCAACATGGCATCTCATGGCAAAGAACTCCCTGAGGATCTGAAAAAGAGAATTGTTGCTCTACATAAAGATGGCCTAGGCTATAAAAAGATTGCCAAGACCCTGAAACTGAGCTGCAGCACGGTGGCCAAGACAATACAGCGGTATAACAGGACAGGTTCCACTCAGAACAGGCCTCGCCATGGTCGACCAAAGAAGTTGAGTGCACGTGCTCAGCGTCATATCCAGATGTTGTCTTTGGGAAATAGACGTATGAGTGCAGCCAGCATTGCTGCAGAGGTTGAAGGGATGGGGGGGTCAGCCTGTCAGTGCTCAGACCATACGCCGCACACTCCATCAAATTGGTCTGCATGGCTGTTGTCCCAGAAGGAAGCCTCTTCTAAAGATGATGCACAAGAAAGCCCGCAAACAGTTTTCACAAGACAAGCAGACTAAGGACAGAGATTACTGGAACCATGTCCTGTGGTCTGATGAGACCAAGATAAACGTATTTGGTTCAGATGGTGTCAGGCGTGTGTGGCGGCAACCAGGTGAGGAGTTCAAAGACAAGTGTGTCTTGCCTACAGTCAAGCATGGTGGTGGGAGTGTCATGGTCTGGGGCTACATGAGTGCTGCCGGAACTGGGGAGCTACAGATCATTGAGGGAACCATGAATGCCAACATGTACTGTGACATACTGAAGCAGAGCATGATCCCCTCCCTTCAGAGACTGGACCGCAGGGCAGTATTCCAACATAACGACCCCAAACACACCTCCAAGATGACCACTGCCTTGCTAAAGAAGCTGAGGGTGAAGGTGATGGACTGGCCAAGCATGTCTCCAGACCTAAACCCTATTGATCATCTGTGGGACATCCTCAAACGGAAGGTGGAGGAGAGCAAGGTCTCCAACATCCACCAGCTCCGTGAGGTCGTCATGGAGGAGTAGAAGAGGACTCCAGTTGCAACCTGTGAAGCTCTGGTGACCTCCATGCCCAAGAGGGTTAAGGCAGTGCTGGAAAATAATGGCGGCCACACAAAATATTGACACTTTGGGCATTTTCACTTAGGGGTGCACTTATATATAATTTTTTTTTTTTTAAACAGCCCTGTTGGGGGGATTTGGTGAAATATCAAGAGTCTAAACAGACCCCTGATGTATCACTTTTGAGACAGAGAAAGTGATTTAGGACAAAGATTCCCCACTCCCTTTCTCTGAAGCCTCAAAGAATGTGAAGCGTCCTGTGCTGAGTGGCTTTCTGCTCATTCACAAACAGGGAGAGGAGGAGAGGCAGCTTTCAGCAGCTGCAGGAGGAAAGGGGATCGGTACCAGTAAATTCCGCCCCCTCATGTCCAAGATCCGTGGGTCGGCAAGGAAGGGTCGCGGTCTACCCTTCTCCTACCTGTGATCGATGGGTAGATCTCAATCAATGGGTTGCCAACCCCCCCCCCCCCCACTATAGAATATCTACTTTACCAGTGAACCTATGGCAGCTATTGCATTACAACAGGCACATCCTGTCCATGACTAAGGTAAGGGACTATCTCTTCAGAAGTGAGAACTGACATGATGGAGCTCCTTCCACCACGGTACGACGCTTACATAAGGAGGACAAGTGAAGGATCTCTTGAACTATTGATGTCACCAGGTCACGTCTGTTTATCACACAACGCCATGTGTAGGGAAGCTTCTTATCTCATGCTGCGTGCTCACTGCATACGCGTCATGTTTTTATGTTACACAAGAACACATTTTTAAAATGTCTAAAATTAAAGGTATAGTCCACTTTTTTGGAAAACTGTAATAAATGCTCAAAACAATTGTAAAATAAAAAAAAAATCAAGTTTTTTTTTTTTTTTTTTTAATTTTTGTATTCAAGCCTGAAGAGCATTGCAGCTGTGATCAGGGCTTCGTGAGTGCAGTGCATAGGCTCCTCCTGCATTGTCCCAGATCTGTACAGAGGATCCATTGTAGGGGTTGGAAGAAGTAATTAAAAGTGAAGTATGGCCAAAGCTTTTTTTGCCCATACTCTTCTGGGTCACAGGAGAGCACTTAGTTCTGCACTTTTGTGACCCAGATTCAGCCGCAGCAGGCTAAAGTACGCTGTTGACTGGCTTTTACAGAGCCGGTCCAGACTCTGGAGAGATCCCAACTTTAATCTCGGAATCCACCCAGATGCCGGACTGGCAGCTGGCTCAGCCTCTCAGCGTGAATCTGAGATCCCGAGCCAGCAGCTCCCGCCCCCTCCACAGCTCAGTGCTCCAATGAGAGCTGCAGAGCCAGCAGGGAGCAGCTGCAGCCACATACTGTAGGTGTGCATGTATGTTTCCCTTCTTTTTTTTTTATATGTGTATGTGTAAAAATGGCACAGCGTTGCCTTAACTAACTGACAATTGCGCGGTCGTGGGTACACAAGTAAAATGGATGTCCTTTTTTTTCCCCAAACATAGGGCTTTCTTTTGGTGGTATTTGATCACCTCTGCAGGTTTTATTTTTTGCGCTATAAACAAAAGAAGAGCGACAATTTTGAAAAAAAAAAATATTTTTAACTCCCTAAAAAATCTATATAAAAAAAGAATTGTATTCTTCTACATATTTTTGGTTAAAAAAAAAATCGCAATAAGCGTATATTGATTGGTTTGCGCAAAAGCTATCGCGACTACAAACTATAGGATAGAATTATGGCTTTTATTTATTTTTTTTACCAGTAATGGCGGCGATCGGCAATCTTTGGCGGGACTGCGACATTGCGTCGGTCAACTTGGACATGGCGCATGCTGTCGACTTGCGCCAGATTCGCGGAATCGTTGCACATACGGGCGCATACACATTCTTAAATATGAAACAGACATCGGGTACTTGCTCATTGTAATGCTGATCATGTTAATGAGCTTTTCCTTATCACATGGAGAATATTGCTTCCACTTTTTTTTCCTTTCATTCACTTCTTTTTAAAACAACTCAATAATCATTCTAGAGATCTTCCTCCTATCAACAACTGTGCCGATGTTTCCTGGACTTGTAATTGTGCATTTTATGGTGACAGTCTATAATCATTGGTGGAGCCCAAACTTCCATGAAAACATCTTCTCAACACATGTCTGTGTATTGTGCATTCTGGACAATTCTTTCCCCATACACTGTGCAATCTGATTGGACAGTGTATGGGGAAATGAATTGCTCAGAGAAATGAGTGGATGTAAATGTCATCCAATCTGATTGGACAGTGTATGGGGAAAGAATTGTCCAGAATGCACAATACACAGACATGTGTTGAGAAGATGTTTTCATGGAAGTTTGGGCTCCACCAATGATTATAGACTATCACCATAAAATGCACAATTACAAGTCCAGGAAACATCTGCACAGTTGTTGATAGGAGGAAGATCTCTAGAATGATTATTGAGTTGTTTCAAAAAGAAATGAATGAAAGGAATAAAAGTGGAAGCAATATTCTCCATGTGATAAGGAAAAGCTCATTAACATGATCAGCATTACAATGAGCAAGTGCCCGATGTATAAGCAGTTGTGCACTCTGGAGAACGCAGATACGCCCGTGTGCAACACACATATTTACCAAGCTAAAGCGCGTGCGCCCTGTCAGGCGAGGAGCATAAAATGGTGTGGCTTTGTCAATGCACATGTGCAGTTGAGTAGCTGAAAGAAGGGTGTAAAAAGGCTGATTAGTTGTAAGACAGATCTACATGTTCTGGACAGAATTTGTGTATTTAACTACTTCCCACCCGGCCACTGTACATATACGGCCGGGTGGGTGCTCTCTCCTTCTGAGTGGACGTTCCGGAACGTCCCTCAGAAGGAGGGGGATCGCACGCGCGCGCCCGCCGCGTTTCCAAGGACCCGGTGCGCGTGCCCGGCGGCCGCGATTGCCCGGGAACCAAGCAGGAAAGTGGATCTGTGTGTGTAAACACAGAGATCCACGTCCTGTGAGGGAGAGGGGACCGATGGTGTGTCCCTTGTACATAGGGACAACCATCGGTCCCCTCCCCCCACAGTTAGAACACATTGAGGGAACATATTTAACCCCTTCCCGCCCCCTAGTGGTTAACCCCTTCCCTGCCAGTCACATTTATACAGTAATCAATGCATTTTTATAGCAGGGATCGCTGTATAAATGTGAATGGTACCAAAAATGTGTCAAAAGTGTCCGATCTGTCCGCTGCAATATCGCAGTCACAATAAAAATCGCAGATTGCCGCCATTACAAAAAAAAAAAATGCTATAAAACTATCCCCTATTTTGTAGATGCTATAAGTTTTGCGCAAACCAATCAATACGCGCTTATTGCGATTTTTTTTTTTTTTTTTTTTTTTTTTTTTTTTTTAATACCAAAAATATGTAGAAGAATACGTATCGGCCTAAACTGAGGAAAATTTTAATTGAAAAGAAAATGGGTATTTATTATAGCAAAAAGTAAAAAATGTTTGTTTTTTTCCAAACTGGACGCTCTTCTTTTGTTTATAGCGCAAAAAAAAAAAACCGCAGAGGTGATTAAATACCACCAAAAGAAAGCTCTATTTGTGGGAAAAAAAGGACGCAAATTTTGTTTGGGAGCCACGTCGCACGACCGCGCAATTGTCATTCAAAGTGTGACTGTGCTGAAAGCTGAAAAATGGCCTGGGCAGGAAGGGGGTTTTAGTGCACAGTAGGGAGGTGGTTAAACAATATTATATACATACTTTTTAGCCTGGTAACAGAAGATGGTAAACTAGTAAAGTTATCTACAGTATTCAGACAAAAATGTTGAAGATTACATTGGCTGCGCTTGCTAATGGTAGGCGCAAAAGATTGCGCAACAGCGCTTCCTATGTAAATATGGTTTGGTGCACAGAAGTGCACCAGAAATTTTGATAAATGTTTTGAGTCCCGTTTTTTGTGCAATTGCTCCAATTTCTTCACTGCACCACAGGCACAGGTCTTTAGTAAATCACCCCCTAAGTGACACTTTTTGGGGACCAGTGACACCAATGCAGAGATCAGTGCTAAAAAAAAATGCACGGTCACAGTATAAATGACACTGGCAGGGAAGGGGTTAACATCGGGGCGATCAAAGGGGTAAATTTGTTCCGTGAGAGTGCTTGCTAACAGTGTGGGGGTTGCTGACACTAGACAAAGAGAGAGATCGGTGTTCCTGATTAGTAGGAATCACAGATCTTTGTCTGTGACAGAATGACGGTCTGCCTTGTTTACATAGGCAGACCGCCGTTCTGTCATTTCCCCGAAAGAACACCGGTCACCCGCGATCAATCGAGAAGTGCCCCCCATCGAATAGTGCCCAGGCATGCGCAGGATGAAGCCGCACTCCAGCTGATTTGCAGATCAGATGGAGTGACGTGACCATTCCGCGAGCGCACATCACAGGAGGCATTTTTTGACGGGAGACGGAATTTCACGGACACAATTGAAAGCTATTCACAGAGCACAGGGACACCGTAGTTGTTACATTATGCGTCGGTGTTGCAGGGCGGCTTGTGGCTGTGTTAAAGGGCAGGTTTTGTCTGTGTTGCAACCCGCCCTTAGACACAGGCAACAGGCGCTGATCAAGACACTAAAGCCGCCGTGCAACACTGACAAAAGGCGACCTTGGGCAGACTGAAACCCCGCCCCGCAACAGCGAGGCACAATATGAGAACGACGGTGCCCCTCTGCTCTGTGAATAGCTTTTAATACTGTCCGTGATACTCTCTCTTCCATCGAAAAATGCCTCCTGTGGTGTGCGCCATGGCCACGTCACTCCAGCTGATCGGCAACTCAGCTGGAGTGCGGCTCCGTCCTGCGCATGCGCGGACACTATTCGATGGGGGGGCACTTCTCGATAAAACACCGGCAGCCATCGATTGGACACAGCGGGAGCCAATCACAGCGGTAATGTTTCCCGGCGGCTCACGCGCCCCAGACCAGGGAGCGTGGACAACATACAGGTAGGTTGTTTCGTGCAGCCGGGCCGCCCTGCCACAGTATATGTGCGGTGGGTGTTTTATATCTTGTGTGTTTTATTATTTTTGTACTGTGTCCCTGATCACCGCCAAACCAGTAAGACTGGGTTCACACTAGCGTGAATTGGATGTGGGTTTCCCTGCATCCAATTCGCATTACAGGAGATTGTGACCGCTTCTCTATGGATCCGGTTCACATATCTCCAGGGCGGCTGCGGAGCGGCTTTCACAGTAACGCCGTGTGTCTTATTTTTAGATATATATATATATATCACAGACTAAATAATATACACTGATTTGGGTTATTTTCAGCAAAGGAATGTAGCAGAATACATTTTAGGCTAAATTTATGAAGAGCAATTATTTATTTGCAAAATTTTATAACCAAAATGAATAATAAAAAAAAAATTATTATTTTTTTCCAAATTTTCAGTCGTTTTTTTTTTTTTTTTTTTTTTTTTTTTAGCAAAAAAAAAGAGTGTTTATTAACCACTTGCCGACCGGCTCATGCCGATACACGTCGGCACAGTGGCACATTCCTGCGAATCGCCATACGGGTACGTCTTCCCCTTTAAGACCCGCCGGAGGGGCGCATGCGCCTGTGACACGGCGGGGGAGCCAATGCCATGTCCCAATTTTTAGCAGGACTGTGACATTGCGGCGGACAGATCGGACACTTCTGACACTTTTTTGGGACCATTGACATTTATACAGCAATCAGTGCTATAGAAATGCAATGATTACTATATAAATGTCAGTGGCAGGGAAGGGGTTAACACTAGGGGGCGATCAAGGGGTTAATGTGTTCCCTGGGAGGTGTTTCTAACTGTGGGGGATGGGACTGACTGGAGGAGGAGACAGATCGCTGTTCCTACTCACTTGGAACAGCAGATCTCTCTCTCTCTCCTCCCCTGTCAGAAAGAGAATGTGTCTGTTTACGTTGACAGATCCTCGTTCTGGCTCTCTTTCCCGCAATCGTGAGTGGCCTGGTATACACCGCGGCTGCCGGCCACGCGCATCGGGTCCCCCACCGTGCGCACGCCTGCTATGGCTTTTAACCACTTCAATACCAGGGACATATACACCTTCCTGCCCAAGCCAATTTTCAGCTTTCAGCGCTGTCGCAATTTGAATGACAATTGCGCGGTCATGCTACACTGTACCCAAACAATTTTTTTTATCATTTTGTTCCCACAAATAGAGCTTTCTTTCGATTGGTATTTGATCACCTCTGCTATTTTTTTTTTTTTTTGCACAACAAATAAAAAAAGAGCGAAAATTTTGAAAAAAAAAAAAGTTTTTCTTTGTTTCTGTAATTTTTTTTTTTGTATGTTTTCTTCTTCAATGACGGCACTGATATGGCTGCACTGACGGGCACTGGTAAGGTGGCACTGATGGGCACTGATAGGTGGCACTGGTATGCAGCACTGATGGGCACTCATAGGTGGCACTGATGGGCACTCATATGCGGCACTGATGGGTACTTATGGGTGGCACTGATGGGTACTTATGGGTGGCACTAATAGGTGGCACGGATGGGCACTGATAGGTGGCACTGATGGACACTGGCGGGTGCCACTGATGACACTGGTGGGTGGCATTGCTATGCATCACAAAAAAATGTTGTGCCAGTCAGTGCCCATTTGTGGGCACTGATTAGCATAAGTTAGGCATCTAATTATACACGTGGATGGCCATGGGGGACTTACCTGGCCATCCACATGTTGGGTGCTTCCCTGGTGGTCCTGGGCGGCATCCTGGTGGTCCAGTATGGGCATCCGAGGGGGGGCTGCGCTGATAAACAATCAGCGCGAACCCCCCCCTTGTCAGGAGAGCCGCCGATCTGCTCGCCTCTACTCGTGTATGTCAGACGCGAGTGAGGAAGAGCCGATCAACGGCTCTTTAACGAGATCAGTGTAGTGGTGGGTCAGACTGACACACCGCTCCACCGATCGTCGCGATGCGCGCCCGGCCCCCCCCCCCCCCCCCCCCGGGCGAGCGGTGGCTGTTATCCTGGAGGATGTCAATAGACGTCCAGTCAGGATAACACAACCACTTCCCGGACGTCAATCTCCTATTGACCGGGTGGGAAGTGGTTAAAGGAGCGGACGTACAGCTAAGGCAATTCGCGGGAAGGAGTTGACCTACCGCAGTATAATGACGGCAGCTGGTTGGCAAGTGGTTAAACAAGCTGCTAGCAGGCTTTCAAGAAGTAATGAAGCCTGCTATTAGCTTGCTTAAAGTGGTAATCAGCACTCCCATTAGGATCTATGTTCAGCATTTACACGCTGGAGTTGACTGGTACTTTTTAAATGCTTCAGCAAAGCTCCCTGAAAGCTCCTGCAAATGCTTTGTCAAAGCTTGCTGTTCATACTGCTCTTATACAAGCTGCAGGCCTTCCTGTCCCAAAACAGGAAGTAAGAGGAAATCTCTCCAAGGTGATAGAATCACTGGTCCTCATTAGGGATGAGCTCAGGTATGTTCACATCCTAGTCAGAACTCACTTGAGCGATCCCGCCAGGATCATGTCGCTGTATTTGGCCAATGGTAAGCAGCTGAGGCATTCCATGCCCTGCAGCCATAAGTATACACACCCCCTTGTATATGTGGGGCAGGAAATGCCTTGGCCATATATGATTGGCATAGATTCCTGATGGGATCGCCCAGGTGGGTTCGGACTGGAATCTGAACATGTCTGAGCTCATCTCTAGTAGTCACCAGAACTAGTGTCCCCATTGGAAGATTTCCCTCTCTATTCCTGTTTTGTTGACAACCCAAATTTTTTTTTTTTTTTTTTTCCATCTTTACTCTTGGACAAGGGAACACATCAAGTGACCATGTTTTATAGGACCAGTGGATTATTTTCTGGCTATAATTTAGACCGGGGTTGCCTTAGTTTTGTTTTTAGGTTAAAAAAAAATAAAAAATCTGCAGCAGAAGTGACGGCACGGTCTGTGTTTCTGCATGCTTTTCCTGCACGTTTCCAGCGAGTCAGCAGATGACACGGCAGAATTGGGTGTTGTGAAATGCAGTCATGTGAGTCTGTGAAAGTGACTGCTACTTCTCTGTTTTGCTGTGAGAAGCTGTACAGAGGTCGTAGGTACCTGATCACTGCAGAACGCCGTAGCACGCACTTTTTTTTATTTTTATTTCTTTTTACATTGAGCTGTATTGCCATATGGCAGCTCATTCAAAATGGGCTGTCAGTGCACCTTAAAATGGTACTTAAACCCTCTATGTTTCCTTTTATTTATTTTCCCCCCTCTTGCCTGTATTGCTGGGTTATCTTTAAAATGAATACTCATCCATACAGCAAATCCATCGTTGTCCTGCAGTGATCCACTGTTTGGTGACAAAGCTTGGATCCCATGCCGCCATCTTGGTCCTTGCCTGCACAGGCATTTACAGGTGTATTAGAAGAGAAGCATTTACAGGCTTAAAAAAAAAAATCAAATGCACATTCAGGAAAGGAGCTTTTGGGTAGAAAAAGATGCTTGGCGCACCTAAATGCATCTAAACCAAGGGTCTCCAAACTTTCTAAACAAAGGACCAGTTTACTGTCCTCCAGACTTTACAGGGCTGGACTGTGGCCATTGGGAGTAGAAATTATCCTGGTGTCAGTGGGATATAAACAATGCATCTTTTGGTATTAGGGGAGGAATGGTGCCCCATTATTGTTATCAGTGGGAGGAATAGTGTCCCGTCATTGGCGTCAGTGGGAGGAATAGTGTCCAGTCATTGGCGTCAGTGGGAGGAATAGTGTCCCGTCATTGGCGTCAGTGGGAGGAATAGTGTCCAGTCATTGGCGTCAGTGGGAGGAATAGTGTCCCGTCATTGGCGTCAGTGGGAGGAATAGTGTCCCGTCATTGCCGTCAGTGGGAGGAATAGTGTCCCATCAGTGGGAGGAATAGTGTCCCATCATTGGCGTCAGTGGGAGGAATAGTGTCCCATCATTGGCGTCAGTAGGAGGAGTAGTGCTCGGTTATTGGTGTCAGTGGGAGAAATTTTTTTTTATTATTATTATTATACAGGATTTATATTGCGCCAACAGTTTGCACAGCGCTTAACAAAATAAAGGCAGACATTACAGTTACATTATAATTTGGTACAAGAGGAATCAGAGGGCCCTGCTCATTAGAGCTTACAATCTAAAAAGGGAGGGTCAATTGATACAAAAGGTAATAGCTGTGGGGGATGAGCTGATGAAGTAAAAGTGTTAGTTAGAAGCAGGATAGGCTTCTTTAAAGAGTAGAGTTAGTTTTGTATCACTAATAGTGCCCCATCATTTGCATCAGTGGGAGAAATGGTGCCCCATCATTGGCGTCAGTGGGAGAAATGGTGCCCCATCATTGGCGTCAGTGGGAGAAATGGTGCCCCATCATTGGCGTCAGTGGGAGAAATGGTGCCCCATCGTTGGCGTCAGTGGGAGAAATGGTGCCCCATCATTGGTGTCAGTGGGAGAAATGGTGCCCCATCATTGGTGTCAGTGGGAGAAATGGTGCCCCATCATTGGTGTCAGTGGGAGAAATGGTGCCCCATCATTGGTGTCAGTGGGAGAAATGGTGCCCCATCATTGGTGTCAGTGGGAGAAATGGCGCCCCATCATTGGCGTCATTGGGAGAAATGGTTCCCCCGTCATTACGATCAGTGGGAGTAATATTGCCCCATTGTTGGTGTCATTGGAAGAAATATTACCCCATCGTTGGTGTCATTGGGAGGCTTAGTGCCCCATTGTTGGGGTCAGTGGGAGGATTAGTGCCCCATCATTGGAGTCTGTGGGATTAATAGTGCGCCATCGTTGACGTTAATGGGAGAAATAGTGCCCCATTATTGGTGTCAGTGGAAGGATAAGTTCCCCAAAGGTCGGATATAGGCTAGCAGGGAGACCCCTGATCAAAATGATTGACGCTCTTAAGCAGTCATTCATTCCAATGGCCAGAATAAATTTATATTCTGACCAATGGAATCCATTAACCCTCAAAGACTTGATGAGCCTAAATGTGTGTTCAGTACACGGCTTTAGTTGTGTTTTTTTTTTTTGGCCAACTTTTACCTGCCAGGAGTAAAAGGTGTTCAGAGGAGAAAATCAATTGCTCTGTGTAAATGAGGCCTCCATGTATACAGAGAGGTGATGCACTATTTTGTTTAACCCCTTTGCATCTAAGGGTAAAAAAATATTAATGCCTAAGCACAATTTTGCAACTTTGACCTTTTTAGTAAAACCGTACATATCATCACAACTACTTTGTGGATACCGCGTTTTTTTTTCAGGACAAATTGTACTTTTATTTAGTGGTAATGGATGTCTCCTGATTTTTTATTTTTTTTCTCTATTATCAAAGGAAAACTGGCCAAATATATATATATATATATATATATAATATATATATATATATAATTTTTAAATGTAGCTGTATATTTCTTGCTACTACCATAACCTTCCACCAAAGAACAACCCAAAATAAATTCTCCTGCTCCTGACAATTGCAGAGTTACCACATATATGTGTATGTTAGTTGTTGTTTGTACCCGTAGTACAGGCCAGAAACAATAAAGCACATTTTTTTTTCCTTTTTTTTAATTTTATTTATTTATCGCTTTTGTTCCTATTACAAGGAATATAAACATCCCTTGTAATAGAAAAAAGGATGACAGGTCCTCTTTATGGAGAGATCTGGGGGTCAAAAAGACCCAAGAGCTTTCCTTTTCCTTAAAAATTATTTAGATGTTGTTTTGCTTTAAAAAAAAAAGTTTTCGTCCGCTCTAGACTGGAAGTGATATCATAACAACATGGCCTGGGGAATGACGTCATGACGTCGCTCCGGTCCTCCAAGGCCATAGAGGCGATGAGAGAGGGTCTGGTCTCTGTGCGCCTCTGTGACTAGCTGGCCGCACCGTCAGAACGTTTCTCGGGCTCGCCAGTAAAAGCTAGAGAAACACCAGCGAAAGGGCAGGGGGGGGGGGGGGGGCTCCCCTGCTGAAAGTGATTCTACACAGTGAGAGCCGATCCACAGGTCTCGTGGACCCGATGTTCGCCGGCAACCGCTGATCGTTCGGTACACAGGCAGAACGGCAATCTGCCTTTGTAAACAAGGGAGATCACTGTTCTTTCAGCAAGGAAGGCATGGATTCTGTGTTCCTGGAAAGCAGGAAAAATCACCTCCCCCACAGTTAGAAAACACCAGCTAGCCACACAGTTAACCCTTTGATTGCCCCTGATGTTAACCCCCTTTCCCAGCCAGTGTCATTAGTACAGTGACAGTGCATATCTTTTATTATTGTTTGTTTGTTTTTGTCACTGGTCCCCCCAAAAAAGTGTCCAATTTGTCGGCCGCAATATCGAAGTCCTGCTATAAGTCACTGATCGCCGCAATTGCTAGTAAAGAATAAATAAAAATATCCCATAGTTTGTAGACGCTATAACTTTTGTGCAAACCAATCAATATACACTTATTGGGATTTTTTTTACCAAAAATATGTAGAAAAATACACATTGGCCTAAATTGATGAAGAAATTAGATTTAAAAAAATAATAATAATATTGGATCTGTTTTATAGCAGAAAGTAAAAAAATAAATATTATTTTGTTTTTTTCAAAAGTGTCGGTCGTCTTTTGTTTATAGCGCAAAAAATTAAATTAAATACCACCAAAAAAAAGCTCTATTAGGGGGCGGAAAAAGAGGAAACAAATGTTATTTATGTACAGCGCCGCATAACCGCGCAATTGTTAGTCAAAGTAATGCAGTGCCGTATAGCAAAAAAATTGCATGGTCATGAAGGGGGGGATAAATCTTCCGGAGATGCCGCAGTTAATTTTTGGGTACAGTGGGGAAAGTTTAAATTGTCTGTCAGGTGTATTAAATGCTAGTTTGATTTATTATTATTATTATTATTATTATTATTATTATTATTACCTGCTTTTTCACATTCTTTCCTACCCATATGATGATCAGTACGTTAAACATTCCATCCTTTCATTTCAGGAGAACGCAAATGCCTCGCTGACCATGTCTCTGGCCCAGACTCGTTATTGCAGAGAGAGGCACTACGATCCGCAAAGTCCGCTTTGTGCTCATATTATACTCTCAGGAAACATGGAGAAGGTGAGGAACCAGACTCTACCTATAAAAACTGCCCAGACCTGATGGAAGGCCCCACAGGTACAGACCTGGGGGCAGCAAGCTCTGCGGGGGCGGTCCCACCCCCTTAAAGTGGCACTGCCACCGACTATTATCTCAGATTGTTTGTCCACATTTAATATTTGTGTTCCAGCAACACAAGTACTATTCTGCACTGCCATAAACACTTATCTCATCATTGCAAAGCTGAAAAACCAGAGGGGGGTTGTATTTATCCAAACTGGAGCAGACAAAATCTGGAAAAGCTGTGCATGGTAACCAATCAGCTTCTTCCTTCAGCTTGTTCAGATAAGCTTTTAAATTAAGGCGCCATGTACACTGCTGCTGCTAAACGGACGTTCAGAGGCAGTTGGACGCTTTTTTCATCTGCTCCTGAACTCTCCTCTGTATTATCTTATCAGTACATGTACACAGGGTAGTTTTGGGCACTTTCACACTGAGGCGCTGGCGGTAAAGTGCGGCCGCTTTACCGTCAGATTTGCGGCGCTATTCGGCCGCTCGCGGTGCAGTTTTACCCCCCCCGCTAGCGGCCAAAAAAGGGGTAAAAACCACCGCAAAGTGCCTCTACGGAGGCACCTTGCCGGCAGTATAGCTGTGTATAGCAATGGTGTTCAGTGGGCAGTACACACACCGCTCCTTCACCGCTCCAAAGATGGGGCTAGCAGGACTTTTTTTACCGTCCTGCTAGTGTACCGCTCCAGTGTGAAAGCCCTCGGGGCTTTCACACTGGAGAAACAGCAGCCACTGTTTCAGGTCGGTTTGCAGGCGCTATTTTTAGCGCAATAGCGCCTGCAAACCGCCCCAGTGTGAAAGGGGTCTTACAGTTGTTTCTAGGCAGTTGAGTTTAGAGGCTTTTTTTGGAAAGCAAAAATATGAGTTCAGACGCTGAGTTTAGAGGCATTTCAAGCGGCAAACGCTTCTAAATGCGGCTAAGCGAGGAAACCCGCGTTTAGTAGCGTTTCGTTTACAGGCTTTCGTTTTTGGCCATTTAAAAAAAAAACGCGCCATGTAAACGTGGTAAAACTGATGTTTTAAACGTGGGTTACTATCTATCAAGTTAAATCGTTCAGGAGAGGTTGTAAAAACGTCCCGTGCACATGAAGCCTAAGGCTCCATGTACACAGGAGCTCAAAAACGGTAGTTTTTAAAGTAGCAGAAAAAGCTAGCTTTTATCAGCGTTTTTTTACTAGCTTTTATTAGCGTTTTTCAGTGTAGAGTTTTTTCAATTTTTTTTTTTTTTTTTTCAATGGACCAAAAAACGCTAAAAAATTGCTAGCGGGCAGCGTTTAAGAGCGTTTGAGCGTTTTGCGTTTTTTTTCTGCCGAAAAACGGCACTTTGAATGCGAATTTCTTGCGTTCAGAAAAAAGCCCATTAACTCCACTGCTCTTTAAAGCTAAAAAACGTTACGTGTACATGAACACATAGGCTAACATAGAGTGCAGTTAATGGGCTTTTTGCCAAAACGCCAATAAACTGCAGTTTATCAGCTTCTGTGTACATGGAGCCTTAGAGAAAAGCTGATTGGTTGTCATGCGCAATTGCTTCAATTTTGATAAATTCCAGAAGATTCTTTGTTCTTCCCTTTTTCTTTTTTTTTTTTTTCCAATACATTTTTTTTATTGAGATCTATTATAATCGTACAATATCACAACAATAAATTAACAATATCTACATACAACCATAGTTGACACTCGCATAATATACACATCCAACATAATTCATCTAAAT
Source organism: Rana muscosa (assembly GCA_029206835.1). Classification (NCBI taxonomy): domain Eukaryota; kingdom Metazoa; phylum Chordata; class Amphibia; order Anura; family Ranidae; genus Rana; species Rana muscosa. The sequence continues at coordinate 44,635,345 of CM055117.1, read as the reverse complement.
TATAAAGAAGGAATAAAGAAAAAAAAAAGGGGGGGTGGATTTCCTCTATCACTATTTCATCTATTTTATGGTTATTAACAATATACAAACAAATATCTCAATAACCCCAACAAGGGCCCAACCAATCGAACAGGAAATCCCTACTTCTCTAAACTATGCCCTCTAGGAAAGAGAGAGACAAAAATATATATATATATATATTTTTTTTTTTATTATTCGCTTTTAACCACTTGCTTACTGGGCACTTAATCCCCCTTCCTACCCAGACCAATTTTAAGCTTTCAGCGCTGACCCACTTTGAATGACAATTGCGTGGTCATACAACACTGTACCCAAATTATATTTTTATAATTTTTTTCCCACAAATAGAGCTTTCTTTTGGTGGTATTTGATCACCTCTGCGGTTTTTATGTTTTGCGCTATAAACAAAAAAAAGACCGACATTTTAAAAAAAAAACACTATTTTTTTACTTGTTGCTATAATAATATCCCATTTAAAAAAAAAAAAAAAAAAACTTTTTTTTTCTCGGTTTAGGCCGATACGTATTCTTGTACATATTTTTTGGTAAAAAAAAAAAATGCAATAAGCGTATAGTGATTGGTTTGCACAAAAGTTATAGCGCCTACAAAATAGGGGATAGTTATATGACATTTTTATTATTTATTTTTTTACTAATAATGGCGGCGATCTGCGATTTTTGTCAGGCCTGTGATATTGCAGCTGACATATCGGACACTTTTGACACCATTCACATTTATAAAGCGAACAGTGCTATAAATATGCACTGATTACTGTATAAATGTGACTGGCAGGGAAGGGGTTAACACTAGGGGGCGAGCAAGGGGTTAAATAAGTTCCCTGGGAGTGATTCTTACTTTGGGGGGAGGGGACCGATCTTCTCCCTATGTACAAGGGACACGGCATCAGTCTCCTCTCCCTGACAGGACGTGGATCTGTGTTTATTCCTACGCATGCTCGGAAACAATTTGACGCATGCTCGGAAGCATTGAACTTAATTTTCTCGGCTTGTCGTAGTGTTGTACGTCACCGCGTTCTTGACGGTCGAAAGTTCAGAGAACTTTTGTGTGACCGTGTGTATGCAAGCCAAGCTTGAGCGGAATTCCGTCGGAAAATCCATCCAAGGTTTTTTCGGAAATTCCGATCGTGTGTACGCGGCATTAGTGTCCAACTTTCTGCTTCCTTATTAAGTGAGCTGTGTATTACTTATAAAAAAATCATAAGTGTATATAATACCTAAAAAAATTAATAAAATAAAATAAAAACACAGTGTCCAAAAAGTTGTTGTGCATTACACAACAAAGAAAAAAAAAAAGTCCAAAAAGAAGAACCGAGCCCCCTCCCCTATTAACACTACAATCGCAATAAGATCTTCCAGTAATATATAACTCCATTCGATTCGTTTCTTTCTAATTTAAAGTGTTATAAACCTCAGACAAGAAATATGAACAAAGCACATCCTTCTATACTGTGTACGTGTTGCAATTAAGAGCACTAAATGTCATTTATGTCTGCTGCTTCGTTCCTCTGCTATCAATATGAAAATCACTTCTGACAAGTTTTCTTGACACCAAGGCCTTAGCTATGTGCTGTGTGAAGGGGGGGGGGGGGGTGTCCCCTTCTTTCCAATCAGCTCTCAGAGCTCTCCTTACTGAGCTCTGCAGAATGTAACCTCAAATCTCCACCCCCTTTTTCTCTGAACCCTCAAACAAGCTGTAAATTCAGCACTTTGAACGATGTAGAGAAGACAGCAGATAAACGGGTACAACTTGTAGGAGGATTAGTTTCATCTCTGTGTATCAGTCCAGTCACTTCACTGGGTATATGTATGGGCTCGTACACACTATAAGAACATCAGGCAAACCTTTTCTGATAATGTGTACAAAACTTTTGACAGCCGATTCCGACCTTCCAAAAGAAAATTTCAGAAGGGACAAGCTCCAAAAATGTTTTCGTACGGGAACAGAACGAGCGATTTTTCGTTTTAATGTGTACTGTTTTTAGTACAATTTTCGTACGAGAAAAATTTGAAACGAACGACTGCGCATGATCAGAAATAATAAACAACAACAAAAAAAGCCATTGTTATACGAGAATTGTCCTACATTATTTCCTTCCTTCGTTCCGACTTGCTGTGAAAGGAGGAAAATCATTCGCCCGATTTTTCTTGTAGTGTGTACCACAATTAAGGGTTTACAACCAATTTAAAGCTCTATTGAACATTCAGTTTAAATCCTTTAATTACATTTCAAGTGCTTCAAATCAAAGGCCATGCAAAGTTCTACAGTTTGATGTCTTTAGAAAGTAACTACAGCCTGAGTAGAAAAGCCTGTGTCTTGCCAGCATGCTGCAGAGTGAGCCGCTTGTTCTTAATGTGGAAAGCCATGGTCTCTCGACGCACATCCCTATTAAATCAGACCTGGAGAGTGCAAAATCTGGTGCAGCTCTACATAGAAACCAACCAGCTTCCAGGTTTTATTGTCAAAGCTTAACCACTTCAGCCCCGGACCATTTGGCTGGCAAATGACTGGGCCACTTTTTGCGATTCGGCACTGCGTCGCTTTAACTGACAATTGCGTGGTCGTGCGACGTGGCTCCCAAACAAAATTGTCGTCCTTTTTTTTTTTTTTTTTCCCACAAATAGAGCTTTCTTTTGGTGGTGTGACGGGAGGGCCCGTGGAACCCAGAATCCCTTGGAAAGGTTGGTAGACCCTTGTTTCAGCTCTCCATGCACCTCTTATGTGTAAGTCACCCTGTGCCATCCTGGCACAGGGTGACTGAGAAAATATGTCTTGGATTACTTAAAATGGAACAGTAATATTTATCCACAATATCTCCCAGGATAGATGTAAAGACTATTCTTGGGTTGTTTGATTCTGAACTCAACATGTTAGTTGAGAGAGCTGATCACATTGGCCTCTGTACAATGTAGGAGACGGGCCGACTCCTGCTGGAGCTCCTGCTATTGTGTGAAGGTGTCCTGTGTCCTGTGTAATCTACTGTGTGAAGCTCGGTGACAACAAGTCTGACCTGTAGTGAATACCTAATCCCTTAAAGCAGCCAATGTGACTCCGTGCCCTCATGAGCATTGTTATGATTAACCACCTCCCTACTGTGCACGAAAACCCCCTTCCTGCCCAAGCCATTTTTCAGCTTTCAGCGCTGTCACACTTTGAATGACAATTGCGCGGTCGTGCGACGTGGCTCCCAAACGAAATTTGTGTCCTTTTTTTCCCACAAATAGAGCTTTCTTTTGGTGGTATTTGATCACCTCTGCGGTTTTTATTTTTTGCGCTATAAACAAAAGAAGAGCGTCCAGTTTGGAAAAAAAAACTCAATTTTTTACTTTTTGCTATAATAAATACCCATTTTTTTTTTTTATTTTTTTTTAAATAAAATTTTCCTCAGTTTAGGCCGATACGTATTCTTCTACATATTTTTGGTAAAAAAAAAAAAAAAATCGCAATAAGCGCGTATTGATTGGTTTGCGCAAAAGTTATAGCGTGTACAAAATAGGGGATAGATTTATAGCATTTTTCTTTTTATTAGTAATGGCGGTGATCTGCGATTTTTTTATTTTTTTATTGTGACTGCGATATTGCGGCGGACACATCGGACACTTTTGACACATTTTTGGGACCATTCACGTTTATACAGCGATCCCTGCTATAAAAATGCATTGATTCCTGTATAAATGTGATTGGCAGGGAAGGGGTTAACCACTAGGGGGCGGGAAGGGGTTAAATATGTTCCCTCAATGTGTTCTTACTGTGGGGGGAGGTGACTGACTGGGGGAGGTGACCGATGGTTGTCCCTATGTACAAGGGACACACCATCGGTCTCCTCTCCCTCACAGGATGTGGATCCCTGTGTTTACACACAGAGATCCACTTTCCTGCTCGTTTCCCGGGCAATCGCGGGTGCCCGGCGGTAATCGCGGCCGCCGGGCACGCGCACCGGGGCCTTGTGAACGCTGCGGGCGCGCACGCGCGCCTCCTAGCTCGTTTTAAAGGGAGGACGTCATATGACGTCCTCCCAGAACGAGAGTATCCTCCGCCCGCCGTCAATTGACAGTGGGCGGTGGACAAGTGGTTAATCAGGATATCACTACAGGTCAGACTTGTTGTCTCCGAGCTTCACACAGTAGATTGTACATTATCATAAGTATAAACGCAGGACACCTTCACACAATAGCAGGAGCTCCAGCAGGAGTCTCCTACATTGTACAGAGGCCAATGTGATCAGCTCTCTCATTGTCAATTAAACAGCTGTCCATCATTTTTCTCATTCGCCCTGTGCCTCTCATGGACACAGGGTGGCTTAGACATAAGAGGTGCATGGGGAGCTGAAACAAGGGTTTCCCAACCTCTCCAAGGAATTCTGGGTTCCATGGGCCCTCCCGTCACAGGTGATATTTGATCACCGCTGCGGTTTTTATTTTTTGCGTTATAAACAAAAATAGAGCGACAATTTTGAAAAAAAAGCAATATTTTGTACCTTTTTGCTATAATAAATATCCCCAATTTTTTTTTAAAAAAGCAAATTTTTTCTTGGTTTAGGCCGATACATATTTTTGGTTAAAAAAAAAAATCGCAATAAGCATATATTGATTGGTTTGCACAAAAGTTATAGCGTCTACGAAATAGGGGATAGTTTTATGGCATTTTTATTATTTTTTTTTTAACCTGTTATGGCGGCGATCTGCAATTTATTTTATTTATTTGTTTATTTATTTTTTTAATCGTGACTGCGACATTATGGCGGACACATCGGACACTTTTGGCGCTATTTTGTGATCATTCACATTTATACAGCGATCAGTGCTATAAATATGCACTGATTACTGTGTAAATGATACTGGCAGTGAAGTGGTTAACCACTAGGGGGCGCTGAAGGGGTTAAGTGTGTCCTAGGGAGTGATTCTAACTGTTAGGGGGCATGGCTTACTGTGACACGTCACTGATCGCTGCTCCCGATGAGAGGGAGCAGACGATCAGTGCTGTGTCTCTAGGCAGTTTACAAAGACATCCCCCCCGTTCTGTCATTCCGTGACCCGATCGCGGGACACCGGCGGACATCGAGTCCGCTGTTCCCGCAGGCACGGTCACGGAGACCGCTGCGGGCACGCGCGCGCTAGGGGGCAGGTTTGAAGCAACGTGTGTGTATATATACGTTGCTTTGCCTGCCCGTGCCATTCTGCCGACGTATATCTACGTGAGGCGGTCGGCAAGTGGTTAATTGAACAAGCTGAAGTTAGAAGCTGATTGGCTACCATACACAGTTGCACCAGAGTTTGCACTCTCCAGTTTTAGTAAATCCACCCCATAGCTTTGCTATTATCACAGGTTATGACCTCTTCAGCTTGGAGAGCTCTGGCTCCAACTCATCAAGGGGTGTGTTGGACCTCGACAGAGAGACCCCTACTTCCACGCTGAGAGTAATGCCGCGTACACACGATCGGACATTCCGAAAACAAAACCGTGGATTTTTTTCCGATAGAATGTTGGCTCAAACTTGTCTTGCATACACACGGTCACACAAATGTTGTCGGAAATTGTGAACGTCAAGAACGCGGTGACGTACAACATGTAAGACGAGCCGAGAAAATGTAAGTTCAATAGCCAGTGCGGCTCTTCTGCTTGATTCTGAGCATGCGTGGAATTTTTCTGCGGCGGAATTGTGTACACACGCTCGGAATTTCCGACAACAAGTTTTGTTGTCGGAAAATTTGAGAACCAGCTCTCAAATTTTTGTTGTCGGAAATTCCGACAGCAAATGTCCGATGGAGCCTACACACGGTTGGAATTTCCGACAACAAACTCCCATCGAACATTTGTTGTCGGAAATTCCCACCGTGTGTACCCGGCATTAGAGTCCTTTTTCCGCAGCATGCTTGCAAAGGACAGGCTTTTCTACCCAGGCTGTGGCTGCTTTTGAAAGAAAAATAACTGTAAAGCCCCATACAGACTATCAGTTTTCTTGCAGGTTTTTCTCTTCAGGTTTACCAAAACCATCTAATATGGAGGTCAAACCTTAAGAGTTTCAATTCGTATGCAATCAGGCAGGCCCTTGCACTACATGGTTTTGGTAAACCTGAAGACAAAAACCTGCAAGAAAACTGATAGTGTGTATGGGGCTTTAGACTGCACACATTTTTTTTGATGCACCTGAAATGTATTTAGCTGACTTAACCATTTTCCGACCTTATACCATAGATATACGGCGGCTTCCCTATGCAAAATTGCATACTGGTATGATTTTGCACTTACAGGTCTGGGATGCGCACGCACGCCGCCGGGCAACCTGCTCCCGCTGTGATTGGACACAGCGGGAGCCAATCAGCAGGTCCGGCGGACTCTATGTCCGCCGGGACCTGCCGATCGTACCCGAGAGAGGCAGAATGGCGGTCTGCCTATGTAAACAAGGCAGACTGCCGTTATGTTAGTAGGAAAGGTAGAGATCCTGTGTTTCTGCTAAGCAGGAACATGGATCTCTGCCTTCCCACAGTTAAAGCATCCCCCCCCCCCCCCACAGTTAGCAAGCACTTCATTGGAGCATATTTAACCCTTTGATCGCCCTAGATGTTAACCTCTTCCCAGCCAGTGTCATTAGTACAGTGACAGTGCAAATTTTTAGCACTGATCACTGTAGTAGTGTCAGTAGACCCAAAAAGTGTCACTTAGTGTTCGATTTATCCGCCGCAATTTCGCGGTCCCACTAGAAGTAGCTGATTGCCGCCATTACCAGTAAAAAAATAAAATAAAAATTCCGTAAAAAATATCCCATAGATGCGATAACTTTTGCGTAAACCAATCCAATATATGCTTATTGGGATTTTTTTTTTTTAACCAAAAACATGTAGCAGAATACATATTGGCCTAAATTGTTGAAGAAATTTAGATTTTTTTACAGGGTTTTTTTTTTTTTGGATATGTTTTATAACAGAAAAATTTTTTTTTTTTTTTGTTTGTTTTTTAAATACCACCAAAAGAAAGCTCTATTTGTGGGGGGGAAAAAAGACATACATTTTATTTGGCCATGACTACACAATTTTCAGTTAAAGAAGCGCAGTGCCATATCGCAAAAAATGGCCTGGTCATGAAGGGGGTAATATATAAAAATATAATGCAATATACAATAGAACAAATAATAAATGATGTGCACAAAATCGGTAATGTATAGATGAGTGCTAATAAAATAGCTAGAGGAAGCACATGAAACTGCGTGGTCACTAATTGAATAGTGAAAGTGATAAATAACACATGAAACGAAATGAAGTCCACTCTGGATGGAACACAATTAAAGTGGTGTATTCACTAAGTGAAAAGTGAACAATAGGATCCACGTGGGTAATAAAGTCCACTTCAAGATGTAGCTTGGAATCATATGATCAACCCGTAGTAGACTGTTGAGATACCTGTAGTAACATCAAATCTTCCAAAAAGAAAATGGATGCATACTCTTACCAGATATGGTGGACACACATACCAGCGGCAGTGGGTCAAACGGGCTCAGAACAACCGATTCCTTGGGCTCCAAGCCTGTGCAGGGGAAAACCAGATGCGGGCCAGGTGAAAGGTCAATCCAATGAATGGTTGCAGGTGAAGATGTTCTCATCAAAACCCAAACGAGAAAGTAGTAAAAAGCAAAAAGAGCTCCATATGGTGCAGGTCAAACACGAGGGGTTTATTTAAAAAATGACGTACATCAAAGTAAAAAGTGATCACGTACATGTACAAAGCAATGTGGGATGCAATAAAAAAGGGCCGACACGTTTCTTCTCAAAAGGACGTATATTTTTGCTTCCCCACATTGCCTATATATATATATATATATATATATATTATATTATATAATTTAGGGCTGTTACTGATTACAATTTTCGTGTTCGATTAATCAAAATTTTTTTTTTTTTTTAATCGACTAATTTAGATTAATTATAACGCACATACAGATCCAACTACTTTTAGCTGATCTCCTTGCAGGCTGATTCCCAGTGCAGCTACCAACCACTGGAAAAATGGATAGCAGGATACAAAAAACACACAAAGGCAGCGCTCGATGGGAATAGCATTAAAACTTTTATAGTCTTCAAGTAGGTAACAAAATAAATATTGCACTGGAGATAAAATCGATGTAGCTACATAAACTGTAAAAATGGAGCAAGTAATACCAAACGGTAGCAAAAGCAGTCATAAAAACATGTAGCTAAGTATGATACTGGTATAAAAATGTGTACAACGATACCACTGCTGAATCCAGATGAGGAGGGGCTAACATCAGTCCGTCGGCATGTAGATGTCCCATGAAGGGAACTATCAACTCCCAGTGGATGGCTGTAAAATCCCAGGTTGATAGAGGGAAGTGTAACAGCCCTTGCATGTGGCAGATAGTAAGGTCCTCCTGGCATGCAGATATGAAGGCACAGCAAAGGAGCCCTTCAGATGGAAACGGCAAGCCCCGCCGGTGTCCGTGACGTCACCGGATCTCCGGACTCCCTGAAGACCCGGAAGCCGGCGGAGAGGCGAGTACCGACCAAAAGAATTTTGATCGATCAAAAAAATGTATCGATTAATCGAGGAATTAATGGTTAATTTCAACAGCCCTAATTATATTTATGGCAAACTACTAATTAGAAGAGTAAAATGAGGCTCCGCCCCAACATGGCGAGACCGGAAAGCATGGCCGATCGCATGCGTTCCGCGCCTCGTTCTGGAATCACAGGGCAAAGATGTACTCCTCTATACATTACTGATTTTGTGCACATCATTTATTATTTGTTCTATTGTATACTGCATTATACTTTTGTCACATTTTAGCACTACACTATATTTTTATATAATTATTTTTAACTTTGTTTGTTGGAGTGTTAGCAGCTACATATAGTTGGGATTGGTTTAGCGCAGTATTTTCCCTCCATTTCTCACATGAAGGGTGGTAAACCTTCCGGGGCTGAAGTGGTTAAAGCGGAGCTCCACCCAAGAGGGGAAGTTCCACTTTAAGCACTTCTCCCCCTTCCCCCTGCTACATTTAGCATGGTTTTTTTTTTTTTTTTTTTTTTGAGGGGGGGGGGGCGGGGTAGGGGGAACGAGTACCTAGTTTTGACAGGTTTCCGCTCGGATCACCTAGGCGAGTTCTCCTCTCCGCCTTCCTTTCCTACAGTCTTCTGGGACACGTCACACGTTACGGGAGACTGATGGTGATCTTGTTATGGTGAGGACATTTTGACGAAAATACCTTCAGCATTCAAAGCCAGTAGTGTACTTTGCAGCATTTTACCGGCAGACTTATTGGTTCCTTTTTTTTCCCCAATCTCACCTGATTGGTTGCCGTGCCTTATTGCTTCCCTTCTCCAGCCTTACCTTCAGTGTTGTACAGTTGTACAGGCTCCTCTCCTGTATTGTCTTTGGGCCCTTTCACACGGGGCGGATCCCGTGAGGATCCGTTCCTTTAACATCCGCTTGCTCAGCGGGGATCGCTCCGTTGATCTCCGCTGAGCCGGCGGATGACTAGCCCTTCTCTGCACACTGTGCAGAGATGGACCAGTCAGATCTCCGCTCTCCTCTATGGGGGGATCGGATGAACACGGACCGTCTGTCCGTGTTCATCCGATCCGCAGACGGATGGAAAAATAGGAGACTGATGAGATCGGATGTCACCTGGTGTTCATCCGCTGACACCCACTATCCCATAGGGATACATGCATGTCCATTTTTCATCTGAAAACGGATCTATGAAAAACGGACATACGGTCCACCCGTGTGAAAGGGCCCTTTTGAGTCTTTGTCCCCATACACACGATTAGATTTTCTGCAGATTTTTGTCTTCAGATTTATCAAAACCATACAATATGGAGGTCAAACCCTAAGAGATTCAATTTGTATGCAATCAGGCAGGCCCTCGCACTACATGGTTTTGGTAAATCTGAAGACAAAAATCGGCAGAAAATCTAATGGTGTGTATGGGGTCTTTGTGTTGTCAGAATACATGTACAGCTGTCATTCCATACTATGATGTCCTGACGTCTGAATGTAATTGTATGCAGGTGGACGCGAAGGAAAATGCCACAGCGAAGCACGCTTTGTTCAGCCGTCACCCAGAGATGATCAAATGGCCCCGTGACCACAACTGGTTCTTTGCCAAACTCAACATCACCAACATCTGGGTGTTGGACTACTTTGGTGGAATTAAAACTGTGACACCGGACGAGTATTACAAGGCCAAACCGTGGTGAGTGTGAGTCTTCAATCAATACACTTGTCTTAGAGCCCATTCACACAGGGATGACTTTGAATCCGACTTCAAGTCGCCCCAAGTCGTGCTGCATGAGAAAATCAATGTAAGTGAATGGAGCCGTCTTAATGCACACTACTGCAGTCGCTCCGACTTCAGAAAAGGTTCCTGTACTACTTCAATCCGACTTGTAGGCGACTTGTAGGCAACTTGTACCCATTGATTTCAATGGAAGTCGCCTCAGAAGTTGGATCACTGTCTTAACAGAAGCAACTTTCCAGGAAGAGAACATACATTTCTCAGGCAAACCCCTCCCACCCACAGAGCTGATTCTTGTTTGATTGGCCACTGGAAAGTCACCTGTCCTGGAGGCAACTTGAAGTTGCCTTGTAAGTTGCCTCATGTCGCGCTGTGATTCATGCTCAAGTCGTGACCAAGTTGCCTCCCAAAGTCACGCTGGAAGTCGTGTTGCCCCTGTGTGAATGGAGTCTAATTTCCAGGCCTGAGCTATGGCCTGCCAGTGAGGAGGAATGGCCACTCACAGGTCATAGATTTTTCCAATTCTTTCATGTGTAGATGTTTGCTGTACCATATTCCCATTATTGTACTAAATTTCCAAACTTGTATTTTATGCAATGAGGTGGATTTATTAAAACTGGAGAGTGCAGAATCTGGTGCAGCTCTGAATAGTAACCAATCGGCTACCAGGTTTTTTAATGACCGACTACCACACATATACTGCGGCAGGGCGGCCGCTCTGCGGCAGATCCGGTGCCTATTTTGTGATCTGATACTTCTGGGTCTGGGTTGGATGTCTAGATCCCCTGCTGTACACCCATCCTCCAATCCCTACATCGCTACAGGAAACAGTTGTGACATAGGGGGTTTGGAGGATGGAACCCCAACACATGGCAGAATACAGAGACATCCAACACTTGGAGCTCATTTACACTTGCTTCAACTTCAACACACATTAACCACTTGCTGCCCGCCATAGAGCAATATGACGTCGGCAAAAGACCGGACGTCTTATGACGTGATCAGGATAACAAGCCGCCGCGCGCCCGCGGGGGCGCACAGCGTGGCGATCATTGTTGCGGCATGTCCGTTTGACACACAGCAACTCAGATCTAGGTAAAGAGCCTCTGACGGAGACTCTTTACCATGTGATCAGCTGTGTCCAATCACAGATGATCATGATATAAACAGAAGAGCCGTGTATCTGCTTTTCCTCACTCGCGTCTGACAGACGCGAGTAGAGGAGAGCCGATCGGCTGCTCTCCTGACAGGTGGTCTGTGCTGATTGATTATCAGTGCAGCCCCCTCGAGGATGACCACCAGGGATGCCACCCATGGCCACCAGGGATGCCAATGTGTGCCTACATATACCAATAAGTGCCCATCAGCAATACCTGCCAGTGCCTCCATAGCAGTGATGCCCATCAGTGCCACCCATAAGTACGCATCAGTGCAGCCTTTCAGTGTCGCCTATCAGTGCCACCTCATTAGTGCCCGTCAGTACCGCCTTGTCAGTGCAGCGTCATCAGTGCCCATCGGGGAAGGAGCAAACGTACTTATTTACAACATTTTATAACAGAAACTAAGAAATTCAAAAAATGTCGGTCTTTTTTTATTTGTTTTGGGTGTTTATTTTTTGCTAGAGGTGATCAAATACCACCAAAGGAAAGCTTTGGGTGCAGTGTAGCATGACCGCTCAATTGTCATTTAAACAGCGACAGCGATGAAAGCTGAAAATTGGCCTGGGCAGGAAGGGGGGAAAATGTCTTGTATTGAAGTGGTTAAAGTACCTACTGCTTCCACTTGCTTTTTCAATGTGTTTTTGATGCTTCGGTTATGATTATGTGAAGCTTTTATAGGGCTTGGCAAATGCCCTGTGTGAACCCCAGCTCAGTAATACCCCCACTCAGCAGATCTCCAGATCATTAATACCCTTGTTCAGCAGACCCCCAGCTTATTAGTACCCTCATTCAATAGATTCCCCGCTCAGTAGTACCGCCAGCTCTGCTGATTCCCCACTCAGTAGTAACCCCCAGCTCTGCTGATCCCGCGTACCCCCAGCTCTACTGATCCCCTGCTCAATAGTACCCCCTGTCCTGGTGATCCTCCATGCAGTATTAACCCTCAGCTCTTCTGATTCCCCACTCAGTAGTAACTCCAGCTTTGCTGATTCCCCACTCAGTAGTAACCCCCAGCTCTGTTGATCCTCCTCTCTCTCCGATTCTCGCTCACCTCACGCTATATTGCTCCCATGTTGTGCACCATGTGTGACATCTGCTAGTTTCTCCTGCTGATCCTCTGCTGCTCAGCCCTTTCTATCTAGTCCCCGCTCACCTTCCCCTATAATGTTCCCTTGTTGCACACCATATGTGGCGTCTGCTAGTCCGCTCCAGTCCAAACCCCGCTCGACTTTCTGCTGCTCCATGCTGCACACCATATGTGATGTCTGCACCAGACACTCCTATAATAAACACACATGAACCAGAAGCGACTAATGATGATGTATGTCCGGTTCACACGTTGGCTTCCCAGTGCATCCTGGGATATCTCATACCTGCAATACCTCCAAAACAAAGCGAAGCTAACTCTGAATAAAAGCCTCTTGAAAGCTGCAGTTGCTGTTAGCAAGCTTTATCATAGACTTCTATGGAGGCTTTGGAGACACTTTGAAGCACCAAGAAAGCGACATGGGGTATGCTTTTTGAGGCAATGCAAACACAATGTGTAAACAGGACTGTATGGTAACTATTTTATTTAATGAGAGGTGCTTTCAGCATTTGCATTCAGAGTGGTTCGTATCTGGGCAATTCTGACACTTCGCTCCTACATTCAAAAATCAACTTTTTTTTGCTAGAAAATGACTTCGAACCCCCAAACATTATGTGTGTGTGTGTGTGTGTGTGTGTATGTGTATATATGTATGTGTATGTGTGTGTGTATATGTAGATAGATAGATAGATAGATAGATATAGTGGAACCTTGGATTACGAGCATAATCCGTTCCAGGAGAATACTTGTAATCCAAAGCACTCGCATATCAAAGTGGAACGAAGATAATTCGTTCCACATTGACTTCTATTGCATGCAATACCGCATATGGCCAGAGGTGGGGAGGGGCGCCTCGAATTCACTCAGAAACAGAATATTTCTGAGCGGCTCCCAATGGCCCCCAGTGTCACCGGCGCCCCCGCACTTCTGGCCAAATGCGGTACTGCACACCTCAGAGGTTTGAATCCTGCTCGCGTTGCGAGACAACACTAGTAAACCGCCTCTGGATTTTAAAAAGAGAGCGAGAGAGAGATTTAGGCCCTATGCAATTGTTTTTGGAAAAAATACACTTGAATTAATTTTAAAAAACAAAACACAATATTACCCCAATTTTGTTGTATAATGTGAAAGATGATGTTGCGCAGAGTAAATAAATACCTAACATGTCATGCTTTAAAATTGTGTCTGCCTGTACAGGTCCTTCTCAAAAAATTAGCATATTGTGATAAAGTTCATTATTTTCTGTAATGTACTGATAAACATTAGACTTTCATATATTTTAGATTCATTACACACAACTGAAGTAGTTCAAGCCTTTTCTTGTTTTAATATTGATGATTTTGGCATACAGCTCATGAAAACCCAAAAATCCTATCTCAAAAAATTAGCATATTTCATCCGACCAATAAAAGAAAAGTGTTTTTAATACAAAAAAAGTCAACCTTCAAATAATTATGTTCAGTTATGCACTCAATACTTGGTCGGGAATCCTTTTGCAGAAATGACTGCTTCAATGCGGCGTGGCATGGAGGCAACCAGCCTGTGGCACTGCTGAGGTGTTATGGAGGCCCAGGATGCTTCGATAGCGGCCTTAAGCTCATCCAGAGTGTTGGGTCTTGCGTCTCTCAACTTTCTCTTCCCAATATCCCACAGATTCTCTATGGGGTTCAGGTCAGGAGAGTTGGCAGGCCAATTGAGCACAGTAATACCATGGTCAGTAAACCATTTACCAGTCGTTTTGGCACTGTGAGCAGGTGCCAGGTCGTGCTGAAAAATGAAATCTTCATCTCCATAAAGCTTTTCAGCAGATGGAAGCATGAAGTGCTCCAAAATCTCCTGATAGCTAGCTGCATTGACCCTGCCCTTGATAAAACACAGTGGACCAACACCAGCAGCTGACATGGCACCCCAGACCATCACTGACTGTGGGTACTTGACACTGGACTTCAGGCATTTTGGCATTTCCCTCTCCCCAGTCTTCCTCCAGACTCTGGCACCTTGATTTCCGAATGTACTTTGGACCACTGAGCAACAGTCCAGTGCTGCTTCTCTGTAGCCCAGGTCAGGCGCTTCTGCCGCTGTTTCTGGTTCAAAAGTGGCTTGACCTGGGGAATGCGGCCCCTGTAGCCCATTTCCTGCACACGCCTGTTCACGGTGGCTCTGGATGTTTCTACTCCAGACTCAGTCCACTGCTTCCGCAGGTCCTCCAAGGTCTGGAATCGGTCCTTCTCCACAATCTTCTTCAGGGTCCGGTCACCTCTTCTCGTTGTGCAGCGTTTTCTGCCACACTTTTTCCTTCCCACAGACTTCCCACTGAGGTGCCTTGATACAGCACTCTGGGAACAGCCTATTCGTTCAGAAATTTCTTTCTGTGTCTTACCCTCTTGCTTGATGGTGTCAATGATGGCCTTCTGGACAGCAGTCAGGTCGGCAGTCTTACCCATGATTGCGGTTTTGAGTAATGAACCAGGCTGGGAGTTTTTAAAAGCCTCAGGAATCTTTTGCAGGTGTTTAGAGTTAATTAGTTGATTCAGATGATTAGGTTAATAGCTCGTTTAGAGAACCTTTTCATGATATGCTAATTTTTTGAGATAGGAATTTTGGGTTTTCATGAGCTGTATGCCAAAATCATCAATATTAAAACAAGAAAAGGCTTGAACTACTTCAGTTGTGTGTAATGAATCTAAAATATATGAAAGTCTAATGTTTATCAGTATATTACAGAAAATAATGAACTTTATCACAATATGCTAATTTTTTGAGAAGGACCTGTATAACAGCGGCAAACTACGGTGCTTAAAATTCTCCATAGGTGACACTTTAAACGCCTTTACAGGTTACCAGTTTATTTACAAAGGAGTTCTGGTGCTAAAATTATTGCACTCACTCTGACGTTCATGACCATATCGCACATGTGTTTACATATGCATGCGGGTGTAACGTATGCATTTACATTTGCGCGTAAGCACGGGGGGACAGGGGTGCTTTACTTTTTTGTATATATTAAAAAAAACAAAAAAAAAACTTTTTTTTTTTTGGATTAACTTCATTGCTATCACAAGGGATGAACGACATTCCTTGTTATAACAAGCATGGGGTGTGATAGACCCCAGTTCTCTCCATAAAGAGGACCTATTAGGTAAACAAAGAGGTGGAGCCGGAAGTGACGACATACTCGTCTTTTCCGGGGTCACAGAGAGAGAGGAACAATGTCCGTTCCTCTCTCTCTGTTTCATGCAGCCATCGCCACAGCGCTTCCAGGCTCTGCGATCAGACTGTAAAGACCGGGAAAGGCGGTGGGAGGAGGGGGTTGGGACCCCCTTCTGTCACCTGCAGAAGTGATCGATTGACTGAAAAACTCCATACTGGGATGATGCCTGTAGGTACGTATAACAACTTCAACCCAAGGACGTCCATGGACGTCCTACCGGCGGGAAGTAGTTAAAGAAGCGTACCAATGCTACATTTTGAAGCAAGTGTGAACAAGGTCTTAGGCCACATCTCTGGTGAATCTATCGCTGTCCTTTTAACCCTTTCGCTGCCATGTCCATACATCATACAGACCTGACAGTGGGGGGGTTTTACACACGCAATCCAATGGCTGTAGCCACTGGGATTGTGTGTAAAACTGACAGACAGACTCCTGCCTGACAGGTCGAAGCATTCAGGCAGCTGCGCTGCCACCAGATTGCTTTCACACACCCCCGGTAACGCCCCCCCTGCAGGACCATATATTCCGGGCTCCACTTGCCCATCTGCAAGCCCGGGACAGACATGGTGCCAGCGGGTGGAGGGGTAGAAGGAGAGAGGCCACATGTCCCCTTTCCTCCCCTTCTTGCTGTGACCTGTGAAAATCAACATGTATGACATCACTTCTGGGTCACCTGTCACTTTCACACAAAGGAAGCAATACAGGAGACGTTCATACAAGTACATGGTACAGCAGGCACATATCAAGAATATAAAATGTTGGGATAACGAACGCTTTAAGGTTGGACGTGTTTGATATCTATTTACTCAACTGCTACCTCCATCTTTTATATTTTACCCTAAAATTTGGGTAATTTATTGCGTTTGTTTGCCCTAAAATTCACTTTAGTGTGTTTTTTACAGACATTTTGTGTTTCCTAGACCTTTGCGGTAATATCATGTGAAATAAAAAATTGGAACTACCACTATTTTATTCTCTAGGGTGTCTGCTTACAGAAAAATCTATAATGTTTGGGTGTTTTATATAATCTTCAGGCCCTAAAATTTATTTTTTAAATTACTTCCGGACCGGCTCACGCCGATATACGTTGACAATTTGAAGAGGAATATTGTTGTTATGGCACCAGCTAGCTACCATAACTCCGGTATCCTCTTCTTCAGTGAGCGGTCCGGTTTAAGATAAAAGTGGTCATTGCAGCAAATTCACCGCGAGATCAATTTTATCGGCTGCCCCTCCCGCCGCAATTCGGTGCCCTCCGCCGCTTACTGGAGCGGCCGGCAGCGGCGCAGGCGATCGCGTGTGCTCCTGTCAGTGGTATGGACCTGAGTGAGGGGAAGATGGCCCCCACCCAGCTCCATACCATTGCAGGGTGGAAGTGACATCAAAACGTCACTTCCGCCCATAGCTTTTAATGAGACTTTTTTTTTTTTTTTTTATTGCATTTTAGTGTACGGTAAATATGAGATCTGAGGTCTTTTTGACCCCAGATCTCATATTTAAGAGGTCCATGCTTTTTTTCTTCAAAATGTGTCACTTTTTTTATTCCTATTACAAGGAATGTAAACATCCCTTGTAATAGGAATAAAAGTATCAATTTTATTTATTTTAAAAGAACAGTGTAAAAAAATGAAAGTTAAATTAAATAATAAAAAAAATTAACCTGCCCCATCCCGCCGAGCTCGCGTAACATCCTCTTTCACAATATAAAAAAAAAATTGGGCTAACTTTAGTGTTGTCTTATTTTTTAATTCAAAAAGGTGTATTTTTTCCCCAAAAAGTGAATTTTATTCTCTAGCGTGTTAGAACCCCCAAACAAAATATATATATATATATATATATATATATATATATATATAATATAATTTTTTTTTTTTTCCGAAGTCATTTTCTAGCAAAAAAGGATTTTAACTTATAAACAACAAATCTCAGAGTCTCGGTCCTTAAAGGAACACTAAAGGCAAATTTATATATATTTTTTTTTAAATAACAAACATGTCATACTTCCACTGTGCAGCTCATTTTGCACAGAGTGGCCCCGATCCTGGTCTTCTGGGGTCCCTCGGCAGCTGTCTGGACTCCTCCTCCTCCAGCTCTCTCGCATGGTGGATAGTTCTTGCGGGCGCGCTCCTGTGATACAGCCGGCGGCTATAGCCGCTCACTGTATGACTCGGCCCTGCCCCCCGACCCGCCGCGTCATTGGATGTGATTGACAGCAGCGCGAGCCAATGGCTGCGCTGCTTTCAATCAACCAATGAATGAGCCGAGAAGCCCAGCCGAGAAGCCAGCGCGTTCACGGCGTGGGACTTTCGAGGGGTCAGGTAAGTAATCGGGGGGGGGGGGCGCTAATCCACGGATGTTTTTTCACCTTAATGCATAGAATGCATTAAGGTGAAAAAACTTGTACCTTTACAACCCCTTTAAGTGGTTAAACGTGTGCAAAAAAAAAGCAATAACGGCTCTGGCAGCGAAAAGGTTTAACGCATGCACCTGGAAGATTCACCTGCAGTGAATGTTTGCTGAATGTCAGATTCAATGCTTGATAAATAGACCCTTTAGTGTTGAATGCTGATGAATGTGGCGGAGGCTGTACCAAAGGAACGGAAGGGAAGTAGAAGACACGGACCAATGGAGAAGTGAGTATAACACCTCTTCTATTTCAGGGACCTTCCTTTTTAATATTTTTTTTTTGGACAAGTTCAGTTTGTGCGCTTGAACTACTTACCTCCCGTTGTCTGGATCTTTTCCTGTCCAACATTTTGAAGCCCTAATAAAGGGTGCCTCTAAGAACCTTCGAAGCGTGTTGGATATTTAGGAGATGCTGTGAACAAATGATATCTAGACTCCGATACCGTTCTGCCTCTCGCCTTCTATACTTCTGATAATAATAGAGGTGTCCTGGTTACATATCTTCCCAACTGCATGTGGTCACATACCCTGACAAAGCATGCTGGGAAATGTCATGCCTTAAGAAGTGGAGGACTTCAGGTTGCCTAGTCTTACTGTAGAAGCTGCTAAGGTTCATTTAATTTAAAGTTTTTAGACCGAGATGTAGTTTTATTTGATGCTCTAAAGTTCGAACTCTTTGAAGCCAGACACAGTGAGAAGAGGCCCGGAGACTCTCAATAATATATGTATCTCCTGTCTCATCTTCCAATATGCCAGGGCACTCGCCCCCTGGGTCAAGACAAAGCTCTAGTTTTCTATTTGCCCCCTCCGTGCCATCTTGCTTTGAGCAGTTCTCTCACCATGCATGCAGGTCTGCTACATATTTCATTACCGGTAACCTCCCGCTGTGTTGGAGGGCAGGATTCTTGCAGACGGAGCAAACCTTCTGAACAGCACGTTTGATGCTTCGCCAAGGCACTCTCTATTATCCAGCATGCATCTGCTCTGGGTTCTGGGAAGATAAAATA
This sequence comes from Rana muscosa, assembly GCA_029206835.1. Lineage (NCBI taxonomy): Eukaryota > Metazoa > Chordata > Amphibia > Anura > Ranidae > Rana > Rana muscosa. The sequence goes on along the minus strand of CM055117.1, from coordinate 44,616,183 downwards.
TTTTGTCTGAAAAGCAGCTAATGCATTAGGCAGCTTATCATTTTAGATAGACGAAACTGTATTCAACTAGGTGACAGATTTTTGGAAAGTGGAGCATTTATTTTTTGTGGATTGGGGAAGGGTTAAAGTAAATGTATACCCAATCACTAAAATCTCACATAATCTTTAACACAATATAAAAGTAAATTGCAGCGTGCAACTTTAATTAGAGAACCACAGTAGTAATGTGCAGAGGAAGAGATGTGGCCTCCCATGAAAGTTAAAACTCAAAGTTCTGCATATATTTACATATATTCTGTGGCACATGTGTCAAACACAAGCTGAATCATGCCCACCAGGCCATTTCATGTGGCCCTCATGCCTCTCCTGCAGCTGCGGAACCCCCTCATCTCTGCCCCCACCTTGTCTCAACCATCGGCAGCAGCAAAGAAGAGGGCAGAATTCCTCCACCAGATGCTGTGCTTCTCCTCACAGCCACGGAGAGGCTCATCTCTGCCACCACCCCATCTCAGCAGTCAGCAAAAGAGAGGAGGACAGGAAGGAGAGAAATGTGGTGCCCACTAAGTGTAGTATAAAGCACAACAGGTTTATTTGGAAGGTTAACAACTTGCATGTATAAAATCTTGAACATGGCATATTGTGGTGGTGTCTGCCATTGGGTCACTGGTCGGTCCTACTGTAACCCTGGGTCAGCTGTAGGATGCCATGACGGCGCTGGTGGTTCCTGACACTCTCCGGCTCAATGGGCGGCTGAATGCTAACACTTCAGTGGCAGCTCGGATGGAGAAGTGACGTTTGGGGGGGGGGCGTGGCACGCATTCGGAGCATGCATGCTCCTTCCTGAGGCCGCAGAGAGAAGGGCAGTACTACAGATTCTGCGCCTCTCTGTGCAGTCACAGCACCCCCTCATCTCCGCTTCCCCTAGTCTCAGCATTCGGCTGACTCCAGACCCTGCACTTACTGCTTTCCAGTCCTGAACCCAGCTTCTTCCCGGCAGCAGCACACGTGATATGAGGGAGGGTGGGGGACTCTTGTCTTCTTATGGTGGGGGGGGGGGGCTCTTTACATCTGATGTAATGTGGGGTGGTGTGGATATCTAGCCTTACAGATACAACTGGCCCTTTTGAGGGCAACCATAATGCTGATGCAGTCTGCAATGAAATTAAGTTTCACACCCCTGCTCGGTGGTCAAAATTTGTAGACTCCCGACTATCACAACTATCCGAGCTAGTTGAACATTGCATTCCAAACCTATGAACAATATTATAGGGTTGGCCCCCCTTTTGAGGCTATAGCAGCCATCAAATCAATCTTCTGGGATGGCTTTCCACCAGATTTTTCAGTGTGTCTGAGGGAATTTGGGCACAATTATCAAAAAAGAACATTTGTGAGGTCAGGTACTGATGTTGGATGAGAAGACCTTGCTCACAATCAGCATCTAAATCAACCCAATGGTGTTCAGTAGGGTTGAGGTCAGGCTCTGTAAAAGCCACGTAAGTTCCTCCACACCAAACTCATCAAACCGTGTCTTTATGGATGGTGCCAGTAGGGTTGAGGTCAGGGTTCTGAGCAGACCACTCAAATTTCTCCACACCAATTTCATCAACTCATGTCTTTGTGGATAGTGATCAGTAGGGTTGAGGTCAGGGCTCTGTGCAGGCCATGCAAGTTCCTCCACACCAAACTCATTAAACCAGGTCTTTATGGATGGTGTCAGTAGGGTTGAGGTCAGGGCTCTGAGCAGACCACTCAGGTTCCTCCACACCAATCTTATCAACCCTCAATCCATATCTTTTATGGATGGTGATCAGTAAGGTTGAGGTCAGGACTCTATGGAGGCCATTTTGGTTCCTCCACACCAAACCCATCAAACCATGTCTTTATGGATGATGATCAGTGGGATTGAGGTCAAGGCTCTAAGGAGACCACTCAAATTTCTTTACACCTATCTCATCAACCCATGTATTTATGGATGCTGATCAGTAAAGTTGAGGTCAGGACTCTATGAAGGCCGTTTCGGTTCCTCCATACCAAACCCATCAAACCATGCCTTTATGGAACTGGCTTTTTTGCATAGGCTGGAACCAAAACAAAAGACATCTGGTGTTCCCACCACACCAAACTCATCAAACCGGGTCTTTATGGATGGTGTCCAAAGGGTTGAGGTCAGGGCTCTGAGCAGACCACTCAAATTTCTCCACTCCAATCTCATCAACCCATGTCTTTTTATGTATGGTGATCATTAGGGTGGAAGTCAGGGCTCTGTACAGGCCACGCAAGTTCCTTCACACCAAATTCATCAAACCAGGTCTTTTATGGATGGTGATCAGTAGGGTTGAGGTCAGGACTCTATGAAGGCCATTTTGTTTCCTCCACACCAAAACCATCAAACCAAGCCTCTATGGAACTGGCTGTGTGCATAGGGGCTGGAACTAAAAGAAAAGACCTAGGCATCGGAACAATGAAATGATCCCAAAACCTTTTTTCTCTTTTTCGTCCATGGACGGACACAGCTCCTTAAATCTTGACATGTGGGTTATGTTCCTGTTCATAGGAGAGGACTAGGCAGAACATGTTGGTTATCTTAAAACATGTACCGTAACTTTAACAGAGTTAAACAGCCCCGCCCAGGGGGCGGTCCCTCCGTACATAACCCTCCACCCTGCAGTCAGCAGCCTCAGTTTTTTTTCTGCCTAGCAGAGAAGGAACGTGGCTCCCTTTGGGCCCAGAGTCCTGAAGGATTTTTTATTTTATTTTTATTTTTTTTGTGATATCTTCTATCAACTGCCGGCTGGGCGACAGGCTGGATATTATAGATCCTTGTAGTCTTCCCAGTTCCGGCCATTGAGCGTGCCAGTCCTTAACTTCGCACTGGTTCTGCCACGACGTACCCCATGGCTCCAGGGATGGCCGGTGAGCACATGCTCTGGGGTCCACATATGACTGGGCTGCTTGTTGTCTCACTCACAGTGGACCGGGCCGACAGCTACTCCGTACCATCGGTTGTGGGTCTGTCAGGGACGCGCCAGCATGTCCTCGCAAGGACGGGTAAGTACGGTTCCTCCTGTCTCAGCAGGATGGAACAGCTGGGCATTCCCGGGATTAAGGGGTTCTCCTGTCCTCCCTTTCCCTGCTCTCTGTCGCCCTTTCCCCTACTGCTCTAGGGCCTGCTGCGACCGGGGTGTAACTGTGGGGGGGCTCCGAGTCCCTATGGGGCTCCAGGGTCCGCTTTCTGTGTCTGTCTCCTGGGAAGTCTCTGCACGGCCTTCTCGTCCCGGGGCTCGGGCGCCATTTTTTGCAGCGCCGATGCCATTTTTAGTGTGCCTGCTTTATCTATTAGAATTTCCATTGGCGGCCATTTTGCTGTGGCGCAGGTCGGTATTGCGGGCGGCCATTTTCTTGTGGTCGGTGCCCTTTTTATCTGAGGCGTCTGGCGGCCATTTTGGAGTGGGTTTTGGCCTCTCTAGCACTGGCTTCCTGAACGGCGCACAGCTCATTCTCCACAGTTTTCTTCCTTACACACACGCTGTGTGTACAAGGAAGGCGGGCAGCGGTGCTGAGTGGTGAGTCCCCTGGGTTACCCCCCCCCCTCCCAAGTCAGTGCAGCAAGGAGGGTGGACTTAAGTGTTTTTTACTTGGTCCCTGAGGGTTGTCAGTGGGTGTTAATAGAGTCAGTATGTGACCTTTCTTCCCCTAAATTGCCAGAGACAGCTAACAGTGCCCCTGCACCTGCGGTTTCCATGGATACGCTGTCGACAGTCATGTAATCGTTTGTTGCCAGGGTAGAAACGGCGTAAGGGGGGTAAAAAAGCGCCCCCTTCCCCAGCCATCTTCTGGGGAGTGCAAGATAGGGCATTTGTGAGTGCACTTCTTGCTGCTGTGAGGGACACTCTCCAGCTGGTAGATGCAGCTGGGACTTGCGCAGAGGAGTCTGTCTCCTTTGGGTCACACAAATCTGACCGCTTCGGGAATTTTTTTTTCCTTATGTCACTTTCTTTGAAAGTTCATAGATAAGGAATGGGAACGGCCGCAGAGGTCCTTTGTGGTCCCTCAGTGCATGGCAGTCCGTTATCCTTTGGAGTGCCTTTTTAAAAAAAAAAAAAAGGGGGGCCTCTCCTCCGGTCGTGGACACCCCGGTCTCTCGGCTACATAAGGTAACCACTCTCCCGGTAGAGGGAACCCCTGCCTTTAAGGATCCTACTGATAGGAGGTCCGAATCTGTGACACGCTCCAGGTTCACCATGCTGGGGTCAGCGTTGCGACCTATATTGGCTACGACTTTGGTGACATTCACTGAATAGGGGGCGGCACAGTGGTGTAGTGGTTAACTCCCTCACCTGGCAGCAAGAGGGTCACTGGTTCGAACCGGGACCCTGACACCGTCTGCCTGGAGTTTACATGTCCTCCCTGTGTCTGCGTGGGTTTCCTACCACACTCCAAAGACATGCGCGCCTTCGGCGCCACAATAAAAACACACACACTAATACATACACAGTGTGTGTATGTAAAAAGACCAAATGGTACTGGGCTTTGTGTATGTCTGTGATGCCACCCTAGGTGTGGCCCCCTTGATTTCCAGAGCCTCTGTATCTGCGGTGGTACTGCGCCGCCTGATTGGCTGAAATGCTGGCCCGCTGACCAAGCATCCAAAAGAGCTCTGGCAGATTGCCTTTTAAGAGGCTTTTTGGTACTTCGCTGTACGACATTATTAAGAATGTCACTGGAGGTAAGAGCACACTTCTCCCGCAGTCCTCTAAGGGGAAGGAGCCGCGCCGTTGGCCGGGGCCCTCCCTATTCCGCGCAGAAGCAGTATTTTTGTCAGTCAGGGTCAGCCGGCAGATCCTTCCAGACTGACAAGGCTCCAGCTGGGGGACAGAAGTGAGTAAGCCTAACAAGCCTGCTACCGCATGAAAATTTGCCCCCGCCCGACTCAGGGGTGGGGGGGACGGCTTAGCGAGTTTGCAGCTCGGTGGACCTCCCTGCTCTCTGACCAGTGGGTTTGCGAGGTGGTCACTTCAAGATAGTTTCTTCTTGTCCACCAAACGGATCTTTCCCTCAAATCTTCCTCTTCTTCCGGCTCGTCAGTCTGCTTTGATGGCAGTAGTACAAGACTTGCTCAGGTGCGGAGTAATTTTACCTGTGCCCCTGGTGGAAAGGTTTCAGGGATTCTATTCGAATCTGTTGGTAGTCCCAAGAAAGGATGGTGTCCATCCCATCTTGGACCTCGGACCCTCAATACCTTTGTGAGGGTGCGAATGTTCAGGATGGAATCCATTCGTTCGGAGGTTGCTGCGCTCCATCCGGGGGAATTTCTGGCGTCCCTGGACATCAAGGACGCATACTTGCATGTCCCCATCTGCAATAGCGTCAGCACCAAGAGTTTTTAACAAGGTGCTCGCCCCGATCTGGCTTTGCTGAGACAGCGAGGCATTGCTATCATGGGCTACTTGGACGATCTTTTTCTGAGAGCTGCTTCTGGCTCAGAATTAAAGGAGGACATGTCTATAGCCAGTCAGACCCTCCGGGAAATTGGTTGGGTACTGAACATACAGAAGTCGGTGTTGGTACCGACTCAGCATCTGGAGTACCTAGGCTTGATCCTGGACTCCTCGGAGGCGAAGGTCTTCCTTTCTTTGGAGCAGTTGCAGATGCTCCAGTCGGCGGTGAAATTGTTAGCATCCCGCAAATGGTCGTCTCTCCGTTTTTTTTGCATGCAAGTTCTGGGCCTCATGGTGGCCTCCTTCGAGGCAGTACCGTATGCCCAATTCCACACTCGAGTATTGCAGGAGGAGATCCTGTTCAAATGGAACAGATCTCCATTGTCTCTGGATTCAGGTAAGTCACCTGGTCAAGGCTTCCCTGAGAGGGTGGCTGATATCCCTGGCTCTTCAGTCCGGGAGGTCGTTCCTTTCTCTCCATGGGACTATGATCACGACGGACCCCAGCCTCACAGTTTGGCAAACTTCGAGCGATCAGACTGTGCCTCTCCATGTGGTCGCAGAGTCTTCAAGGGCGTCTGGTCGAGATCCAGTCGGACAACGCCACGGTGGTGGCTTATGGCAACCATCAGGAAGGAACATGGAGCTCGGCCGCAGCATCGAAGTCGCTCACATCCTAAGTTGGGCCGAAAGGAGCGTGCCGGCTGTATCGGCTGTTTACATCCGAGCGTAGAAAACTGGCAGGGCGACTGAGTCGCAAGATGCTGGACCAAGGGGAATGGTCATTACACCCGGAGGTGTTTCCATGACTTTGTCAGAAATGGACACCAGTTGTGAATCTCCTGGCCTCTCGACTTAATCGCAAGGTGTCGAAGTTTGTGGCCAGGTCCTGGGATCCCTGGGCAGATGCGTCAGACGCGTTGGTGGCTCCATGGGGTCAGTATCGGCTGACTTATGCCTTTCCTCCAATGAAATTGCTTCCTCCTCTGCTCCGCAGAGTGGAGGCCGAGGGGATTCTGGTGCTTCTAATCGCCCCAGACTGGTCCCGGCGTCCCTGGTGCGCCGACTTTGTGAGACTGGTAGCTGACGCTCCCTGGCGGCTGCCAATGCGAGGGGGACCTTCTGTCTCAAGGTCCTGTGCTTCATCCTGTTTTACAGTCGCTGGCTTTAACGGCATGGCTATTGAAAGCCTGGTACGAAGGGACCGTAGTCTGTCAGATTCGGTAATCTCCTCCATGTTGAGGGCCCGGAAATCTTCTTCCCGGACGTCCTACCATCGCACTTGGAAGGCCTACATCTCTGTGTGAAGAGATGGCCTGGCGCCCAAGGGCATATTTGGTTTTCTCGGATCCTGCTGTTCTTACAGCGCGGAGTGGATCTGAAACTTGCCTTAAGCACTATTAAGGGGCAGATTTCAGCCTTGGCTGTCTTCTTCCAATGATCCCTGGTAAGTATGTTTGTGCAGGGGGTCCGAAACGTGGTTCCCCGATTAGACCACCACTTCCTCCGTGGGACTTTGAATCTAGTGCTCTCGGTACTTCAGGAACCTCCCTTTGAGAACATCGGGGATATTCCTCTCTTAACAATTTCTCAGAAAGTTGCCTTTCTAGTTGCCATTACATCGGTCAGAAGGGTTTCTGAATTGGCGGCCTTGTCTTGCAAGTCACCTTACTTGGTCCTCCATAAAGGATAAAGCGGTGCTACGCTCGCAACCTTCATTCCTTCCTAAGGTAGTTTCGGCTTTTCACCTAAACGAGGACTTTGTACTTCCATCCTTGTGTCCTCGGCCATCGCATCCCAAGGAGGTTGCGCTACATTCTTTAGACGTGGTACGTGACCTACGGGTGTACCTGTCTGCTACGGCTCTGTTCCGGAAGTCTGACTCACTGTTCGTGTCAGTGTCTGGGGGCCTGGCGGTCTCGTCGGCCACCATTTCCAGGTGGATCAGGCAGACCGTCATCCAGGCCCTTAAGGGGCGGGCGACTCCCTTACCGGTCACCGCGCATTCAACCAGGGCAATTGGTGCCTCCTGGCCCTTCCAACATCAAGCGTCTGTCTCACAGATGTGTAAGACGGCGAACCGGTCGTCTGTTCACACTTTCTCAAAGTTTACAAGGTTTATGTGAGTGCATCTTCGGATGCTGTCTTTGGCCGCAAGGTTTTGCAGGCGGCTGTTTGAGGTTGCAACTCCTCCGTTGAGGAGCTCTGTTTGGGGTGAAGTTAAGTCTTCTTTTGATTGCTGTTCCCACCCCTCGTTTTTTCTGACACTGCTTGAGGACGTCCCACATGTCAAGATTTAAGGAGCTGTGTCCGTCCATGGACGAAAAGAGAAAAAAGGATTGTTTTATACTCGCCGTAAAATCCTTTTCTCTGTCGTCCATGGACGGACACAGCACCCACCCCTCCTTGTTTAGTTTGTACTGCTTTTCTACGAATTGAGGCTGCTGACTGCAGGGTGGAGGGTTATGTACGGAGGGACTGCCCCCTGGGTGGGGCTGTTCAACTCTGTTAAAGTTACATGTTTTAAGATAACTAACATGTTCTGCCTAGTCCTCTCCTATGAACAGGAACATAACCCACATGTCAAGATTTAAGGAGCTGTGTCCGTCCATGGACGTCAGAAAAAAGGATTTTACGGTGAGTACAAAAAAAATCCTATTTTTATCATTATCTCATGTCTTTATTTTCCTCCCATATAATATCAATAAAAGCATTTGTGCCTCAACAAGAACAGTTTTCAATACAAATCTCTGAAGTATTTTTTTTTTTTTTTTAAACTGTCTTTGTTGAGATAAAGGTGTTTTTTTTTTTTTTTTTTCTTTTATCGATGGTTTATGGGAGTGATAAAGAAATGAGATAATAATAAAAAGGTTTAGAGATCATTTCATTGTTCCACTGGCTTTGTCCATTAAGATCTGTAAACAAGAGTGAAGTGGAGGTGTATACAATAAAGGATATGGAGAGCAAATTCATAAGCCCATGAAGGTATTAAAGCATACAGTATGTCAAGGTAAAGTACTGCATATGTTTGTTTTTTTTATATATTTCTGCAACACAGAAACTTCTGCACGCGGTTTCAGAAAGCCCTATTCGCCCACCAAAAGAAGGGGGGTGGGGGTATACAGTGCCTTGAAAAAGTATTCATACCCCTTGACATTTTCCACATTTTGTCATGTTACAACCAAAAACGTAAATTAATTTTATTGGGATTTTATGTGATGGACCAACACAAAGTGGCACATAATTGTGAAGTGGAAGGAAAATTCTAAATGGTTTTCAACATTTGTTACAAATAAATATGTGAAAAGTGTGGGGGGTACATTTGTATTCATTCAGCCCCCGAGTCAATACTTTGTAGAACCTCCTTTCACTGCAATTACAGCTGCAAGTCTTTTTGGGGAAGTCTCTACCAGCTTTGCACATCTAGAGAGGGACATTTTTGCCCATTCTTCTTTGCAAAATATCTCAAGCTCTGTCAGATTGGATGGAGAGCGTCTGTGAACAGCAATTTTCAAGTCTTCCCACAGATTCTCAATTGGATTTAGGTCTGGACTTTGGGCCATTCTAACACATGAATATGCCTTGATCTAAACCATTCCATTGTAGCTCTGGCTGTGTGTTTAGGGTTGTTGTCCTGCTGCAAGGTGAACCTCCACCCCAGTCTAAAGTCTTTTGCAAACAGGTTTTCTTCTAAGATTGCCCTGTATTTGGCTCCATCCATCTTCCCATCAACTCTGACCAGCTTCCCTGTCCCTGCTGAAGAAAAGCATCCCCACAACATGATGCTGCCACCACCATGTTTCACGGTGGGGATGGTGTGTTCAGGGTGATGTGCAGTGTTTAGTTTTCCACCACACATAGCGTTTTGCTTTTAGGACAAAAAGTTCCATTTTGGTCTCATCTGACCAGAGCACCTTCTTCCACATGTTTGCTGTGCCCCCCACATGGCTTCTCACAAACTGCAAATGGGACTTCTTATGACTTTCTTTCAACAATGTCTTTCTTCTTGCCACTCTTCCGTAAAGGCCAGATTTGTGGAGAGTACGACTAACAGTTTCTCCCACCTGAGCTGTGGATCTCTGCAGCTCCTCCAGAGTTACCATGGGCCGCTTGGCTGCTTCTCTGATGAATGTTCTCCTTGCCCGGCCGGTCAGTTTAGGTGGACGGCCATGTCTTGGTAGGTTTGCAGTTGTGCCATACTCTTTCCATTTTTGGATGATGGATTGAACAGAGCTCTGTGAGATGTTCAAAGCTTGAGATATTTTTTTTTATAACCCATTCCTTTTTTTTTTAAACTTCTCCACAACTTTATCTCTGACCTGTCTGGTGTGTTCCTTGGCCTTCATGATGCTGTTTGTTCACTAAGGTTCTCTAACAAACCTCTTAGGGCTTCACAGAACAGCTGTAGTTATACTGAGATTAAATTACACACAGGTGGACTCTATTTACTAATTAGGTGACTTCTGAAGGCAATTGGTTCCACTAGATTTTAGTTAGGAGTATCAGAGTAAAGGGGGCTGAATACAAATGTACCCCACACTTTTCACATACATTTGTAAAAAAAAAAAAAAAATAATAATTAAAACCATTTACCGTATATACTCGAGTTTAAGCACATTTTTTTGTGCTGAAAATGCCCCCCTCGGCTTATACTCGAGTCACCTTTTTGCGCCTGATCTCCCGGACTTTGGGGACCCGGTGCCAGCCGGTTGTAGGTCCCCTGGACCCCAAACTTGGCACACATGTAGCCTCTTCCTCTACAAGTGTACAAAGTTTGTTGTCCAGGGGACCTACAGCTGGGGAGCACCGATTTTTCAAAGCCTGGCACCCCTTCCATAGACTCCCATGTTAAACGTCAGTCTAGTCATGGGCACAGTGAGGCATGCAGATGGACACCCTAGGCTTATAGTCGAGTCAATAAGTTTTCCCATTTTTTTTGTGGTAAAATTTGAGTATAATACGGTATAATTTTCCTTCCACTTCACAATTATGTGCCACTTTGTGTTGGTCTATCACATAAAATCCCAATAAAATACATTTATGTTTTTGGTTGTAGCATGACATAATGTGGACAATTTCAAGAGGTATGGATACTTTTTTTAAAAGGTACTGTAATTCCTGCTTCAGTCACGAAGCAAAGCATCATGCCCACAGCATGTGTACATACCTGGCTGCTGCCTCTGCAGCTAAAGAGGGGGCAACAGGGCTTTATCTCCCTCCAGCCGATAGTGTGAACAAGTCATGTCAGGCAATGCTCCTCAAAGTGGTCTGGCCGGCCACTCCTGGGAAGGTTCACCATTGTTCCAAGTTATCTCCATTTGTGGATCCTTAAAAGGAAGGAAACTCCCGCGCTGTCTGTGGGCCTATTTAAAAATTTAAAACTAAACTATGGGGCACTGCTGCAGACACCTGTGCGTCTAATCCTAGAAGACAAATGACAAGTAAAGAAGGTGTGGTGGTGACTGCGCTGTGCAAGAAGGTGGTGAGGGAGGGGAGGGGGGAGAGAGGAAGGAAAATGGCAAGAAACAAAAGTCTTGCCTCTACAGGACACAACAAGGTGTATGTATCCTGTGACAAAAGGTGTAAAAAAACAATACGAATCCTAGTGGGTACAGTGATACCTAAAAATGGTCTGAAAACCAAAATACTATCCTGAAAAAAATCCAGTAATAAACCGTAGTATAAAAAGTGACATCAAACAATATAAATGCATGGAGTGCATAAAGTACATCCCAAATGGGATGAAAGAAAGTCCCGTGATAGGTGTTCCGAGAGTGATATACACACACACACACACACACACACACACACACACACACACACAAAAATCTATAAATCACAAATGAGTCCAATGGATGTGACACAAAAAATAGAAGGCGTAGGTATGGAAAAAAAGAGTCTAATGCCCCATACACACGATCGTTTTTCATGCCGTTAAAATTTCCATTTTTAAAAATGGGCATTAAAACCGATCGTGTGTAGGCTCCAGAGCATTTTTAACGGCGTGAAAAACGGGCATTAAAAATTTCGAACATGCTCTATTTTTTCACGTCGTTTTTCATGTCGTTTTTTTTAACGACGTGAAAAACTATAGTGTGTATGCCTTCACGAGGAGAAAAAAACCGCGCATGCTCAGAATCAAGTATGAGACGGGAGCGCTCGTTCTGGTAAAACTAGCGTTCGTAATGGAGATAGCACATTCGTCACGCTGTAACGGACTGAAAAGCACGAGGCTGAAAAGCGCGAATTGTCGCTCAACAAACTTTACTAACATGAAGGGTGGCGCCATCCGAACGGAACTTCCCCTTTATAGTGCCGTCGTACGTGTTGTACGTCACTGCGTTTTGCTCGAGCGTTTTTTTTAATGATCGTGTGTACGCAAGACAGGCTTGAGAGGAAACATGAAAAAAAACAACGAGAAAAACGTTGGTTTAAAAAATGGCATGAAAAACGACCGTGTGTACGCCGCATAATAAGTCCCGTCACCAACAAAGTAGCATGGAGTGCTAAAAAGATCCTGCAAAGTGGGGCACCTCTGTGCTTGCAACCCGCTCACCTCCCTACTGTCAGACAGCATAAGTGACTCCAAGTAGATAATGGTTGCAACAATGTGGCAGTGTAGAGGTCTCCTTATTGTAGTTCACAATGTTCTCAAATCGAATGTGTAACATAGAAAATATATAAAAGAAAGGAAGATGTTCATCGCATAACTCCGTGGGAATTCACAGTGGAGCATTGGCTGGTCATACAATAATGAACCCTTTAACCAGAGGAACGTGGGCGTCAATCCACGACCGCCGAGTTCGTCAGTCCCAGCTGTGTGCCTATGGTCCACTCTGCAGTCCCAGGTATGAATCCCCAGTGTTGCGTAGGGCAGCGGTGTTTTAATGGGAAAAATATAAAATGCTCATAGCATAATTCCATATTAAAAGATATTTATTTAACGCAGTGAATTGCAATAAAACTCACATTTGGTGAAAATGCAAAGGGGGGAAAAAAAAACTACGAGCGCCGAGACTCTCCCTGTGGTTCGCTGGAGTCCCAAAGCCTTAGAAATGGCTTTGTAGCCCTTTCCAGACTGATACATGTCAGTTACTTTTTGTTTCTTATCTGTTCTTCAGTTTCTTTAGATCGCGGCCTGATGTGTTGCTTTTTGAGACCGTACACACGATATGAAAAAATCGGATGGAAAAATTCATATGACGAGCTTTCGTATCGTTAGTACGGTGCTTTCGACAGCCGATTCTCGCTTTTTCGTCAGACAAAAGCTGGAGGGGCAGACTATAAAATTTTTGTTTGGATGTGAACTCAACGTCCGATTTTTCATTTCATTAGTACGGTTTTCGTACGAAAAAAAACGTAAGAGCAAGACTACGCATGCTCAGAAACTAAAGATAACAACATACAAAACTATACAACACATTGCGTCACTTCTGACTATGTATTCTGTCGTACGAAAATTTTTCGTATTGTGAGTAACTTCTTCGCGTGCGACATGAGACTAGCATACCACAAAAAAATGAGCGTTCGGTCGTTCCAAAAATCTAAGCGTGTGTACGAGGCTTTAGCATGCTTCACTTTGTCAGACTTCTATTTAAATGACTTCTTCATTCAACAGGTCTGGCAGTAATCAGGCCTGGGGTGTGGCAAGTGCAATTTAACTTGGCTTTCCAAAAAAATTTGGTTATACGCAGTTCATTCATGATTTAGCGTGGGGGGCAATAACATTTTCACATAGGGCAGGTTTGGACAGCTTTTTCCCCTTGAGATCATCATTTAAAAACTGAATTTTGTCTCTTTTTTTCAGGTAATCTTTGTGTAATATTAAAATTTGTTTGATGATCTTAATCATTTAAGTGTGACCAATATGCAAAAAATAAAATAAAATCAGCCAGGAAGGGGGCAAATACTTTTTCACAGCACTGTATAATCTGTTGTTGAAATAAATAGTCTGGTGACAGGGTCTCTTTAACCGGTTGCCGACCGGCTCATGTGTATTTACGGGGGCAGAATGGCTCCCCTGCGCAAACCCCCTACGGGTACGGGGTTCCTTTTTAAGAGCCGCCGGAGGGGCGCATGTGCCCTCTGCACGGCGGGGGACCCTAGGGGCGTGGCCAGCGGACACGATCGCTGCCGGCCATGCGTGATCACGTGCACGAGCGCCAGCACGGGTATTTGTGTGTGTGTAAACACACAAATCCCTGTGCTGTCAGAGGAGAGGAGACATGTCGTTTGTTCCTAGTAGGTAGGAATAGCGATATGTCTCCTCTTCTACTCAGTCCTATCCCCATACAGTTAGAACACACTGAGGGAACACACATTTAACCCCTTGATCGCCCCCTAGTGTTAACCCCTTCCCTACCAGTTTCATTTACACAGTAATCAGTGCATTTTTATAGCACTGATCACTGTATAAATGTCAATGGTCCCAAAAAATATGTCAAAAGTGGCCGATCTGTCTGTCGCAATACCGCTAAAAATCGCAGATCACCACCATTACTAGTAAAAAAAAAAACACGAAAATAATAAAAGCCATAAATCTTTCCCATAGTTTTGTAGACGCTAATCCAAACCAATCAATATACGCTTATTGCATTTTTAACAAAAATATGTAGAAGAATATATATTGGCCTAAACTGGGGAAGACATTTTTTTTATTTATTTTTTTAAATGTTTTTGGGGATATTTATTATAGCAAAAGGTAAAAAATATTTTTTTTTTTTTTTTTTTTTTCAAAATTGTTGCTCTTTTTTTGTGTATAGTGCAAAAAAAATAATTGCAGGGGTGATCAAATGGCAGTAAAAGAAAGCTCTATTTGTGGGGAAAAAAGGACGTAAATTTTGTTTGCGCGGTCATGCGATGCTGTACCCAATCGCCAGTTAAAGCGACACAGTGCCAAATTGTAAAAAAATGTTCTGGTCAGGAAGGGGGTAAAACCTTCCGGGGCTGAAGTGGTTAACTAATGAATAAACCATGTCTATATGGGGCTGGCTTTGTACACAGGGGACAGTCATGCTGGAACAGGAGAGGCTCTTCCCTAAATGGTTATCACACATACTGTAGTTGGAAGACCACAATTGTCTAAAACGACTTTGTATGCTGTAACACTGACATTAATCTTCATTGGTAACACTTCAACCCAAACATTTGGAGCGCTGTCTACATACACCGATTAGCCAAATGGATTTTCTTGTTATAGTGGCATCTGGAAGTGGGTGAGATTTATTGGGCCGGAAGCGAAGAATTTGTCCCTGAAACTGATGTGTTGGAAGCAGAACAAATGAAGTGTAAAGATTTGAGTGACTGTGACACGGGCCAAATTGTAATGACTAGACAACTGGGTCAGAGCAACTCCAAAACTGCAGCTCTTGTGGGATGTTTCCAGTCTGCAGTGGTCAGGACTGACCAAAAGGGGTCCAAGGAATGAAAACGGGTACATTGTTATGGGTGGCCAAGGCTCGTTGATGGACATGGCTGGTCTGTGTAGTCCGATCCAATAGAAGAGCTACTGGAGCTCAAATTGCTGAAAAAGTTCATGTTGGTTCTGATAGAAATGTGTCAGAACACACAGAGCATTGTAGTTTGTGTATAAAGCCTCGTACACACCAACAAGTTTCTCGGCAAGAAAACTGCGAGAGAGCTTTCTTGCCGAGAAAATCGTTCGTGTGTATGGTTTCTCGTCGAGAAAACTGACCAGAATCTCGACGAGAAAAATAGAGAACCAGCTCTCTATTTTCTCGTCGGCATGTTTCTCGACGAGAAAAGTGTGTGTGTGTGTGTGTGTGTACACTTACCCACCGCCGTGGAAACCCGCGCATGCTCGAATTGACTTTGACGCATGCGTGGTAGCTTCCTAGGCATAGGTAGGGTGTAGCAGGATGGCGGCGACGGCATCGAATGTGACGAGCGCACGCTCGTCGTAGTCGATGACGTCACCGCGTTCGCTCCATTCAAAGAACCGCGGGTTCTTTGAATGGAGCGTGTGTACACTCGGCCGGGACAAGTTTCTTGTCCAAGAAAAACGACAAGTTTTTTCATGACGAGGCCTGGGGCTGCGTAGCCATAGACTGGTGCCAATGCTGACCCGTGTCCACAGCCAAAAAATGCCTACAATGGGCACAGTGGTGTAACTAGAACCTTCAGGGCCCCGATGCAAGAAACCATGAAGGGCCCACCTGACCCCCGGACAGGGCTCTTTTCTCCGAGCCCGGTGGTGGAACAACAGGGCCCGGTCGCAAGTGGGTGGCTGCATATAAAGGAACTGATTTCTCCATTTCCCCCGGCTTCTCCTCCTCCCTCCCGCAGGCATTCAGCGGCTGCAGGAGGAAAATGGAGAGATTGGTTCCTCTATGTCGGGGTTTCTCAATCTTTTTCCAGTCAGGACACCCTTGACGAGTATACCCCTAGGGGAATGGTGCTACTCTGCAACTGTGTGCATTGCATGCAGTTGCAGCATAGTGATGATGAATTTAAAGTGGAAGTAAACCCCTTGATTTAACAGTTTTAAAAAAACTGTTAAATTCCCGGCATGCCGGAAATGCTAACTGCCACATTGGTTGTGCTCTCAACCAAACTGCAAACCATCCAATGGCTGGTGTCATAACTGGTCACATGTGCAGCATCATGGCAGTTGAAGATTAAACAGAGGTCAAGATGGCAGCTTCCTTGGCTGAAAACGATAGGAGGGTTTACTTCCACTTTAAGGGATTAAAACAGGCGGTCAGGAGGCAACATATTGCCTCTTTACCGGCTGTCAAATGCCTCTGAAAAGCACGGATCGTTTTTCGGAGGAACAGCATTTTTTTTTTGCTGGTACTATGAACAAGCAAAAAAAAATTAAAAAAAATCGGTTCTGATTGTACACATTTAGGGGGGTCAGGATTAAAAGCGCATACATAAAATGTGCATACAGTAGGTGCCGCCGATATTGTGTCAATCTCGCCGCTTCTAGCTGCGATATTGACACCCTATGAGCTCCGTCGCGAGAGCCAGCGCCGAGCTGTCTCGTCATCGGGAAAGGAAAAAATGTTCCTTTCACGATGAGCGACACGCATTGCCGATAGGCGGGGATCCGACGTGGATTCCCGCCAATACCAGGCACTGCGTTTGGTATGAATCCTGAGTGGGAACTCCACGACAATTTAACGAAAAAAACGGCGTGGGTTCCCCCTCCAGGAGCATACCAGGCCCTTGGGTCTGGTCTGGATTTGAAGGGGAACCCCACGCCAAAAAATCGGCGTGGGGGTCCCCCTTAAGATCCAAACCAGACCCTTATCCGAGCACGCAACCTGGCAGGCCGCAGGGGAAGAGGGGGGGCCAAGAGAGCGGCCCCCCTCCCTCCTGAACCGTACCAGGCCGCATGCCCTCAACATAGGGGGTTTGGTGCTCTGGGGCAGGGGGGCGACCTGCGGCCCCCCCACCCCAGAGCACCCTGCCCCCATGTTGATGAGGACAGGGCCTCTTCCTGACAACCCTGGCCGTTGGTTGTCGGGGTCTGCGGGCGGGGGCTGATCGGAATCCGGGAGCCCCCTTTAATAAAGGGGCCCCGGGTCACTGCCCCCCCACCCTATGTGAATGAGTATGGGGTACATCGTACCCCTACCCATTCACCTGGTCGAAAAAAAATGGCAATAAAAACACAACACAGTTTTTAAAAGTATTTTATTGCACCGCTCGGGAGGTCTTCTTCCGACTTCGGGGGTCTCTGGTGTCGTCGCCGCGCTCTCCGGTTCTTTCTTCTGCCGGGCCACCGCTAACTTCTTTAGCTCTTTTGCTAGCGGGGCCCGGTCTTCTCCGTCGCCTTCTCCCCTCTTCTTCTCTCTGGTTCTTTATTCCGCCGGGCCTCCGCTAACTTCTTTTTAGCTC